>OX941095.1:52425000-53735000 GCA_954870635.1 Arctium minus
AAACTGCAAAAAATAGTCTTTAATTTTACAATTACACAAAAGTAAGGGGTTGTTTGTTTGTTTTTTTTTTCCGAAAACCTCTTAATACCTCTTAAGTCTTAAGTCTGAATCGGTGAGACATTTTCTCGTTCAAACCGTTTTTTTTTTCCAGATTTCAGACCCTCTTAACTCTTAAATACATCTGAAACTAGAAGTGGAGACCCTTGAAAACAAGTGGCACCTCTTATTAATCAGACCTGAAATAAGACTTCAGACTTCAGGCATCTTAAAAAACAAACGCCACCTAAGTGACTAGTACTTTGTAAGCATAATTCATAACAAACGAATAACCTTATTTCATTTATCTTCAACATCATTTGGCACATAAGTTTATTGGAGTATATATGAGCGTTCAACCTCGTGAATAATGAGCTAACTATGTCACATCAAGGTGAATTTCACACATAAATTATATTAATTCATAATTATTGATATGTTACTATCAGTCCTTCTAATACATAATTGAAACTTCAAACTTAAATTAAATAAATTTCTACAAAATATTAAACATGACAAACAAAAAACAAATAACTCACTGACTTTTATAATTTATCGAATATATAAAAATAAAATTCTCAATTTTCATACCAACTCTTTAATCCTCTCCTGCATAGCAAAATAAATTTATACACAATAAAAGAATATCAAATTCTTCACTACTTATTTTAAATCCCATATTTAAATAAATAAATAAAACTCTAAACAAATTTTAAATATCAATAAAATAAAGAACACATTTCATGTAATAAAATAATAGTAAAAAGCAAACAAATACACATATTAAAACCATATGAACATCAAGAAATAAATGCATAAACATCATTTTAAGTGTTACTTTAAACAACAAACGGTTATATACAGGTTTTCATAAAACCGGAATACAGAGAGTGACATAAAAAATATAAATTGAGAAACTCTATAAATATAAAAGATAGAGAAGAAAATTCATAATAAAAAAGCTCCACATAGATCACACTTTAGCAGAATCTGATTGTTGTCTGGGAAACAAAAAGCAAAACTTGAATAGCTACAACAATATCAGTAAAACAAAAGAATGCAAAATAAAAATACACATAAAAAAACTCACACACAAAACATAACTAACTTCTAAAAAATGAGGGATAAACAACCATAACGAATAAAATATAATAACAGAGAAAATTTTTTTGAGAAAAAAACATTCATCAACAACATCATATAACCCACATAAATCATAAAATAAAAGTAATATTTGTTACTCGGAAAAGTTTATGGTGGAATAACATTTGGTATGGACAATAAAAGATATTCTGTAGAAGAATAAATAAATATTGCACAAAAAATCAAATTTAACAATAATTAACAAAATATAATACCATGGAATAAAAAACATTCATCAAGAACATATAACCCACACAAATCATAAAAATAAAACGTAACAATTTTTACATGGATTTTATGGAAGAAAAACAATGGTATCGACGACAAAAAATTTTGCACAAAAAAAAAACACAACACATCAATAACAACAAATAATTCACATAAAACATAAAATAAACCACAAAAAAAATGTAGCTTCCATGATTATACATTTGATTGTGTAGTTTGCAATATGATTGAGGATTCGGTAAAACAAAAGATAAAAACGTTAAATGAGATATAATATATAGATGGGATAAAAAACGGAATAGAAAACCCAAAAGTGTAGGACATTTATGAGTTAATGAAAGACAACCACTACAAGAAAAATCCTAATTAGTGACGAAATCTTTTTGGTCACTAATAACCTAAAATTGGTCACTAAGGTCGTTTAGTGACCAAAATTTTGGTCGTCACTTTTCGTCACTAAAGGTCCGTCACTAATTAAAAATTAGTGACCAAATACGAAAATGTTCACTAATTAGTGACCAAATTAAAGTGGTCACTGTGATTGTAACGACTAATTTTGTCACTAAATATCATCACTAAATGTCAAAAGTCGTCACTAGTTGGGTTCAAGATAACGGCTCCGTTAACATCCGTTAGCTTCCATTAGTGACCCAAAAAAGTGGTCACTAATTAAGAAAATATGAATAAAAAATTTCATTAATTTCTATTATAACTGTTATTACAATAAAATTAAAAGCTACTAAATTGGAAAGATGAAAATCTAAAATATTAATTCTATTTGCATGAGGTATAATTCTTTGATCCAATAAAAATTAAGCATGTCACTGTTATGTCAACTTATTATCACCAAGAATACTTGACATAACGACTAAATGAAAATAAAAAAAATTACGTTCTTATCTGCTCCACCTTCCACTCCATTTGGTTATTTTCCTCTTGAAGATTCTTCTTCTCCTTTTCAAGATTTGACTTCTTTTTAATCCTCTTAACTTCTTCCTCTAAAGCCTTTGATTTTTTCTTTTCCAATTCCAACTTCATTCGCATATTTTCTATGGCTAAAATATGTTTCGTCGAAGCGGCACGTCGTCCCTTCACATATCTAGGAATACGATGTAGCTGTTTCAAACAAATTTCTGCCTATGAACAAGAAGCAGCTGCTTTTTCACTTAGTAATTTATTCTGCATAAGAAAACAATCTATTAATGTAAAATATGTTAGCCAAACAAAAGTAGATCAGCAAAAGGAACAATAGAGAGAAAACCATGACAAAAAAAACTGATATTTTGTCAGCCCTGATACAATGTTTGATGTGTTGGTTTGTGGTTCTTCACTGGGACTTCAAGATAATGTTGTATATAACTTACCATTTTTCTAAGTAATGCTACAAAGTTTTGACCTGCTACAAATTATAACTAACAAGTGTTGGTCTATTTGCTAGTGGCCATGGTGACCTGAATTTGACAGCCATAAATTTATTTAAAATTTACCCATACCTTTATCCAACAGTGTCAAAACATAACGGAGAACGGGTTTATCTTTACCCATTATAATTCCCAAATACTCCATGTACTAGCTTATAACCAATATCAACTTAACACTCCCAGTTTAACTTGCGAATTAATAAGAATAGATATGGCCCAATTAATGTACTATGTTTTTGTCCCTTCATTTATGCCCATTGCAACTTCAATTATTAGCGGAATCCCACACAAGAAACAATGTTTTTGAAGCCCTTATGTAGCTCCATATACAACGTAATAGTTTCCTATCATATGCTTTCTATCAATAAATTAAGGCAATAGAAACCATGGAGCAAATTGTGTAGATCCCTGAACTATTACTTTTCCCAATAGTTTGCAGTTTACTTCACTTATGGGATTGGGCCTCAACTTTAGCTAATTATAAACTGACTTTTGCTAATAATTGCTCAGAACATACATAAATTTTAATAAACAAAATTATAGCATACAATTCCCTACAACCCAAAACTAGATATGATTTCCTTCACATAGATAAGAGGTATAAAGTTGTTTAAATGTATGTGGTGCTTTCTAAATGAGTTTGTGCATTCCCAAACACTACTAGCTAAAAGTCATCAGTTTCCTTCTGACTTTCGTTTTGCTTTATCTTCTTAATAGGGATTTGAGCTATTAGCTTATTTCAGAGATCCTTTTTAGCATCTACAAGAATGACAAAGAGAATACAATTTTGCAAAGTGAATGGCAAGGTTAATTTCTCCCTGTGTCATTACAGTGACTGCAAAAGACTTAAGATATTCCCATAATATGCAGATCATTTTCCAAATCCCATTCTCCATTTATATATTTGTTTTTATGTGCTTGTGTGTCTTACATGCATACTTCTTCCTCAAATGAAACTGTCTTACCAATAAACAAATAAACAAAGGTTAATGAAACATCCTGACAAGCAATCATTTGGTATGATAGTACTATGTAGGAGTTCATTATTTCAAAAATTCTCATACGTAGGTATCCAATATAAACACTTTTTATCTTCTGTGATTTTTATGATCAGTATCACATAATTTTGGTTCTAACTAATATTCAAAATCGGTTTTTGGATATTCTTGTGAGCTAGCAGTAAAACATAAAATAGACACAAGAATATGTGGTTCTTGGTACCTGAGTATATATGCTGGTGTAATTTTTTTATAAAAGTATCTAGCATATCACCATTTTCACATATTTTCCAGTCATTATATAAGAAAGAATATCAAACAGCATGATAGGAAGGTTGACCTACCAAGATTAGAGCACCTCCAATGGGAGGTTTTTTTGTCCAAGTCATCGGTCCATCCTTTGCCACCTCAGCGCCATCCTTTGCCACCTCAGCGAAGCGGTCCTCACATAGGAACCGCTTCTTGAGGATTAAACTGTGGGTCCCACCAATTTTTTATATTTAAATAATTAAACCTTTACCTACTTCAATTATTAAATGCTTTAACTGTGATTTTTTATTGTATAAACATATAAGCAATTAGAATTAATTAATAAAATTAAATAATTAACTAGCAAGACATCCATAATTTTTGTAGTTTTTAATTTTTAATTATTGTAGTTTTTATTTTATTTTACTTTAAATTATAATTACTTTTTAATTATTATATTTTAATTATCATATGTAAGTTTTAATAATTATTTTTTAATTATAATAAGTAAATCTTAATTATTATAGTTTTTTATTATATAAAATATGTAGGAAAGAGAAAACTGATGTGGCAGAGAGAGAAAGATGATGTGGCAAAGTTATGGACTTTTGATAAGGTCCATGATTGTAGATGCTCTTAGAAAGCCTTTGTGAGAGATACTCTTGAACAACTTCCATCATGGGGTACATTCAACACAAGCGGTTGTCATGTTTAATAGCAATAATCGATGGTAGTTAATAAATTGAAATGAATATCTCACTCTTTTAGCTCATATGAGAACTCCATCAGGAAGCTTTTCAATTGGGACCCATCCCAGATGCACTACGTGTAACACCCGTAATTTTGGTATGTAAATGCCATCTAGGCGTTTTATAACTTGTAAATGGTGGGGTTTTTATTGTGAAAGCATTATTTAAAGTCTCTTAGACAAACGGGGGTATTGGCGTTGACAAAAGTCGAGTTTCGGGGCTCGGTACGGGCACGACTACAATGCTCGACGACTATGACAGTGTCATAGTCGCACCTGTCATTGTAGCATCAAAAGTCAGAAGCATGGGGGAGCTTGGCCATTTCCAGACGACATTGCCCATGCGATCAGAAAATAAAGAAATGGTTAATCTGGCTGGTCAATGTCACACCCGAGAGGACTCAAGCTGTTAAATTCGGGAAATCAGCCATTTCTCATTTCTTACTTCTCATTTACTTTCCATTTCTCTCCAAACACTCTCTAGAAGAAACCCAACATACTTATGATAAATTTGGAGCATCTTTGGCTCAAATCCTTTGGTATTGTGGAGGTAAACCATCATCAAGCGGTAGATTGGAAGCTATGATCAAGAGTTCACCATCTCCATCTTCATCTTCAACCTAAAGCTCCATTCTAGGGTTTTCTAGGTTTTCACCAAAACCTAAGTGGTAAGTTTATCACCTCCATTTCTAAACCTTATTAGGTGATATAAATGCTTCATTGATGATTTCCTAGTGTTTGGTTTCTCTAATTTCGGTTTGGAAGATTTTGAAGAATTTAGGTCAAAATTAGGGTTTTGGCCAAAATGGAGATTTTGATGTAAAATGATTGGTGAACTATTCTAAATAGTTGAATAAGTATATTCATGGTTGGAAACTTGTGAATATAGGTTTTGGAAGGTTTTGCTTGTGGATTCAAGTTTTTTCAAGGAAGCTCAAGTTGGGGTAAAATCTAGATTTAGCCTAAATCTAGCAAGGTGAGTTCAAGTGGATTTGTGAAAACGTTGTACATGCCAAAATGTCTATTTTAAAGTAATTATGTGTTTTACATGAAATTATCAACCGTTGAGTTATTTGGTAACTTGTGATTAATTGAAGTGTTTAGCTTTATAAACTTTGTAAAAAACCCATATTTGGGACTTTTGGTCATCTTGATAAATAAGTCATAAATGAGAGTGTTTTAAATAATTTATTTCATAATGGAGATTTCTTGGTAAAAATGCATTTTTAGTGTTTGTTAAAAATATGCATGGCTCGTGTTATGAGACGTTTAAGAAAGAGGTCAATACTATAACCTTGTTTGGAAAACGATCTGTCTTATTTTAAGTTGTGTTGGAGTTTGGCCGTGTACTTTGGAGCACGGGTTTGCATAAACGTTGGTCGAGTGCATTTTAGTGTATTATTTGCTTTTGACTGTGAGTCCTTGGGTTGTTTGAGCCTGTGACTCGGTATTTAATTATGATTGGTTTTTGGGGACATTGTCCAATTTTGATAGCTCAACGTAGAGCTTTGGTCATAATGTATGATTATTGAATATTTCACGTTTTGACTGCGTGTGTCATTCTTTTGGGGTCGTGTAATGTTTTAGCCCTGTCTGCTATGGATCCATGAGAACTTTTATCATTTTGTCCGAAGATGAAACGACTCGGTTTCCACACACGTTAGGCATCAGATTGGGTTATAAGTCCTTCGTGCAAGTATCTATGGGTGTACGCTGAAAGATGTCGAGCAATACTTTTATCATTTTGTCCGATGGTGGAACGCTAGTTTTCCCCATCGTGGAGCGGTTAGGCATCTACGGTATGGTGTAAGTCCTCCGTGCAAGTATCTATGGGTGTACGCTGAAAGATGTCGAGCTCGATACTTAATACCGATATGACCATATAAATGGTGTTAATAACATAATGTGTGGCTTACTTTGTGTCCATCACATTATATGGAATCGGGTCTCCCCCGTCATCGAAAGATGTTGTCTTTGGGTTGGGTCTTTTATATTTATGATTTTGGTGATGTCTTTTATGGGTGGATTATTGTCCATAATTTTGTGTGTAGAGTATTGGGTCCCACTCGGGTTTTGGGTGTTTCAGAATATAAAATATTATTCATGTTTTAGTAATTGGAAGTCGATTATACTCTCGTTTCGAGTGAGTGTTGGGATGCATCATTTTATAAAGAATGTTTCGTATTAAGGTGTTTATCTTTGAAATGCATATTATTGAAGGACGAGTCATTTTGAAAGATCATGATTTGAATTGATTTCTTTCCTTTAACGATATACTTAATCATGTTGAAAATTCTTGAACTCACTAGACGTTAGCCTAACCTTTTTATTGGACGACATGTGCAACAGGTTCCAATTGGGAATAGTTCTAGTGAGACCGTGAGTGCTAGTTGTGTGCTCGGGATGTGAAAATCTTGGTAAAGTCTTCCGCGTTTATTTATGAGAGAACAACTTGTATTTGGGTTAAGTATCATCCGACTTTAGTTTAGTCTTTGTATACTAATGGAGTTGGTAATTGTTGAGGTTATTTATCGAATTTTATATTTGAGGCGTATGGAGTTTTGATTTGTAGGAGGATGTGTTGTCTTTATTGGAGGTTATATCGAAATTTTTTATTTGTTGCTCTTACCCAATTTGAGGGTGTTACAAGTTGGTATCAGAGCTTATGTTTGAAAGAATTAGGTATTGATTTTAGATGCCTAGACTCAAACTAGCATTATTTTAAGTGAATGAAAGAGAAATTACACCCATAGGCACTTTAAGATTGGATGTTTTGAGGTCGATGGAGCTTTTAGGAACGGGAATCGCGTCGAGGGTAGCAAGGATAATCATGTACAATACGTTCATAATTGCACATGACCAGTGTTATGGTGAACCTACATGTTACATGTGTATGCTTGAACTGCCTCGGTATGATGACTATTGGGGTAGTGAAGAAGTTTCTCATTGGGTAACCGTTATAAGGAGTTGATGACTTTAGCACTCGTCACTTGGAGTGACAATAAGCGTGGTGATTGCATTAAGTGGACCGTTTCGGGTCGGAATGATTGGTCGGGTTAGAACTGTAGACTTTTGGAACTGACGTTATTCGAGGAGAAATTGTAGGGCGAACCGATGAAATCTTCGATGATTACCTTAAGGTGTTTGATCATCCGGAAGACAATAGTATGACGGAAAATTGAGAAGCGTAGTCCTAAGATGTTGAGTATCGACCAAATCTATGCATGAAATTTATTTCTAAAATAAGTTTGCATCAATTGTTTCTCATGTTTTCAAAGCATAAAGTGAGTTATGTTACGATGTCTTGGTAAAGCATTTAGCACTCATCAGATTTTAAACCATGAGTTTAAGCATGCATGAAATTGTTTTGTTGCACGTGGTTGCAAATATTTTTATTGTAAATATTTTCATCCATGTTTCGTGTCTAACACTATTTTCGGATATTGTAATATCCGTGTTTTAATGTTATTTGGGGTATTGGGCAAGTAGCTATGAGATTTAACCTTGACATTGGATCTCCTCCACGTATATTAAGGTTTTAAAGGAAAAGTTATTCCCATGTTCTTGAGTCGGACTTTTCTTGGGAATTTTAGTCTGTACGAGTTGTGTTGAATTTTATGGAGTATTGTTTTGCGACGTTTTCTCGGTGCGTGAGTGAACTTTGAAATGCGTAAGTTTTAATTTTGCTTTGTGTAAATTTGCGAGTTTATTCGGTGTCGTGTCCCATGCAAATTTTGTTGAAAGTTGTCACTTTATTTCACATTGCGGTGAAAAGGGAAACTCTTAGAACTTTAACATTTTTAGACATATTGCCATTTTATGTTTTATGTTGGGAAACGAAAATATTGACACCGATTCGGAACGCATATACTTGCATTATTGTGTGCGTCAACTTATTAGTTTTTGTTTAATACTTTTGGCTCGTGCGAGTCTTGCACCGGTATTTTTGCAACCGTAAGAGGCGTCTTGAGAGTTTTGTTAGTATATATTACCCCGTATGTTATTTTGGAAGTGTCAATGTCGTGTGATTTTTCTTTTGGGTTTTATACAAGTGTTAAACTAGTTGTATGCTATTTAGTATTTGAATTGATTTATACTATTGGCGTGAGTAAGCATATGAAAGATTTATGTTGTTTCGTATTGAACTTTTAATCTGAACATGCTTCAGTTGTTGATTTTACTGTCATAAATTTTCCGCAATGCCTTAAACGAGTTATCGGTATACATGTCCTTGTAAATACTATTTTTGGACAAGTGCATTTTATTTGTGTGGCCCAAGGTTTGGACTCGATTTAAAATTTATTTGCGTTTGACCAAATCACACACTTCTATTGTTTTACTAAGTCTTGGGAACTAAACTGATGTATATGGGCCATGTTAGAAATTTTATTCCACGATGTTTTGTAGTTTAAAGGAAAGGATTTTGAAGTAAAATTGTGAAGGTCCCTTTTTGGAGTTGTACAAACATTTGTTGCATATGCTTTAGTACAGAAAATTATTTTCACGTACATAGTGTAAATTGATGCATGCTAGGACCATAGTAGTCCATTTGAAAATTTTGTTGCACATCTTTTGTTATTGTCATTATTAACGTGGGTATTAATCAAATGAATTCTTAAATGATTTTATATACGTGACATTAGTGATCACTTTGCACACCTACCGAGTAAACGGTAGTAAATTTTTATACGTACGATTAATTGTTGTAGAGCTTTTGCAATTGAGAATTTTATAAAATTTCAAATTGGCATGTTAGTTGAAAACCTTGACTCATTAGGGCTAAAGATTTAAAACCCTATCGTGAAGGGAGTTGTAATTTGGGACTAGAGGAGCGCTTGGGAATTGAAGCGTCAAATGATTCGACTCATGGTCAGTTTTGAATTTTGGTTTCAACTTATGAATCGGTGCACGCATGAATAATTGAGGTGTTAGATTTATGCCTTCCCAGTTAATTAAGGGGCAATCTTTCTGCTTCGGTAAACCTGCGGGATAATGTATGGTTGGATTTGAATTGACGGGTTGATAGCCCGTTTGACATCATGTTATATGTTGGCGGTGTATCGTCTTAATGGGCTTTCGTGAGCAAAGGAAATATTGTGGTCCATTTGTTAGAAATGTAAGATTTGGAATCTTAGTACCCTGTTAGGTGTCAACTTTAACATGACAATGCGTCTAGAATGAAATCCTAGGCGGGATGTCCACGTGTGTTCGGTATTACCATTTTTGGGTTTTAGGCGTCGAGTGGTTCTTTTGAAGTCAATGAATCTTTGGAATGTTGGGAAGTATCCCGTTAGGTCATGAGGAGTGTTAGCCTCGCGTTGGTGGAGCTTCAAAGGGGATTAGATGTGGGTGATTAAGTATCGATGCGTACGATTGTCTGGATGAAGTAAGGATATCATTGACGGAATGTTTGAGGTTTGAAAATAGGTTGGAGTTGTGAGATAGCCTAATCTGAATTAACCAACTCCCCGGAGAGCTTATTGGTACCCCCCTTGGAAGAACGACCTTATCAATATCAAGAATGGACAAATAAGAATTTTGAGAGTTCTTTGGAGTTTGATGTCGATATTTGGTTTTGGGTTCGGAAACATGTTGAACTGAGACGAATTGGTTGGGGAGAAGTTGAGGTCACAAACTACCCCTGAAGAAGTACGTGTCACCCAAGGTTGGGAGACAATCGTAGTCTTGTGGTTAGAGGCTACTTTAGTAAGTTAAGCGTTCACTCGGATATAAGTGTAATGTGCCCAAGGGGACGACTGTCGTGAGTATCAGCGTAAGGTTTATGGTGGTGGTTCTGGCAAATGGATTGGAGATAACCTATTACTTGGGCAACGATAAATGACGAACTAGATGTCGAGGACGAAATCTCTTTTAAGGTTGGGAGGATTGTAACACCCGTAATTTTCGGTAACTAAAAGCCACCCGAGCATTTTATAACATGTAAATGGTGGGGTTTTTGTTGGGAAAGCATTATTTAAAGTCTCTTAGAGTATCGGGGGTATTCATGTTGAATAAGTCGAGTTTCGGTGTTTGGTACGGGCACGACTACAATGCCCAGCGACTATGACAGTGTCATAGTCACACCTCTCATTATAGCATCAAAAGTCAGAAGCATGGGGGAGCTTGGCGACATTGCCAGACGATATTGCCCTGGGTAATGTCGCACCAGGGAGGACTCAGGCTGTTAAATTCGGGAAATCAACCATTTCTCATTTCTTACTTCTCATTTCCTTTCCATTTCTCTCCAAACACTCTCTAGAAGAAACCCACCATACTTATGATAATTTTGGAGCATCTTTGGCTCAAATCCTTTGGTATTGTGGAGGTAAACCATCATCAAGTGGTAGATTGGAAGCTATGACCAAGATTTCACCATCTCCATCTTCATCTTCAACCTCAAGCTCCATTTTAGGGTTTTTTGTAGGTTTTCACCAAAACCTAAGTGGTAAGTTCATCATCTTCATTTCTAAACCTTATTAGGTTATATAAATGCTTCATTGATTATTTCCTAGTGTTTGGTTTCTCGAATTTCGGTTTGGAAGATTTTGGAGAATTTAGGTCAAAATTAGGGTTTTGGCCAAAATAGAGATTTTGATGTAAAATGATTGGGGAACTATTCTAAATGGTTGAATAAGTATATTCATGGTTGGAAACTTGTGAATATAGGTTTTGGAAGGTTTTGCTTGTGGATTCAAGTTTTTTCAAGGAAACTCAAGTTGGGATAAAATCTGGATTTAGCCTAAATCTAGCAAGGTGAGTTCAAGTGGATTTGTGAAAATGTTGTACATGCCAAAATGTCCATTTTAAAGTATTTATGTGTTTTTACATGAAAATATCAACTATTGAGTTATTTGGTAACTTGTGATTAATTGAAGTGTTTAGCTTTATAAACTTTGTAAAACACCCATATTTGGGACTTTTGGTCATCTTGATAAATAAGTCATAAATGATAGTGTTTTAAATAATTTATTGCATAATGGAGATTTTTTGGTAAAAATGCATTTTTAGTGTTTGTTAAAAATATGCATGGCTCATGTTATGAGACGTTTAAGAAAGAGGTCAATAGTATAACCTTGTTTGGAAAATGATCTGTCTTATTTTAAGTTATGTTGGAGTTTGGCCGTGTACTTTGGAGCACGGGTTTGCATAAACGTTGGTTGAGTGCATTTTAGTGCATTATTTGCTTTTGACTGTGAGTCCTTAGGTTGTTTGAGCCTGTGACTCGGTATTTAATTATGATTGGTTTTTGGGGACATTGTCCAATTTTGATAGCTCAACGTAGAGCTTTGGTCATAATGTATGATTATTGAAGATTTCACGTTTTGACTGCGTGTGTCATTCTTTTGGGGTCGTGTAATGTTTTAGCCCTGTCTGCTATGGATCCATGAGCACTTTTATCATTTTGTCCGAAGATGGAACGACTTGGTTTCCACACACGTTAGGCATCGGATTGGGTTATAAGTCATTCGTGCAAGTATCTCTGGGTGTACGGTGAAAGATGCCTAGCTCGATACTTTTATCATTTTGTCCGATGGTGGAACGCTAGTTTTCCCCATCGCGACGCGGTTAGGCATCTACGGTATGGTGTAAGTCCTCCGTGCAAGTATCTATGGGTGTACGCTGAAAGATGCCGAGCTGGATACTTATATGGAATCGGGTCTCCCCCGTCACCGAAAGGTGTTGTCTTTGGGCTGAGTCTTTTATATTTATGATATCGGTGATGTCTTTTATGGGTGGATTATTGTCCATAATTTTGTGTGTAGAGTATTGGGTCCCACTTGGGTTTTGGGTGTTTCGGAATATAAAATATTATTCATGTTTTAGTAATTGGAAGTCGATTCTACTCTCGTTTCGAGTGAGTGTTAGGATGCATCATTTTATAAAGAATGTTTCGTATTGAGGTGTTTATTTTTGAAAATGCATATTAGTGAAGGACGAGTCGTTTCTATATTTTCAAAGTAAATCATTTTGAAAGATCATGATTTGAATTGATTTCTTTCCTTTAACGATATACTTAATCATGTTGAAAACTTTTGAACTCACTAGGCGTTAGCCGAACCTTTTTATTTGTCGGCACGTGCAACAGGTTCCGTTTGGGAATAGTTCTAGTGAGACCGTGAAGGGATGAGTGCTAGTTGTGTGCTCGGGATGTGAAAAGCTTGGTAAAGTCTTCCGCGTTGATTTATGAGAGAGCAACTTGTATTTGGGTTAAGTATCACCTAACTTTAGTTTAGTATTTGTATACTAATTGAGTTTATAATTGTTGAGGTTATTTATCGACTTTTATATTTGAGGCGTATGGAGTTTTGATTTGTAGGAGGATGTGTTGTCTTTATTGGAGGTTATATCGAAAATTTTTATTAGTTGTTCTTACCAAATTTGAGGGTGTTAGGGGCCGTTTACAAAATGCTTACTCGGTAAGTGATTACCGGGGAATTTACCATAGCGGATGAACATGACAAGAGGATAGGATCTTACCCGATAAGAGCGAGGATAAGGATGAAGAGTCTTACCCAGTAAGAGAGATTGACAACTCTTACCCGGGTAAGCGCTTACCGGGTAAATTGTTGTATAAGATACCATCGTGATGATTAAAATTTTACCCGGTAAAGCAAGTTAGCGTGTCGAGTTTTATTGGTAAGCGCTTACCGGGTAAGCATTTGGGTAAACAACCCCTTACACTACGATTCTAGCCACATGTCTGTCAACCTTGTAAAAACCAGGCGAGCACGATCAAATTTAATAATGTCCATATATATTCCTAGCTTGATAATTGGGTAATTCAGGGGATTTTTGATAATACTAACATAGAATTATCTCACTTACAGGGAATGCATGTTGTCTTAGTGTCAATAACCATAGACAATCCATGCTTTTGATGCCCAAGCCATATATCTTAGAAAAGAATTCCCTGCAGCCATTTCAAAATCAAACCTCAAACTTAATCCTTTAAATAAATAGATATGGAAATATAGATGTTACATTATTTTTTCAGGTTTTGCTTTATCCATTCAAGATCATCAAGAAGCCCAGACTTGTGATTGTATATGCTACCAAGAAACGACTGCACAAGTTAAAAGTTCATTTCTTAATTATCCCTTTGAATATTTTTGAAACTTATAATCAAATAGTATTGTTAATTAATTACTTGGATGCGTCAACGATTCTGTTGTTCATGCCTCTTTCTTGAATGACATGAGAGATCTCATAAGGCTGTGGAGAACGGTGGTTGTTAACTTTGAGTCTTGAACCCATAACCACTAGGTTCAAAGCATCAATTAGACACTAGTAGGACCAAAGCCATTCTGTTAGATACCTTAGTTAGTACAAGAAACATAACAGACCCTAAAAGAACACACATCCATTGCAACAAGAATTGATTGCATAAAAATTGATTGCATAAAATCGATTGGAGAAACTGACCAGAAATCCAGAAATCGATTGCATAAAATCTAGAAATCGATTGCATAAAATCCAAAAATTGATTGCATAAAATCCAGAAATCGATTGCAGAGATCAAGTAGAGAAAATCGAATGAACATCTAGAAATCGATTTCAGAAATCAATTGCGGAAACAAATTGCAGAACATGTGTGAAATCGATGGGGTTGAACAATCGAGAACCTGTAAGAATAAGGAGAAGACGACGTCGATGGGTTTAGGGTTAGCATCGATTTACCTGGAGCAGGCGATCTCATATGGAGGCATGGAGGAAGACGAAAAAGTGGAGAATCGATTTGTGGAATCGTTAGGGAGACATGTGGAATCGATTTACCTAAGTGAAATCGGTAGGGAGACATGTGAATCGATATGTGGAATCGACAAGAAGCAAGGACCTAAACGAGTTTGGGATTGCTTATTTAAAGGGCTTTTTAGGTTATTGCGGTGTGGTACCAGAGATAACCACTTTTTAGTGTTTGGATGGAGAAAAAATAAAAGTACTTATCGCGTTACCAAACCGGAGATAAACATTTTTTCATAAGTCATTTGGTTCTAACTTATCAACTTGTGAAAAGTGTTTATGACTTTTTTTTGGTTATTTTACATTTATAAGCAATCCCAAACACCCCTAAATAACAACTTATTAGCTTATTACGTTTTGGTACCACAATAAGCTAATCCAAACACTTTTTATAAAACTTTTTTTGTCACCACATAAGTTCATAAACACTTTTAAGAAAAAGCATAAGTTGTTTTAAATAAGCAATTCCAAACACCCCCAAAGACGATAACAACGATTTGTGAAGAGGGTTGATTCGATTTGATTTCTGAACGAGGAAGACGATCTGAGATTTTGAGAGAGAGGCGTGAAGCAGAGAACAGTGTATTCTACAGGGGCATATTGGTACAATAGACCTTGTTCTAGTTTGTTCCAGGGGGTAAGGGGGTGAACAAGCATGGTAGTTACCACCCGTGTTCTACCTAGTTCACTACAAAAACACGCCTATCACCGACGGATATATCCGTCGGTAAATAGTCGGTAAAAATGAAATCCATCAGTGATCTGTCGGTAAATGGTCCTCGGAAGTTCAGTGGTCGGCGTTCGAGTTTCCGACGGATCACCGACAGATATTACCGACGGATAACCGACGAATAGAATTTCCGACGGATCACCGACGGCGTGAGAAATTTCCGACGGATCACCGACGGTTACCATTTACTGACGGATATTTACCCACGGATATTTTCCGACGGAATTAGCGACGGATTCCCTACGGATATTTAATAAATAAAAATTAATAAATACCAGTTTATAACCTGTACAAAACCTGCCAATTTTTCATTTAATATTCAGTTTAAAAATTGTACAAAACCTACCCGTTTTTCATTTAATATCTAGAAATTAAAACGTAATATATAATAATTAAAACATAGTACAAAAGGTGATCTACTCGGGGGAGGGGGGGGAAGGGGTGATCTTGAATTGAAACTTCCTCATGAATGCCTCAAGCTGCTCAAGTCGCTCCTGCATCTGGGTCCTCTCTGCTTCATCTCTCTATAGTCGCTCCTGCATCCGGATCCTCTCTGCTTCCTCTCTCTCTCTCTAGTCGCTCCTGCATCCGCATCCTCTCTGTTTCCTCTCTCTCTAGCCTCTGTCTCAGCTCATCCAACTGAAATTTAACATTTGACAAACCTGTTTTGTTCTTTCCACCTAAAGTCATACCAAACATGGGACAAGCCTGTTTTGTCCTGTCCTGTCCGATCCTGTTCTGCGTACCAAACGCACTCTTAGGGGACACAATGAGGTTTAGGTTTTCTAATATAGATTTATACACATTTATACTTTAAGCTTTGAATGCAATTTTTTTTCTTTTTTAGTGACAACCTTATATTGGTTACAAACATTTTTAATTTAGTGACCATCTTTTTTGGTCACTAACCCTTTCAACCCTATGATTAATGAAAAACACTTAGTGACGACTTTTGATTGGTTACTGTTAGATCATATATTTGTTGGATACAAGATCATGAAGACTGAAGGTCAAAGCCAACCAAGTCAAAGCTCAAAGTCAACTCTTAATGTAAAGTCAAAGTCAAATTGTAATAAAGTCAAAAGTCAAAGTCTTTGTATTTGTATTTGTGTTTTGTAAGTGCGTGTGTCTTTGCTTAAAATAGGGATATGACTAGTTAGTTTTGTTAGGTGTTGTAACAAGTTGGAAGTTGAGTTCGTATTATATATTTGTAGAGAGAGAAAGTGACAGAGAGAATTGTATACGAATTCATCAATTGAAATTGAATCAGTTGTTTGTTAATCTGAATTCTTATCATCTTGATTAATAGAATTGCAAATAGAACTTGATTTCCGGGACCTATCAATTGGTATCAGAGCAGATCCAAGGTGAAATCGATTAAGAAAGTGAAACAATACTGTGTCGTCTGAGTTTGAGTCAAATTTTGAGTTTTTGTGCGAATTTGTGGTTGTAATTGGTTAGAGTGTGTACGTATAAGTAAATACACAAATCTTGTATCGGTTTAGTAGAGTCTTGCACTGTACTTGGGATCAATTTGGTGAAATTTTAGAGTTTTAGATACACGAGGTCAGTCGCACTGTAATTGGATCAATTTGTATTTTTGAATGATTCTTGTTGAAATTCATTGGTAGAAATTGTTTCTAGATGTATTAGTGAGTAATTTTCAAAGTTAAAGACTGAAAATTAAAGGGTTGATGGATTTTTGAAGAGATCAGAGCGTATTTTTGTCGAGATCTCAAGAACTCGCAGATATCCCAAGAACTCGCATCGAGAACTCGCACACCATTGGATTTCGCATAATCATTAGATTTCGCATAATTGATTCTGAAAATCTCACAAGTGTTGAGTTCATACATGTGTGATATATGAATTGTCTAGAATTCGTATGTATTAGTTGTGTGAATTGACAGAATTCGCATAAGTGTTTATACGAAAAGTTTTGTAAAAATAGTTCAAAAGCAAGAATTCGCATAAGTTTTCTGTGCGAAAAGTGAAGAACTCGCAGATTGTATCATACGAATTCTTAGAATTCGCATCAGAGAGACATACGAATTCCTTAGAATTCGTATAAGAAGTTTTCAAAATTTATTCAAGTCCAGAATTCGCATAATTCTTTTGTGCGAAAAGTTTATACGAAAAGTTTGTTTTCAAAATTTTTCCAAGTCTTAAATTCGCATAAGTGTTGTATGCGAATTCTTAGAATTCACATATACCTGTGTGCGAATTCTTTGTATGCGAATTCTGAATTGTTTGTTTATGCAAATTCTGAAGTTAGTATTTGTGCGAATTCTTGGTTATTTTGCTTGTATGCGAATTGTGCATACAAATTCCTTGTGTTTCATTCTTGCATGCGAATTCCATACTTGTGATATTTTTGGAAAGTTCATTTTCTGAAAATTATTTTGTATCTTGATTTCACTTGGACTAACGATCACTTGTAAAGTTCTTATTGTAAACTTTTGAATCAGGATGACTTCCAAGGACGCACTTTCCATTGGTACTGATGTGAAACCCCCGGTTCAGTTCAAAGGGGAGTATGAGCAATGGAAGGATAGGTTTCTTGACTTCGTTGACCGACATGCAAACGGAGAGAACATTCTACTGTCAATCATGGAAGGTCCGATGGTACCCCCCCTACAATGGAAATACCAAATGATGAATCTTCGGACAGTGAAGATGGGAACATGGATAGAGTTCAAAAGACAAATATTGTTCAGAAAGATATTTCAAAGTATACCGAGCAGCAAAAGAGCAGACACAAAGCTGATAAGCAAGCAAGATCTCTACTCCTACAGAGCATTCCCAACGAGATATACATCAAAATTGACAGTTACAAGGCTAATGCTAAGAATAAGTGGGATCAACTCCAGAAGATGATGATGGGTTCAAAGGTCGGAAATCAAATGAAAGTATCCAACTGTATAAACAACTACGAAGAATTTAAGGCTAAGGAGAATGAAAGCCTTGATGATACTTATGAAAGATTTGTTCTTCTTCTGAATGAGCTTTCAAAGAACAAAGTTAAAAAGAAGCAAATCGAGAACAATGTCAAATTCCTCAACATTCTCCAACCAGAGTGGAAGAAACACACAAGGAGAATGAAACAGATGAAAGATCTCAGTGATATTCCAGTTCATTAAGTTTATGAAACACTGAGACAAAATGAGGAAGAGGTTGAAGAGAAAAGAAGTGAGAAGAAGAAAGCTGAGAAAACAGTTGACCCGATTGCCTTAGTAGCTGGTCAGAAAGAGAAGGAGAAGAAAGAAAAGAAGAAGAAGAAGATGAAGATGAAGAAGAAGAAGAAGAAGAAGAAGAAGAAAAAGTCTTTCATCGTAGAACAGGGCTATGTGTAGCAAGAAAAGTTGTGATTCCTAGTTCTGATGATTCTGTTAATTCAGACTCTGACAGTGATGATGGAGAGTGTGATCCCAAATTACTAGCATATATCAACAACAGATTAAGAACACAATCTTTATTGATCAAATCACACAATTACAATATAGTCACAGATCTAACACAGTGCCACAAATCTCACGTATGTGTGTGTTTCAAAGTGTGCGAACTCTTACCAATCTTCTGCATGTTCGTATGTATAAAATACAAAGACACGAACTATTTATACTAAGTCAACAAAGGTTGACTTTACAACTCAAACCCTCACACTATCAAAAAATTACATAAATGACCCACTATTTAATCTTGAATACAATTCTAATCTAACAATGTACCCCTTTGGATTCAAGATTAAAAAAAATTTGACATTTAACTTCAGGTCTTCTTATCTTCAGAACATGATCTTCAGCAAACAAACTTTTCAACTTTAAAACTTGAAATCTTTGACAAACACTTTAACATCTTGAACACTTGAAGTAAATCTCCCCCTTTGGCTTTTCCAACAACTTTAACACTTTCTTCACAACAATTTAAAACTTCAAAACTTTGACCATCTTCAAATCTTTCAAATCTCAAACTATCTTTAATTATTTGAAAAATTAATCATCTGACTTGAAATTCTCCCATTTAATTACATCTCACTTGTCGTTGCGTTCACTGCTTTGAAATTGTTCTGGCTTTAAAATCTCAAATTCTTTCCCTTTTCTCAGCTTTTGCAACTGACTTGAACTTTGAACTTTCTCCCCCTTTTTGATGAATTTTGAGAATCAAAATCATCAAAACTTTCAAGGCAGTTCTGTCTTTGAATTTTCTCCCCCAAAGAAACAGTATAAGCACAGTCTTCATGAATAATCTCCTCCATGTAGAAAATAAACAATCTCCATCTGATCTGATAATGAGCTGTCAATTTATAAAAATGTATTTATCCAAATCTTTTCAAATTCAGACAAATTATGAGTTGAAACCCTGAATCAACAGATGAAACAGTTAGGAATGCCTGTTAGTAACACAAAGTTACTGTGTACAGCGAATGTACAATGTAAGGAGCTTGAGGTGATGTTCACTCCCTAGGACTTCCATTCAATCATTGAAAAACACAAGGTATTTTCTATGAATGTTCTGACAGAAAAACAGATTTTTTGAGTGCTCATGCTTGTGTTATGAAAGAATTAGCACAATGATTGCTGTTTAGGCTAAAAAATTATGTAAACCATTGACACAACAATGATGATACATAGACTCAATGTGCATGAGAAAGGGTCGAAGGTGGGGCAACATTCCTTCTTTTTCAATATTAGTATTTTCCGAGTGAAGAACCAATAGAGTATATGCTGCTTCCCTAGAAAATGTGGAACATTCTTTTTTTAAGAAAATAATCAATAGCTGGTGGGGTTGTTTGCAAGAGTTGACATGGGCTAGGTGCCTTTTTCGATGTCGTTCACGAAGAATTATGAAAGAATAGTTTATGTGGCTGCACGACTCAAAAAGATGTTGGTGCAGAGTTTATTATTCTTTTACTCTGATCTTTCATCCTTTTTCTTTTAAACATTTTTAGCTCACTTATAACCAATCTCTCATTTCCATTTTACCTCATCACACCCCAACACTCAAATCTTTTGACCCCTCTCCCCTCAATCACTCAAAGGATACTTCCGAGGTAGGAAATACTGGTTATCGTGAATCCATGGAAGTCATTTAAGCTCACACATTGAATCCCATGTATTTGTCCTAAAAGAATGTGTTGCTCAATGACGATCTTGACAATTAAGCACAAGAAATCATAGTCAGTGTATGTATGTATGCTCAAGAATGATAAAAGTGAAATTTTGAGCAATTGAAACATTTAAGATCTCTCAAAACATTAAAGTGAATGAATGAAATAAAATCAATCAAAACCTTCTTCACTTTCGATCGAACCCGAAACGGATCTTTCTTCTGACAAACCCGACAAACACAATCAAGAATCGCGTTATAACCGACCGAACCGATCTCGAACCCGCCTCGATACATCTCCTGTGACAACCTTCTAGCCTCATCCAACTTCCCATCAACACACCAACCTTTAATCAAAGTATCACAAACAAACTCATCTGGGAAAAACTCATGAGCAACATTTGTCACCAATTTTTCAGCATAACTAGCAAACCCATGTTCACACAACTTGGAAACAATAAACTTCAAAGAATCAAAATTCCTTAAAAACCCATAATCGTTAGCCATTGTGTCGAAGAATTCAACGACTTGAGTGGGTCTACCGGCTCGAACCATGCGATCGACGGTGGATTCGAATGATTTGACGCCGGCGATTGGTTTGTTGGTGATGAGGAGCTGGTGGATTGCTTTGAAATCGCGACGGCGAACGAAGTAGTCGATGAAATGAGGTAGGGTTTTGTGGGTTAGGTTAAAATCGGATCTTGTGGCGACCCATTGGTGGAAATCGAGAATGGTGCGGCCGGATTTGGGGGAGAGGTTGAGGGTGGTGAGGACGAGATAGGGTGTGAGGGTGATGTGTGAGAAGGAGAGGTCGAGACGTTGATTGAGAGCGCCGGAGAGAGAGAGCCGGAGATGGAGAGCTCGCCGGAGAGGGAGAGCGCCGAGAGTGAGAGAGAAAGCGACGAGGTGAGGGATTTGTGGAAGAATTCTCAATTCCCTGATTTGAATTCTCCCAATTTCTTCTCACTTTGTGGAGAAATGAAAGTAGGGAAAGAGAATTGGTTTATTTCTCATTTTTCTTTTCTCTGTGTTACCAAAAAAGAGAAATGGAAATGATTTCCATTTCTCTGTCTTCAACTCTCTGTACCAAACACACCCTTAAATCCATATGAAGAGATTTTAGGATACTGAAGGAACTTGGTCATGGTCGAGACCTTTTTCTTGTCGAACGGAAGTTTGAGATTTCCCTCGACGGCTCAGCTTTAACTGTTGATCTGGCTTTGAACTCAGGTTTCTTTACGCTCAGTGACTTCTTATCGCTAGAGTGCTTACGACGAAAAATTGTGTCATCTTCAACCTTCATGTAAGCCAAAGTTCTCGCGCGCACGTCTTCGAAGGTCTCTGGGGGATATTTTGTCAGATCGGTGTAAAGACCTGAAGTTTCGTCTAGACCGCGTTTGTAAGCATCGATCGCGGTCTTGATGTCACAGTTGCGGACACTGATCATTTCTACATTAAACCTGTTGAAGTAACTGTGAATGGATTTTCCTGCCTTCTGTACGACATAATATAGGTTGCTAGTTTGCTTCTCCATCTTGTGGTTGCTGGCGAACTGTTGAGAGAATTGATTCACCAACTCGGCAAATGACCCAATTGATTTTGGCTTGAGACTGATTAACCATTGCAAAGGTGCACCTGTGAGAGTTGCCCCAAAGCTTTTACACATACACACCTCTTGGTACTGGTGAGGGATCGAGACAATCCACATTAGTTGCTTGTACTGAGCGACGTGTTCAGTTGGATCCGTGACACCAGAGTATTTCAGTGTGAACGTTGGGGTACTGTACTTCTTTGGAACGTTGACCATCGCGATCTCGTCGACGAAAGGTGATGCTTGAAACCTCGTACGAGGTTCGACGTCGACCGGTACCGCTGCTCCTGGAAGTTTGGCAAGTAGCGATAGAACACGCTCATTTTGCTCTTCCAGCATCTTCAACCTTGGAGCGACAGGACCATCCAGAACACTTCCTTGAGCACCTGACGGGATATGTCCTGAGTTCTGAAACACATTCCGCTGGGACGAATCAGAAGCATATCCGTTGAATCGGAAAGAAGGCATCGACATCGTGGGAATTGATGTTGTTGGAGGCCTCGAGGGAATCGGTGCGTTCGAATGAAAAAATGACGGAATTGTAGTCATCGATGGCATCGAAGGAATTGCAGCTTTCGAGGGGAAGAATGACGGCGACGATGGAGAAAACGAAAGCATAAGCTGACTAGAAAAAGCAGGGAAAACGGGCCGAGGATAATTGGGAAGTGGAGGTCCCGTCCAGGGCAGGCTGAATCCACCTTGACTATGCGACGACCCTACAGCATTGCTTGCACTTCGATTCCTTAGGGATTCAATCTCCCCCACTTCTTGTCTATGTTGATTTGTCAAACCATTAATTTAGGCACGAGCTGCATTCAATTCCATGTTCATTTGAGCCATGATTTGTTCCTGAGTTCCTTGAGCTACCATTATCCTGTGAAACACAAAAACACTCGAGGAAATTTTTAGCTCAGCACACTATCGTCTAAGATTTTCTTTAGATGGGGCCCCACGGTGGGCGCCAAACTATTAATGCCAAAAATTACTCAATGAATAACTTAAGGTCGACTTGGAGCTTTATCCAACTAAAGAAAGTAGTCGATAAACAATAGGCGCGATAAACTGTAAAATAAGGAGACAAGGGATTTGGTGACGCGGAAAAACCTCAAAGAGGAAAAAACCGCGGACGACATAGAGATGTCGTCGTGCACTATGATCACCAGTCAGGGGTGATATCCTTCGATGTTACAACGTATTACACGATCTATACAGGAAACAAATATATATAATTGTAAAATAAATGTACGTCGTGTGTGAAAACACTATAGTCGTGTGTAAATTGATGATGTCGTGTGAATGTAAGATTGCAGATATTCTTCGGAGAGATTGTAGACATATACTTGGGTTATTATGCCTCTGTTGTCCCAATGAAGTGTTGATCTTGGGTATTTACAGTCTTGATTCCCCATAAATTTGTCTTTTATAACTTTCGCGCTTCATAAATGATCTTGATGGTGTTGAGCCGTTATGACCGTTGGTATTTATGGGCATTGAACCTGCATTAAATGATCAAGAAAGAAACGTTGAGTCATACATTAGTATGGTCGAGGTCGAGTATTAGTCTCGACGACTATCGTACGTCACTCGACTAACCCTCGAATTAGTCTCGACGGAGGTTAGGGTTATGTTCGGTCGACAGAACCTTATCTTAATCTAAGACTAGTCGCGTGAAATATGCATTAAATGTTTTTTCGTCGTGATCGTGTGTTTTTTACCCAAACATATATATATATATATATATTAAAATTATGGATATAGTCCCTGCGGTATGCAGTATATTGTGGCTAGGGTCCTTGATCACTAACACTGTTAAGTTTGAGGGTTAAAGGCATCATGTGCCTTGCACACCATGGTATAATTGTCAATTTACCTTTTCCTTTCAATTAACCTACATGTCTTTAAAACTAAGAATATTGAATTATGGATTTGGTCCATATGCATCACTCATCATCTTTAAAACTCATATATCAAATAATTGTTATTTTGATGAATTGCCTTTTTTGGGATGTAACGTTGGTTTGAAACAATTGTTATTTTCAAATGCAACTAGCTTTTTTTGCACATTATCAAATTAGTTGTTCTTGTATTTTGACAATGAAGAATGGATGGAAAAAACAAGAGAGATGATAGATGGGTTTTAAAGATGATGAGTGATGCATACGGATCAAATTCACAATTCAATATTCTTTGTTTTAAAGACGTATAGATTAATTGATAAGGAAAGGTAAATTAACAATTTTATCCATGGTCTGCAAGACACATGATGCCTTTAACCTTTCAAACTTAACGGTGTTGATGTTTACGGACCCTAGCCACAATATATTGTATAACACATGGACTATTTTCATAATAAACATAGAATAAGGACCATAGCCAAAGAAAACACAAATACATAATGACCAAAACCACAATTAATCTATAATTAATATTATAATTTTTTTTAAATAATTATACTTTTGATTTTCTAGATCTCTCTCTTTTGGAGAATCTCTCCGTACAATACGCCAAAGAGGGATATGATTCCCGACTCATGTCGGATATTCGGGTCCATCGGAAATTAATATGGCAACATGGATCCAACGCAAAACGTCAAAAAACAGTGAACTGAGTAGGTACCGGGTATTTGTGTAAACTCTTATTAGGACTTCATCACCAAAAACAAAATCTGATTTGAATCATTCAGCCATATCCAGGTGAAAATCATTCTCTTCAACCTCTGATATTTTTTTTGCGCATCTTCGCTAATCATGCAACCGACTCTTCCTTTTCATACGATTTGGATTTATGAATTTGTATTTTTAGCCATAGTTATCGGATCGATATCATCATATTTTAGGTGTGGTGATTTAGGTTTTGCTGCGAATTTCATTTTGATATAAGTGAAGCTTATGTGAACTATCTTTGGCTATGTAGTCTTTCACCTTCAGGTGCTGAATAATTTGGGCATTTGCACTTGCTTATGGATTCTGAAACTGAAATAAAATATAAAGCTAATGACCTTTTCACAGCTTGTTTTTTGTTTGATTGGCTTTCTGCTGTTCAAATTTGACTTCTATGGACAACCACTCTAGTTCCTATTTGATATGTACATAGTGATGGCCAAAAACCGGGCTCGGACCGGGCTGGGCCAAAACGGGCTCCGGGCCCAAACAGTAACCTCATGGACAGGGCCAATCGGATTTCGGGCCGGATTTTACCCAAATATCGGTGGACCGGTTAAGGGTTTAGGTGAACTGGTTCTTCATAAACCGGGTCGGGCCGTGAACCGGTCCTTCTTATTTTTTTTTAAAATTAATTTCTTTATAATATAACTAATTATATAATAAAATTTAAAAAATAGGTTTAATTATATCAATTACTAAACTTTAAAAAATAAAAATTGGATTGGATCACCCAAATACACTTTAAAAATACGTTTTATATAAAATTTTAAGTTACAAACTTACAATGTTATTACATCAATTCTAAAAAAACCCACTTGTTAAGAACCCGAAGGTCCCGCTCCCGAACTCCCACCCTCACCCCATGGATTGTTATTGTATGGATTGTAGTATGGATTGTACTCTGGATTGTAGTCGTGAAGAGTTTCGTACTTTTCAGGTCAGTTGACAGTCGTATTATCATCAAGGTGGTCGGTGTCTGGTTCTTCTTCTTCATCGTCGTAACATGAGACGCCACCGACACTACTAGCATCGTCCTCGGTTACAGTTCCCGACGAACTTAGTCCTTCGTCCACTTCGTTTTCGGCTAAATTTAATTCCACACCGTCTATATCCGTCTCGAGGTTTGTTTCATGTTGAATTCTTTGTTGGCTATCCAAGTAATCCTTCAAACATATGCAGCACTCTACCGACTGCGGGGTTAATCATGTCAGAAGCTCCGATATGATCCTGCCACTAAGAGAAAAAGCATACTCTGAAGCTACGACACTAGCTTGGATTGTTAGTATATCGCAGGCAATAGCCGCCAAAACCGGGTATTGAGGTTGTTTAGTTTTCCACCAGTCTAATAAATCTATTGATTCATAATTTTGGATGGGTGTGGAGGATGCCGCCATAAAATTAGTACGTATGTACATATTGAATTCACTCAAATCACCCCCATCATATCTAGATTTTTTTACTAGATTCATTTAAAACCTCGTTCATTAAATTTGTCATTAAGTCGGTCCGGTTTTGGCCACGAGAACTAGAACTAGAACCCGGTGAAAAAAATTGAGTTGTAGAGGTTTGTTGGCTTCCTCCCCCATAATTAATTCTATAAATATTAAATAATTCATGAAAATCATTATTAAATTTTCGTATGCGCTCCCTTGAAAAAGAAGTATTTATAGGGGTTTGGGGGTATTTGGACAAAAAACGGTAATAAAAGCGAAAAAAACGGCTAGAAAATGCTTCCCAACGGCTATATTAACGGTAATAAAAACTTGAAACGGATTTTGGGCTGGGCCGGGGAATCACCGGTCCATGAACCGGGCTCAGGCCGGGCCGGGCCGCCGAATCCTCCCAAATGTTGATCCGGTCCTAATTTTCGGGCTATGAACCGGGCCTTCACCGGACCAAACCTTTACCAAGACGGACGGCGGTTAACCGCCCATATCGGATCAGGTCGGGCCCATTTGTCCATCACTATGTACACGCAGTAGTATCATAACTTGAATTCGGTAAGTGAGACTTCCAAATCCCATAGATCGTAGGAAATTGAGAACAACTAAAATGGTAGTTAGAAAAGTATTTTTTATCATCAAAGTAGAGAATATATACAAGTATTTATATTAATTCCCACGAAGTATGGTTTCAATTTTCAAAGAAGTACAATAGAGACAAGGGCGGTGAGCCAGTGACGAAATAAGCCTGACAATATTCTAACGGGTGTTATAAACTTCTTGGGTTTTGACCCAACCCAAAAAATCCAAAAAACTGTTAAATTTTGGCTTTCAATGTCAAACTTCTTGTTTGAAAAAGCCTGCTAACAAAGTAACAAGTATGTTCATATCTTATCGTTTTTTCTCATAAGAGTGCGGTTAATGTGCAAATGATGATAACTTTGACGATTGTAGTGAATTTTCTAGTTCGATGTTGCCACAATTGTTTAAAAGAATTTATATCACTTATGAAGTGAAAATTTGTCTTCTGGCGTCAAATTATACATAGTTTTTTTCTTGCTATTGAATGCCCGGAGTATTTTTTTTTGGCTGAGAACGGAGAAATTCTTTATAACACGCAATGAGATTTCAAGATGGTAAGTTTTTTTCTTGCTATTGAATGCACTATATTTTAGACGTATATTGCCGAAATTTTAATTTTTAATTTACCCAATTTTTAGGGTGTTACAAGTTGGTATCCGAACTCTAGTTTAAGTAAACTAGGTATGTAAACTTGATGCCTAGACTTAAGTTGGGACCATTAGGTTATGAATTGTGAGAACGGGGTAGAACTTTGAAGATGGGACGACCTTAAAGTCAACGCAAACTACGTCATTGAAAGTTGTAAAAGTGGTAGCGAGAATACTTATGTGGTGTATGTTCATAATTTCAATTAGCTACTGCTATTATGAATGTATGATTACGTGAGCATACTTGAATTACTATGATTATAATGATCGATGCATTGTATTAGTACGTTTCTGTTAAGTCTGATTTTATAGTAATCATTGTATTTATAGGCTTGGTCTTATACTGTGTTTAGAGTCGTATACTGTGTTGTATAAGCCAAGGGTATTTAAGTCCCTTTGGTCTTGTGTCTTTGTAACATTTCACGTATTTTCAATTCAAGAACATATTCTTTACGCTTACTTGTTCTCTCTCTCTCTAATTTCTCTCTCTAGGATTTAGAGATCTTGGATTGACAATTGGTATCAGAGCCAATCTAGATCTTGAGATAATTGAGAGAATTATTTTTCGTATCTGAATTTGTGCATTAATTCGAAAATTTGATTGATTTTCTTGACTTTTTTCAAGAAAATCTCGTTTTTGGATTTTTCATCAAATTCGGCCTTGTTTGTGATTGAATTTCGTTGATTTTTGGTTTGTTGGATTCGATTTTGCAAGTAGAACACTCTTGATTCACACCAAATTTCAAGAAAAGCAGTTTTTGATAATCAATTTTGAGTTTTTAAATGTTTCTGGAAAAACGGCTTTAACGTTCTGTTCATATCTGATTTTTCGAAATAATGGTTTTTAATCGAAAAGATTGATTGAAAAGTGTTAGAATGTTGTTTTCGATCATATATGTGGTAGAATACATCTAAAAATTCGTGGCTATAATCGATTTTTGTGATTTTTACTGATTTTCAGGTGGTTTGTGCCAGATTTGAACTTTGTGCAAGTTCTTCACGGTTTGCGCGAGTTCATCTACAGCTTTGCGTCAGCTCATCCTGCTAAGTTCAAAGTTAATCAAGCAAAGTCAACATTTGCGTTTCCTTAGTCTAACGCAAAGAAATCTTTGCGTCACCAAAACCTCACGCAAAGCAAGTTGTACTTAAAGCTCACGCAAAGATTGCTTTGCATCGTAAGGGCATCACGCAAATACTAGTTTGTGTATTCAACATCTCACGAGAAGTTTAGTTTACGTCTCCCTTAGTTCACGCAAACCTCTATTTTGCGTCTTACTCGACTCACGCAAATCTAAGTTTGTGTCTTCAGCTGCTCGCGAGAATTCTACTTTGCGTCTTCCACATCTCACGCAAATCTTAGTTTGCGTCTTCTACTGCTCGCGACAACCTCAGTTTGCGCTATCTGCTTCTCACGCAAACCTCAAGTTTGCGCCAACTGTTTCAAGACTTAGCATTTTTTCTGAATTTCTGAGAAATGGATTCTGCAAAGTTTGCATATCAAGCTCAGTTTTACAAAAATGATCTCATGATGTCATTGGGTTTTGAAAATCGTCCTCCGGTACTGATTGATGAAAACGAGTTTACACAGTAGCAAGATAGGTTTCTGAATTTTATTGAGCGTCAAAAAAACGGAAATGACATGATGAATATTCTATCAGAAGGACCTTTTAAGAAACCCAAGTTGGCTTCTGGATTATATAAGCCTACCAAAGAATATTCACCTAATGAGTTATCGGAGTATCAAGTTGATCGTGATATCAAGGCAAATCTGATGCTAGCCCTGCCAAACTCTATCTACAACAGGATTAATTGTTTCAAAAATCATCCTAATCTTATGTGGCAACAGCTTGAAAAGATTATGCTTGGTTCTTCAGTTGCTACTCAACGCCGACATACTCGTTACATGAATAATTTTGAAGAATTCAAAGCCAAGGATGGGGAGCCATTGAAAACTGTGTATGACAGGTTCTGTGTCGTGATCAATGATCTGAGAAAAATAAAAGTGGAAAATATTGAGCTTGAGACTAATCTGAAATTCCTCAATGCTCTACAACCAGAATGGAACAAATCCTGCCACAGATTGAGGAATGATGTCAGAATTTCTACAATGCAGATCCAAGAGATGTTTGAGATCTTGCTGACAGATGAATGCATAGTCACTGAGAAGAAGGCCAAACTCGATAAGAAGAATAAGAAATCAGTGGACCCGGTTGCTCTCCTCACGAGCCAACTGGCTGAACAAGCGTTGTCTGATAACGCTTACAACGGGGTCACTGATGATGATGGAGAGGCGTTAGATAAAGCTATGATCCTTCTCTCTCAGCATTATTAGAAAAAGTTCCATCATCGGTCGGGTTCAAACAATCTTCGCTTCACTTCCGGTTCAAGAGTCAAAGTGCCTGAGGCTAAGAAAGTTGATGCTTGTTTTAACTGTGGAAAGTCGGGGCACATTTCAAAGGAGTTTCGAGCAAAGGTGGTTCGGGATTCGGCATACTACAGAAAGAAATTGGAGCTAGCAGAAAAGAGAGAGAATGGAACTCCTCTACTTGCTGAAGAGGAGTACTGGCTGGATCACTTCGACAATGAAGCTGACAAAGTTGAAACTGCTACTTTATGCTTTGTTGGAGATGATCAATCTGACGATGATGACGACTCCTCAACCGATGCTGATGAGGTACCTTCTGAATTTGATTATAAATTCATTTCTTCTCAGATGAATGTTATAATTACTTCTTTACATGATTTTCGCTTAAAGTTATTATCTGAAAAGAACTTAAATGCAGAAAAGTCAGATTTGATTGACAAATTGAAAATTTCTTTAAAAGATGAAAAATCTATTTTGGTTTATACTAAAGAAGTCTTTCAAAAGAAATTGGATGATTTGGAAAATTCAAATAAGACTTATCTTGAGTCTTTGTCTGAAATGACCAATTTAAAAGATAGTTTTTCGGATAAAATAAATAAATTAGAAGAAAAGTTATATCGAAGAAACCAATCTGAGCAAACAATTTTTATGAATAAACCAAGGAGTGATGAAGCTTTAAAAGAAAAATGGGGACTTGGTTTTAAAAATCCACATTGTTTAAACAACGCGATTGAAAAATCCCCTACCTTATATAAATATGATTATCTAACTCTTGCACAATATGCTCCTCAATTTAAAATTCAATGGATGAATGAGAAGCAAGTGTTAGAAATCGAAAATGAGAAAATGACAAATAACAAGAAAAAGGAAATTCCTTTTGTTTATACATATGAAAATGCAAAATATTTTCATGATAAATCAAGGAAAGGCAGAAAAGGTTTTAATGAAATATATCCCGACAAGTCTTCAGTATCTGATGATTTTGTTGATATTTTTGCCAATAAATCTGATAAGGAAAATATTTCTCCAATCATTTATGATTCTAAGAAATATACTCCTCATTTAATTTTAGAAGGCAAAATCATTGATCTTGAAGATAAGATGACAGATCAAAATATTCAAAAAGAAATTGAATTTGATGTTATTCTTTTTTTCATGACATCTAGTCTTGAAGAAAATTTATTTTCTCAAAAACAAGATTCTATTTCTAGCCTTTCTTCTGATTGTCAATTAAATAAATAAAAAGGAAGTTTCTAAATCTGATATCTTTTCTCAAAATAATTCTGACTCCGAGGTAAGTTCAGATTTATTGTCTGATCAGATTGGTTGCTTAGGTAAAATTATTTCTTCTGATTTAAATATTAATTCGGAAATTCTTGATGAATCTTTTACGCTAAATGATCAGTATTATAAACCAAAGCGTAAAAGAAACAAGATAAAGTTCTTTCTGACAGTTCTAATTCTTCTGATTCAAAATTTTCAGATAGGACTTTGAGCACATCTATCAAGCAGATTTGGAGAGCCAAGCGGACATCAGATGATTCTGCGACTGATGAGGATTTATATGTAGACAAACATTATAAAAGTGATTCATTTGTTGTGTGTAATAAAATTTACAAATATTCTATAAAGCAAATGATTCGAATTTCCAAAAATGTCTCATATTCTTCTTCTGATTCGAGTTCAGATGATAATGCTTTCTCTTCTTCTAATTCTTCTGTTCATTCTTGTGCTTATAATTCTGATAATTTTTCTCGTGCTTTCAATGTTAAATCTTACAAATATTTCCCCATAAGAACTGCAACTAACAAACATGGACCCAAATTCAAGTGGGTACCAAAATCTCAATCCGACTCAAAGTTGCAGGCACCTCATGTCAAGGGGGAGTAAAAAAAAATGGCTCTTGAGTAAATCAGCTCAAGACCCAGACTTCATTGTCAACATATTGGCTTCTGAGTAATTCAGCTCAGAACCCGTGCTTCAATGGACTATGACTTCTAAACATATCAGTTTAGAACTCGTTCTTCAAATGCTTGTTAGTTTCTGACTAATGAGAAACTGTGAGTACATCTACTTTAATTCCGCTGCATTTTTCTCTGATAATGATGTTGTTCCAGTTTTCTCAAATGTTTTTAAAAGAATCTGAACATTTCAATTCAACTCCTGAATTTGTTCAACCCAATTTTTTTTTTCACATGAGACACAAATTTCATTTTATACATTATGTGAAAGATAATATTATTGAATTCTATTTTGGTTCAACTGAATATAAACTTGCCGATCAAATGTTTCTATTTTCAAATCTCGGCATGTTGAATTTAAAAGTTTAAACCTTCACAAATTTTATTTTATAAAGTAAAAGTTTTACAATTTTTCTTTTTTTGAATAAAATGTGTGTCTAGGATAAATTTTCAAGCTACTTTGTTTATATTAAAGTTTTCATATGTTCAAATTTCAAGTCTAAAAACAGTCGAAAAGTCAGCAACATGTTTGTAGCTTTTGATATTGCTTTAAAGTTGTGTGATTCGGAATATTTATAGTTTACAATGCTTAGAAAACCTAAAAAGTTGGAATTTTGGATCGTAATGAAAATATGGGCTAAGCACTTAAACGTAAAACCTTATGATTGAGATGATTTTTAAATTCTTATAAATCATAAATCTCTAAGTTTAATAGTTTGTACCTGTGACCTTTTTGGTTTGGGAAAGTAAATTCTGTGGGATGCTTGTCATCTGATCCCCTAAGGTCAATTGATCTGGGAGTGATCGAACCCAAATCCTTCAATAGAATCAGATCGAAATTCATGTTCTACTGGTATGAATGGGTTTAGGATGTGTCGATGTAGCCTTTCTAATCTGGGAAAGTAAGTTCCAAGGGGTGCTTGACACCTAGTCCCCTAAGGCCATCTAGTCTGGGAGTGGCTGACCCAAATCCTACAATATGGTCAGATAGAAAGTTACATTTACGGCATGTTCTTTACTTAATAAATTTTTTGATTAAAAGATGCCAAAGTGCACAAGCTTAAAAGATGCCAAAGAGCACATTCATGTGAAGATGCCATAGTGCACAATGCTAAAAAGATGCCCATGAGCACACATCTCATGATTCTTGGTGTTATGTTTGAGTTGCAATAAACCTGTAAATTTGTGAAAGTCTGAATTCTTGATGGATTAGTGTGATTACATGCAAAGTTCTCTATTATATTTTTAGAATTGCATTTTCTTGAAGCTAATCGGAGTTCACATGCGAGCACACTGAATAGATTGATGAAAGTTTTTGAAACTGAACATGTCTTAACTTGATATGCAATAAAACTTGTTTCTGTATCCAAAAACATACATTTGATTTCATCTGATTGATTTTATTGTGATATTTTACTAAGTAGAATTTTATTTGTTTCTGTTTAAATTTTTATATATTTAGTCGTTTCAAAATACGTATTTAGTATATTTTTCTTTCAACATTGACGTTTCAATTCTTGTGTTCTCATTTTTTTTTAATAAATGGGTTTGTGCATTATTCAAGGGGGAGTGAATAAGGAGATTTTTTTTTTCTGAAAAGATCATATCTGTTTTTGAGGGGGAGTATCTGATTTTCTATATGAATGCTAACTTGAATTGTCAAATCTAGTGCATTTGTATAGGGGGAGTCAAAGAGCTTAAAAAGGTAAAATTTTCTGAGTTCAAGTCAAATTTGCGCCAACAGTTGGTCGCGCAAACCTCACTTTGTGCCACCTTCGGCTAGCGCAAACCTTCCCTATTTTTCCTTTACTCTGGTGTTGCAAATCTTAAGCTGTCTCGTCTCCAACATTTGCATGACCAAGTTGATCCAGATCATCAAGGTCATGAGGGGGAGAAGTTAAAGAGATAAAGAGCTCCAAAGTTTATCTGCTGATCAAGATTCGCTGAAGATTCTATTTTTCTCAGCCATACTAGTCTTTTGTTGTTCCAGCTCCGATCATCACAGTTTATTCAAGTTCATTTAAAAGAGGTGTATCGTCTAGAGCACAAGCTGTTGAACCAATTGTTCCTTCAAGCTTATTCAAATTGGTCCAGTCTTGTCAAGACAGCAAAGACAACTCAATCTGAAAGATGCTGAGAAGAATTTTTTTTTTTTAAAAAAGTCAGAAAGCTTCCAAAGTCGCTTAGTTGGTTCGTGCTGATTTAGAAGATTGTTTTTGAAGACCACAAGGCCAATGATTACTAAGGGGGAGATTGTTAAGTCTGATTTTATAGTAATCATTGTATTTATAGGCTTGGTCTTATACTGTGTTTAGAGTCGTATACTGTGTTGTATAAGCCAAGGGTATTTAAGTCCCTTTGGTCTTGTGTCTTTGTAACATTTCACGTATTTTCAATTCAAGAACATATTCTTTGCGCTTACTTGTTCTTTCTCTCTACTTTCTCTCTCTAGGATTTAGAGATCTTGGATTAACATTTTCTTGTGTAAAATCTTGTGTATCCATCTCTCATTCTTTCTCTCTCTCTCGATTGTGTGACAGACTGAAATGGTGAATACTTAGAGTCGACCATTGGTCGAAGGGGAAATGCATGAGGATAACACATCCAACCCAAATCCAGTGGTCAGGGCGGTGAACGTTGTCCCTCCCAATATGCCGCCGATATTAACCGGAGAAGTTGAGAACATACCCAGAGTGGATTTAGAATCCACAAACCCGGTCATTCAAGAAGCAAATCCTCAGGATGACATGATGGCCAGTGTCATGCAGATGGTGACATAGGCTATGGAGAAGCAGCAAGAAGCATTCCTGAAGATGTTGGAGGAAAAGGATGCTTGTCTACGGAGGCCAGAGGTTGTTGCTTAGAATGAAGTGGCCAGTTCGGGTGGTATCAGTGAGGAGAATCGTAGTGATGGGTTGGTGACCTTGGAGACGAGGCAACCCGGGAAGGGTTGTTCCTACAAGACTTTCGTAGGATGCAAACCGCCAGAGTTTGTCTGGTCCGATGACCCCGTGGCTTGTATGAATTGGCTCAGAGAGATCGAGCACGCCTTTCGAGCCTGCGAATGTAGAGAGGATCAAAAGGTAAGATTTGGTTCTCAATTGCTCCGAGGTTCCTCTTTAACATGGTGGAACGTTTTCACCTCGACCATAGAGGAAACAGTGCTGAACAAAATGACTTGGCCCGTATTCAAGAAAAAGGTATTGGAAGAATATTTCAACGAGCAAGAGATGTACTTGGTAGATGAAGAATTTCGAGCACTAAAGAAGGGGGGTTTTCCAGTAAAGCAATACATCCGACTCTTCATGGAAAAATTAAACCTTGTGGGGCATGTGGCCCCAACTGAGAAGGAAAAAGTGAAGGCCTATCTGAAGGATTTGCCTGCGGACATGATGTCAAGGGTCCGCAACTCTAAAGCGACAAACCGTTGGGAAATTATCGATGAAACCAAACTCATGGAAAGAGTCTATGCACGAGACAAAAAAGATAATTCAAAGGTTGTTGAGAACAGAAAATGGGAGAGCTTACCGAGCTCATTCAAGAAGCCGAAATTTCAACCAAGTGGTAGGGGCTTTGATAACCGTCGAGAGGCGAAATGGTGTTCCAAGTGCAAAAGAAAAAACTTCGGTTTTTGCAACCCCAATCCCAACCCTATATCATGTTTCAAGTGTGGAAAGGCAGGTCACACTAGTCCTAATTGTTCTATTCAAGGGGCAACATGTTACTAGTGCAAGGAAATGGGGCACGTGAAGAGGGATTTCCCCAAGCTAAGGGGAGGAGCAAGAGGAGGAAACCTGATGATTCAACCAAAGAAGGAAGTCATACCTAAAGCTCAAGGGAGTGTCTTTTAAATGACAAGAGAAGAAGCAAAGGAGACAACCGAAGTGGTGTCGAATACGTTCCTACTCAAATCCCTTGCCACTAAAGTATTATTTGATTCTGGTGCCCATTTCTCTTTCGTATCCTTAGAGTTTTGCAAAGCCTTGAATGTGCCTACTAGTACTCTTAGGGGGCGTTTGGTTCGCAGAATGTGATGGAATCTGGTGGAATTGGAATGTTGGATTCCTTTGACCAAATTCCATTCCCTTGCTTGGTTCAAGCTTTTCAATGGAATTGAATTTCCAATTCCATTAAATTCCATACATAATGGATTTTGACATTCCATCATATAAACCAAGTATTTCAATGGAATGTAATCTATTCTTTTTATAATTCCAAACTTACCCTTCATCCCAAAGCAAACCCTATTCTTTTTATTACAAACATCCTCGCATCCGTCTGCTCACTCTCGACTTCTCCATCTGATCGACATCATCGAAGAATAATCATCTTCTCCATCGATCTCCATTTTCCTGTCAAAGAACAATTGTATTCTCCATCAGATCGACATCAACAGGTTAGCTCTCTCTCGTCTTCTCCATCGATCTCCATTTTCCTGTCGATTTACCAAAATCAGTCGATTTTCCAAAATTGATTTTCCAAAATTTGTCGATTTTCCAAAGTAAATACAGTGAGTAGGGTTTTAATAGTTGTTTGTGTTATAGAATACAGAAAACGAAGACGTTACACAGAACCTCATCACTGTGTTGGGGTTTTATCAGTGAAGTGCAGCGTACAACCTGTGTAAAGAAAAGTGTCGTAGAGATGGGTTTTGGCATCTGGAGCGAATAAAATGAATAAGTGAAATTTGTGAGTACCAGTGGGTTGTCTTGTCTTGGAGACCCAATTTGATAATTTGTGCGTGAATTTGGTTGAGATTAAGGAGGGTTGTGCAGGTTTGGAGGAGAGATAAGCATTGTTGTTATATATGATGCTCGTTTGTTAACAAATATATTCCATTTACCAAAATTCCACTAATAATGGTTGAAATCATGTTCACCAATATAAGAAGTGAGGGTATTATGGTCATTTACTAAAATTCCATTTCAATTCTGAAACTACAATATGTGAACCAAACAGATAGATTCCAATTCCTTTACCAGATTCCATTCCAATTCTGTCAACCAAACAGGCGGTCAAACCTGACAACATTCCATTCCAATTCCTTCAAAGTCAAATTCCTTTGACAAATCCCATTCCATCCAAAAACATTCTGCGAACCAAACGCCCCCTTAGTGACGCCTTGATAATAGAAGTAGCAAACGGAGAGCAAGTGATTTTGCACGAAATTTTGGAAAGGTTTCATCTAGAAATTAGTGGTGAACTCTTTGAAGTGAACCTACTTCCCATGGCGATTAGGAGTTTCGACGTAGTGATCAGAATGGACTGGTTGTCTCGACACCAAGCGGAGATCCTTTGTTCAAAGAAACTGATCATATTTGTAACACCCTCAAATATGGAAATAACAACTAAATTAAAATTTTCTAAATACATCGAAAATCGATTCATCTACAATCACGAATTAAGATTTATCCTCAATCTACACATTTCATTCTATACATACGGTCAATAATAAGGACGGGTGCTACTAAAAACCCAATAACTGTCGCTACCTCCAACTGCGGAAGACTTCACCAGCTACTTACCCTTGAGCAAATCTAAGCCTCAACTCTTCATAGAACTACTAGAATCCAAACCCTCAACTGGAACCTGATGCACATGCCGACAAATAAAAAGGTTAGGCTTAAAGCCTAGTGAGCTCAAGAGTTTCAACATATATAAATAAATCGTTTAAAAAAAAGAATGCCATTAAAATCATAATCTTTCAAAATGATAAGATTCGCTTATGAAAACGACTCGTTTACCAATAAATATGCATTTTAAACGAAAGAGACACCGAGTTAATCGTTAACCAAACCAAACTGTTCTACAGACTAAGATCCCAATATAAAATGTTCTTTCGTAAACTTAGATTTAACCCAAAACTTGCTCAAAATGAGAATAGAGAGAGGGCTCCCAATTTTATAAAACGCGGGTAAGAAATATTATACCTCGGAATACTCAACACGGGTGGAACATGATACACAACTCATAAACCATAGATGAAAATCTATATAAATAAAAATTGCCGTGAACATGGACATTAGACCCAAAACTCACACGACCATAAAATGGACGAAATCAAATACCGAAATGTGGAAGTGACACATTCCATTCAAACCTTAATATATGTGGGAAAAAACCCAATATTAAGGCCACATTTATCATCGACCACACAAACCAAAGTTGGTAAAATATGACATTAACATTTAAAAATACCACGGATCTACGACGGAGAGACCCATATACATTGAGAATAGAGAAACACGCAAGTAGGCCGCCCATACAACTTCCTCACATGTCATCTAAACGTTTCCATCTTGGGTGGCGAGAACATGTGAATGGAGCCACCCGTGATGTTATTGGATTTCACCACATATCCCGGTCCTAGTTCCAATGCCATACCAGACATCACAATCCTCAGACCGTTTGTTGCCTCTTGCCATACTCCGTCGAGTTCCACCCCAAGGTCTTACGGATATGGATTCCTATCCAATCTAGATGAGTTTCAACTCAGCGACTCGAGCCACCTATTGCCTATTCGCTAGAGAACCCAAGTGGTCAATAAATGTAACCAAAATCTCAGGCCTTACAAAATAGATAGACTTACGTGTCTATGGATCCATTACAACACTGTCTAACATTACATGACTCCGATTGAAAGACCAAAGCTCCCAAAACATGTAACTCCCAAATGGCATGAAATAATCGCCATCATACTCCAAAATTCCACAACTGTTTTTAAACTTGACAAATGTCCTCAAGATTCCATTTAGTCAAAACCGAGCCAACGACCCAACAGTTTACGTAAATACCCAATGAAAGCCAGTAGAGACATCGAAATACGTTTGACCAACAATTATGCAAGCACCACGACCAAAAGGTAATTAACCAAAAACTTCTCATTGGTTGAAACAAAATGTTTTCCAAATGAACTCTTTCGCTTCATGTTGCCAAAATGACTCATAGTTCGATGATATGCATTTTCCAACAGTTTATAAAATCGTATGCACCAAATGGACAATTATATAAAATGACCTCCATTTATATATTACATCGTCAAAGAAATATATCAAATTTTTTTTTATCAAAATACCCAAGAATCACAAAGATGTGTGTGTTACTTAAGTTTATAAAGTTGAATATATCCAAATAACCAACTTATCAGCAGTTAACAATTTAATGTAAAACACAAACACTTTAAAATAAACATTTTGGCATGTACACCGTTTTCACAAATCAACATGAACTCACCTTGCTAGATATGTTAAATCTAGATTTACCCCACTTTGAGCTCATTTGAAGAAAACTTGAATCTTCAAGGTCAAAACTTCCATAAACCTAGATACATAAATTTCCAACCATAAATATTCATATTCAACCATATAGAATCGTTCCCCAAACATCTTGTATCATAATCTTCATTTTGGCCAAAAACCCTAATTTGACCCAATCTTCCAAAATCTTACAAACCGAAATTGAAGGAATCAAACACTAGGACACCATCAATGGAGAATTTATATCACCTTATAAAGTTTAGAAATGGAGAATGTAAACTTACCACTTAGGTTTTGGTGAAAACCTAGAAAACCCCAAATTTCTTGAAGATGGAGGTGATGATGATGAACTCTTGATCCTTGCTTACACTCCACCACCAAATACTCTTGGATCTTCCCAAAACTAAAAATATAACCTTGAAAAGCTCTCAAAAACAAAACCATATCATTTTGAATCGCCCAAAACAGAGTTATGATAAAGGAGATATGAGGAAATGAAGAAAACCCCAAAAAAAAATCGGATTTTTAACCTCCAGACTCGCTCCGCGATAGTGCCTGGCTAAAGTGACATATGTCACTTTCTCTAGGCGATGTACCGAGAGTTTTATACTCTCAGCGATAGTGCCAAGCTAAAGTGACACATGTCACTTTCGCTAGGCACTTTAGTCGAACTTGTACCGACCGCTGTTTTAGCCATAACTTCTTCATTTTAGCTCCATTTTTGCTCCGCAAAGAACCATTGGACTTGTAATTAAATCCTTCATCCAACAAGACTATAAAATCTAAGATTCAAGCCCAAAATATTATTTCTTATATTTCTCTTAAAATACTGATTTCTATACTAACTTGAAATTATACCTTTCTAAAAAATCGGGGTGTTACAATCCTCCCAACCTTAAAAGAGATTTCGTCCTCGAAATATAGATTCCCTTGAAACGTTTACCACATAATAGGTTGTATCTACTTCACTTGCCAGAACTACCACCATAACCTTATGCTGGTCCTCACGATAAATGTCCCCTTGGGAACCTCACACTTATATCCGAGTGAACACTTATCTTACTAACGTAGCCTTTAACCATGAGACTGCGATTGTCTCCCAACCTTGGGTGAAACGTACTACCTCAAGGGTAGTTTGTGTCTTCAACTTCTCACCGATCAATTCATCTCAGCTCAACATATTTCTGAACCTAAAACCAAGGATCAATATCAACTCCAAAGAATTCTCAAATTTCTTAATGATCCATTATTGATATTGGCAAGTCCATCCTTCCAAAGGTGTACCAATACATTCCCAGGGAGTTGGTTAAATCAGATTAGGCTATCGTGCAACCCCAACCTATTCTCAAACATTTTGTCAATGAGATATTTACCATATCAGGGAAGCTTATACACATCGATACTTAATTACCAACATCTAATCTTCCCTTGAATTCCACCACTGCGAGGCTAACATTCCTCATAATCTAACGGGATATTTCCAAATATTCTAAAGATTTATTAACCTCAAAATAACAAGTTGACGCCTAAAATCAATATGGTCATACTGAAAACGTAGGTACACCGGCAAACATTTCACTCCAGATTTGCATTGCCAATATTACCGTTAACACCTAACATGGCACTAAAATTCCTAATCTTACATCTCTAACAAATGAACCACAACATTCCCTTTAATCCTGAAGACTTGCCCCTATGGCACATTCCCAAACACATGCATGATGTCGAACGATCAACCCAACAACCCATATCCAACCATAAGCAATTAACCACACAAAGCCTTAACCCGAGGATTTATCGAAGCAGAAAGATCACCTCTTAATTAACTGGGAGAAAGCCTAAATCTAATACCTCAATTATTCATGCATGACCCGATTCAAAATCTGAAACCCAAAGTTCAGGACCGACTACAAGTCGGATCATCCGACGCTTCAATTCCCAAGGACTCTTCTAGTCCCGAATTACAACTCATTTCACGATAGGGTTTTAAATCTATAGCCCTAATGAGTTTAAGGTTTTCTAAGTAGTATGCCAATTTGAAATTTTGTAAAACCTTTAAATAGAAAAGTTTTATAACAATTTATCATATGCGTAAAAATCTACTACCGTTTATTCGTTAGGTTTCAAAATTGATCACCAACACTACGCATATAAAACCATTTCCAAAACTCATTTGAATAGCACTTAAGTTCATAAAAACGGTAACAAAATATGCGCAACAAAATTTTGAAACGGACTACCATGGTCCTAGTATGCATCAATTTATACTATGTATATGAAAATAATTTTCTGCACTATAACATGTCCAATAAAAGTTGTACAACTCCCAAAAGAGGATTTCACAATTTCGATTTTAAAATCTTTTCCTTTAAACCACAAAACATCGGAGGATAAAATCCCCAACAAGGCCCATATACGTCCGTTTATTTCTCAAATTTAGCAACACAATAGGAACGTAAATAAATTTTTAAATCAAGCTCATTTTTGGGCCGCACAGATAAAACACACTTACCCAAAGTGGTAACTACAACGACATGCAAACTGAAAATTCATTTCATGCATTGCGGAAATCTTATGACGGCAGAGTCAACAGTTGAAGCACGTTTAGATCAACAGCTCTATTTGAAGCAACATAAATCTTTTGTATGTTTACTCACACCAATAGTATAATCTAATCCAAATATAACACGTGGGACGACATCTATTAACAAAACATATAAATTAACGCACACAATAATGCATGTATATACATTCCAAAATTTATCTACGCGACGCAAAATGTCATAAGATAAGACACCATAAAACCCAACTGAATTTTTCATAAAGCTCATTAACGCTAAAAATCAAGTGGTGTCAAAATTTTCATTTCCCAACATAAACAAAAACATAAGACGACAATAAGTCTAAAAATGTCAAAATTCTAAAACCACAACGTACGATAAAGTGACCATTTTCAACAAAACTTTCATGAGACACGACGCCTAAAAAGCTCATAAATTTACACGCAATAAAATTAAAACCCACGCATCTCAAAGTACACTCACACGCCCAAAACGTCGTAAAACAATATTCCATAAAATTCAACACGACTCGTACAGACTAAAATTCCGAAGAAATTTCCGACTCAAAAACATGGGAACAACTCTTCCTTTAAAACCTTAACATACGTGGAGGAGATCTAATGTCAAGATCAAAAATTCCACAGTTACTTGCCCAATACCTCAAATAACATTAAAACATGGATCTTAAAATATCCAAAAATAGTGTTAGACACGAGACGGGAATAAAGAGATTTTCGATAACAATTTACAATCACGTGCAACAAAACAACTTCATGCTTGCTTAAGCTCACGGTTTAAAATCTGATAAGTGTTAAATGTTTTGCCAACACCTTATAATGTAACTCACTTTACGCTTTGAGAACAAGAGAAACAATTTATGCAAACTTATTTTAGAAATAACTTAGTGCATGAATTTGGTCGACGCCCACAACTTAGGATTACGCTTTTCACTTTCCCGACATACTATTGTCATCCGGGTGCATCAAACATCTTAAAACAACAATCATCCTAATTTAAAATAAACATTTTGGCATGTACACCGTTTTCACAAATCAACTTGAACTCACCTTGCTAGATTTAGGCTAAATCTAGATTTTACTCCACTTTGAGCTCATTTGAAGAAACTTGAATCTTCAAGGTCAAAACTTCCATAAACCTAGATACGTAAACTTCCAACCATAAATATTCATATTCAACCATATAGAATCGTTCCCCAAACATCTTGTATCATAATCTTCATTTTGGCCAAAAACCCTAATTTGACCCAATCTTCCAAAATCTTACAAACCGAAATTGAAGGAATCAAACACTAGTGAAACCATCAATGGATAATTTATATCACCTAATAAAGTTTAGAAATGGAGAATGTAAACTTACCACTTAGGTTTTGGTGAAAACCTAGAAAACCCCAAATTTCTTGAAGATGGAGGTGATGATGATGAACTCTTGATCTTTGCTTCCACTACACCATCAAATACTCTTGGATCTTCCCAAAACTAACAATATAACCTTGAAAAGATCTCAAAAACGAAACCATAGCATTTTGAATCGCCCAAAACAGAGTTATGATAAAGGAGATATGAGGAAATGAAGAAAACCCCCAAAAAAAAATCGGATTTTTAACCTCCAGACTCGCTCCGCGATAGTGCCTGGCTAAAGTGACATATGTCACTTTCGCTAGGCGATGTACCGAGAGCTTTATACTCTCAGCGATAGTGCCAAGCTAAATGACACATGTCACTTTCGCTAGGCACTTTAGCCGAACTTGTATCGACCGCTGTTTTGGCCATAACTTCTTCGTTTTAGCTCCGTTATTGCTCCAGAAAGAACCATTGGACTCGTAATTAAATCTTGCATCCAACAAGAATATAAATCTAAGATTCAAGCCTAAAATATTATTTCTTATATTTCTCTTAAAATACTGATTTCTATACTAACTTGAAATTATACCTTTCTAAAAAATCGGGGTGTTACAATATTACCGACCTCAAGCGGGGATTTCGTCTTTGTATACAGGGAAAATCTTAAGGGTGAAGTGGCTCTCATATCATCCATCAAATCAAGAAAATTCCTAGTGAAGAATTTCCCGTATTTCCTCACCTACGTATTGGATGCCAAAGCAGAAAAGAAGAAGATTGAGGACGTCCGGATCGTTAGTGAATATCCAGATGTATTTCCCGATGACCTTCCGGGTTTGCCTCCCTACCGCCAAGTGGATTTTCGGATCGATCTAGTTCTAGGAGCGGAACCGGTTGCCCGTGCACCTTACCGTCTTGCTCCGACTGAAATGCAAGAGATGATGTCCCAACTTCAAGAATTGCTAGAGAAAGGATATGTGAGGTCAAGCTCTTCGCCTTGGGGAGCTCCGGTACTCTTCGTCAAGAAGAAGGATGGGTCGATGAGGATGTGCAACGACTACCGGTAATTGAACAAGGTGACCGTGAAGAATAAATACCCATTACCCCGGATTGATGACCTTTTTGATCAGTTGCAAGGGGTCGGATGTTTTTAAAAAATCGATCTTCGTTCAGGCTATCATCAGTGAAAGCTAGAGAAGAAGATGTTTCCAAGACGGCCTTTAGAACCCGTTATGGTCACTACGAGTTCTTAGTCATTCCTTTTGGGCTAAGTAACACACCGGCCGTGTTTATGGAATTGATGAACCGAGTTTGCCGACCATTTCTAGACAAGTCAGTTATCCAAGTGCGAGTTTTGGTTGCAAGAGGTTCAGTTCTTAGGTCATGTGGTGACAAGTGAAGGAGTAAAAGTTGACCCATCAAAAATTGAAGCCATGACGAATTGGGAACCACCCAAGAGTCCCACAGAAATTCGGAGCTTCTTGGGTCTAGCCGGCTACTATCGAAGATTCATTCAAGACTTCTCCAAAATCGCCTCTCCATTGACGTCTTTGACAAGAAAAAATGCGAAGTTTCTTTGGACCGAAAGTCAAGATCGGGCCTTTCAGACTCTACAAAAGAAATTGTGCGAAGCGCCAATTTTTTCCATAGCCAAAGGAATGGAAGATTTTGTGGTCTACAGCGACGCGTCTAAGATGGGTTTAGGGTGTGTCTTGATGCAAAGGGGCAAAGTAATAGCTTACGCATCAAGGCAATTAAAAGAACATGAGAAGAACTACCCAACCCATGATCTCGAACTAGCAGCGGTAGTGTTCGCTTTGAAGCTATGGCGACACTACCTTTATGGTACAAAATGCACCCTCTTTACCGATCATAAAAGTTTAAAATACATCTTCGACGAAAAAGAATTGAATATGAGGCAACGAAGATGGCTCGAGCTACTCAAAGACTAAGATTGTGAGCTTTTGTATCATCCTCGAAAGGCCAATGTAGTGGCGGACGCGTTCAGCTGAAAAGAATATGGTAGTGTCGTCCGAGCCACCTTCTCAAGAGTGGAAGTTGTCTCAAACCTTATTGACCGAATCAAGATGTCCCAATCAGAAGCACTTCTAGAAGCGAATATCAAAGGTGAAGCTATGGTAAAGCAACATCTTCAATTGACCGAAGATGGAAGAGGCTTAAAACTATTTCAAGGTCGAATTTGGGTACCGAAGATCGGAGGATGTTGAGACTTATTATTGGAAGACGCACATAAATCCAAGTACACTATTCATCCGGAAAGTACAAAAATGTACTGAGATTTGAAGCTTAATTACTGGTGGTCGGTGATGAAGTTGGATGTGGCTAGATATGTGGAGCGATGCATCACTTTCCTACAAGTGAAGGCGGAACACCAACGACCTTACAGTAGTCTGCAATCCCTAGAGATACCGGAATGAAAGTTTGAGCACATCACCATGGACTTTGTAACTAAGCTACCGAATACCTTGAGGAGTCACAATACCATTTGGGTGATAGTGGACCGTTTGACCAAGAGCACGAACTTCTTGACTATGCGAGAGACTCTTTCAATGGACAGATTGGCGAAACTCTATATAGACGAGGTGATCTCGAGACACAGAGTGCCACTTTCTATTGTGTCTGACCAGGATAGTTGTTTCACTTCCCATTTCTGGGATAGTTTGCAAAAGGAATTGGGTACTAGAATCAAGTTGAGTACCGCATATCATCCTCAAACAGACGGACAAAGTGAGAGTACCATCCAAACTCTCGAGGACATGTTGAGATCGTGTGTCATCGACTTCGGGGGAAGTTGAGATTCACATCTTCCGTTAGTGGAGTTCGCCTACAACAACAGTTATCACTCCAGTATCGGCATGACGCCATTAGAGTCATTGTATGGAAGAAAGTGTAGAACACCCATGTGTTGTCTAGAGACGGGAGAGAAACAAATTTTCAGGCCAGAAATCGTGCAAGAAACGACCGACAAGGTTAAGAGCATTCGGGAGCGGTTGAAAGCGGCTCAAAATCGTCAAAAGAGCTACGCGGACAAGAAAAGAAGACCGGTCGGATTCCAAGTGGGGGAAAGAGTGATGTTAAAAGTCTCACCGTGGAAGGGGATCATTAGGTTCAGAAAACGTGGGAAGCTTAGTTCCCGTTTCCTTGGACCTTTCACCATCATTGAACGAGTTGGGCTTCAAGCCTACAAGTTGGATCTACCGCCCGAAATGGACGGGATTCAACCTACCTTTCACGTATGTTACTTGATAAGGTGTCTAGCCGAAGAGGAGAGCGTCATTCCATTGTTAGAGATTAGAGTAGATAACGACCGATGCGTGGAGTAGCCCGAGACTATCCTAGAAAGGAAGACAAAGAAACTGCGACACAAGGAGGTGATTATGGTAAAGGTTCAATGGAAGCACCACCGCGGGGCCAACGTGACTTGGGAGTCGAAGGAGGATATGAGGAGGCGATATCCTCACTTATTTGCTTAGTTTGAGATTTCGAGGACGAAATCTTTTCTTAGGGGTGGAGGATTGTAACATCCCGAGTTTTGGACCAAATTCTAGATTTATGTTTATGAAATCCTCTTATGATTTCACCTTTAGATCCTCTGTTAAATCGAGATTGAAACATCGAAATTTGGACGGGAAAAGACCTTTGGCGACAATGCCTCAGCGACAGTGCCCTTGGGCATTGTCGCATGTCACAATCGCCACACCCAATCGACTTACGGTACAACTTCGGCGAGAGTGCTCGTCGCCCGGGGCACTCTCGCATGTCACAATCGCGAGAGACCATTTTGGGGGACTTACGGTACAAGGCCAATGAGAGTGACAGATGATTATGCCCTTGTCACTCTCGCATGGCATTCTTGCTGACGGGAGTATACGTATTAAATGAGGTCTTTATTCATTTCAACTTCATTTGTTCTCAACTAAGGGTTTGAAGGAGGATATTCTTTCTAGGTTTTGGTAAGTTCTCCATCTTTTTCCACCATCTTCCACCATTTAATGCAAGTCCAACCACAACCTTTTTGACCTTAATGGTCATTGATGATTTCTAGGGTTCTAAGGTTATAACTACCATATTTGGGAAGACTTCAAGTCAAATCTCCTACTTCTAGGGTTTTGTTATTCTAGGGTTTTTACATAACAACCCTACTTGGTGAGTCTCTTAACCTTCCTTTTAGTATACATTCCATTATTACTTGTTTATGTGATGTTTATGAGAAATGTGAAGTTAACCAAAATCTAGGGTTTTGTTTATTTTATTAATATGTGAATGATTGTCCTAGTAGAAGTTATCACATGTCACGAGGGTTACTTTGTACATATAAAGGTATAAAATGAAATATACCTTGGTTAAGAATCATTTCTCATGCTAATGGGTTTTGGTTATAATTGACTATAATGGTAGTTAAGCTTGTCATACTAATGAAATGGGGTCTTTTGTGACAAATGAATTGTGTATATGAATATGATCATGTAATGTGTAATATCATGCTTTAGAAAGGGACATATTATGCATGTGTTACATTATATCTTCTTGGTTACGTCCTAATTGTTAAGTTAATATCTATTTCCTTATGCACGAGGATTTAGATAACATATTTATATGTGGTATTAAATGTTGACCGTTGGGTCACTAGCAAGTAAGCAATAGGGGACCTAAGTCCTTGAGGTGCAACTCGTCTAGATTGGATAAGCACCCATGTATGTAAGCCCTTGAGGTGTAACTCGACGGAGTAAGAACTAGAGGCATAAACGGTTTGAGGATTGTGATGTCTGGTATGACATGGGAACTAGAACTGGGATATGTGGTAAAATCCAATAACATCACGGGTGGCCCCATTCACGTGTTCTCGTCACCCAAGTTGGTAAAAGGTCTCCCCCGTCTTTCGAGAGTTATCTCTTGTGTATTTGTATAGGAAATGAAATATTTGTTCCGAACAGAATGTTGGCATTGGTTCAACCATTGGGTGCTTCGGTAACAATTAATTACACTAAAGATGCTCACTTTATAAATTATTAAATCTTAATGATATCTTTAAGACTTTGGCCTAGTACTTGTTTTGGTGTTCAATGGCTCACAGGTTCTGTTAGTGGTGTGCATAGGGTTCCTTAATTCGCTAGGTGTGCACCTAGGACCATTCAAGGACCGGGCATTTTTGGGATTTGAGAGAAGAACGTTTTGAAGTCATAGTGACACCCATCTTAATCTAGTTTTTAAATGTTCTAGATTAAATAGGTTGTTGTGTATTATGTCCTATTTATTCTGCTATATTATTATTGCAACTACCCCAACATTATTGGGTTATAGTCAATCATGTTTAGAGGTTTATAATTACTATATTTTAGACGTTATATTGCCGAAATTTTAAGTTTTTAATTTACACAATTTTTAGGGTGTTACACATTCCAATTGCACTTAAATGTTTATGCAGTGATTATCAAGTGACCTTTCTTAAACGTCACATGATACATTAAACAACAGGATCATCACACATAAAGCGCTGGTCTATTACAGGACTTGGGATCAGGTTGTTTGGGTGCTTGTTAAATTGAAACTGGTGTTATAGTTTTTTTTTTATATAGGTTGTTACCTAGATACGAGGAAACTCTGTTAGGTTTCATTGTTTTTAACCCTTTCTGGCTTTGCTCGTGAAATGACTCATAGAAATAAACACATTATGCTTGCAATGAAATCTTAAGGAATGCAATAGAACACACTCTCATAGTTCCAGTGACTCGAGCATTAAGGAAAAATAGAAAATGTGGATGATGGACCTCGAGATACATTTTATAGTTATTAGTGTTAGAGTTATATTAGTGAGTTGTCAGTTAATCTGTTGTTCAGTTAGTTAGCTAGCTGTTAAGTTGTTAAATAGTTGTTAGTCTCTGTTATGTTGGTTGTCACTCTTATTGTCTGTACTATAAATAGAGTTGTATTGTCTTCAATAGAATTAATGAAAAACAACATCTATAGTTAGAGAGAGAAACTTTTCCACTCTCTCTATTCTCTCTCTCTTTCTCTTAAATCTTCTTTTTTCTGCTCATAGATAAAATACAGAAACTTTATGGTATAAGAGTGTGTTATCAGTAGCATCCTTTCACAAAATTCGTTCTAGTCTCTGAAATGATAGAAAATACAGGAGCAATAGGTTCAATTTCAAGTTCAAATCAGTTTTCTATAGCAAGCATCACAAACTTTGTTTCTGTAAAGCTCAATTGAGAGAACTACTTGAGCTGGAAACATCAACTTCTCACAATCCGCAAAACTGTTGGACTCTCAAAACATGTGAGTCAAAATTCTTTTTCACCTTTAGAATCTGATCCAAATTTTGAGAGCTGGAGCAAGGCAGATAACTATGTGTGTGCTTGTATAAATGCTACTCTTGATCCCTCAATTGCTCATGTAACCATTAATACTGAATCTGCTCTTAGTATATAGAAAATTCTTGAAGAATCGTATTTGCAACATGCGTTTGCAAAGAAATTTCAACTCAAATCTCAGTTTCAAACCTTGAAACAGAGATCATTATCTATTACAGCTTCCTGTGATTCTATTAAAAAGGTCTCAGATTCGTTAAGATCAATAGGCGAAGTTATATCAGAAAGTGATTTGGTTCTACAAACTTTACAAGGCCTCAATTCTACATTCAATTCTTTTGTGTTAAACATTGAAAATTCTGAGGTTATTCCAAGTTTTGCGCAGCTTCAGTCGAGACTTCTTGTTTATAAGGAAAGGTTGAATCATCAATCTGAATGTTTACCTCCAGTCTTAGCGATGAATGCAAATGTTATGAAACCACCACATGCTAGATCTGAAAACAAACAGAGTCAAAGTGGAGTTGTTTGTCAGATCTATCAGAAGTCAGGTCACAATGCTTCTTGATGCTTCTTCCGATATACTTCGTCTGAATCATGGGGAGGTCGCAGTGGTGGAAGAAGTTACAGTGGTGGTGGTCGTATATGGAGAGGCAACAACTCTAGCGGCCGAAATTTCTTTTGTGGACGAAACACTGAAAATTGAAGAGGAGGATATTCTTCAGGTTTTGGAATATGAAATCATGGTGCCAATATAGCTTCACAGTTAAATATGAATGGAAGTAGTCGTATTCTTGGTGATGGAAGGAACTATTGGAACCCTAAGTCAGATTCGCGTGCTGAATATTCAAACTTGGGTGCTACTGGGCCTAGGCTGACTTATGATCCAAGAATATTTGGGCCTGAGTACTTACAATCACCAAATAATGTTACTAATGATTTTGGGCAAAAACGTTTTGCAAATTGGGCCTCGCAGCAACATAATTTTACTACTCCAAAAAATTTTACTGGTTTTTCTGCTCAACTTGGTTCTTTTCCAGATATATGTGCTATTGTTGACTCATGGATACCAGATTCAGGAGCTACTGCCCACATGACTTCAGATCCAAATATGGTTCACGAGGCTCAGGTCTACTTCGGTTCTAACAAAGTCATAGTCGGCAATGGTATGGCTCTTTGCATAACTCATATCGGTCATTTTAAAATTAACCTACCCAAATGTTCTCTTATTTTGAGAAATGTTCTTCTAGTTCCCGGACTTACCAAAAATCTTTTGTCTATCACTCAACTTGTTCGTGATAATCCCATTATTATTTCCTTTTCATCTTATGAATTATATGTTCAACACTTGACATGAATAATACTCCACCACATTCCTCTTAGCCAACACAACCTGTATTCGTTGACTGCTACTCTCTCGAAAGATCTTTGGCGTCACAAGCTGGGACATCCATCCGACTACATCTTCACCAAAATTTCATTTCCTTGTAATCCAAAGTCTAATAAAAATAATTGTCATGCTAGTAATGTTTCCAAAAGTACTCGAATTCCTTTTCTTGTATCTGAATAACGTAGTCTTACCCATTTACATATAATTCATTGTGATATATGGGGTCCGGCTCATGTTACTTCTCGTTCTGCTTTTCGGTACTTTATCACTTTTATAGATGATTTTAGTCGATTTACTTGGATGTATCCTTTAACACACCGTTCTCAAGCGTTTGAATCTTTTCGTCATTTCAAAACTCAAGTTGAAAATCTTTGTTCAACTTCTATTAAATACTTTCAATATGATGTTGCTTTAGAACTAACTCAAGGTCAAATGGGTAATTTCTATCTGAGTCATGCATTGTTTTAAGTATCTCATGTCCTTACACTCCTCAACAAAACAGAGTGGTTGAAGGAAAAATCGACATTTATCAGAAATTGCTAGAGCTTTGTTATTTCATGCTCATTACCTAAACATTTTTGGTATGATGCATATGTTACAACAGCATTCTTGATAAATCGTTTACCATCACATACTTTGTCTCACTCCTCACCATTTGAACTTTTGTTTCACAAATTACCAGATTATGCCCATTTTCGTACTTTTGGTTATCTTTGCTACCCATTTCATGGAAATACATGTGATGATAAATTGTCACCAAAGTCGGTCGCTTGTGTTTTTCTTGGTTATGCTCCCTCACGCAAGGTATATATTTGTTATGATCTTAAGTTTTCCAAGGTTTATATATCTCGACACGTTATTTTTCATGAGTCTATATTTCCATTTCAGTCTTCAGTGTCTTCACATCCGTCTACTTCTTCAGTAGTTACCATCAGTTTCAATTTTAGCTCCAAATTCTTCTGAATCATCTTCTTCTGTTGATCCGTCCACCTCTGTTCCCGAGTCTAGTGTTTCGACCTTCACTGCTCATGTTACCCAACCTGCTCATCCAATGATCACTCGAGCTCAAGATAATACTTGAAAGCCAAAGTCATTTCCTGATCATATTCTTTACCATGCTTCGTCAGAACCTTCCCCAAACACTGAACGCTTAATCTTTTCTCAAGTTAAAAAATGGTCGGCTTGGTGGGATGCAATGAGATCAGAAATTGTCGCTCTTCATTCTAAAGGAACTTGGAAGTTAGTCCCTACCCCTTCGTGTGCTAATATTGTTGGTTGTAAGTGGGTTTATCGCATAAAAAGAAATCCAGACGGAAGTGTAAATCGTTACAAAGCCCATCTTCTCGCCAAAGGTTTCTTACAAAATGAAGGTATAGATTACACCGAAACTTTTAGCCTGGTAGTCAAGCCTACTACTGTACGATTAGTTCATTTTGTTGCTTACTCTCGAGGTTGGAATATTAAACAAGTTGAATTTAATAATGCGTTTTTACATGGTGACTTGATTGAAACTGTTTACATGGCTTAACCTCAAGGGTTTGTTGATACTACTCATCCTCATCATGTATGTCTTCTCAAAAAGGCTTTATATGGCCTCAAGCAGGCCCCCGTGCGTGGCTTTCTAAACTCTCAACTGCTCTTGTAGGATTTGGATTTATACAGTGTACCTCGGATACTTCCTTATTTGTCTACATCATGTCTGGTGTTACTGCTTATGTGTTGGTATATGTCGATGATATCATCAGTACTGGAAGTTCTTCTCAGTTTGTTACTAATCTTATTCAGAAACTTCATACACGGTTTGCCTTAAAAGACTTGGGAAAGTTGAATTACTTCTTGGGAGTTCAAGCCTCTTTCACTGATAATGGGCTTCATTTATCTCAACATCGGTATTTACTTGATCTACTCAAGCGTACCGAGATGCATACATGTAAACCGCTATCCTCCCCGGTCTCTCATGGTCGTCAACTGTCTAGATTTTCTGCTATTCCTTTGGATGATCCAACTCTATATCGAAGCACGGTAGGATCTCTACAATATTTAGTTCTTACCAGGCCCGAGATAACATATGCGGTTAGCAAGGTTTCGCAATTTCTTCATCATCCCACAGATAGACATTGGATAGTTGTAAAGTGCATCCTATGGTATTTACGAGGTACGAGTACTCATGGCATATTTTTCCAACGTTCATCTACTACTGCCATACATACCTATGCCGATGTTGATTGGGCGGGATGTCCCGATGATCGTCGATCCACAACCGGGTACTGTGTTTTCTTTGGCCCTAATCTCATCAGTTGGAGCTCTAAGAAACAACATATTGTTGCTCGCTCAAGTACCGAGGCTGAGTATAGGGCTCTTGATCATGTCGCGGCTGAACTACGTTGGATATGTTCCTTATTGAAATAACTTCATATCACTCTTCCGAATGCTCCCACGATATGGTGTGACAATCTAGAGCCACCTACCTTGCGGCGGTCAATCCTGTCTTTCACCAACATACAAAACACGTTGAGATTGATTTGCATTTCATTCGTGACATGATTTTGTCTCACACTCTACGTTTTCAGTATGTTCCAACCGGTACTCAGTTAGCAGACATTCTAACTAAAGGCCTCGCTTCTACCCGATTTGATCAATTACAAACCAAGCTTCACACTAATCCAACTGTTTCACTTGAGGGGGGTGTTAGAGTTATATTAGTGAGTTGTTAGTTAATCTGTCGTTCAGTTAGTTAGCTAGCTGTCAAGTTGTTAAATAGTTGTTAGTCTCTGTTATGTTGGTTGTCACACTTATTGTCTGTACTATAAATACAGTTGTATTGTCTTCAATAGAACTAATGAAAAACAACAACTATAGTTAGAGAGAGAAACTTTTCTACTCTCTCTCTATTCTCTCTCTCTTTTTCTTAAATCTCTTTCTCTTTGTTCATAGATAAAATACAGAAACTTTAATTAGATGCATATTCTTTAATATTTTATATTGACTTATGAATGGTAATAGGTATTATTATCTACTCTAACTTAAAGAAGTAGATATACACATTTAAGCATTAAATATACTGTAAATGCTTATCAGCCATGTGTGGTGCAGTAAAATAATATACCCAATGAGACTACCTATCGTGAACCAAATACCATTAATTTCACATACCGCACACTTGTATCCATACCACGAACCAACACTTTTTTTAGTGTTAACATCAGTTGTATTATTTGCATTGCCTTATATATTTTGAGTCTTAGTGTAATCATTCACTGCATTTACTAGCATGATCGAGAGGTACGTTTCAGGTCTTGTTTCGACATATTCTGCATGACCCATGGAAATTTTGAGATTTGATGGTTGCAGCTTTTCCGTGGTGCTAGATTTTTCTCGAGACCATTACTAGTGATCTCAATTGCGACTGCTTTCTCTGATCAATCAGGCTGTGACAATGTCGTCTTAGATGATACTGGAAATTTGCATAGAAGTGAATCTCCTGCTGTTCCAGAATCACATTCCGAGCTGCCTCCCGTACAATCAATTTATGATGTGAGGTATGTTAATAAGTATAATAGTGATTTTTTACGCAAAGTGGATTTCATTGATGTGGTATTTGTTGTCAATTATTTTAAGTTGGTTACCATAGGAACAAATCAAGTTTATTTAGTAAGAGTAACTAAACCAAACCAAAAGAGGTCAGCTAACCAAACCAAACCAAAAGAGCTCAGTATATCCCATCTGGATGTGGGGTTTGAGAGGGGTAAGATGTATGCAAACCCGCCCTCTACCTCAAAGAGGTGAGATATCTATCCTAAAGATGCCTAATACAACCTAGAATTAGTATCACATAAAGCATATAAACATCCTCTCTTAATCCCTATTTATAGAGCTACTTAATTACGGAAATAATATAATCACTTAATTTACGTAAGGGGACCTAACAATTACTTTAACATATCTTAGACTTCATTCCACCTGCTGCTAACATAATAGATCTAATAACAACTATGAGAAGTTACTTCTTACTTAATTACATGTTTTTAACTGCTCATGGTTGTTATTAGATCTATTTTGCTTGGACATTTTGCTCTGACTGCTTATATGTGTTTCTATATAAAAGTCATCTGTTCAGGTTCTTCAAATTTGAAGCCAAAATTTTCCAACATAATAAATACATCTCATTAATGACTATTAAGTTTTGCTGTCATATGTTGTGCAGGATTGATGGTGAAGATCAGTCACATCAGTCATCTACAAATTGGTTGCTTGAGCTTTACCAAGAGCTAGAAAAGCAGGGTGTTATTTTACCAGAAAGGTGGTTTGACGTAATCACTATATATAACAACGATTACGTTCTGAAAAGTATATTGGAGTAACAATAACGAGGAAAACCCAAATAACAAAATAAAGTTTGTACATACATCAATTTGATACAATAGATCTAACAGATGATGAAACAGAAGGGACTTCAATCTACTACTAAGATAATTATTAAAGTAAATTTACATAATATAATATTAACTTGTATTTTCTATTTGCTTGTAGGTAATTTATGTGTGTGTTAAGTGTCATTTGTAATGTATGAGAATAGGACGGTAATTAAATGAGAACCAAAAAAAGGATGGGAACCGTGAAAACCGATCTAAGCCGTTTATTGATTTTAATCTACGGACATTAAAGGCAATGGCATGTTTGTGATTTTTTTAAAATCTGAAACCATTTATTGAATAAATGGCAAATTAAAAGGGGCATTTACGTCAGATCTCACCCCAATATTGTGTGTTCTTCTTATCTGTACTTGTAAAACCCCAAATTAAGACACAAATCAAATCCATTCAAACCCTAATTCTCTTTCTTCTATATACTTCCTCTATTCAAACATTCCATTTTGTTTTTTAATTTCACCTCTCATTATTTATTCGAAGAGAGAGAGAGAGAGAGAGATTACAAGTTTTTCGTCAGTGGATGAAATTGAAGGACTTAATCAAGAAATAGAAGATGTTGCAAAGGAAGTTATGATGGTGGTGGGATAATAGTGGATTGGTGGCCGGTGAAGATGGTGGCGACGAGAACCAAATCGGAAGAGAAATAATGATGTCTTGGTAATCGGACGGCAAGAAGCGCTCCCAAACGACGTCAGAATTGTCAACGATACACAACCTTCTCAAAGACGCACAAAAATAGTGGAATTTCTGGCATTCTTCGCGTTCCCTGAACCTCAACCGCCTTCAATAACCATGTTAAAAGATTACTCTCTTTCCCTGAACCTTCAACGGCCTTCCTTGAGCCACATGTTATGAAGTTGTGTGGTTCTTGATTCTGGTACAAAAAGTTTAGAACTCACAAAGATTTGGGTGGAATGTTCCTGTAACTAGAATATTTGTAATTAACTTTGAAATTGAATCATGAATGATCTGAAGCAATTCAGGAGGTGAGTAGGTTTGAGGAGTTTGATTATTTTTATGAAAATTGTGATTTATTTCATGTGGTGAAATAAGGTTAGTATGTGTTTCATATGGTGTCTTTGTGTGTTTCATATGGTGAATCTGTGTGTTTCATCTGGTGAATCATTGTGTTCATATGGTGAATATGTATGTTTCATCTGGTGAATATATCTTTGTGTTTCATCTGGTGAATCTGTGTTACCAAAATGACAATTATGCCATTTTCATGTTGTGAAACAATTTTCAATTAAAACCATAGGATCAAAACCAAATTACCACTTAGATCGGTTCTCGCGGTTCTCAACATTTTTTTGGTTCTCACATGATTTAACCCCTATGAGAATAACGTACTTAGATGACATGCATCTATCTAACTATAACCAAAATTAGTATGTTCTCACATAAAGTCATATTTGCGGCCAACTACAAGCACCTGCCAACTTTTGATTTACTTCATGTCTTCAAGAGCTAGCATGTAACTTGATTTCCCTGATATTTGGATCTTATATTTTAGAAGGATTATTAATATTTAATATTTTTTTTTGCTCCTCTTGTTTCAGACAAACATGACACACTGATTTTTATGCAGAATAAATACGGATGAGCTCTGTAGATTTCATTCTTCTGCAAATGGCGATTTTTTATGTTTGATGTCATTGGTCAAGAAATCTATACGCTGGAGGGAGACTTATAAAATCCTTTCAGAAGAAGAACTTAGGGCGAGTTTGGTTTGTCGGAATGGATTGGAATTGGAGGGATTTGGATTTTAAATCCATTCCAATCTCATGTTTGGTTTGCAGGATTGTTCGGATTTGAAATCCTAGGATTTCTTTGAAATCCCTCCAACATAGAATTTTGAAATCCCAAGGGAATGGCTAGGATTTCAAGGGATTTCGTAGGATCTGAATATAATAATGTTTAAAAATATATTAAAAACACTTGTTTTCTAATAATCGGTTAAATAAAAGGTAAATTAATTACTTTTATATTTTTTCATAAAATTTTTAATGATTTTTTTGAAATAATAGAATTCAAATCCATTACAATCCTACAAATCAAACACACAAAAGGATTCCAAATCCTCTCAAATCCATATATGAAATCCAATCCATTCCATTCCTACAAACCAAACGGACCCTTAAGGTGCGGTCCAATATGGTATTTTGGCATGAGTATGATGTAAAGAAACGTCCCTGTCTTATCGTTCGCCTTGTTGCATGTGTCAATTTGCCTCCTAGTGAAAGAACTCGCTTTGCTTAGGCAATTGGTATGTTCATATTTCTACAATACTCTTGGACATTTATCACTCATTTTTTTAGGTCTTTCTCACACACAACAATCTTAACTTTTAGGCTTCATTTATGCCACCTGCTTTTTTACTTTTGTGTTGGACATAAACTTTGTTATTCTGTTTTTCTCTCTTAAATGATGAGTCAAGCTGCCACCCCCTCTCTCTGAAAAAAAAAAAAAAAGAAGATATGGTCAATACTTTCTAAGTTTTTCTTAGTTCCCAAAATTATGTAGCTTCTTCTTCTTCTTCACAAAGCTATGTGCTTGTTCAAAATTCCGTGGAGCTGAAGCATCATTGTAATTAGTGCCAACTTTGAGCCATGTTTGTTGCAAATGAACTAGTTGATTTACAAAAGGTTCCTAAAAGCCATTGACATGGATCAAGATAGGTATCCATTGGTCAATGACTATTGACTTTCAGTTTTCCTTTGGCAACTGAAACACCTCTATTACTTTACATAGCAAGAAACATCAAGAGTTGTGGCGTACTGCAGCTTAGGGCCTTAGGGGATGTGGTGGAATATCCCATCGTTCGAATCCAGCCGGACCCGAAATTGTGCAAGAGACGGCCAATAAAGTTAAGGGTATTCAGGAACGGTTGAAAGCATCTCAAGATCGGCAAAAGAGCTATGTCGATAAGAAGAGACGTCCGATGGAGTTTCAAGTGGGCGACCGTGTGATGCTAAAAGTATCGTCGTGGAAAGGCATTATCCGGTTCGGAAAACATGGGAAGTTGAGTCCTCGTTTCCTCGGACCATTCAAGGTGCTCAAGCGTGTGGGCTTGCAAGCCTACCAGTTGGAACTCCCACCAGAAATGAACGGGATCCACAACACGTTCCACATCTGTTATCTCTTAAAGTGTTTGGCGGAAGAAGAGAGCGTTATTCCCCTCTCGGAGATAAGAGTAGACGAAGGTAATCGTTGTGTCGAGGAACCCGAATCTATCTTGGAGCGGAAGTCAAAGAAGCTTCGTCACAAAGAGGTCACGATGGTTAAGGTGCAATGGAAACATCATCAGGGAGCAAATGTGACATGGGCAGCTGAGGAGGATTTGAAGCGTAGATATCCTAATCTCTTCGGGTAGTTGGGATTTAGGGGACAAAATCATCTCCATGTTGGGGAGGATTGTAACACCCCAAATTTTGATTTTTTTGGTCTGATCTGAAGAAGGCTGAAGTCAGTGGTCGGGGCGAGTCACGGCGCGAGTTAGCCCGCGACATAACCCGCGTGGTGAACTGTCCGTTTGAATTTCCAGGGGTTGGCGCGAGTCACGACACGAGTTAGCCCGCGCCATAACCCGCGTAGAGGCCCTGAACGGGTTAAATGAGATTTTTATCCCCAAATTCATTTATTTTCTCCTCATTTACTCCATAGTTTCTCTCCCAAACTTCTCCCTCTTCATTTACTTCATTTTAGGGTTTGTTTCAACCACCATCTACTTCATTTATTGCTTGAATTAAGAGCTTCACCTAAGTATTCGATTTTTGGAAGCTTCACCCACCATCTCCATCTTCATCTTCTCCAAAGATCAAAAATCTAGGTTTTTGGGTTTTCTTCAAAAACCCACTTGGTGAGTTCCTACTATCATTTACTAAACCTTATACATGTCAAAGCTTACATTTTGAACTCCTATATATATCCTTGGTTTTGGATTTAAGTTTATTACATTTTTTACCTAACTTGAGTTTTTGGAGATTTTAGGGTTCCCAATCATTTCAACTAAACTAAAGGGTTCCATCTTATATGAAGTAAAATGATATATTATTTGCACATTTATGTGAGACACTCGAAGGAATGGATCATTCTTATCAGCAGTTAAACTTGGAAATGCATTTTTGAAATAAATGTTATTGGAAGCTATGTGTTTAGCTTTGGTTAGTCACAAATGAAATTGTGACAAGTCTAGACTACTACTAGTGGATCCCTAGGTATTGAGTCGGCTTATATTTTGGGATGTTTTCCCCCTTTGTAGTTATGGATGCAGTTGATCCTCGAAGGCCCTTTGGAACGGTTATGTGAGACCGGTTACTAGCCATGGATCATAATGTAGTCCTAGTGAACGAGTATGACTTGGTTTCCTCGGGTGCCCTCCCCCACATCTTAGTACGGACCGACGTTGTTCGTAGCCATGGATTCCAAGTATTTAGCTCACAACTCGGATTGTAACCTACTCGGTGTTCCGCTACAATCCTTGGTAAACCGGGTATCCCCTGTCATCGCAAGATGAGTTTTGAATCGAAAGGTCCTTTATGTGGCAAATATTTCAATTGTAAAATAAATTTTATTGAAAAGAATTCCTTTCGTTACAATTGTCAATATCTCTTTATTTATATAAACTGTATGTTCTCACTAGGCTTTAAGCCTAACACTTTTTCTCAAATGACATGTATAACAGGTTCCTTTAGCGGTGGGTTGCCAAGGGCTTGATTGACGAGCATGGTCTTGAAGCATTTTTGAGATGATTAGTATTTGATGTTGGACATTGATTTATTTCCTTTATTTTGGTGATTTGGGTTGACAACCGATGTAATCTAGATAGTATATGTTTAGATTAGTTTATTATCAATTTTTATATCTGTTCACAGGTTTTGTAAATGCCTATTACATTTTGCCCTTCTTGGGTGGTTTATATCGAATACAAACGTCATTTTGCCAAATTTTCGAATTTTATGTTACTCTATTTTTTAGGGTGTTACAGGTTGGTAAATGTAAATTTTAACCACCATCTTATTTCCAAAAAACATATTTGCTTAAATCTTTATCAATATATATATATATATATATATATATATATATATATTAAAAGAGAAATCAAGAAAAATGACTTGCATCATGAGGTTTGAGTATTCCTCAAATCTTGAAATTTGGTTGAATTTCATCATCCCACATTGGTGAGAAGATGAAAGTTTTGAAGTAGGAATAAACTATAAGAAAGGAGAGATGGATGCTTTTGTATCAACTCCTGTGGTTGGCTAAATATAGCTTACCCTATTTTTGTATCTCCCACATTGTTAAAAAGATGCAATTTTTGAACTTTGAAGCGAGTATATAAGAAATGAGAGGTAAGTGTTTTTGTGTCACTAATGTGGGTGACTCAATTTAGTCTACCCTATTTTAGCAAAAAAAATTATATATATATATATATATAACAAATAATTAAAATAATGACTTTGTGATAACTAATAAAGTTGACTCATTTTACATTACCAACCAATATATCAATATCAATCATTAATCAATATCTATGTATCTATATATATATATATATATATATATATATATATATATATATATATATATATGTATATATTAAAACAAAACCAAGACATGATGATGTGGCTCACTGTGGGATCAGGAATCACTAATTCAATTTTTCTCAAATTTTTCCTTTTTTTAAACAATTTAATTTATTAAAGACATTAAAGTCCATGTGAAAAAAACTATGTGTTTGATTACAAGAGAGTTATACCGGTCATTTTTCATAGTCATAACCTTCAGACCCTTCGTATGCCGCTGGTACGCTTCCTCTTCCCCCTCCCTTTCCAATATCTACGTATTCCTTCCTCTCACCCTCTCGATCTCCAAACATCCAGATCCAAATCTAAAAAGGGATGACAATGGTTTATTTCCAACTTTCAATTCCAAATCCAACTGTTATAGCACAAATTTATTGGATTCAGGATCATAAAGATTGAAGACCAAAGTTCAAGAAGTCAAAGCTGGAAAGTCAACTCTCAGTGAAAGTCAAAGTCATTTTGTAATAAAGTCAAAGTCAATGTTTAGTGTTTTGTATTTGTATTTTGTTTGTTTCCTTTGTAATTGGTTGTGGGTATAAATAGGTTCTTGTATGTCTTTGTAAAGGTGTGTAAGTCATTGTAATTGAGAGTAAGCGTGTGGTAAGTGAGCAGATTAGAGAAGAGAAAAATAGAATATTATTCTAAAGTGAGAGATAATGTAATCTTGATGTTTGAATAAATGATATGTGACTACGATTCTTGATTGATTCTGTTTTACAATTAGAACTTGATGAAATTTGGGAATAACAATTGGTATCAGAGCAGATCCAATTGAAATCAAATCAAGAAAAACGATCGACACTGTTTCATTGAAGTTTAGAATCGAATTTCGAGTTTTTGGTTGAATTAGTGTCTGTAATTGATGAGAATGTGTTCGTATATTGGTTCAGATCGAGTTTGTGTAATTTGATTTGTGATTTGCACTGTAATTCTTAGATAAATTGATGATTTTGTTATTTTTGTGTTACACGAGTTCACGAGCACTGTAATGGATATAGTTGTATTGATTGTTGATGTTTGTTGAAATTCATTGTTAGATTTCTGTTCTAGATGTATTAGAGAAAAATCTGTTATAGTTTCGAGTTGTACTTCATAATCTAAGTTGGATTTTGGACAGATAAGAGGTTTTTTCATCGAGATCTGAAGAATTCGCTAATTTCCTGAAGAACTCGCAAGATTATCCAAGAACTCGCAGAGGCTCATGAATTCGTAGAAGTCATCAGAATTCGCATAGGCTTGATTTTGAAATTGTCAAGGACAGAATTCGCAGTTCTTGCGAAAAGCTTAGAATTCGCTACTGTGTCTATTGCGAATTGCTCAGATTTCGCAGACCAGTGTGTTGCGAATTTTATAGGATTCGCAAGAGTGTTTTTCAAAATATTTATAAGTACAGAATTTGCAGAGACCATGTTTGCGAAAAGTTTTTGATAAACATTTTCTAAGTACAGAATTCGCAGAGGTCTCATTTGCGAAAAGTTTTGATAAATTTTTACAAGTACAGAATTCGCTACTGTAAGTATAGCGAATTCTTCAGGATTCGCAGGTGTGAGAGTAGCGAATTCTGAAAGAAACTTGCGAATTCTGTGTATGTTCTGTATCTTGCGAATTCTATATGTGTTTGTACGGTTTGCGAATTCTATGTGAATATTTGTATTTTGCGAATTCCTGACTTGGTTAACTTTGGAAATTTCATTTCTGAATTTTATTTGATTTTAATTGGACTAACGATCAAATTCAAGTTCTTTTTGTGATAACAGGTCTATATATCAAGATGTCATCAAAAGAAGAGATTGCTAAACTTAAAGTAGAGCTTCTTTATCTTGAAGAACGTTTTGCACGAAGATGTAAAAAGTTGGAAGAGTTACATATGGATGTTGCTGTATCTAAAAGCCATATGGAATATTATAAGCAGAAACATGATAATCAAGTTGCCATTTACATTAGTCTTAAAGAGTGGATGCATGCACATATAGGTTTCCTAAAGAAGGCAACAGGTTCAGGTCAATATTCAGAATTTTTTGCCAAATACAAGGACCATATTCAACAACTTGAAAAAGAAGTTCTTCAAGTATTGAAAGATGATAAATGGTTGGAAGCTGAGAAATTAAAGACTAAGAATTCTGAATTATTGCAAAAGATCTCTGATTTGGAAATTCAGATAATCCAGATCCAGCAAGCAGATTATGTTGACAGTTATGAGATGAAGATTAAGAATCTGGAGGATGCTAATGCTGAACATCAAAAGAAAATATCTGATCTGGAGAAAAGGATGGCTAAAGAAAGATCTGATTTTGAGACTAAAAAGAAAGAGTTTGCTAAGAAATTTTCAGAGGTTTTCCAGTAAATGTGCTGACGAAAAGAAAACAGGTGAGCTGAAATGTTTAAAGCTTTCTCAACAAATTTCTGATTTTAAGAAAGTAATAATCTTGGAAAGAGAAAAGTTTGCCAAGGAAAAGAAGGCCATTGAACAAAAGAATGTTGGATTCTTCAAAGAAATATTCGGCCAGAGAAAGGATGTTGAGAAGGGATTTGAAGAAGAAAGAAGCATGTTTGAGGCTGAGATTAGAAAGTTGACTGTCAAGTTATCTGAACTATCTGAGAGTGCACTGAAAGAGAAGAAAATGAAGTATGAGTTTGAGACGAAGATTGACCTTCTCATCACAGAAAGAGACAGATTTGCTTCAAAGATTAAAAAGCTTGAAAAGATTGTTTCAAAGGTGGTGGTGACTGAGCACACGACTCTAGAGTCACAAATCCACACACCTAGAGATGATCCAGCTGATTCTGAATGTTCATTCAAGATAGCGTCAAGCTCAAATCATAAGATCGTGTCTTCAAAGAGGTCAGTTAAATCTTCTAATCAGATTCGTAGTACTAACCTTTTCTATGATAGAAATATAGATGGTTCAGATACACATCGAAGAAGAAGGAGATACAAAGAAGAAGAACTGGTCTGGAAGAAGAAACCAGTTGAAGATAAGAAGAAAGATGAGATGAAAGGAAAGAAGTCATGTGTACATACACATAAAGCCAAGAAGAACAATGCACATAAAGGTAAACCTAATCATATATACACGAAAGATCAATTAATCAGGTTATCAGGTAAGAAATACTATTGTTCTTATTGTCGTACACATGATCATGTTCACAAAACAAGTGATCATTTTTGGTATGGTTCTTATTCCATTACTCCCATTCGAACTGCAACTAACACATATGGACCCAAATACCAGTGGGTACCAAAACCGAAAGCTGATTTTGTGTTGCAGGCACCTACTGTCAAGGGGGAGTAAGAGAACTAAGGCTTCTGAATAAATTAGTTCAGGACCCGTACTTCAAAAGAGATGATACTCCCGGGCTGATAAGAGATTGTACTCATATACTCAAAAGAGGAAATCAACCTTCAAGGGGGAGTACATATTTTTCTGAAATATGCATTCGAGAGATATGACGATCTATATTCCAGGGGGAGTAGTGGATCTCTATCATGTGCTTTTCATTGATAAATTTGCTGATGCATAATTTCAGGGGGAGTAAAGAATTATGATTTCTGGTTACTTCATATCAGAACTCGTACATTCAATGTTTTACTGCTTTATGTCTTTTATTTTTTAATAAATTTGTGCATAAAGTTACTTTGACATGACTTTGAGACTTGTGCAGAATGAGAGAAGCTATCAAGATCATATCTTTATGACTTTACGCTTGACTTGATGAGATTAAAGACTGCAAAGAAAGGTTTATTTCTTATCTTAATCTCATATGTGGTTGAAAGAAGGACGACTTTCAATCATAGAAAACATATTCTTAAATGTTCAAACCACTTCCCGATTCTTAAACAGATTTCATGAATTGGAAGTGTGATTTTTAAATGTTTTCAAGATTTACTTATGCTTACATGATTACAAACCGTGTGTTTCCAAAGATAAATACTTGCGTATTGTTTTTTCTATATACTTTCAAGTATTCACACACACCGGTTTGACATTTTGTTCAAAATGTTCTTACCATGTCTCATATTGAAACATATTTTCGATGGTAAGACACCCCGATTGTATTTCAATTAAATATTGAGCGTTATTTCATTTCGAAACGTTCATTTCAAGAATGTCTATCCATTATTCTTTACCATAAGCCTTGATTGCTATATCATTTGATTCTGATTATTTTCATACAATGTCAGATTTTCAAACAAGTTTCTTGCATTCATGATCATTCATTCAAATTACTTGTTTGAAATATCTTCAATGTTTAAAATGTTCAAATCTTCATGATTACATCTATGAGCATACATATATCTGACCCATATTTTCTGTGTTTTAACTTTTAAAGTTAAATCATTATGAGCAACACGTTATTTTAGGTTATTACATGGGTTCTTTGTGCTAGGACTTAAATGAACTTCTATGGATTCACGTTAACCAGTGTTTCCTACCCAAGAAGTTAATCCTTAGTGATTGAGTGTGGGGAGTAAAAAAGAAATGAGTGTGGGTTGTGCGTTGAGGTAAAATGGAAAAGAGAGTTTGGTTAGATGTGATCTAAAATGATTAAATAGAAAGAGGGTGTGAGATCAGAGTAAAAGAATATCAAACTCTGCACCAACTACTTTCTGAGTCGAGCAGCCACATTACTAATGCTTCACATTTCTTGGTGAACATTATTGAAACAGGCAAATAGCCCATGCCAACTCTTGACATTAACCCCACCAGCCACTCATTTTCTTCTTAAAAAGAAAATGTTTCATATTTTTCTGGGGACGCAGCATATAATCTATCTGATTTTCATTTGGAAAATCTGGATATTGAAAAAGAAGGAAGTCTGCCCCACCTTCGCACTTCAATCATGCACATTGAGTATGTGTTTATCTACTGTTGTCTCAGTGGTTTACACAATGTTGAGCCTTTATAAAAGAAATCATCATATGCTTAATTCTTTCTATCACTTGCACGAACACACAAGGAATTTGTTTTCTTGTCATAACATTCATAGAAATTGCCTTTGTGGTGTTTCGATGATTGGATGGAAGCCCTGGGGGAGTGAACATAACAAAAGCTCCTTTCCTATGTGTATCCGTTACACACAGTAACTTCGTGTTACTGACAGACATATTAACTGATTCATTTGTTGATTCAGGAGTTACACAAATATTTTGTCTGGATTTGAAAAGATCTGGATGAATACCTTGTTTTGGATCGATGGTGAATCAAAGGCTCAGTACAAATGATCAGTGGTCAGAATTGATACAGACATTTCTTGGAGAAAGTTTTGATGTTATAGATGCTCTATTCATCAAAAAGGGGGAGATGAATTAAAGAAATGTCAGATTCAGAATTACAGAGATGAATTGATAAAGAAAGATTGGTGTTTAAAGCTGACAGAGGTTAAAGATTTCAGAATTGTTGAGAATTTTTACTGAAATTTTATTTGGCTGAAGCAATCTTTGGGAGAGAATGTCAATTATTCTTGAAGAACAAAGTATTGAAGATTGTGCTTATCAAAGAAAGAGGAGAATGTCAGAATTTTCATATGAATAGGGGGAGAATGTGGATTGTTTGAGAAAATCATTTTTGTATCAAAGGGGAGATTACAAGAAATGATAAAGGTTGATCAAAGGGGGAATTTATTCAAAATAAGCTTAAAGAGAGAAGATCGCATTGCTAAATCTTTTAGTAATGATCTTGATCCAAAGGGGGAGAATGTTAGAGCACAAATTTATTGGATTCAAGATCATAAAGATTGAAGACCAAAGTTCAAGAAGTCAAATCTGGAAAGTCAACTCTCAGTGAAAGTCAAAGTCATTTTGTAATAAAGTCAAAGTCAAAGTCAACGTTTAGTGTTTTGTATTTGTATTTTGTTTGTTTCCTTTGTAATTGGTTGTGGGTATAAATAGGTTCTTGTATGTCTTTGTAAAGGTGTGTAAGTCATTGTAATTGAGAGTAAGCATGTGGTAAGTGAGCAGATTAGAGAAGAGAAAAATAGAATATTATTCTAAAGTGAGAGAGAATGTAATCTTGATGTTTGAATCAATGATATATGACTACGATTCTTGATTGATTTTGTTTTACAATTAGAACTTGATGAAATTTGGGAATAACACCAACCCAACTCTCTGAATCCCAAATCCAATTGATTTCAGGTTCTACATTCAATGATGATGAAACTGCACCTTTCTTTGGATTTCTTGGCGCCGCTCCAGGTTATTGCTGTTTTTTTCTTCTCAATTTGCATAGAAAATAGTTGTCTTACATTGATTTTTAGATTAAAATGAAAGAAATCAATAGCAATATCATTCATCTCCCTAATTGAAGAGACACATAATTATTCTCCTAACCTAATCCAGAAATTCGATTCAAAGGTGGCACCAGGTGTCCTTGAATCGATTTCCCTCTGAGATCTGAGCTCCAGAAGAAGGATCAACCATCATCAAGAGGTTGTTGTTTTATGTTCAGTTTGTTTCTTTACATCTGTTCTCTTTGTTTTCCTATTTCTTTTATATGGTTTGAGTAAGTTCCACAGGTTGTCCCTAACTCTGCAAGTAACGGAAGCACAACAACAGTGACTATCGAAATCTTGAGGTATAGTTTTTCTTAGGCATACTTTTTCATGCTTTGGTTGCACTGGTAGCTAAAACTTTTGCCATTACCTTGATAGCTTTTGATCAATTTGTTGCAAGATATGTGTTTTCTCATGGTAGTCATTACTTTCTTAAACTATAGGTGGACAAACAGATCAAATAGAGCGGGGACTACATATATATCTACCCGATGTAAAACTAAAAGAGATAGACTAAGACAAGACTAAAAGAGATAAAACTAAACGACAATAGATGAAGTGCAACACGGCAGGGTGGTTGATGCTGTTTTAGGTAATGTGCACCCACGAAGCACCTTAGTACTGCAAGGTTGTGCATTTTCTTTAGACAGATTAAGTTAGACCGTACAAATGTGATGCCATCTAGATATATAGGTCATTGTTGGGCTATCAATTAGCAAAATTTTATATGTAAATAAGATTTGGGGTTGTTTATGTAAGTGCCTAACCAGGTTTCACTTACCTTACTAGATTAACATGAAAATGGGTAGGAGGCAATGCAAGGAACGATATTCTTATCGGTAATCGTTTATCGTTTACTGGGTAAGACTGTTGTATACGATGACAATTTGATGCCCAATAATCTTACCTGGTAAGGTTAATGAGAGTGGTGAATCTTATCGATAAACACTTACCGGTAATCGTTTTAATAAATGACGCTTTAGTGTAGTTGAAGTAGGAATTATAAGACGGAATGGTACACAAAAAGGAGACAATTGAATAAACATTGCTTAAGGTGGTTTTTGGTCATATTAATATTTGGCCATAGATGTACCTGTGAGAATTTAAATTCCAAGGAGACATCTTAAGGAGTGACTATCTAAATGGGGAAAAGTTACTTAGACATTGTGTTAGTATATAATTATACTTAGGGGTCATTTACCAAACCCTTATCCGGGTAAGCGTGTACCGGCAAAAATCAACACTATCACTTACTGGATAAGATTTTAGTCCACCAAAACGGTATCGCATGCAACAATTTTCCCGGTAAGCTCTAACGGTGGTAAGATCGCTCTCACTTACTACCAGGTAAGACTCTCGGTCATTGCCTTAGTTCTTACCGGACTGCAAGTGTGACTCAACTTACAATTTCTAAACTTAAGTTACAAGATTAAGCTGACAAAGCATTTGTAGTAACTTAACCCTTAGGACTACAACGGAAACATATGGAAATATGTAGGTCATCCATTTAGATGTATCTATTTCATGGCATTAAATAATTTTATAAGTAGTTTTTTTATTTTTTAAGTAGTTTTTTATTTTCCATCATCCTGGTGACGATCACCATGTTGGGTTAGAGATCACCATGTTGGGTTAGAAGGTATCCAGTAGTGAACTACTTACAACTATCACCTACTTTTTAATGGATGAGAATGAAAATAAGTTCCTATTTACTAAGCTAAAAATTCATCCCTTTTATATATATTGGGGTGGGATAAACATGGGGTGCACCGGACTAGGGATGGTAATTTGCCCCGACCCGGACGGAGCCAGGGAATCCTCGCCAAAACGGGTCCGGGGGCCGGGGATCCCCGGTAGGCTCAAACCGGGGTCGGAGCCGGGTAACATACCCCCCGCCCCGCACCGTACCCGGTATATATATATATATATAGGGGGTCATTCAAGGGAGAACTGAGTTGTTTGTGATAACTGTGAGATCCAATGTGAGCCACATATTAAACGATAATTTAGGAAATTATTAATTTTGGTAATTTTGACTGGAAATTAATTTAAAGGGCATTTTAGGTATTTTTTTTTTCTCTCCTCTATCCTCTCTCTCCTTTCCGGCCTCTGGCAGTCAGCTTCTGGTAACCCTTATTCCGACGATACACAATGTGATACCTAAAAAAAAGGACACTGTTAAGAAAGATACAAAGATACATACAACAATTGTGATAGTGATACCCGAAAACATTATGTTACACCGTGATTGCCATTGAGATACACTTTATAAACATTGTGATTACCATTATGATATACACAATATACATTGTGTTACACTATGATACCACATGTGATACCATTGTGATGCTACATGTGATACCCATGTCGAGATGTGATGGTGGCGGTGAAACGCCACAGTGGCGATGACAACGGCAACAGTATGGTAATCACAATGGTATCACATGTGATACCACTCTGATACCACATGTGATACTACTGTGATACCAAATCTGGAAATCGATTGTCGACAGCGACGTCGGTGGTGAAATTCCGGCGATCAAATATGGAAATCGATTGCTTGATGGAGAAGCTCCGCCAAAGACCACCAGTTACCCGGATCTCATCCCACCAAAGACCACCAAGTAGTGTCGCCACAAGATGGAGAAGCTCCGCCAACGCTACCGAGCAGAAAAGCAACGCGCTTTCACTTTCTCCGGCGAACAATTCTTCTCTTCCTGGTTCTATTTCGAAGCCATGGAAGCCATGGAAAAAGGATCCAACACAGAACAGTGATGGGTTGCAACGGCAGTGAGGAAGTGGTTAAAACTAGGGTTTTCATCAAGTTTTGGGTTGGGGGTTAGGGGAGGTTATGGCTTTATATGAGAGGGAGAAGGAAAAAAGTAATTAATACATTAATTATTTAATTTAATGAGTTATCTAAATTAGGAAATTACAAAATCACCCTTTTATATTTATTAAAATATGAAATTAATTAAATTAAATGTGTGGTTTACATTGGATCTCACGGTTACCACAAACAATCGAGTTCTCATTTGATTATGCCCCTATATATATATAGATAGATAGATAGATATTACTTTTTTAAATTTATGTTAATAACCTATATGCTTTTAGTATATGAACAAAATATATAGATGTTATAGAATAATAATTGGTCTAGTCCACCAGTTTACTTAATTTGTGGGTATGGTTTGTTAAGCGCAATTCATGGGAGGGACATTTGATTAAAAAAGATCAACGATTGAGATTTACTTCCCACGCTTCTCACGTTAACCTCAACTTCTCACACACGATGATTCGCCTATATATATTCTTTTAACTCTGAATAAAATAAGGTTTGACTTTCTAAAAAAATTATAAAAATAAATTAGTCCAGTAATCTAAAACTCAGTTTCCAATTATCGATTAACTCCTTATTTCTTATTATTTATTGTTAGATGTTTAATGGTTAATTGTGGGGTTACAACTTTACTTTTTGTGTGGATTATGTAATTTGAAATGGTTGTCTGTGAGTGAGATAATTGGAATAAAGTTGTGAGTGAGGAAATTCACAAATAGTAGAAAAAAGAACAAGACATTAGGTAAAACACCAAAAAGTGTATACAATTAAAAAAAATTATGAAAACTCTTCTGTCGAGGACCGGGTCTAAAACGGGGACGGGGACCAGGGATTGACTGGGTTGACCGGGGTTTGACCAATTTATTGACCGGGGACGGGATAAGGATCCCCGTACCCGCCGGGGCCGGGGCCCTTTACCATAAACCGAGGTCGGGGCTAGGTAAGGGGATCCCCGCCCCAAACCCGCCCCGTTACCATCCCTACACACCGGACAAATTCAGATTTTGGGATGATTACGAGACGGGAACAAACTTATTTTTATTGCTAATGTTTCTTGGTTTTACAGGTATTATCATTTAATTCATTGTTTGACAGCTACCTTTATGTTTACATATGATGTTGGGAAGCTATGAAGAACAATGATTATCGATGATCCAATTGATGGTTGTTTTGGGTTCATTAGCAAAAAAAGATGATCATCTGAAGTTGGTTTGTTGGTTGGAGTGCACTTCAAGTCCATATTATCAAGAGTGGGATGTTGTGTTCTTGAAGTTTATGTTGTTGGTTTATTTACGTGTCTCTGTATATTACAAAAACAACTTTTAGTTTTTTACGGTGAGAATTCGTGTGAGGGTACAAATTGATTAAAGTTTTACTTGGATATAGTGATAGGACTTTATGAGGTATACCGATGCATTTTTTGGTTTGGCACTTAGGAGTTATAAATAGTTAGTCCATCTAAATTCTCAAATGTTTCTTTTTATTTGTAATAATGTTTTCCTAGGGCTATGTGATGCCTTTTTTATAAAGAAAAATTACAAGTAATTCATTGGCACGACAAAAATTAAAATTTTCTTTTCTTTTTGTTTGAAGGTGTTTACAAAACATTTAGGTTTAGAAGTATCAGTAATTATAAAATTCTCAAAATAGATAGAGGAAAACATGCAATTGTAGTATCAACGTATAAAGTTTTCCACAATCAATGTTTATAATTAATTGTCCCAAAAAAATTACGAGGTTCGAGTACTAAAAGATGTTTAAGAACAATAAATATTAATGGTTTCTCTAAGACAAGTGAAATTTTATAATAATGAATATTGGAATGGGATTTAATTATTTGTATGTTTGGGTTCAGCACAAAGTATTAAAAGTTTATAAAATCCAAATTTTGTGATAGATACAAAAGGTTATCCGACTTATGAAAATTAATATCTATTAATTACTTTTAAGACATGGGTTCGGTGAGAAGGGTAATAACGGATCTCCATCTTTGAATCAATCCTATTTGAAGATCAACATTAATGAGATGCATCTGATCATTTCGTGAGAAATGCAATTCATGGAATGGGGCGAGGTTAAAAATAATCAAGCGTCCAAATTCTTTCTTATGTTTCTCACTTCCAACTTTATTTTTTTCATTACATAATCATTCGTCTAAGACACCAATATTAGAATAATTAAATTAATGTTGTTAGTATTGCATAATTGTTTTTTCTCTACCTCATGTCTTAATTGCTTTTAAGACAACTTTCTATATGTCAAGCTGACAATACAATAAATATGCAATTAGTGTGTTGTTTATTACACTTATTATTACATGGTTTGACAAACAAATGTTTGTAGTAAAAATATTACACAGTTCCAAATCCTGATAATGGAGTTTGTTACAATCAAGCTCAAGGACTATATGTGTAGGTTGTGGGAGCCCAACCATAATGCTTAATACTATTTATGAATTTGTGTCTAACTACTTTTTATAAGTATAAATTTAACATCGAAACATTATGATAATTTACATCTGAAATATCCGTAATATATCTATTGTATTACATTGCATTTTATTAGTTGTTAATTAACAAATTACATTTTAATTTTAATTTAGTTACGTATTTTTTAATAAAAAAAAAATGCCACCCCACAAACTAGTTTGTACTAATAGAAACATTTGTTACAACTTTCTGTGATTACAAACCATTAGTCGAACCACGTTAAATCATTGCGTCATTTATTTGATTTCCATTGCATTTAGCATTGTTGTTATTATCTTTGTTTGTGGACATTGAACATTGTTGGGATCCATTTGTATTGGGCTTATATCATCATTTGGTCTAAGGTGGACTTTGGTGCATCTTGTGATAAACGAGTTTTTCACCCCAACACTCCAACAGCATTGTGAGTAAAAGAATGCCATTTCACATCTTATTTTGGTGTTGAAAGCTACACTAGAATAGATAGGAAAATGTAATCAAGAAAGTCAACCTCCTAACAACCAGAACATAAAAATAAAACTAAGAATATCTCCAACAGCTATGCTAAAATAGAAAGAAAAAAAATGAGATTTTAGCATTTTTGTTGCTACAACAACTATGTTATCCTCTATGCTAACATAGAGAAAAAAAAAGGAGAAATGTTGTAAAAATCTCTAAATTTAGAGAAATCACTAAATAGATAGTTTTCCTTCAAAACTAATTATTACCCCCAAAAAGTAAAAAAAAATCATCTCCCAACTTTCCATATATTGAATATTTTAATAATATAATTAAATAAATTGAATATTTTAATAAGATAATTAATACAAGAATTGCTAAAATAGAATAGCTGTTGGAGTTGGATGCAATTTTTTTAGAGATTTTGACTTTTTTTACTTTATTTTAGAAAAACTTTAGCATAGCTGTTGGAGATGCTCTAAGAGGCTGTTTGTTTTTTTTGAAAAATCCTCTTAATAACTCTTAAGTCTGAATCGTTCAGACCTTTTTACATTTAGACTGTCTGTTTTTTTCCAGTTTTCATAATCTCTTAACTCTTAAATACTTCTAAAATAAGAAGTGGTGACATAACTTCTTAAAACCTCTTATCGCCACATCAATTCATATGTTCTTCTTTCTCTCAATACGTCTCCAGACGTTACAGAAACATACAGTGTTGTTGATTTATATTTCAGATTTCACCACCAACTCTTATTAATTCGGAAGTAAAATAAGATTTTAGACTTCAAACCTCTTAAAAAACAACCACCACCTAATTGTTGAAAGATATTGTTGCAATTAATTATAGTCAACAAAATTGTTTCATTTTTGCCTGAGCAACTTCAACCTTAGCATCACAAAGGAAGGCAAATTGGTGGGGTCATACATAATACCAAAAATCGCCTCATCTCCAAGCACACAGTATTTATATTGTTTAAATAGAAGGTCAACATATTTTCCGTTTCTCTCCCATCACTGGCAAAATTAAGTTCTCTTTGTCAGTCGATTGAAGATTAAAGACCGACAAAAATATTTTTTTAACGTTCAATTGGAGATGCTCTTAAAGGTCTAATTCATTATTATTGAAGGGGTGCTTGGTAATAGGGTGTGGATAGTGAAACCATAACAGGTGTCTAGTTTGACACAGTGGATTGGGTCATTACTAGAAAGTTACTTTTATTTTTATATGATAAATTTATATTCAATTCGAATGTAAGTCGGACCCATATACTTAGGGGTCGTTTCAGGTAAGCGCTTACCGGTATCACTTACTTTACGGTCCTTATCTATTGAACATGGAAACCACCTAAAATCTTACCCGGTAAGAGCCATAACAAGGACTAGAGCCTTACCCGGTAAGTGAGAAAAACGACTCTTATCCGGTAAACGCTTATTGGGTTTAAGACGTTTACCAACAATAGAATGTTATACGATAAGGTAAGTGAGGGTAATGTCCTTGCGGTAAACGCTTAACCGATAAGTATTTTGGTAAACAGCCCCTTATCTATACTATATTATAAAGCAGAGATAAAAAAGTCTTAAATACAAATTATTAGACACAAAGTACCATCATTTTATGCAAGATTTTAAAAATCTCTTAATTTACAAGTATCAAAGCACAAGATACATATTACTACTGCAGCCTTCTAACACCCACCAATTTGGTATGTGCAGGGTCTTCCTTTTATGCAGACTTTTCCATGTATCATTATTAATTAATATATTATATTACTATAAATTTATTTTAATTATATTATTAAATATGTAATTGGTTATTTTTCTAGATGTCATTAAAATATATAAGATAATCATGGAATTCTAACAAAATACTTAATTCTTTTATATAAAAAACATTATATTATAAGCCTAAATTAAAAAATATATAAAAAAAACAATATCACTTTCACAAAATCATCCAAAATCGTACTGTAAATCGACAAAAAAATAAAATAAAACATTAAAATCGTGATGTATCTCGCTGCATTGCGCGAGTACGTTTCTAGTTTGTTTTATAACAGTTGAATAATTGTAGTGATTTTGAACCGTTGTCTTTTGGCTTTTCCTTGTACCATTATTTTTATTGTACTTCATGAAGTGATCATGTGCAATAGTTTCATCTACATTTGAGCCTATAAGTTGTGATGTTTGGTTGGTTGTAATCTGGCGGGATTTGAAGGAATCGAAATTGGTCAATTCCATGACTAAATTCAATTCCTACGTTTGGTTATTTTTTGAGTTTTGAAAAGCAATTCGAATTCCACACATGGTGAAATGTAAATTCCTTGGATTATAGTAAGGAATTCCAATTCTTTTGTACCATCTTTTAAGAAAAAACTATTATACTTTTATATTTACTTCATTACGTTTCATCCCACCACGATAGATGTCACCATCATCATCGCCGCTACTGTCACCACGATCGTCACCACCGCCGCCACTGTCATTCACCGTCATTACCACTATTGCCTTTACCCCTACCGTTGTCGTTACCACCACCACTACCGTGTCCAATTTCACTATTATATTCAACGAACCAAACAGATATATTTAAAATCTTTTTGACAGATTGCATTTAAGTTACTACCAACTAAATGCATGGTCAAACATGATTAAATTCCATTCTAATTTCTTCGGTTTTCAATTCCTTTGATAGATTTCATTCTATGAACCAAACACCACTTTTAGTGATCACCTAAATCAATGAGTACCAAATTCATATTCAAAATGTGTTTTCTTTCTAATATAATGATTTTTGGTTGGCAAAAAATATATAAATTAGAACTGAAAAAATATGAATTGATTGATTAAATTAAAAAAATATATATATATGTATACATATATATAAACTATAAATCAAAATATATAAATTAGAAACTTAAAGTTGATGATTAATTATGAACATTAAAACCAAATATATTCTTTTTTTAATATTTAATATTAATACAACTATCATGGCATAATGGTGTTTATTGACGTAAAATTTGGTGTCAAATTTGGTACTTAGTGTACAATTTATGGATATGGATTTTCTTTATCTTTTAGTATTCTTGTCATTACTATTTCTACTTGGCTTAATGTCAAATATTTTTAACTAATCCTTTAAAATTTTCATTCTTTTGTAGATATTGTCATGTATTATCCTATTGTTGCATCTTAATATAAAACATTAAAAAAGCTTAATAATTTTTAAATCAACTTAAATCATGATAAAAATTTATTAATAACATATAACATGCACTTATAAGAAACTCACAATTTCATTTTCTATTTATGTTGGAAGGGTTGTTATAATCCCCACCCTACTTAAATGTATAAATGGACATGAACTAGTCGGAGAAAAAATGAAGTCTGAACAAACACAAGATATGTGGAGCTAGTTGTTAGATAAAATGAGTTAAAAGAATCAACTTAATTTGATGTTTTTAGGACTTCTATATTTAAGTATTATATGTTATATATTTTTGGTTTTGAATCTAAATTTGTTTATGTAATTTGTGTCATGACATAATGTTTATCTTGTCTTAATTCAAATGAAATTAATAAAAATGATAATATATGTAACACCCCGAATTTCGAAAAGCATCATTTCAAGTTAATGCTAAAATCAGTAGCTTCAAAGGGGGAAAAATAAGATATATGATTTTGGATTTGAATCCTAGACTTTATAGTCTTGATGGATAAAGGATTCAATTACGAGTCCAACGGTCCTTTCCGAAGCGAAAACGGAGCTTTAACGAAGAAGTTACGGCCGAAACAGTGAACAGGTGGAAAACCGGGCAAACAGTGCATTACGCGAGTTGTGCCGCGACTTAGGGCCAACCTCGCGACTTGAGAGGACACGGGCAACTTATGCCGCGACTTTAAGTCGCGGCATAACCCGCGAAACCCACTGTCAGGTCAAAATGCGATTTTCAGCCCTTCAAGCCTCGTTTCTCTCAACCAAACCCTAACTCTCTCCCCCTTTCTCTCCCAAACCGAACCCCAAACCCCAAAGTCGAACCTTAACCAATATTGAGGGTTTTTCCTCCTTAAACCACATAAATCTTCATCATCTAACTAGTTGAGATCATGAACCACCTTCATCTTCATCTTCTTCACCACGTTCTTGGGGGTTTCGTCTAAACCTTTCACCATTTGAAGATTGGAAGCTTATAGTTCGTTTTGGAGGTCTACAAGTGTTTTGGTTGGTGATTCAAGCTATGGGTTAAGGTAATCTTCCATCCTCTTCAGTTATGGAAGTTAGGGTTTCGGTATCAGTTGAGGTATTCATGTTTAAGGTTTTGGAAACGATTATTTATGGTTGAATATGTATGGATCTAGGTTTTTGGAGGCTTTGGCTTGAGGATTCAAGTTTCTTCAAGGAAGCTTAAAGTGGGGTAAAATCTAGATTTAACCTAAATCTAGCAAGGTGGGTTCAAGTTGATTTGTGAAAACGTTGTACATGCCAAAAGGTTTATTTTTAAAGCATTTATGTGCTTTACATGAAATTATCAACTGTGAGTTATTTGGTAACTTTTGGTTATTTGAAGTATTTGGCTTATTAAACCTTGTAAAGTATCACATTTGGGGTTTTGGGCATTTTGTTAAATAAGTCATAAACGATAGTGTTTTAATGATTTATTGTGTAAACGGATTTTTGTCACAAATGCATTTTAGTGCTTGTTGGGTTTTTATGCATCATTCATATAAATGGGCACTTTGAAAATAAGAGAGTGTGAGTCCTTGGGATGAGTCATTCCCGACCTTGGGAACATTTTGGAAATAATAACCTTTTTGGGTTTTGGGGCGAAGGCCAAAGGTGATTTGAGAAATAAAGATTTTGGGGAAAGATTTAATTTGGTTTATATAACCATATTGGCTCTCGTATTTTAGCCAAACGTTCGTTATGCCTTTTGGGGCTTGATTTGTACTCGGTGGAGTCTTTGGAACATTTGTTCAGTTTTGGTTGCTCGTTAAGGAGCCTTGGACGTATGATGTACTTAGTTGCATCTTATTTGGGAGTTACATGTTTTGAATGCGTTAGTTCATTCTTTTGAGTCATGTAACGTTTTAGACTGTAATGCATTGGATCCATAGACATATGAGTCAGTCGTGTGGTTTAGTGGGGACTTTATCCCCATTTTGGGACTGGATGTTGTAATGGCCAGCGGGAGGACTCGAGGTAGATATCGTGGGTGGTTGAACTCGACGACCGCGTAACCTTTATTGAGGGCTCGAGGTAGATATCGTGGGTGGTTGAACTCGATGCCCGTTTGTAATCCAGTATGGTTACTCATCGTGGAATTTAGTGTCCGCGTTTGAATTCTAGTGAGTGGTCCCCAAGTCATGTTGTTGATTATGTAAGCTTGCGGTGGTGCTCTGCAGAGCCGTATACGGAGCTAAGTCTTGCAGTGATGCCCATGGTGAGCCGGATACGGGGACTTGTGGCTTTGGTTGTGACACTCATTAGAGGTCGAGTAGACACTAGGATCAGTGGTGTCTTGCGGTGGTAGCTCAGAGGAGCCGTATACGGGGAACCATGGTCTTATGTGAAGCTCGAGAACATTGATACGTGGCTTAACTTTGTGTGCCCGCCACATTCGATGGAATTCGGGTATCCCCCGTCACCGAAAGGTGTTGTTTTTGGGTATTGAGTTTTATTATCCAAGTTTTCGGTGGCGTCTTGTGTAAATGAATATTATCCTTGATTTATGGGTTGAGTATTATGCCCCACCCGTGTTTTGGGTGTTTCGGGATGTAAAGTTTTAACCGTATTTTCATAAATGGAGAGTTTGATTTCTATTCACGTTTTGAGTAAGTGTTGAATTGCATTACTTCATGAAATAATGTTTGGCGTTGAGGCGTCCATTTATAAATGGCATAATATTGGAAACGGGTCGTCCTCACATTTAAAGCAAGTCATTTTAAAGGATCATGATTTAAGTTGCATTATTTCCGTTTAATGTTTTTTATAATCATGATGAAAACTCTTAAACTCATTAGGCGTTAGCCTAACCTTTTTATTTGTCGGCATGTGCAACAGGTTCTGGTTGGGAATAGCTCTAGTGATACTGTGTATAGAGGAGTGCTAGTCGTGTGCTCGAGAAGTGGTTATCTTAGTGAAGTCTTCCGCACTTGTTTCGGGAAGAGCAACTTGTGTTCGAGGATTAAGTAGCACCCGACTTGATTTAGTCTTCGTGTATTATTGGAGAGTTTGAATTTGTTTAAGTTTAAATAGAAGTTTTATTTTGGAGATTTACCTTTTAATTGATGTATTATCCAAATTTTAATTAGTTGCTCTTACCATATTTTGAGGGTGTTACAATATATATATATATATATATATATATATATATATATATATATATGGTCAGGTTCAGGGAAAAACCTCAAAAAAAGGGAAAATTGAGGAACACCCTGATAGTCTTTCATCTGAACGGTGTGCAATTGTGCATACAAGTAATTTGTAACATGCACACGTGCATAAAAACCAAAAAGAAACAACTTAATTTACTTGTATGCACAAGTGCATACCGTCCAAATCAAGGGCTATCAGGGTGTTCCTCAGTTTTCCATTTTTGAGGTTTTCCTTTGAACCATCATCTCTCTCTCTCTCTCTCTCTCTATATATATATATATATATATATATAGGGTTGGGTTTTGGTGAGAAGGAAAGTTATGGTGAGAAGCGTAAAAAGAGATCTCCACCCTTGGATGCACATTAGAATGAGATGCACCGCGATGCACCGGATCAATCCCCGTATTAAGCGCGCTTCATGGGTGAGTTTGAGATAAAGGCGTCGTTTGTTTTTTAAGATGTCTAAAGTCTTATTTTAGTTATGATTAATAAGAGGTTGTGTGTAAAAAGGTCTGAACGATTCAAACTTAAGAGCCATTAAGAGGTTTAAAAAAAAAACAAGCCCTAAAAGTGATCAAGGTCCAGATTTCTTCTTACGTTGCTCACCTTAACTCTTCTTCTCACACGATCCTTCGTGTGAGAATATATACACACACGCACACACAAAGGATCGTGTGAGAATAAGAGTTAAGATAAGAAGCATAAGAAGAAATCTGAACCCTTGATCATTTTTAATCACACACCCACGCCATGAATTGCACTTATCACGTGGGATTGATCTGGTGCATCTAGGTACACCACGTTAGTGTTGATATTCAATTATGATTGATTCAAGGGTGGGGATCTCTTCTTATCTTTCTCACCATAACTTTCAATTTCATCGGAGCCCAACCCTATATATCTAATAAAACCGATGATGATAGAGATGAAGACGAATGGGTTGTTCAACTGCAACTTAATGGGTTCAATAGGTTATATGTCTTATTTGTTAATCCATAAAGACTTATGGTTATAGTTTAATATAGATTGGAGGTAAATTAGTTATTTCTTACATTCAGACACTTTATTTACGCAACAACCAAACAACAATTTATCTTAAATCATCCAGACAACTTATTCCATATATGGCTTAATAAATATACCAACCGAACAACCTGGAAGATGAAGATGATAGGCATATTTAGTAAAATATCACACCGTCAATTTTATGTAAAATACATGTTTAATTGTAAGACTAAACTTTTCATGTCTATAGTTATGTTATTAGTGTTACAGAGAAATTACCACCGAGTTCATTGAGTAATTCATAGAATTTCAAAAAACTTACCGTTTTTTATTTAGGTCATATTTGTAACCATAAGTTTGCTTATTCTTTCAGCTTATTGGAAAAAAGCTTCATTCGATAAGTTATGAGCTAGCTTTTTAAAAACTTGTTTCCGATAGTTTCTTGGGGTTTTTTTTCACTTTTTTTAATTATACCTCGTATATTTTCTTTCTATGTCATTTCATATTATCATCTATTTTATTAATTAGTTTTTACAAAATGTAATTGACTTATCAACTAAGAAATAGTTTATAATCAACAATCATTCCATCAATTAATTTGTCAAACATTAACAGACAACACAACTAAAAACATCTCCAATAGATTCTACAAAAATGAAGACAATAAATATTTTGGGCAATATTTTGCTCTAACAGCTTCCCCAAAATGAATTAAGTAGAAGAGAAGTGTAAAATTCTTTAAATTTAGAAAACTCCCTACAAATGATTACAAATTATCATAAGACAAAAAAAATACTTTTGAATAATATTCCCACCAATAAAAATCTTGAAATTAAACGTTTAAGTGAGAAAATATTATTTTTATCAAAAATTATAAAATATTTTAATAAATAACTAAATTCCAAAATGAAAAGGTTGTTGGAATTAAACGTAATCCATCTTTTAAGATCTTGAACTTTAATTTCTTAATTTTGAAGAAATTTTAAAAAAGTTATTATAAATGTCCTAATAATTTAATATATCAAAAAAAATTATTTACTAATAAATATAAAATAATTTTGAAAAATAATGAGTGGATATACTTGTGGTTAATCTGGACTTCAGCATCCACATTGGCATTGGACATTGGCGTGTCACGCCACCCACAAAACGACCACGGGACCCACCATCACCATGCACAGACGTGGAGAATTGTGAGCGACCTTTCAGATCCGCAATAGATACAAAGGGGTTGTTTGTTTTTTGAAAAAAAACCTATCAATGACTTTTAAATCTGAATCGTTCAGACATTTTTACAAACCAGCTCTTATTTATACTATACTATAAAGCAGAGATAAAAAACTCTTAAATACAAATTATTAGGCACAAGGTACCATCATTTTATGCAAGATTTTAAAAATCTCTTAATTTACAATTATCAAAGCACAAGATAAATATTACTACTACAGACTTCTAACACCCACCAATTTGGTATGTGCAGGGTCTTCATTTTATGCAGACCTTTCCATGTATCACTATTAATTAATATATTATATTACTATAAATTTGTTTGATTATTTTTTCTAGATGTCATTAAAATATATAAGATAATCATTGAATTCTAACAAAATACTTAATTTTTTTGTATAAAAAACATCATATTATTAAGCATAAATTAAACAAATTTATAAAAAAAACATTATCACTTTCTCAAAACCATCCAAAATCGTACTGTAAATCGACAAAAAAATAAAATGAAACATTAAAATCGTGATGTATCTCGCTGCATTACGCGAGTACGCTTCTAGCTAATCATAAGTAAAATAAGACTTCAGACTTTAGACATCTTAAAAAACAAACGACACCAACACCTTTTTCATCCTTCCTACACTATATTTACCTTTTTATTATTTAACTCAAGTTTAAAAAATGTATACTAATAAAATAACACAGTTATGGTGTTTATCGGGTCACTTACCTTATAGAGTATAACGAATAGAAAGAATTTTACCTGGTAAGAGGGATTATAAAAACTGAAAATCTTACTCAATAAGTGAGGTTGTGATTCTTACTCAGTTAGTGTTTATCGGGTACAAGCACTGAAAATCTTACTCGATAAGTGAAGGTTGTGATTCTTACTCGGTTAGTGCTTATCGGGTACAAGACGCTTACCAACAATTATACTATGTCATTTTGATATTTGAGAATCTTACTTGATAAGCAGTTATCCGTTAGTGTCTGGTAATGGCCTCTTAATTACATTTTTTGTTCATGTGGTTTGGTGAAAACTTTGGTTTCGTCCCTGTATTTTAAAAATAGCAAAAATCTAACTTGTGGCTTTGATTTTGCTTTCCATTTCGTCCTTGATCTTAACGGCCGTTAGAGAGACCCCATTAAGTGATCCCATGTGCTAAGCTCGTTTGAGTAATTAGGTCATTTTACCAATTTCTTTGTTCTTTCTTATATCGTACAACATTGTAATGCATACGTACAACTTTGGATTACATTTAAGATAAATGAACTAATTGAAACCCACCGGCCATCACTCTTTTTCCTCCCCCACCACCCACTACTCGGGCAACCACTCATCGTCCCTTCTTCATCCCTTCGTTTTATCTTTTAGGATGAACCCTGCATCTTAATCCATTGCATTCCTTAGAACCTATTTAAAGGTTTTAAGCTTTCAAATCCATGGATGTATCCCAAGAAAACAAAACACACACACAAATTATTTGTTTGTCATACTTGAAGAACATCATTGTCCTCCTCACTTCTCACTTTTAAACCATTCATTTCGTTTGGTATTAGTTTTGGTTTGATTTTGATTTATGTTCATCCAAACTTCAGTACTTGAATCTGGAGTTTCGAGTATGCTATCATCGTCCTTGAGATTACCATTGAGTGGTCGCCACCGCCTCAAGCAATAACCATAAACAGGGTCGGGCCTACATGGAAAGGAAGGGCCTGAGAGGCTCATGTAGGGGCCTGAAAGGTACACCAACTTTATTCCTTGTGTGCCCTTAAATTTTATGAAACTAAAATAAAAAGCACATAAGTTTAGAGTGGCAGGGTTGGTGTATGTTGTTGTGTTAAGATCCTTGACGCGAGTTCAAATCTTGCGTTTGACATTTTTTTTTCATTTTTTCATTTTTTATTTAATCTTTTTGGAAGAAAAAGTAAGGAGAAGGATCAAACAAAATACCTCTCCTTGCAGAGGCAAGGAACCAACCAACAAACATCTGATGTTCCTGGGAAGAATTAATATAGATTTCTTATAGTTAAATGGTGTTGCCGCTTGAAAATTTTCATGGGTTCGGCTCTGACCACACACCCATTATTGGAGCATCAACCACCCACAAAGAAGTGCCTTTACGCTCTCGATGAAAACCCTAATCTAGAGTAAATTACATTTTTTGTCAACGGTCTTCTTCATCCCCCCAACCCCAACCGCTGCCTATACTTCCAACATCATTACCACCATCGTCTTCTGTTGCAACCACCAGCAACACCAATCCAACTATTCTTGATGTTCTTTACATTTTTGTATTCTTGATCTTCATTGTAGTTATTCTTAATGTCTATAAGAAGTAGCAGTGTAACACTCGGAATTTTCAAAGTAAGTATCCACACATCGTTAACCTCTAATCGTCTTTTGTTTATCTTTTTGATTAGGATATGTGGTACCTTCGAGCCTCGAATCGAACCATGCGAGAAAACGGAGTTTTGAGCGAAATCTGGGCTCGGTACCTATTTGGCGACAGTGACTCGCAATAGTGACAAGTGTCACTATCGCTTGGCATACTCGCCGAGAGACCACGATCTCGCGGTACAATCTCAGCGAGAATGCCTCGCGATAGTGACAGTGTCACTATCGCTTGGCAAGCTCGCGGTCGGGGGCTGATGGCTTAAAAATCGGGTTTGGACCTCTTTGATCATTTAATTCTCATCTACCTCCTTTATTTCCTCTCTCAAAACCCCCCTCTCATCAAGGTCCAAACCTAGGGTTTCTTCAAGCTCTATCTACTCCATTTATTGCAAGTAATTAAGGTCACCAACCAAGTGGGTCAAGCAAGGAGCACTTAATCACTTCTCTTTTATCATCTTCTCCAAGAACACACAAGCTAGGGTTTTAGGGTTTTCAATAAAACCCTATTTTGTGAGTATATATTTTCTATTAAATGCTTACATGCTCCATTAAAACTCTTTTCTTTACACTACATAAAATATATACACTTTCTCTAATTTGTGTTCTTGAGCTAACTAGGTCAAAACCTAGGGTTTTGACACTATGATGTTATTATGAGTTTTATTGACCTAAAATGTTAGTAGGAGGATAAATATGAATTATTTGTGTGTCATGGAATTTGTGAAATCAAATGTATGAGATGGTCTACTTGGATTCATGTAAAGAAGTTAGACTTGGGAACCTATGGTTCGATTATATTAAATATACTTGGGTAAAATGGTTTTATGTTAATATGCTCTCATATGGTGTGAAACGAGATTAAATGGGACGAAATGTTATACATACATGATAAACTTTCATCGTAATGACTTGGATCTATATGAAGACCATGTATTGGGAATTTATAGTCAATCTTTGACTTGTTATGTCGGTGGATCATGTTTGTTTGGAATAGTGAGGTCCCAAGGTAAATATACATGAATAGGGTTGAACTTGGTGACTCTTTGGGGTAAAGATTCATGAATAGAGTTGAACCCATATTTACATTGAACTAAAGATTCATGAATAGAGTTGATGTCGGTAAATAAGCACTCCAACTAAATGCTCTACATGGGTTGTGGCCTACTTTTGTGTTCCGTCGCTACCTATGGTGGAACGGGTCTCCCCCGTCTCGCATCAGGTTCAAGTATTGGAGGATTTGTTGATTTATTGTCACTCTAATTATTATTAATTGTTCACTGAAATATTACACCTTATCTCTCATATATCTTGGATGTACTCACTAGGCTCCAAGCCTAACACTTGTTTACTTTGGTGTGAAACAGGTTCTATTAGCGGTGGGGTAGCCAAACTTTGAGCGGTGAGTGGAGTCCCGTCGTGGATGACTTTTGGAGAAATAGAAATTAATGGGATATAGCGTATAAACCGTTCGTTAAGGTTTTGGGAAATGATGAAGACACCCGATCGTAATCTAAACTAGATTTGTTTAGATTAGTAGGTTGTTGGTCCTCTTCTCCATTTTATAACTTTAAAGTGTAAACGCTCATACTATTATCCCCTTTTGGGTGATTTCATTTCTTGTATGCATGGTCCTTACCACTCACAGGTTTTAAGCGTTCAATTTTTAGTCAAACTATTGACGAAATTTTTATGTTTAAATTTACCCGGTTTTTAGGGTGTTACACGTATAAATTTTGCACTTTTTTACTATGATTTTGAATCTACCACGGTTTCTTAGTGGGTTTTATTTACTCTTTGACCACCAATTTTTACTATATTCAAATTTAAATACCAATTTTTTTATTCTTTTAAATAATAAAACTAGATAAAGAGTAAACTGTTATCGTTTAGTGAGGTTTGATGTTTATAATTATTTCCATTCTTATGATTTAAAAATTGCTTTTTTTGCCATTGTGGTTTGTATTTTCTTTCGTTTTTTGTCCTTGAGACTAACTTCGTTAAAAAAAGTCTGTTAAATGAAGAGTATTATTGTCTTTTTCCTTGTTTTTTATTTTTTTCCCTACACTTTTTATTAAATAGTTTTTATATTATTATATTATACCCCTACCAACTTTTCCCTCTCCCCACAAATCCGACTGTGACCCTCCACCCTACCCATCTCCTTCCCCTAGCTTACTTTAACCTATCTCCGGTGAGCCTCCCATTCTTCACCGACGCTTATGAACATGCTCTCCGGTGCCCCATATCATCAACTCCCCCAAAATCATCAATCCTGCCAAAATCCAGGGTTTTACAACATCCAAATTATTGATTCTCCTAAATCGCTGAAAACTGCAACTCCCCAACTCCCAAATCGACGCCATCCAACTCACAAAGATATAAGCCTTCACAGATGGTGGTTACGGTTGTTGCTCGTGGATTTTGTTTATATTGGGTTATGTTCCTAAATTTAGAGGAGATGCTTCAAATTATGAACGTCACCCCCTCCCTTCATCGTTGTTGTGAACCAAAAAAATCAAGAAAACCCAGTTGATTTATGTAATAACTCATGTCCGTAAAATCTGAAATCTTTGGAAATTTGAGGCCAAAGTGTAAATGTGGGGAATGCAGGGACTTAGACCCAATTTAGAAGAATAGAGGGGGTAAAACCTCTCTAAACCCTTTCATTTGAGAAAAATCAGGTTTGGAGGCTAAAGAAAGAGTGGACAGAAAATCTAAAGTTCTTCATTGAAAGCTTGGTGCAAGAGTCAGATTCAAAGGATTAGCTTCATATTCTTCAAGGTATGAACCCTCCATCTTCCTCTCCATGTTTGGTTTTGATTAAGAATGTGATTTGGTGAAGGTTCTATTGGAGATTTTGGTTTTATGATAATTATACTAATAAGAGTATATAATCATGATATTAGTTTCGGGGAATCGAAAGTATAGGTAGGTCGACCATACCGTTTTGAGATTGCTTTCAATACGGAAAGATTCGTATGCGATTAAGGGAGGGGGAGGACCCTTGGCGATTTCCCTCGTGGAGTGGAAAGAAAAAAACCGGGAATCGCCCCCAAAACCCGGACAAATCTAAACCGGGAAATGGGAACCCGGGTAGCAGGGCCTACCGGGAAGAGGGCAAGAACCGAGAGTGGACGACCAGGATCAAACCCGGATACCACTCATTTGGGAGCCAAGATAAGTCCCGGATAGGCCGCGATAGGGAACCGGGGTCAAACCCGGATGGGCCGTGATTGGGGACCGAGAGTCAAACCCAGATGGTCCGTGACCGGACCGAGGGAGACCCGGTAAGCGTCGAAGCCGAGAATCCGGGGGAGACCCGGTAGTGTTGAAGCCGGGAAATCGGGGGAGGCCCGGTAGACGGCTACGCCGGGAAACCCGAGGGAGGACCCGGTAGGCATTTAAGCCGGGAAACCAGGGGAGACCTGGTGTGTGGTTCATCCGGGATAACTGGGAATTTAATAAAACCTAAGAAGTACTTTAGTCGGGAAAACGATTTGGAACCGGCAAGTAATTAAGGTCACCAACCAAGTGGGTCAAGCAAGGAACACTTAATCACTTCTCTTTTATCATCTTCTCCAAGAACACACAAGCTAGGGTTTTAGGGTTTTCAATAAAACCCTATTTTGTGAGTATATCTTTTCTATTAAATGCTTACATGCTCCATTAAAACTCTTTTCTTTACACTACATAAAATACATACATTTTCTGTTATTTGTGTTCTTGAGCTAACTAGGTCAAAACCTAGGGTTTTGACACTAGGATGTTATTATGAGTTTTATTGACCTAAAATGTTAGTAGGAGGATAAATATGAATTATTTGTGTGTCATGGAATTTGTGAAATCAAATGTATGAGATGGTCTACTTGGATTCATGTAAAGAAGTTAGACTTGGGAACCTATGGTTCGATTATATTAAATATACTTGGGTAAAATGGTTTTATGTTAATATGCTCTCATATGGTGTGAAACGAGATTAAATGGGACGAAATGTTATACATACATGATAAACTTTCATCGTAATGACTTGGTGCTATATGAAGACCATGTATTGGGAATTTATAGTCAATCTTTGACTTGTTATGTCGGTGGATCATGTTTGTTTGGAATGGTGAGGTCCCAAGGTAAATATACATGAATAGGGTTGAACTTGGTGACTCTTTGGGGTAAAGATTCATGAATAGAGTTGAACCCATATTTACATTGAACTAAAGATTCATGAATAGAGTTGATGTTCTAACGGCTAAAGATTCATGAATAGAGTTGATGCCGGTAAATAACCACTCCAACTAAATGCTCCACATGGGTTGTGGCCTACTTTTGTGTTCCGTCGCTACCTATGGTGGAACGGGTCTCCCCCGTCTCGCATCAGGTTCAAGCATTGGAGGATTTGTTGATTTATTGTCACCTTAATTATTATTAATTGTTCACTGAAATATTACACCTTATCGCTCATATATATTGGATGTACTCACTAGGCTCCAAGCCTAACACTTGTTTACTTTGGTGTGAAACAGGTTCTATTAGCGGTGGGGTAGCCAAGCTTTGAGCGATGAGTGGAGTCCCGTCGTGGATGACTTTTGGAGAAATAGAAATTAATGGGATATAGCGTACAAACCGTTCGTTAAGGTTTTGGGAAATGATGAAGACACCCGATCGTAATCTAAGCTAGATTTGTTTAGATTAGTAGGTTGTTGGTCCTCGTCTCCATTTTATAACTTTAAAGTGTAAACGCTCATATTATTCACCCTTTTTGGGTGATTTCATTTCTTGTATGCATGGTCCTTACCACTCACAGGTTTTAAGTGTTCAATTTTCAGTCAAACTATTGCCGAAATTTTTAAGTTTAAATTTATCCGGTTTTTAGGGTGTTTCAAATTGGTATCAGAGCATTAGTTTAAGTGAGTTAGGCATGATCGTAATATTTCTAGACTTAATTTGGAGTTATTAAGTTATGATTTGTGAGGATTGGGTAGAAATACTAAGATAGGATGGTCTTAGAGTCGACGGAATTGCATGAATTACGAGTTATGACATGGTAACGAGAATCCTTGGGTATGATGTGTTCATAATTGCACTTAGCTAATGCTATTATGAATATGTTTCTACGTGAGCATGCTTGATTTACTAATGTCATGACGATTGATGAATGTATTAGTACGTTTTCCTTTATGTTTTGATCAAATTTCTTATCCTCCCTCGTGCTTGTGTGGCAGCCTCTGTCCATCATGGTGAATACTCGGAGTCGACCGATGGTCGAAGAGGAAGTGCATGAAGATAGCACATCCAATCTGAATCCAGTGGCTAGAGCGGTGAATGTGGTTCTTCCCAATATGTCGCCGATATTTACCGGAGAGGTAGAGCACATGCCTAGAGTGGAGTTGGCATCTACGAATCCGGTTATTCACTCAAGCCGATAGGATGACCAGTGTCATGCAGATGGTGACGTCAGTTATGGAGAAGCAAGAAGAGGCTTTTCTGAAGATATTGGAGGACAGGGATGCAAGTCTTCGGAGGCCAGAAGTGGTTGCCAAGAATGCGGTAGCCGGTTCGGGTGGAACTGGAAACAGGATCAGGACGGAAGAGCACGTGGTTGTCGGTGCTCATAGAGGTGGAAAGAGTTGCTCCTACAAAACTTTCCTTTGTAGTAAACCGCCCGAGTTCTCTGGATCCGATGACCCAGTTGAGTGTATGAACTAGATCCAGGCAATTGAGCAAGCTTTCGGTTCCAGTGAGTGCGGGGAAGATCAGAAGGTAAGATTCGCCTCCCAAATGCTTAGGGGCCCGACACATCGATGGTGGAACGTCACTAGGTCCACTCTTGATGCTGCCATCCTTGCCCAGTTGTCGTGGGAAGCATTCAAGAAGAAGTTGATGGAGGAGTATTGCAATGAGAGGGCGATGGATCGGATTGTTGATGAGTTCCGAGCCCTCAAAAAGGGTAACATGTTGGTGAGATATTATTCAAGGAAGTTCGTGGAGAAGCTTGATCTAGTAGGTCAGGCAACCCAACTAAAAATGATAAGGTAAAGGCGTATCTAAAGGGGTTACCAGCGGACATGATGTCCATGGTTCGCAACGCCAAGCCCTCCACTCTCCGTGAGGCCATTGAAGAGGCCAAAGTCATGGAGAATGTTTACGCTCAAGGCCGTGAGGAGAGGGTCGGGGAGACCGAGAAGAGGAAATGGGAAGGCAACTCTCTGCCTTCCAAGAAACCACGAACTTTCAACAATAGCATCAGTCGGGGAACCGAGCCTAGGCGGGAAGATAGGTGGTACCCAAGTTGCCGAAGCAAGCATTTCGGCCCGTGAAACTCTAGCGGGACGAATTGTTTCAAGTGTGGCAAGGCGGGGCATGTGCGAGAAAATTGCCCAGCTCGAGGAGTCATATGCTATGAATGCAAGGAATCATGCCACATCCGAAGTGCGTGCCCGAAGTTGAAGGCGGGAGAACTGCAAGTGAAGAAGGAAAACCCTCCAAGAGTTCCCAGCCGAGATTTTCAGATGACGGCCGACGAGGCCAAGTCATCCACCGATGTGGTATCGGGTACGTTTCTCCTAAACTTCGTACCTGCTCGTGTGCTATTTGATTCTGGTGCTAGTTTTTCTTTTGTATCTGTGTCGTTTCGTCAAAAGCTCGCTATGCCCACTGATAGTCTAGAGAATGCTTTAGTGGTAGAGATAGCAGATGGTAGTCAAGTATTAATCCACGATGTCTTGAGGGAGTGTACTCTTGGAATCTAAGGGAAGGAATTCCCGATTGACTAGATGTCGATGGTCGTTGGCGTTTTTGCTATGGTTGTCGGCATGGATTAGTTGGCAAACAATCATGCAGAAATCTTATGCTCCAAGAAATTGATCTGACTCCCTACATTTGATGGTGAAGTGGTGTTGGTTTATGACGAAAGGAGAAAGGGCTATGTGGCGGTTATCACCATGGCTAAGGCACGAAAGAGCTTAGTGAAAGGATGTTCGTCCTATTTGGCATACGTGATTGACGCCAAGCTCGAGAAGAAGACATGAAGGTGGTGTGCGAGTTTCCCGATGTATTTCCGGATGACTTGTGTGATTTACCGCCCGATCGTCAAGTGGAGTTCCGGATTGATCTTATACTGGGGGCGTCTCCAATTGCTCAGGCCCCTTACCGGTTCGCGCCATCGGAGATGCAATAAATGATGGCTCAACTCCAAGAGCTTCTAGAGAACGGCTTTATAAGACCGAACTCATCACCTTGGGAGCCCCGGTCCTATTTGTCAATAAGAAGGATGGAACAATGAGAATGTGCATTGATTACCGTGAACTGAACAAGGCAACGGTGAAGAACAAGTATCCACTTCCGAGGATCAACGACTTGTTCGACCAACTCCAAGGAACGGGGTGTTTCTCGAAAATTGATTTGCGCTCGGGATACCACCAAGTGAAGGTGAGGGGAGAAGACATCCCGAAGACGGCCTTCAGAACGCGTTACGGCCATTACGAATTCCTCGTAATGTTGTTTGGTCTAACCAACGCACCGGCGGTGTTTATGTATTTAATGAATAGAGTGTGCCGACCTTTCCTCGATAAGTCGGTCATTGTGTTCATTGATGACATACTCGTGTATTCCAAGAGCGAGTCAGAGCATGAGCAACACCTTCGTGAAGTTCTAGAGGTGTTGAGAAAGGAGAGGTTATACGCCAAATTCTCCAAGTACGACTTTTGGCTTGAAGAAGTCCAATTTTTGGGTCACGTTGTCACTCAAGACGTAGTGAAGGTAAATCCCTCCAAAATTGAAGCTATGATGAATTGGGAACCTCCCAAGAGTCCGTCCGAGATCTGAAGCTTCTTTGGTTTGGCAGGCTATTACCGGAGATTTATTCAAGACTTCTCCAAAATCGTTTTTTCCTTTACGGCTTTGACTCGGAAGAATGTGAAGTTCGTTTGGACCGAAGCGCAAGAGAAGGCATTCTGGACTCTGCAAAAGAAGTTGTGTGAGGCTCTAATTTTGTCATCATCCAAAGGTTCGGAAGACTTCGTGGTCTATAGCGACGCTTCGAAATTGGGGTTGGGTTGCGTTTTGATGCAAAGAGGCAAAGTGATCGCCTACGCCTCAAGGCAAATCAAAGTCCATGAGAAGAATTATCCCACCCATGACTTGGAGTTAGCAGCGGTGGTGTTTGCTTTGAAACTTTGATGGCACTACCTCTATGGCTCGAAGTGTACGCTCTACACAAATCATAAGAGTTTGAAATACGTCTTTGATCAAAAAGGGTTGAACATGAGGCAAAGGTGGTGGATTGAGTTGCTCAAAGATTATGATTGTGAGTTGCTTTACCACCCCGGTAAGGCGAACATGGTGGCTGATGTGCTAAGTCGGAAGGACTATAGCGGGAGCATTCGGGCTACCCTTTCAAGAATCGAACTCGTATCGAGCCTCATTGAAAGAATTAAGGCATCTCAAGTAGAAACCTTATTGGAGGAAAATTTCAAAGAAGAAGTCATGTCAAAACAACATCTTCTCTTGACGGAAGATAGCCATGGGGTAAAATTGTTCAACGGTCGCGTATGGGTACCCAAAGTAGGAGGCAATCGAGAACTTCTTCTCGAGTACGCTCATAAGTCCAAATATTCCATCCATCCGGGGAGTACAAAGATGTATAGGGACTTGAAGCTACATTATTGGTGGTCGGTAATGAAACTCGATATGGCGCGTTACGTGGAACGTTGTGTGACATACTTACAAGTAAAAGTCGATCATCAACGACCGTATGGGAGTCTTCAATCCCTAGAGATTCCCGAGTGGAAGTAGGAACATATTACCATGGACTTCGTGACTAAGTTTCCCAAAACTCTTCAAGGCCACGATACCATTTGGGTGATTGTTGATCGATTGACCAAGAGCGCTCACTTCTTGGCCATGCGCGAAACCCTACCGATGGATAAGTTATCGAAGCTCTACATCGATGAAGTGGTGTCAAGACATGGAGTACCTTTATCTATAGTGTCGGATCGCGATAGTCGGTTAACTTCAAACTTTTGGGATGGCTTGAAGAAAGAGCTTGGTACGCGAGTTAAGTTGAGTACGAGTTACCATCCGCAAACCGACGGTCAAAGTGAAAGAACGATCCAAATACTTGAGAACATGTTAAGGTCTTGTGTCATTGACTTCGGTGGTAGTTGGAACTCTCATCTACCTTTGGTGGAGTTTGCTTACAATAATAGCTACCACTCAAGTATTGGAATGACACCCTTTGAGGCCTTGTACGGGCAGAAGTGCATAACTCCCGTATGTTGGCTTGAGGCGGGAGAGAAGCAGTTTGTCAGACCCGAAATTGTGCAAGAAACGGACGATAAGGTAAAAATCATTCGGGAACGACTGAAAGCGACTCAAGATCGGCAAAAGAGCTATGCTGATAAGAAGAGGCGACCGATGAAGTTTCAAGTGGGTGATCGTATGATGCTCAAGGTGTCACCATGGAAGAGCATTATCCGGTTCGGAAATCGTGGGAAGTTAAGCCCCCGTTTCCTTGGGCCATTCACGGTACTTAAGCGTGTGGGTCTACAAGCATATCAATTGGAACTGCCACCAGAAATGAGCAGAATCCACAACACTTATCATATCTGCTATCTCTGAAAATGTTTGGCGGAGGAAGAGAGTGTTATACCTCTTTAGGAGATAAGAGTGGATGGGGGAAATCGTTGCATCGAAGAACCCGATGCCATCTTGCAAAAGAAATCCAAGAAGATTCGACATAAAGAAGTCACAATGGTCAAGGTTCAATGGAAACATCACCGAGGGGCCAACGTGACTTGGGAAGCGGAGGAAGATATGAAGAAGAGATATCCTCACCTTTTTGAGTGAGCGTTGATTTCGAGGACGAAATCATTACCAAGTTGAGGAGGATTGTAACACCCGGAATTTTCAAACTAAGTATCCGCACATCGTTAACCTCTAATCGTCTTTCGTCTATCTTTTTTATTAGGATATGTGGTACCTTCGAGCCTCGAATCGAACCATGCGAGAAAACGGAGTTTTGAGCGAAATCTGGGCTCGGTACCTGTTTGGTGAGAGTGACAAGTTTCACTATCTCTTGGCACACTTGCCGAGACAACACGATCTTGCGGTACAATCTCAGCGAGAATGCCTCGCGATAGTGACAGTGTCACTATCGTTTGGCAAGCTCGCGGTCGGGGGCTGATGGCTTAAAAATCGGGTTTGGACCTCTTTTATCATTTAATTCTCATCTACCTCCTTTATTTCCTCTCTAAAAAAACCCCTCTCATCAAGGTCCAAACCTGGGGTTTCTTCAAGCTCTATCTACTCCATTTATTGCAAGTAATTAAGGTCACCAACCAAGTGGGTCAAGCAAGGAACACTTAATCACTTCTCTTTTATCATCTTCTCCAAGAACACACAAGCTAGGGTTTTAGGGTTTTCAATAAAACCCTATTTTGTGAGTATATCTTTTCTATTAAATGCTTACATGCTCCATTAAAACTCTTTTCTTTACACTACATAAAATACATACATTTTCTGTTATTTGTGTTCTTGAGCTAACTAGGTCAAAACCTAGGGTTTTGACACTAGGATGTTATTATGAGTTTTATTGACCTAAAATGTTAGTAGGAGGATAAATATGAATTATTTGTGTGTCATGGAATTTGTGAAATCAAATGTATGAGATGGTCTACTTGGATTCATGTAAAGAAGTTAGACTTGGGAACCTATGGTTCGATTATATTAAATATACTTGGGTAAAATGGTTTTATGTTAATATGCTCTCATATGGTGTGAAACGAGATTAAATGGGACGAAATGTTATACATACATGATAAACTTTCATCGTAATGACTTGGTGCTATAAGAAGACCATGTATTGGGAATTTATAGTCAATCTTTGACTTGTTATGTCGGTGGATCATGTTTGTTTGGAATGGTGAGGTCCCAAGGTAAATATACATGAATAGGGTTGAACTTGGTGACTCTTTGGGGTAAAGATTCATGAATAGAGTTGAACCCATATTTACATTGAACTAAAGATTCATGAATAGAGTTGATGTTCTAACGGCTAAAGATTCATGAATAGAGTTGATGCCGGTAAATAACCACTCCAACTAAATGCTCCACATGGGTTGTGGCCTACTTTTGTGTTCCGTCGCTACCTATGGTGGAACGGGTCTCCCCCGTCTCGCATCAGGTTCAAGCATTGGAGGATTTGTTGATTTATTGTCACCTTAATTATTATTAATTGTTCACTGAAATATTACACCTTATCGCTCATATATATTGGATGTACTCACTAGGCTCCAAGCCTAACACTTGTTTACTTTGGTGTGAAACAGGTTCTATTAGCGGTGGGGTAGCCAAGCTTTGAGCGATGAGTGGAGTCCCGTCGTGGATGACTTTTGGAGAAATAGAAATTAATGGGATATAGCGTACAAACCGTTCGTTAAGGTTTTGGGAAATGATGAAGACACCCGATCGTAATCTAAGCTAGATTTGTTTAGATTAGTAGGTTGTTGGTCCTCGTCTCCATTTTATAACTTTAAAGTGTAAACGCTCATATTATTCACCCTTTTTGGGTGATTTCATTTCTTGTATGCATGGTCCTTACCACTCACAGGTTTTAAGTGTTCAATTTTCAGTCAAACTATTGCCGAAATTTTTAAGATCCTTGACGCGAGTTCAAATCTTGCGTTTGACATTTTTTTTTCATTTTTTCATTTTTTATTTAATCTTTTTGGAAGAAAAAGTAAGGAGAAGGATCAAACAAAATACCTCTCCTTGCAGAGGCAAGGAACCAACCAACAAACATCTGATGTTCCTGGGAAGAATTAATATAGATTTCTTATAGTTAAATGGTGTTGCCGCTTGAAAATTTTCATGGGTTCGGCTCTGACCACACACCCATTATTGGAGCATCAACCACCCACAAAGAAGTGCCTTTACGCTCTCGATGAAAACCCTAATCTAGAGTAAATTACATTTTTTGTCAACGGTCTTCTTCATCCCCCCAACCCCAACCGCTGCCTATACTTCCAACATCATTACCACCATCGTCTTCTGTTGCAACCACCAGCAACACCAATCCAACTATTCTTGATGTTCTTTACATTTTTGTATTCTTGATCTTCATTGTAGTTATTCTTAATGTCTATAAGAAGTAGCAGTGTAACACTCGGAATTTTCAAAGTAAGTATCCACACATCGTTAACCTCTAATCGTCTTTTGTTTATCTTTTTGATTAGGATATGTGGTACCTTCGAGCCTCGAATCGAACCATGCGAGAAAACGGAGTTTTGAGCGAAATCTGGGCTCGGTACCTATTTGGCGACAGTGACTCGCAATAGTGACAAGTGTCACTATCGCTTGGCATACTCGCCGAGAGACCACGATCTCGCGGTACAATCTCAGCGAGAATGCCTCGCGATAGTGACAGTGTCACTATCGCTTGGCAAGCTCGCGGTCGGGGGCTGATGGCTTAAAAATCGGGTTTGGACCTCTTTGATCATTTAATTCTCATCTACCTCCTTTATTTCCTCTCTCAAAACCCCCCTCTCATCAAGGTCCAAACCTAGGGTTTCTTCAAGCTCTATCTACTCCATTTATTGCAAGTAATTAAGGTCACCAACCAAGTGGGTCAAGCAAGGAGCACTTAATCACTTCTCTTTTATCATCTTCTCCAAGAACACACAAGCTAGGGTTTTAGGGTTTTCAATAAAACCCTATTTTGTGAGTATATATTTTCTATTAAATGCTTACATGCTCCATTAAAACTCTTTTCTTTACACTACATAAAATATATACACTTTCTCTAATTTGTGTTCTTGAGCTAACTAGGTCAAAACCTAGGGTTTTGACACTATGATGTTATTATGAGTTTTATTGACCTAAAATGTTAGTAGGAGGATAAATATGAATTATTTGTGTGTCATGGAATTTGTGAAATCAAATGTATGAGATGGTCTACTTGGATTCATGTAAAGAAGTTAGACTTGGGAACCTATGGTTCGATTATATTAAATATACTTGGGTAAAATGGTTTTATGTTAATATGCTCTCATATGGTGTGAAACGAGATTAAATGGGACGAAATGTTATACATACATGATAAACTTTCATCGTAATGACTTGGATCTATATGAAGACCATGTATTGGGAATTTATAGTCAATCTTTGACTTGTTATGTCGGTGGATCATGTTTGTTTGGAATAGTGAGGTCCCAAGGTAAATATACATGAATAGGGTTGAACTTGGTGACTCTTTGGGGTAAAGATTCATGAATAGAGTTGAACCCATATTTACATTGAACTAAAGATTCATGAATAGAGTTGATGTCGGTAAATAAGCACTCCAACTAAATGCTCTACATGGGTTGTGGCCTACTTTTGTGTTCCGTCGCTACCTATGGTGGAACGGGTCTCCCCCGTCTCGCATCAGGTTCAAGTATTGGAGGATTTGTTGATTTATTGTCACTCTAATTATTATTAATTGTTCACTGAAATATTACACCTTATCTCTCATATATCTTGGATGTACTCACTAGGCTCCAAGCCTAACACTTGTTTACTTTGGTGTGAAACAGGTTCTATTAGCGGTGGGGTAGCCAAACTTTGAGCGGTGAGTGGAGTCCCGTCGTGGATGACTTTTGGAGAAATAGAAATTAATGGGATATAGCGTATAAACCGTTCGTTAAGGTTTTGGGAAATGATGAAGACACCCGATCGTAATCTAAACTAGATTTGTTTAGATTAGTAGGTTGTTGGTCCTCTTCTCCATTTTATAACTTTAAAGTGTAAACGCTCATACTATTATCCCCTTTTGGGTGATTTCATTTCTTGTATGCATGGTCCTTACCACTCACAGGTTTTAAGCGTTCAATTTTTAGTCAAACTATTGACGAAATTTTTATGTTTAAATTTACCCGGTTTTTAGGGTGTTACACGTATAAATTTTGCACTTTTTTACTATGATTTTGAATCTACCACGGTTTCTTAGTGGGTTTTATTTACTCTTTGACCACCAATTTTTACTATATTCAAATTTAAATACCAATTTTTTTATTCTTTTAAATAATAAAACTAGATAAAGAGTAAACTGTTATCGTTTAGTGAGGTTTGATGTTTATAATTATTTCCATTCTTATGATTTAAAAATTGCTTTTTTTGCCATTGTGGTTTGTATTTTCTTTCGTTTTTTGTCCTTGAGACTAACTTCGTTAAAAAAAGTCTGTTAAATGAAGAGTATTATTGTCTTTTTCCTTGTTTTTTATTTTTTTCCCTACACTTTTTATTAAATAGTTTTTATATTATTATATTATACCCCTACCAACTTTTCCCTCTCCCCACAAATCCGACTGTGACCCTCCACCCTACCCATCTCCTTCCCCTAGCTTACTTTAACCTATCTCCGGTGAGCCTCCCATTCTTCACCGACGCTTATGAACATGCTCTCCGGTGCCCCATATCATCAACTCCCCCAAAATCATCAATCCTGCCAAAATCCAGGGTTTTACAACATCCAAATTATTGATTCTCCTAAATCGCTGAAAACTGCAACTCCCCAACTCCCAAATCGACGCCATCCAACTCACAAAGATATAAGCCTTCACAGATGGTGGTTACGGTTGTTGCTCGTGGATTTTGTTTATATTGGGTTATGTTCCTAAATTTAGAGGAGATGCTTCAAATTATGAACGTCACCCCCTCCCTTCATCGTTGTTGTGAACCAAAAAAATCAAGAAAACCCAGTTGATTTATGTAATAACTCATGTCCGTAAAATCTGAAATCTTTGGAAATTTGAGGCCAAAGTGTAAATGTGGGGAATGCAGGGACTTAGACCCAATTTAGAAGAATAGAGGGGGTAAAACCTCTCTAAACCCTTTCATTTGAGAAAAATCAGGTTTGGAGGCTAAAGAAAGAGTGGACAGAAAATCTAAAGTTCTTCATTGAAAGCTTGGTGCAAGAGTCAGATTCAAAGGATTAGCTTCATATTCTTCAAGGTATGAACCCTCCATCTTCCTCTCCATGTTTGGTTTTGATTAAGAATGTGATTTGGTGAAGGTTCTATTGGAGATTTTGGTTTTATGATAATTATACTAATAAGAGTATATAATCATGATATTAGTTTCGGGGAATCGAAAGTATAGGTAGGTCGACCATACCGTTTTGAGATTGCTTTCAATACGGAAAGATTCGTATGCGATTAAGGGAGGGGGAGGACCCTTGGCGATTTCCCTCGTGGAGTGGAAAGAAAAAAACCGGGAATCGCCCCCAAAACCCGGACAAATCTAAACCGGGAAATGGGAACCCGGGTAGCAGGGCCTACCGGGAAGAGGGCAAGAACCGAGAGTGGACGACCAGGATCAAACCCGGATACCACTCATTTGGGAGCCAAGATAAGTCCCGGATAGGCCGCGATAGGGAACCGGGGTCAAACCCGGATGGGCCGTGATTGGGGACCGAGAGTCAAACCCAGATGGTCCGTGACCGGACCGAGGGAGACCCGGTAAGCGTCGAAGCCGAGAATCCGGGGGAGACCCGGTAGTGTTGAAGCCGGGAAATCGGGGGAGGCCCGGTAGACGGCTACGCCGGGAAACCCGAGGGAGGACCCGGTAGGCATTTAAGCCGGGAAACCAGGGGAGACCTGGTGTGTGGTTCATCCGGGATAACTGGGAATTTAATAAAACCTAAGAAGTACTTTAGTCGGGAAAACGATTTGGAACCGGCTGAGGTAAACAATGTTCTATTTATTTTCAAATTGTAGGTGTGTAGGGGTGAGTTTTGGTGTATAGGGTTTTCAACGATCAGGTGAGTTCCCTTAAACCTTTTCCAAATGTGGAAATGTTCTTTTCCAAATGTGGAAATGTTTATAAATGAGTTATCATTTTGGCATGTATTGCTGGTGTTGATGTTTGATTAAATATTACTTGAACTGGCACTCTTCAATGCTTTGAACACGTATTTTCTGGAAATGGATCACTTTTGAGCATGCATGATTCTATATGGTTGTGGCATAACTTTGGTACATTGATTTGGAGTCGGGTTGCAAAGTGGGATTATGTAACACCCTCAAATTTGGAAGGAGCGACTAATTTAAAACTTTCAATAATACCTTAAAGAAGGATAAAATATCTTATGACAAGTTCACACTAGAAATACAATTCTAGATTTAACCATCAATAGGATGAATAAAGTCTTACATAAAGACTAATTAAAGTCGGGCATTACTAAAACCCAATGCAGTCGCTACATCCGAAGTAAATGCGGAAAACTTCACCACACCAATCACTTCTTCGAGCACATAACTAGCACTCATCTCTTCACAGTGTCACTAAAACTAATCCCGAAACGGAACCTGATGCACATGCCGACAAATCAAAAGGTTAGGCTAACGCCTAGTGAGTTCAAGAGTTTTTGTCATGATTATAAAATCGTTAAACGAAAATGATGCAACTTAAATCATGACCCTTCAAAATGATTTACTTTAAACATGAGAATGACCTGTTTTCCAATAATATACATTTTTATAAATGAACGCCTCAACGCCAAAACATCCTTTCATGAAGTAATGCAACCCAACATTTACTCAAAACGCGTCAAATATTGAAATTTGAATAAAACATTATAAACCAAATGACTGAAATAAGTGTAAACTCAAGCCTCCAAAATTATAACGTTTGGGGAATAACCCAAACTCAAAACATCACCGAAAAACAAGGAAAAAACTAAATACCCAAAACAACACCTTTCGATGACGGGGGAGACCCGAATTCCGTGGCTAGTAGCGGAACACAAAAGTAGGTCACATTCCAAGTTATTGAGCTCACCATACTAGGATCAAGGCCACGAACACGTCGGCTCGTACTAAGATGTGGGGGAAGGCACCCAATGATTCTTAGTCATGCTCATTCACTAGGATTACATTTACGACCCAGGGCTAGTATCTGGTACCACATAATTGTACCAAGTTGCCATCCTAGGGTCCAATGTCTCAACTAGCTACAAATGGGAAGTAACTATCTGTTAGATCTGATTTTATAGTAATCATTGTATTTATTTTACTGCTTTCAGTAGTGTTATCTGTTTTGTAAATGCCTTGGGGTATTTAAGTCCCCTTGGCTTGTTAGTTTTGGAAGGACCATACAATGTTTGAATAGAAGTCACTGTTATATTTGGAGCGCACTTTCTCTCTCTAGATTCTCTCTCTACGATCTTGTGATCTTGGCTCATCAATTGGTATCAGAGCCTTCAAGATCTTGAGAGAATTGAGATTAGTGTAATTTTGTTACTGAATTGTGTGTTTAATTCGAAAATTTGATTGATTTTTGTTGTTTTTTCAAGAAAAATCTCGTTTTCTGGATTTTCACCAATTTCAGTCTGTTTTCTGATTGTATTGCATTGAATTTGATGTTTTTAAATGCGTTTTAGTTAGTCGATCTAGTCTGTTTCTTGTTGATTTGCATAAAAACGTGATTTGGTGCTTCGATTTTGAGTTTGAATATATTCTGAAAAAGGACAAGTTCTGTTGACTGTTCCAATTTTTTTTTTTTGAGATTTAGAGTGTTTTGATCGAATTTGTTAATTGAATTGTATTAAAATCTTGTTTTCGATCAAATTTGAGCAATTTGTTTGGATTTAATTCATTGATATGATCGAATTAGCAGATTTATAGTTGTTTGTTGGTATGCGGGTTATTCATCCTGAAATGCGGGTCATTCATCCTATTATGCGTATGATTCATATATTGTGCAGGTCGATATTATAGTTTGCATGTTTGTCATAGATTTTGAAGTATGCGTGTGTTTAATGAAGTATGCGGGTTATTCATATTCATATTATTAGAATGCGCTTCCATCATATCTTCATTGTGAAAGTAACTTTTAAGTGTTAGTGTTTTTCTCAGGTTGCTCTCTTTTGGAAACGCATATCTTCAAAGTGCGTGTCTGCCTTAACACGCATATCTTCAAGTGCGTGTCCGTCTTAACACGCATTTCTTCAAAGTGTGTGTCTGTCTTAACACGCATATCTTCAAGTGCGTGTCTGTCTTCACACGCATATCTTCTAGTGCGGGTCACGTTGAACACGCACAACAACAAGTGCGTGTCTTTCTAGACACACATATCTCTCTGAACTCGCATTGCTCTTCTAGACACGCATATCTCTGAACACGCATTTCTTGGGTGTGCGTATCATCAAGGACCCGAACAGTTTCTCCCTGAACACGCATTTCTTAGGTGTGCGGGTCTTCAAGACTTAGTCAATTTTCTGAATTCCAGATTTCATCAAAATGTCTCTACAAGCTCAACTTTACAAGAATGACCTCATGATGTCGTTGGGGTCTGATACTCGTCCGCCTGTGCTGATAAATGAGAACGAATTTGAACAATGGCAGGACCGGTTTATTAATTTCATCGAAAGACAATCAAATGGGGAAAATATGATGAAAGCTTTGACTTAAGGTCCCATGGTCAGGCCAAGGAAAGTGATACCAGCTGTTGGAAACACTCCAGCTACTGATGTAGAAAAAGCACTGATAGAATATGATGCTGATGAACTTCTAAGATACCAAGCTGACAATCAGGCCAAGTCGAATTTGATTCTTTCTTTACCAAATTCAATCTATAACAGAATCGATTGTTTCAAACACAATCCTATGCTGATGTGGACATAACTGGAGAAAATCATGCTTGGTACTGCAATGTCTACCCAGCTTCGTCAGACAAGATACATGAACAATTTTGAAGAGTTCAAAGCAAAGGATGGGGAAAGTCTGAAAAGTGTCTTCGACAGGTTCTGGACTGTTATTAATGATCTGTAAAAGATCAAAGTTATAAAGAATGAACTGGAGACAAATCTGAAGTTTCTTAATGCACTCAAACCTGAATGGGAAAAATCATGTCATCGAATGAGGAATGATCCTAGAATTTCCAAAATGCCCATTCAGGAAATGTTTGAAATTCTGATGTCGATGAAGCCATGGTAATGAAGAAGAAAGCTAAGCTGGATAAGCAAAAGCCAAAGATTGTGGATCCAATCGCTCTTTTAGCTAGCCAAATGGCTGAACAAGCCTTGACAGAGTCTGCTTACGACGGGTCAACAGATGACGATGGCGAAGCATTGGAAAAAGCCATGATTCTTCTAAGTCAGCATTATCAAAAGAAATATCAGAAACGGTCAGGCACAAACAATCTTCGTTTCTCATCTGGATCAAAGAAGGTAGACCCCGATTCTACATCAAAGCCTTTCTTTCCCAAATATGTGCCTGTTAAAGCAGCTGAACCAAAGAAAGAAGATAAGAAGGCTGTGACTTGCTACAACTATGGCAAACCCGGGCATATTTCAAAGGAGTGCAGAACGAAGATTGTGAAAGATGTGGATTTCTATAAGAAGAAATTAGCTTTGGCTGAGAAGAAAGCAAGTGGAACTATTTTGTTGGCTGAGGAGGAATACTGGTTGGACCACTCAGATAACGAAGCTGACAATGTTGAGACTGCTGCTATGTGTTTTATTGGAGACGACAACAGTGATGATGAGGATGAGGAGACTTCAACCGATGAATCTGAGGTACCATCTGACTTTGATTTTAATTTCATTTCTTCACAAATGAATGTCATCACAAATGCTTTACATGACTTTCGTTCAAAACTTATATCCGAAAAACGCGAAAATCAAGAAAAGTCTGTTCAAATTGAAAAGTTGAAGATTTCTCTGAGAGATGAAAAAGCTATTTTAAAATTTACAAAAGAGAAATTTCAAGAAAGAATAGAAGATTTAGAAATTGAAAAACAGACTTCTCATGATTCTTTGTCTAATTTGTCAATTTTAAATCAAGAGTGTTCGGATAAAAATATTTGAATTAGAAGAAAAGTTATATAAACAAAATCAAACTGAACAAACAATTCATATGCATAAACCAAGGAGCTATGAGTCGTTAAAAGAAAATTGGGGTCTTGGATTTAAAAATCCTCAGTTTTTAAAGAAAGCTAAAATTGAGATTCCCAATTTCTATGATTACGACTGTCTTGGTCTTTCAAAATATAGTTCTCAATACAAACCTCTTTGGACAAGTGCTAAAGAGACTACAATTGAGGAAGATAAAAAACGGATAAACAACAAGAGAATGGAAGTTCCTTTCGTTTACACTCAAGAAAATGCAAAATATTTTCCTGAAAAAATAAAGAAGAAAAGACAAAAGTTAAACATTGTTTCTTCTACTAAATCTTCTAGATCGAATGACTTCTTTGATTTAATGAAGCTAATCCTGATAAGGACAAAATATCTCCAGTACCTTATGATACTAAGAGATATATACCTCCTTTAGTTTTAGAATGCCAAATCTTTGATCTAGAAGAACAATTGGAAGAACAAGAGATTTTGACAAAAATTGAAAACGATGTTATTTTTTCTTTTATGACATCGAGTTTTAAAGAAAATAATTCTGGTCTTATCAAATCTTCCATCAACTTGTGTTCATCTGATGTTTCTTGCTCTGAGGTTTATCCAAATAAAATAACTGATCAGTTTGATTTTATTGATAAAACTTCCTCTTCTAAATCAAATATATTATCTAAAATTGTTGATGACACTTTTACGCTAAATGATCATTTCTATAAAACAAAGCGTAAAAGAAGAAGGTCAAAGAAGAAAAAGAAGAAAGAGTTTGATATTTCTGAAAATTCTAATTTTTCTGATTCATCTATTTCAGATAGGCCTTTGAAGAAGTCTGTGAAGTCTGTTTGGCAAAAGAAACAGAGATCTGAAGAAATTGTTTCTGTAGATAATAAATGTGTAGATTTTCTTTGTAAACAAGACTCATTTGCCTTTTGTAATAAATCTACAAAATATTCTGTTGAGCAAATGTTTCAAATTTCAAAGAATATCTCACATTGTCTCTCTAGTTCTGATTATGATTCTGATGATTGTGTTTCTTCTTTAATATGTGATGATGTTCATGCTTTATTAGATCAATCTCAGATGTTATGGAAAAATAAATTTTTGAAAAAGAAAAAGGAAAGGACTAACAAGAAGGGACCCATATTTATATGGGTACCTAAATCTCAGTAATTGTTGATTGTGCAGCTAAATCAATTATGGTATCTGGATTCGGGGTGTTCCAAACACATGACTGGAAACAAATCTCTTCTTACAAATTTTAAAGAAAAATGTTGTGGTCGTGTCAAATTTGGAAACTGCGAGACGACTCCCATTCTTGGTTATGGTGATCTTGTTCAAGGTAACATAACTGTCAAAAGAGTAAGCTATGTCGAAGGTTTAAGTCACAATCTATTCAGCATCGGAAAGTTCTGCGATAAAGATCTTGAAGTCAGTGTCAAGTCTAAAAGAGTTGCTGTAAAGAATAATAGCGGCATGGACTTACTTGTTGGAAAGAGACGATCAAATCTTTATACCATTAATCTTTCCGAAGTAAAGGTTCCATCAGATATTTGTATTCTATCAAAAGCCTCTATTCATGAAAGCTGGGTGTGGCACCGTCGACTAGCTCATCTCAATTTCAAATATATGGATCGCTTGGTCAAGAATGATTCCGTGAGAGGTCTTCCAATCTTCCGTTTCCAGAAAGACCATCTCTGTCAGGACTGCGAGAAAGGAAAGATGAAGAAAGCATCTCATAAACCAAAGCCTGAACATTGCACTGCGGACATTCTAGATCTAATTCACGTTGATTTGTGCGGACCAATGAAGACAAAGAGTATTGGGAAGAAGAAGTATGTTTTGGTTGTTGTTGATGATTACTCCAGATATACATGGGTGAAATTTCTCAAATCTAAAGACGAGACACCCGAAATTCTCATCAACCTCATCAAAACTATTCAGACAAATAAGCAAAAACACGTCAAAGTTGTAAGATCAGATAATGGCACAGAATTCAAGAATTCAACTCTTCAAGCATTCTATGAAGATCAAGGTATACAACAACAGTTTTCTGCTGCAAGAACACCGCAACAGAATGGAGTTGTTGAAAGAAGAAACAGAACGCTTGTGGAAGCTGCTAGATCTATGCTTGCTTATTCAGGTCTTCCTTTGTCTCACTGGGCTGAAGCCATATCAACTGCCTGTCATACTCAAAATAGATCAATTCTACACCGCCGGTTCAACAAGACTCCATATGAATTGATGAACGGTATCAAACCCAACATCAAATATTTCAAGTCTTTCGGGTGTAAATGCTATGTTTTGAATGACAGAGATAATCTGAACAAATTTAGTCCAAAGGCAGATGAAGGTGTATTTCTAGGCTATTCTTCTAACTCTGCGGCTTACAGAGTTTTTCTTCTCTCTGCAAGAAAAGTGATAGAGTCAGTGAATGTCAAATTTGATGAAGCTGCCGATTTGGCTTCTGGACAACACAGTTCAGAACCCGCTATTACTGGAAATTCAGCTTCTGAACAAATTAGTTCAGAACCTTCACTTCAGTCGACATATCAGGATCCTTCTATCTCTCTGTCTAATCTTTCTGATCTCGATTTTTTGTTTGAAATTTTTTATGATGATGTTCCTAAACCAAACACTGATAATGTGTCAAATGTCTTGAATCAGGAATCTGTGAGTGCATCTAATCCTAATTCTGCTGCATCAACCTCTGAACCTGATGCTGCTTCAGTATCTCCTGAAATTAAAGACATATCTTCTGAACATCATCTTGATCAAGTCATTTCTGAACCAGAAATTGCTGAAACTGTCCATGAGGAATTTGTAGAAGATGAATCTTTTCCCGAAGAAAATGTTCAACAAGAAGTTCAAGCTACGTCTGGTCAACAAGATCCTGAATCTGATGTCATGGAAATACCTCCTCCTCCAGTTGAAATCATATCTGTATCATCTTCTGACATTATTTCTTCTGAAGATCCTCCTCAACAAATAGAAGTGGTTCAAGAAGTTATTGATCCTCTCCCTCATACAACAAAATGGACAAGATCTCATCCAATCCATCAAATTATTGGGGATCCTCAAGCAAGTATTTCTACTCGCTCCAGAACAGCCTCTTCCAACGAATCTTTGTACACTTGCTTCCTAAGTAAGATTGAACCTACCAAAGTTTCTGAAGCGTTGGAAGATCCAGACTGGATTTTAGCAATGCAAGAGGATCTCAATCAGTTTGACGCGCTTAAAGTGTGGAAACTTGTACCACGGCCAAAGGGTAAAAGCATCATTGGTACAAAGTGGATATTCAAGAATAAAAAGGACAAATATGGTATTGTTGTTTGGAACAAAGCAAGGTTAGTAGCCAAAGGATATCGACAAGAAGAAGGTATTGACTATGATGAAACATTTGCACCCGTCGCCAGATTGGAAGCTATCAGAATGTTTCTTGCCTTCGCTGCTTATCGCAACTTCACCGTATATTAAATGGATGTCAAGACAGCATTTCTCAATGGCAAATTGAAAGAAGAAGTATATGTATCTCAGCCAGAGAGATTTGTTGACAAAGATCGTCTTGATTATGTTTATTTTCTCGATAAAGCTTTGTATGGTCTGAAACAAGCTCCACGGGCATGGTATGACGAGTTGTCAGCTTTCTTGGTCAAATCCGACTTCACCAAAGGCTCGATCGATACTACTCTTTTCATTTATAGAACTAATCTTGATATCTGCTTAGTACAAATATACGTAGATGATATTATTTTCGGTGCGACTAACAAATCTCAGTGTAATTGGTTTTCTGATTTAATGACCTCTAGATTTCAGATGAGCATGATGGGAGAAATCAAATTCTTCCTCGGCTTACAAGTCAAGCAACTTCCAGATGGAATATTCATCAATCAGTCAAAGTACGTCTTTGATATTTTGAAGAAATTCAAAATGGACAAGTCTACCTCAATCGGCACTCCTATGGCTCATGGTGCCAAACTTGGACTGGATCCAGATGGAAAATCTGTGGATCAAAAGACATACAGAGGGATGATCGAATCACTGGTGTATCTTACTGCAAGTCGCCCGGACATAATGTTTTCAACGTGCCTGTGTGCCCGTTTTCAAGCAAAACCAAAAGAATCTCATCTTTTAGCAGTCAAACGCATCTTTAGATATATTAAAGGAACTCCTTATTTAGGATTATGGTATCCTAAAAGTTCTGATTATAGTTTGATTGCTTATTCTGATGCAGATTATGGTGGTAATCAATTGGACAGGAAAAGTACTTCTGGTCATCTCCAGTTTTTGGGTGACAGACTGATAAGCTGGGCGTCGAAAAAGCAAAACTGCGTTTCAATATCAACAGCCGAAGCTGAATACGTCGCTGCAGCTAGTTGTTGTGCTCAAGTGCTCTGGATGAAAACGCAACTTCGTGATTACGGGATGCTATACAAGACTGTGCCAATATATTGTGACAGCAAGTCCGCGATTGCGATATCGGTCAATCCTGTCCAGCACACCAAGACCAAGCACATAGACATGCGATATCATTTTATAAAGCATCAAGTGGAAGAAGGTACTATTGAGTTATATTTTTTACCAACTGAATATCAACTTGCTGATATATTTACAAAAGTTTTAGATGAAAAACGATTTAACTTTCTACTTTCAAAACTGGGCATGTTGAATTTAAAAGTTTAAATCTTTACAAATTTTATTCTATAAAGTTTAATATTTCAAATTTTCTTTCAGTTGAATAAAATGTGTGTCTAGGATCTTTGACAAGTTTCCTTGTTTATATTTAAAGTTTCATATGTTCAACATTCAAATCTTTCAAACATCGAAAAGTCAGCAACATGTTTGACGCTTTAGATACTGCTTTAAAGATATGTGAGTCGGCATATTTATGGTTTACTTTGCTTGAACAACCTAAGTGATCAAAATTATAGATCGTAATGAAAATATGGGCTAAGCTATTCGGTATAGATCTGAGTTATTGAGATGATTTTATTTTTTTTAAGCTTTTAAAATACAGAAATCCTTGAGTTTAAAAGTTTGTACCTGTGACCTTTCTGGTTTGGGAAAGTAAGTTCCGAGGGATGCTCGACATCTGGTCCCCTAAGGTCAATTGATCTGGGAGTGATAGAACAGAAATCCTGCAATAGAACCAGATCGAAAGTCATGTTCTACTAGTATGAATGGGTTTAGGATATGTCGATGTAGCCTTTCTGATCCGGGAAAGTAAGTTCCAAGGGGTGCTTGACACCTAGTCCCCTAAGACCAACTGGTCTGGGAGCGGCTGACCCAAATCCTGCAATTGGGTCAGATAGAAAGTTACGTTTATGGCATGTTCTTTACTTAATGAACTCTTTGATTAAAAGATGCCAAAGTGCACAAAGCTTAAAAGATGCCAAAGAGCACACTCATGTGAAGATGCCAATGAGCACACAGCTAAAAGATGCCAATGAGCACACATCTCTTGATACTTGGTGATATATTTTGAGCTGCGATAAACCTGTAAATTTGTGAAAATCTTAATTATTGATGACTTAGTGTCTGTACATGCAAAGTTCTTCATTTTATGTTTAGAATTACATTTTTCTTGAAGCTAATCAGAGATCACATGCGAGCACACTGAATAGATACCTGCAAGTGTTTGACTCTGAACATGTCTTAACTTGATATACAATGAAACATGTTTCTGTATCCAACAACTCCCGTTTGATTTCAACTGATTGATAAATCTGGGATATTTTACTGAGTAGACTTTAATTTGTTTAGTGTTTAAAAGTTTATATATTCAGTTGTTACAAAATTTATATTCAATATGATCATCTTTAATATTGATGTCTTTATGATTGCCGTCTGTGTTTTTGTCATATGGTCTGTGCATTTTTCGAGGGGGAGTGTATATATGGTTTCTATATCTGAGATTATTCTGTTTTTGAGGGGGAGTGAATATTGCTGATTAATTTCTTCCTATGTTGATCATAAATTCATAAGGTAAGTATTTCTGAAATTTCTTCCTATTTGTGTAGGGGGAGTAATGGGGGCTTATCAGGTATTTTTTTTAGTTGTTATTTTTTTTGTATTTTGTTTTTTAGAATATATATAGAAGTAATTGTGTGTTTTTTCTTTTCTTTATTATCTTTGAACTTGTTTGACTATTCACCTTCCCTCCATTCTTTCTGCGTACTATTCTTCTTGAGTTCTTTACTGTTCATTTCAGATTGTGATTTTGGAAAGTTCAGGTATGTTTTTGTTTTTCATTATATGTTTGTAGATTGTTTAGTGTTCGTTTACTTTGTTTTGATTTCTTTCTTGTTTTATTATTGTGCGTTTTAACTGATGTGTGATTATTTCACTGTTCATCGATTTCTAAAACTCAGATTCAAGTTGATTTAGATCGATTTGCGTATTGGGTTTTGTTTAGACCTTATAATCGACTATCAGGTATGTTTTCTTTTACTTTAATTTCGTGTTTTGTGCTTCTAATTTTAGTTTTTGTGGATTTCGGGTTCGAATAGCCGTATTCTAGGGTTTTGGTTCAAAATAAGTGAACTATGCGTTTCACCTGTGACACGCATAAGTGAACTATGCGTTTCACCTGTGACCTGTGACCCGCATAGTCAAGTATGCGTTTCACCTGTGACCCGCATAGTCAAGTATGCGTTTCACCTGTGACCCGCATAAGTCAACTATGCGTTTCACTTGTGACCCGCATAGTGAATTATGCTTTTAACCCGAGATCCGCATTCTTTTAGTTTGTTTCGTTTTTTTTGTGTAGTTTACGTATCACTAAGAACACGCATACTCTATTGTGCGTATCCTTAGTGACACGCAAACTCTGTTGTGTTTTTTCGTTTTTTCTAAGTATGCTATGCGTTCCATTAAGGACACGCATTTCCTTCAATGCGTTTCATTCAGGACACGCATTCCTCATAATGCGTTCCCTTCAGGACACGCATTTCTCATAATGCGTTTCCTTCAGGACACGCATTCCTCATATGCGTTTTCTGCAAGACCCGCATTCCTTCCTTCGTGTTTCCTTATGGACCCGCATTCTATACTTGGAATTTTTTTTTCTGTTAAATGTTTAACTGTGTTTTGTTTCAGGCTATCATGACTTCTCAAACATATACTGATCCAATGATTCAAGATGAGAATGTCGTTCTTCAGGATCCGACTGATCAGGCATCTCATGATACACCTATGCCGTCTGTTCCGTCTGTTGGGGCTGATCTTTCCATATCTAGGCGATCTCCAAATGATGTGTTTCCTAACGTCATGTACATGCCTTATAAGCGTAACAACTACTTTGTTGACTTTGATCGCATCAAGATTCATCCTGTCATACGCACTATTCTTCGTGGACATCCGCTCTCTCAAGCTCTCTGTTCAGTTGCCGATGTTCCGGAAGTCTACGTTCAGCAAGTCTGGCACACCATCACAAAGAACGAACTGGCACCTCCTCATCGATTTGATCTCCAAATTGATCAATTTGACTCATATCTTTCTTACAAGCGTTTACGGTTGATTCTTGAGCTTCCTGAGCCTACTTCTAGACATGGAAGGACAACATATGATCAGTTTCCATCTGAAGAAGAAGTGTTTGAAGGCATCAAACGACTAGGCTATGTTGGTCCACTGAACAAGGTTGTAGATTTTGACAAGTCTAACCTTCCTCCTGTCTGGTATTCTTTATTCTCTGTCATCAACAGGTGTTTAACGTCTAAACATACCGGCACGGATAGTTCTAGTCTTCACTATCTTCGACTGTTCCATGCAGTAGTCTATGACCTGCATGTCGACTATACGATCATTTTTTGGACCGAACTTTCCGAAATAGTGCAAGACAAGTTAACCAACAAGCGAAGAAAGTTCATTCCTTTTATCAGGTTTCTCAAGCTGATTATTAGAAGCATGTTTCGAAGCAATCCGGCAATTCCACGAAGATTATCTTGGCCGCAAGTTCAGGATACTGAGATGCTTTTTCTCCAGAAACAGAAGAAGTCCTTTACTTTTTCTAAGACCATTCCTTATGGTCTTATTGCCAATTATGCTGACATGACCGATCCTAGTGTCATTGATTATTGTTTAGAAAATGACTTTGAAGAGGCTGAACAGGAAGAACCTTCTCATGGCATTCCAGCAGGTACTACTCATGAAGAGCAAGTTGAAGCAAATACTCAGGTAATAGAGACAGTTGTTGATCTTTCTGCAACATCACAAGATGTTGCTACTCATCGCGTTGAATCTGTCATTGCTGATATTGAAGTTGAAGCAACTACTGTAACTGTTGATGATAGAAAAGATGCTAATCCTGATGAAACTGGAATTGCTGATGATGATGAGACAAATGCTGAGTTTTCTGATGATGGTGAAAATACGACAAGTGATTCAGATGATGGTGATGATGATGCTGATCAATCGAACATGAAAGTGTATGAACGGAAAGTAAGAACTCCGGAAGTGGTTGTCTCAACAGAAGTTATCTCTGATGATGATTCAGTTCCAGTTAATCCTTCAGTTGCACATCTTCAAGTAGATGAATTGGATACAGCTTTTGATCAATCCATAGCTTTGGTTCAAAGTCAAGCTCCAGCAACTACACTTGCAGTTATTCAGTCTACTTCATCAGCTGTAGAGCTTACTTCTGATCAAGCTCGAGTTTCAACTGACAAATTCTCTACTTTGAATGATGTAATTCGGCAGTTATCGGAGAGAATGGATGCTGAAAAGGAAGCACAGATTCTGAAGTTAAAAGCTTTATTCAAAGGGAAGATGCCTGAGATTGACACTTCAGTGATTCCTACAGAGATTCCATTCAGACGCCCATCTGGGGTTGTTCTAAGAGAGCCGTCTTCTACTGTTCAATCTTCTGCTCCAGCGATCATGTCTATTCCTCTACCTCCGTTGTTTACTCAGTCAACTGGTGTTTCTTCATCTACTCGTATACCTGTGTCTTCTTCTAGCACTCCAGTATCAGATCTTCCTATTTCAGAGTTGACAGATTTGCTCTATGCTCGACTTCTTTCTATGTCGCCACCAGAACATCAGGATCAAGATCTTCTTTCTCTGCTTCGAAACTTCCAACCTACGCCTCCAGTTTCTTCATCTGAATCTGACAGGATCTATGTTTCATCTACTGAGTTTCAAGCATTCAGATCGGAAGTTCAATCAAGTTTTGCTGATCTCAAATCGTTTATATCTCAAACTTTCTTTGATTTATCTTCCAGGCTTGATATTCATGAACAAAGCTGCAGAACTGAGGCCGGTCCGTCTCTTAAACGAAGACATGACCAAGATGATCCCGATCATCAAGGCCATGAGGGGGAGATGGCAAAGAGACAAAGAACAGAAGGGTCTTCTGAAGCACGAGAAGTTGTTCAAGAAGAAGTGGCTGGAGATAGAGAAAAGACTGCTGATACAGTTCAAGATTGCAGTATCCAAGACTTAATGGATGTCATGATTAACAATGCTGATGTAACTGCTTTGCATAATGAATTTAATTTGTCTGAAGCAAATTTTAATAATATGCAAATTGTAGTTTATGTGGATCCAGATGTCTCAGGTAGAGCTCATGAAGTTGAAGAGTCGGAAGCAACAAATGACATGAGATCTTTCTTCGCGAACTTCATTGAGATAAATTCAGATGATGATGAAGAAGTTAGATTTGAGAAATTTGCTCAAGTTAAAGAATAAGATTGCAACAATATCATCATCTTATCTGATACAGAGGATGATACTGTTTTCATGGATGCATCAGATACAAAAGAAGCTGAATTGTTATATGCTGATCTTCCGAGTCAAGGCGAGATTCCAGAAGTTGATCAACCTTCGTCTACTCCAGTAACTAGTTCTGCTCCGATAACCAATATTCCGTCAAGTGCATTTGAAGTTAGTGAGTCGTCTAGAGTTCAAGTAGTTATTCCTTCTTCTGAATCGGTAATTCCTCCATCTCTTCTAGAAGAAGGAGAAGCTTTAACTAGGCAGCAAAGGCAGAGAAATCTACAGCAAAGATATATGGCTTCTAGACTCAGAACAGCTTTTCTTGAAGATATCCAAAGCAACATCTTTGTTTCTAGAAGAAGGACACTCAATTTATATGCCATTCTTGGAGTAGAGAAAGAATCAAAAGCTTATCAGCATGAATACTTAGCTTTTATCAAGTGCCAGCGTAGAAGGAATAACACTGTTTCTTCTCCTCATCTAATAGTTCGAGTTCTCAGTATCACCATTTGTAAGTTTATGAACATTTGGTATCCAAATCTTGAAGTGGAAAGAAGAGACTGCAAGCGGTACATTTTTTCAGAGGCTGATTTCGTTGATCTTTCAATAGATGATGTTGAATTCCTATATGATCACTTCAGGAATCTTTCTCACCGGACTCAGGATGTTTCTCAAACTCTTTATGTTCTTAAACGATTCATTCGACGACATATCCGATTTTATCGTGTTTTTGACTTCCAAATGGCTGTCGAAAGTTTTCAGCCTATGGTTAATCTTGAAAGACCCAACCGGAGTTTGCAGAATCTAGAATCTTATCTGTTATTCACCATTATCGAAGATCCATACGGAGTAGTATACAAGAATAACTCAAGTGAAAAATGCTTTCTACGATTTGATGAAGTTGGATTTACTCTGATGGAACTCTAAAGGTGATCAAACTTCAGTTGGAGCATCGTCTGGAAGAGGCTAGAAGAAAGTTTTTGGAAACAAGAAGAGAGTCATATCTGTTTGAAAACGATGAAATTCGTCTGATCCGTAGATCTTTGGACACTATTCAAGACAGATTGAATCTCCGTTCAACTCTGCGACGATTGGAAGTGTTAGTTGGGCTGAACAGACTACGTCAACGAGAAGAACGTCAATGATTCTTCAAAGTTGTCTAGATGGTCAATGTTGTTTTTGAAGATTGTTTTTGAAGACCTCGGCGCCAATAATTACTAAGGGGGAGATTGTTAGATCTGATTTTATAGTAATCATTGTATTTATTTTACTGCTTTCAGTAGTGTTATCTGTTTTGTAAATGCCTTGGGGTATTTAAGTCCCCTTGGCTTGTTAGTTTTGGAAGGACCGTACAATGTTTGAATAGAAGTCACTGTTATATTTGGAGCACACTTTCTCTCTCTAGATTCTCTCTCTACGATCTTGTGATCTTGGCTCATTACTATCCCATAAAAACAGACTCAGTAATTACATCACGGGGTCAATGGCAGATGCTTGACTCCACGAGCCCGCACCATAAGGCCCTCTCGATGACCCCATGACTAATCCTGGTCCCATCATGGAAACAATAGCCCTTTTTTAAAATATTAAAGACCGACTCATATGCCTATGGATCCATTACATGACTCCAATTGAATGACCAAAGCACCCAAAACATGTAACTCTCAAATGACACGTAATAAACGCCATCATACTCAAAACTCCACAACGGGCTATTAAACTGAACAAATGTCCTCAAGACTCATCTTAGTGAAAACCGAGCCCAAGGTTCAACAATTTACTTAAATCTCCAATGAAACCAGTGTAAACATTAAAACACGTTTGACCAACGGATATGCAAACACAACGACCAAAAGTATGATTAACTCAAAACTCATCATTGGTTGAGGCAAACCATTTTCCAACTGAACTCATACCCTTATATTTCCAAAATGCCTCATAACACAATAATATGCATTTTCCAAATGGTTCATAAGATCAAATACACAAAAATGACCTTTACATCAAATGAATCCCATTTATATATATAATCATCAAGGAAACCTATCAACATGATTTATTTACCAAAATGTTCAAAAATCCCAAATGTGGGTGGTTCACAAAATTTATAAAACCAAATAATCCAAATGAGTAAAACTCATCAAATATCCCAACTTTTAAATAAAATTCATGTAAACACATAAACACTTTAAAATGGACATTTTTGGCATGTAGAACGTTTTCACAAATCAACTTGAACTCACCTTGCTAGATTTAGGTTAAATCTACATTTTACCCTAACTTGAGCTCCTTTGAAGAACACATGGATCCTCAAGCCAAAAACTTCCAATAACCTAGATCCATACATTTCCAACCATAAATACCCATATTCAACCATAAAGGGTCATTCCCCAAACATTATACATGAAGATCTCAATTTATACCAAAACCCTAATTTCTATAATTGAAGAGAAGAGAAGATTACCTTTACCAAAGCTTGAACCCATCAAAAATACTCTTCTAGATCTCCAAAATAAACCACAAACTTCTAATCTTCAAGATAGTGAAAAGGGTTGGATGAAACCCTAGAAACTTTGGTGAAGAAGATGAAGATGAAAGGTTTAAAGCTCTAGCTTCCAAAAATTGCTAGGTGAAGAACAATCATTGATTTTAGAAGGAAGACTCCCAAAAATGAGTTAGGGTTCAATTTTGGGGTTTGGGGGTCGGTTTGGAAGAGAAAGGGGAAGAGATTTGAGTTTTGGGTGAGAAAATGGGGGTTTGGGTCAATTTTTCCCCTTTTTGTGCGTGCAACGGCTCCGTGAAGATGGCGGCGCTGATTGTTCTGCACGAATGGGACAGAGCCCCACGCTGATGGTGGCGTTGATCCATCCGCGCGGAGTACTGCTGCCCGATTTTCTTCATTTTTCTTGCCCGGACACTGTTTTTGTCATAACTTCTTCGTTTTAACTCTGATTTTGCTCCTGAAAGAACCATTGGACTCGTAATTGAACCATTCATCCAACAAGGCTATAAAATATAGGATTCAAGTCCAAAAATCATATTTCTTCTTTTTACCTTAAAATACCCATTTGTATTAACTTAAAATTATATCTTCCTAAAAATCGGGGTGTTACAAATTAGTGTACCTTGGAATTGTGAATATTCCTTAGGAGAGTATTTACAGCATGTTGGGAACTGAGGATGTGAACAAGTCTTTAATGTTGCTAGTTCAGAATTACTACTGCTAGAAGACTGCAAAGTTAATACTGCTGAGTGTTACTACTGCTAGTAGAATTAATACTGCTAGTCAAAGTTAGTGCTGCTTGAACAAAGTTAGTACTGCTTAGCTAGTTAGTACTGCTAGTGGTTAGTGCTGCTTAGTAGTTAATGCTGCTAAGACCAAGTTAATGCTGCTAGAAGAAATTAATGCTGCTGAGCATAGTTAATACTGCTTATGATTTAAAGAATCGGATGGAAAGGATGACAGCTGGAAAGAATCAAGATATTCATGGAAGGCTTAGAGATAATGATGGAAGATATTCTGAAGATATTTTATTAATTGTAATTAGCTTTTATCTTCAGTATATATATTGTATAGTTTAGATAGAGATAAAGGAATTAATTCTAAGTTTTAGTTCTAGAGAGAAAATCAACCTCAAGGCATAGATCCTAATTCTAGAGAAGTAGAATTCGTATTGGTGAGTCTGTTCATCAATATTGAGGTTGTATGTTTAATCTTGTAACTTCAAACATTCAATACAAGTTTACAAGTTGTTGATTATATACTGTTTTGGTTTACTGTTTTAGTGAATATCAAAGTGTTATTCCGCAAACTTCTTTGATATTAGTTTCTGAGAATTTATTCTTGTTAAGAATTCGATCCTGACAAGTGGTATCAGAGCCAAACTCTCTCAGAAACATCTATTCATTCATCATGGAAAACCTTGCAGAATCAAACAGTACTATGGTCTCTAAGGTTCCAATGCTCAAACCCAGTGAGTTTGACATGTGGAAGATCAGAATAAGACAATTCATTCTTCTCACTGACTACTCAATGTGGGATATCATTGAGAATGGTCCTTCTGAAGCAGGAAAGATAGGACCAGATGGGAAAAGACCTCCACCAAAGACAGATGGTGAGAGGAAGATCAGACAGACAGAGATGAAGGCATTGAGCACTCTGCTCTTGGCCATTCCAAATGAATATCAGCATCAATTTTGCAACTGCACTGATGCTCAGATTCTCTGGAATGCTCTAGAGAAAAGATTTGCTGGAACTAAAAGTATCAAAAGAAATCAAAGAGATGTTCTAAAGCAGCAGTATGAGAACTTCACTTCTTCAAAGAATGAGTCTATGACTCAAACTTTTGATAGATTCAACAAGCTCATTGGTGAACTGGCTACTGTAGGAGTGAAGATGGAACAAGATGATATCAACAGAAAATTCCTCAGATCTCTTGGGAATGAATGGACTATGTACACTGTCTCATATAGACAGAGTGACAATCTGGAAGAGAAAGAACTTGATAATCTATATAATGATCTAAGAGTTTTTGAAACTGAGGTAGAATCCAAGAAGAATCCCACTGGCTATATCCACAATGTTGCACTTCTTTCAACATCTACTGATACTACTGCTAACCCTGAAGCAGTTAGTACTGCCAGTGGAGTAAATTCAGAAAAAGGCACTGGAACTATCTTTGAAGCCTTTTTGTCCAGTCATAGCAACAATTCCTTGATTAATGATGATCTAGATCAACTTCACCCTGATGACCTGGAGGAGATGGACATTAAATGGCAGATGGCCATGTTATCTATGAGAGTGAAGAAGTTTATTAAAAGAACAGGAAGGAACAACTTCTCTCAAAGAAGAGAAGATGGAGCTGGTTTTGACAAGACTAAGGTGGAATGCTATAAGTGTCACATGAAAGGACACTTTGCTAGAGAGTGCAGGAATGTTGTTCCAAACAACAACCACCAACAAGCTCAGAATGGAGGATACAATCAAAACAAGAATCTTGCTCAAGCCCTTGTTTCTCAACAAGGAATGGGATTTGACTGGAGTGATCAAGCTGAGGAAGCCATTCAGAATCAAGCTCTTATGGCAGAAGTGTCTGATCTCCCCTCTGAGGTAATTTCTAATCTTTGCACTAAATCCTGCATAGACACTGTCAAAAGATACAGGGATCACAATCAAAGTATGTGTGATGACCTCAAAAGATTAGAAAAGGATAGAAGAGATTATGTGTTGATAGTAGAGAGATTTGAAGAACAGATCAAAGGCTTTCAAGCTAATGAACTGCAACACTCTTATGACACAAACTATTGGAAGTGGGAAAAGAATGAGTTAGAAACCAAACTGTCTAAGTCCTTAGAAGAGAATGATAGGCTGAAAGAAGAATTGTCTAAAGTTAAGCTTGACATAGAAAAGTTTTCTTATGCTTCAAAATCAATGGATTCTCTTCTAAAGGCTCAGATTCATGATAAGATGAAGCCTGGTATTGGATACAACAACACACCCCCTCCTTACAACAACAACTATATCTCTCCTACATCAGACTTGTTAGAAACTAAGGAGAAAAAGGACTTGTTTGAGGAAGCTTTTAAGATAGATCCTTTGGATGAGGTAGTAGTTAAGGATTTGACTGAGAAAGAAGCCAGTGAGAATAGGGATAATACTGTGAGTAAAAAGATACCATTAGAAAACAATATTATCACCAATGAGGGATGTGGGAAAATCTGGGTCAAGTCCAAGGAGATAGAGAAGACCAAAGGAAAGGATAACAAGGTCCATTACAAACAAACCACGGTTGTGAATCCTGGATCTTGTAAACAGTGTGCTTGCAATACAACTAAGAGCCTAAATTCTGGTATAAAAAAAGGTAATCAAAGAAACTGGAATAATCAATGGGCTCAGAAACAAGGAGTTGATCTGAATAAAATCAATAGACCAAAACCTTGTTTCATATGTGGCAAGTTGAATCATTTGGCTAAGTATTGTTACTTTAACCCTATTAACCAACAGATGAACTTTCAAAGATTTGTTGGTTATAGGAAGGCTGGAAAGAAACATGTGATGAAGAAATCTGTTGAAAGTAAAGGCCCTTTGAAAAATAAGGTTTTAAAAGAAAGTATTTTACTATGGGTACCTAGAAGTACTAACAGTGTTAGTACTGCTGAAAATATTAATGCTGCTAACACAGTTACTACTGCTAACAGTGTTAGTACTGCTAAAAATATTAATGTTGCTAACACAGTTACTACTGCTAACAGTGTTAGTACTGCTGAAAATATTAATGCTGCAAACACAGTTACTACTGCCATGCATGCAAGTGCTGCTAAGGCAGTTAGTACTTCTAAAATCAGTATTGCTTCTATCAAAAATGTTTCCAAGCCTATTATTGTGACAAAATACTCCAAGCATGAGGAATTAAAGTTTAAAAATCTTGTCAAGAAAGAATGCAAGTATTTTGATGAGAAAGGGGTACCCAAGACCACTTTGGCTTGGGTTCCTTATTCAAACTAACTGATTTATCTAATGTGCAGGGCAATCAACAGCTCAAGGGAAAGAGCATTTGGCATGTTGATAGTGGTTGCTCTAGGCACATGACAGGTAACATGTCATGCCTTCAGGATTTCAAGCATATCAATGGAGGACATGTTGCTTTTGGAAATGATCTTACTAGTGGTAAAATAAGTGGCAAAGGTAATGTCACAAAAGGTAAGATGACATTTGAGGATGTCTACTATGTTGATCAATTGAAGTACAACCTGTTAAGTGTATCACAGGTTTGTGACAAACAACATAGCATATTATTTACAAACACAGAGTGTATGATCCTTGCTCCAGGGTTCAAAGTAGTTGATGAAAGCATGATACTACTTAGAACTCCAAGAAAGGACAATGTTTATTGTCTAGATATGGACAATGTTGATAGTGATTCATCCCTAAACTGTCTTGTTTCAAAAGCTTCTGTGGATGAATCCTCTCTTTGGCACAGAAGGATGTGTCACATGAATTTCAAGACTATGAACAAATTTGTTAAAAACAACCTTGTAAGAGGTTTACCTTCAAAAGTCTTTTCATGTGATGATCATTGTGTTGCTTGTCTTAAAGGCAAACAACACAAAACTTCTCATAAGACCAAAGAGTTAAATTCTATTTCATCTTGTCTCCAGTTACTGCATATGGATCTGTTTGGTCCTACAAATGTTATGAGTATAGGCAAGAAATCTTACTGCTTAGTTATTGTTGATGATTACTCCAGATTTACTTGGGTATATTTTCTAAGGACTAAGGATGAGACAAGTGGATTGATCAAATCCTTTATTCTAAGAATTGAAAACCAAACTAATCAAAGAGTAAAAGTCATTAGATCAGATAATGGAACCGAGTTTAAAAATCTTGATCTAAACACCTTCTGTGAAGAGAAAGGTATTGAGAGACAATATAGTGCTCCTAGGACTCCTCAACAGAATGGAGTTGCTGAAAGGAGAAATAGGACACTAATAGAGGCTGCTAGATCTCTGTTGGCTGATTCAAAATTGCCAATTACCTTTTGGGCTGAAGCAGTTAATACTGTTTGTTATGTCCAAAACAGAGTTCTAGTGGTCAAGCAAAAGAACAAGACCCCATATGAGCTTTTAAATAAAAGAAAACCTTTCATTGGATTTTTCAAACCTTTTGGGTGTCCTTGTACTATTCTCAATACCAAATCTCACTTAGGTAAGTTTGATAGCAAAGCAGATGATGGATTTCTTGTTGGTTACTCATCTCAAAGTAAGGCCTACAGAGTCTTTAACTCTTCTTCCAGAATAATTGAAGAAAGTGACAATGTCAAATGCAATGAGAACACACCAAATCCAATTGGGTCTGGTCCTCAGTGGCTATTTGACATTGACTCACTAACTAACTCTTTTGGTTTCAGTAGTGATGATTATACAGGTACAGGGACTGGAGGATCAGGGACTACACATATCTCAGAAAGTATATCTCAATCTGTGATATTTCCCATACCCACAGTGAATCCTGTTGAAGACTGTGAAAAGGAACCATCTACTGGAACAAGTCAAGGTGAAGAAGAAAGTAGAGATGAGGAGACTCAAGAGAATAAAGAACCAGAAGTGGCTACTGAAAACACTTCAGTTGGGTTGAATGACTCTAATCTAGAGGTGGGACTCAATGAAGAACCTAGTCATCACACCAGAATACAAAAGAATCATCCTCCACAGCTGGTAATAGGAGATATATCCTCTCCTATGATGACTAGAAATCAAAGTAGACTTCAAGAAATACAAGATCAACAACACACAGTGCTTTCTTGCTTTTTATCCCAGCTTGAGCCTAAAAAGGCACATGATGCTATGAAAGAATCTAGTTGGATAGAAGCCATGCAAGAAGAGCTACTGCAGTTCAAGCTGCAAGATGTTTGGGATCTGGTAGACCTTCCTAAAGGCCATAGGGCAATAGGAACAAAATGGGTCTTCAGGAATAAGAGAGATGAAAGAGGTATAGTGATAAGGAATAAAGCAAGGCTGGTGGCTCAAGGGTATACACAAGAAGAAGGGATAGACTATGAAGAAGTATTTGCACCAGTGGCAAGAATAGAAGCAATTAGATTATTCCTGGCTTATGCTTCCTACATGAAATTCAAAGTCTATCAGATGGATGTGAAAAGTGCATTTCTTTATGGTTCAATTGAAGAAGAAGTATATGTCTGTCAACCACCAGGGTTTGAAAACCCAAGCTACCCAGACAGAGTATACAAATTGAAGAAAGCACTTTATGGACTACATCAAGCTCCAAGAGCATGGTATGACACTCTGTCATCCTATCTCTTGGAAAATGGCTTTGAAAGAGGAGTCATTGATAAGACTCTATTCATCAAGAGAAAGAAGAAGGATATCTTGCTGGTCCAAATCTATGTTGATGATATTATCTTTGGATCAACAACAGACAATATGTGCAAGGAGTTTGAGGAACTAATGCATCAAAGGTTCAAAATGAGTTCCATGGGATAACTTACTTTCTTTCTTGGACTCCAAGTTCAACAGAAGTTAGATGGAATCTTCATCTCTCAGTCCAAGTATGTGCAGGACATTCTAACCAAGTTTGGTTTCTCAGATTCAAAACCTGCTAGCACACCTATGGAGACACACAAGCAAATAACAGCAGATCTTGAGGGGGAGGATATGGATGTTCATCATTATAGATCCATGATTGGCTCTCTCATGTATCTTACAGCCTCTAAGCCAGATATAATGTTTCCAGTCTGCGTGTGTGCAAGATTCCAAGTTAGGCCAAAGCAATCTCACTATCAAGTTGTTAAGAGGATATTCAGATATCTCAAAGGGCAACCCAGATTGGGACTTTGGTATCCTCATGACTCATCCTTTGACCTAATTGCATACTCAGATAGTGATCTAGGTGGAGCAAACTTGGACAGAAAATCTACTTCTGGAGGATGTCAGTTTTTGGGTGCAAGACTAGTCTCATGGCAGTGCAAGAAACAAACCACAGTATCCACATCTACAACAGAGGCAGAGTACATAGCAGCTGCAAGTTGCTGTTCTCAAGTCTTATGGATTCAGAATCAAATGTTGGATTATGGGGTAACCTTTCTACACACTCCAATTTTTATTGATAATAGCAGTGCTATTAGCATTGTGAATAATCCAGTCAAGCACTCAAAGACAAAGCACATTGAGATCAGGTATCACTTCATAAGAGACTGTAATGAAAAGAAACTTATTCAAGTTGTAAAACTTCACACTGATAATCAGTTTGTTGATCTATTCACTAAAGCTTTTGATGTGGGTAGATTCACTTTCTTGGTAACAAGTGTGGGAATGATCAACTCTGAATAATCCCCTTCTCAAAAAGTGGTTCTATACATGTATATTATTTATTCTTGGTGTTACTAATCTTCTTTTTCAGGATATGCATAGCAGTACTCAGTGTTTCGCAAGTTTAAAGGAGTAAGTCAGTTAATACTGCTAGTAGTTAATACTGCTCTCAGTTAATACTACTAGTAGTTAATACTGCTCTCAGTTAATACTGCTAGTTAGTTAATACTGCTAGTAGTTAATACTGCTTTCAGTTAATACTGCTAGTGATTAATACTGCTCTCAGTTAATACTGCTAGTAGTTAATACTGCTCTCAGTTAATACTGCTAGTTAGTTAATACTGCTAGTAGTTAATACTGCTCCCAGTTAATACTGCTAGTTAGTTAATACTGCTAGTGGTTAATACTGCTAGTTAGTTAATACTGCTAGTAGTTAATACTGCTTTCAGTTAATACTGCTAGTGGTTAATACTGCTCTAGGTTAATACTGCTTATGTTCCGAATACTATAAATACTCTTTGCCCGCCTAAAAGTTCATAACGACTCTTTGCATACTGTTCTCTTGCGCTCTAAACCCTTTCTCTCTCAAAGTTCAAAGTTTTCAGGAAAGAATCTTCAAGGTTAATGGTATCAATGGTGTTCATTGACGAGCACAATGAAATCGCGATGCTCCAAAAGCCAAAGCAAGCTGAAGGTTTTCATCAGATAGTAGACTTTCTGAAGTCTAGCCACATTGCCCATGCTCTCACTATGTCTCCTACTATCTTCATAGAGCATCAGAGGCAATTCTGGGCACATGCCACCATTGTTTCTGAGGATGGTGTGCAAATGATCAAGACGACAGTCTGTGGCAATCCATTAACAGTTACTGAAGAGGTAGTTCGCATCAGTCTACATCTAGACGATGCCTCTGGTATAACTTCTATCCCTAATGATGAACTATTTTCTACTCTTACAAGAATGGGGTATGGAGGCCCATTGGGTGTTTTTAAGTTCTCAAAAGCTAAATTCTCACCCCAATGGCGTTTTCTTGTTCATACCTTGATGCACTGCATTTCTAAAAAGACCACTGGATGGAGTGAGTTCAGCAGTCCCATTGCTTATGCTTTGGTCTGTTTGGCCACTGCCAGAAGGTACAATTTTTCACAAATGATTTTCAATGATCTTGTCTCAAACATGGGAAACAAAAAGAGCTTTTATATGTATCCCAGGTTTGTTCAAGCAGTTATCAACCATGAATTGACGGATATTCCTCATTCTGATGGAATATATGTACCAAAACCCCCTAAAGGCAAGGTTTTCTCAAATATGAGAAGATCTGCTGGGGACTCGGAAGGAGTAGACACCCCATTGTTCTCTACAATGATGGTGGTGTCCCAAACTAATGAAGGTATGGTAGCAGGGTCAAGGCCCCCATTAGATCAACCCACTGCTAGCCAATCCAAACCTTCCCACTCTAAATCAATTCCTCGGTCTCTTCTTGACAAACCAACTTCACCAATCACCCAAACTTATCAAAGAAAACAGGTAAAGAAGGCTCCTTCCCTTCTTGTACCATCACCCACTCAGCCTTTAAACCCTCTAAGGGAGAATTCTTCCTTAGAGAATATCCAAAGGGAAACCAACAGGGTGTCTCCCAACCCAAAGGAGGTGCTCTCTGAGGAGGAGGTAGAGCATATGGGTACTGAGGCTGCCACTACTTCTGCTAGCACAGAGAAGGACAGTGGTAACATAAATAAGACCTCCCCCATGGCAACTTGGAATGAGCAATCATTCAAAGGTCCCTGGTGCCAAGAAACCAAGGGGGTGGATAGTGCTTCTGCTAGGCAGAAGACTTCCACTACAAAAAGATCCAATGATCCTTCAAAAGAGGGTAACACTTCTGGAGAGGGTGAGGACAGATATACTTACTATGAATTGATGGAAACAATGGGCAACATCAACCAAGATGTTCTCAAACAAGGCAAAGAGATAGAGGAAATGAAATTGGTAATCTTGTCCCAACAAGTGCAGATTACCAAACTCAAGAAATTGGTGATGAAGCTTGTCCAGAAAAAGAAGAAGAGACAATTTGTGCTAAGGAGAAGGAAATCTAAGAATGATGCTCCCAAAAAGGGGGAGATCAACATGGAAGAAGCTACAAAAAAGAGGGAGCTGGAGCTTGATGGTATGAAATATGGTGGTGAGGGGGAGAAATGTGATGTTGAGGGGGAGCAAGAAGCAGAAACAGAAAGAGAACCAGTGCAAATAGAAACACAAGAAGCAGCAGTAACAACAGAGCAAGCAGTAGAAATCATTAATACTGCTAGTTCAAGTAAAGCAGCAGAGATAGTGAAAGAAGTATTAACAGATCTTGAGATTGCAGAAACCTTACTTAAAGCCAAGAATGATACTCCCAAGGTCACTTCAAAGACCAAAGGAGTAATCATCAAAGATCAAGGTGAAGTGATCAAGAAAGATAACAGTAAGAAGGAAATGAACAAAGACAAAGGAAAAGCAAAGATGGTGGAATCTGATCAACCAGTCAAAAAGCAAAGGTTGGTTGAATCAGATGAAGCCTTATCCAGGAAGATGCAAGATGACATTGAAAAGGAAGAAAGAGTTCAGGTTGAAAAGGACAGGGAAATGGCAAAGGCTCTAGCTGCTGAACTAAATGCAGCCTATCAACAAAGCCTGGCAACTGAAATTGCACAGAAGAAAGCTGAAATTCTGAAGAAATCAGTGGTAGTAAAAACAGCTGCAAAGAAGAGAAAACCCTCAAAGACATTCCTAGGTACCCAAGAGAGAAACAAGATGATTATATTTCTCAAAGGTGCTGTAGGAGTCAAAAAGGAGATGTTCTCCAAAATGTCTTTTGAGAAGATTAAAGAGTTGTATGATTCAGAGATGTTAAAGCTTCAGGGGAATGAAACTGCAAGAGTGGAGATGGAGAAGAGGATGAAAGAAAGTAATGATTTTTTGATACAAAAGCCCTTTCCAGATGAGAAGGAAACACCATCAAAGAAAGAAGCTACTCTGGGAGAAAGTCTAAGGACTTTAAAGAGAACTAAGATGATGGCAAGGAGAAAGTCAATCAAGAAGCCTAGAATAACTGAAGGAGAGGCTGATAAGGTTGTTGAAGAAGAAGGGGTGCCTGAGTCATCTGAAAAGAAAGAATCTTCAAGTACTGATGATTTAAAGATGTAGATGGTAGTGATGGACAAAGTTCCTGAACCAATTTCAGCAGAACCTGTTGGAATAAAGCCTCCTGAAGTTATTCACTGGGATACATTGACATTGGATGGAAAGGAGTACATAAGACTCAAGATAAAGGATGATAAATATGAGGTATTCAACACTTGGGTCAAGATTGTCAGAACATGCTCTAGGTCAGATCTTGAAGAAATGGTTGAAATAGGAATGAAGTTGTATGCAGATATACTGAAGGCTTCAGGGATTTCAATTACAAAATTGGTGATGGAGTATCTGTATATGATGTTCAAGCCTGATGAAGTAGAGCATATGATCAAGAATGTGTTCAAATCAGTCAACAAGTGGACTCTATATGAAACTAGTGGAGTATATGCAGTGACTTTGGATTTAAATCACACTGAATACTTTCTAGTGGATAGAGTATATAACCATAGCAGATTAAAGCTTCATGCCATGCTGAAGAAGAAGCTAGGATGTGTTCCAGATTCAGAAATGGCTAAATACTTGATTCAAAGAACAATTAATCAGAGTTTGGGATTGGATGCAAACACTGGAATTTAGGCCATGATAGAGTTTTGGGAGCATCTTGAAGAACATGTAAAGAACTTGACTTCTCTTCCTAAAAGTCAAGTTAGGGGGAGATTGTTGGGAACTGAGGATGTGAACAAGTCTTTAATGCTGCTAGTTCAGAATTACTACTGCTAGAAGACTGCAAAGTTAATACTGCTGAGTGTTACTACTGCTAGTAGAATTAATACTGCTAGTCAAAGTTAGTGCTGCTTGAACAAAGTTAGTACTTCTTAGCTAGTTAGTACTGCTAGTGGTTAGTGCTGCTTAGTAGTTAATGCTGCTAAGACCAAGTTAATGCTGCTAGAAGAAATTAATGCTGCTGAGCATAGTTAATACTGCTTATGATTTAAAGAATCGGATGGAAAGGATGACAGCTGGAAAGAATCAAGATATTCATGGAAGGCTTAGAGATAATGATGGAAGATATTCTGAAGATATTTTATTAATTGTAATTAGCTTTTATCTTCAGTATATATATTGTATAGTTTAGATAGAGATAAAGGAATTAATTCTAAGTTTTAGTTCTAGAGAGAAAATCAACCTCAAGGCATAGATCCTAATTCTAGAGAAGTAGAATTCGTATTGGTGAGTCTGTTCATCAATATTGAGGTTGTATGTTTAATCTTGTAACTTCAAACATTCAATACAAGTTTACAAGTTGTTGATTATATACTGTTTTGGTTTACTGTTTTAGTGAATATCAAAGTGTTATTCCGAAAACTTCTTTGATATTAGTTTCTGAGAATTTATTCTTGTTAAGAATTCGATCCTGACACAGCATGTGCCTTGAATTTGTTTCTTGCGCACAAAAAAATGGTATCTACTGGGGGCCCCAATTGTGGATATCATGGTGAGGTGATGGGAGATTATGAGCACTGTGCAAATACCCAAGTTTCGCATGATGTTGTTGAATTGCATATTGATGGGCTTATGGAGGTTTGCAAAATTACTGTTGAATTGTTAAACTGTTTTTGATGGGGAATTCAGTAGACCTCATGGTCTAAACCTCCTTTTTCAAAAATTAAAACCCATTTTCAGGTAAGAGAGTGGTTGATGCGTCTTCCAAGGAAAAGGTGAATGTTTGAAGTATTATTGGTAATGGAAATAAATATAGTATACCTTAATTTCCTATTGTTTAGTCTATATATATCAACTATGGATGTGAGTATCCTCCATTTTAATTTGAGAATATTGTTATTTTATGACTTGATGTTTGGGACCAGTTGTTTTTTTAAGGACATTGATTTGTGGATTTTGGGTTGTTACAAATGGTATCAGAGTCGTGGTTTAAGGGATTTAGGTGACCAGTTGGGCCTAAACTTAAACCGTAAAATGTGAGGTCATAGCTAAGATATAGAAAGCCATTAGGAAAGACCTTAATCATGGAGAGTCATGACGATGGTAGCGAGAACCCTCATGTAAGGTAAATTCAAAATCGCATATGGCCAATGTCATTATGAATTTACAGGTGCGTGGGTGGGCTTAACTACTATTGTTGAGACGATCGATGAATATGCTAGTACGGATTAAGTTCGAATCTTGCAAGTGATTGGCAAGGGTTTGATATGTTGAGTGAGAATGTTTTTGGGGTAATTGTTGATACCTCCAGGAAGAAGTTATGTTCGATATGTCAGTGAACCAGCTAAGGGTAGAACTTTTAAGGTTAATTGGGAAGCATAATACATAAGTGTATGCTTTTAAATTTCTGATGAGACTCTATTTCTTGGGTTGGATGTATCGATCAATCAGTTTAGAAGGAGAAGATCGTGTTTGGATCTTGAAGGCTTCAATTCAAGATCGGGTGAAAGCAGTAAGTCCTTAACTCGTCAATTAAGCAGTAGGGTGATAAAAGTATTAGTGGTAATATGAAGTATGAAGTAGAAATAGAATGAAGGGCAAGTGGTCATTGTTAATCCTTACAAGTCAAGTTTCGGAAGCCGGTATTTTACAAACCCACGGTCGGAATGGAAACGATGTAGTTGGGATAAGCATGTATGTAGAGAAGAACCTATATCAGAAGTTGTTACAAGGGTGAGATACCCGATATTTTGGTCAAAGCAAGGTGTTAGTGGGAAACTGTTGTGAATGCAAACGGTTAACCTTGTAAGCGTGAATAGCCTTCAATTGTAAAATGAGTTTCATAAATTGTGTTTTTAAAATTAGTTACATGAGTCACTTTATATTTAAGATATATACGCGCATGTTAGGTTTCTTGTTTGGAAAATAAATCGACATGTGCAAGCGTAAATTCGATGTTTTGGGGAAATTGCAAACTTATTGATGTTGCATAATGGAGATTTGAACTTATTAATTGGTGACCTATTTCATCTTTTCCTTAACGATTTAATCTTTATTGGGGCGGTCATGACAACATTTGATCGCAAAGTTTTCATAACTGAAATCAGTACGGACATGTTGTCACATCTATGAGTATGAGAGTCGGTTGACTCGCTTAGGATAGGCGACTATGCTCGGAACTTTTAAATTTGCATGGAAGAGTTTTATTGCATACATTTTATTGGTATCCACGTTGGCTTGGGTGATCAGTGTGGTGTTCATTACGGGGTTACGTGGGAAGGATACTCGAGATCCTTGTGCTTGGATATTCAGCTATGGTGATTTGTTTCTTTCATACACGAGTTTATTTCATGGTGTCGTACTCGTTAAATTTTCAAAGTGCAAAATGATCTCAATCATTGTGTCATCATACATGAAGGTTATGAACTCACTAGGTCGTGGTGGATATTGCAATTAAGAATTTGAAAGATTTCAAGAATTGAAATGTGTCGGTTGAGCCGTCTATGGTCGATTCATGACTTTGGTGTCCTCACAAGAAAAGAGAGGCGAATATTGGAAGCCTTAGACATTGAATTTAGTAATATTCGTATTATAACTTATACTCCTGTTCGGTAATTTAGGATGTGGTTGTTTGTAGGTGGTTATGACTGGCTGAAGTACGAAGTTGTTAAGATGTTTGTAATAATAGCATGATAATAAGTAGCCTTGCAGTATTCTGATGAAAGGTTATCGACATTGAACTTGAGTATTGACGTGGTCTTGTAATAAGACTACGTACCAAGTAAGTTTTTTGCCTTCGTCAAGCAAGGACTATCGGGTATAAATTGAGTTATGATGTATTGGGAGAAGTAGGTTCCGTTGGGAATCCTCGTTTGTCGGAGAAATTGTTGTAGCATCATCATTTTAATTGTTGACATAGAAGTCAACAACCATTCAAAATATCCAGTGTGGAGGTCGTTGTCAGATAACTGAGAATTCGAGGAGTATCTGTAGTATAGTTATTTTCCCCAAGGTTATAAGGGGTCCTTTGGTATAAATGTATACTTTGCACTATGGTGGACCACATGGGATGAGTGATTGAAAGCGAGAGATCGCCAGTTTGGAGAAGTGATTTCCTATGAGGTTCGGTTATCTGTATGGGAAAGAAGTATATAACATAGCATAAGTGAGTGCACATCCATTATATCGATATGCAATGGAGGGTGCCTTATATTTCTGGACTATCTGGACTTGTTTCTTGAATATCACGATAATCCAACAAGAAACCGGAACTTACTTGAGCAAATTGGGTGATCATGATATAACTTTGTTTCAGTATAATTGTGTAGTGGTTGGCACGAAGAAGACAATATCTATTATGCTTGTAAAGGGGGGCATGAAGATTTTGCTACAGTGTGATAGCGCGGTGTGATAGTTGTGTGGCAAATGGGTGGCGTTTTACACCAAGGCAGACGAGAAAGTCATTGATGTGAAAATGATTTGTCATTATGTTGGGTGGTGAAATTGTGTTGTAATGTGGGATAAGTGTAGGTGTAATCTTGGTTTGGAGATTTATGGGGAGAGATTCAAAGGTAGCAAGTATGCTTGATATAAGTGTTACGTTATTGTTATTTTGAGATAAAAATGGGTGAGTGATAATTGGCGACCACCTAAAAGAAGAACCTGTGTTCTTCTTGGATGCGTTGAATTTTTGGTGGGTTTATCTTATACCAATAGAATGCTGATGAGAATGTCATATTCAATTAGTTGTGGTTATCTGTTGTAGATTTGAAGTTAAACTGGGAATTTTGAAATACTTCTTGAATGCAAAGGAATCCCAGTGGATAGGCCGACTCTGTTTGGAGAGCGGGAAATGCATGGTATTTTGAGTGTTGGGTATTGTTTCGTGATGACCCGGATGAATGCCTTAAGTGAGGATTGTGGTGAAACCGAGTGCGTTATGAGGGAATTAGTGCTCAGGCTAGCGTGAGAATGTGAAGTTGGTATGTCGCAATAAGTGAGTAAACTGGAAGTAAGAAGTTCGTCTAGTGAAACGGAAGAATGTGGAGCATGTTTAAAAGTTGTCATTTAACGAGCCCATGAACTCCTAGCGAGGATATGAGAAAAGAATTATGTTTAAAAATATTATGGTGTATGTTATAGTTAAGGTGTCGGAAAAATTAATCCATAAGACTGGCCTAAAGTTTGCATGCGTTAGTATTTCTTTGAAAGTGTGTGTTCTTTGTTTTCGGGAGGGCATGATAAAAGCGGTTGAACGTGATGTTCAGAGGGAAAGATCGGTGGATCTAAGTAAGTATTAGTGCGATGGATATTCCGAGTGAGCATTGTGTTTAATATCGTACAAATTAACCTGGCTCTGTGAGAAATAGGGATAGCAAAAAAAAAACGAACCCGACGGTTAAAACCGAAAACCCAACAGTTCGGGTCGGGTTCGGGAACTTCTTATCAGGGACGGGGCATGGATCGGGGATGTTATCGGGGTTTTTAACGGGGACGGGGACGATACTCACCAGTCCGACCCGACCCGATATATATATATATATATTTCAAACTGGGCCTTGTATTAAAATTTATTTAGCTTAATATCTAGAAGCCCAAATGTTATTCCCAGATTTGATCAAGTTCTTATTACTAAAACAAATCACAAACAGAATTAAACAAACTACCTGTTTGATTAATCACAAGATTCAATTACAAAATGATTTCAATCACTTTCCCTCTCTAACAACAACTCTCTCTCTCTCTCTAACTCTCTCTCTCTCTCTCTCTCTGCGAATGTTCTGATTGTTATCAACAAACAAAAACAAGGAAAAACAAAAATACAAGACACTTTGACTTTGACTTTTATTACAAAGACCTTGACTTTGCTTGAGAGTTGACTTTTGAGCTTTGACTTTCAGCTTCTGTCTGTATGATCTTGAATCCAACAAATATGTGCTCTAACAATCTCCCCCTTTGGATCAAGATCATTTCCAAAAGATTTAGCAATTCAATCTTCTCTCTTTTAGTACACAAATTACAATCTCCCCTTTTGTTAACTTTTATTATCTCTGATCATCTTCAAATCAATTTTATTCTTTCCAAAGTCTGTTCTTCAACAAATAATAACAAACTCCCCCAAATATGGTAGAAAAGCTCTTTAACAAACTTCCCAAGGTTATCTCAAATCTCTTTCAGACTTCAGGAAGAAATTATCTTCAAATTCCGCTCAGAGTGCTTCAGCAAATTATTTTCAAAGAAAATTTCTATAAAATTCAGCTCATCTTCGGAAATCTTTGAATTTGCTCTTTCAACTTTCATATTCTTTGAAATCTTCTTTCACATCTAACAGAAACATTTGATCCTGGACATTTCTTTAACTTTAATTTCTCCCCCTTTTTTGATGATTAGAGCATATTGATCATCAAAATTGTTCACCAAGAAATGTCTTTGTCAATTCTGACCACTGATCTTTTGAAATCTGAGCCTCTGATTCTCCGTCGATTCAAAATAAGGTATTCATCTAGATCTTTTCAAATCTAGAAAAATTAGAATGTAACACCTGAATCAACAAATGAATCAGTTAATATGTCTGTCAGTGACACAAAGTTACTGTGTATAACAAATACACATTGGAAAGGAGCTTTTTGATGTTCACTCCCCCAGGGCTTCCATTCAATCATCGAAACACCACAAATGCAATTTATATGAACGTTATGACAAGAAAAACAAATTTCCTTGTGTGTTCGTTCAAGTGTTAGAAAGAATTAAGCACATGATGATTGCTAATATAAGGCTCAACATTGTGTAAACCACTGAGACAACAGTAATTAAACACAGACTCAATTGTGCATGATCGAAGTGCGAAGGTGGGGCAAACTTCCTTCTTTTTCAATATCCAGATTTTCCAAATGAAAATCAGATAGCAAATGTGTTGCGTCCCCTTGAAATATGAAACATTTTCTTTTTTGAGAAGAAAATAAATAGCTAGTGGGGTTTTTATCAAGAGTTGGCATGGGCTAGTTGCCTGTTTCAATAATGTTCACCAAGAATTGTGAAACACTAGTAATGTGGTTGCCCGACTCAGAAAAAGTTGGTGCAGAGTTTAATATTCTTTTACTCTGATCTCTCACCCTCTTTCTCTTAAACTTTGAACTCACATCTAACCAAACTCTCTTTTACATTTTACCTCATCACTCAATCCACACTTAGTATTTGACTCCTCACACTCGATCACTAAAGATTAACTTCGTGGGTAGGAAACACTGGTTAACGTGAATCCATAGAAGTTTCATTTAAGTCCTACACAATGAACCCATATTTTCCTATTAAAACACAATGTTGCTCAAAAATGGTTTAACTTTATCAGTTAAAGCACAAAGAATGAAATACAAGTCAGATATATGTATGCTCATGAATATAATCATGAAGATTTGAGCATTTTAAACACTGAATACTTTTCAAAACAAGTATATTGAATGAAAGAAATAAATACAAGAAACTTGTTTGAAAATCTGACATTGTATTAAAAAGATCATTATCGAATGATATATCAATTAAGGCTTCGGTCAGCAAAAATTGAAATTTGTCTATACGAAACAAGAATATAGACAAGTCTTGAAAGATCGTTTCGAAAAGAAATCACGCTCAAAATTCTTTGAAGTTCAATCGGGGTGTCTTACCATCGAAAAGTTGTTTCAATTTAGAGACATGGTAAGAACAATTTCAACAAAAATTAAATCAGTGTGTGTGAATACTTGACAGTATATAGAAAAGACAATACGCAAGTATATATCTTTGGAAACACACGGTTTGTTAACGTTTAAGCATAAGTAAAATGAAAACATTTAAAATCACACTTCCAATTCATGAAATCTGTTTAAGAATCGGGAAGTGGTTTGAACATTTAATAACATGTTTTCTATGATTGAAAGTCGTTCTTCTTTCAACCATATATGAGATTAAGAAGAGAAATAAACCTTTCGCTTTTTCTTAAATCTCATGAAGTCAAGCTTAAAGTCATAAGAATATGACCATTTAAGCATCCTCTCAATCTGCATCAGTCATAAAGTCATCAAAGCATAAAGTTTATTCACATCTTTATTGAAATATAAATGACATAAAACAGTAAAACATTTAATGTACGAGTTCTGATCTGAAATAATCAGAAGTCATATACTCCCCCTGAAATTATGCATTAAAGTTATCTCACACTCCCCCTGAAAACATGAACAATGTTGAGTGCAGATATCTTTCAAATAATATTGCAAATGCATAATTTTCAGTAAAAAAAATATATACTCCCCCTTGAAGATTGATTTCCTCATTTGAGTATCTGAGTACAATCTCTTATCAGTCTGGGAGTATCATCGCTTTTGATCTTTGAAGTACGAGTCCTAAATTGTTGTGTTTAGAAGTCAAACTCCTTAATCTTTAAGGAACGGGTCCTGAACTGTAATATTCAGAAGCCTTTATTCTCTTACTTCATCTTAACTTCAGATACCTGCAATATAGATTCATCTTTCGGCTTTGGTACCCATTTATATCTGGATCCCTGCAGGTTAGTGCAAGATTTTCGCATCCATTTGAATTTGGATCCTCTTTTCTTTTCAAAAACATTTAAAGCACTGGTATGATGAGAATATACATGATATGTACCATACCAAACATCAGAATATTTACGAGAAGCAGAATCATTTCTTTTATAATTAGAAGACTTTCTAGCAGACGGAGATAATTGGAACAATTGTTTTATTGAATATTTCTTGTACGAAGATACAAGTTTTGATTTTGAAAAAGCAATATTCTCAACTACAACTTTTTACTAGTCAATCCTCTATTACAATTCAAATCCGAACATGATTTAGCTTTCTCGTCAATCTTCTGTTTCGGTAGCCATTCTGATTTCACTCCATTCCGTTTCTTTTTCAAATCTGAAAAAGTTGAAACTTTAGAATTAGTATTGTGCTTTTGAAAAGATTGTTTCTTCTTTGACTTACCAGTGGTGTTCTGTTTCTGTGAATGCTTAGATTTCTTCTTTTTACCTTTGGCATTCTTAGAATTCACAGAAACTGATTTATCAACTTTCGTTGAAGTTTCACCTTTTTCATACACATTGGGTAATCCAAAAGAATTTGTAACAAACTGTGAATGATCAGGAAGTTTAGCATTAAAGTCAAATTCACCAACACAATCATCTAACTCGCCTTCAGAGTTTAGAAAATCAAACCCTTCATCAAATAGATCAGAAATATCATCAGATTTTGAAGCCTTAGAAGATACAGAAAAATCAGAAGTTTTAAACACAGTGAAGAACACAGTTTGTTCTGAGTCCATCAAAATTCTTTCTTTGGCTAAAGTATTCTCGAGTTCAGAAATTTTACTTTCCAACACAAGAGGAGGTACGTAAAGCTTACCTTCGATAGGCTTAGCCTCTAACTCTTTTGAAGAATAACTCTCAAAATAGTCATTAGAAAGAAATTTTGATTTATCAGAACTATAACTGTTATTCAACCTCTCATAACGAAATGGAAGTTGTATTATAGTTTTGTTCTTCCGTTTCTCTTTTTTTTAGCTTCATCCTCATCAGATAGTTTGGTCCACTTAACTTGGAGTTCAGGATATTTTGGTGCCAGTTTTAAAAAACCAAAATCATAATGTGCAGGCACTTTTGAAATACCCTTTTTGAGGTAGTGTGGGCTCTCGTAACCAAGTCCCCAACACTCACTTCTTTCTTTAGGTTTGTTCAGATGAATGGTTTGTTCAGTTTGACCCAATGTATAAAATTTCTCTTCCAAAACATTCACCTTTTCAGATAAGGACTTATTTTCTTTTGAAATTAAAGAATACATTTTAGCAATCTCTTTTGATTCAAATTGACACAGTTTATATTTTGAAGTAGTTTCAGCTAATTCAGTGTGAATTATAGTCTTCTCTTTAGAGTTGGTATCAATATTTTTATGTAAAGCTTCAATTAATACGTTCTTCTCAGCAAGATCCCTGCTAAGTTTCTGTATTAATTGATTGTTTTCTTTAAGGATACCTTTTTCACGTTCATGTTTAGACTTAACTTCTTGGAGTTCAACCATCATAGCTTGCATAGCATTTAAAAATTCATACTTAGTCATATCACATACCTCTTCATTCTCCTCTTCTTCTGAATCAGCTTCATCTTCCACCTCTATCTTACCCATAAAGCATAAATGGGCTTTTTCCCCTTTCTCTTCTTCCTCGTCTGAATGATCAAGCCAAAACATCCTCCGCCATGAGTGCCTTGCCAGCCTCTTGTTGCTTGGCCAAGAGCATCTTGTTCTTGTAGTACTCGAAGTTTCGTACTTTCGGTTTTCGGCAGTCTTTTGTAAAGTGTCCGAGTTTGCCACAGTTGTAGCATTTTTTGGTTCCGGTTGTTTCTTCTCTTCAGCTTTGTATGGCTTCTCATCAGATCTCTTCTCCTCTATTCTCTTTCCTTCGATCCTCTCCTTGTGTTCATAATTTCTGGACCCAAAAGAGTATCTCTGACTGTTTGAGCTAGGATTTTTGTAAAACTTTTTCTGAAAGGCTTTAGTCAGCATCAGCATAGCCTGCTTTAAATTCTCACAATCGTCAGAATTAAAAGTATCTACACTCTCCGCCTCTTCTGACTCAGAAACTATAACTTTCTTTTTCTTCTTGAGGCTCACAGACTTTTTCTTCACCACTAAGGCAATAGGATTAACAACTGTCTTCTCAGTCTTTTTCTTTTCTTCTTTTAACTCATCCACCTCTTCTTCATTCTGCCTGAGAGTTTCATAGACTTCATGAAGTGGAATTTCATTCAGATCTTTCATCTGCTTCATTTGTCTAGTGAATCTTTTCCACTCTGGCTGAAGTATACTGCGGAACTTGACATTCAACTCAATCTGTGACTTCTTTACTTTGTTCTTGCTAAGCTCATTCAGTAAAGTCACAAATCTATCATATGTTGCCTCTAGAGATTCTCCCACCTTGGCTTTGAATTCCTCGTAGTTGTTGAGGCAGTTAGAAATTTTGAGCTGATTACCAACCTTTGATCCTAGCATCATTTTCTCCAATTGATCCCACATTTCCTTGCCAGTAGCATTGTAACTATAAATTTTGACATATATCTCGTTTGGGATGCCTTGTAGAATAAATGATTTTTCCAGTCTATCAGCTTTATCTCTCTTTTTCTGCTCTTCAGTAAATTCATCTCTTGGTAATGGATACTCTCTCTCTCTTTCTTTCCCTTCTACTTCATGAATCTTCATAGGAATTTTCATGGCTCCTTCTGTCAAAGATTTCATGATAAGTTCACCCAACTCGTGTCTTTCTATGAAGTCCTTGAACCGGTCTTTCCACTACTCATACTCTCCCTTGAAGAGCACTGGTGGCTTTACATCAGTTCCTATCACGAGAGTTTCTCTTGATGACATCCTGTTTGACAAAATATGCAATAAGAAACTTGAAACTGATTGTTAGTTCAAATTCAAATCAAGTAAATCAAAAAAAACTTAGAAAGAATTTCAGAAAATGAAATTTTCAAAATTCAACAAGTTTAGAATTCGCAGATTGCACAGAAATACAAGAAATTCGCACAACACTGAGATACACACAAAGAATACACAAGTAAACAAACTTCAGAATTCTCAAGCAATGAAATTCGCAAAAGATGAAATCAAGAACTCGTATATAACCAGACTTCAAAATTCGCAAACGAAGGAATCAAACAAGAATTCGTAGATCAACTTTCTTGCGAATTCAGAGGAATTCGTAATCCACACACTTGCGAATTTTGAATTTTCGTAAAAAAAATTTACGAATTATGTCCTTAACCAATTTACTAAAAACACTTTTTGTAAACAAAACTTTTGCGAAACTTGAAAAATTCACACGATTCAACTTTGCGAATTTTACACTTCTCAAAATTATTTCTGTGACTTCTTGAAAGACATTCAGTAACTCAGACTTATACGAATTCTGAAAAATTCATAGATAAGCCAATGCGAAAACTGAAGAATTCGTAATACACAGTCTTGCGAATTCTCTGCAATTCGCAACACATATACATGCGAATTGTATACTTGTAAAATTTTGAAACAAGAATAAGCAAATATTAGAGATCTGCGAAATCTAATATGAACCATGCGAAACCCAACAATTCTACGAATTCTAGGTAACCCTGCGAGATCTTGAAAGTATCTTGCGAGTTCTTCAGATCTGCTTGCGAGTTCTTCAATCTTCGAAGGAAAACACCTCTGATCAACTCAAAATCCTATCTAGACTTCGAATTTCAATTCGAAATTTTGACAATACGATCACCTAAACATCTAGAATCAACTTCTACCAAAGAATTACAACAAAATTCACTTAATCAGCTAAATTGATTCTTGACACAGTGTTCAAACTCGTGAAACTCAAAACCAACGAATTCATCAAATTGTCAAAAATTTACAGTGCAATCACAATTCAACTTATACAAACTCAATCTAAAACATAATTCGATCACTAAACAAACAATTACAACACGAAAAAACAACACAAATTAGAAAATCGATTCTAGACTCAATGAAACAGTAACGACTCTGAATTTTCTTGATTTTCGATCTGAATCTGCTCTGATACCAATTGTTACTTCCATATTTGATCAAGTTCTTATTACTAAAACAAATCACAAACAGAATTAAACAAACTACCTGTTTGATTAATCACAAGATTCAATTACAAAATGATTTCAATCACTTTCTCTCTCTAACAGCAACTTTCTCTCTCTAGCTCTCTCTCTCTCTCTCTCTGCGAATGTTCTGATTGTTATCAACTCTATATTACAAAGAAACAAGGCTATTTATACCTACACACAAAAACAAGGAAAAACAAAAATACAAGACACTTTGACTTTGACTTTTATTACAAAGACCTTGACTTTGCTTGAGAGTTGACTTTTGAGCTTTGACTTTCAGCTTCTGTCTGTATGATCTTGAATCCAACAAATATGTGCTCTAGCAAGAACCGGGAGTGGACGGCCGGGATCAAACCCGTATGCCACTCAATCGGGAACCGGGCTAAGTCCCGGATAGGCCACGATCGGGAACTGGGGTCAAACCCGGATGGGCCGTGATCGTGGACTGGGGGGTCAAACCCGGATTGGCTATGACTGGGACCAGGGGAGACCCGGTAAGCGTCGAAGCCGGGAATCCGGGGGAGACCCGGTAGCGTTGAAGCCGGGAAACCTGGGGAGGCCTGGTAGACGACTAAGTCGAGAAACCAGGGGAGACCTGGTGCATGGTTCATTCGGGATAACAAGGAATTTAATAAAACCTGAGAAGGACTTTAGTCGGGAAAATGATTGGGAACCGTCTGAGGTTAACAGTGTCATGTTTGTTTTCAAATTGTAGGTTTGCAGGGATGAGTTTTGGTGTGTAGAGTTTTCAACGATCAGGTGAGTTCCCTTAAACCTTTTCCGAACGTGGAAATGTTTATAAATGAGTTATCTCTTTGGCATGTATTATTGGGATGTTTGATTAAATATTACTTGAACCGGTTTATATCTAAATAAACTTTACCAAATGCATTTTGATCATTGACAATGGTTGTACTTGTGTTATAGAAATTTCACTCTTAAATGCTTTGAACACGTATTTTCTGGAAATGGTTCACTTTTGAGCATGCATGGTTAATTCTATATGGTTGTGGCATAACTTTGGTACATTGATTTGGAGTCGGGTTGTACAGTGGGGATTAGTGTACCTTGGAATTGTGAATATTCCTTAGGAGAGTATTTACACCGTGTGCCTTGAATCTGTTTATTGCGCACACAAGATTGGCATCTACTGGGGGCCACGGGATCTACTGTGGGTCCCGATTGTGGATATCACGGTGAGGTGATGGGAGACTATGAACACTGTGCAAATACCTAAGTTTGGCGTGATGTTGTTGAATTGCATATTGATGGCCTTATGACGGTTTGCAAAATTACTGTTGAATTGTTAAACTGTTTTCGATGGGGAATTCACTAGACCTCATGGTCTAACCCTCCTTTTTCAAAAATTAAAACCCATTTTCAGGTAAGAGAGTGGTTAATGCGTCTTCCAAGGGAAAGGAGAAGGTTTGAAGTATTAGAGGTGGTGGCAATAGAGATAGTATACCTTAATTTCCTATTATTTAGTCTAGATATCTCAGATGTGGATGTGAGTATCCGTTGTTTTACTTTGAGAATATTGTTATTTTATGACTTGATGTTTGGGACCACTTGGTTTTTTTATGGACATTAATTTGTGGATTTTGGGTTGTTACAATTCACAAATTTTATTTGCAACTAGTGAAATCAATAAGGACACCATCGATCTTTCATCTACATAACATTTTCATTTGATAGGTGTGTTCCGACCGGTGCTCTAGAGATGTTCATAGGTGATGTGTTTTCTGGGGAAAGAAGAAGTGGGGAGGATGAGGGTGCTCGTCGTGGTGATCTGGCAATGGTCCGAGGAGTGGGCATTATGGGAAGTTTTCTACCTGAGTAAATAATGGTCTACAGTGCCCACAAATATTCATTTGAAGATGAGGATAACTTGCAGGAGGGATTGTGGGGGTGAAACCACGGATGAAAATCACTTGTCCCAAAATTTCATGTCTCATTCATGTCCCACCAATAAAATTAAGATATGTTATATTATTATTTATTTTTAAATTATTTAATTCATGTTTGCATTCTCTCTCTCTTTATGTGTATTCATGTGATTGGTGAATAGAAATAAGAAATGAGAATTGAAACATAAAATTTTTATCGGTGGAACCACATGTCTTAATTATAAATTTTTATTAGATTTTGTTTTTTTATTTATAAATGTTTTGATAACTTGTACCTAAGTTTTAGCAACTTGTACAACAATATATTGTTTTGTAAAATAATAAGGAAAATATAAAAAAGAAATACTAAAAAGACCAATTACCCCTAATTTAACAGACTTTTTCTAATGATGTTAGCCTTAGGATGGAAATAGAAACAAATGAAAACCACCAGAACGAAAAGAGCAGTTTTTAAACCACGGGATCGAAAATCGTTATAAATACCAAACCACATGGACAAAAATCATAGTTTACTCCTAGATAAATGTTATTTTATTTATTTATTTTGTTATTATCAAGTTACAAATTTATTTATTATGATTATTCTAAATAAAACGAGTTATATTTTATTTGTTTGTTTGTTTACTCATCAAAACAAAATAAAAAATGTATAAAAATTAAATAAAGAAGAAAAATAAATTAATATAATCTATAAAATTATTAACAAATTCTACATTAGCTTCAATTTATATATTTTATAAATCTTAAAAACAAAGTAAAGTAATTTAACATAAGATATAAGTAGTAAGTAGCTCAAAAATCAACCAAGGTAAGGTTGTCTTTTTCACTATTGAAATTTATCTATAATATAAAATGACCTAAATTACAAACAATAAATAATAACTTATCTAATTTCATCAAATTTTAACCTGTTTAAATATTAAAAGACAAATACCATTTAATAAAAAAAGCTAATCGGTGATCAAAATGATTAAAAAAATATTTATTTGTATCAAACTGATTGAAAAAAAAAACATTTGTTTATTTGTATTACATTACAAACAATAGTTTAATTTTTCTTTATTATAAAAAAGAAGTCGGGTTGAATTTAAATACAAAAAAATTAACTTTAATTTCATAAATTTTAATAAATAATAGGGAATTTGGCTCAAATAACCACATTACATTGACATATTGGTCTCCTAGCCATTTCTATATCTTATTGATGAAAATAGACCTAGGTCCGCAATGGCGGACCTGCAGGTCCGTTACCTCCAGAAAAAGACAAAAAAAATTGTCGGTCCAAGTCAGGTCCACAACGGGTAGGTCCGCCACCTGACCCAGATCCGCCATTTCGTCACGTGTCACGATCTCACTCAACGACAGCAAAGGATGGCGGAGGTAGAGGACCTGCAGGTCCGCCATTGCGGACCTAGGTCTATTTTGGTTAATCATGGAGAGAAGTGACTAGGAGATGCAATTGATAGAGTAATGTGACTATTTGAGCCAATTTCCCTAAATAATATGTTAAATATTTAATTAATTAAAATTATATACCAAATTAAATATTGGTTGTTGAGAGTGATGGATAGGTGCTTTCCACTTGGATTCATCACACCCATGTCAAACTTCACATTGATTTGATACTTTCCAATTTTTGCATCCCATAAAAGTTGTGTTGATGAATCAAAAGTAGGTACTTGTTTTCTTTTGATAAACCATTGTCCTTATTATAAAATGTTTTTTTTTAATAAGCTAAGTTTTAGGTATTTTGATATATATATGTATATATATATATAGGGTCCCCTTCTTTTGTTAACCCAACATTTAATGTTAACTTTGTTAACTACTTTAGACCAATAGGATTGCAAAGAAGTTTTCGGTTTATTAATTTAGAGTAAGGGTAAATTTGTAATTTGAAAATTTACATTTTTTTAATATTATATTGTTTCTCTCCATCACGTGGAGATAAATATGGAGAGAGATTTTTTTAGAGATTTTATTCCTTTAATTTTAAACCATTTTACCATTTTAATGATCTGATTGTTTTTTTTTCCTTATATCACATCATCTTCTTCCTATAATATAAAACAGTTTTCTGTAAATTCTCTCCTTTTAGCATATATGAACAAAAACCGTAAACTCACTCTTATAAGATTGTCACATATATTAACAAGAAAACTATAAACCCACACTTGAACATGATTACATATATGAACCCAAAACCATAGAAGCAATCCTTCTAAGATGTTCACATATATGAACGAAAAACAATAAACTCAGACTTGAACATATTTCACACATATGAACCAAAAACATAAACCCACACTTGGAAAAGATTCACATATATGAACAGAAACCATAAACCCACTATTCTAAGATTGTCACATATATGAACAACAAACCATAAAACCACAATTAAACATTTTTCAGATATATGAACCTAAAAACATAAACCCACTCTTATAAGATTTTCACATATATGAACAAAAAGCATAAACCCACAATTGTAAAATTTTTGCATATGTGAACAAAAACCGTAAACCCACTCTTATAAGATTGTCACATATATGAATAAAAACCATAAATCCACCCTTGTAAAATAATCACATGTTAACATATATGAACCAAAAACCAAAAACCCACCCTTCTAGAATTTGCACATATATGAACAAAAAACCATAAACCCAGTCCTTGTACAATTTTAACATATATGAACAAAAAACCCACCCTTCTAGAATTTGAACATACATTAACCAAAAACCTCCAATCATCGATTCATCTACACCTTCACTCTCTCCTTTCTCTCTCCTAAAAATATCATCACCTGCATCGCCATGGGAGACCTCGGAAAAGCTTCTCAAATTCAAATACCACATCCTCATTGCCGTGAGTAGTGAGATGGGCATTGATCCTATCTCTACGCCGCTTCTCGGCTTCACTATGGTTGTTGGAAGCACTTCTAGCTTTACCATCTTCCAATTGATGGCTAGCACCGCCGCCACTGCATCGCCGTAGTCGTTTTTGGCCTTACTTATCCGCCGTCGGTGCAAGTTTCGGCGAGAAAGCAGGAGAGGGGATCTCGGATTATGTCGCCGGCCGACCTGAGCCTGTACTACAACTCGAATCTGAAGAAGGAAGTAGTAGAAGTGGTAGTAAATCTGCAACCGAGATATTAGGAATCAGAGGTTGGAAATTCCTTGAAATGTGTTTTTTCCCTTATCTAAGATGTTTATCCTTATCTAAGATGTTTATCCCTATATACAAAAAGACACATATACCCCTCTTCATATCTGAATTTGGTTTAATAATCTATTTTTATCATTTAATTAATAAAAAAGTAATTAGTTTAATCTTAGCCATTGATTAAAAAAAATGGATGGTTCAGATTGGTTAACAAAGTTAACACTAAATTTTGGGTTAACAAAAGAAGGGCCCTATATATATATATATATATATATATATATATATATATATATATATATATATATATATATATATATATACTTTATCTGGACGATATGCATTTGTATATACAAAAAATTTGTAACATGCACACATGCATAAAATCCAGAAATCAACTTAATTTACTTGTATGCACAAGTGCATACGGTCCAGATCAACTGATCAAGAGCTACCATATGTTTCTCAGTTTTCCATTTTTTTGAGGTTTTCCGTTGAACCTATCTCTCTCTCTCTTTATATATATATATATATATATATATATATATATATATAGGGTTGGGTTTCGGTGAGAAATTGAGTTAACGGTGAGAAACGTGAGAAGTGGTTATCAACCGTTAGATGAGAAATGGACGCACACTGGATGAGATGCACTGTGTAACAACCCAATACAAGAGACATAATCAACTTTATTAAATAATGAAGCCAAACAGCACAATATAACACCCAAAATATGAGATTTGTGGAAAGACAACCTAGTACACAACTGAGAATACACTACAAGAAAATCTACAATGGGGGTCCTCTAAATCAGCTCCAGCTCGCGTCTTCTCCTAAAACAAAACTGCTCCATCTAAAGCCACTCTTTACCTGAAAAGGGTTTTAGATTTGAAAAGAGCGAGGGTTAGACCGAAAGGTCTAGTGAGTCCCCTCTTCTAACAGTTTTTAACTCATCAAACAAACAATCAAGAATTTATCATAAAATAAATCATTTTCAGCTTCAAGGAAAAACCTTTATCTTTTAGCAACTTCTTCGCTCACACTACCACCACCCTAAGGTGACAGCGTGTCTGTGACTCACATTGCCTTTGTTGGGACACACCCCCAACGGCATAAACGGAACACACCCCCCATTATGAGCACAGGGGGGCCACACCCCCCGACTTTGAGCCTTCTCACTTAGGACCATGTATGCATACATTTCCACTTTGTCAACAATAAGAAAAATCATCTTTAACATTTAAATAAAACTCACAAGTAAGTACTAAAGCCACATCATTCCAAAGCTTGCATATAATTTTCATAATACTCATGCCATCATAAATAAATCAAAGTTTAAAATTAAACTTTCACATGTTATCGTTAACAAAAGGGTTTAGTTCAGAAAAACTCACCTGGCGTCCTTAGCTTAAACCCGCGATTACCCTTTCGATTCGAACCGAATATATAGGAAACATTGTTCGGTAAACTCTCTAGACCTTCTAAAATAGACTGGGATTGACATAACTCACCAATCTCGAACGATTAACCAAATGGAGATCACTAGATTGGACTAAAAGATTAAATCCCCTCAAAACAAAAAGCAAGAGTCCACTACTTGGAAAGATCATTGGGCCGATCCACCTTATTAAAAACTACTATGGAAATAACCGAACTAACATTGGTAAGAATTTGGGCTTCGGCCCTGCTACTAACTCCGGGGACCGGGGTCGAAAGGCCGCCCGGTGTGATGGTTGACCGGGGTGCAAAGCGACCAGGGTCTCCCCCCCAATTGGCCGATCGGGGTCTCCCCCCATTTGGCGACTGGGGTCTCCCCCATTTGGCCGACCGGTGCCATCCAAGACCGGACTCAATACAACCCTGTGACCGAAGTCACTTGGTCACGAACAAAACCCCAAATACAGATATCACAGAACGTCGATTAAACTCAGCAAGACGATAACAATCTAACCCAAGACCCGAATCAGATGCATAAACTCGCTAAACAGAAGATAAACTTTCTTTTAACCAAAATCAATAATCGCATGCGAAATCGTTAACCATTTCTAACCCAAAATCAAAAACCCAAACTTCTCACAACAGATTTTGAGGAGTATCATACAAAATGCTTTTTTGACAAAGAGAGTATGGTTAACATTACCTTATTGATTGAAGAACACCCCAAAAATCTATTCGCTTTCTCCCTTCAATCGATCGGTCACCGATCCTTCTCTCGCTCTTTCTCCAAAAGCCAGCCACCACACAATTCTATAAGATAATAGGGTTAAATCCCCATTATCCTCCCTTTTACCAATAGACCCCTCTACTAAGGCCCCTTTCTAGACTTTAACCCCAAACTTTAATTCTTTTACTTTTCAATCCAGTTATTACAATACTCCCCCCTTAAAAGGATTCCGTCCCCGGAATCCCTTCGTTAACCAAACTAGGGTACTGAGATCTTATGCCCGACTCCAGATCCCAAGTCGCTTTCTGCTCTTTGTGAAATTTCCCATTGCAATGCCTCTAGTTGAAATTCCTTGTTCCTCATTTTCTTCACTTTACGACCCCAGATAGCCACTGGTTCTCCAACGTAGCACAACTTCTCGTCCATTCGAATGCCGCCCAATGGTACCACCACATCCACCTCATGGAAGGTAGGGTGAATACCTCGCAGTTCCCCGGGTAGATCCAGTTTGTAGACTACCTCCCAAACACGTTTCACGGTGGTGACCGGTCCCAAAAATCTAAATCCTAACTTCCATTCTTTCTGAATCGATGACGCCCTTCCCATACGAGACTGGTAACTTTACATTTGTCACCACTTGAGACTAAAGACTCAAAATTCTCAATCTAACCAAGATAGTACCATTCGATTATCCAAGCCATTCTGATCAATACCCATCCACACGTAACCATCAGATTTACCCCTCGATTACAACAACTTCCATAACCGATAAAATTTTCCGGAGTCAACACCACAACAACATGCATCACTGATTACACAATCACTCCACTCCCAACATAACACATCGTCAACTGTAGACATCACCTACATCTCACAGTCACGAGTTTCTTCATCATGCAACTTGCCATTGCAAGAAATCGCTCTTAGTACAACATAAGTCCAACGCAGAAGCTCCTTTTCTGACCCACATTGATCTCAACCCTCGACATTATCCAAATATCACACGCTAATATCCTTCGCTCCGATGTCATCACTTCAATTTCTCACATATTGGTAGAAACTTCCAATATTCCAAAACCCTCGTAAACTTTCAGTCCCAACTAGCCCAAAAAACGACACATACATCCATTTCTCATTGCATCCACAATCACCCAACCAAATGCGCAATACAAACCCAGCTTCACCCGCTCCACACGGAGTGACCGAGCTAATACAAAATTATCCAAATAGTTTAACACGGAACAACGGACTCACTTGGAATCCCCTTTCACAAATTGCCAAAACTGACAATATGGTCCTTCGTTCCGAGCACTATATACCACCACCTCTACCTTCCTCCTTGAAGACTTCAAACTCACCTCTATCGACCGACTCACTGATTAGTGGTGTGAACTTTTCAATTCTCACACCGAACCGAAACGCCATCTTCTCTCTCTCATACCCACGCTAGGGATTTATAAACTCACTAACATCAGAAACTGGAAACATACTTCCACATTTTGAGTCACTTGCCAACCCCTTACTCTCAGATTTCCCACCTTTCTGACATGATATCTTCACTTTCTTCTCGTTGCAAGAAATACCGCTCACCCAACATTGTTTACTCTATTCCTCGATGATTCCCAAATGTCCAATCCCATTTACATTAGTTTGCTTGGTCAGCCGACTTTCCACAATTCTTACATGAGATAATCAACCCAACTCTTCCACAACATTACCCACTACTCGAAAACGCCGCACAATTCACGCTCTCTAAACAGGATTACTCAATCTTTTAGAATCCTTTCACCCTAAAGAATACTTCAACATGCCCACGAATTTCCTATCTACTACACAACTCCCTGAATTACGCAGTTCGACACTTTCAACAATTATTCCAGGGATATAAGATAATCCCGCCCATAACTTGTCGAAACCTAGAACACACGGTTCCTCTCTTTGATAACCGCCAACCATCATTTGCAAATTATTCTCAACTTTGCAATACTCCAATAACCAAACATTCGCACATCCCAACCACATACTTACCACTTACAAATCATTCCCCAAAGATCTTCGGACAAGAACACTCATCCGATAACGATGACACTAGTCTTCTACACATCCTCCCGGAAACTCCTTACCACTTTAATGATTTGCACTCCCAGATATGCCATAAGGCATCACCAACTCATGGTTACAACCACCACTCTATTACCTCATCCTAGAACAACTACAAATCTCCACGACCACTTGTCACGCATACTAAAACCGACATTTTCTCACTGGTCATAATATTAAAATTGGACTTCAAGGCATTTCACGACCTTGTCTTTCCCGAACCTGAATAAATCGCAAAACTATGATCCTCAAACCCCCAAACAAGATATCGCTCCCTGTCGGCTCAACGCGACCTGCGGGAATCAAACTCCAGTAGCCTGAAAGATTAAGCATCCTACCTCGAAGACTTAAATGCTCAGAGCGCAACCCCTCCCAGTTGTGCTATATATAAACTTCGCTCCCACATATCCATCAAAACCTCATCGGTAAAGAACCCCTGACCGAACTAAAGATCTTCCATTTTTGTAAGATCCACACAATTTTGTCCAATATCGCATTAGGTACACACTTCTTCTGAATAACTCTTCGTTTCCCCACGAAACTCCTCAAAACTAACCATAACTACTTCTTCATTTCCAGCGTTCCGTCATTCACCACGAAAATGGTTTCTGACTTCCACGGCAACAGTCGGCGCTGAGATACTTCCACTATGTCTCCAACCAACAAGGATCCCCAATCACCTACCTCTTCCACTGCGGCAGTTAACTGCAAAAATATCTTTACATCTTCAAATTCCACACCCGACAAAACCATTTGCCGACATTCACATCTCAAGTCATGGAACCAACGGTAAGCCACTATAGTACCATCATCCTTAACGTCATAAGTCAATACCTCCCTTAACTACCTCCGCTATTCACCACCCTTTCTTAGAAGATTACCAATAACAAGTACCTTCTACCCTCAGATCGAGCGATACACTTTCCCTCTCAAAACTTTCATCATCCTCAATTGCAACCTTTCCCTACGACCTAGAGAGTTCATATCCTTCATGCACGACACACAAATATTTAAACTTTTGGCACGTTCGAAAATTTAGAAGATACCTACATCAGAAAGCAAACTTACGTGTACACGACACAACACTGACTTAGCCATGCACAACAGTTTCAAGAATCGTTTTACCTCAACTCCACAACAATTTCTCTTCATCACACCCCAATATCGGGGTTGGCACATTTGAAAATATTTCCGATGAACTCTACACACACAATTTATAAAATACTACAAAATTGTTTACACTGAGTGTTCCAACGACTCTCACCCTTGTTGATATGACAACACATGTTTATACCAAACTCACTTATAAATTCATGCGATCAAATGTTGTTTTGATTTTCATAACCAAAGGTCGAATCATTTATAAAGAGATATATAATTTTTTCCCCAGACCAAAAATCGAAATTTATCACCCAAAGTCAAAAACTTGTCTTTTCAATTCAAACACATATCCGCATGCGTACAACTACTTCGTAAGACACACACTCGCCAAAACGTCTTATATGAATGATATGAAAAACTCCAACAATTTGCTCGACACTCTATGCATGGGACTCAATGACATTGAAGGCTATTTACTCTAACCAGGTCCACTGCTTGCACTCACCACAGCTCATCTCAGACTTTCTACTTCCGACCAACCCATCACGATCCTCACATTTGCCACTACTTCCAGCACCAACGCTTCCCAACATCCTTGAATGCCCAGATACCATCGCAACTACAATTTCGCAAAACGCGCCTCCTCACTTTTACCCTCAAACAAACTTACAAACCATATCTTGATTCTATTGATCCTCAATACCTTTTATCCGTCATCACTGATTTCGCCTCTCAACCAACCTTCGGTTAGCTACAGCTCCAAAAGCCTCATATTTACCCTGCAATTCTTGGACTTACACTCTCCTGCTTCTCACTAACCGGCATACCACTCTACTGAACCGAAGACTCCCTTGGAGCGAAAAGCTCACCTCCTACTATTATTCTCTTCCTTATGGACTCAAGAGGTCCTTTCTCAACGAAATATCTACATCCCGCACGATATGCATCCTAAACGGTATTAACCTTACTACCAAAAACGAACTTCGGCCACCTTCTAGACTAAAACTATCAATCTATGGATATAACTCTCTACCCTGAACCACACTCAACAATAGTAATTGAGTATGCCCATGCACCTGTAAATTCATAATGGCATTGGCCAGATGCGATTCTGAATTTAACTTACATGAGGGTACTCACTATTGTTATCCCGCCTCACAATGATCAAGGTCTTTCTTAAAGGCTTCCTATATCTCAGTTGTGTCCATCTACTCCACAGTTTAAGTTTAGCCTCATTCGGTCACCTAAATCCCTTAAACTATTGCTCTGATACCAATTGTAACAACCTAACTCTCAATACAAGAGATATAATCAACTTTATTAAATAATGAAGCCAAACGGCACAATATGACACCCAAAATACGAGATTTGCGGAAAGACAACCTAGTACACAACTGAGAATACACTGACAAGAAAATCTACAATGGGGGTCCTCTAAATTAGCTCCAGCTCGCGTCTTCTCTTAGAACAAAACCGCTCCATCTAAAGCCACTCTTTACCTGAAAAGGGTTTTAGATTTGAAAAGAGCGAGGGTTAGACCGAAAGGTCTAGTGAGTCCCCTCTTCTAACAGTTTTTAGCTCATCAAACAAACAATCAAGAATTTATCATAAAATAAACCATTTTCTGCTTCAAGAAAAAACCTTTATCTTTCAGCAACTTCTTTGCTCACACTACCGCCACCCTAAGGTGACAGCGTGTCTGTGACTCACACTGCCTTTGTTGGGACACACCCCTAATGGCATAAACGGAACACACCCCCCGGTATGAGCACAGGCAGGCCACACCCCCGACTTTGAGCCTTCTCACTTAGGACCATGTATGCATACATTTCCACTTTATCAACAATAAGAAAAATCATCTTTAACATTTAAATACAACTCGCAAGTAAGTACTAAAGCCACATCATTCCAAAGCTTGCATATAATTTTCATAATACTCATGCCATCATAAATAAATCAAAGTTTAAAATTAAACTTTCACATGCTTTCGTTAACAAAAAGGTTTAGTTCAGAAAAACTCACCTGGCGTCCTTAGCTTAAACCCGTGATTACCCTTTCGATTCGAACCGAATATATAGGAAACATTGTTCGGTAAACTCTCTAGACCCTCTAAAATAGACCGGGATTGACATAACTCACCAATCTCGAACGATTAACCAAATGGAGATCACTAGAATGGACTAGAAGATTAAATCCCCTCAAAACAAAAAGCAAGAGTCCACTACTTGGAAAGATCATTGGGCCGATCCACCTTATTAAAAACTGTTATGGAAATAACCCAAATAACATTGGTAAGAATTTCGGCTTCAACCCTGCATTGGACTTGGGCTTCGGCCCTGCTACTAACTCCGGGGACCGGGGCCGAAAGGCTGCCCGGTGTGATGGTTGACCGGGATGCAGTCCCCCCCCCCCGACCGGAGTGCAAAGCGACCGGGGTCTCCCCCCAATTGGCCGACTGGGGTCTCCCCTCATTTGGCGACCGGGGTCTCCCCATTTGGCCGACCGGTGCCATCCAAGACCGGACTCAATACAACCCTGTGACCGGAGTCACTTGGTCACGAACAAAACCCCAAATACAGATATCACAGAGCATCGATTAAACTCAGCAAGACGATAACAATCTAACCCAAGACCCGAATCAGATGCAGAAACTCGCTAAACAGAAGATAAACTTTCTTTTAACCAAAATCAATAATCGCATGCGAAATCGTTAACCATTTCTAACCCAAAATCAAAAACCCAAACATCTCACAACAGATTTTGAGAAGTATCATACTAAATGCTTTCTTGACAAAGAGAGTATGGTTAACCTTACCTTATTGATTGAAGAACACCCCAAAAATCTATTCGCTTTCTCCCTTCAATCGATCGGTCACCGATCCTTCTCTCACTCTTTCTCCAAAAGTCAGCCGCCACACAATTCTATAAGATAATAGGGTTAAATCCCCATTATCCTCCCTTTTACAAATAGACCCCTCTACTAAGGCCCCTTTCTAGACTTTAACCCCAAACTTTAATTCTTTTACTTTTCAATCCAGTTATTACACACTGAGATGCACTTGGATAGTGCAGGAAATAAAAGGAAATTACAACTCTGTGAGATGGAAGAACATAGAAATATGTCATATAAGAATGCGAAGCTCTATAAAGAGAAAACCAAAAAGTAGCATGACCAAAGAATCCATCACAGAGAACTCAAAGAAGGACAACAGGTCTTATTGTTCAATTCAAGGCTTAGGCTATTCCCTGGAAAGTTGAAAACTAGATGGTCAAGACCTTTTCTAATCCACAAAGTGTACCCTTATGGAGCTGTTGACTTAGTGAACCCTGAGATAAATGGTATATTCAAGGTTAATGGCCAAAGGGTTAAACTTTACCATGATGCTGTAGCAATCCCAGAACATTGCTCTGTGGATCTGGCTACCACTCTCTAAAGCACCACCTTTTGGGATGTGGACTCCCTCTAAGTCCATGAATGTTTGTAAATAATCTTGTTGTTTTGAATTCTCTGTGTGTAAGTATGTTTGAAATGTCATTTTTTGCAGATCTCTAGGATGGAAGGTAAGAAGAAGGATGATGCTGGAGCATCCATTTCCAGCATAACAGTCCATGAAATTTTGGGAGGGAAATAGTTGAAAGCAAATGCCCTTTTGAATTTCAAAAATAGAAAGGACACAATTTCTTTTTATCATCTGGTTGAGTCTTAATTAGAAAAGGTACAATGATGACCTAAGAAGCAACCCTTTGTGTACCATGAAGAGAAAAAGATGAAAAAGCATGGGTCATTTCTTCCTACCTTATGCACACCATCACCTACTAGTTTGAATTGGTACAAGGTTGATGTCTTTTTCTCCTCTTTTCCTGCAAGTATGGTTTTTCTCTTTTAGTATTATTTTCCTTGTCCTTTTTTCTTATTTAAAGTAGTTTTATTATATTTAATATTTTCCTTATTAGATTGTACTTTTGTTCTTATCTCCATAAAAGGAAACCACCTGAACCTTTTTATTTTATAACTTCCATTTTTCAAGACAAGTCTTTTTCTTCTCCACCCTTTCGCCTTCTTCTATCTCTAAACCTACCTTTCTCGAACCATTTTCTTCTCTCGCCGGCGATATTCCGACAAACCACCGAAGCACACTTCTATTTTCAGGCGATGGCGAGGGTCAAGAGACCTGCAAGGCGAGATGATACTCCTCCTCGAAGGAGCGGCCGGCGACGAAACACCGAGCAACCACCACCTAAAACCGCCGAACCATCAAAGGTGGTGACTAATCCTCCACCCTCTGGTTCTACAACACCAACCAAGGAAAACCCACCAAGCCGAGTCACGAACAAAACCCTAGGGGCTGTGATTTCCACATCGAAGGTGGAAGAGAGTCAAACCCAAAACCCTCCTATGGTCGATTCTACCCCTGAAAATCCCTCTTCGCCGAAGCCTATGGAGACCATCCAAACCCCTTTGGACTCTCCCATTCGAACCACGAATGACGAGGGGGATGTGATTGAAAAAACCCCTCTTGAAAAAAACCCTCTGAAAAAAACCCCTCTCGAAAACCCCTCGGTGAGTGCACCTTCTACTATGGTTCCCCGTGAAGAACCAAACACCACAGTGGAGGAAATCACTGTGGTTGCCCCTAATTCTACTGAGGAGGAACGAGCAAAAGAGGGTGATGCCAAAATAGTGAAGTCCCTGATCTCAACATCGATGCAGAAGAGGTATTTTCTAATCTTGATGTTTTGGTTGAGGATTATTTCTCCTCTAGTCCTGAATCAAAAAGCGATTTTTCATTTTCATTTGCACACCCACCACCAATTTTATACTTAACTTGGCCTTGTGAATGTTCACAGACTTCTCCTTCCAGTCAACCAAACCCTGTTTTGGATGACCTTGGAACCAAGGGATTAGACCCTATGCAAAGGGTGGACAAGTTGCTAAATGAGATGGGATTACCAACTGGAGAGGATGCCAATGTTGTAGCATCATCACAACATCCTGAGGCAGAGAACATTAAAACTGCAGACACTAACCCAGAGTCTAACAGTAAGGACCCTGCCACTGCCCCTACTTCCTATAAAAAGAGGAAGGGATTGGGGAAGACACATGCTACCAAAAGTAAAACTGCAGGTCCTGAACCCAAGAAACAGAAGGTGCATCCTAGAACAAAAACAATTGCAACAAAACCTCCAAGGAAACCAAGAAAGGCAAAGACCAATGCTGGAGCATCCACACAGCATCAAGCTGCAGCAGGGTTTGCCACTGGACCCATCTCAAGGCCTCAAATGCCTTTTGATGGTTTCAGTTGTAATGAAGCCTTAAAGATGTTTGGAAAGTTCAGAAACAAGTTTGCCCTTATAGATAGAGGATTTGATAGCAAGAGCAGGGATGAGGTGGACATAGTCAGGGAGGTAATTGAGAACAGAGGATGGGACAGTTTCTATGAGGTAAAATCTGCTTACAACCTCACACTCCTTAGGGAGTTTTATGCTGAAGTTTCAATAATCACCAGCACTTTTGTCACAGTTAGAGGCATAGAGGGTATCTATCTCTGGAGAGGCCATCAATAGTTTGTTGGGCCTCTCAAATTCTGCACACACTGAGTTTGAAAGCCTTTTTGAGGAGGCTCCTTTATCCAGGCTAAATGAAGTGATTGAAATTCTTGGGAAGCCTGGATCACATTGGGAGCCACACACTAATTACAAGCTGAGATCATTCAAGGCTTGTAACCTCAATGCTAATGCCAATGTGTGGAACAATTTCATAAAGAGCTCTTTGATGCCCACCACACATGATGGTTTTCTCTCATGTGAAAGGATGGTATTGCTCTACTGTGTATTGTCTGGGAAAAATATTAATGTGGGTGATATAGTTTATAAATCCATCAAATACTGTTCTAGTAGAAACCAGGGGAAACTGTTTTTCTCTGGGCTGTTGAGTAGGTTGTTGATTGATCAGGATGTTCTTCAATACAAAGAGGACATCATTCAGAAGGAAGGCAATGAGAAGTGGGCCATTGACCTCAAGTTAGTGGCCAGAATGAGGCAACCTAAAACATCAAGCTCTGACATGATGGGAATGCTACAAGATTTGCTGGCTCAAAACAGCAACCTCACAGACTGCATACTGGAGCAAATGAGAGAATTCTTTGAGAAGATGGATAAGATGAAGGAAAGGTTGGAAGAGAAGCTAAAGAAGCAGAGAAAGGAAAGCAGGGATGGGTTTGAAGTTGTAAGAAAAGAGTTGGAAGAGAAATCTGGTGGAAAAGTCCAGAAGTTGAAGAAAAAGCTGAAGGAAAGGCAGAATGAGATCAAGAAGCTCAGAATGGAGAATGGGGAGCTGAAAGCCAATGCTGCAGCATTGGCAGCCACTGCACAGATTTCACAGCCTACTCCTAAGGAGTAGGACAGCTTCAAATCACTTCACTTAGTCTCCATCTTTTATTTATTTCTTTTGTTTTGTGTCTGGGATTAGTTTGTTGATTTATAGGTTTATTTTCATGTTAAGATCATCACATGTTACTTGCATATTTTTTTAATTCATAGCCTAAATAATTTTTTGGAACACATCATTGCACCTAGTCTATGTATGCCTATAAATTGGAATTGGAATTGAACAATCTGTTTGGGACATGATTTAGGCCATCTTTCACTCACCATGAATCACTTGTATCCATTATACACCAAAGCACATTGTTTCCTCACAATGAGGACATTGTGAATTTCAAAGTTTGAGGTTGTGAAATTTGAGGATATGGAAGTGCATAATGATAAAACAAGTCTTGAACGTCAATACAAAAGAGCATAGCTCTAATTTGAGGCCTTGACAAACACCCAAAAATACCCCATAGGGGTAAGGTGCACACAAATGTCCCATAGGGGCAAAGTGCACTAAAAGGGAAAAAGCAAAAATAGCACAAAAGTGCCAAAAATTGAAAAAATTCACAAAAATATTGGGAATTTGTGTGGAAAAAGGCCAAGTGAGACAAAAATTGCCAAAAATGAGTGACCTTACCAAAGCACTTTTGATCCTAAATTTGATTGTGATAAGTTGAGAAAGAAGAAAGTGGATACTAGCTTATAATGCACATACTTAGGCTGATAATGGATGACTAGGAATTTATGAAAGGCTATGGATTTCATGTGGTATCTTTTCACATTGTGTGTGCACTTAATGCCTTGATCTTACATAATTCTTAATTGAGTCATTTTCTCTCTTTTATTTTATTTGCTTGGGGACAAGCAAAATTTCAAGTTTGAGGTTGTGATATGCATTGAGAATTCAATGCATACGAGCGTTTTTTCCTTCTTTTTAGATAGATCATTTTGTTTAAATCCCGACTTTGAGTCCAATTTTCTTATCTTATTTTCCCTTTTCTATATTATGGAGCTAAGTTTGTGGTTTACTTGCTTTTACTTATTAGGTAGGCTAATTTTGTCTAAAAATGTGCAGGCTTCAATGCTGAAATCTGATGCCACAGCATTTGATCGCAGATTTAGATTCGGGTTTTTTGCATGCTTAAAAGAGAAAATCGGCCAAGATTTACTAGTGGATGCCAACTAAGCTAGTCAAGTTAAGGATCAATTGCTATTTTGAAATGAATCAGATTGTAACTAAGGTCTTTTGTACTTCTAGTTAACTTTTTGATTTATTAGTATTTTATAAATTGCTTTTGTATTTGTTACTATTTGCTATAGTCCTTGTTGTCCCCTCTTGGAGCCTATAAAAAGAAGGGAGTGGGTTGTAGTTGAGAAGAAGTATTCTCAGATTTAACATAGGATTGAAAAGTTTGTGGTTGAAGATTCATATTTAAATATTAGTTTTGAATTTCTTTTTGGAATTCTTGTTCTTACACATGGGTTGCTACAGCATTGCATGATAGATTCTTCTAGTTTTCTTTATTGCTTCATATCATTTACTTTATGCTCTTTACTTTCGGTCATTTATATTTAGTAATTTAAATTCCGTCATTTATTTTCCGTAATTTACATTATGTCTTTACTTTATGTCATTTACATTTCTTGCAATTTATTTTTACGTAATGAGTAGCTAATTTTAAAGTTTGGGTGTGAGACAAAAAGGGAGGTTGTAAACCAAAAAACTAGTGGACTTTGTTCTTCAATAACATTGTTCCACTATGTCATTTTAAGTTTTATAAATCCAAACACACTTCTTGACGAATTGATCACTTCTTAAAGTGTGAAAGTGTCATGGACTGAGGAATAAGCCATGAAAAAGCACGTCATTTTGAATGATACGGGAAGTATACTTGGAAGAATTGCTAGCAAGGGAACTTGCTATCTTTGTTATTCAAACCGATTGATTCTTGACGGGTTGATCACTAGTCAAAGTGGTAAAGTGTAATGGACTCAGGAATGAGCCATTAAGAACACGTCAACTTGAATGATATGGGAATTAACTCGGAAGAGTGATTTTTAAACAAAGGTATTTGTTTTTCCATATACTTTAAAGAAACCATTCGACACTCACACTGGTCCGGACATTTGCATAGGCATATGTTGATGGAAGGCTAAACAACAGTGCAATGGTAAATATCCGGAAGGATACTCTTTAAAGTACATGGTGGAACTTGTTGTTGCTGAACTGATACTAATGCTATAGCATCCCTATAGCATTAGCATCCAGAATTTGTGTTTACTCCTCACTTCAAGTCTTGCACTCATTCTATCTTTATATATCTTGTTAATCATCTCATTGTTAACCAACTCAAACCAAACAAAGTCTTCAAATCGCCATATGAAATCTCTTCTTTTAGTACACTTTTATTGCACTTTTACAACAATCTCTTTGGGACGATATCTGGTATCCTACCATCTTATTACTTGAAAGACGATATTGGATCCTATTGTATACTTTCTTTAGAATTCAATTATCACATGTCGTAGAGGTGTGCAAACATTTCGTATCAAGTTTTTGCACACCTCTACGACATGGCGAAGGATCGTGTGAGAAGTTGAGGTTAACGTGAGAAGCGGATCTGAACTGTTGATCACTTTTAATCAAATGTCCTCCCATGAATCGCGGGTTAGAAGGGAATTGATCTGGTGCATCTTATTTCGATGCATATCATCCTAATGTGCATTCATTTCTCATCCAACGGTTGATAACCATTTCTCACGCTTCTCATGTTAACCTCAACTTCTCAGCGGAACCCAATAAATTAAACAGATTTTTTTTTGTTTTTTATGCACCTGTGCATGTTACAAATTACTAGTATGCACAAGTGCATACCGTCCAGATGAATGGTTGCTAGGGTATTCCTCAATTTTCCGTTTTTTAAGGTTTTCCGTGAGCCTGACCTTTTATATATATATATATATGGTCAGGTTCAGGGAAAACCTCAAAAAAGGGAAAACTTAGGAACACACTGGTAGTTTTCCATCTGGACGGTATGCACTTGTGCATACAAGTAATTAATTAGTTTTTTTGGTTTTTATGCACATGTGCATATTATGCACTTATGCATATGCACGTGTGCATGTTATAAATTATTTTTGGTTTTTATGCACATGTGCATATTATGCACTTATGCATATGCACGTGTGCATGTTATAAATTACTTGTATGCATAAGTGCATACCGTCCAGATGAATGACTACCAAAGTGTTCTTCAGTTTTTCATTTTTTTAAGGTTTTCCCTTGAACCTCTCTCTCTCTCTCTCTCTCTCTCTCTCTCTCTCAAGGGAAAACCTCCAAATAAATGGAAAACTAAAAAACACCTTATCAACCGTTAGATTAGATGATCTGATGGATATGATTAAACAGGCGGTTACATCAATATTTTAAAATTAAAAAAACCTCCACCCCCTATTTTTTATTCGAAAAAATACGAAAAATGAACAAAATCCGAGCGAAATAAATTACACCAAATAAACGATCATATTTTTCTCGTTAATTTGACATCCATATTCATATACTTTTTCATTCGTTTTTTCGTGGTTTTTCGGTTTTCCATTTATTTAGAGTTTTCTCCTGAACCTGACCCTATATATATATATATATAATAGACTTAAGTTCGCGTGAGACCAAACATTTTCCGTGAGAACGGTGAGACCAAGCTTTAAAGTGTGAAACTTCACATCAAAAAACTGTGAATGTAAAAAAAAAATCGAACTTTTCATAGGGAAAACACCGTAAATGTTACGTTCACGGTGTTTTTCGCTGTGAATGTTCGTTTCTTTTTTACCTTCATAGCGTCTTCACTGTGAAGGTTCGGATATACTTCACAGTCTTTTATCTGTGAAGGTTTGATTTTTTTTAACTTGGTTTAGGTTTTTTTACCTTCATAGTGTGATTACATTATGAAGGTTCGAATGTTTTTTACCTTCACAGTGTTTCGGTGTGAAGTTTCATGTTTTAAGGCTTGGTCTCACGCGGTCTCACGGAAACAACTTGGTCTCACGTGAACCTGACTCTATATATATATATATATATATATATATATATATAGAGAGAGAGAGAGAGAGAGAGAGAGAAAAGATCAAACGAGAATAATAACTATTTAAGAGAATGCGAAGATGAATCTCAGCCACTCATCCGGTCAATAGTGGCGGCTTTGACCGGTCCCCCCTCTTTAATAATCTCAACCCTCCCATGAATTGCGTCAATCCTCCGTGATCGCGTCCACGGTAACCGAAGATGTGTGATTGAGATTACTCCCTTTGTTTTCTTATTTTGCTCCTCTCCTCGCATGATCCCTCCTCTATATATATATATATATATATATATATATATATGTGTGTGTATTAAAACAATGTCTCAAACTTTACGGTACTTGTCGCCTTGGGTGGTTGTTTTCTCTATACATTTTCTTTTGACTTTCAAATGTTTTATGAATTCTAAAAAGAATTAATTAATTTAATATAAATAAGACCGAAGCATCATGATGTATGAAATACCAGAAATCTTTCATTTAAAAGTAAAAAAAAATGGTTATCTTATATTAATTTAAAAACTAAAATGCTAATTTCTTTTAAATGAATCGTTTGAGCAAGCATTGTTTTATGATGCAACTATATATCATCTTCAACCAATATATTAAAAATGCAATAATGCAAATTATGAAATCATCTTTAACTAAGGAGCTAAAGCGTTAAAACAAAAAGTAAAAGAATGTGTTAGTGCTTATTGATGAGTCAAAATTAGTTCACACAAATACACAATAGCACACATTTCAAAGAGAAAAATAGGCTTCGTTTTAACTAGGGGTGTAAATAGGTCAGGTTGGGTTTGGTTCGGGTTCAACCCATTTATTAATTGTTGTTTAATTAAATGGGTTGAGATTTTCAACCCAACCCAACTTGTTGGATTGATGGGTTGGTAGTGGGTTAACCTGTTTATGATTATCTGAACCCAACCTGTTAAATAAATGGGTTGAACGTGGGTTGACCCATTTAAATTTAAAATTGTAAATGAAATAAAAATGCTTAAACTACTTCATTCCACGACAAATACACAACGACAAAATCAAATAAATTGTTCGAAGTTTAATAAAACACAACCATAAAGTAAAATAAATAGTTCAAAGTTTCCCACAACCAAAAAAGTTTCTAAGTAACTCGACTTGTACTTTCATCGACTCCAATTTCACTCTCGGTATTACTTTCCTCTCGATCTTCCATCTTCTCCGTCATGATTGCTCCACATAACGCCTTAAGTTGCGATTCCATTTGTGCTATAGAAATAAATAAATTAACCAACTTAGTCGTGAACTCGTCGTGGACTCCTAGTTGAACACTGGAACTCGTCGTGGACTGGAGTCGTCGTGGAACAATGGAAGTTTGGAACTCGTCGTGGAAGTGTGGAACACTGGAACAGTCGAGCAGAGGGAGAGGAGAGGACTCCGGCCGGCGTATGTGGAGTCACCATGAACAGAGCCGAAGAGGGTGGAGAGGAATGGTTTAGGAAGAAGAGCGGCGCCAATTTACTTTAGTGATTTAGGGTTTCAATTTCAACTTTCAAATTTTAATATAGAAATTATATTATATTGATTAATAATAAAAATAAAAATATTAGGTAATATTATAAATGGGTTAGAATCAGGTTGTAAATGGGTCAAAATCATGTTGTAAATGAGTCGAAATCAGGTTGGAAATTTCAACCCAACCCAAACCCAATTAATAAATGGGTTAGACGGGTTGACCCATTTAACTTAAATGGGTTGAAATTCTTAACCCAACCTACTAACTTTGGGTTGGGTTCGGGTTGGATTGACGGATTGGATCACTTTTTGCCAACCCTAGTTTTAACTCAACTAAAATATAATCGTGACATATATTTTGTCTTTGTAAGTTGAAATTTTAAAATTTATTTATTTTTACTAAAAACAATAATACAATACAAAAGAAAAAATGATGATGGAAATGAGCATGATATTGTAGAAGTTACTATACTAAGGCTTTGTTTAGCAAACTAGCTTATAAGCTAGCTTGTAGCTGATAATCTAGTTTTTTAAAACGCTACTTTGATTAGCGTTTCAATAAGCTAGCTTATAAGCTAACTTTTTTTACTAAGATAAAAATAAACTGGTTTGTTTAAGCTAGCTTTTGTCAAAAAAAAAGGCTATAGCTAAAATAAATTAATAAGACAAAAATACAAATTTAAGTAATTTACTAAATTTAATTAATTAATATACAAAAATAAGAATTATAGCTAAATAAGATAAAAAAAAATATAGATTAAACTGATTTGTTTAAGCTAATTAATAATGGGTATTGTTATAACAACACCTATCTATATATTACTAGAAGCGTACTCGCGCAATGCAGCGAGATATATCACGATTTTAATGTTTATTTTTATTTTTTGTTTTTTATTGATTTACAGTACAATTTTAGATGGTTTTATTGAGTGATAATGGTTTTTTATATATATATTTGTTTAATTTAGACTTAACAATATAATGTTTTTTATATAAAAAAATTAAGTAGTTTGTTAAAATTCATTAATTATCTTATATATTTTAAATTTTTTATATTTAAATTGAGATGTTTATCCTGTTTTGATTATGTTTATCAGAATTCAAATTTCATAATTTTAGGGTTTGGGGATTAGAGATAAGGATTTTGGGGGATAAGAATGAAATATATTAATTGGGGTTAAAAGCTTTACAGGTAGTACATAATAGGCATGGAAATGGGCCCGGACCCGTCTGGGAACCCGATCCACCCGCCCCGATCGGGGATGGGGATTCCCCGCTAAACCGGGGATGGGGATGGGGACGGGGATCCCCGTTTGTCTCAAACCGGGGATGGGGATGGGGACGGGGACGGGTATCGCACTCCCCGCCCCGCCCTGTCCCCGTTATATATTTTAATTAATATTTAATATATATTATTTATTTAAACTAAATCGGTAATTTATAATTTTCTATTTCCTAACTAGGTTTATAATATAAAACTGTTATTTTTTGGATGTTAGTATGTATTTTGGATGTCAATCAAAATATAATTACTCGATATGGTTTTGAATATTACTCGATATCTTTTGGTACATGTAAAGTTAAGTTTTTTTTTTTTTTCGAATTCGGTTGAATTTCTTTTGGTTTTAAGTTATTAATTATTATATGATGTTGTATTTTTTTTATACTAAATTAAATTTCTTTCGATTTTAGGTTTATTTGAAATATGTGATATTTAAACATGTGTGGTGTCTCATATATTTGATTTAAATAGCTTACATAAACGGAAAAGAAAATCTTGTTTTCCCGTTCCCCGTTGGGGATGGGGATGGGGATGTGATCATATTCCCCGGCGGGGACGGGGATGGGGACGGGGATGAAGACGAGGGATTGGGGACGGGGATGGGGATTGAGGTCCCCGCCCCATTTCCATGCCTAAGTACATTAGGCTTTAGTAGTTATTTTTAAGAGATTTTAAGTAGATAGCTTTAAATGATAGTACATAAAGCTTAGTGAGTTGTAATTAAAAGTTTTTTATGCCATCTTTATAATATAGTATAGATAAATATATTTGACTTAAATCTAATAACCTAGGAAATATAAATTTTTACAACTTTATACTTATTGTTTCCACCTACATTAATGTTCCTACTTTTTATTATCCCTATAAAACTAATTTTGACTATTTAAAAAACTATAAAACTACTTTTTCTTATATATATGAAAAAATAAAAAATAAAGATTAAAGTAATCAGTTTTTTATTTTAATTAGTAAATGTTAAATTAATTAGTTATTGAAAAATTAAATTTTTTAACCAAATAATAAATTTTTAACACCCAACTACCCATTTTTCTACTATAAAAATAAGTCATTGTTAGTTTACTTACTAACATATAAACTTATCTTACTATATGTATTTTTGCAAGTTATAAGATGTGAGAAGAGTTATGGGATGAGTTACAACGTCAAGATGGATTTGAGGATAACATCAAACTAGGGAATTGCCGGATTTAAATGAGAGAACTAATTTTCCTGTCCATGACGAATCGAGTTTTCCGGTCGACAAGGTATGATATTTTATTTTATATAATGTTATCTTTTTTTTGTAAGGACTTATTTATTCACTATAATTATTATCAAATAATATAATATTATTTATATTGTTTTATTATTAGGTTGTCCTTTTTATCCAAACTTCTACGTTGCACCAAAAATTTTCTCAAAAAAAGAAACTTTTTCTTCCTTAAATAAATCTTATAATAAATAAAATGATCCTCCTCCAGACCTCCACATCTTTTCATACGATCTTCTATTCCTATCTTTGAAATCTAAATTCAACAAAAACATTGAAAAAAAACAAAAAATAGTTAAAAACGTATAAGAAAAAAAAAAGAAAAAATAGTACCCACAATTAGTAAAGAAAAATCATAGATAAATGGTGTCATAGCCAGGATTCAAACCTAAGATCCCTAGAAACAAAAGTCACATACCCATTAACCCTTGTCAATCTGCCAAACAGAATCTTAGAATCTTTGTTGTAACTTGTATTATTTAATTTATATAGTAATCTCTCTTTCTTGTCTATTTATACCATTCTCTTTCTCATCACGGGAGGAGTTAATTGATTGGGTTCAAAATAAAGGACGTTCTCTTGATTACGTTATAGTAATTAGACGATCCAATATTGGATTAAGTGGAGTAACGAATAAGGTGTTTTTTACATGTGATCGTGGTGGCGTATACAAAAGCGATAAAATCTCAAGTAGACATACCGGAAATAGGAAAATTAATTGTCCATTTGGATTGGTAGGGAAATATTCAGTCAGACGTGAATATTGGACAATAAAGGTGCAATGCGAGACACATAATCATGAACCGACTATCCATCTAGAAGGTCATCCATATGCAGCCCGATTGTCTGCAAATGAAGCTCGATTAGTCGCTGATTTATCAGCGAATCGTGTCAAACCACGAGACATATTATCCACCATAAAGAATCAAAATCCGGATAATGTCTCCACACTTAAAACCATTTACAACGCTCGCAATAAAGCTCGAACGACAGAGAAATAAGGTAGAACTCAGATGCAGATCCTTATGTCATTTTTAGTTCGAGAGAACTACTTTTATCAGACTCGAGTCAATAATTTGACAAATGAATTGGAAGATTTATTCTTCGCTCATCCATATATCCAAAGATATTAAGCAAGTCGATGGATGTGTTATTTGATTATACAAATAGTTTGATTATAGTTTTGTTGTTATTTGATTAAAATAAGTTTTTTTATGAAGATGTGTCATTTTAGAAATTGGTTAGAAAAATACTTGTAGTAGAGGGTAATTTCTAAGTAATTTCTAAAGCTAACGTGACACTTACGAATTGTGTTAGAAATTGTATTCTAGTGAATGGTCTAAAGATTAACAACAAATAATAATTTTTCAAAATGTCCTATTGTCAAGTATTGTTATGGTAACCACTTGGGTTGTGGCACACTGGTAAAGCCTTTGGGGGATGTAGTGGAAAATCTCATCTACCCAGGGTTCAAATCCATGTCCTGCCAAAACCTTTGTGGCCATGGAGGTTCACCTGCGATGACTCCAGGCCATTCGTGGTCGCCCGGGGATTAGTCGGTGCCCGTAAGTTGGCCCGGAAACCCACTGTTACAAAAAAAATGTATTGTTATCACTGTTCTAAAAAACTCGCCGCACAGCCGCCATGGCGCGCCATGACACCAAGGCTTGTGTCTCACGCCACGTTAAGCCCGTGGCACGCCATGGCCTAATGCGCAGTTTTTGCAATGTAATATTTGGTTTCCTTTTATGTTTTTAATATCTCATTTGCAGGTTTTTAATATATACAACCTAATTTAACTTACTTATTACTATTGACTCATTGAGTAACACAACAAAACATATGTTTTTATATATAATATTATATTTAAAATAGAAATTTGACGCCATAAGTCATGCCTTGAAAACGCCATGGCTTCGCCATAACTCCTAAGGCTTGAGGCTTGGTCTCACCGCCACAACATGCCTCATGTCATTTAGAATCTTGATTGTTATGGTTGTTTTTCATGAATTTGTTTACTCGTCAAATAAAGTTATATGATGTCTATCAATGTGTATGGCAAAATGCACAATTTGAGAAAATAATAATAAATAATTCAATGAATAAAAGTATTGTACATTATTTTAAAGTGGTTCATATAACATCTCTAGTCTATCTTGAGAGGTTTTTTCACTAAATAAATATGTTTTTTTTAATGGTAAAGACAAAAATGATACAAGTAACGATATTCTGTTACAAACCACTCAAGTTGACAATTAGAGTCAACACTTATATAAGGGAAAAACCTATCAACGTGATATATTTAATCACTTACTAATGATAGAAGTGTTTGTGGTGCGGTGTAGTGTGATACAGTTTAAAGCAAACCCTCCAAACTAAACTGTATATGTTGTTTGAGTATTTTTTCAAACTCCAAACCAAACCGCAAAATACCTGTGCTAGGGGTTAGGGGTGTTAAAAAAAACCGTTGGACTGCTCAAACCGGTCAAACCAAGTCAAACCAGACCGTTTTTTATGGTTTGAGCGGTCGATCGGTCCGGTATAGTCTGAAAATTAGCAAACTACTTGGTATGGTCTGATTTGCAGTTTGAACTTTTTTTGAGTGGTTTGTACCGAACCAACCACCAAAATACACAGATATTAGTTATATTTAATTTTCATTTTGTATACTCAATTTTTATGGTCCAATTAAAAAAATATTTGTCCAAGACATTAAGGTTTTGGTTTTCATTTTTCAATTGTCCGTTATCTAAATCAACAAAAATCCGAAATCCGTAAAATATCAATTCCAAAGTTTCAATTCATCCATCGACTTGCTCAATGTTTTTCCGAAATTAACTATTGTTGGTGAACTTGTATAAAAAAAAATTCAACTTGGTCAATATTTTTTCATTTTTGAGATATATATTTCTTTTTATAATTCGGTATAATATTATTTTAATAATGTTATATTGATATAAATTTCATTTTGGAGATATATGTTATGCCTTTTAGTTTAAAGCCCATAATAGATCTAAATTGCCTAAATCGGTCAGATCAGACCGCATTTTTGTGGTCTGGTTTAACCGGTTTTGTCACTTGCTACCAAATAGCTCGGTTTGAAAATTTTCATAACCGTCATTGCGGTTTGGTTTGTGATTTAGGGGGTTAAATCGCCCAAACGGGACCACAGTCTTGTACGACTTATGCGGTTTCTATCTAAAAATGAAGCCTGAAAAATATTGCAACAAAGTTTCATACTTTATACTCCATACAACACATTAATAGAAACTAAGAATACAACATAAGTAAGTCCAAATTCATTACAAATTCTTATCAAAATTTTAAAAATAAATCTTAAACAAAAAAACCCCAACACAAAATAATGGAACTCCATATTTCAACTTTCATCAAACTCTAAATTTCTACAGTTTATTCACGATTCACAACTTCGGGTGATTATCAAGGATGTTCCAAACTTTTGGGAGACCATGTTACATCCAAAACTTTTAATTACTTTGTAAAATGAAATAACAAATATACATATATGTTAAGCACAGGAAAAAAAGTAAATAACAATCTTAACTTAAACCTAAACAACTGAGAATCTAAACCTAACAATTTGAACCTTGTTCCAAGGGTTGATGAAAGCCTAAGGGGGCGTTTGGTTCGCAGATTCTGATAGAATTGGAATGTTAAATTCCGTTGACCAGATTCCATTACATCGTTTAGTTCATTCTTTTTAAGGAATTGGAATGTTGAATTCCAATTAATTCCATAAATGAAGAAATTCAACATTCCTTGGGGGAGGTGGTATTTCATTGGAATGAAATATCATATTTTTTTGGACAAAATTGTCCCTCATCCTAATATGCACCACCACCTCCGGCCACCGCCACCATTGACCACCACCTCCGGCTACCAACACCGGCCACCACTACCATTCAACATTATTAGCAGACACCAACTCTCTCTCTCTCCCTCTCTCCCTCTCTCCCTCCCTCTCTCCCTCTCTCTTTCCTCTCACTCCTCTCTCTCAATCTCTCCTCTCTCCCTCTCTCTCCTCTCTCTTTCCTCTCTCTCCCCTCTCTCTCTCCTCTCTCTCTCCCTCCCTCTCCCTCTCTCCTCTCATCTCTCTCTCCTCTATCTCTCTCTCTCCTCTCTATCTCCCTCTCTCTCTCTCATCATCATTCGTGTGCTAAAATAATCAAAGCAATTTTAGTTAAAAATTAAACTATTTAATGACTATTTCATTAAAGTAATTTTTGTTGAAAAAAATTAAAATAAACAAAAAGGGTATTTTGGTCATTTACCAAAATTCCATTCCATTTCTAAAGCTACAATCTGTGAACCAAACAGAAAAATTCCAATTATATCAACCAAACAGGTGGTCAAACCTGACAACATTTCATTCCAATTCCTTCAAAGTCAAATTCCATTCCATCCAAAAACATTCTGCGAACCAAACGCCCCCTAAAACACATATAAAAGTTGGGCCCAAATTTTGGAGGGATTGTTCAAAATCCCACTTTTAACATGTTAAAGAATGCTTATTTAGGTTTATCTACAATTCTAATCTATTCAAGTATCAACAATCTACTCCAACTTGAGAGTGGACGGTCAAAGCTTTTCCATTTGAGAATCGAGAGTCGAGTTTGGCCACTTCTCTAGTTCTCTATGTCTAGGTTCAAGTAAAGTCAAGGAGGTAAATAAGAAAACTTATAAAAAAGTCTAGACTTACGTTTTAAAGGTGCAACATGGGCAGACAAGTACATGGGCTAATCCGATATTAATTTGCAGTTTAGGTGGTTGAAAACTGCAAACCTAACCGTATAGCATAGTATACAACATGCAAACCACAAACGGTACAACAAAGGACCCAAACCACGCAATTTGGTGTGGTGCGGCCGGGTTTGATGGTAAAATGAACACCCCTAACCAATGATACACAATGTATGCTCTAGTAATACAAATTAAACTCAAAGATGAGTGTTAATTGCCAAAAACATGTTCATCATAGTGTATGTCAAAATCTTTCCAAATATCACATTTTCTCTTTTCAAAGTCTCCAAAGACCCTTATTATATAACTCAAAATAAGACTTTGAAAATTTGGCAATTAAAAGATACACAAAAGTTTGTTCAAAATATTTATGTTATTTGACCGCAAGAAAGCTGTAGAATTTGGACTAAAATTAATGTCGAGGCCTGCATGAAATCGTTCGAACGTCTGTGTAGGTTACAGATAGTTTATAGAGTTTCAACAAAACAGAAATCAACATTTCCAATTTATTTGATACATATAAAAGTACTCCTGACTTCAAGATATGTTTCAATTTCAATTGTCATTTGAAATTATACTTATAAACTCATTAAATAAAAAAAATAATTATCACTTTCGATTTTAGTTTAAATAAAAACTATCAAGTCAAATTATGTTGAGATCATTTGAACTTGCTTGCACAAAGTGATCCTCGAGATTTCCTTGAACAGAAGCTTTATCAAGTGCCTTCTTTGACACTCTTTTCTAGATACATTTTAAACTTCAACAAATTATAAACTTCTTATCATGAATTTATAATTAACTTTTGAATTCTATTGTTATAAATTCAGTCCCTCTATTCATTCTTACCTATAATTTGAGTGTTTTAATTGTTTCTCTTGGAAACACATATTCGAATTCATTATAACGGGGATGTGATCATATTTCTTCAGCAGGGACGGGAATGGGAGGATGGGAGACGGTGATGGAGATTGAGATTATTGGTCCATTCCCATGCCTAATTTTTATAATAATTTTAAAATGTGTAAATTATTTTTAAAACATGTTTAATTTTAGGATTACTATCTGTTTATAACAAGTGTTTTTAAAAAATAACTACATTTTCAATATGAATGATTATAAGTTGTAATGAATTTTACAATTACAAGTTTATTTAAAATATGACTCTCTGTTCATTTGAAAAAAATACGTAGTAACCTTTCAAATAAGTTCAATAGAAAAAGTAGTCTCATTTCAACAAAATAAAAATCTCAAATTAAAGAAAAATCATCCCTTGATCATGTCTATTGATCTCAAAATTCGGACAAATAGAATTAGAGTTTATGTATTATAATGTCTCTTCTTCATGTGTTGATTATCATGTCTTCTATTTCTCACACTTCTTATTCCAGTCAAATACTGTTGACGATGTTGGTATATGTTATAAAAGTTTTAAAGAGTTTCAATTAGGCTTAGGACGTGGCGAGAAACTGGGAATCACAGTTTTTATATCACATTGTTAATTTGACATCAAAAATTCTCAAAACACATTCAAAATCTCATGTATGAAGTATTGTTCGCAAATAACATGCATAATTTCATGAATCATATTTCATTTCATAAACTACATAGAATGGTGGCCTTAAGTTCACAAAAATACTTGAATCATTTGTTTGCTTTTACGGTTTTTAATTCGAACTCGGTTGACCAACTTGTTTGGTCTTACGCTCTTAGTTTGGCAGACTCATTTATCTATTGTTATGACAACCTTGTTATAACCCGGTAAGTTATGTCTATTCTTTTATGTCATGTTATAATGTTAAAGGGGACTTTTTGGTTAGGTATTATATGTTTTAGGGTCTTATTATCACTAATTAGTAATTAGAGGTCCTTAGTGTTAATGTATTCATAGTTATGATGAGTCGCCTTATTTATGATGTGTCGATCTTATCCCTATAAGCACGAGGTGTCGATCATATCCCTATAAGCACGAGGTGTCGATCCTATCCCTATAAGCACGAGGTGTCGATATTATCCTTATAAGCACGAGGTGTCGATCTTATCCTATAAGCCCAAAGTGTCAAGGTGTCGATCATATCCCTATAAGCACGAGGTGTCGATCCTATCCCTATAAGCACGAGGTGTCGATATTATCCTTATAAGCACGAGGTGTCGATCTTATCCTATAAGCCCAAAGTGTCGAGGTGTCGATCTTATTTTATAAACACGAGGTGTTGATCTCATCCTATAAGCATGAGGTGTAGAGATTCTCTTATCCTATAAGCACGAGGTGTCGAGTTCTTATAAGAGTGCAATCTTGAAAGCAATAGGAACAAGTTGTTAATGCCTTATGTTTAGCTATAAATAGAGGTAGAAGAAAGAATATTGAGATGATACCAAATTTCTCTCTCTCTCTCTCTCTCTCTCTCTCTCTCTCTCTCTTAATATACTACTAAGCTTAAAGTAAGAGATCAAGGAAAAGCTAGGAATAATCAAGGGTCAGTTACTCGTCAGTGAAGTTTGATAAGTGGTGTTCAGTTGTGTCGTTTGAGCGTGTGTGGCTTCGAACTCTTAATAAGATGAGTTTTCTTTTAACCATTTTTGAACTGGAATACTTATATTATGAAATGGTTTATATGTGATATGTGTAGTAATGATTGTGAGTTATATGGAATGTGATTATTGAAATGAAATCTCATATGTTTGAGCATTGCATTACACTATTGTATTTTGGCCGAACGTAGAGACCGAATGGAGTTGGTTGTGCCGTAAGGGGCAACGGGGTTGGTTGTACTTGAGGTACTACGAAGCAAATTAATTAGTTGTGCTTAGCGGCCAAATAATTCTGATATGGCCATGGGTTGTTGGTGTTATAGGCCAACGAAGTGTGTTGTGTACATTGCATGAGATTTGAATTGTGATTTGTTGATAACAGTTTCATATCAATGTTTTCATAATATTGTTATTAAAATGTTTGGGGTTATCTCACTTAGACCAATTGGTCTAACCCTCATTGTTTTCCAAATCTGTATTCTAGGACAGATGACTGGTAAGGCAAAAGGAAAAGATAAGCTATGATGTTATGTGAAGAAATGTGTTGTACGTGGGAAGCTATTATGAGTTAATACTTCTAGTTGAACAATGTTATATGTCAATGGTTTTTGTTGGATGTAGTATTATGTAAGTGTAATTCTAGACTTCGGGACCCTATATATAATATGTGGGTGTTTGTAATGTAAATGTTTGCATGTATTATATGATACATGTTATATTTTAAGGTGGGTTGTTACAATTGGTATAAAAGCCTATGTTTAAGGGTTTAGGTATTTGGATCCATACCTAGACTTAAACTACATAATGTTCTGTGAAGTAGGATGTCCCTATTATGTCTAGAACCTTGGAATGTTAAATATAATGGGTAGAAAGAACGACATGTAAGGTAAATTCAAATTACATTTAGCCAATGTAATTATGAGCTTGCAGGTGCATGTTTGAACTGGAATACCTTATTATATTGGGTATGTGATTAAATGTGTATCAATATTTACGAATTGACAGGATGTCCAGTGGTTCTCATCGGATGGAAAGAGATGAAAAAGAGAATCCAGACAATGCCAATTTGCAAATGGAGAATATCAATGAAATGATTCCGGATGTACAAGGAAGAAGTCGGGGTCGGAGACAGAGACGGGGCCAAGCCAGGGAATTCATTTTGAACAGGAACGTTCTGTACACGAAAGTTCAAGTAGTGGTCGCATTAGAGGCAGGGGTAGACCTAGAGGCAGGGGTCGATCACAAGACACTGAATATGTTACTCGAGCTGACCTCGTTGCAGAAATGGGTAAACTTCAGTCTAATTTGTAAACAATGTTTGGACAACCTCATGATATAGAAACTGAAGAACCAGAAGGACCTGAACCTATCTTGGAAGCAGAGGTACACACTCCGGCTGTTACTGTTCCTATCCAAAATAACTGTGATTAAAAAATGTTTTTGACTTGTAAACCTCCAACGTATTCGGGTGAACGAGATCCCATTAAATCCATACGTTGGTTGAAAGAAGTCGAATCTATTTTCAAAACGAGTAAGTGTGCTGACGAGGACCGAGTTTTATTTGGAACTGCGATGCTCAACTCTGATGCCATGTATTGGTGGGAAGCTTTAATATCTTCAAAAGAACCCAATGTTTATACCACTTTTTCATGGGAAGATTTTTCTAATGCTTTTAAAAATCAGTTTTGTCCCCAAACCGCAATCCGACAATTAGAAGAAGAGTTCATGAATATGAAACAGGGAAATATGACTGTTAGGGATTATACTGCTAAATTTTTGGAAAAATCGCGTTTTGCTGAATACTACATGTCTACAGAAGCCCGAAAAGTAGAAAGGTATATTTTTGGACTGAATTCTGAAATAAGAGGATTGGTTATTGCTATGAAACCAGACACTTCCACCTCTGCAGTTGATGCTGCGGAAATAACCGAAAGAGACCGGGGAAGGGATGTGAATGAGAGAAGTTTTGGAAAGAGGAAGTGGGAGGGCCATCTTTTGATCCCAAAAAGTCAAGATTTACTAAATTTGATAACCGTCCAACCTTTAGAACCGATGAAAGACTGTGACCCAAATGCAATAAAGTCCACCAAGGTGAGTGTAGTGTTGATCCAAGAAACTGTTATAAGTGTGGAAAGTCGGGTCACATAGCCAAAGATTGTCGGGTTACCAGATTCTGTTATTACTGCAATTTTCCGAATCATCTACAATATGATTGCCCACAAATGAAAGCTCGGGGAAGTAACATGCTTGGAGGTGCACAGGGTAGTAGGGGGAGATGTTCGAAAGCCTGAACCACCTAAAGCTAAGGGGCGTGCTTTTCAGATGACAACAGTTGAGGCCGAAGAACACCCGGACGTGGTGACAGGTACATTATTGATAAACTCAATACGTGCAAAGGTGTTATTTGACTCTGGTGCAAACCATTCATTCATATCTTCTTCTTTTGTTAACTGTTTGCATGTGAAACCAAAAGTGTTAGATTATGCATTAGTAGTAGAAACTGCTAATGATAATCAAGTATCGGTTAGATAGGTATTTGATGATTTTTATATTGATGTGGAAGGGTGTTAAGTACCAATTCAGTTATTCCCTATGTCTTTAACTAAATTTGATGTGGTAGTGGGAATGGACTGGTTAGCTAAAACCAGGTCAGTATCGTATGTAATAAAAAGTTGATTAATATTGACTTGCCTGGGAAGGGACCGGTTATAATATATGGTGATCATAGAAACCATCAGTCTTGTCTAATATCTATGTTAAATGCTCGTAAATGTGTTAGTAAAGGTTGTCAGAGTTTCTTAGCTTATGTGATTGACACCAAGAAAGAAAAGGGTAAAATTGAAAACATATCGGTAGTCAGTGAATTCCCGAAAGTCTTTCCTGATGACTTGATTAGTCTTCCTCCCGATAGACAGATATAGTTTAGTATTGATTTGTCACCCGGGGTCGCTCCTGTTGCACGTACACCTTACCATCTGGCTCCTTCTGAAATGAAAGAAATGAAGTCTCTGTTATAAGAACTTTCTGATAATGGTTTCATTAGATCGAGTACTTCTCCATGGGGTGCACCGGTTTTGTTTGTTATGAAAAAGGATGGGTCAATGAGAATGTGTATAGATTACCGGGAACTGAACAAACTGACAATAAAGAATAAATATCCACTTCCCAGAACTGGCGACCTTTTTGATCAGTTAGTTGGGGCCAGTTATTTTTCAAAGATTGATTTACGGTTAGGTTATCATCAGTTGAAGGTCAGAGAAGAAGATGTGTTGAAAACTGCTTTTTGTACCCGTTATGATCACTATAAATTTTTGGTAATACCTTTTGGTTTGACAAATGCATCGGCAACTTTTATGGATATGATGAATCGGGTATGTAAACCCTATCTCGATAAATTTGTAATTTTTTTTATCGATGATATCTTTATTTATTCCCGATCTAAAAAAGAACATGCTACTCATCTTCGTTTGATTTTGGAGCTATTGAAAAGTGAACAGTTCTATGCTAAGTTTTCTAAATATGAGTTCTGGTTACGAGAAGTACAGTTTCTTGGGCATGTTGTTTCTCAGAAAGGCATACAGGTTGATCCAACTAAGATTGAAGCAATTGAAAATTGGGAACCACCAAGAACACCGACAGAGGTAAGGAGTTTTCTGGGTTTGACAGGTTATTATCGGAAGTTTATACAGGATTTTTCTCGCATTGCAACACCTTTGACCAAATTGACGAGAAAGATTGTAAAATATGAATGAAAAGAGGAACAAGTTGAAGCCTTCAGAATTCTCAAAGAAAGACTTTGTAGTGCACCGATTCTAACCTTACCCGAAGGTGCAAAATATTTTGTCGTTTATAGTGACGCTTCAAAGTTGGGTTTGGGATGTGTTTTGATGCAGCGCGAGAAAGTTATTGCATATGCCTCCCGACAGTTGAAAGATCATGAAAGACAATATCCCACACGTGATATGGAGCTTGCCGCAGTTGTTTTTGCTTTGAAGATTTGGAGACATTATTTGTACGATACCAAGTGTCAAATTTACACCTATCATAAAAGTCTTCAACATTTATTCAATCAGCGGGAACTGAATATGCGGCAGCGAAGGTGGCTAGAATTAGTGAGTGATTACGATTGTGAAATTATGTATCATCCGGGGAAAGCAAATGTGGTGGCCGATGCATTAAGTCGTAAAGAAAGAAGTGGAACAATAAAAGCCATCACATTACGAGCCGAGTTACTACCAAACATCTTTGAAGAATTGAAGAAATGTCAGATCGAAGCTTTCAAAGAAGAATACTTGAAACGGGAACGTCTTGTAGGTATGTCATCTTTACTACTAACAGATGATCGTGGTTTACTATGTTTTGAAAACCGAATATGGGTACCTCATTTGGGTGATCTACGTGATAGAGTATTAAAGGAAGCTCACCAGTCTCGTTTTTCTATTCATCCTGGCACTAACAAGATGTACAGGGACTTACGACAATTCTATTAGTGGACGGGTATGAAGAAAGACATTGCTTAGTATGTGGATCGTTGTTTAACATGTTTGTAGGTTAAAATTGAACATCAGAAACCATCTGGTAAGTTGCAATCGTTAGAAATACCAGTTTGGAAATGGGATCACATCACAATGGATTTCATCATGAAGTTGCCGAGAACTCCAAAAGGTTTCGATGCTATTTGGGTAATCGTTGATAGATTGTCAAAGTCCGTCCATTTCTTACCGATGAAAGAATCGTATTCTTTGGAAAGATTAGCTAAGTTATATATTGATGAAATAGTAACTCGACATGGTGTGCCGTTGTCAATCGTTTTTGATCGTGACAGTCGATTTACTTCAATGTTTTGGAAGAGTTTTCAGCGAGAGATGGGGTCACAGATAAAGCTAAGCACTGCCTATCACCCTCAGACAGATGGTCAAAGCGAACGGACTATTCAAACATTGGAAGATATGTTGCGGGCTTGTATTATTGATTTTGGTGGATCATGGGAACGATATCTATCTTTGATTGAATTTTCCTATAATAACAATTATCATTCTAGTATTCAAGCGGCACCTTTTGAAGTATTGTATGGTCAAAATGTCGAACTCCTTTGTGTTGGAACGAAGTTGGAGAGAAACAGTTAGCTGGGCCAGAAATAGTACAGTTAACAGCTGATAAGATTGGACAGATTCGGGAACGACTGAAAGTGGCTCAAGACAGACAGAAAAGCTATGCCGACAGACGCCGGAAACAGTTAGAATTTCAGATTTGGGACAATGTTATGTTAAAAGTGGAGTAGTTCGGTTTGGGAAACGGGGTAAACTAAGTCCGAGTTATATTGGACCATTTGTGATAATTGAAAGAATCGGTGAAGTGGCGTATCGGTTAGAGCTTCCATCTGAGCTAAGTAGTATTCATAATACTTTCCATGTTTCAAATCTTCGAAAGTGTTTAGTTACTCTTGATCAGGCAATACCGTTACCAGAAATTCATGTTGATGAAAAATTATCATTTATCGAAGAACCGGAAGCGATTATTGATCAGAAAGTTAAAGTACTTAGAAATAAAAAAAATCAGTTTGGTAAAGGTACAGTGGCGGTATCACAAAGGGCAAGATGCTACGTGGGAACTAGAATCCGATATGAGAACCAAATACCCCAATTTGTTAAATTGACCGAATTCCGGAATGGAATTCCTTTTAGGGGGAGATATTGTTATAACCCGGTAAGTTATGTCTATTCTTTTATGTCATGTTATAATATTAAAGGGGACTTTTTGGTTAGGTATTATATGTTTTAGGGTCTTATTGTCACTAATTAGTAATTAGAGGTCCTTAGTGTTAATGTATTCATAGTTATGATGAGTCACCTTATTTATGATGTGTCGATCTTATCCCTATAAGCACGAGGTGTCGATCTTATCCCTATAAGCACGAGGTGTCGATCGTATCCTTATAAGCACTAGGTGTCGATCGTATCCCTATAAGCACGAGGTGTCGATCCTATCCCTATAAGAATGAGGTGTCGATCCTATCCCTATAAGCACGAGGTATCGATCCTATCCCTATAAGCACGAGGTGTCGATCCTATCCCCATAAGCACGAAGTATTGATCCTATCCCTATAAGCACGAGGTGTCGATATTATCCCTATAAGCACGAGGTGTCGATCTTATCCTATAAGTCCAAAGTGTCGAGGTGTCGATCTTATTTTATAAACACGAGGTGTCGATCTCATCCTATAAGCATGAGGTGTCGAGATTCTCTTATCCTATAAGCACGAGGTGTCGAGTTCTTATAAGAGTGCAATCTTGAAAGCAATAGGAACAAGTTGTTAATGCCTTATGTTTAGCTATAAATAGAGGTAGAAGGAAAGAATAATGAGATGATACCAAATTTCTCTCTCTCCATCTCTCTCTCTCTCTCTCTCTTAATAAACTGCTAAGCTTAAAGTAAGAGATCAAGGAAAAGCTAGGAATAATCAAGGCTTAGTTACTCGTCAGTGAAGTTTGATAAGTGGTGTTCAGTTGTGTCGTTTGAGCGTGTATGACTTCAAACTCTTAATAAGGTGAGTTTTCTTTTAACCATTTTCGAACTGGAATACTTATATTATGAAATGGTTTATATGTGATATATGTAGTAATGATTGTGAGTTATATGGAATGTGATTATTGAAATGAAATCTCATATGTTTGAGCATTGCATTACACTATTATATTTTGGCCGGACGTAGAGACCGGATGGAGTTGGTTGTGCCGAATGGGGCAACGGGGTTGTTACAAACCTCATGAGAACCGTCATAGTCCCATGACCCCCCCCCCCTAACTCCTAATATACAATAATACAAGTCAACGCAAAACTAAATGCAACAAAAACATAACTTTCCATTTTTTAACATACCATAGATTCGGATGTTTCAAATAATTCATTATGACATTTAACAAAAACTTAAATATTCAATAATGTCGGTGAAACATTTGCATGCATCTAGAAAAACTGTCACATTAAACATAATGTTTCAGGGGTTTATGACTACCATCCATAGCAATGTTGCATCTCACAATGGTTGGTGGTCAGCGATAATGACTTGACTGCATGAACACAAGATTTTCATACCAATCGACATGTAATGCTATTTCAAATATCAAACTCAAATAAACTTAAGTTTACAAAAGTAAATCTTACTTCAAATTGTTGCCTAGAAAATGGGACTTCGAGGCTTAGATCCATGTCTCATTATTATTTCCACAATGGTTCGATTGCCTGATTCGAGGGTTTGATGTGCTGAGATATCGCAATTCCTCTCATATGTACATATATATGGGAGAGATTGGTTTTTCATTTGCCTCATAATTAATACAAGAATTCCAAAAGGCTTCACAATTTCATACCCTCCCCCCCCCCCCCCCCCCTACTAGGAGTGTTTGTGGTATTACACTTCGGAGTCAAACTCCAAACCATATCGCATATGTTTTTTAAGTTTTTCCTTTTCGAACGAATAAATGAGCTCCACAAACTTCCGAATCTTGACAATCTACTTGTTATGCTATTTAGTAATTAAAAACTAATCATAATCAAAATATGATTAATAGCAACTAATAATTTAATACTAATTTTATTTACTTAGAATAAGGTAAAATATTATGGGCATAATTAGAAAAAAAAAAGGCTTTTGGAGTATATGGAAATGCAAATTTAAGTGGTGTTTAAAGGAAAGGGATTATAAGTTATGGTTTATTGAATAGAGTTTTTCAATAAATTCAAAATTTTGCTCGTTTGTGTTATTACTAAACATGACTATAATTAGGGGTTGTGTATCAAACACTTACAGATAAGTGCTAACTGGGAAGCGAAGTTACCTTTACTCTTATTCTGTAACATTCTCGGTCATCAAAGTGGATTGTTGGTAATCGTTTTAACCCGGTAAATATTATTAATTAATATATTATATTACTATAAATTTGTTTTAATTATATTATTAAATATGTAATTTGTTATTTTTCTAAATGTCATTAAAATATATAAGATAATCATTGAATTCTAACAAAATACTTAATTTTTTTTATATAAAAAACATTATCACTTTCTAAAAATCATCTAAAATTGTACTGTAAATCGACAAAAAAACAAAAAATACAATGAAACATTAAAATCGTGATGTATCTCGCTGCATTGCGCGAGTACGCTTCTAGTATCTATACTATATTATAAAGTAGGGATAAAAAACTCTTAAATACAAATTATTAGGCACAAGGTACAATCATTATATGCAAGATTTTTAAAAATCTCTTAAATTACAAGTATCAAAGCACAAGATACATATTACTACTGCAACCTTCTAACACCCACCAATTTGGTATGTGCAGAGTTTCCTTTTATGCAGACATTTCAATGTATCACTATTTAATTAATATATTATATTACTATGAATTTGTTTTAATTATATTATTAAATATGTAATTGGTTATTTTTTTCTAGATATAATTAAAATATATAAGATAATAATTGAATTCTAACAAAATACTTAATTTTTTATATAAAAAAACATTATATTATTAAGGCTAAATTAAATAAATTAATAAAAAAATATTATCATTTTCTCAAGACCATCTAAAATCGTACTGTAAATCGATAAAAAAACAAAAAATAAAATGAAACATTAAAATCGTGATGTATCTCACTACATTACGCGAGTACGCTTATAGTATTATAATAAAAAAAGAAGTATATTTTAAAAGAAATGGAAACGAGAGAAATCCAAAGGACTTTCGGCGTCTCTGTAAACAGCTTTTGACTGGGGATCCCACCTTCTCCGAACACCGCCGCCGTCTCCTCCTCTCAATTTTATCTTTTTTTAAACATTCCTGTTCTTATAAAAATATATTTTAATGAAATTTTTCTTTATTAAAATATAAAATTAATATATTTTTCATACATTACTTTCTTCGTAAAAATACATACAAGAATTAACAAATGTCATAAATATGACAGTGAAATGTTCAAATAAGAAATTAAATATCGTGAGAAAGTAAGAAAAATTTTATATGTAAAACATTAAAAAAATTCATTTAAAAATACATATAGGAACTCATATGAATAATTTGTAATGTTGGTTCATAATCATATACATATCTTTAAATGGATATTTTTCAATAAATTCAAATGTTACATTTTCACAATATTCAACGTTCTTATTTAAACCAGCCCAAATTACTACATTACTTAAATATTTGTTAGACCATGGCATGCTTATCTTACATTATTACATTACTTGAATATTCGTTTTCATCCATCATCCAATTCGATCCAACAAGTTTGTTTTGCCATGACATAAAGCTGCAAAATTAAAAGTAGAATTAAACAGTATTAGAGCATCTTCAATGCATAAGTTTTTCATAGTTTTTTACTGTTACAAAAAGCTTTCTAAAGGGTTTTTGTGCATTGAAGTGAAAAACTTTTTAATTAATGGGTTGGTGTACACCAACCTTTTATTGCAATAGCTTTTTGGTAAAAATGTTGATAAAAAAAACTTTTGTAAAAGGTTTTGCATTGGAGAAGGTTTTGGAAATAGGTTTTTGATGAATAAAGTTAGTGGAAAATCCATGTGGCAAAAATAAAAATTCATAAAATGACTTATGCATTGTGGATGCTCTTAGATAATATCAAAACGTACACAATGGTACGACATATATAATGTGACACAATTAGTTTTTTTTTTTTAAACCTCTTAATGACTTAAGTCTGAATCGTTCAGACTTTTTTACACACAACCTCTTATTAATAATAATTAAAATAAAATTTCAGACTTTAGACCTCTTAAAAATCAAACGACACCTTAATGATGACAAGATCTTAATAAATGACTTATACTAACCAAAGAATCTAAAAACATCTTGTATAAATGGATAATAAAATAAGGGGTTGTTTGTTTTTTTAAAAAAATCTCTTAATGGCTCTCAAGTCTGAATCATTCATACATTTTTACACACCACCTCTTATTAATCATAACTAAAATAAGACTTCAGACTTTAGACCTCTTAAAAAACAAACGGCACCTAAATGTACCCGTAAATCTCAAATGAAGTATTGTCCAAAATGGATAATATATATATATATATATAGACATTATCTCCATCTCAAAGAATAGAATAACGGTTTGTATTAAACCTCCAACTTACAAAATTATATTTTAATTTCAAAATAACTCATAAAATTTTGAAGAATGAAGAAATCATCACAAGTTTAAAATAATTATTCTCATCCAATGTTCTAAAAAACTTGGCGCACAGACGCCATGATGCGTCATGGCACCAAGGCTTTTCACGCCACGTTAAGCTCATGGCACGCCATGGCCTAATGCCAATTATCGTAATAAGATATTTGATTTTTCTTTACGTTTTTAATATCTTATTTGCAAATTTTTATTATATAACCTAATTTAATTTGCTTATTACTATTAACTCATTGAGTAACACTACAAAATGTACGTTTTTATATATAATATTATATATGAATTAGAAATTTGATGCCATAAGTCACATTTTGAAAACGTCTTGGCTTCGTCCTGGCTCCTAAGGCTTGAGGTTTGGTCTCGCCGCTACGTCACGTCTCACGCCATTAATTTATAACCTTGTTCTGATCTTACAAAAATTCTTACAACCAGTAACCAAATCAAATATATATCAGAGTAATGAGTAGTAATAGTGATTAATAAAATTGTAATATTTAACCAGATATATTATTCAAGAAAAAAAATGTTATTATATATTAAAAAAATTAAAATACCTTTTCCGATAATCGCGCAATAGTATATACATACATATATATATATGGGAAGGTTCAAACGAGAAGCTAAACATTTTGCGAGAAGACGAGAAATGTTTAATCATAAATGATACACAAGCTTACACTACAAAATTTACGACCTTTTCCGACGGCCAAATCCGCCGGAAATCCGCCGGAAGTAGTGGTTTTCGGCGGATTTGGTCGGTCGGAAACGGGGGCGCCGCAAACCTTCGTTTTCGGCGTCGTTTTCGGCGAATATATGTTTTCGGCAGAATTTTCGGCTGAATAATCCGCCGAAAACAAATTCGAATTTTTTTTAAAGTTTCAACGATTTGTTTAATCCATAAAATTAATTTAGTAGTTTTGGCGGATTTTCGGCGGAATATTCCGCCGAAAATTGTTTTTATTTTATTTTTTTATTAATAAATTAACTTATTTTTTTATTTCCCTTTTAAAAATTCGTCGAAAGTTTGCGGCGGATTTGCGACGGAATATTCCGCCGAAAATATTTATTTATTTTATTTTTTATTTTTTTATTTTGTTTTCGGCGGAATATTCCGCCGAAAATCCGCCGAAAATCTTAAAAATGAAAACCAGAAAAACCTTGTTTTTTCATTAAAAATCTTTCTATAAAACCTACTAAAAACAGTAAAAACTTGTTGAAAGCTGTAAAAACTGCCAAAACTATAAAAACCATAAAATACAACTAACATAAATAAAACATAAAATACAACTAACATAAATAAAACATAAAATGCAACTAACGTAAACATAACATATATTGTTCAATTGTCAAAGTGCTGTTCCTAAATACATAATGGGTTGCGAAATCTTAAGCAAATATCATCACATGGGTGGTGGCGGTGGCGGTGCCCCTGACGATTGTGAAGAATAGAATTGCTTTACCAATTCACACATATGCTCGTACTGGGCATCACGTTCCCGCTAACGTGCCAATTCCTCCGCCTAACGTGCCAATTCCTCCGCCCGACGTGCCTCTTCCTCCACCGCACGTCTCTCTTCCCGCTCCTTCAACTCCTGAAGTTGGGTCTTTAGATCCTCAATTTCCTAAAAAATAAAATAAAAAAAGACGTTAGAAGAAGTTTAACATGAATTATAAAATAAATTGATAAAACTCATGTAATGAAATGTGGTACGCACCTGTCGGGAAAAAATTAAAAAAATTATATTCCGTCGGAAATCCGCCGAAAATAATTGATTTTTTTAATAAAATAAAATTAAAAAAAAAATTCCGGCGGATTTTCGGCGGATTTCCGGCGAAAGTCAAAGTGGTTTGACCCGTTTGACTTCCGTCGGAAATCCGCCGAAAATAGTCTTTTATTTAGTAGTGTTAATCATCTATTATTTCACATGATTTTTCTATCAAAGATTAGAATATAATATATTGGTTAATATATATTTGATTCATAATGGATCTGTTTCATATGTATTCGGTTTATAATGTGAAACTTTTTAGTTGTATTATTTGTTTCACAAATACATGAAAGATGTTCATATTGTGAAACAAATATATGTTAATCAATACACTAAATTCAAGTCATGGATGGAAAAAAAATCATATGAAATAACACATGATACATCGATTTTCAAGGTTATCACAATTTTATGAGTTCTCAAATGAAAACTCATATATATATATATATATATATAAGAAATTAGTATTTGCAATTTGTTATATATATATTTGTGTGTGTGTGTACATTTATATATAGAGAGAGAAAGTCGGGTTCAAACGACAACAATACTTGTTTAAACGAACATGAGAACCAACAAAATCATATATGATTTCACATTAACGCGCGAAAAATGCCACGCGGGCGACTTTGGTCGCGACTTCAGGTCCGCATGGTTTTTTTGCGCATTAATTTAGAATCATATATGATTTTGTTGGTTCTCGTGTTTTTTTAAATAGATATTGTTCTCGTTTGATTCTTCATACATATACACACACACACACACACATATATATATATATATATATATAAATTCCAGTCATGGATGGAAAAAGATTATGTGAAATAGCACATGATACACCAGTTCTCAAGGTTGTCACAATTTTATGAGTTCTCAAATGAAGGCTCATATATATATATATATATATGTGTGTGTGTGTGTGTGTGTACATGTATATATATATATATATATATATATATATATATATAGAGAGAGAGAGAGAGAGAGAGAGTCGGGTTCAAACGACAACAATACCTATTTAGACGAACATGAGAACCAACAAAATCATATATGATTTCACATTAACGCGCGAAAAATGTTGCGCGGGCGACTTTCTCCGCGGCTTCTGGTCCACATAGTTTTTTTGCGCATTGTAAATCATATATGATTTTGTTGGTTCTCGTGTTCTTTTAAATATGTACTATTCTCGTTTGACCCTCCATATATATATATATATATATATATATGCACCAATTTTCAAGGTTATCATAATTTTATGGATTCTCAAATAAAATCCCATATATATAGAATTTAGCATATTAAGAAACCTCATCTTGGTGACATCATACCTTGTTCCCTAATTGACCTTTCTGTATCCTCAAGGAACACATGCATAGAAAGTGAGAAGGAAGGAAAAGAAAGGCAAGTGTAGGGTATGGTGGAGATCTAGTAGGGATCACTTTCCTTCAACATTCTATTGATTTCTACATCTTCCCCACTATACAGGAGAATTTCAGGACATCCCTCTTTTTGTCCATGACCTAATTTTTTTGTCCACCAACCTCAATTTTGGGTATTTTGTCTATATTCAACACAATGTTTTTAATATATATACATATACATACATACATGTATGTATGTATATGTATATATATTAAAAACATTGTGTTGAATATAGACAAAATACCCAAAATTGAGGTTGGTGGACAAAGAAACATTCTTTTGGGGAAATGGTTTCTAATTTTAGGTGTTGAAAATTTTTCTATGTAAAAGCAAATCATATCTAAAAAGGGTTAAATCGAATTCAAGAGGAGTTTGAAAAATGTTTGTTTGAGATATACATTGAACCATAGTCTTTTAAAAGACGATAATGTGTACACCCTTTCACCAATCTTTTGTGAGTTGTGACGGCCAAAGAAAGATCAATAGATTATGGTTTACATTGCCAACTTGATATTGTTTTAATTATGGATAAAATTTTATTTATTTTGAAGTAATTATATTGTATGTATGTGATGTACAAGATGTTGATTTTTTCACATCGAAATTAAGAAAATAAATGACGGTTTATTTTAAAATACTAGAAATGTACTCGCGCAATGCAGCGAGATACATCACGATTTTAATGTTTCATTTTATTATTTGTTTTTTTTGTCGATTTACAGTACGATTTTCAATGGTTTTGAGAAAATGATAATGTTTTTTTTATAAATTTGTTTAATTTAGACTTAATAATATAATGTTTTTTATATAAAAAAATAAGTATTTTGTTAGAATTCAATGATTATCTTATATATTTTAATGACATCTAGAAAAAATAACCAATTACATATTTAATAATATAATTAAAACAAATTTATATAATATAATATATTAATTAATAGTGATACATGGAAATGTCTGCATAAAAGGAAGACTCTGCACATACCAAATTGGTGGGTGTTAGAAGCCTGCAGTAGTAATATGTATCTTGTGCTTTGATATTTGTAAATTAAGAGATTTTTAAAATCTTGCATAAAATGATGGTATCTTATGCCTAATAATTTGTATTTAAGAGTTTTTTATCCGTGCTTTATAATATAATATAGTATATATATATATATATATATATAGAGAGAGAGAGAGAGAGGTTCATTTGAGAAATGGTAAATATATGAGAAATAGAGAAGTAATCTTAGCCATTCATCTGGTCAACATTTGCGGCTTTGACCACGAAGCACCGGATAATTCCTTGTGTGGTCGATAGAAGATAGAGGGGTAATTTCGTAAAATACATGGGATGAGTTCATATATGTATCTGTATGAATCACAAAGATTCATATATGAATCTGTTAATTAGTTCAACTGATTCATATATGAATCATAGATGTTCATATATGAATCTGTTAGTTAGTTCAACTGATTCATATATGAATCACAAAGGTTCATATATGAATTAGTTAAAAGAGTTCAGTTGTGAATTGCACTGGTTCATATATGAACATATAGTTCATATGTGAATTATACATGTTCATATATGAACACAGCCCGTGTGTTTTGTAAAATTTACGAAATTGTCCTTCTATTTTTTGGATAGCCGCAACTTCTGACCAGTCAAAGCCGCAACTTTTGACCGGTCAAAGCCGCAATATTTGACTAGTCAAATCCGATCTTTACCATATGAATGTCTAGGATTACTTCTCTATTTCTCATATATTTACCATTTCTCAAATGAACCAAACACTATATATATATATATAGAGAGAGAGAGAGATAGAGAGAGAGAGGTTCAAATGCAACCCTTTATATGGTGCAACCCCATGCAACCCCTCTATCCACCACTCATTTTATTTTTACATTTTTTAATTAAAAAACTGGAAATAAAATGAGCGGTGGATAGAGGGGTTGCACAATGTAAAAGGTTGCATAATAACCTACCCCTATATATATATGAAAGAATGTTCATAGAATATAATGTATCATTTAAAAGAAATATTTTATATCCAAATTACTTATTTAATGTTGAAAGCTTATGTTATATATTGGTCATGATGACAAAACACCAATGTAACACCCCAAGTTTTAACTAACATGAAAGGTTATGTTAGATGAATGGTTGATGTGTAATCAAGGAAATAACTGAGATACAACGACACAAGGGTAGAATAGCTAATTATGAGTGCATATATGGACTAAAAAGGGATGTTAGAGAAAACACATTGAAAATAAGATTTGCGAGTTAGAAAAAGAAAATAGGACGAGAGGAAATTGGGAGGGGCTATCATAACCCATTGATGATCATATGACAAGATATCATCAGTGCCATTGCATTCCTCTACGCTTAGAGAAACAAAATCAAAAATGATGTGAGTTTCATGTGTGTGCTGATGTAGAAAAGGCATCATGAGGAGTAGTAATCAGAAGATCAAATCAGTGTGATTGATGTACAACTTCTACATAAAGCTTATGTTTTGATGATTAATGCGAGTGGTTGTTGGAAAACAGAGAAACAAATCATAAATTTTGATACATGTAATGTTGGTTATATGATGTTTAATTCATGTTTGGAGTTGGATATACATGTTATAATTGTTTATATGCAAAAACAAGGAAGATAATTGGTCTATAATCAAGTAATTTGGACTGGTATCAATGAACCAATCAAACAATGAATCTAAAAAAAGATCTTGTCCATTCTACACGATCATACACGATTTGCTTTGTTATTTGGCAATTGGCACAGCCGTACATGGGCTGGCATGACCATGTGGCTTTGTGAGGCATGGTTGTGTCGTTGATTGGCATGGCCATGTGAGATTTTTTATGTAGTTTTCTACGATCGTGCTAGATGTAATAGTTGACCATGCATGAGTTAGTCAATATGACATTTCTTATGTAGAGCAACAATATAGCAGTAAGAGTACACATTGAGGTGAGTTTCTATGTGACTTCAATTGATTCACTTCTTTGTATGTTTCATCATATACAATTGAACTATGCATGTTTTAGTACTTTAAAAGGATCTATACATGCTATGTGTTACTTGTTTTAAACTACTTTTATCATGATCTAATTGATTTCTAGTATATGATACATGTGTTATGCATGAAAATGGTTTTTGTATGCGTGCATGATTATATGTCGAGACACTAATATCATGGCATGTTACGCTAGGCAAATTGTGTAACACCCCGAATTTCGAAAGATATCATTTCAAGTTAATGCGGAAATCAATATTTTAAGGGGAAAAATAAGATATATGATCTTGGACTTGAATTCTAGATTTTATAGTCTTAATGGATAAATAATTCAATTATGAGTCCAACGGTTCTTTCCGGAGCGAAAACGGAGCTAAAACGAAGAAGTTATGGCCAAAACAGCGGTCGGTACAAGCTTGGCTAAAGTGCCTAGCGAAAGTGACATCTGTCACTTTAGCTTGGCACTATCGTTGAGAGTCTAAGAAACCCTCGGTACATTTGGCGCGAGAGTTCCTCGCGAAAGTGACATATGTCACTTTAGCCAGGCACTTTAGCGGAGCGAGCCTGGAAGTTAAAAATCCGATTTTTAGGGGTTTTCTTCATTTGCTCATTTCTCCTTCACCATAACTCCGTTTTGGGCGATTCAAAATGCTATGGTTTCGATTTTGAGAGCTTTTCAAGGTTAGATTTGTTAGTTTTGGGTAAATTCAAGAGTATTTGGTGGTGGAGTGGAAGCTAGGATCAAGAGTTCATCATCATCAGCTCCATCTTCAAGAAATTTGAGTTTTCTAGGTTTTCATCAAAACCTAAGTGGTAAGTGTATCCCTTCCATTTCTAAACCTTGATATAGGTTATAAATGCTCCATTGATGGTTCCCTAGTGTTTGCTTTCTCTAATTTCGGTTTGGAAGTATTTTGGGAGTTTTGGGTTAAAATTAGGGTTTTACCCAAAGTGGAGATTTTGATGATAAGTATTTGGGGAGTGGTTCTATATGGTTGATTATGGTTATTTACGGTTGGATACTTGTGGATCTAGGTTATGGAAGTTTTGACCTTGAAGATTCAAGTTTCTTCAAAGGAGCTCAAAGCGGGGTAAAATCTAGATTTAGACCAAATCTAGCAAGGTGAGTTCAAGTTGAATTGTGAAAACGGTGTACATGCCAAAATGGCTATTTTAAAGTGTTTTATACGAAATGGTTAACTGCTGATAAGTTTGGAATATTTTGAAGTAAATTATGTTTTACTTGGTTATTTGTCAAAGGGTGAGTATTTTGATAAGTTTTCATATTTGGTGAACTTGGGTTGTGTTAACCTCAAAAAATGCTCATATTTGGGTTGAATGTTCTAACGAGTAAATAGCATGGTTTTCACATTCATGGTGATTTTGTACAAATGAAGTCTATTTCATGTTATACGTATTTCGGGTACATTTGCATTCATAAACCCTTTGGTAAATCTTTGGTCCCAATACATGTTGAGTTTTGGGTTAAATATGTCCTTATAGTGTGTGTCTTCATAAACGTTATTTTAAAGACATTTCATTTATTTGGAGGACCGATAATTATTGGTCAAATGGATTTTGAGCATCTTAGCTCGGTGTTGGCTTAAAATGAGTCGCGTGGACATTTATCCGTATTTATAACCGTCATGGTTTTGAGTATGATGACGCTTAATTTGTGTCATTGGTGAGTTACATGCTTTGGGTGCTTTGGTCATTAATTTGGAGTTATGTAATGTTTGACAGTGTCGTAATGGATCCATAGGCACGTAAGTCTGTCGGTTATGTAAGGCCTGAGGTTTTGGGTTACTTTTAGTGACCGCTCGGGTTTGCTAGCGAGTGGACAACGAGTGGCACGAGCTGCGGAGGGGGAAACTCGTCTAGATTGGATAGGCACCCACGTCTGTAAGTCCTTGAGGTGGAACTCGACGGAGTATGTCCAGAGGCATTAAACGGTCCGAGGATTGTGATGTCGGTGGTGGCATGGGAACTAGGATGTCGGGATGTGTGGTGAAATCCAATAACATCGCGGGTGGCCCCATTCACGTGTTCTCGCCACCCAAAATGGAAACGTTTAGATGACATGCAAGGAAGTCGCGTGAACGGCCTACTTGCGTGTTACTCTATTCTCAGTGTATACGGATCTCTTCATCGTTGATTCGTGGTATTTTTTTAAAGGGTAATGTTGTATTTGACCAAATTGGGTTTTTAAGTGGTCGACAGTAAATAATGGCTTTAATATGGGGTTCTTCCCAAGTATATTAAAGTTTGAATGGAATGTGTCGTTTCCACGTGCCGGTTTTTATTTTAGTCCATTTCATGGTCGTGTGAGTTTTGGGTCTAATGTCGTGTTCATGGCGATATTAATTATATAGATTTCACCTATGATTTACGGGTTGTGTGTCACGTTTCACCCGTGTTGGGTATTTCAAGTTACAACGTGTTAACCGTGTTTTATAAAATTGGGAGTCCGTCCTCTATCTTACCTTTCAGCAAGCTCCAGTTTATAATACATAAGTGCATCTCATATTAAGATTCTCGTCTTTAAAACAGTTTGGTTTGGTTAACAATTAACTCGGTGTCTCTTTCGTACAAAATGCATAGTTATTGATAAACGAGTCGTTTTCATAAGTGAAGCATATCATTTTGAAAGATTATGATTTTATTCGTATCCTTCCTTTCTAAATGATTAAATTATATGTGTTGAAAACTCTTGAATTCACTAGGCGTTAAGCCTAACCCTTTTTATTTGTCGGCATGTGCATCAGGTTCCAGTTGGGAGTTGGGTTCTAGCAGTTCTATGAAGCGTAGAGTCTTAGCTAGACACTAAAGTAAGTAATTGGTGAAGTCTTCCGCAAGTTGGAGATAGTGACTATTATTGGGTTTTAGTAGTACCCGTCCTTTTATAGTTTATATGTAAAGATTGAATGTTTGTGTATTGAAGTTGAATCTAATTGTGGTTGTAGATGATTCAATTATTGATGTATTTAGAAAATTTTAAATAAGTTGTTATTTCCAGATTTTAGGGTGTTACAAGTTGGTATCAGAGCTTAAGTTTGAGAGATTTAGGTATTGATTTTTGGATGCCTAGACTCAAACTAGCGTTCTTATAAGTGATTGTAAGTGAAGTTGCACATTAGGAACCTTAAGATAAGATGTTTTGAGGTTGACCAAGTCGTTAGAAACGGGAAACTTGTCGAGGGTCTCAAGGATGATTGTGTAGTGTACGTTCATAATGGCACCTGGTCAGTGTCATGGTGAACCTACGTGCTACATATATATACTTGAGCTACCTTGGGATGATGACCGTTGGAGTAGTGAGAAGTCCTAAGCGAGTTAGCTAAGGAAGGGTTGATGTTTATATCAAGGTCACCTGGGAGTGATAGCTAGGTGCGAGGAGGTCATTAAGTTGATCCTCTTGGGTCGGAAATCTTGGTTGGATTAAATTCGCGAGTTTGCTAGACTGATTCTATTTCAAGGAGAATTCGTAAGTTATCAATTTTGAGATTGTGACTTTAAGACGTTTGATGCATCCGGATGACGATAGTCTGTCGGGTTGTTGGGAAAGGTAGTCCTATGATGCCAAGTGCCGATCAAATTCATGCACTAAATTTATTTCTGAAATAAATTTGCCTAAATTGTTTCTTGTGTTCGTAAAACAAAAGGTTGTTTATATTATGAAGTTTCGGTAAAGCATTTAACACGCATCGGATTTTACGCTGTGAGCTTAAGCATGCATAAATTGTTTGTTGCATGTAATTGCGAAGTGTTATCTAAATTCTCTTTACTCACGTCTCATGTTTAACGTTATTTCCGAATCTTACCATATCCATGTTTTAATGTCATTTGAGTATTGGGCAAGTAGCTATGAGATTTTAACCTAGGCATTAGATCTCCTCCACATATGCCAATGGTTTTAAAGGAAAGGTTATTCCCACACGTTGAGTCGGAATTTCTTGAGAATTTTTAGTTTGTGCGAGTTTGCTAAATTTTATGGTGTACTGTGTTATACGATGTCTTTTTATGCGTGAGTTTTAATTTTTCTTCTTTTAAGCTTGCGAGTTATTTAGCGTCGTGTCCCATGTAAATTTTGTAAAGCGCTATTTTACCTTTCATTTCAGTAAAATGAGGAAACTCCTAAAAGTTTAATATTTTAAACGTATGGTTGTTTTACACTTTTGTCGAGTAATGAAAGTTTGACGCCAATTGGTTTTCACGTTAGTAAGTCTTACGAAAATTCAGTTGGATTTAGGATGTCTCGTCTTACGTCATTTTGCGTTGCGAAACTAATTTTGAGAACATGTGCATATGCATCATTGTGTGCGTTAATTGATGGGTTTTGTTAACAAATGTCACTCGTCGTGTACTATTTGCATTGGATTAAATTATAACGTTGGTGTGAGTAAATATATAAAAGATTTACGTTATTTCAAACAGAGCTTTTGTTCTGAACATATTTCAATCATTAACTTTTACTGATAGAAATTTTTGCATTGCATTTATCGAGTTAGCGGTATTCATATCGTTATAGTTATTATCTTGGTCAAATGTGTTTATCTTTACGACTTAAAACTTCCAACTCGATTTGAAATTTTATCGACATTCGCATCGTTTTACCCGGCTCTGGGGAAATGAACTGATGCATACGTAGTTATTGAAAATCTTATGCCGCAACGTCTTTTGGTTAAAAAGGCAGAAATTTTAAAGTTAAAATTTTGAGTCCTCTTTTGAATTGTACAAACCTTTATTTGCACGTGTTGTGGTACAGGAGCCTATTTTTACATTTATGGTATAAACCGTTGCGCATGTTTTATTATTGTCTTTATTAACGTAGTGTATTTTTACCGCACGTCTAATCGCTTAACCGTTTATGTATTTGAAAGTTTTATAACTTCGAGTTGGCGTATTAGTTGAAAACCTTGAACTCATTAGGCCTATAGATTTAAACCCTATTGTAAAAGGAGTTGTAATTAGGGACTGAGGGCGTCCCTGGGATTTGAAGCACCGGATGATCTGACTTGGGGTCAGTTTTGGATTTTGGGTTTCAGTTTGGAATCTGTGCGTGTTTGTCTTAATGGTGGCAGTAGATTTAAGTCTTCCGAGATGATTAAGGGGTGATTTTTTTATGCTTCGGTAGGTAATTATTGGCGCTTAGATTGGGTTTCGTTTTGGTGATTTGCTCGTCGGTGTGACACCATGGCTTATGCGGTTGGTGTACCGTCTTAGCGGGTCCGCGATCAAAAGAAATTTTGGTGATTTGTCTGCTAGAGATGTAAGATTTGAAAATTTTAGCCCTCTATTAGGTGTCAACCTTAGTGCGACAATCCGTCTGGTATGCCTATCTACCAGTGACCTTTTTATTTGTCGGCATGTGCATCAGGTTCCAATTGGGAGTTGGGTTCTAGCAGTTCTATGAAGCGTAGAGCCTTAGCTAGACACTAAAGTAAGTAATTGGTGAAGTCTTCCGCAAGTTGGAGATAGTGACTATTATTGGGTTTTAGTAGCACCCGTCCTTTTATAGTTTATATGTAAAGATTGAATGTTTGTGTATTGAAGTTGAATCTAATTGTGGTTGTAGATGATTCAATTATTGATGTATTTAGAAAATTTTAAATAAGTTGCTATTTCCAGATTTTAGGGTGTTACAAATTGGTACACCAAAAGATTAGGGTGTCCATAAGGACCAAACTACCATACATTTCGTAAGCCCATAATATATTGTACTTTGAGGATCGACGGTGACCCATACCATACGAGGAACAAAAGAGATCTTAAAAGGTCGAAACATGTTTATCTGTAGATATTCGCAATTAACTATTTTCAATATTTGGTTGTTTTTAGAATACTGTTATGTGCATGAGTTGAATACAAGAGGTTATGTTATATTTGTGACATGTTTATTATTATATTTTCTTGAAATAATATATGAAACGTTTTGCTTGATAAACTGTAACACCCCGAATTCTAGAAGTTTTTGTCGGAGTCTGAGGTTGAGCGGAGTAGCCAAGTGATTGACGGAGAGCGCGACAGTGTTCCGCGCGGGTGGAATCGCGCGGTCATCCGCGAGGGCCTCTATCCCGTCCCAACTCCAGAACCCGGCGCGGTTCTCCGCGCGGGTCAAACCACGCCGCCAACCGCTCGGAGCCTCTGTGCACTGATAAAAGAGGAAATCGGCCTCCAAACTTCATCTCTCACAAAAACCCTAAATCCCTTCCCCTTTTCTCTCCCAAACTGACCCCCAACCTCTAAAACGAACCTTAACCCATTTTGAGGGGTTTTCCTCCTTAAATCACATGATTCTTCATCATCTAGCAAGTTGGGATCAAGAACCATAAAACCTTCATCTTCATCTTCATCTTCCTCACCAAGCTCTTGGGGTTTCATCTAGCCATTTTCATCACTTGAAGTTTGGAAGCTTATGGTTCGTTTTGGTGACCTATAAGTGTTTTAGTTGGTGGATTCAAGCTATTGGTTGAGGTAACCTTCTCCTTCTTCAAGTATGGAAAATTAGGGTTTTTGGTAATAAGATGAAATATTCATGTAATTATTTGGGGAACTATTTTAAAGGGTTGATTATGATTATTTATGGTTGAAAATATGTGGATCTAGGTTTTTGAAAAGGATGGTGTTTGTGGATTCAAGTTTCTTCAAGGAAACTCTAAGTGGGGTAAAATCTAGATTTAGTCTAAATCTAGCAAGGTGAGTTCAAGTTGATTAGTGAAAACGTTGTACATGTCAAAATGTCTATTTTAAAGAATTTATGTGTTTTACATGAAATTATCAACTATTGAGCTATTTGGTAAATTTTGATTATTCGAAGTGTTTAGCTTATTAAACTTTGTAAAACATCACATTTGGGATTTTTGGGCATTTCGATAAATGTGTCATAAATGAATGGGTTTTGACGATTTATTGCATAAATAGATATTTGGTCAAAAGCGGACTTCTAAGTGATTGTCGAGTTTTATGCATCATTCATGAAATGGGATGTTTTGGAAAGTACGAATGTGTGAGTCCTTTGGTTTTGGGTCGATCCCGACTTTGGGAACACTTCAGAAAATGATAATCCTTTTTGGGTTTTGGGCCGAAGGCCAATTGCGATTTGAGAAACAAAGTTTTGGGGAAAATGTATTTTGGTTTACGTAACTATACTGGCTTTCTTGTTTTAGCCAAACGTCTATTAAGCCTCTTGGGGCTTGATTTGTACTCGGTTGAGTCTTTGGAATAATTGTTTAGTTTTTGGGTAGCTCGTTAAGGAGCCTTGGACGTACGGTGTACTTAGTTGCATCTTAATTGTGAGTTACATGTTTTGGATGCATTAGTTCATCCTTTTTAGTCATGTAACGTTTTAGACTGTAATGCATTGGATCCATAGGCATATGAGTCAGTCAGTTGGTTTAGTTGGGGACCTTATCCCCGTTTTGGGACTGGATATGGTTTATGGTTAGCGGGAGCTCGAGGTACAGATCGTGAGTGGTTGAACTCGATAACGCGTAACCTTTGTTGAAGGGCTCAAGGTATATATCGTGGGTGGTTGAACTCGATGCCCGTTTGTAATCCAGTCTGGTTACTCATCGTGGAATTTAGTGTCCGCGTTTGAAGTCTAGTGAGTGGTCCCCAAGTCATGTTTTTATGTAAGCTTGCGGTGGTAGCTTGGTTTGGGAGTCGTATACGGAGCTAAGTCTTGCGGTGGTGCTCTTGGAGAGCCGTATACGGAGACTTGTGACTTTGTGGTGAGACTCATTTAGAGGTCGAGTATGCACTAGGGTCATTTGGGTATCTTACGGTGGTAGCTAGGTTGGGAGCCGTATACGGGGATCCATGGCTCTATGTGATGCTCGAGAACATTGATAAGTGGCTTAACTTTGTATGCCCGCCACTTTCGATGAAATTCGGGTATCCCCCGTCACCGAAAGGTGTTGTTTTGGGTACTGAATTTTATTATCCAAGTTTCGGTGACGTTTTGTATAAATGGATCTTATCCATGATTTACGGGTTGTGTATTATGCCCCACCAGCTTTTTGGGTGTTTCAAAATATAAAGTTTTAACCGCATTTTTTATAATGTAGAGTTCGACTTCTATTCACGTTTTGAGTGAGTTTTGGGTTGGAGTTTATTAACGAAATAACGTTTTATATTGGGATCTTGTCCCCGAAGTAGTTGGATTTGAAAACGTTTATATTAGTGTTTTGCCTAAAATGCATATTATTGGAAAACGAGTCGTTTTCATATTCAAAGTATATCATTTGAAAGATTATGATTTAAACTGCATTACCTCTTTTCAAAGATATCTTCATTCATGTGGAAAATTCTTGAACTCACTAGGCGTTGGCCTAACCTTTTTATTTGTCGGCATGTGCAACAGGTTCCGGTTGGGTGTAGCTCTAGTGACACTCTGCAGAGAGGAGTGCTAGTTGTGTGCTCAAGAGGTGGATACCTTAGTGAAGTCTTCCGCATTTGTTTCGGGAAGAGCAACTTGTAGTTGGGATTAAGTAACACCCGACTTGGTCTAGTCCTTGTATAAGACCGGAGTTTATATTTGTTGAGGTTAAATAGAAAGTTTTAATTTGAAGATTTATCCTTTACTCGATGTAATATCACATTTTTAATTAGTTGCTCTTACCAAATTTGAGGGTGTTACATAAACCATAGACTCACTAAGCTTAATAGTTGACCAATTAAGTATAATATTGTTTCTTAGAATATGGTTTATGTAATGTTTTAGGATCGATATTATACTAGGTTTATAGACCATCTAAGTACCCGAATGATATCTTCGTTTATGTATTTGTAAGATATTTCTAATGTATACCGATTAAGTTGTGATATTATTTAAAATTGATGTCATGAGTTGTAAGATAAGTTTGTGGCATACGCCTACATCGGAAATGGGAATGTCACAACCAAGATGTATTATAAGTGTAGGCACTTATAATAGAAATGACCTATAGCTTGAGGAGTATATTTGTAAATATTTTTTTGAATATCAAATAGCACTTGTTAGTTTCTTAATTAGTTGTGTTTATAATTAAAAAAATTCTAATGGGAAGTCAAGTTTGACAAAAGAATATATTTTTATTGTAAAGATTATTTCTTTTTCCAACTAAAATATTTTCCAAAGTAGATTAAAAAAAGTAAAAATTTCTAAATTTAGAGAAATTTTTAAAAATTAATATTTAAAAGATAGAAATAATATTGTGAGTCCAAGATCACTAAATCCTAGAGAGAGAAAGTAGAGAGAGAAAGCTTTGAAGCGCAAAGTAAGATGTATTCAATAGAATGCGTGAATGTCTTACAAGGAACCAAGACCAAGGGGACTTAAATACCCTGGTCAGATACAACACAGTGTAAAGCAACTAGACCCAGTATTTGACCAAGCCTATAAATACAATGATTACTATAAAATCAGACCTAACAATTTCCCCCTTAGTAATCATTGGCGCTTTGGTCTTCAAAAATCATCTTCTAAATCAGCACGGACCATAAAAGCGACTTTATGAAGCAATTTGACTTTTAAAAGAAGATTTCTTCTCAGCATCTTTCAGTTTGATTTGTCTTTGTTGCCTTTGACAAGTCTGGACCAGTAGCTTGTGCTCTAAACGACACATCTCTTTTGAAAGATCTTGAATGAACTGTGGTGGTCGGAGCAGGAACAGCAAAAGAATTAAAATGGCTGAGAGAATAGAATCTTTGAGCGAATCTTGATCAACAGATAAACGTTTGAGCTCTTTGTCTCTTTAACTTCTCCTTGACTTCTCTGATTTCTCCCCCTCATGACCTTGATCAACTTGGTCATGTAAATGTTGGAGACGAGACAGCTTAAGATCTGCAAAATCAAAGAAACAGAGAAAACAGAAAGGTTTGCGCTACAAGTTGGTGGCGCAAAGTAAGGTTTGCGCTAACAGAAGGAAGCGCAAAGTGAGGTTTGCGCAACAAGCATGAGACGCAAAGTTTGTTTTGCGTTAGAAGCTGTTAGCGCAAATTGAGCTTTGCTCTACCAACTTGAGACACAAATCTGACTTGGAGTCTGAAAATTTTTGCCTTATTAGCTCTTTGACTCCCCCTACACAAATGCACTAAATTTGACAATTCAAGTTAGCATTCATATAGATAATCAGATACTCCCCCTCAAAAACAGATATGATCTTTGAAAAAATATTCTCTTTGTTCACTCCCCCTTGAATAATGCACAAACCCATTAAAATATATTTATGAGAACACAATGATCAAATATCAATGTAGAAAGAAAAATATACTGAATATGTATTTTGAAATGACTAAATATATAAAAATTTAAACAGAAACAAATAAAATTCTACTTAGTAAAATATCACAATAAAATCCATCAGATGAAATCAAATGTATGTGTTTGGATACAGAAACAAGTTTTATTGCATATCTAGTTAAGACATGTTCAGTTTCAAAAACTTTCATCAATCTATTCAGTATGCTCGCATGTGAACTTCGATTAGCTTCAAGAAAATGCAATTCTAAAAATATAATAGAGAACTTTGCATGTAATCACACTAAGCCATCAAAAATTCAGACTTTCACAAATTTACAGGTTTATTGCAACTCAGAAATATAGAACCAAGTATCATGAGATGTGTGCTCATTGGCATCTTTACATGAGTGTGCTCTTTGGCATCTTTTAAGCGTGTGCACTTTTGGCATCTTTTTAATCAAAAAGTTTATTAAGTAAAGAATATGCCGTAAACGTAACTTTCTATCTGACCCTATTGCAGGATTTGGATCAGCCACTCCTAGACTAGTTGGCGTTAGGGGACTAGGTGTCAACCACCTCTTGGAACTTACTTTCCCAGATCAGAAAGGCTACATCGAAAAATCATAAACCCATTCATACCAGTAGAACATGACTTTTGATCTGATTCTATAGAAGGATTTGGGTTCGATCACTCCTAGATCAAATGACCTTAGGGGACCAGATGACAAGCATCCTACAGAACTTACTTTCCCAAACCAGAAAGGTCACAGGTACAAACTTTTAAACTTAGAGATTTCTGATTTATAAGAATTTAATAATCATCTCAAACACAAGGGTTTACGTCTAAGTGCTTAGCCCATATTTTCATTACAATCCAAAATTCCGACTTTTTAGGTTTTCTAAGCATTGTAAACTATAAATATTCCGAATCACACAACTTTAAAGCAATATCAAAAGTTACAAACATGTTGCTGACTTTTCGACTTTTGTTAGAACTGAAATTTGAACATATAAGAACTTTAATATAAACAAAGCAACTTGAGAATTTATCCTAGACACACATTTTATTCAAAAGAAAGAAAAATTGTAAAACTTTTACTTTATAGAATAAAATTTGTGAAGGTTTAAACTTTTAAAATAACATGTCGACACCACAAGAAACAAGGGTTTTAGCAACAACTTTTGTCGTCGCTAAAAGTCAGTTTATCGTAAAAAATAGTTTATAGAGACGACATGTCGTCACAATAGCCTCTTGCTGAAACATCTCGTCGCTAAAGGCCCGTCGCTGAAACTCACTTTTCAAGTAGTGCGAGATTTTTAAAAATAGAAATATTTGATCGGCAAGTCTATATTCAGTTGAAACAAAATATAATTCAATAATATCATCTTCCACATAATGCAAAATGAAATTTGTGTCTCTTTTGAAAAATTGGGTTGAACAAATTCAGGAGTTGAATTGAAATGCTCAGATTCTTTTAAAACATTTGAGAAAACTGGAACAACATCATCATCAGAGATAAATGCAGCGGAAATTAAGTAGATGTACTCACAGTTTCTCATTAGTCAAAAGCTTAAAGCATTGAATAACAAGTCCTAGACTGACATGTCTAGAAGTCATAGTCTGTGGAGCACGGGTTCTGAGCTGAATTACTCAGAAGCCAAAGTCTCTTACTCTCCCTTAACATGAGGTGTCTGCAACTTAGAATCAGATTTAGACTTGGGTACCCACTTGAATTTGGGCCCGTGAAAGTTAGTTGCAGTTCGTATGGGGATAAATTTGTTAGATTTTATAATTAAAGCACGAGATATATAATCACACGAATGAACAGAATCATCAGAAGAAGAGAAAGCATAATCATCCGAACTAAAATCCGAGGAAGAACATGAGACATGTTTTGAAATTCGAATCATTTGCTTTATAGAATATTTTGAAATTTTATTACATGTAGCAAATGAATCACTTTTATAAAGTCTGTCTACACATTTATCCTCATCAATCATAGAATCAGTAGATGTTCGCTTCGCTCTACAGATCTGCTTCTTTGATCGAGCTCTCAAAGTCCTATCTGTAAGAATTGAATAGGAAGAATTAGAACTGTCAGAAAGAACTTTATCTTGTTTCTTTGACTTCTTTGACCGTCTTCTTTTACGCTTAGGTTTATAATATTGATCATTTAGCGTAAAAGAATCATCAAGAATTTTAGACTTAATATCAGAATCAGAAGAAGCAATTTTACCTAAGTTACCTAACTGATCAACCAATAAGTCTTCACTTACCTCGGAGTCTGAATTATTTTGAGAAAAGATATTAAATTTAGAAACTTCCATGTTGTTTATATGACAATCAGAAGAAAGGCTAGAAATATAATCTTGTTTTTGAAAAAATAATTTTTCTTCAAGACTAGACGTCATGAAAGAAAGAATAATATCAGATTCAATTTCTTTTAAAATATTTTGATCTTCCATCTTATCTTCAAGATCAATGATTTTGCCTTCTAATATTAAAGGAGGAGTATATTTCTTCGAATCATAAATGATTGAAGAAATATTTTCCTTATCAGAATCAGGGGCATAAGAAGAAACAAAATCATCAGACACTGAAGATTTGACAAGAGATATATCATTTAAAGCTTTTCTGCCTTTCCTTGATTTATCAGGAAAATATTTTGCATTTTCATACGTATAAACAAAAGGAATTTCATTTTTCTTGTTATTCATCCTTTTCTCATTTTCGACTTCTAACACTTGCTTTTCACTAGTCCAATGAAATTTGAATTGAGGAGCATAATGTGGAAGTGTTAGATAATCGTATTCATATATAGTGGGAACTTCCTTTTTAGCTTTATCTAAAAATTTAGGATTTTCAAAACCAAGTCCCCATCTTTCCTTTATAGATTTGTAACTCATTGGTTTGTGCATAAATATGGTTTGATCAGATTGATCCCTTCGGTATAACTTTTCTTCCAACTCTGTTATTTTATCTGAAAATTCATTTTTTAAAGTAGTCATGGCAGTCAAAGATTCAAGATAAGTCTTATTTGAATTTTCCAAATCATCCAATTTCTTTTGAAAGATGTCTTTAGTATTTTCCAAAATAGATTTTTCATCTTTCAAAGAAATTTTCAGTTTGTCAATCAAATCCGACTTTTCTGTATTTAAATTCTTTTCAGATAATAACTTTAAGCGAAGATCAGATAAAGCAGAAATAATAGTATTCATCTGTGAGGCAATAAAGTTGTAATCAAAATCAGAATATACCTCATTTGCAGCCAACCAAGCACATCTGAGCGATCTCGACATTTGCAGCTTCATCGTCAGAGTGATCCAGCCAGAATTCTTCTTCAGCAAGAAGAGCAGTTCCATTCTCTCTCTTTTCAGCCAGTTCCAGTTTCTTCCGGTAATATGCTGAATCTCTAACCTTCTTCACTCTACACTCCTTAGAGATGTGACCCGGCTTTCCACAATTGTAACAAGCATCAATCTTTGGCTCAGGCACTTTTACTTTTGAACCAGAAGTGAACCGAGAAGTGTTGGAACCCGATCTTGGTTGGAACTTTTTCTGGTAATGCTGAGAGATAAGGATCATTGCTTTCTGCAGTGCCTCACCATCGTCATCAGTTGACCCGTTGTAAGCATTATCAGACAATGTTTGTTCAGCCAGTTGGCTCGTGAGGAGTGCAACCGGGTCTACTGATTTCTTGTTCTTCTTATCCAGTTTGGACTTCTTCTCAAGCACCAAGCTCTCATCAGTCATCAGAATTTCATAAAGTTCTTGGATTTGTATAGTGGAGATTCTGACATCGTTCCTCAATCTGTGGCATGTTTTATTCCATTATGGTTGCAATGTGTTGAGAAACTTCAGATTTGTCTCAATCTCAGTCTTTTCAACTTTAATCTTCCTAAGATCATTGATCACGACACAAAATCGGTCATACACAGTCTTCAGTGGCTCCCCGTCCTTGGCTTTGAATTCTTCAAAGTTGTTCATATAACGAGTATGTCGCAGTTGAGTAGCAACTGAAGAACCAAGCATAATCTTCTCAAGCTGTTGCCACATCAGATTAGGATGAGTTTTGAAACAATCAATCATGTTGTATAAAGAGTTTGGCAAGGCTAGCATCAGATTTGCTTTAATATCACGATCAGCTTGATATGCCGACAACTCTTCAGGTGAATATTCTTTAGTGGGCTTATATAATCCAGAAGCCAATTTGGGTTTTTCAAACGGTCCTTCAGATAGAATGATCAACATGTCATTACCATTCTTTTGACGTTCAATGAAGTTCAGGAACCGATCTTGCCACTGTGTAAATTCATTTTCATCAATCAGCACTGGTGGACGATTTTCAGTACCCAAAGACATCATAAGATCACTTTTTTAGAACTGAGTTTGATAAGAAAATTTGTCAGAATCCATGTTTCAGAGAATCCAGAAAAATTCTAAATCTGAGATGGCGCAAAGTTGATGTTTGCGTGAGAGGCAGAAAGCGCAAACTGAGCTTTGCGTGATAAGACTGAAGCGCAAACTATGATTCTCGTGAGCAATGAGAGACGCAAATAAGACTTTGCGTAAGAAGAGCAAGACGTAAACTTTACTCTGCGTGATACACGAGAAACGCGAACTGAACTTTGCGTGATGCTATGATGACGAAAACTGTACTTTGCGTGAGCAGAGACTAGCGAGAACTTGACTTCTCGGAGCTGTTGGAAACGCAAACCAACTTTGCGTGAGTAGTGGGAGACGCAAACTGTGATTCTCGCGAGTAGCTGGAGACGCAAACCAACTTTGCGTAAATAACGGGAGACGCAAACTAGGATTTGCGTGAGCTAAGTAAAACGCGAACTTGGATTTGCGTGAGTCACTTAAGGCACAAAGTAGATTTGGTTACTCACGCAAATCTACTTTGCGTCACCTTCAGTTCAAGAAAAGCTTTCTTTGCTTTGCGTAATGAACTGAAAGTGAAAACCTGAAAGAAAACCAATTGATACACTAAGACAAGATTAGTAGATTGCGCAAACTAAGATGAACTCGCGCAAACGCATATGAACTGGCGCAAACTTGAGAGAAAGAAAGCTTTGAAGCGCAAAGTAGAGATCTAGCGCAAACCGAAGAAAACCAATTAAAACTTCCAAAAACTCGATTTCAAAACTAAATTTGATAAAATTTTCTTATACAGATACGTTCGAAAACAACTTTTTAACTCATTTCAATCAACAATTTCGATTAAAAATCACAAACACAAGATTTCGATTATGTAACAGTACGTCAAACGAGTTTTTCCAGAAAACCACTAAATCTCAAAGTCGACAAACAAAACTTGTTTTTCTTGAAATTTGATGTGAATCAAAAGTGTTTAGCATGTAAAATCGGATCCAACAAACCAAATTTCGCATAAACTCGATCAAAAATACACCCGAATTTGATAAAAAAATCAAGAAAACGAGATTTTCTTGAAAAATCCAAGAAAATCGATCAAATTTTCGACTTAATTCACAAATTCAGGAACAAAAATGATTTCTCTCAATCCTCTAAAGATCTAAAACAGCTCTGATACCAATTGTGAGTCCAAGATCACTAAATCCTAGAGAGAGAAAACTTTGAAGCGCAAAGTAAGATGTATTCAATAGAATGCGTGAATGTCTTACAAGGAACCAAGACCAAAGGGACTTAAATACCCTGGTCAGATACAACACAGTGTAAAGCAACTAGAACCAGTATTTGATCAAGCCTATAAATACAATGATTACTATAAAATCAGACCTAACATATTTTAATTATTTTTAACTAATAAAAGACATTGAGATTAAATGTTTAACAGAGAAAATTAATATTTTATTAAATATATTTATAAAATTATCAATGTTTGAAATCTTTTGTTGAAGTTTGTAAAATATTTTATATATTTTAATTTTTAATACTTTATTTTTAAGAAATTATAGACTAATCATTGGAGATGCTATATATTACTTTGATTTATTGCTACTCATTTCAATTCTTTATAAGGAATTTTTTTTACTTCTAATGCATGTGATGATGTGTCTTATAAATTTAGTCGACAAAAGGTTGAATAGAGATGGAAAGAGTGTGAATTTGTTGAACACGTTTAATATTATATTACTAGTAAATTAAATAGTTTAAAAAAATCAAAATTTGAGTGATTTAACTTTTCTTTTATATCAAACTATGGTTGTTTTAATTTATCAAAAACAAAAAAATATTACTTGTATATAATTTAGTATGGGTTGGTTCAAGAAATGTTAAATGTCGTGAGAGAATAAGAAATGAAAGTCAATTTATATATGAATTATTGAAAAAAAAAATTAAAAAAATTATTGAAAATACATATATGGATCGACGTTACAGATTATTCATATGAGTTTATATATACATCCTCAAATGATTTTTTCAATAGCTAATATATGACCTTATTTTAACCATCCATTTTTATTTTATTACAATATTTAGTCTTTAATATTTAAACCTCTCACTAGTTGAGTAATTGGTATAATAATCAATTGTTGTCATATATATATATATATATATATATATATATATATATATCATATTTTGTGTTTGATTCTCACCAAAGTTATTAACTATTTTAAGAAAGACGTATACTGACGAAAAAACTAAATACTTAATTAGGGTTGTTTGGTAGTTGTTGAATGGTTTGGTGCAGGATGATTAAGAGGCTCTTATGATATAGTGTAAAATCAAATATATTTGTTTGATAATTGTTCAGGATGAAATTTAGGGCGTTTAATGATTAAGGAATGCTCAAGAATCAAAATAATTCAAAGAGTTTTAGAATCATTAAGAGACAATTTTATTTTATTTTATCAAACAAGATTCACCCCTTAACAATTCAGAAGTTTGTCTCTTAATAAAACAGTTAAGAGATAAACAAGTAACCCCTTGTTACTCTATTTCATTGAGACACTTTTTAAGTTTCATACTCTAATTATACCGAGCTATGTCGAATACCGTTGTTAATTACAAACATAAAATCTAACAACTAAAAATAAAATGATATTTCATAGTACCAATTTGACATCCACACATATGAGTAATGATATACAGTGAGAAAAATTAAAGTTAAAAATGAGTGAAGATGACGATTAAAAATATCTTTTTTCATTATTTTCAAGTGAATATGAACCACAATTTTATAATAAGAATTAATAAGAATAGAAAAAAATGACAGATCATTTGTGATCCAATAATTATTATTGATTTGTCTTTATATATCATGTTCAGGCGAAAACACTCGTTTGATTCATTTTAAGAAAATAAGAATGAAAGTGAAGTAGAATGGGAATAGGAATGAGTATTGTATTGATGCTGTTTGGTTAAACCAATATAATTAATAAAAAATTATTTTATATAATACTTTTTAATACAAATATGTGTCGTCCAACACAAAAACTAAAAATATGTTTCATTAAATATCGAGAGATGAAAGGCGTATGAGAAAAGGTGACTGAGCGGGAATAAGATTTCCATTCCCCCCAATTTGGTCAGGAATGAAAATGAATGGGTTTGGGGTAATGGACTCATTATATTATGTCAAACCAAACAACATTTTTCATTCTCATTCTCATTCCAACCCCCTCAATACCTCCAACCAAACACCCCCTTAATTGATAAATTATGAAAAAACAAATGTAAAAATATATTAACATAGGTGTCAAATTAACGAGAAAAATACGATCAATTTTTTGATGTAATTTGTTTCGTTCGAAATTTGATCATGTTTCATGCGGTGGAAGATCTTTTAATTTAAAAATAAAGTTGTAATCGCCTCTTTTATCTCATCCAATGGATCGATTAATCTAATGGTTGATAAAGTGTTTTTTTGGTTTTTCATTTATTTAAGGTTTTCTCCTAAATCTCCATCTATATATATATGTGTGTGTGTGTGTATATGTATGTATGTTTGTGTGTGTTATGGCTTGATTATCATAAATTAAGACTAATAGATCATTGTTCGTTGATTTTGGTTACCAAACTTGATTATGGATATGTACGAATACCCGTTCGAAAATATTACCCTGAAACTCTTAACAACTCGCTTATGATTTTGAAATTCAAGCATCGGTTTCGATATCAATCAACACATGTATAAGTGTTTCATGTTGTAAATTCAATTGCATTTCAAGAATTATGGTTTAAAAGTTTAAAAGACAAATGTACTTTATTTTGGACATAATACCTATGTGTGGTATTTGTGCGCATATAATGTTGTGTGTGTAAAACATATATGTATGTACATTTTATATACATAATGTGTATGTATGTATGTGTGTTTGCACACATGTACTCATATATGTATAGCTTGTATACAAAAGTATTTTCTCTATCTATGGATATAATGAAAATACGAGTAAAAAAGCATACATTTTGGATACTCAATTTTATCTAAGGATGAAACTAGTTGTAAAATGTAACATTTTATATCACGACGAGGGTATCAAGCAATGTGATCCGTTATCACCTTGACTATTTATAGTAGGAGCTGAAGACTTTTCGTCTTTAAAATAACATTCTAAGCGGAGGTAAATGATCCACATAGTGTCAGGTTATGAGGGAGGTGTCGGTCATCATTCACATACATACTGTTTGTCGGTTATAGCTAACTTTACCGTGAAGCGACAAACAGTATGGCAATCAAGGTTGGAGTTGCTTGAATGGTCATGAGTGTGCATCGAGGAAAATTTTATTTCTTGAAAATTTTCATCTTTTTTTAGCACGAGCACATATCGTCTAGTAGAGATTTGTCATGACATAAATATGACTAACATAGACAAATATAGTAAATATTTGGGATTGCCTCATATTATAAGTATAACTTTTGTTACATTTTTTATATTTCCGTTAAGCGATCTATGAATATGATTGAACATAGTACTGTACAAGAGTTATGTTTCTATTCAAGGTGTAGTAATGGAGATTTTCTTCCTGAGAAAATTTTGTATCGATGTTGGTTGGTGATATTTGTGATTGAACCTAAGGACATTTTTATGTCAAAAATATAATTTTAATATTTGAAGTTGTTCACATTTTTCATTGAGTAACTCATTATTCACTTTTTATGTAAAACCTTATTAGAAAACTCCATTTTTAATAATTAACATCATTAAAATGTTGATCTAACGACTTCAAATAGTTAAACATTTAATTCTTTTAGACTTGTTGTCCTTTGATATGGTGTATGTATATACTCCCTTTGTCCCATGATAAATGTTCACATATATCTATATTTCAAATTGTCCCAAAAAAATGTGTATCCACATTTAAAAAACTAGATAGTTACTAAACTTCTAATATTTCTCTTAATTATGATGTATGGATATTTAAAAGTTGATTAGATATATAGAGACATAGAATGTTTGTCTTCATCAATAAAGGTAAGTTTATCATTCTATTAATTAAACAGTATTATAGTTATATTTTTTTTATTGTGATATTAGGGAGAGGTTCATTTGAGAAATGGTAAATGTATGAGAAATAGAAAATTAATCTTAGCCATTCATCTGGTCAACATTTGCGGCTTTAACCGTGAAGTACCGGATAATTCCTTGCATGGTCTATAGAAGGTAGAGGGGTAGTTTCGTAAAATACGCGGGATGAATTCATATATGAACCTATATGATTCACATATGAACTATACGTTCATATGTGAATCAGTTAATTAGTTCATATGAGAATCAGTTAATTAGTTCATATATGAATCTGTTAATTAGTTCAATTGATTCATATATGAACTTACTGTTAATTAGTTCATATGTGAGTCAGTTAATTAGTTCATATATGAATCACAAAATGTTCATATATGAATCAGTTAAAAGATTTTAGATGTGAATTACACTGATTCACATATGAACATATAATTCATATGTGAATTATACAAGTTCATATATGAACACAACTCGTGTATTTTATAAAAATTACGAAAGTGTCATTCTATTTTTGGAATAGCTGCAACTTTTGACCAGTCAAAGACGCAACTTTTGACCAGTCAAATCCGATCTTGACCGTATGAATGACTAGGATTACTTCTCTATTTCTCATATATTTACAATTTCTCAAATGAACCTAAGGCTATATATATATATATAGTGTTTGGTTCATTTGAGAAATGGTAAATATATGAGAAATAGAGAAGTAATCCTAGTCATTCATATGGTCAAGATCGGATTTGACTAGTCAAATATTGCGGCTTTGACCGGTCAAAAGTTGCGGCTTTGACTGGTCAAAAGTTGCGGCTATCCCAAAAATAGAAGGACAATTTCGTAAATTTTACAAAACACACGGGCTGTGTTCAAATATGAACATGTATAATTCACATATTAACTATATGTTCCTATATGAACCAGTGCAATTCACAACTGAACTCTTTTAACTGATTCATATATGAATCTTTGTGATTCATATATGAATCAGTTGAACTAACTAACAGATTCATATATGAACCTTTGTGATTCATATATGAATCTGTATGAATCACAAAGATTAATATATGAATCTGTATGAATCACAAAGATTCATATATGAATCAGTTGAACTAATTAACAGATTCATATATGAATTTTTGTGATTCATACAGATTCATATATGAACTCATCCCGTGTATTTTACGAAATTACCCCTCTACCTTCTATAGACCACACAAGGAATTATCTGGTGCTTCGCGGTCAAAGCCGCAAATGTTGACCAGATGAATGGCTAAGATTACTTCTCTATTTCTCATATATTTACCATTTCTCAAATGAACCTCTCCCTATATATATATATATATATATATATATATATATATATATATATATATATATATATATATGACGCCATTTACAAAACTCAAAAAGCATACAAACGTATAAACCGGTTTTTATTAGTTGTTTCACATATGAAACAACACGTAAAAATGCAATACAGTTCTAAATGTCTCACACATGAAAATGATTATACATATATAGGGGCATGTTCAATTATGAACTTAATTAAGTTTTGTTGTAAACCGGGATACAAAGTAGAGTGTGCCACATATCCAGACATTCATGGGATATTCATCATCTATGATGTATCATTCATCTTGAATATTGTTTTAAATTCACGTTTATTATTTATGATGAATGAGAAAAAATATAGATACATTTCGCATTCTCCTTTGTTCCCTACAACGGAAAGCATGTTTCACTTCTACCTCTAATAGTGTTTGCAACTGAACTTTTTTCCCTCTCTCTCTCTCTCTCTCTCTCTCTCTATATATATATATATATATATACATATAGAGAGAGAAAAAAAAAGTACAGCTACTAGAAATAGGAGTGAAATATATATATATATATATATATATATATATGGGCAAATTAACAAGAACGGTGAAATGGTAGTAAAGCCTTGAAAACCGGTCTAAAAATATTTTTCACATATATTTGTTTAAATGTGATACTTTCACATGTATTTGTTTCATGATGTGAAACTGTAATACCCGGAATATTGGTAAGTAAAATCCCAAGCATATTTTATTTACTCCCAATTAATATTAATTATTTTTGGTTTCGCATGATAAAGTTTCATTTATGATAGAACGTTTTTTATAGGCATGAACACCTAAAATAGCAAAAATGAATTTTTGGCTTTAGTATAGTTTGTGTGACAATGACAGCGACAGTGCCATTGGGCATAATGGCTTGTCACAATCGCCTAGAGGGATTGGTCTCGGTACACTTTGTTCAAGAGTGCTAACGATAGTGTCAATGGCACAATCGCCTGTCACAATCGCCTAGAGGGGATCCAGTCTCGGTACACTTTGTGAGAGAGTGCCAATGGCACAATCACTTGGTAGGATCGCCTGGCACCCAACCTGGGTATAAAAACCCCTGACCCAATTTCTTTTCCATTTTTACCAACCAGATCAGTCTTTTGTGTGATTTTGAAGCCTTTTGTGATATTTCTCACCTCCCTCCCTTCTCATTAAATCTGGTCCAATTAATCTTCCAAGGCAATTATTGGACATCTACTAGCATTTATTGGATTCTAAGAGTGAAGATATCAAGTTAGAGTCAAACACAAGCTCATCTCCTACACTTCTAGGGTTTTGGCAAGGTTTTCTCCATAAACCTAACAAGTGAGTATTAAATGCTTTGTAAAACTATATATATGCCTAAATGTGTTCATTGATATCATTTCAATCTTTAGTTGCAAGTATTACATGACCATTTGGTGATTTGGTCTCATACTCATATTTCGTGAACTTTTATGCATTTTGGGTAAATCTTTATATTGAGGTGATCATAAGGAATCTTTGTGTGTTAAATGTCCATTTGGGATATCTTAGATGGAACTTGATTTATCATCTTGATATTTTATGAAATTATAATTGTTGGGGATTATTGACCTAAATTGGGATTTTGTCTATAAATGTTAGTCTCATGAGTTTGAATGAGTTTATGAAAGTATTTGTCAACTTCCATGACATAATGAATGAAAGATTATCTAAATGTGGATTGTTGGGCATTTTCATTTGATATCTATATAATGGATTAAACTTTATAAGTAGACACTAGGAGTGTTGAATCTTGAGGTGTTACCTGCGTGGTAGACACTAAGAACTCCGATGCTTGAGGTGTAATACGAGCCTTGAGGTGCTATTCGCAAGAATAGAAACTAAGCTCAACCGGATCTTAAGGTGAAACTTGTTAAGTATTCATTAGGACACTTAGGTCTTGTTTGTTTGCAGCTAAATGAGCTTAATGAGACTCACGACTTATTCAGTCAGCTATATATGACTGTTTGGTAGTGGCTTAATGATATAGAAAGTGGATTATTCAGTAAGATTTCAAGAGGGAGCTTTATGCAGAAAGCCAAGTTTTTTCCAAACCAGTCCCTCTCATTAAAAAATACGTTCCTTCCATCTATGAAAAAACTCTCTCAAATTAAAACATTCTAAATCTATACTGACAGATTAATCCATACAGAACTTAATGGAAAACCAACCAAACAACCTCTTAGACTATAAGTCATGAAGTATTATATATGCAACAACGTTGTTCAAGTGGCATAATTTTGTGTTTCCGTCACTCTAAATGGATACGGGTCTCCCCCGTTGATTCCACCTAAATGTTGTACTTGGCTTATAAACAATGTTAACTAAATAATGGTGTGGTCACTACTTTGTAGGAAAAGCTTGGGGAGCATTTTGAGACACCATATATTGAAGTTATTTTTGGTGATTTAGGTGACACCCAATTGTAACCTTATTTCTTTTAAGAGATTAGACTAGTAGGTTGTTATCCTCATACCCAATTGTTACACTTTGTAATTATCAGGCGTATTTAAGTTTCCCCTTTTCGAGAATGCTCGTGATATTTATATACCACATTTCCGGTTTCCTTGGAAATTTTTGTTGTCCAATTTTTGTGGTGTTATAGAAACTTTTTAACGTATATTTTTCGTTTCTCTATGTGAATCAAAAAAAGTTTTACATGCATTTTTTTTTCATAATATGTAACACCCGGAATTTTGTTAAGTGAAATTCCTAGTTTATCTTATTTTTTTCCATTAAAATAATAATTATTTACTATCTTGAAGTTAGATTATAATTGGGTATCATTTTAGGCAAGAAAAACCCAGATCTGTGATTTTCGACACTTCTCAGTATAGGTTTGGCGATAGTGCCACTGAGCATAATGGCATGTCAGGATCGCCGACTAAGCTTGGTCTCGGTACATGTTCGATGATAGTCCCACTGGGCACAATCGCTTGTCAGTATCACCCCGGGGGACTAGGCCTCGGTACACCTTCTGTGATAGTGCCTTGCAATAGTGTCATTGGAACAATCATCGGGGTCATAGTCTCCCAAGTTGGGTTTATAAACCCTTGGCTCGATTTCTTTACATCACAGAGAAGCCAAATAAGTTCCCAAATGCTATTTTGACCCCTTTAGAGCGATTTTCACATCTCTCTCCTCTCCTCGTTAAATTCGATTAGCAAGCTTCCAAATACATTTATTGATCATCTCCAAGATTTTATTAGCTTCCAAGCGTGAAAATTTCAAGCTAAGATCAAGACCCAAGTTCACCTCCTCCATATCTAGGGTTTTTACCAAATTTCTAAGGGGGCGTTTGGTTCGCAGAATGTTTTTGGATGGAATGAAATATGTCAAAGGAATTTGAATTTGAAGGAAGTGGAATGGAATGTTGTCAGGTTTGACTACCTATTTGGTTGACATAATTGGAATGGAATATGTTAAATGAATTAGAATTTTTCTGTTTGGTTCACAGATTGTAGCTTCGGAATTGGAATGGAATTTTGGTAAATGACCAAAATACCCTTTTTCATTATTTTAATTTTTTTAAACAAAAATTACTTTAATGAAATAGTCATTAAATAGTTTAATTTTTAACTAAAATTGCTTTGATTATTTTAGCACACGAATGATGAGAGAGAGGGGAAAGAGAGATGGGAGAGAAAGAGAGGAGAGAGAGAGAGGAAGAGGATAGAGAGAAAGGAGAGGGGGAGGAGAGAGAGAGAAGGGGGAGAGAGAGAGGAGAGAGATAGATAGAGAAAGAAGAGAGAGGGGAGAGAGAGAGAGGAGAGAGAGAAGAGAGAGAGAGAGAGGAGGAGAGAGAGAGAGAAAGAGAAAGAGTTGGTGTCTGCTGATAATCAATATCAGTAGGGTTTAGTTTGGGGTAAAGAGTAACTTTGAAATTATCAAAATATGAGATTCCATTCCATTGAAATCCTTGGGTTTTAGGAAGAAATGTTCAAATCCTATATCTATGGAATTTATTGAAATTCAAAAATTCCATCCATTGAAAAGCTTGAACCAAACAATGGAATGGAATCTGGTAAAAGGAATTCAACATTCCAATTCCACCAGATTCCATCACATTCTGCAAACCAAACGCCCCCTAAGTTTTCTCTAAAAATTTAGCAAGTGGGTTCACATTTATTTATTAAGCTTTATTTATGCCAAGCCTAGACATTTTACATCTTTGTAGAACTATGCTTCGATATTTGGTTTAACTAAGGAGGTATTTCAACTATAAATGATATTTGTCCCAAAAATGATGTTAGGACTTTAAAAGTGGATGATGATTTTATATATGTATGCATTTAAGTTCATAAAGGGATATTATATGTTATGTGTAGCCTAATAATATTTGTGAACTTATTTTGAGGGGAATCACTTTGTATGATGTCGTAAGATATATGTTGGTATAAATGAGGAGTTGTATGTGGATAAATGAGTTATGAATACCCCTTTTTAAATCTTTATGGAGAATACATGTTATAAATATGTGGTAATTTTGGGATCTAATCCTTATGCATGAGGATCAAGTGCAATTATTAAGACAATTGTGTATATTGACTCTTTGAAGCTCTAGTAGGTAGACACTAAGGAGGCGTTTGGTTCGTTGGATTTCGCCGGAATCTGGTGGAATTGGAATGGTCAATTCCATTGACCGAATTCCGTCGTGCTGTTTGGTTGCCAAGGGAATGGAATTGAATTCCATGAAATCCTTAGATTAAGGAATTGGTCATTCCATTTGAAAATGGATGGAATTGAATTCCATTCCATCATGGTTTTTCAAAAAGACAAAAATACCCTCCAAACCTTTTCTAACAAAATTAAAACCCATCAGATGTGGATTTGGTTTCCTCTCTCTCCTCTCTCTCTCTCCTCTCTCTCTTTCCTCTCTCTCTCCTCTCTCTCTTTCCTCTCTCCTCTTTCCTCTCCTCTCTCTTCTCTCTCTTCTCTCTCTCCTCTCTCTCTCTCCTATCTCCTCTCTCTCTCCTCTCTCTCCTGTCCTCTCTTCTCCTCTCTCCTCTCTCTCCTCTCTCTCTCTCTCGGCATTTAAAAAAAATAAATAAATAAAAATAAAAGAAAGGGTATTTTTGTCATTTTTCAGAATTCCATTCCAATTCCTTTGTAAACCAAACAGACATATTCCAATTCATTTGACTGATTACATTCCATTCATGCCAACCAAACATTTGGTCAAACCTGAAAACATTTCATTCCAATTCCTTCCAGATTCCAATTCCATTGACAGATTCCATTCCATCATAAATCATTCTGCGAACCAAACGTCCCCGAAAGGTCCAATGTGATTCTTAAGGCGGAACTTGACTAGAAAATGTTAGGCACTAAGGTTCAAGAATCCTTGATGTGAAACTCCTTGTAATAGACATTAAAGGTAGATGTAGTTTTGAGGTGACGCCATGAATGGGAGGTGAACTAAAACTGTGAACCTGAGGTGTAGTCCCAAAAACATCATTTTGTGGTAATACTTTTGTGTTCCCGCCACCTTGAAGGAAACGAGTCTCCCCCGTCATCGCGATATGTTTTTTGTGTATAATGTCCAGGTTGGGACAACTTTGTTGTGGTGCATGGTATTATACTACTATTGCAGATCAGGTAACATTTGAATTATAGCTTTTATCTACCTTGTAAAATTATTGTGTGTGATTTCAATAGGTGTCAAGCCTAATACTTGTTCTTGATTATGTGGTTTTCAGGTCTAATTAGTGGCGGATCTAAGACCGCTTGAGAGGCTTGGGTGGTATTACTAGAAGCATCAATGGTAGAGATTTTTGGGAAGCACCTGATTGAAGATGGGCTTTTGGAGACATAGTGACACCCAATTGTAATCTAGTTATTAAACAATTAAATTATTAGGTTGTTATTTATGTTTCAATTCTTAATTATAATGCTCAAGTAGCAAGCTCTTCCTTCATGGGTTTAAATTGTTTTTATTCCATGAAAGTTTTTAGTTATACAAAAAGTTGTTTTCTTGTTACAAATTTTATGGTGTTACACAATATAAACAAAAACAATATAAAACAATTAATACATTAAATCATATAAAAATATTTTTATATCTATTTAACTTTTTTGTAGTTCTCATTTATTTATATATATATTTAATCAAATGAGAACTTCATAACAACCGTGATAACTTTTACCTTAATTTATTGTTTTACACGATTTTTTCCCATCTAAAGCTAGCATTTAATGTATAGATGAATATATATTTGTTTCACAATGTTTTTGTTTCATATGTATTCGGTTGTTTAACGTGAAACTTTTGTTTCACAAACACGCAAAAAACGGTTCACATTGTGAAACCAATATATTAATTAATACTCTAAATCTTAGTCTTAGATGAAAAAATTACATGAAATAGCACATGATGTTGTAATTCTCAAAGTTATCACAATTTTATAGGTTCTCAAAACAATACTCCCCTTTATACATATCTATATATATTATATATAGGAAGATTCAGGGACGTTCTAATCTTTTTGGAGACCCTGTAACATCTAATCCTTTTGATTACAATGCAAACTGAAATAACAACGATACATATATACAAATTACCGAGGTGATGATGTGGCATATTATTTTTGTCTACTAATAGAAATTAGTGAGACACTAAGGTGGGTTATAGTTTTACATTCGTTGATTAAAAACCCTAAACAACATAAAATTGGGTCCCAAAAATTTTGCTGGTCCTGTTCAAAATCACACATTTAACATGCTAAAGAAATTAATGGCCAAAAAAATGGATGCAGGAGACTTTGCACGTGAATCATAAATGATTTTGTACGTTAATCATATATGATTTTGTATGTACTCGATTGTTCTCATGTTTTCTTAAATAAATAATATTCTCTTATGAACCCATATATATATATAGATATAGAAAGAGAGAGAGAGAGAGAGATAGAAAGAAAAATGGAAAGTTCAAATGAAAACTCAATTTTCATTGTGCATATGAGGACAAATCTCAGTCACCCCATCTTTATTGATTCAACAACTCATATTAAATAAAGTTTTTAATTTTAAGATGCTTCGGGGTAAAAATGTAAGATAATTTAAACTCATGCATACCATATTTGACTTTTTATTTTTTTTAATTAAAAATTTTTACCCAATTAAAGTTTAAAATAAATTATCTTAAAAATTACTAATATCTTAATCAAACAAATTACATCAAAAAAACGAGAATTTCGTGCTTTTCGATATGACATCAATCTCGATATAGTTTTTTAGTTTGTTTTAACCGTTTTTTTACGTGAAATGTTATATTATATTCATTATGAATATTTATGTGCGTTCAAGTTTGTACAACACCTCGACACCGTAAGTATGTAACTCGACATCACCTTCTTCAACACTTTCTTCAACGTCGTAAGGCATCACGCTTCTTCAGCACCGTAACCCAACACCCATCAAGATGAATCGATAATCTATCGAGTAATTCTGTTGTGAATCGGGGAACAAAAGAAAGCGTGTCACGTCTCCACATCTTCACGGGTCATTCATATATTATTTATCATGAATAATGTATCATTCAGGATGAATAATACAACATTAAAGGTGAATAATTTACGATTCATAAATTCGTGTTTATTCATCCTGAATACTGTATTATTCATCATGAATGAATGTTCACATTTGTTATTCATATAGAATGTGGGACATCCGAGGATGCGCATATATATTCATAATGAATTAAACCAAATTTCGGTAGTGAATTGGGAAACAAAAGAGAGTGCGTCATGTGTCTACACCTTCACAAGTCATTCATATATTATTCATCATTAATAATGTATCATTCAGGATGAATAATACAACATTTAAGGGGAATAATTCACGATTCATGATAAATAATACATGAATCATGAATTCGTGTATTATTTATCCTGAATACTATTATTCATCATGAATAGTGAATGAACGTTCACCTTTGTTATTCATACTGAATATGGACATCCGAATATTCATAATGAATATAACACATATATAGAATTTCATGAAAAAACCGGTTAAACGGAAAAAAAAACTATATCGAGGTGGATGTCATATCGAAGAACACGAAATTCTCGTTTTTTTGGTGTAATTTGTTTGATTAAAATATCATTAATTTTTAAGATTATTTATTTTAAAGTTTAAGAGGGTAAAATTTTTTTAATTAAAAAATAAAATAAAAAGTCAAACAAGGTAGACGCTGATTCAAATTTCCAATTTTGTCCTTAATCACTTCTCAATTAACCTTATTATGTAATAACCATTGATTAGTTTATAAATTTTGATCAATGATTAAGATTTGTCCTCATGTGCACAATGAAAAATGAGTTTTTATTTGAACCCACCCCTATATATATATATATATATATATATAGAGAGAGAGAGAGAGAGAGAGAGAGAGAGGGGGGGGGATCATGCGAGAAGGCAAACATTTTGCGAGAAGGCGAGAAGTATTTAATCATATATGGTTACACGACTTTTAGGTGTGTTTAATCATGTATGATTAAACGTCTATGTATTGCTAATATAACATGTGTTTAATCATATATGATTACGCTTGTGTATCATATATGATTAAACACTTCTCGACTTCTCGCAAAATGTTTAGCTTCTCGTTTGAACCTGTCTTTCTCTCTCTCTCTCTCTCTCTCTATATATATATATATATATATATATATATATATATATATATATATATATAGTAGAAGCGTACTCGCGTAATGCAGCGAGATACATCACGATTTTAATGTTTCATTTTATTTTTTTGTCGATTTACAGTACGATTTTGGATGGTTTTGAGAAAGTGATAATGTTTTTTTTATAAATTTGTTTAATTTAGGCTTAATAATATAATTTTTTTATATAAAAAAATTAAGTATTTTGTTAGAATTCAATGATTATCTTATATATTTTAATGACATCTAAAACAAATAACCAATTACATATTTAATAATATAATTAAACCAAAATTATAGTAATATAATATATTAATTAATAGTGATACATGGAAAGATCTGCATAAAAGGAAGACCCTATACATATCAAATTGGTGGGTGTTAGAAGCCTGCAGTAGTAATATGTATCTTGTGCTTTGATACTTGTAAATTAAGATATTTTTAAAATCTTATATAAAATAATGGTACCTTATGCCTAATAATTTGTATTTAAGAGTTTTTTATCTATGCTTTATAATATAGTATAAATATTTGGTTATTTATTTATTTATTTATTTATTTATTTATATAATAAAAAGAATACTAAAATTATTTTACTAACACTAGTTGGGACCCACCATTAAGAGTCATGTATAAATTCATAACTTCACCCATCATCTCTCCCCGCCATAACCATTTCTCACATTACTTTTTTCTTACATCCCTAATCTTCATTAATTAACCCCACTAATCACAATGCTAACCCCTAAGCTCAAACTTAACCACCAACTCTCTCCCTTATGGCTCTCCTGCCTCTCCGCCTCCTTCCGCACCGCCGTAGCCTGCTCCATAGTCGCCGCCGCCACCCTCTTCGGCCCCGCCGCCCTCCGCCGCCAAGTCGCCTTCCCCGCCTTCTCCTACGTAACAGTCATTCTCATCGTAACCGGCGCCGCCCTTGGCGACACACTTCGTGGGTGCTGGGACGCCGTTTGTGCTACTTTCTTGACCGTTATTCCGGCGATCTTGGGGCTTTGGGCGATAGGGCCGTCACGGCTGACGACGGCGGTTACTTCGGTGGTGGTGGGGGTGGCGGCGTTCGTGGTGATGGTGCCGGATCAGAGGACTCATTTGGTGTCGAAGAGAATAGCATTGGGACAAATTGTGATTATCTACGTGGTGGCGTATGATATGGGTGGTGAGGCTGATCCGGTGATGCATCCGGTACACGTGGCGGCCAGCACCGCCATCGGGGTTTTGGCCTGTGTTCTTGCTTTGTTGTTACCATATCCAAGTCTGGCTACGTGTCAGGTAATAATCCTAACATGCACATTCACGACAAAATCTTTTTTTTTACTTTTTTTAACTCTAATTATGGGTCGCGTTTGTTTTTTAAAAAGTCTGAAAACTTATTTCCCTTGTTAAGGTGGTGCTGAAGTCTGAAATTTGAATCAATAAGATTATTTGTTTTTGTAACGTTTGGAGGCGTTTTGAGATAAATGAGAGTATATAAACTGAGGTGATAAGAGGTTTTAAGAAAGTTAGGTCACCACTTCTTATTTGAGATGTATTTAAGAGTTAAGAGGTTCTGAAAACTAGAAAAAAAACAAACAGTGTGAATGTAAAAAGGTCTGAACGATTCTGACTTAAGAGTTATTAAGAGTTTTTTCAAAAGAACAAACAGCCCCCTATCTGAATAATCTGATAAGAACTATTAAAAAATCATTATTTAACTTAAAAAAAAAGATTAAGACATTTTCATATAAATAAAAATGTATGATATTTATGTTTCGATAGAAAATGAAAATTCGTTTATTGATATTACTGTGTTGTTATTATATTGATATTGATATATAAAGTGTATTCTTTTGTCCTAAGATTAATATAATAATTTCCATTTAAATTATTTGATAATAAATATATACAATATGTTTTCTTGTAGTTTTATCTTCATAAATCGTATTGAAAGTTGAAACATACCATCTAAGGTGTCGTTTGTTTTTTAAGAGATCTAAAGTCTGAAGTCTTATTTTAATTATGATTAATAAGAGTTTGTGTGTAAAAAGGTTTGAACGATTCAGACTTAAGAGCCATTAAGAGGTTTTTAAGAAAAAACAAACAACCCTAAATGTGATGAGAGAGTTTCATTTATGAATTTGAAGTATTTTAAAACCTCAGGAACCATAACTTTAAATATAATAATGAATTTTGTTCATCATGAATATAAGTCATGTTACTTGTTATAAATACTACACAAAATAAGTGATCTTTGGGTAAAAAATTATGTTCACAACTTCACATAGGTTAATTAATTTATAATATTGTTATTAAGTTTGTGGCTAAAACATGTTGCCGTTAAAGACGTGTCGTCAAAACCGATTCTTCTTGCATATATTAAGGAACCAAAAGTATCCCATCAATTTACTTGCATGCAACGATAAAGTAATCAAGTTGTTCTCTTGACATCAAAACTTGCAAGTTTTTGTTGATATTTTTTAAAAAGAAACATGTAATTCCATTTATAATGAATCTTGTTTATCTACCAATAACTAAAAAATCATATTTTTTAAAAACTAAATAGAATAAATATTTTGTGTATTTTGTCTTGCGGTTTTTTGGGTCCAAAATATGATAAATTTGGCATGCAGTGGATGATCAAATTGCATACGTACTTGATTTATCGTCAAGACTTCTACACCCAAGAAAATATAGCGGTATCATGCATAGAGTGGCTAAGGTATACATGTGCGACTTGTATTTGAACCGTATTCGGATACTTTATGTAAAGGATCAATCCGATATGTTTCAAATACCATTGAATACTTAGTTTTTTTATTTAACAATCATCTTTACTATACATAAGTTGGGATCTATAATTAAGTGATCGGTCAATGTTTCTTCAAAATTATGTATTAAATTGAATATTAATATTAAAAGTATTTATTTGAAAGAAAATGGAAAAGATGACATATGGTTTTTCCATTATGACCCCCTAGAAAATTGAAAATAATTAAGAAAGTAACGAAAAAGAAAAGTGGAATCCACCAATATACCTTCATGACCAATAAAATTACAATAATTTATGTTATTGTAATTTTAGATTTATAGAAATTAGAATACATCCATCCACTAGTTTCACGATCATCATGTAAAAATTCGCTAAGAGTCCAAAATCACTTGTTGATTCAAATCAAATTAAAAACCAAGATGCAAATAAACAATAAATATATATAGATGTATAATCATTTAATCATTTATAAACCTAATAAATCATATAAACTTACAAACGAATTTTTACGTGTTGTTTCATATATATATATGCATATATATCGTACTTATATATATATATGTGTGTGTATACACGGAGTTTGATGATATTAATTAATATAATAATATATATGTTGTATTTGATTTTAGGTAAAGAAGAAGTGCAAGCTTTATGCAGATAATGCCTCAGAGAGACTAAAACTGTGTGTGAAGGCATTTTGTGCAGAAGACAACACAACTGCTCAAGCATTTGCCTCACAAGCCAACTCCCTATCCATTAATGGAACCAAACTCTTAAATGCCATCAACTCCAAAAAAGTAAGACCCTGTTTTCATTTTATATCTAAGCCTATATATGCATTTCTTAAAAAAAATCAGATATTTTCATATGTGTGCAAGACTATGTTTGTCTTGTTAGCATGATAAGCTAACTTATAAACTAGTCATATCTGATAAAAAAACAGCAAATAAGCCGGATAACAATGAAAAATGACTTAAAATGACATGTTAAAACATTAATTAGAAATATATAGGGGGGCATAATTAAAAAAAATAGGAAAAAAAACCCTAAATCTTATTGAAACGCAAGCTAACTTATGACTAAGTAACCAACATGATGTTTTTCAATAAGTTCAAAAATTATAAGCCGACTTTGCCAAACATGGCCTAAATGTATTTTTGTCTATAGTTTTGAAAGCGAAATTGGTTCGACTTTAATTAGTTGGTTTTAGTACTATCAATGATTATTATTATTATTGTGAAGTTAAAACAAGTAAAAAAATCAGGATATTGTATGCTTACAACAGTATAATTGTCTTATACAGGAAAGCATGAAATGGGAGACACTTCCAATTGAATTCTTGAAGCCCTACTGCATGAAAACAGCAGAAAAGTTGCAAGCTATGGAGATGCCTATACAAGGCCTGCAGATTGCTTTACACCATATCCATTCATTCCCACCTCAAATCCTTGATCATGATCTAAAAGATAGCTTGCATAAGCTTCAACAAAACATAAGCCTAACTTTTGACCAACTAAAGTCTTGCATGCCTTCTGATTTTGCAACTTTTCCTGAGTCAAATCTTGAAAACCTAATGATTCCCCTCCATTCTTTTCCTCAAACCCAAAAAGATTTGTCCTCTTTTTTCTTCTTATTTTGTTCCAAATTACTTCAAAGAAAGATGACAGAAAGTTCATCAGCAGACCCTCCGTCATCGAGCGAAGAACGGAATAGTAAAAAGAATCCCGAATGGAATCTTTTCGAATGGATCGGCGCGTTCGTGAGGCAAAGAAGGTTCTTGCTGGCATTGAAATGTTCATTATCAGTAGGTTTTGCTGTTCTATTTGGACTAATGTACAGCAAGCAAAATGGGATATGGTCCGGCCTGCCCGTAGCGATAAGTTTTGCAGCGTCGAGAGAAGCCACAATTAGGGTTTCGAATCTCAAAGCTCAAGGGACCGTGTTAGGAACTGTATATGGAGTTTTGGGCTGCTTTATTCTTGAGAGATTTGTTAAAATAAGGTTCTTGATTCTTCTTCCATGGTTCATATTCTGTAACCTGATTAGGCGAAGCCGTATGTACGGTCCAGCCGGTGGAGTGTCGGCCGTAATTGGGGCGGTCCTAGTTCTTGGCAGGGAGAATTTCGGGTCGCCAAAGGAATTTGCGATCAATAGAATTGTGGAAGCATTCATTGGATTATCTTGTTCTATTGTTGTCGAACTCATGTTTCAACCCGCTAGAGCTTCGACTCTAGCCAAGATCCAACTCTCGAAGACCCTTCGAGTTTTGCATGAGTGCGTGTACACTGTGAGCCTTGGAAGCGGTAGCAAAGATTGCGTCAGAGATGGTCGAAAGAAGCTCAAAGCTAATGTGAATGAGCTAAGAAAGTTCATTGAGGAGGCTGAAATGGAACCTAACTTTTGGTTTTTGCCCTTTCATGGTGTTTGTTACAATAAGCTCTTGAAGACTTTATCAAAAATGGAGGGTCTTTTAGTCTTTATGAACCATGCAAATGAATCTTTAGAACAAGAATCAAGGCAAATGGGAAGAAACATGAGGTTCAAGATTCTTGAAGGTGATGTTGAGCTCTTTAAAGAAATGATTCACCCTTCAATCAAGTGTTTTGAGAGGGTTGTTTTGGTCAAATCACTAAACAAGCTTGACAAGGATCTTCAAAAGAGTGACCCCTCTAGTGATATTGAATTGGGGAAATTACCAATTAGCCCTCAAAAGCTCAATGTGAATGGTGAGGATGAGATAGACAATATGGTAAATTCATATCTAGAAAGATCAAAAGAACTTGTTCTTGGTGAAGGGTGTGAAGAGGTGAAGGGGCATGAATTGGTATTGAGTTTAAGTGCTTTTGCATTTTGCTTGAGAGGTTTAGTGAGGGAGACCAAAGAGATTGAGAAAGGGGTTATGGAACTTTTGCAATGGGAGAATCCTTCAAGTCATGTAAATTTGTATGAAATTTCTTGCAAGATTCATGCTTTATGTGATATTTGATGCGAATTGCTTCGAAAATAAATGAAGAGATCGGATATGCTCTCGATACGATATATGTAATTTAAATTATCTATTTATATATTCATGCTCTTCTTTCTTTACATATGCAAAATTGCAAATAAAAGAATTATAGTTTCATGGATTCTTCCTTAAAATTAATGTTAGTGAAAGTTAAAATAGGAATTATAAATATTTTGAGAATTCTAGACCAATTTCGTTATTTCGTGTGTTATTCATGATAAAATAATCATTAATACTATTTAGAATAAATTACGGATTTGGTCCCTAAGGTTTGTCATTTATTATGGATTTGATCATTTATCTTCATTTATTACATAATAAGCCTCCACCTATGCAATTTGTTTTGGATTTGGTGCCTCACGCTAACGTATGTTAAACATCTCTGTTAACTTTTATTGAATCTTCATCTTCTTTAAAAGCATTTAAGAAAAACAAATCAATGAAAAACTCTAAATCAGGATCTATGGAACAGAAACAGATCATCTGAGAGGGAGAGAGAGTATGTAACGCCCCGAAATCGTTAGTCGAAGAGATAGCGAAATAAAACATGCACAGTGCCCCGCGCGGGTTGAGTCGCGCCACGAACCGTGCGAGGCTCTACAACCTCACGACTTCAGTGGTCCGCGCGGGTCAGGCCACGCCACCATCCACGCGGAGCCACTGTGCGCATTTAAAAGAGAGAACCGGTCCCAACCCCCATTTTTCACCCAAACCTCAAATCTTCTCCCCATTTCTCTCCCAAATCGACCCTTCAACCTCCAAAACGAACCCTAACCCATTTTTTTAGAGTTTTCCCCTAAATCTAAGTGATTCTTCACCATCTAGCAAGTTTTGGAAGCTAGAATCATCATCCATACATCTTCATCTTCTCCACCAAACTTCTTAGGGCTTCACCCAACCTTTTTATCTATTTTGGAGATGGGAAGTTTGTGGTTTATTTTGGTAACCTAGAGGTGTGTTGGTGGTGGATTCAAGTTATTGGTTAAGGTAAACTTCTAATTCTTCATCTATGGAAATTAGGGTATTTTGAGTATGGATGAGATCTTCATGTAAAACGTTGGGGGAACGGTTTTATATGGTTGAATATAATTATTTATGGTTGGAAATGTATGGATCTAGGTTTTTGGAAGGTTTCGGCTTGAAGATCTAGCAAGGTGAGTTCAAGTTGATTTGTGAAAACGTTGTACATGCAAAAATGTTCATTTTAAAGTATTTACGTGTTTATAATGAAATTATTACTTGTTGAGTTACTTGGTGGGTTTTGATCATTCGAGGTATTTGGATTTAAAAATCTTGTAAAAGCCCCACATTTGGGGATTTTTGGGCATTTTGATAAATAAATCATGTTGATGTGTTTTCTTGATGATTTAATATATAAATGGAGGTCATTTGATGTAAATGTCTTCTTAGGGCATTTAATCTTATAAACCGTTTGGAAAATGCATATTATTATATTATGAGGCATTTGGAAATATAAGGGTATGAGTTCATTTGGAAAAATGGTTTGTCTCAACCAATGATGAGTTTTGGATTAATCATACTTTTGGTCACTGTGTTTGCATAACCATTATTTAAATGCGTTTTATCGTTTACACTGACTTTTATGGTACGATAAAGTAAACTTTTGAGCTTTTGGCTCGGTTTTGACTAAAATGAGTCTTGGGGACATTCGTCTGATGTTAATAGCCCGTTGTGGAGTTTTGAGTATGATGAAGTTTATTACGTGTCATTTGAGAATTACATGTTTTGAGTGTGTTGGTCATTCAATTGGATCCATGTATTGTTATAGACTGTAAGGTAATGGATCCATAGGCATATGAGTCGATCTTTATCATTTTAAGAAAAAGGGCTATTGTTTCCATGTTGGGACCAGAATTAGTCGTGGGATTATTGAGGGCCTTATGGTGCGGGCTTGTGGAGTCTAACATTTGGTCTTGGGCCCGTGATGTAATTGTTGAGTCTGTTTTTTTTGGGATAGTCACTTCCCATTTGTAGCTAGTTGAGACATTGGAGCCTAGGGTGGCAACTTGGTACGGTTATGAGGGATCGAATACTAGCCGTGGGTCATAAATGTAATCCTATTGAATGAGCATCACTAGGAATCATTGGGTGCCCTCCCTCACATCTTAGTACAAGTCGGCGTGTTCGTGGCCTTGATCCTAGTATGGTGAACTCAATAACTTGGAATGTGGCCTACTTTTGTGTTCCGCCACTAACCTTGGAATTCGGGTCTCCTCCGTCACCGAGAGGTGTTGTTTTGGGTATTCAGTTTTATCCTAGTTTTTCGGTGACGTTTTGAGTTTGGGTTATTCCCCATTCGTTATAATTTTGGAGGTTTGAGTTTAATCATATTTTGGTCATTTGGTTTATAAATTCTTTTTTCAAATTTCAATATTTGGGCATTTACCATTATTCACGTTTGAGTAAGCGTTGAGTTGCATCACTACATGAAACAATATTTTGGTGTTGAGGCATTCATTTATAAAATGTGTATTATTGGGAAATAGATCGTTCTTATATTTAAAGTAATTCATTTCAAAGGATCATGATTTAAGTTGCATTATTTTCGTTTAGCGATTTTATAATCATGACGAAAATTCTTAAACTCACTAGGCGTTAGCCTAACCTTTTTATTTGTCGGCATATGCATCAGGTTCCATTTTGGGATTAGTTCTAGCGACACTGTGAAGAGATGAGTGCTAGTTGTGTGCTTGAAGAAGTGATTAGCTTGGTGAAGTTTTCCGTGTTTACTTTGTATATATTGACTGTTATTGGGTTTTAGTAACACCCGACTTTAATTAGTCTCTATGTAAGACTTTATTTATTTTTTTGATGGTTCAACCTAGAATTGTATTTCAGGTATGGACTTGTCGTAAGAGATTTTATTATACTTTAAGGTATTGTTGAAAATTTTAAATTAGTCGCTCTTTCCAAATTTCAGGGTGTTACAGAGAGAGAGAGATGAGAAGCAGATCGAACCAAACAATGGGTGGTGGTGGTGGATCGATGGAACCAAATAGATCTACTGGGGTTCAACAATTTCTGTTATTCCCAGATTATGTAAGATTATCAAGATTGACAATGGAACTCAATCAAATCTCATGTCATTGATATGATCTTCAAAGTTTACAAACTTTCTCTTTCTACTTTCTCACTCTAGAATATACAGAATGATTCTACAAGATAAGCACACAATTCTAAGTTCTACTCACATTACAATGACAAAGGTATTTATATCTTGATACAATACAAGGAACACACAAACAAGCTTGACATTGGTTGACTTTGACTTTCCACTTGATGACTTTGACTTTGCATTTGAAGGCTTTGACTTGGGCTTTTGACTTTCAATCTAGATGATCTTGAAGACAACAATATGTGCTCTAACATTCTCCCTCTTTGGATTCAAGATCATCTTCAAAAACAAAATTCATCTTCAAAACAAATTCTCCCCCTTTGATTCAGAAACAAATGATATCCCCCTTTGGATAAACTTGCACTTATCTTCAAATGAATTTCATCTTTAAAGCAGGTTCTCCCCCTTTCAAGAACATTCTCCCCCTTTGGGACAAAACTAATTTTCTCAGGTAATCAACATTCTCCCTTTATTGAGATGAAAATTGATAATCTTCACTTTCCCCTTCTTGTGATCTTTAATATTCTCCCATTAAGACTTTGATAAAAAAAATCATCATCTCTAGGAAATATATCCTTCAAATCTGTCATCTCTTGATCACTTTATCCCCGTAATTTTCACAGTCTGTTCTTTAGACAACATTTCTTGAAATTAATTCTCCCCTTTTTTGATGATGTAGAGCATAGAAATCATCAAAACTTGTTCAAGAAATGTCAAGAACCTTTTTCTGACCACCGATCTTTCCAAATAAGCATCTGAACCATCCGTCAATGCATAATGTATTCATCCGAATCTTTTCAAATTCAGACAAATAAGAGTGAAAACCTAAATCAACAAATGAATCAGTTAATATGCCTGTAAGTAGCACAAAGCCACTTTGTGCAACGGATGCACATTAGAAAGGAGCTATTTGATGTTCACTCCCCCAGGGATTCCATTCAATCATCGAAAAATCACAAAGAAATTTTCTATGAATGTTAAGACAAAAAAACATATTCCTTGTGTGATCGTGCATAGTGTAGAATGAATGAAGCTACTTAGGCTTTTCGAATAGGCTCAAAGTGTGTAAACCATTGAGACAACAACAGTATTACACGGACTCAATTGTGCATGATCGAAGGTCGAAGGTGGGGCAGACTTCCTTCTGTTTCAATATCCACATCTTCCAAATGAAGACGAGATAGATTATGTGATGTGTCCCCAATCAAAGTTGAAACATCTTCTTGTTAAGAAAAAGATGAGTAGCTGGTGGGTATAAAGCAAGAGTTGGCATGGGCTAGTGTATGTTTCAATGATGGTCATCAAAGAATGTGAACCAATAGTAGATGTGGTTGCCCGACTCAGAAAAAGTTGGTGCAGAGTTTTCATATTCTTTTAACTCTGTTCTCACACTCTCGTTATTTTAATCTTTTAAGCTCACTTCTAACCAAACTCTCTTTTCATTTTATCTCATCACACACCCATACTCAGATATTGACCCCTCGCCTCTCGATCACTCAGGATAACTTCTTGGTTAGGAAACACTAGTTATCGTGAATGCATAGAAGTTCATTAAAGTCTCACACAATGATCCCATGTATTTTGTCCTAAAAGCAAATATTGCTCAATTGTTTAACTTTAACAGTTAAAGCACAATATATATGTCTGATGTATGTATGCTCAATAAGATAATCATGAAGATTTGAGCATTTTAAACATGGAAGATTCTCTCAAAAGAAATAAATTGAATGAATGAAGTGAAATCAACAGATATATTTTGAGAATCTGACAATGTATGAAAAGATCAAATATGAATGATTTATCATTAAAAGCTTAGGTCATGAAAAATTGGATGTTGTCTATACGAACCAAATATAGACATTCTTGAAAGAAACACTTTGAATGAATTAACGCTCAACAAACTTTGAAGTACAAAACGGAGTGTCTTACCATCGAAAAAATAGTTTCATTTTGAGACATGGTAAGAACATAATCAATAAAGTACTAAACCGATGTAACAACCCCAAATCCACACTTGGGTAATGTCACATCACCCCTCCTAAATATTACCTTATGTCGTCGGATATGACCATAAGGGTAAATCAGAAGCACAACCACAATGGAAGTCTTAACGTAAAGTAAATACAAGTCTCCAACATTAGTCCGTCCCATACCGGACTATGTTACACCATGTTGATCCAAACTCTCTCAGTGATTTGATAACGACCCTCTTCTATACTTAGTGAAAATTACGTTTTAATATGTATTAGTGTTTCACCATCAGCGATCAGACTGAGTCTGTTCAGTTATCGCTGATGACCTTTCTTGTAAACATTTCATATGTATTAGTGTTTCACTATCAGCGATCAAACTGAGTCTGTTCAGTTATCGCTGGTAGTTTCTGAAGTAAACAGCCAACGTAATCCCTGAAGACAAGTCTCGCGTCAACATATGTTCATAGCTGAATCGAAGACGAAGCCGCTGAACAAAGAGAAGTCTACTAGTGACCTGATGCGGATATCAGTGAAGCAAAGACAACTCTACATATACGCGAAGGAACATGAGGAAAAGCTTCAGCGATAGCTGAACCTCTTTATCTCTGGAAGAAGAGATACTCAGCGATCAATCGATCACAAAGCTTATGCCTCAAGTTTCCTTTTGCCTTACCTTGCACAACCAGTACAATGTGTCAGAACGGACACGTCTCTGCCACAAATCGTACAACAACTCTGTCAACTACACTGTTCCTAATACGGCCAAAAGCATGTCTCCAAAAATCAGACTCCCAAAGCCAATCTATGAACGCCACGTGTAAAGTGCCCTGCCATGCATTTAATGCATAGGGTATAAATAGGAAGCTCACCCCTTCATCTGAAGGTGTGCTCAATCCTTGAACTCCATATAGAAACCCTTGTTTTCTATCTCTCTTAATCCCCCATTCTCTGAATTTCTTGTGCAATCATCTTAGTGTTTCTTAAGTTTGTTTAGATTGAGTCTGTCTTAATCTTATTCCGCAACAAACTTGTAAATTGTATTTGATTTATCAATAAACAATTTATTAAACCTTAATTTCTGTGTTTGTATTCAACCCCCCCCCCCCTTTCTACAAACTTGTTAAGCACCTTCGGGACCAACAAGTGGTATCAGAGCAGTTTGTTTAATCTAATAAACAAGATCTTACTGTTCGTTCAATAAGAAGTGATCATGGAACTGAATTCAAAAATAGTTCCATGAACAATTTCTTTGAGAACAAGGGAATCTCTCACAACTTCTCTTCAGTAAGAACACCTCAGCAAAATGGAGTCGCTGAAAGAAGAAACAGAACGATCATAGAAGCTGCTAGATCAATGCTCAGCGATTCTCACCTCCCTACTCAATTTTGGGCAGAAGCTGTAAACACTGCATGTTTTACTCAAAACAGATCGCTGATAATAAAGCGATTTGGGAAAACAGCTTATGAACTTTTTCTTGGAAGGAAGCCTTCTATCAGCTTTCTTCATATCTTTGGTTTTCAGTGCTTTATCTTAAACAACAGAGATCAACTTGGAAAGTTCGACCCAAAAGCCGATGATGGAATATTTCTAGGATATTCCTCCATCTCCAAAGCCTACAGAGTTTTCAACAAGAGAAGACAAACCGTAGAAGATACAATTCACGTCACTTTTGATGAAACTCGCTCAGCGAACTCTAAACCAATCGCTGACAATGAAAAGTTAAATGCTTGGATACTTTCTCACTACAGAGAAACAGAACCCTTCTTCTCAAACCATCAGCATTCTGATCCTTCAGCCGCTGATGATGATCCAAACATTATACATCCTACCGCTGAATCCACCTCATGGGTTTCAGCTGAACCTCTAAACACATTACTACCATCAAATCTGCCTTCGTCTGAAAACCTTTCTAGTGAATCTACTCAACAGTTAATCGCTGATGAACCTCAAACGTCCTCATCAGTAAACATTCCAATTGTTGATCCAACCTCTGAGTTAAGCAATCATGCTCCTGCTCAGCGATGGACCAAAGATCACCCAATAGATCAAATTCTTGGTGATCTCGAAGCAGGTATTCAGACACGACGAAGCTCAGGTAATATCTGTCTCTTTGTAAATTTTCTCTCTTTAATAGAACCAAAGAAGATTGATGATGCCCTCAGAGATCCAAACTGGGTCAGCACTATGCAAGAAGAGCTGACTGAGTTCTCTCGAAACAAAGTTTGGAATCTCGTTCCTAGACCATCTGATAAAACTGTAATAGGCACCAAATGGGTGTTTAGAAACAAGTTAGATGAACATGGAACTGTAACCCGCAACAAGGCTCGACTTGTTGCTCAGGGATACAGACAAGAGGAAGGCATAGACTATGATGAAACCTTTGCCCCTGTGGCCAGGCTCGAAGCAATTCGACTATTCTTAGCTTATGCAGTCTATAAAGACTTCATCGTTTATCAAATGGACGTAAAATCAGCATTTCTGAATGGAAAGCTGAATGAAGAAGTCTATGTAGAACAACCACCAGGGTTCTATGACCCTAAGCATCCAAATTATGTTTATAAATTGGATAAGGCTCTCTATGGTCTAAAACAAGCCCCTCGTGCTTGGTATGACACTCTCTCATCTTTTCTTATCTCTGAAAATTTTGAACGTGGCAAGATTGATAATACGTTATTTTTCAGAAAGATAAAAGGTCATATAATTCTTGTACAAATATATGTTGATGACATAATATTTGGTTCTACTAACCCATCTCTGTGTACTCGCTTCGCTGAGAGAATGAAGAAAGAATATAAAATGAGTATGATGGGTGAGCTGACATATTTTCTTGGTCTTCAGATTAAACAATCTGATAAAGGTACTTTTATCTGCCAAGGTAAGTATGTTAAAGATATGCTGAAGAAGTTTGATCTCACACAAACTTCAGCGATGAAAACTCCTATGGCACCACCCCTGACACTTAACAAAGATCCTTCTGGAAAACCTGTTAATGTCACTGCCTATAGAGGAATGATAGGCTCCCTGCTGTATCTAACAGCGAGCCGACCTGACATTATGTACTCTACTTGTTTATGTGCACGCTATCAATCTGAACCCAAGGAATCCCATCTGATCGTTGTAAAGCGAATTTTCAGATATCTGAAAGGAACTCCTAACCTCGGTCTTTGGTATCCCAAAGACTCAGGGTTCGATCTAACTGGTTATTCTGATAGTGATTTTGCAGGCTGTAAACTTGACAGAAAGAGTACCACTGGTGGATGTCAACTCCTGGGAGGAAAGCTGGTGAGTTGGACAAGCAAGAAGCAAAATTCTGTGTCCACTTCCACAGCTGAAGCTGAATACGTAGCGGCTGGAAGTTGTTGTTCTCAAATCTTGTGGATGAGAAATCAACTATTAGATTATGACCTTCAGCTGTCAAAGATTCCTATCTATTGCAACAGCACTAGTGCTATCGCTATAGCAAATAATCCAGTGCTACATTCAAAGACAAAACACATAGAGATCAGATATCACTTTATAAGAGATCATGTGATGAATGGTGATATTGAACTTCACTTTATCCCTACTGACTTTCAGCTTGCTGATTTATTCACCAAACCTCTTGATGAGACAAGGTTCAACTTTCTCATCAGTGAGCTTGGAATGCTAAACCTCGAAGAATAATTCTTCAGCGTTCATGTATTGTGTCAGTAATCAAAAGTTCCCCTCTCATCATTCTCTCTGATAAACATTCTGACTCTCAGGTATGTTCTCTCCTTTCCCTCAAAGATGTTTTTCTTCAAAATATAAACTTTAATCACTGAACTTTCTTCAAATGATTAAAAGCTTTTTGAAAAATACATTAATCACTGATATTTCTAGTCAGTGATCCTTTAAAAGGAAAATCTATCCCTATCTTTACACTCAGGGATATTTTTAAAAAGGAAAATCTATCACTGACTTTTCTTCAGTGATAATTTCAAAACGGACAAATGTACAGTCTCTCTCTTCTATGACGTCATTTGAACCGACAATCCACGACATGCCTTTTCTGACACGTTTGTCCGTTGCTCTTCTATCCAATCAACTTCGTGGAACGTGTCAATGTCATGATGATCCTTTCTTTTCCCGCTTCATTCCTTCTCTCTCTTCTCTCTCTTCGTATAAAAGGAATTCTTCTCTCCTTTATACGGTTTACGCTTTCAAAACTGTAAACACAAGAAACATTTTCTCTCTCAAGAACACTCAAGCAAGTAAACCCAGAATATTGAACCTGCATCTCTTCTCCTTCAAAATAAACAGGTTTATTTCATGTTTATGTGCATTGTTCGTATGCTTTTTATTCTTTTTAAAATCCTACTCGTTTTCTATGGATTTTATAAAATGTTTAAAAAAAAAAAAAAAAAAAAAAAAACTAAAGATCATTCTTTCTGATTTTATGTTTTCTTTAAATAAAAACCTTTTGGTTTTAAAGTGTTCTTCATTCTTTTTACCCAGAACACTATTTTTCTATTCCTAAAAATAACTTGATATTTTTCCAGTTTCCCTTCTTCTATGGCAACTGGTAATCATATTATTTTTAATCTAAATCATTTCTTCTATTATGCTTCTTTCCATAACAGAAATGACACAATCTTCAATCGTTGCTTCCAAGCATGTACGATTCGCTCTCACTGAAGTTGAGATTACTAAATGTAATCATTTGGCAAGACTCGAGTTCAAAGCTGACAAATACCCACATCTGGTGGAAGCTGCTGAATTCCTCAAGCAGTCATGTATAGCTTACGCGATCACTGTGGATCCTAAGCCTTCCAAGACTCTACTCCAGCAGTTCTGGTTCACTGCTGATGCAACTGAACTCACCAACAAGAAAGGTGAACGAGTCCCTGCTATCTCTTTCAGCACGGACTTGGGGCCAGGGAGCATGACCGCTCTTAGCCTCAGGAAATCTTTAAGATTCCCTGACAAACCAAAGAGTGGGTTCGACGCACTCCCCACTGATGATGAGCTGATATCATTTCTGGACGCAATGGGCTATTGTTGGGAAAACAAACCGAGATCTTCTATTCCCAACAAGAAGCTCACCAAGATCCTCAAAGCTCAGATGCCATCACAACTGAACTTTATCTTCTCGCACATAATTCAGTGCATGAGCGGGAAGAGTGGTTCGCTGGATCAAGCCAGCAAAACACAACTGCAGATGGCCTACTCAGTTATCGTTGGTCAAAACTTTGACTACGCCACAGCAATCTTTGAAGACCTGAGGTCGAGATTAGAGAAGCCTGAATGAGATCCCAAGATCTCGTACGTACGTTTCATATGTACGTACATCAAGTTCCTCTATCCCAACACCTATCCCACCAAAGATGATGGCACTTTTGCCAGGGTTGGTCAACGATCACTGGAGGTAAAGCCAATTGCTGACGAGGTAAGTATATCTCTCCTTCGCTCTCGTCTCTCTCTCCACTCTTCTTCATTTTCAGTGACCACGCAGACGGTTCCTTCGACTGCTATCCCTGTCGCTACCACTACTTCTAAACGACCATCAGCTAGTCCGATTGGTCCTTCCAAAAAGGCCAAAAAGACTAAGGAAAGTACACCCTCTAGTACTATACCTGAGGGAGCTTCTCAACAAGCTACCTTAGATGCATTTGTGGGTCTTTCCTCCACAACTTCAGCAGTCACTCATACTGCCGTGTCAGCGATCTCGCTCGCTGTCACATCATCAGTGACCCCACCTACTATCTCATTCGCTGAGATTAACCCCATCCCTACTTCTATCCCCAAAACTCTTCCCTTTTCTACTCATTTGGTCTCTGAACCCGCTACCTCTTCTTTCCCTATAGGACCTGAACATCAAACTTTTGAGGAATCTATGCAGTTCTACAAAATGTTTGATACGTCAGGTACACCTATAGGATTAAACACTTCTTTCCCCACCTCTCCAAATAAGCCCGTATCTGAACTAACATTATTTTCAGGTCCTAGTTTGGCGTCTGTTGACACGCATGTCAACAGTCTAGGAGAGAAGGTGGACGCCCTCACCAACACCATCAACGACACCACCAGCGCCGTCAATCAGGCTGGTGAGGAGCTGAAGAAGTTGACCGCGACCTGCTCATCTAAAGCTGAGAACTCACAACTTTCAGCTGTTGAAGAACAAGTCGTCCAACTCAAAGAGTCCTCTCAACTTTTTCAGGGGCGATTTGAGTCTCTTACCGCTGAAGTTCGGGGTCTCTCTTCAAAGGTTGACCTCTGCACGTCCCTTCTTCAGCAAATTCTACAAAAGGTGAATGCACCAGCTCCAGCGCTGCCTCCCTCCTTCACTGAAGATGATCGTACCAACCTCAACATCGCTGTGGAATTCATCCATGATGCCACGTGAGACATCCCTGAGGTTGAAGACCGGGTCAAGCGTCTGAAGGCTGACGTCCAAGTGCTAAAAGTTTCAACAGCTACTCCAGCAGCTGAACAAACCCCTACCGCTGATAATGACAAAGTGGGGGAGAAAGCTGAAGAAACTTCTATCGCTGCTGCTGGGGAAGCTAAGACTCCAAAGAAACCTCCCTCTCAATCTGAGGGGGAGATGGTAAAAGAATCCTCATCTATTCACTCTATTCTCTTTGAAGATGATGAGGAAGAAGACGATGAAGAGGAAGATGATCTAGATCTTGATAATCAAGAAAAGGATCAACCCTCCGATGACGATGACGACGATGAAGAAGACCAATCTATGTGGTTCTCCAAGCCGAACGTCGCATCAGGGACAACTTCGCAAGAGGTTGTCAAAGCAGGGGTGAGAAGTGATACATCTTCAAGCGCTCCTTCACAAAGCAAAGACAAGCAACCAATCGCTGAAGAATGCTTGAGGACTGGATCACAATCTGAGGGGGAGCATCCTTCTCAGGTATGTCTTTCAATTGTACCACTCTCCTACTCTTTCCAAACCCCTATTTCCTTCTAGCCTTTATCTCTCTTTTTCTAAAAATATACACTTATCCCTTCTTTCCTTCATTTTCTATCCAGACAGTTCTCACCCCTACTTAAGGGTTCTAAACTACAAATAATTCCAGCTATTATCGCTGAAGAAATAATCCCAATCTCTATCACTGAGATTGATGATGAAGAAGAAGAAGAATATTCCCTGGTCCATCCAGGAAGGCCCTCTCAACCATCTCATTGGTCAGAGGAAGTGGTGAAGAAAAGAGTTGAAATGATCGCTCAACTAGAAAGTCAACGGCTGAAAGTCCCTCTTCAAACATCCACAGAACTCGACTTTCTCACTGAAGCCGATAGAGAAGAATCTGCCAAAGCTGAGAAGCTGATCGCTGAATGCATACAAGATGCCCAACTCGCTTTAAAGATTCAATCTTCTCTAGTCAAGGACAAAAAGCTGAAAAGCAAGCCTGTGGAAGTTCAAGCTGCACTGCTGAAAGAAATTGAAGAGGAACGCTCCAAAGAACAAGAGATCAACGATAGGTCTATCGAATGGTGCAAACAAAAGATGGATTATCGTTCTGATCTTCTTCCGATATCAGCCGTGACTATCTCTGGTCGCAAGAAGAAGGATCAACTCTCAGTGACCATGGAGATTACCAGAGAGGATGGAACCCAAAAAGCTATGTACGTATCCAAACTTGAGAGCTTCGGATTTACGGAATGGTTAGAGTTCTGGGATGCGCTGAAGAAATCCAAATCTACATACAGAGGCTACGTTGAAGGACTTCTTGAAGCCCTCATAACTAGAGTCGCTTCTGTACTAAAGCTGCCATCTCCTCTTCCTCCCAAATATTTGAAACTCAAAAGAAGAATTGGGTCCTCCTCCTCTGAAGACATCGCCATCATCAGAAATGAAACTTCTATCAAATTTTCAAGAGATGCACTGTTTGGTCCTCCTCCTGATCTTTCAGTTCTGGATCTATCTCTGCCTCCTGGTGGTCCTTTCCAAGGTGGTCAAGTAATTGACGATCCTTATGGAGTGTTCTTCAGAGATGATGATGAGGAACTCAGATTTCAAAGAGTCTCTGAGATTCCTATCTGTCCTCTGAATCATCTCAAGGATCTCTTATGCTTATGGTGTGACTTCTCCCCTGCTGCTGAGAAAATCAAAGAAATTATCAGCCAAGAATCTTTGAAACGAAGACAGAAAGGAGAAGAAATACCTGAGTATATGATCAATCCTCCTAAGTCTTCTTTTAATAGCTGATAGATTAGTTTCCTTTTCTGTAATCTATTAGTTATACTTACAGTAGTTAGTTATTCACTTGTACTTATGATTTTCATCTTGTAATTCTATCCCTGAATTAAATGAAAATTTCAGTGAAGTACTTAACTCCATCAGTGCTGTAAAAGATCCCTCAAAATAGTAATTGGGACATGTATGTTATGAGTCCTGATTATTCCATCATTTTGAACTATAAAGTAATTTTCTTCAGTTACTTTGTCATTATCAAATAGGGGGAGATTGTTGATCCAAACTCTCTCAGTGATTTGATAACGACCCTCTTCTATACTTAGTGAAAATTACGTTTTAATATGTATTAGTGTTTCACCATCAGCGATCAGACTGAGTCTGTTCAGTTATCGCTGATGACCTTTCTTGTAAACATTTCATATGTATTAGTGTTTCACTATCAGCGATCAAACTGAGTCTGTTCAGTTATCGTTGGTAGTTTCTGAAGTAAACAGCCAACGTAATCCCTGAGGACAAGTCTCGCGTCAACATATGTTCATAGCTGAATCGAAGACGAAGCCGCTGAACAAAGAGAAGTCTACTAGTGACCTGATGCGGATATCAGTGAAGCAAAGACAACTCTACATATACGCGAAGGAACATGAGGAAAAGCTTCAGCGATAGCTGAACCTCTTTATCTCTGGAAGAAGAGATACTCAGCGATCAATCGATCACAAAGCTTATGCCTCAAGTTTCCTTTTGCCTTACCTTGCACAACCAGTACAATGTGTCAGAACGGACACGTCTCTGCCACAAATCGTACAACAACTCTGTCAACTACACTGTTCCTAATACGGCCAAAAGCATGTCTCCAAAAATCAGACTCCTAAAGCCAATCTATGAACGCCACGTGTAAAGTGCCCTGCCATGCATTTAATGCATAGGGTATAAATAGGAAGCTCACCCCTTCATCTGAAGGTGTGCTCAATCCTTGAACTCCATATAGAAACCCTTGTTTTCTATCTCTCTTAATCCCCCATTCTCTGAATTTCTTGTGCAATCATCTTAGTGTTTCTTAAGTTTGTTTAGATTGAGTCTGTCTTAATCTTATTCCGCAACAAACTTGTAAATTGTATATGATTTATCAATAAACAATTTATTAAACCTTAATTTCTGTGTTTGTATTCAACCCCCCCCCCCTTATACAAACTTGTTAAGCACCTTCGGGACCAACACACCAAAACTCCTATTACATAGTAATTAAGTTTCAAATAGCAAAGCATTAAATTACGTAACCATAAGAAATCTATCTAGGCCTTGCCCTTCCATTTGTCCACAACTGAACCACCGGCTCCTGAGATGCATACTAATAGTTAGCTAAAAGCTAAGTGAGTTCATGGTTTACGTGCACATAAATACACACTCCATCAAGCATAAAAATATTAGGCACCAATTAAATAGTATGCATATTGTTTTCAGAAAACATTTGACACCAATGAGATCTCCTAAGCCTCCTCACCGGGTAGGTCCGCTCTGTCACTGGCATTCCCTGGGTCGCACGGCTCACACCCGTCCGTCACCCATTACAGGGTCGTGCCACCCCTAAACGTGACAAATCAAGCCCGACCTCATACCCCATATCGGCACCAAAACGTGCCACTTGAAATCAACTCCAAAAATATAGCATGCTAAAAAAATGTTTATAAACCAATTAAACAATAGCATGCAATATCCTATATAAAAATTGCGTACATGGAATATTCAACCGTAAACATGTACACAAAATATCTCCTCGTGCATAACATACGTATGTACTCCAAATAAATAACATATTTATATACATGTAAATATACACCGTAAACATGCACATAAAAATGTATCACCTTGCACCATATACGCAACTCCATATAAATATCATGCTAACATAATTTTTATTTACGTATGTATGCATCCCAGAAAAAGTCTCATGAAGACTCACCTAAAAGTGTGTGTGTCCAAGCAGTAAACTCCGCTTAGTGACCTACACCACATGTACCAAAAATATTCTATCAATGACCTATTTTGCCCAAAAGTCAACAGAAGTCAACTATGGTCAACCTTCGGTCAACCCCCAAGCACTCGGCTCATCGACGTCTTAAAACGTCCATTTACGCCTTCTATAATTTTATAAACTCCATCTTCCATTTTAAAACGTCCAATTATTTATTTGACTCCAAAACGACGCTTTAAAATCGTATGTTATAACCCGGTAAGTTATGTCTATTCTTTTATGTCATGTAATAATGTTAAAGGGGACTTTTTGGTTAGGTATTATATGTTTAAGGGTCTTATTGTCACTAATCAGTAATTAGAGGTCCTTAGTGTTAATGTATTCATAGTTAAGATGAGTCACTTTATTTACGAGGTGTTGATCTTATCCCTATAAGCACGAGGTGTCGATCCTATCCTTATAAGCACGAGGTTTCGATCCTATCCTTATAAGCACGAGGTGTCGATCCTATCCCTATAAGCACGAGGTGTCGATCCTATCCCTATAAGCACGAGGTGTCGAGTTCTTATAAGAGTGCAATCTTGAAAGCAATAGGAACAAGTTGTTAATGCCTTATGTTTAGCTATAAATAGAGGTAGAAGCAAAGAATATTGATATGTTACCAAGTTTCTCTCTCTCTCTCTCTTTATACACTACTAAGCTTAAAGTAAGAGATCAAGGAAAAGCTAGGAATAATCAAGGCTCGGTTACTCGTCAGTGAAGTTTGATATAAGTGGTGTTCAGTTGTGTCGTTTGCGCATGCGTGACTTCGAACTCTTAATAAGGTGAGTTTTTCTTTTAACCATTTTCGAACTGGAATACTTATATTATGAAATGTTTTATATGTGATATGTGTAGTAATGATTGTGAGTTATATGGAATGTGATTATTGAAATGAAATCTCATATGTTTGAGCATAGCATTACACTATTGTATTTTGGCCTGACGTAGAGACCGGATGCAGTTGGTTGTGCCGAAAGGCGCAACGGGGTTGGTTGTACTTGAGGTACTTCGGAGTAAATTAATTAGTTGTGCTTAGCGGCCAACTAATTCTGATATGGCCATGGGTTGTTGGTGTTATAGGCCAACGGAGTATGTTGTGTACATTGCATGAGATTTGAATTGTGATTTGTTGATAACGGTTTCATATCAATGTTTTCATAATATTGTTATTAAAATGTTTGGGATTTTCTCACTTAGACCAATTGGTCTAACCCTCATTGTTTTCCAAATTTGTATTCCATGACAGATGACTGGTAAGGCAAAAGGAAAAGATAAGCTATGATGTTATGTGAAGAAATGTGTTGTACGTGGGAAGCCATTATGAGTTAATACTTCTAGTTGAACAATATTATATGTCAACGGTTTTTGTTGGATGTAGTATTATGTAACTGTAATTCTAGACTTCGGGACCCTATATGGAATATGTGGGTGTTTGTAATGTAAATGTTTGCATGTATTATATGATACATGTTATGTTTTAAGGTGGGTTGTTACATCGTATTATTAAATCATTAATTTAATTAAATGATTTACGTTCATTCTCCCCTTATGAACGATTAATTAATAAATATTAATTAATGTCCTAATAAATCGTTTACGTCACAATTCACAATTTAGTAAATCTACTAAATGATTTATTAAAGTCATTCTAGAAATTTATAATTAAATTCATAATCCCAATAATTAGTCTCCTTCAAGTTAATTAAATGACACAAAAAAATTAGGCCAAATAATTAATAATCTAATGGGCTTCAATTAACCAAGATAGCCCAAAATAAATAATTAATCCGTTGGGCCTTTAAATTACTTTGAGAAAAGCCCATACAACAATTTTTTTAAATTTCGGGCCAGTTTATATCGGCCCAATCAGATTCACACGGGTTGGTGGAATCCGACCCTTGACTCGCCCGCGCCCGGACCATCCCGGCTCGCCCCGCATGAACGCTTCAGACCCGAGTCCGAACCGCCCGGCCCGGTCGGCGTTGCCATGCGGTTTCACGCGGCAACCTCGGTTTTCGTCCCTTTGGGCTCGTTTCTTCTCCTTTTTTCCGTGATTCTTTTTGCATTAATTCACCGTAACATAAACCCTCATCTAACAATCTAAATATCTACGAAAACGGTGCACCATAGCACCCGGAATTCGCGATTAAACGTCCCGTTTTTACCGAAAACTCTCCGAATCGCGTTACCGACCAAATCGACGGCTTTCGGGTCATTTTTACGACCCAAAACTTCCAGAAAACGTAAAGCAAGTATAACACACCAAACGTAAATTAACTTTTACTTGTGAAAACGAACGGAATAACTCACCGTAATAACTCACCGTAATCCATCGTGACAACACCGTAACGTTGATTTTCAACATAATCCTCTTATCCGCATAACTTTTCTGCCTGTCACGCGTGATTTTCAACCTTTCACGTATTTGCACTATCTTATTTGAAGTATGCTAGACTAACTCCGGTCCAGCCAACTGCTTTTCTCCGACGCCAGCCCATCACACTGGCGTCCTACATTTACGGCCATATAAGGCCTCAAATGGCGCTGCCTTGATATTAGAGTGGTAGCTATTGTTATAAGCAAATTCTACCAGTGGAAGATGGTTATCCCAACTCCCTCCAAAATCGATAGTGCAAGTTCTTAACATATCCTCCAGGGTTTGTATCATCCTCTCACTTTGACCGTCAGTCTGAGGATGATATGAAGTGCTCAGGTTCAGCCGAGTTCCCATCTCTTGTTGAAAACTAGCCCAGAATCTCGACGTGAACCTTGTATCCATATCCGAGACAATCGATAGTGGCACTCCATTCTTTGAGACTATCTCATTGACATACAATTGCGCTAACCTTTCTAGAGAATACTTTTCGCTGATCGGTAGGAAGTGAGCGGACTTTGTGAGTCGGTTAACTATCACCCATATTGCATCATACCCTTTCACCGTTTTTGGCAAACTTAGTCACGAAATCCATCGTGATCATCTCCCAGTTCCATATTGGAATCTCCATTTGTTCTAAAATGCCCGACGGCTTCCGGTGTTCCGTCTTCACCTGTAGGCATGTCAAACATTTCTCCACATACTTTGCTACTGCCTTTTTCAAACCAGACCACTAGTAGTTCTCCTTTAAACTTTTATACATCTTATCACTGCCTAGGTGCATAGTATATTTGGCTTTGTGCGCTTCACCTAACACTATATCCCTTAGATCTCTTTTGTAAGGAATCCGAACCCGATTCCCAAACCTATATAAACCATCTGACCCGATGGTCAGCAGTTTAACCTGTCCGACCATCCTCTCTTTCTTGAGGTTGTCCTCCAATAGGGCCTCCTTTTGAACTCCTCGTATTTGGTCAACCGGATCTACCTGAATATTCATCCACATGGCATGAACCTTAACCGGTCTAATCATCTCCTTTCTACTTAGGGCGTCGGCGACCACGTTCGCCTTACCCGGGTGGTAAATAGCTCCATCCACCTTCTCTGCCTCATGTTTAGCTCCTCCTGATCAAAGAGATACTTCAAGCTCTTATGATCCTTGTAAATCAGGCATATCGTACCATACAGGTAGTGCCTCCAAATTTTCAGTGCAAAAACCACTGCAGCTAACTCCATATCGTGTATTGGATACTTCTTTTCATGCTTCTTTAGTTGGCGTGATGCATAGACAATAACCTTGCCTCTTTGCATCAATACACACCCTAGTCCCATTTTTTTAAGCATCAACGTACACAACAAAGTCCTACTTTCCCTCTGGTAAGGACAATATTGGTGCACTGATCAACCTTCTCTTAAGCGTTTGGAACACTTCTTCTTGTTTCTGACCCCAGTCAAACTTGACTACCTTTCTAGTCAAAGTCATCAATGGCGTCGCTGTCTTCGAGAAATCCTGGATGAATCTTCTATAATAGCATGTCAAGCCCAGAAGACTTCTGTAACACCCTACAAACTGGGGAAATTTAAACTTAAAATTTCGGCAATATAACGACTGTAAATTGATAAAAACCCGAATGAACAAAACCTGCCAAGGATTCCCAAAGTATCATCCCAACCGGGGAATATAAAATTATGTGTACAACCCAACGAATGAAGAATAAATAAACGACAACTTAAATAATCTAAGATGCTCTAATAGATTACAGTCAGGTGTCACTATTCTTCCAAAAGCGTAAACTATTCACCATCTATACCGGTCTCTAGATATCCCAAAAAGACCGCTCTCGATCACACGATCGACCACTCATTCCCGAAGGTTCCCGCCACTAGGGTTTCCTATCATACATGGCAACCAAAGAACAAGTGTTAAGCTAAAGCCTAGTGAGAATTATAATCACAATATTTGAAGTAGAATAAAGTTTCAATACAATAACATGATACTTTCGCAGCGCTCTACCATGGTGCTCCACCTGACATTAAAACAGGAAAACCCAATATGACATCGCCAATGCACTTATAATTTCCCCGTAGTCAATTAACTTGAGTAGCATCAATCCAAACGAGATCTTTAGCTAGTTAAGCACTCAACCCAAACCGGGTCTTTAGCCTTCCCATGACATCAACTCAAACCAAGTCTTTAGCCAATCCGACAATCAACTCAAACCGAGTCTTTAGTCTAATTATGACCTCAACCCAAACCGGGTCTTTAGTTCATTTGCAACCTCAACCCAAACCGGGTCTTTAGTTCATCTACAACCTCAACCCAAACCGGGTATTTAGTTCATCTACAACCTCAACCCAAACCGGGTCTTTAGTTCATTTACAACCTCAACCCAAACCGGGTCTTTAGTTCATTTACAACCTCAACCCAAACCGGGTCTTTAGTTCATTTACAATAGCAATAATAACCGAGACTTATGAGTCAACATCATACTCCCAAAATGACATAACATATAACTCTTTATTCATACACGACATATTTCTACATGTCTAGACCACATAACATCTCTTATATTCTCCTTGTGTAACTTTACCCACAAGTGGGGTATTAGGTCAACTCCACAAATCAAGTGAGTAAATACATAATCTATATCAATACTAGCACGTTATTTAAGCATAGATATAAGAGTAGGAGAGTTAAGAAGTACACTAACATTGTTGATTCTCACAAGAAATCAAACCCTAGAAAAGGAGGATGGAGAGTTGGAGGCTTGAGAAGTTGCCACAAGCTAGAATCCTTACAAGACCGCACCTAAGGATGCATTTACTCCACCATTAATACTCATCCAAGAACATTAAATGTTTTTGGTGGAAACTAGGGCACAAAGACTTACCAATATCGCAGGAGCAAAACTCTCCAAAGCTTCCCAAAATCAGTTCCAAATGATAAAGTCCCGAAATGGGGTTTTTAAACCCTCAGCACCCGTTGGCGACATTGCCATGACGACAATGACATTGTCATTGTCGCGGGTCATAGTCGCGAGGGTCCAACCCCTCACGGTACAACTCTGGCGACAATGCCCCAGCGACAGTGACCATGTCATAGTCGCAGGGCACAATCGCCGGGCTCGTACCGAGAGCCCCCAAACTTCGGCGACATTTCCCTCGCGACAATGACACCCTGTCATAGTCGCGGTCAACCCGAATTTTCTGGACATTAGCATCTTCAACCCACGATGCTCAAAACTGATAAAAAAATCGATATTAACTAACAATTCCCAACAATGATAAGGTTCCAAAACGAGAAAGATTAATACATGGGTTCTTAGAAATTCGGGGTGTTACAACTTCGGATTTCTAACGCTGACTTTGGTCACTCCCACTCCATAACTGCCTCGATCTTGGCTGGGTCTACCTTGATCTCCTCCACGTTAACCACATGACCAAGAAATTGCACCTCTCGCAGCTAGAAATCACATTTCGAGAATTTTGTGTATAGCTTATCCTTAGCTAATAGCTTGAGAATCATTCTCAAATGTTGCTCATGCTCTTCTTAGCTCATCGAATAGGTAAAAATGTCGTCAATAAAGACGATGACAAACTTATCTAGATAAGGTTCATAAGCCATGTTGTAGATCCCAGATATAGTGCAATCAACAGTAATAATCAATGAAGAACAATAAATAAACCACAATTGCTGGTCATATGATTAGATTTATCAATAAAGGGTTTAGGTTTACAGAGAGAATTTCTAATCAGATAATGTAAACCTTATGACTAACTATCTTAACAATAAAACTCTTCTTCTAACCTAAAACTAGGTTAAGAAAACCTATATATATATATATATATATATATAACGTGTAAGGCCTAATGGGCTTGAGGCCCAATTACAAAGCAACTATCAAACAATTACAATTCGAACCCTATAAATGCGTTATACAACTTTCAACGCACTAGGACTTTCAGTCCTAACAATTTCTTCCTAAACTTGAATAAGGCATTTATCTTCTTGAAATCTTCATGCCTTTATCTTCTTTCCTTCTTAAATCTTTGAAGAACTTTGGTGTTGCATGTCTTCATGTCTTTCCCAGCTCCCCCTTGAATAAACCTCTTGGTCTTCATAATTTCAACTTTGTAACCAGATTCAATGTACAATAGTCTTAACTGAACGCACTATCAAGTAGCTTTCAACTGTAGAAACTCAACACATCGGATCAGCACACAAGAAAGATAATGTGCTAGTTACGTGACATTCCACGGCGCAACTTCAGTGTAAAAACAAAGAATCTGTCTCTGAATCACGAGTTGAATTGACTTTCAGCTTAAGAACTTGTTTCAATCAGCTCGTAGGAGGAACAAACTTGTAGCAGACACCACATGATACGGGATAGAAGAACCAAAAAAATCTTTTATGCTTAGCTGCAATCTTTTAATCTAAAGGCTTTTCAACCTCAGATAATAAAAAAATTACTCCCCCTCAGATTTTGCTAACTCCCCCTCAACACGATAATCTGTGTCTTTGAATTGTGTGACATTCTCCCCCTCGTGATGATTAGGAGAATCCTGAGCATCATGTATCTTCAAAGACTAACCAGATGAGTAGCAAAAGATTAGATAAAGCGATACAGTAACCTAGGGTAACAGCTAACACAGAAACATAAGAGTAACTGTTATCACAACAATTAAAAGTAATTATGTGGCCTATTTTCAGAGTTGGCATCGATGTATCTCTGATAGGACTTCCAGTTATCCCTGAAGTAAAATATTAAAAAATTACTTGTCAAACTGTTCTTGCAATATCACAAAGATATGCAAGGGGAATCACAAAGATTCGTGTGTGTGTGAAAGAAGTATAAATCATATCGATTAGGCTCAAAGATTGATTCAACCTGGGACGCAGGTTAAGAAATCAATAGACACAGTGAGATGAATATGAAGTTCGGAGACCGGAGATGATGTCTTCCTTTTTCAAATCTAAGACCTCCGAGTGAGGAATAGATAGATTATGTGCTAAATCTCCGTGCATATATGAAACAAGTATCTTTTGAGAGATACTTGAGTGGTTGGGTGGGGTGACACGAGTTATCGACATTGGGTCCATGTTTATTTCAATATCCATCTCCAAAGAACGAGAATGAATAGATTGTGTGGTAACCCGGATAACTGACTCGGTTTGGTAAGGACCAATAATTCTTTTAAGTCCTGCCACATCCTTACCTCTTTTTTTAATCACTCTGAACTCATCTATCAATCTAGACCCCTCACTGATATCTATGAATTGGATGTGTTTCTTGGGTAGGTCCTTCCGGTTCTGGATGGACCATAGAAACATTAATAGCCCTAACACTCCTTTAACTCGCCAAAATAGAACATTGAAGTACGAGTCCTGAACCGAAGTATTCAGAAGTCGATATGAAAAATAAATAACATGGTACTCCCCCTCAAAAGTGGCATAACCCTTGATTGTAGTCATGTGACGTGAATAATCTGAATTAAATCACACATGACATTCCTGTAAAACAGATTAGGAAGATTTTGGTTTTGGTATCCATGTTGTGATGGATCCTTGATGGTTAGTTGCCTTGGCTTTGAAGCTACTAAACTGAGGATTGGGGATGCTATAAGTACCATACCAATTATTAACATACCTTGAATCCACAAAGTCACTCTTTCCGCAATAAGTGCAACAGATCGTTTGTTGACGCAGACTGGTCAACTTTCCTATAGAATAGACATAAGTAGGTGAATCAGTCTTGGAAATAAATGACTTTGTATCAACTATAGGAGAATCATGAGACTTGTTTCCATCACTACTTTTTGTAGTTGGTTTCTTTCTCCAAACCATCTTGACTTTTCGAAACACTTGATTATTTGAATCATCAACAAGAGAATTATAGAAAAGTTTTGAAGGACGAATCCGATCTTTTGAACATTCATTTGATTTGACAAATGTCTTCGAAGAATTAGATGTAGAAGGTGAACTTGTAGAATAAGGAGATTGCACTACAATATCGGGACTGGCTTGTTTAGATAAATCAACTTTTGGATTTATTTTTTCAAGTTTCTTGACTTTTGCAGATAAAACATTTCTTTCTTCTAGAATCAAGACAAATTGTTTTTGTAAATCAGATTTTACCTTCTGTTCTTTCAAAATCTCTGTTGCTAATCCAGATAATTTCTTTGAAAGCTTATGAATCTCAGTTTCGAAAATCTTTCTTTCACTTTCAAAATCCTTTTTCTATATTGTAGCATTTATCAGATATCTCTTTAAGAATCGCAACATTCTTTTTTTCAATCATCTTCTTTTCAGTCTTAAAACCTTCTCGCTCTTTCTCAAAAGAATCTCTCTCAATTATCAAAACATTTTCAAAATCAGAAATCTGTTTTGAAAGTTTCGCATTTTGAGCCTCAAAAACCATTCTTTCATCGAAAACTTTCTTTGAAAGCTCTAGAATCTTTCTTTCAAGATTCTTCCTTTCATTTGAGAAATCGACTTTTTCCTTTTCAAAAACAGCAAGTCTTTTCTTTAGGTCGAGATTTTCACTCTCCAACACGTTTCCTCTTTCTTCAAGCGCCAGGTTCTTCTCTTCTTTGGCTTCAAAATCTGCAACTTTTCTTTTAAGTTCAGATATTTTCTTTAAGTGTTCATGTAGATCCCTTTTCTTTATATCAGCTTCTCTTTCAAGGTCTGATATTCTCCTTTTCAACTCAAAGTTTTTATTTTCCAACGAATTTTTCTCTACTATAGTCGTCATTGAATTAACCTCCGCCTTCAGTTTTGAAACCTCAAGATCGTCATTAGTTTCCTCTAGAGTGCAAACTTTCGCTTCCAAATCTCGAATGATTTTCATCATATCTTCTTTTGAAGTATCAAGATGAATCAAATTAGTCATTGTTACCTGTAAAGCTTAAAGTCCAGCGACTGAACTTGACAAGAGATGAAACTTTAAAGTGCAAGGACCAAAAATGACAACGAGTGAAACTTGAAAGTTTAGGGGTCACAAATGATAAATGACCGAAACTTTGAAGTACGGGGGCTAAAAGTGACACAAACTGAAACTTAAAACTACAAGGACTAAAAGGGACAGAAAATTAAACTTAAAAGTAGAAGGACTAGAAATGACATATATTAAAACTACTAACTAGAGGGATTAAAAGTGCAAAATTTGAAACTTCTAACGGACTTAACTGGACACTAACTGAAAAAGGGCTAAAAATGAAGTAAAATTAACCAAACTAACAAACTAACGGACACTAACGAAAAAAGACTAAAATGTAAAGCATTTAACGGCAACTTAACGGAATCCGGTTAAAACACTATTCATCGTCTTCTCCGATGAGACGCACCTGCAAAACTTCGAATGGGTTAGAAATATTCAATGCAAAACGATCGTTAAAGCTCCCTGATCAGTCCTCAACATATTAAAACACAACCGGTCAACCCACTATCACAAACGAATCAACCGAAAGCTTTTCGCAAAACGATCGACAACTTAAAAACTCAGTATGGGTTAAAACTTTTCGACCAAAAGCGATCGTTTATGTCCCCTTAAGCTCCCTCAACTAGGTATGGTGATTTGCCCGACCCGGTGGGGAACCCGAGTCACCCGACCCGGACGGGGCGGGGAATCCCCGCCAAAACGGGTCCGAGGGCCGGGTCCGGGGATCCTCGGTAGGCTCAAACCGGGGCCAGGGTCGGGGTCGGGTAACATACCCCCTGACCCGCCCCGTACCCGGTATATATATATATTACTTTTTTTAATTTATGTTAATAACCTATATGCTTTTACTATATGAACAAAATATATAGATGTTATAGAATAATAATTGGTCTAGTCCTCCAGTTTACTTAATTTGTGGGTATGGTTTGTTAAGCGCAATTCATGGGAGGGACTTTTGATTAAAAAAGATCAACGATTGAGATCTACTTCCCACGTTTCTCATGTTAACCTCAACTTCTCACACATGATGATTCGCCTATATATATTCTTTTAACTCTGAATAAAATAAGGTTTGACTTTCTAAAAAAATTATAAAAATAAATTAGTCCAGTAATCTAAAACTCAGTTTCCAATTATCGATTAACTCCTTATTTTTTATTATTTATTGGTAGATGTTTAATGGTTAATTGTGGGGTTACAATTTACTTTTTGTGTGGATTATGTAATTTGAAATGGTTGTCTGTGAGTGAGATAATTGGAATAAAGTTGTGAGTGAGGAAATTCACAAATAGTAGAAAAAAGAACAGGAAAAACTTAAAAATTCAACATGGGTTGAAATTTTTCGATAGAAATCGATCGTTTAAGCTTTGTAAACAACTCTTAACAGTTTAAAAACTCAATTAAGCAACCCACGAGGAAAAGCAAAGTTACCGAAAAAAATTCGAAAATCGATCCAAATTCTCGAAAAATGTCTAAGCTTCTTGGATGAACTCATTACTTGAACTTGTCGATAAGTTGCTTGATGAGTTGATCAGCTATATGTGAAGCTCCAAGATTGTAAATGCATGAATAACATCAAAGATGAAGTAGCATCTAATCACAATTTTGAAGTGGAAATCCACGTTTTGCTATAATCGAGTGTCATCCACCACCAATTTACAACTCCACCGTCCCATGATAAAGTATCATCCAATCAAAGATTAAGCATTTCAACCAAATTTGAATTATGGATGCATGATGTGTCAACTCCCGGATTAAGCCACAACTGCAGACCACAAACTTAAAAACAACTCACAACCGGTGTTGCCCAACCCAAGGACCGGTGTCACTTCAACCCGAGGACCGGTATCACCCCAACCAGGGGACCGGGGGTTTTCACCAACCCGGGGACCGAGGAGTTCTATGGTCCGGGAGTTTATCCTGGGAACCGGAAGATTTCAAACCCGGTAAGTGCGACTGGGTTTGACGAACAACTTCGAGAAATAGGGCGATATAAACCCAGTAATTGACACAAATACTTTTCAAACTCAAAATTAATCGAACTTTTAGCTTTGAAAAATACAAACCCAGATCTGATTTAACAGAATAACAATAAAACTTAAACTAATTCCTTGAATTTCTAAGAACATAGGAAGCGGTCGTGTACAAACGAATCGAATAACCTTTTAAAATTAAACCTCAGATTTCTCGACCAAACCAAACCTTTAAAATCAGAATTAATCAAACGAGTTTGAATATCAATCACAAACCCATATTTAATTTGCCACAATCAACACTAAAACTCACACCAAAAACCTTTGATTATGAGGAACACAGAAAAAACGGCCGAACAAAACAAAAGGTCGATAAACACCAAGGGATTTTAGACAAACCTTTTGATCGCATCGAATGAAAATTAATTCGATCCCGCTCTGATACCAATTGTAGATCCCAGATATAGTGCAATCAACAGTAATAATCAATGAAGAACAATAAATAAACCACAACTGCTGGTCATATGATTAGATTTATCAATAAAGGGTTTAGGTTTACAGAGAGAATTTCTGATCTGAGAATGTAAACCTTATGACTAACTATTGTAACAATAAAACTCTTCTTCTAACCTAAAACTAGGTTAAGAAAGCCTATATATATATATATAACGTGTAAGGCCTAATGGGCTTGAGGCCCAATTACAAAGCAACTATCAAACAATTACAATTCGAACCCTATAAATGCGTTATACAACTTTCAATGCATTAGGAATTTCAATCCTAACACATGTTCATCAGATCCTTGAATGTAGATGGTGCATTCGTCAACCCAATAGGCATTACCAAAAACTCCTAATGCCCATAACGAGTTCTGAAAGCCATTTTTGGTATATCCTCCTCTCGAACCTTCAACTGGTGCAGATCTCAAGTCACTCTTCGAGAAATAACTGGCTCCCTGAAGTTGATCAAATAAGTCATCTATCCTTGGTAAAGGGTATCTATTCTTGACCGTGATCTTATTTAGCTCCTGGTAATCGATGCACATCTTCATCATACCGTCTTTCTTCTTGATGAACAATATCGGTGCTCCCCAGGTGGCGAACTCGGTCGTACAAACCCCTTCTCCAACAACTCCTGAAGCTGTTTCATTAGCTCCTGAATCTCCGTCGAAGCCAACTGACATGGTGTCTTTGCAATTGCTGTTGCGCCCGACAGCAAATCAATTCAGAATTCTACCTGACGTTCTGGAGGCATCCCTTGCAACTCCTCCCGGGAACACTTCTGGGTATTCCCTTACTACCAGTATATTTGATACCTTATTCTCCTCTAGTTGGGTGTCTACAGCATACGCTAAGTAAGTTATGCACCCCTTTTGAAGGCACTTTCTTGCCTTCAAGGTCGTGATCACTTTAGTGTTGTTTTTCTTTCGATGTCCATAGACGTGAACCGTCTCTCCCTCTGGGGTCTGAATCTTGGTCATCTTCTTATTGCATAAGATCTGGGCATGATAACCAATTGATGCCTAGAACCACATCAAAGCCTCCTTAACACAGTGGCATGAGTGTAACGGGCAACTCCTTACCATCTATACAAATCGTGCAACCATCAGTTATCTCCTCTACCTTATTCTGAACAACGTCAGTTGTCTGTATGGTGTATCTTTTCTCTAATCTACATGTATCTTTGTTCAAGTAGTGGTGGAAAGGAGTAGACATAAAACTATCGTTTGCCCTGAATCAAATAATATATGAGCATAGACATTGTTGATAGGGAACATACCTAATACGACGTCAGGAGTCACCCTAGCCTCATACAATTGCTCGACCGTCTCCTTAAGGTGCCTCCTTCCTTTTATCAGAACTCCTTCCTGCACCATCACCAAACGGTTTCACACTGTTTAGTGCCCATTTTCGAACCTTTGGGCACTCAAACCGTAGATGCCTAGTTTTGCCACGCTCGTAACAAGTGTTCCTTTCCGGGCATTCTCACACCGTATACCCTAGTTTTCCACACCTGTAGCTGGATAAGCTCATATCCAGGCATCACCCTTGTGCCTTCATCCACATTTTCTACACTGAGGAACCATGATTCCTCCTTCCTTTATCTTCATTGTAGAAAAACTCACCTTTGCCTCCTTGACTACCTTGCTCGGACATTCCCATTTCCTCCTACTATCTCTCCTTTCACCTGTTGCCTTAGCATTATTCTCCTTGGCAACTGTCGCCATCTCCACTCCTTGAACGAACATCTTTGGTGTGTTCATGTCAACATATTGCTCTATCTCTATCCAGAGACCGTACTTAAAACGATCTATCTTCCTCTGCTCTGACGCCACCTAGTAGCTTGCGAACTTGGCATTTTCCTAGAGGTTATTAACATACTCTTGGACTGAAGAGGACCCTTGCTCTAGTCTTAAAAATTCGGACTCCAATTTCTTCACCTTTGACTGGGTGCAATATTTCTCCATCATCAGATTCTTTATCTGTCCCCAAGTCACAGTGATCATCTCCTTGTCTCCTTTAACCTCGCACTCTGTTTCCCTAAAGTGAAGTGTAGAGTCTGCGAGGGTAGTGGCCGCATATGTCACCTTATGGTCCTCAGAGCACTTGCGGATTCTGAAACAACCCTACATCTTCCGTATCAAATTCATTAGGACCACCGTGCCCTCGATCCTCTTAAACTTATTTGGATGCGAGTCACTGAAGTACTTGTATCTGCATCATTTCTCCTTTGTGGTTGGAACCACTATCTTATCCTCTTCATTGTTACTCACCTTAGTTTTCTCCTGTTTGCTTGCCTCAGTATCCTTTTGGTCACCTATCTCAATATTTTATTTTCAGTCTCCTCTTCTTCTACCTGTTTCCTTAGCCTGATCTCTAACATCGCCTCTATCATACAAGGTAGGGTTTTTGGAGGATTTGTGTCATCTTATCGGCCATTGTCTTCTCGGTCATAAGGTTTCCACCTCTCTCCTTGTGTCCTCCCACGTCCTCGGCATGTCCCTGTGGCTATACTAGCATGTACAGACGGGGTGGCACTCAAACTAGTCGTATGACCATCACCGCGACCTCTTCTACGGCCTCGACCTCGTCCCACCGGCGATACCGCATCGTTGGCACCTTCCCTAATGAGTTCAATTCTCCTTGACCCTCTAAACACCATGTTGATACCATAAGGCACCGTTAGTCTCCATATTTTCTCTTACTCCATAGTTTTAATAGACATAATAACACAAAGACACATGCTAAAAGAAACAACATTTCCCATCTTCCAATGGACTCCTGATTCTCTGATACAAGATAAAATACCATAATCATGTATATATCCTATCATGTACATCTATCCACCACGACGTAATGATATAGCCAAGTACGTCCAGAACACATCCACTAACATAACCACCATACCAAGTCAGTTATAAATGCTCGGCCCAAACTCCTAAAATATGAAAATACATCATATTGTACAACCATACATATTTCTCTCTTAACAACATGCTAACAACTCCTTATAGCTCGATAGGTGATAGAATCCACCTACAAGTCTACATACAATTACACGGGTGTAAAATCCCGAATAGATTTCTCGAGGTCCAAGACCATACCTCTCTCCTTTACTAACAATGCTCCTCTTACCCGACTATAGTACTACGAGACTGCACCTCGGTAGAACTATTATTGGTCTTTAACTTTCACTCTCCAATATCTCTAGTTAAACGTGAATCTTGCTCACAAACTAGCACATCGTAGCCTCATAAAGGCACTTGTCTTTCAACCTTAACCTTACATTTTAACTCCTTCAAATCAAATCAATATTAACTCATCTCCTTCCTTAAGCTCCTCTCCAATTGATCATAAGCAGATCATATAGTCCTACTCCTTTCCTGATCTCAACTCCTATTACATCGTTTAGTTTAAGCTTAGGCTATAAACATACCCTAATTCTCTTAAACCTGGCTCTGATACCAACCTGTAACACCCCCAAATCCACCCTTGGGTAATGTCACATCATCCCTCCTAAATATTACCTTATGTCGTTGGATATGACCATAAGGGTAAATCAGAAGCACAACCACAGCGGAAGTCTTAACGTAAAGTAAATACAAGTCTCCAACATTAGTCTGTCCCATACCGGACTATGTTACACAACAACTCCTAATACATAGTAATTAAGTTTCAAATAGCAAAGCATTAAATTACATAACCATAAGAAATCTATCTAGGCCTTGCCCTTCCATTTGTCCACAACTGAACCATCGGCTCCTGAGATGCATACTAATAGTTAGCAAAAAGCTAAGTGAGTTCATGGTTTACGTGCATATAAATACACACTCCATCAAGCATAAAAATATTAGGCACCAATTAAATAGCATGCATATTGTTTTCAGAAAACATTTGACACCAATGAGATCTCCTAAGCCTCCTCACCGGGTAGGTCCGCTCTGTCACTGGCATTCCCTGGGTCGCACGACTCACACCCGTCCGTCACCCATTACAGGGTCCTGCCACCCCTAAACGTGACATATCAAGCCCGACCTCATACCCCATATCGGTACCAAAACGTGCCACTTGAAATCAAATCCAAAAATATAGCATGCTAAAAAAATGTTTATAAACCAATTAAACAATAGCATGCAATATCCTATATAAAAATTACGTACATGGAATATTCAACCGTAAACATGTACATAAAATATTTCCTCATGCATAACATACGTAAGTACTCCAAATAAATAACATATTTATATACATGTAAATATTCACCGTAAACATGCACATAAAAATGTATCACCTTGCACCATATACGCAACTCCATATAAATATCATGCTAACATAATTTATATTTACGTATGTATGCATCCCAGAAAAAGTCTCATGAAGACTCACCTGAAAGTGTGTGTGTCCAAGCAATAAACTCCGCTTAGTGACCTACACGACATGCACCAAAAATATTCTATCAACGACCTATTTTGCCCAAAAGTCAACAGAAGTCAACTATGGTCAACCTTCGGTCAACCCCCGAGCACTCGGCTCATCGACATCTTAAAACGTCCATTTACTCCTTCTATAATTTTATAAACTCCATCTCCCATTTTAAAACGTCCAATTATTATTAATTTGACTCCAAAACGACGCTTTAAAATCGTATTATTAAATCATTAATTTAATTAAATGATTTACGTTCATTCTCCCCTTAGGAACGATTAATTAATAAATATTAATTAATATCCTAATAAATCGTTTACGTCATAATTCACAATTTAATAAATCTACAAAATGATTTATTAAAGTCATTCTAGGAATTTATAATTAAATTCATAATCCCAATAATTAGTCTCCTTCAAATTAATTAAATGGCCCAAATAAATTAAGCCAAATAATTAATAATCTAATGGGCTTCAATTAACCAAGATAGCCCAAAATAAACAATTAATCCGTTGGGCCTTTAAATTACTTTGAGAAAAGCCGATAGAACAATTTTTTAAATTTCGGGCCTGTTCATATCGGCCCAATCAGATTCACACGGGTCGGTGGGATCCTACCCTTGACCCGCTCGCGCCTGGACTAGCCCGCTCGCCTCTCCCGAACGCTTCAGACCCGAGTCCGAACCACCCGACCCGGCCCGCTCGGCGTTGCCATGCGGTTTCACGCGGCAACCTCGGTTTTCGTCCTTTTGGGCTCGTTTCTCCGCCTTTTTCCGCGATTATTTTTGCATTAATTCACCGTAACATAAACCCTCATCTAACAATCCAAATATCTACGAAAACGGTGCACCGTAGCACCCAGAATTCGCGATTAAACGTCCCAGTTTTTACTGAAAACTCTTTGAATCGCGTTTCCGAACAAAACGACGGCTTCCGGGTCGTTTTTACGACCTAAAACTTCCAGAAAACGTAAAGCAAGTATAACACACCAAACGTAAACTTTTACTTGCGAAAACGAATGGAATAACTCACCGTAATCCATCGTGACAACACCGTAACGTTGCACGTTCGACCACCGTTTTCTTTTAAATCGATCGACCGTTTCACACTACACCAAAGAGGTTTTGCTCCCAAAGTAAAAACGATTTAATGGTGTGAACTCGTTGTCTTAATGAAGCCATACGAAAGTCTCAAAATTGCAGGCGTAAAAAGGGTGGTAACCACCCTCCACGGTCTATTTTCAACTTAGGGGACTTGGCAAAACAGGTCCCTGAAGTTTACATTTACCTCCCTTATCCTTTTCTCCTTCTTTCACTTTTTACCTTTCATTTGCGTTTGAATTATTTTCTCCCCTCTACCTTTATTTCTTAATTATTTCGATCTTTTTTTCAAGTGTTACAACCGGTGTGTGGATACTTGACAGTATATGGAAAAGATAATACACGAGTATTTATTTTTGGAAACACACGGTTAGTTAACAATTAAGCTCATAAAATGAAAACATTTAACATCACACTTCTGAATTCATGAAAATCTGTTTAAGAATCGAGAAGTGATTTGAACATTTAAAAAACATGTTTTCCATGTTTGAAAGTTGTCCTTCTTTCAAACACAATGAGATTAAGAGTAGAATAATCCTTACGCTCAACTTTAATCTTATAAAGTCAGCTCCAAAGTCATAATAGATATGATCATGTAAGCTCCCCCTCAAATTCTGCAAATAGTCAAAAAGTCGTCAAAGCAACAAAGTCTTAATGAAAACAAAAACATTTATTGAAAAATTAAAAAAAACATGGAAGCAGTAAAACTTATTAAGAACGAGTTCTGACCTGACTTAATCAGAAATCAATTACTCCCCCTGAAATATTACATTCACAATATTTATCAGAAAGGATGATATGTACTCCCCCTTAAAGGTTGATCATCTCTTTTATGCATCGGAGTACAATCTCTTTTGATCTTTGAAGTACGAATCCTAAAATGTTGTGTTTAGAAGTCAAACTCTTTAACATTGAAGTCCGAGTCCTGAGCTGATTTACTCAGAAGTCTAACTTCTTAACGTTGAGGTGCGGGTATTGAACTGTATTGTCCAAAAGCCATGGTTCCTTTACTCCCTCTAGACTTGAGATGCCTGCAACATAGATGGATCTTTTGGCTTTGGTACCCACTGTATTTGGGTCCAATTTTGTTAGTTGCAGTTCTGTTATGAGTAATATAGTAAGAACCATACCAGTAATTAGCAAAATCTTTACCAACAAAATCATTTGAGCCACAGTAAGAACAGTTAATTTTCTGTTTAGCTAATGTGATTAATTGATTTATTGAATAAACAAGATCAGGTTTACCTTTATGCACAATGTTCTTCTTGGGATTGGGTGTATGCAAAAATGATTTTTTATCATTCTTCTCATCAGAAGTTACTTTCGCTCTCCATACGAACTTCTCATTACCATTTCTTCTTCTAAATGTACCTGAACTATCAACATTCCGATCATAGAAAAGGTTAGTTGTACGAATCTGATCATTTGAATTAACTGACGTCTTTGTAGAAACAGTTATATGAGGTGAACTTGATGTTGAATCATCTCTAGGTGCTTGAATAATTGACTCTGGAGTCTTCTGCTCAGTCAAAACCACATTAGAGACAATATCTTCAAGTTTTGTTATCTTGGAAGATAAATTGTTCCTTTCCCTGGTGAGTAGGTCAATCTTTTTCTGAAATTCAGACTTCGTGTTTTGTTCTTTCATTGCTTTTGTTGACAGTCCAGATAACTTTCTTGTCAGCTTCTTAATCTATGTCTCAAAAACCTCCCTTTCTTCTTCAAAATCTTTCTCGACATTCTTTCTTTGATCAGATATTTCTTTGAAGATTCTAACATTTTGTTGTTCAACTATCTTCTTCTCTTTTGCAAACTTGTCTCTTTCCATGATGATCATTTTCTCAAAATCTGACACTTGTTGAGAAACCTTTGCACATTTTAAATCAACTACCTTCTTCTCTTCAAAAGTCTTTCTTGAGAATTCATAAAATTTATGTGCAAACTATTGCCTTTCATTTGCAAATCCTTTCTTTTCTTTTGCAAATTCATCTCTTTATTTGGCAATCTTCTGTTCCAACTCATAAACCTTCTTTCTCAGCTCTCCACTAGCACTTTCTAAACCCTTTTCTGTCTCCTCATTCAACTTGACATAATCTTCTTCCTTGATTTTGACAATCTTAGCTTCCAAATTTGAAATCTTCAATTTTAATTCAATATTTTCAACTTCCAACCTTGTACTATTTCCTCATTCTTCTTGATAGCATATTTCTTGACTCTCACAATCTGATCTTCTAATTCAGAGATTTTCCTTTTCAAATTAGTGTTTTCACTTTCTAACACTTTTGACTTCTCTTCATTTCTCTTGTTATTTTCAGTCTTTAACTCTGAAATCTTCTTTTTTAGATCAGCAGTTTCAATCTTGTTAGAGCACAGATTTGTTGGATTCAAGATCATAAAGATTGAAGACCAAAGTCAAGAAGTCAAAAGCTAGAAAGTCAACTCTCATGGAAAGTCAAAGTCATTTTGTAATAAAGTCAAAGTCAATGTTATTGTGTTTTTGTTTCTTTGTAATTGATAGAAGGTATAAATACCTTGTGTCCTTGTCTTTGTAATTAGTAAGTAAGTAAGAGAAGTCATTGTAAGTCATTGAGAGGATTCAGATTGTAAGATTGAGTAGTGAGAGCAGATTAGAGAAGAGATGATTAGAACATTATTCTAGTGAGATAAAGTAGTGAGAGAAAGTAGTGAGAGAAAGTGAGATTTGTAATTGTTTGATTGTTGTTTCAATGACATATGACTACTATTCATGATCAGAGTTTTACGATTAGAACTTGATAAGATCTGGGAATAACAATCAGAAATTGCCTTTGTGGTGTTTCGATGATTGGATGGAAGTCTTGGGGGAGTGAACATAACAAAAGCTCCTTTCCTATGTGTATCCGTTACACACAGTAACTTTGTGTTACTGACAGGCATTTTAACTGATTCATTTGTTGATTCAGGTGTTACACGAATATTTTGTCTGGATTTGAAAAGATCTAGATAAATACATGGTTACAGATCAACGAATCAGTGGCTCTTGGACAGATCAGAATGGTCAAAGACATTTCTTGGAGAAAGTTTTGATGATATTGATGCTCAAATCATCAAAAAGGGGGAGAAGGTTCAAGAAATGTATGATTCAAGAAATGTTAAAGTTGGGAGAAAATGTTCAAGAAATGATTGTTAAAGAAAGTTTGTTGAAAGAGTTCAAAGATTTCAGAATTGTTGAAGATAATTTGCTGAAGCGATCAGAGTTTTGTCTGATAGAGGTTTGGTTACAACCTTTGGGAGAGAATGTTAATAATTCTTGAAGAACATATTTTTTGGAAGATTGCTGAAAGTTTTTGGAGATACAAAGTTTATCAAAGAAAGGGGAGAATGTCAATTTTTTCATATGAATAGGGGGAGAATGTGGATTGTTCGAGAAAATCATTTTTGTATCAAAGGGGAGATTACAAGAAATGATAAAGGTTGATCAAAGGGGGAGTTTATTCAAATTGAGCTTAAAGAGAGAAGATCGCATTGCTAAATCTTTTAGTAATGATCTTGATCCAAAGGGGGAGAATGTTAGAGCACAGATTTGTTGGATTCAAGATCATAAAGATTGAAGACCAAAGTCAATAAGTCAAAAGCTGGAAAGTCAATTCTCATGGAAAGTCAAAGTCATTTTGTAATAAAGTCAAAGTCAATGTTATTGTGTTTTTGTTTCTTTGTAATTGATAGAAGGTATAAATACCTTGTGTCCTTGTCGTTGTCATTAGTAAGTAAGTAAGAGAAGTCATTGTAAGTCATTGAGAGGATTCAGATTGTAAGATTAAGTAGTGAGAGCAGATTAGAGAAGAGATGATTAGAACATTATTCTAGTGAGAGAAAGTAGTGAAAGAAAGTGAGATTTGTAATTGTTTGAATGTTGTTTCAATGACATATGACTACGATTCATGATCAGATTTCTGTTTTACGATTAGAACTTGATAAGATATGGGAATAACAAATCTCTAAGACCTTTACTTTCTCTTCAAATATCTTTAACTTTTCTTCTCTCTCTTTCTTTTTATTTCCAACGAATTAAGCTCTTGTTGAGTCGATCATTATCTTCTCTCAAGCTTTCGATGATACGAGTATGTGTTTTCTTTTGATCTTCAAGTTCTGAAATCTTACGTTTCTGATCTTTCTCTTGACGTTGCTCAGAAGTATATTCCTCAACAAAGAAATAATCATCCATTGTTCCTGATAACACTTGCACAAATAATCGTTAACAAAAATAAAAAATTTTGATCACAATCCGAAATATTTGTCACCCTTCGCAGACTTAGCACGGGGGTCCCCTACCCGGTTACCGGGTGGGGTCAAGGGGCAACCCCCTTTGTGGGGTCTAAGGGCAGCGCTTCGAGAGAAAAAAAAATTGACATTGAAAAATCATATTTTAGCTTGTCAAAATTTGCTAAGTATGGAATTCTCACACAACTATGAAAACTATTCGCACAACTCACGAAATTCGCACACCAAAGGATACGAATCTCAACTTTTCGCACACTTAAGGATGTGAAATCCTACTTTTCGCACGTAGTTGGATGTGGATTTCAGGCTTTTCGCATATAGAAGTATGCGAATTACTGACTTTAATTTTTTCCAACTTTGAGCTTTTTGCACGTAGGAATGATGCGAATTCTGGACTTAGAAAAATTCAACCCTCTGAGCTTTTCGTATCGATGCGAATTCCACACTTAGAAAATTTTCACACTATGATATGTGAATTCCTCAGATTTCGCATGAAATGAGATGCGAATTCTTGATTTCTCGTGTAACACCCCGATTTTCGAAAAGTATCATTTCATGTTAATACATAAACTGGTATTTTAAAGGAAAAAGAATAAATTGGATTTTGGACTTGAATCCTAGATTTTATAGTCTTTTTGGATGAATGATTCAATTACGAGTCCAATGGTTCTTTCCGGAGAAAAATCGGAGGTAAAACGAAGAAGTTATGGCCAAAACAGTCATCAAGAAGAAAATCGGGCGAGCAGTGCTCGGCACGACTTAGAGCCACCCGGGTGACTTAGGGGAAAGCGGGCGGGTTGTGGCACGGGTTAGGCCGCATGGTAACCCGCTCGGAGCCCTGTCGACCATAAAACTCGATTTTCAGCCCCAAAACTTCATTTTTCATAACTTCTTCATCCCAACTCCGATTTCAGTGATTCTTTTTGCTATGAACTCGTTTTTAAGAGATTTTCAAGACTAGAACAAGATAATGGAAGTTTATTGGAATATCCAATAGTATTTTGTGGTGGTAAGTTCCTCATCTATCTCAATATTAAGTTAGGGTTTGATGGTTTTATCATTTTCCCTTTCATCCTTCAACTTAGGTGTGATTTTGATGACTTGTGTGGTGAAGGAAACCTTGTAGATGTGTTGGATCTAAGATATATGGAGATTTCTTGGAGATATCAATCTTTCATCAAAGGATATTCAAGTTTTGGGGGTAAAATCTAGATTTAACCTAAATCTAGCAAGGTGAGTTCAAGTTGATTTGTGAAAACGTTGTACATGCCAAAATGTTCATTTTAATGTATTTATGTGTCTGTCATGAAATTATTACTTGTTGAGTTATTTGGTGGGTTTTAATCATTTGAGGTGTTTGGCTTTAAAAATCTTGTAAAAGCTCCCCCACATTTGGGATTTTTGGGTATCTTGGAAAATAAGTCATTTTAAAGTGTTTTGATGGTTTATTGTATAAATGGAAATTATTTGGTAAGAAGACACTTTTAGTGTTTGTTTGGGTAAAAGGTTTGATTTCGTGTTATGGGACGTTTTGAAAAGATAAAGAGTATAAATCCATTTGAAAACTATATGTCCTAATCTAAACTGTATTGGAGTCTATTCAAGTATTTTGGAGCAAGTGTTTGTGTGATGTGGGTCGAGTGCGTTTATCATTTGGGGATCGTTAATCGTTAGTCAAAAAGGATTTTGGGCGCTTTAGCTCGGTGTCGACTTAAAAGAGTCTCGGGGATGATTGTCCGGTTGTAATGGCTTAATGTAGAGCTCGGTTATGAATTACATACTAATGCATCGTGTTGCATACTGATGTTAATTACATGCTCGAGTGTGTGGTTATTCCTGTGTAGTCATATAATGTTAGACTGTGTTGTATTGGATCCATAGGCACGTAAGTCAGTCTGTTTTGGATGGTCATTTGGGTATTTCGGGGTTGGACTCCGGCACCCATGTTTTACGACCGAAAACTTTACAAGTAGGCACTAGGAGGGTTGAGTATGGAGGTGCTACCAGGGAGGTAGGCACTAGGACCTCCGCCGCTTGAAGTAATGCCTGGGAGGTAGTCTTTAAGTGTGTCGGGCCTTCGGGTGGAGTTCTTTGTAATGTTCACCAAGGTCAACTGTCTCTTGAGGTGAAACTTGTCAAGAATTCGTAGGGACACTTGGGCGTTTTATGTCGTAAGGTGTCATGCGATTAACGTTGCAAGGGTGGCATACTTTTGTGTTCCTCCACCCTCAACGGATACAGGTCTCCCCCGTCGTCGGACAACAGTACTTTAACTGTTAGCGCTTTATTTATTTATCGTTGGATTTGTGCGGACGACTGTACATGATGACCTTAATATTGGATTTCCCCACGTATATTAAGGTTTGAACGAAATATGTCTTTCCCATGTTTTGATAATTGGATTCCTTCCATTTTATTGGTCGCGTGAGTATTGGGACTAGTGTCCATGTTTTCGGTGACGTATGGTATATGTAGTTTTTAACCATAAATTATGGGTTGAGTATTCTTCCCCACCCGCGTTTTGGGTGCTTCGGAATGTAGAGTTTAATTCACGTTTTTTCGTAAACTGGAAGTCGATTTCTATTTATGTTTGAGTGAGTTTTGGGTTGCATCATTTTGTAAAGAATGTTTTGTAGTGAGGTGTCCATCTTTGAAAATGCATGATATTGGAAAAGTGTCGTTTCCTCGTTTTGAAGTAAATCATTTGAAAGATCATGATTATAAGTGAAGTTCATTCTTTTTATAGATATATTTATTCATGTAAAAACTCTTGAACTCACTAGACGTTAGCCTAACCTTTTTATTTGTCGGCATGTGCAACAGATTCCGGTTGGGAAAAGTTCTAGTATCAGTGAAGAGATGAGTGTTATTTGTACGCCCGAGGAGTAAATAGCTTGATGAAGTCTTCCGCATTAGGTTAAAGAGAGCAACTTGTATTTGTGTTAAGTAACACCTGACTTCAATTTAGTCTATATATATTATTGGAGCTTTATAATTGTCAAGGTTAATTATAGAATTCGTATTTGAGGCATATAGAGTTTTGGATCGTAAGAGGAAGTTCTATCCCTTTCTTGATGTTTTATCGGAATTTTTTAATTAGTTACTCTTACCAAATTCGAGGGACCAAAGAACTTGAATAGTAACTTTACGCACCAAGGGACGTGCGAATTTTGAGCTTTTCGCAAGTAGAGTTGTGCGAATTCTAACTTTTCGTATCACACTCTATGCGAATTATGAACTTTTCTCACGAAGCTTTATGCGGAATCCTGACTTAAAACTTTTCAAGAGGCGTGCGAGTTCTTCATATTTAAAGGATGCGAATTTCTCAGATCTTGTGAGTTCTTCAATCTGTCGAGCTCGGAACATCTATTTCAGCCATAAGTCGATCGATTCTTTGAATTATATGATGAAACTTTGCAGGATTACTCACGATATCAATCTGAACAGATTTGTAGTTGATGATTTCAACTAATAGTCACTAAAATTCAAACTTCGATCCAAGAACAGTGTTTACAAAGGTTCGATCAAAAAATTCACAAAAACTCAAAATTCATACATTCTGTTGTGAATTAGACAGAACAATTCAAACAAGAAAGTTTCTAAATCACAAAACGAACATAACACAATCAATTTCCAATCCAAAACACCACAATTCTACAAAATCTGAATCTGCATAGTGACTTCTTGCGACTTTTCAATTTTAGCAACAAATCTTCAAGAATTGATCAAAATCTCTGAATCTTGTCTGCTCTGATACCAATTGTTATTCCCAGATTATCAAGATTGACAATGGAACTCAATCAAATCTCATATGTCATTGATATGATCTTCAAAGTTTACAAACTTTCTCTTTCTACTTTCTCACTCTGGAATATACAGAATGATTCTACAAGATACGCACACAATTCTAAGTTCTACTCACATTACAATGACAAAGGTATTTATACCCTGATACAATACAAGGAACATGCAAACAAGCTTGACATTGGTTGACTTTGACTTTCCACTTGATGACTTTGACTTTGCATTTGAAGACTTTGACTTGGGCTTTTGACTTTCAATCTAGATGATCTTGAAGACAACAATCTGTGCTCTAATAGTTTCAGAAACTGAGTGAGAAACCTAAAGCAAACCTTAAAGAAAACCCAAAACCCTCTGCAATCGGATGAGAGACAGTGAGAAACTTAAAGCAAACCATAAAGAAAACCCAAAGCCCTCTGCAATCGGGTGAGAGACAGTGAGAAACCGTCTGAAATCGGGGGATCAACAATTTTGCAGTATAACAGTGAGAGATCGTCTGAAATCGCCAAAAACCCTCTGAAATCAAAACCTGAGATGTCGTTCTTCTTCTCTCTCCTCGTTCCAGTCTGAAAACGTGGTTTCTTCCGAGTAACCGTCAATTTCACCCCCAAGCCGAGATATGATTTATCATATCTGAATTTCAGGGACCATTTGGTTTAACGTTTTTTATTTGGGACAATATATGGGTCGATGATGGATGTGGTGGCGCACTAGATCTGCTACAAACTTCAGGGACGGTCTCATTAAGGTTCTTCATTCTTTGATGTTCTTCACATGGAGAAGATAAACATTGAACAAGAAAATAGGAAAAATAAAAGAACGTATTAAAATGAAGGAAATAGCATAAAGGCAGAGATACCCTCGTAGTTCGCGGACATGGTGGATGATCGTTAGTATAAAGGACCAAATCCAAAACAAATTGCATACCTAGAGATTTATTGTGTAATAAATAAAGATAAATAACCAAATCCTTAACAAATGACAAACCTCATAGACTAAATCCGTAATACTCTATTATTTATCATTCATTATCATAATTCATGATATATTATGATTTATTTATGCATTTTTGTCATGAATATATATCATATATTCTTCATTGTTAATAATTTTCGTCATAAATATTTATAACGTAATTCACCATAAATAAAATATGAATAGTTGATTTCCATATAGTCAAAATACATACAATTTCATTTGAACTTGCCCTTACATGTGAAAAATATATAATTAATATACGTAATTTCATTCAATTTTCATTGCATAAAACATACTTTAAAGTCATGATGATGGAACCTATACTTTTAAAAACATATATTATAGTAGAGTTGAGTTTATGTGAGTATGAAAGTTATAGTGAGAAGGGTAATAAGGGATCTTCACCCTTGGATGCACATTAGGCTGAGATGCACCAAGATGATATAACACTGAGATGTGGCGGATTAATTCATGTATCAAAAGCGATTCATGGAGTGGGGTGAGATTAAAAGTGATCAAGGTCCAGATCCCTTCTTACTTTCTCACCTTAACTCTTGTTCTCACACGATCTTTCGTCTATATTAGTATGTCCTTAGTTAGGTGTTGATGTAACACACTCAACTTGAATACCAAAATGTGTGTTTTCAAAAGTTATACTTCAAAATGTTCATTTTGAAATAATGGGATGCCTAAAATGTCTAAACATCCTAATAAAATACTTTAGAGGACTTAAGTTTATAGGATCAAACCGAAAAAGGTTCTATCTAAAAGTGTGGCAATAGGTTTATAGAACGTCTTTAGGCGTTTTAACAAGTTTTTTAGGACACTATCTAAAATAAAGTGTCGTATTAGTTATTTTATACAACACTATTTGAAAAAGTGTCCTATAAAAAGATGAGTTTATAGCGCACTTCTCAAAAGTAATCTATAAAATAGTTAATACGATACTTTATTTTGAAAGCGTCTTAAAGAACTTGTTAAAACGCTCAAATGCGTCCTATAAAAAAGATTGTAACACTTTTAGATAAGATGTTTTATAGTTTGATCCTATAAACTTAAGTTCTATAAAGTATTATATTAAGGCGTTTAGACCTTCTAGACATCCTCTAAAACCAATTTTATGCAGTGATACTATATGTAATTAATAAAAAAAATAACTCTTTATCTTGGGTTGTTTAAAGTAAATACAATAATTTTTATTTTGAAGTATAATAATAAAACATTCATTTTTGCTTTAATAAAAATTAATTATATTTTTTTAAAAAGATAAAAAAAAAATATATATATATATATATATATATATAGGGTTGGGTTCCGGTGAGAAGTTGAATTAACGGTGAGAAACATTAGAAGTGGTTATCAACCGTTGGATGAGAAATGGACGAACATTAGGATGAGATGCACCGAGATAAGATGTATCGAGATGCACCGGATCTATCCCTTTCTAAGCCACAATTCATAGGAAGGCTTGAAATTAAAAGAAATCAACGGTTTATATCCACTTCTCACGCTTCTCACTATTAACTCAACTTCTCACACTATCCTTCACCTATATATATATATATATATAACAATATCTTAAATCATAGGTTTTGATGAAAAAAAATCATGTAAAAAAATATTTTTATATCGGTTCTCAAGGGTTTGTAACATATTTTTGGTTTTCATTTGATTATCGGCATATATATATATATATATATTTAAAATATATACCGTACTAAAGGGAGGATCAAAAGAGACCAAAGCCAAAACAAAAAAACGATCATATCATAAGTGGCTACGGAACACGATCAATGCAAAGGGTGAGCGAACGACTTGGCCCCACGAGTAATGTCCCAGCCAAAGTCCTATGAATTATGTATAAAATAACATGTAATTTATCTATTTTCTTATTTGGTTACTTTTCTGTTTTAAATCCAACTCTACCATACAGTCAATACCAAACACGTATAATAATCGTAATAGTTGCATTTTAAAATTATCACGTAATTTAGTCATATTGAAAAAGAAAAGATTATCATATTTCAAATTTAACCCAACTTGTTAAATCGAAATTGTAATCTTGGCCCAAATAATTGGGTTTAACCCGGATAAAATATTTGGGCTTAAAGACCAAACTCAACTACTTCAGTTTGTAAAATCATAATCATTTAACCCATGTTGTGATATCCAGATTATGGGTCTACACCCTTAATTGGGCTGGATCGTGGTCGACGGGGATTAGTCGGGTGGCACCCTTAAGTGGGAATCCGGATACCCCGAGAACGTGTGTGTGTTAACTTGTCGTTCAAAAAAAAAACTAAACCCATTACATGTTTATTTTGGTTGGAAAGTTGTAGCATTTAAAAAAGATCAAATATTAATGGTTGATGTGTACTTAACCACTCAAAATATTATAATCATTTAAAGTATCAAGATATATATATATATTATGATACGATCAATCATCAACGACGGTTTTCATTTTCTTTGACTCTGATATTGCCTTAGCTCTGAATTTCTTCATATTGTCTAGTCTACGGTTAATAAACAAAAGCTAGACTCATATCAATTTCTAATTATTATAATTTTACTGGGTTTGACCGGTTGGTCCTGTTTGACATGGACTTAACCCAATACTACTCTGATTGGTTTGTATATCTTTTATAAACCACTTAAACGTCTGATTAGATGGGATTGAATTAGTTGGTCTATTTTTCGTATCAAGTTAGGTGGAAAAAATTGTAAACCACAAGAACGTTATCTATTATTATTTCATTTAAAAAACGCACAATCTAAATCATGTAACTCACTCATATAATAAATTACTAATGTCGTCATGTGACCAATCGTTATAACTAGTCTTCCCATTTTCCTTTTATAAGCCATTGTTGTAGAGGTATTTGTGATCCGGTTTAAACGGTGTAAGCCCTACGGCTCACCATAAACCAAACAGCAATGACGGTTTAGGAAATTTTCCAAAGCGATCAGTTTGATAGTAAGTGACCAAACCAGACAACAAATGGTGCGTTTGTTTGCAGATTGGGTGAGACGGGACGGGACAAGACAAAAACTCACTGTCCCACGTTTGGCGTGACATGGGACAGGACAAAAATTCATTGTCCAACGTTTGGTGCGACATGAGATAGGGATAAAGAGTGGACAGGGTGGGACAAGATGGGACAAAAAAAAGGTATTTCTTGTTCCATCAAAATAGGTGGAACAACATGGGACAAAAGTGAGACAGAAACTAAAAATCACTGATCTACCGTCATTTGATATATTATTGTAGATCCCAAACCATCAATAATTCATTATTCAATTAACAAAAACAAGATGAGATTGGAGGAGATATTGTTTTATTCACTGGAAAACTAAAACAGAGAACAAAACCTCTCTCTCTATAGAACACGCACTCTCTCAATTTCTACATTGTGACTGAATTGAACTAAACTCAAATTACAAACAATCTAAATTATTTATACCTCCCCCCTCTCACACTTGTTTTACATTGAAGCCCAAGCCCATTTTTACACAATAAGCCCAATTCGAATCTAAAGCCCAATTACAAATATTAATTGTAAACCCCTTTACAAAACTTTCTAACTTGGACACTTCCACCGATCAACACCACCCATTGCCGCCGCCACCACCGACGTTCACCGCCAACCACCGTCTGTGACCTCCGCCTCTTCCTCCACTACAACCTCTATTACCACTGTCCACCGCCACTACCACTACCATCGCCGACCACTTATATTTCCACCACATCAACCACAACAACCTCCTGCACCACCACTATCCACTATCTTTCACGTTCTTCACAACTACCGTCCTTCACCGGCCACCCATCGCCTTTATCTTTACCTGTCGCTACAACTATGCATCCGCCAATTCATTAAGATTTTTCAAATTGAATCAAATATTATATTTTCTTTATATGTATCAGATTTTTTCGAACTACCATCAATTATTTCAGATTATTCATTCAAATTTCCTACCATTGTTTTTATATGTATTTATATGTATGAAAATCGTGTAAAGAAATAAAAATGTTTTTTTAATTAAATTATTTAAAGATATACTTTATTTGTGTTATTTATAACTATTATATGACATATAAAATCATCAAACAACTTTTAGAAAATTTTGCCCAATCCAGTCCAGTCCTAGCCTCTTGTCTTGTCCTGTCTTGTCCTATCCAATCATGTGTGCGTACCAATAGCTACCAAAAAGATGGTCTAGTCTGACCGGTTCAGATGGTTTATGCCTAGTATGGCCTTAGACTAGAAAACATATCTATCTCAAAAATGAAATTTCTATCATTATAACATTATTAAAAGAATACTATACCAAATTATAGAAGAAACATATATCTCCAAAATATTAAAAACATTGAGCAAGTTGGAAAAAAAAAGTTAAACAAATCTACCAATAATATTTTGAATTTTAGACAATTAAAAGTCGACCTTGGTGATACGACGGTGCCAAGTGGAAGGATCGTTGCTCAACGACACAAGGAGATTTTTACTCGGTGTCAATTAAGAGGTCTATGAACTTTTGTTATCGATAAAAAATGATATGATTCAACTTCAGACCTATTTGAATGTAGCAAATAAAAGTGAGATATTTTACAATAAAATGATAAACAGAATTGCAATAAATCGACTAATAAGACTATCCAAAGCGCTCATACATAAGAGTATCTCCAATGCAAGGTTTTTATAAGCAAAAAGTGCAATGACTTATAAGAACTAGCATTGTGGAGAGTTCTTATAAGAAACTAAAACTCTCTAGGTTCTTAAATAAGAACATTGGTTCTTACCATGAAGTTTGTATGAAATGACAATTTCCCCATTTGTATTGGTAGTTAAATTAAATATTTGATATTTATTTATAAATAAATAATAATTTTTGATGTTGACATGAGGTTCTTATAAAAACTACCATTATGAACTTTTAGATAAAATTTTAAATTGATGAATTAGAAATTAGGTAACTATAAAAAGTGTAAAAATGAGGTTATCGTAATAACCTCGGTTGGAGATGCTCTAAAGTACTTGCAAGCATATGTGGCACATCGCATAGGTCAAACTTGCAAAACATCTTTCTAAAATTGAAAGGACATTGCAATGCCCCCATAGCATGTGGGTCCAATAAGGTCCATCTCGGTCATCCCCTTTTCTTTTCTTTTTTTTTTTTAATTGTGTAAATAAACTAATTTTTTATATAAATAATTATACATATTAGATAAATGATATTTTTAATAAAATGTTTTTTATTTAAATTACTAATTTCGTCACTAAAATCAAATTTTAGCCATGTTCTATATTTTATAATTAATTTATTATTCATATTATAAATAAACATATTTAGTATTTTTTATGATATAATTAATTTCGTATTTCACGGAAGTCGGAACTCTTGCAGATCAACTGCAAAGGTTGAGAAGTTCCTCGAGTTCAGCGTCGAGGACCGCTCTTTCTTCACTCGGTCTCTCGTTGACGAGGACGATGTGGTGACCCACCCCAAACACCATCACCAACAACCGCACCTCAAAACCTTATCTCGGTAAGTGTCAATGGCGTCATTATGTGGGTCACATCGTTTCTCAGTGCCCCATTATTGCAAAATTAAAGTGACTTTTAAAAGATGACTAGTATTGCATTGGTGTGGATGATCTAAGTCGTTTCATGGCAGTTCCGACAGAAGGATAAACACACAAACATGGAAAACGAATACACAAAAACTAAATATAACTAACATATGTGTATTTTAGTCATTGGTTCGGTCCAAACCGCTACAAAAACATTCAAACCGCAAAACAAGTCAGCCTGCGCAGTTTAACCATTTTTTAGACCAAAACAAACCATCAAACCACCAAAAACTGTCCAATTTAACTTGATTCAACCGGTTTAAACGCTCCAACACATTTTTAACCTACCATCATAATCATGCACCGCCTTCTACCACCGCCCCAACCTCCCCTTCCATCTTCAACCTTGCGTCCCTTGGGAACCGTAACAATAAGTTCTCCTCCTAAAACAACCGCCGTCGCTAACTCCGGCCGAGCCATCGCCGGAAGCCTAAACCTCCACATATCCACCTCCAATTTCTCCAACAACAACTCCACCTCGCCTCCGCCATTTCCTCCCCTAACAACAATTTTCGTCACCTCAGGATGAATCTTCACGGCATGAGCCTTCACCACCTCGCCGGAAAACGCGTCGTCCTCGATTTTCGCTCTGAATCTGAAACAATCAGATCTATCTTCGATGAAAACATCGGCGTTTGATCGGAGAGGAAGCTCGAGAACCTTGCTGAAAACGTGTGGGAGCCTTCGAAGCTTCTTTGCAGGCATTGGAGATGAAATTGAAATTGAATTCGGATTTTGATTGAGATCTATGAATTGATGAATTGAGATTTGTGATCGATTGAGATGTTTTGGATGGTTTATATGCAGGGATGATGATTCTGATGAACATGAAGTGAAGAATAATTGAATGAGATTTAGGAGAATCGATACCTGGAAAACGGTGGGTTGATTGCAAAAGGAAAAAAGAATCATTGGATGAAATCAACCAAAAGTAGTCGCTCTCTTCGAGATTCTGTGAAACCCTAAATCTAACCGTATATATATATATATATTTTGGAAGGATATTTTGCAACCCTTAAAAATGTTGCAACCATTGCAACCCACATCTTAACCGTTGGATTCATGATCGACGGTTATTTTATTTTTATTTTTCTATTTTTTTAATTAAAAATATTGGGCCCCATATCTATTGTAACCGTCGATCATGAATCCAACGGTTAAGATGTGGGTTGCAAAGGTTGCAACCTTTTTAAGGGTTGCAAAATATCCTTCCACTATATATATATATATATGATGCATTTCTTTTACAACCCAAACAATTTGTACAAACTATGCAAATCAATCTTAGCCGAGTCTAATGAATATATGATTTTATTATGTTTCCTAATTTAAAATAATGATTATAATAAATAAACTTAACATTTCCTAATTTAAAATAATAATTATAATGAATAAACTTAACATTTTCCATATATATCGCAATCATTATTAATGAATCATAATCATTATCCATAAATATATCTATTGTTTTATAATATAGTGGTTTGCATAGTTTGTACAAATTGGTTGAGTTGCAAAAGAAACGCACCCTGTATATATATATATATCTCTTGTGATCGATTGATTTCACTTTCACCCTATAAATTGCTTTAAATCATAATCACTCGTCTTGTCTCTATATCCTATACCAAACACATTCCAATATTTTTTTGGTTGATAACTTTATTTTATCCTTTTATATCAGAATCAAGTGAAAGCGCTTTTTTTTTGAAACGGAATCAAGTGAAAGTATTATGAACGTAAAAAATAGTCTTGATTTTGACGTTTACGAGAAGAAAAATTAATTGGCAGTAATGTATTTTGCAATATATAAAGGTAGTCCAGCCCTATTTTTGTTAGGATGACATTAGAGACGGCGAAATGGGTCTGGTAGAGGTGTTAAAAAAACCATCGGACCGTTCAAACCGGTTGAACCGAATCAAACTGGACCGTTTTTAGCTGTTTGAGCGGTCTGGAAAATAGTTAACTCGTTTGGTCTGGTCTGGTTCGATTTACGGTTAACGTTTTCTGAACGGTTTGGATCGAATCGACCACCAAAATTATATTTAGTTTTCATGTTGTATACTCAATTATTATGACCCAATTAAAAAAAAATCCGTCAAAGACATTAAGTTTTTAGTTTTTCACTTTTCAATTGTCTGCGTTCAATTCATTGGCAAAATTTTAAAATCAGCCAAAAATCAAAATCTAAAGTTGCAAATCATCTTTCGACTTGCTAAATGTTTGTTCATAATTCCAAATATTGTTGGTGGACTTATTAAACTTTTTTTCAATTTGTTCAATCTTTTTTATTTTATTTTGAAGATGGATGTTTTTTTTAATAATTCAGTATACTATTTTTTAATAATGTTATGTCGGTGAAAATTTTAGTTTGGAAATATATTTTATGCTTCTTCTAGTTTAAAGTCCATAATAGGCCCAACTCACCTAAAACAGTCAGACCAAACCGGTTTTTTGTGGTCTGGTTTGGTCATTGCCTATCAAAACGCTAGGTTTGAAAAAAATTTACACCGACATTGCTGTTTGGTTTGTGATTTGTGGGGACAAACCGCTCAAACCGGATCGCAAACACCCCTATGGCTTGGCCCAAGGCCGGCCCAATGGTCCATAACCGGTTACGATTTTATATTAATTATATATCAAGTTTTTCAATATTTCTACAAGATTTTTTAGTGTTTTTACCAAAAACTTCAAGTTTTTTTTTGAAGTTTTTTTGAAGTTTTTTTTACCTTTTTTTTGAAGTTTTTGTAATTGTTCCAATACTAAATTTGAAAAATCGTAATCATAAAAACATCTATAAATCTTTGTATAAAAAAGATTTTAATTTTTTTAAGTGTATTTTTTTTAACGGCAAGTTAACACACACACACGTTCCAGCGGTATCGGGCCTCCATTATGGGCAATCCTACTAATCCGCTGCAACCCGGCCCAACCTTTGGCTGAACCCGACCTGTAGGGTAGAGGGTCCCATAGACTGGACCCACCCGAACCGGTCTCGGTCCCGGCCCCGAAGGATCAGACCCAGATTCTGGATATCTCAGGAAAGTGTCGCTCGTGGGAATCGAACCCGGGTAGTGTGGCTTTCACCCCACACACCCCCAGGATGTTACTTATCCAACTGAGCTACCCCCTATGAGGAATTTCAATAAAACATTGTTCAAATAGAAAAAAAAAATTCAAACAATATTTTTTACGTTCAAAATTGTTTTTGGAGAAAAAATATTTGGGACCGATTTGGGCCTGGTCCCATAATAGGACTGGTTTCCATAACCGGTTATGAAGAAGGTTAATCAAGCCTTGGGTTTTTGGTCGGGACCGATTACAAAAAGCAATTTTGGGATTGGGACCTGTTTTTGTTCATCTTTAGATGAGACTTTATATTCTACATACATAAAATATCTACACGCGTAACATCAAATCCATAAAAATTAATGTAAATATTTATGGATTTGATTTGGTTCAACCAATAAATCTACTCCAATATTAAATCTACATCGAATTATAAGATTCTATGTATATGTTTCTTTTATCTTTTTTTTAATTGAGATAGAATATGGTGTAAATTAATATACGGTTACACCAAATTTGATATTAAATTTGTTATCCCGTTAAAAGCGATTTGATCTCAAATTTAATATTTAATGTAAGATTTATTTATTTACAATTTTTTTAAGTTTTTGTAGTTATAAAGTGATATTTTAATTTTAAGATTTATGTAGCTATATTATAAAATTGTAACTTTAAAAGTTTATGTCTTACCTATGTCATATTAATTTTTCTAGTAATTAGAATATTGGTCCACGTGGTTTATCATAAATAACATTTCTCATTTTTGTAGTTTTAAAATTAGAAGATGCAGGAAAAAAATCATTTTTTATAGCATCTGTGGTGGTACAGTTCCTTGGACAGGTTTAGATATCTGTTTTCATTCAATTAAAGACGGCAAATCACCTCTATTCTAAAGGCCATCGTGATTTGATAAACGTTCGTATTTAATCCCTCTCTAATGGTCACTTTTGTTAAATGAGGGACATTTTCGTCCTTCTAACCTTTTTTCTCTTTTACCCGATCAAAACTAATTTACGATTTTGGTCTTTGTGGTTTTCAATTGAGTAAAAGACAAATTTTCTTTTGAAAAAACGAACGAAAATACCCCTCAAGTAACGGAACTTTTTAACAAACGTTAAAAGGAGGAACCTGTTAGAAAGGTATGCTAATTGAAAGAAAAGATGTAGAAATCAATTGATTAGAACGTGAAGGAATCACTTCCCTTAAGATATTATTAACCCCTACTATCAAGGTTGTTTAGGTTTTGGCTAATACAATCCCAGGGGTCAACTAATCAATAGAATAAGTTTAACAACAAAACTTATTCTCAAAAAACATTTTCTGTAAAAATTCATGAAGAAGAAGAGGAGAATCAAGAGAGAATTAAGAGAGTAAAATTGATGGAATTATACCGCATATATATAGGTTTTGGCATATAACTAATTTGGATAAGGTTAACGAACTTCATACATTATCCACAATCAAATTATAACAAAAAACCTATCAAAAACAGTCAGAAAATCGTCACTAGTGAAACACAGTGTCTAATGCGACTTCTGTGCGACCTAGGTCGCATGAAACCCGCATTCTACACTGGATACAAGCATTAAAAAAAATCTGATTTTATGGATGGGGCTATCTTTAGATCGTTAAATGTATGTGTAAAATCCACCCAACAAGGCCAAATTCTCCTTAGTCCATTTGATCTCTTAAACAACTCTACAAGTTGTCTAAGGATTATATACTAAGAAAGAGTTTATCACTCTTTTAATGTGGGACAAGTGATAAGCCTAAAATGCATACATATATATAGCTCACCAAATCAAGTAAGAGTCTACTATTCTTTTTATGTGGGACAAATCTCACTATGAAGACTATATATATATAATAAAACCAACTCCGGACGTTTCTGCAAACCATGATCGTCATCTTGTAATTTCGAAACTACAGAGACGAAAAATGTTGTTTTTACAAATCACGGGGACTAAATTTGTAGTTTACTTTGATTTATATATATATATATATAGAGAGAGAGAGAGAGAGAGAGATCAAACGAGAACAATAACTATTTAAAAGAATACGAGAACTAACAAAATCACTAGTGATTTTACATTAACACGGAAAAAAGTCATGCGGACCTGAAGCCGCCGCCAAAGTCCATTTTTCGTGTGTTAATGTAAAATCACTAATGATTTTGTTAGTTCTCGTGTTCTTTTAAATAGGTATTGTTCTCGTTTGAACCCCATTATATATATAGGGGTAGGATATTTTGCAACCCTTGAAAAGGTTGCAACCCTTGCAACCCACATCTTAACCGTCGGATTCATGATCGACGGTTACAACAGATATGGGGCCCAATATTTTTAATTAAAAAAAATAAAAATAAAAATAAAATAACCGTCGATCATGAATCCGACGGTTAAGATGTGGGTTGCAAGGGTTGCAACATTTTCAAGAGTTGCAAAATATCTTTCCGCTATATATATATATATAACTTATTTTAAACGTTAATTAATTTTTGAGAAAAAAAAAACATTATTTATTAACTACAAATCAAAAATAAAAACTGCAGGCTTAGTTAAGATTGGTGATCAGAAATCTACTTATCTATCTTCATCCATTATTTTAAGTAATTTGATAATTGAGAATGAATATGATCCCATTGCATCAATAGAATTTGTAAGAGAAGCATTACCAATAAAGATCGAAACATTGATAAATAACAATAACGGATTCTAACCATTTCTTGCTTGTTATTAAACAAATCAAGAATTAAAAAATACTTATTTCACTTGACTTCATAAAAAAAACATTATTAATCATTTATGGGAAAATTGTAGTAAAAAAATGTATATATGTAACACCCTCGAATTTGGTAAGAGCAACTAATGAAAATTTTCGATATAACATCAAATAAAGACAACACATCTTCCCACAAGTCAAACTCAATATGCCTCAAATATAAAATTCGATAAATAACCTCAATAAAAATTTAACTCCAGCAATGAACAATGACTAAACCGAAGTCTGGTATTACTTAACCCCAATACAAGCTGCTCTTCAAAAGAAAACCAAAGCAGAAGACTTCACCAAGCTACTCACCTCTCGACACTCTACTAGGACTTCTCTCTTCACAGTGTCACTAGGACTATTCCCAACGAAACTTGTTGCACATGCCGACAAATAAAAAGGTTAGGCTAACGCCTAGTGAGTTCAAGAGTTTTCAACATTAATAAAATATTGTTAAAAGGAAGAATGCAATTGAAATCATAGTCTTTCAAAATGATATGCTTCAAATATGAAAACGACTCGTTTTCCAATGATATGCATTTTGAACGAAGTAGACACCAAAATAAATGTTTTCCAAACCAAACTGTTCTAAGGACCAAGACCCAAAATAAAATGTTCCTTCGTAAATTAATTCCAACCCTAAAATCACTCAAAAGGAGAATAGAAAGTAGACTCCTAATTTATGAAACGCGGATAAACTCTATATCCTGAAACACCCAAAACACGGGTGGGGCATAACACTCGACCCATAAACCATGGATGAAAACCATATAACTAAACGTCACCGAAAACATGGATAATAAAATTCAATATCCAAAATAACACCTTTCGGTGACGGGGAAGACCCGAATTCCATCGAATGTGGCGGGCACACAAAGTTGAGCCACATATCCATGTTATATGAGCATCACTTAGGGATAAAACACTCGTTAACATCAACCTTTCTGGGTCTATAGCTAACAAACCAACAAGCTCAACATCTCCATGTCTATTGCTTGGATAATCAACAAGTTCAACCCCTCTAGGTCTGTACCTTGGAATTTTCGTGCACTCATCAAGTTCAACCCCTCTGGGTCTATACCTTGGAATTCCCAAAACATCCCAGTTAAGCTCGTTCACAAGAAAATTGCAATTAGTGGTCAGAAGACCCCATGACTATTTCAAGTTACAATACGGGGATATTGATCCCACTAAAACTGACTCTTATGCCTATGGATCCAATGCATTACAGTCTAAAACGTTACATGACTCAAACGAATGAACTAACGCATTCAAAACATGTAACTCTCAAATAAGATGCAACTAAGTACACCATACGTCCAAGACTCCTTAAAGAGCTACCAAAACTGGACAAATGTTCCAAAGACCCATATGTGTGTAAACCAAGCCCCAAAAGGCATAATGAACGATTGACTAAAATACGTGAGCCAATAGGGTTACAAAACCAAAATACGTTTTTTCCCAAAATTCTTTGTCTCTCTAATCACAATTGGCCTTCACCCCAAAACTAAAAGGTTTACCAATTCTAAAATGTTCCCAAAGTCGGGAATAACCAAAATCAAAGGACTCACACATTCGTTACTTCAAAACGTCCCATTACATAAATGATGCATATTTCCAACAAACATTAAAAGTGTATTTTGTTCCAAATAATCTTCATTTATGAATAAATTATTAAAACACCTTCATTCATGACTTATTTATCAAAATGCCCAAAAATCCCAAATGTGGGTGTTTTACAAAGTTTATAAAGCTAAACACTTCAAGTAATCAAAAGTTACCAAATAACTCACAGTTGATAATTTCATGTAAAACACATAAATACTTTAAAATGGACAATTTTGGCACGTACAATGTTTTCACAAATCAACTTGAACTCACCTTGCTAGATTTAGGGTAAATCTAAGTTTTACCCCCAAAACTTGAATCTCCTTTGATGAAGGCTTGAATCTCCAAGAATTCTCCCTAGATATTAGATACAACACATCTACAAGGTCACCTTCACCACAAAAGTCATCAAAATCACACCCAAGTTGAAGGATGAAAGGGAAAAGGATGAAACCATCAAACCCTAGCTTAACATTGAGAGAGATAAGAAACTTACCACCACAAAATACTCTTGGATATTCAAATAGAATTCAAATATATTTATATATCCTTGAATATCTCTCAAAAACGAAACCATGGCAACTTGAATCACCAAAAACGGAGTTGAGATGCAAAAGTTATGAGGAAATGAAGTTCTAGGGCTGAAAATCGGGTTTTATGCTCGAACAGGGCGTTTCGAGACTTACCACGCGGCCTTAAGTCACGGCATAAGTCGTCCGCTTCCCCTAAGTCGCGCGGGTGGCTCTAAGTCATGACACAAGTCACGTAGTGCACTGTCCGTCCGGTTTTCTTCTCGTTCACTGTTTTGGTCGTAACTTCTTCGTTATAGCTCCGATTTTGCTCCGAAAAGAACCGTTGGACTCGTAATTGAATCCTTCATCCACCAAGACTATAAAATCTAGGATTCAAGTATAAAATCCTATATCTTATTTTTCCCTTAAAATTACCGATTTCTGTATTAACTTGAAACGATACTTTTCGAAATCGGGGTGTTACAATCCTCCCAACCTTAAAAGAGATTTCGTCCTCGAAATCTGGCAACAACCAAGCACCCAACATCGCACTTGGCAAGATCGATTGATTTCCTATCCAAAAGGAATGCCTTCATGAAACCTTACCTCATATACGAACTCGATTACATCCCGGTTGAGATTGTCGTTGCGTTTCTCATAACGAGCCATCGCAAACTCAACCTCAACGTTCGATATATCTCACCGATGTCGGGATGAACATTGAGTCCTTGCTTAATCACTTTCTTAACATTAAATCTCGGTTGCCTCCCAACCTTATGTTGCTCATAATGCCTCAAAAGTAACTTATGACCTTATTCAGTCATTTCCACCAAGAAAACCCCAAAGCAAACATTTTCCTTAGATACCTCTAAATACGACGCATCAAGGTCTCCTCAATAATTGATTCGTACTTAAAGTCTACCTCGACATTCTCACCAAATGTCTCTAATAATCATTACCACCAAAAAGTTATCGTCCTTCGACGAAATTTCCTAACAACTGGTTTGGTCTGATCCAATACAACCTTAGATCCGCTCCTTAAAGCTGACACAGACACGATGTCTGCAAGGGCTCCCAAACTTCCATAGATCCAAACATTGGCCTGATGTTCCTTCCAGAAACGTACCATTACACTCTACAGATAGACGATTATCCCAAACCTCATGGTTACACAACTCCCATAATGTTTTCAATCATTGATCGAACGAAAGCCTTAACGATTACCGAAACACCAATGATTGATTCTTAATTATCAACATCTAATCTCTTCAAGGTTACCACCTGACCTGCAGACACACCAGGTCCAACGGAAGTGCACTGAAGCACCCAAACAGTCGCCATCCTTCAAATCGAATGTCGACTCCTATCCTTAAAACGACTATCTGCAAAGTGGATATGCTACCAACCATTCAATCCAAAATGGCAACGTCGATTTCAAGTTGACACCTACTTTATGAGATAATCACCCAAATCATACATCCCTATTAGCCAAACATAACATCATCATTATTCACAAATACCGTTAAGGTGGTACACCACAGGCACATAACATGTTATCGTACCATCAACCCCCCCCCCAACTTCAAAACCAACCAAAAGCAAACAACCACCCAAAACCTAACACATTGAATTCACCGAAACCAAAGATCACCACTTAATAACTGGGAGAGTACTTAAATCTAATACCTCAATCACTCATGCATGCATCGGTTCATAAGCTGGACCCAAAATTTAGAACCGACCACAAGTCGGATCATCCGACGCTTCAAGTCCCAAGGATTTCTTACAACTCCTTTCACGATAGGGTTTTAAATCTATAGTCCTAATGAGTTCAAGGTTTTTTAACTACTATGCCAGTTTGAAATTTTATAAACTTTCAAATGCGATGGTTTTATAACAAACAATCGTATGTATAAAAGTCCACTAACGTTTACTCGGTAGGTGTGCAACGTGGCAACAACCACCACACATATAAAACCATTTCAAAAGCCTTTAGTCATTATTTACGCTAATAATGACAATAAATAGGGATATGCAGTGGCGGAGCCACAACCAAAGGAGTGGGGTCTCTTGACCCCAGTCAACCTCTAAAAAAGAAGCAATTTTCTATAAATTTAACTTTCTAATTTGTAATTTCCATGAATTAAACCTCCTAAAACCATTGAATTTATAGCCAAGACACCATTGAGTTTTGCAAAACGCAAAGTTGAAATCTCTCTCTAAGATCCATGCATGTGTTCCTTAGAATCCGACCCCAGTCACAAAAATTCCTGGATCCGCCTCTGGGGATATGTAACAACATTTTTAAATGAACCACTATGGTCCTAACTTACATCAATATACGCCATAAATGGGGAAATAATTTTACGTACCAAAACAGATTATAACAAGGTGTTTGTACAAAACTTCCAAGAGACAATTTACGTAATCAAGCTCCCAAAATTTCTCATTTGACCATATAAGAATTACGGAATAAAATTTCCAACAAAACCCACATACGTCAGTTTATTTTTAAATTTTGTGAAATGATGGGTACATGCGATTTGTCAAATATGGATAAATTTTAAATCGATTTCAAACTCTAGGTGGTGCGAATAAAATGTTCTTGACCAAAGATAGTGGCTACAAAGCCATGCATATTAACAAATCAACATAATGCATTGCCTGCAACAATAACGATAAAACCGAGAATCAAAGAATACCCAATGCATCAGTAAAACACGAACCATCCTAGGTTTTTCATTAGTTTACTCACACTAAAAGTTTAAATCAATTCACCCACTTAGTTGTATACAACGAAATAAGCTTGCATAAAACTCAAAAGTGAACCCACACGACACTGAAACTCCCAAAATAACACATGGGGTGACATCCACCAACAAAACTCTCATAAAATAAATTTCTCGACAACCCATAAAACAACGCATGCAAAGAACTTAGACTATGCATTTCAAGGTTCACCCCTGCGTCGCGAACGTCGTCAAACTATATTCCATAAAACTTAACAAACTCACACGGAATATAATTCCCAAGAAAACTCAAACACTAAAATTGTGGAAGATAACTCTTCGTCCAAGGCCTTAACATATGTGGAGGAGATCCAATATTAAGGTCATAAGCCGTAGTTACTTGTACAAGACTCTACGCAGTGTCAAAATACGAACATCACAATCTTCGAAAATAGCGTTAGGCAGCAATGAGAATAAACAAAGTCTCAACAAAACCTGCAACCACATGCAATAAATATGTCTGTTTAAGATCATGGTCTAAAACTTGTGTGTGCTAAACATTTCAAGATTTCGTGATATGATCCACATGGTGATTTGGAAACATGAGAAATAATCGATGCAATTTATTTCAGAAATAAATTTCGTGCATGAATTTGATCGGCACTCAACACCTCGAAAACACGCTCCTCGATTTCTTAGTCACACTATCGCCAACCGGATGCTTAAACATCTTAAGGCAAGATCAAATATTTCCTAGGTTCACTTCACAATTTCTCCTCGAAATACATTGGTTCCAAATGTCTATGGTTCTAATCCAACCAATCAATCTGACCCGAAACGGTCCACGTAATGCAATCACCGTGTTTACCGTCACTCCAAGGAACGAAAACTAAAATCATCAACTCCTTCTAATGGCTACCCATTTAGAAATCTCTTCACTACCCTAACGGTCATCATACTAAGGCAGTTCAAGCATACACATGTAACTCGTAGGTTTACCATAACACTAGCCAGGTGCTATTATGAACGTACTGTACATGATCATCCATGCCACCTTCGGCGTGTTTCCCGTTCCTAGTAACTCCAACCACCTCGAATCATCCAATCTTAAAGTGCCTATTGATGCAACTTCACTTTCAATCACTTAAATTAACGCTAGTTTGAGTCTAGGCATCCAAAATCAATACCTAATTCTCTCAAACTTAAGCTATGATACCAACTTGTAACACCCTCGAATTTCGTAAGAGCAAATAATGAAAATTTTCGATATAACATTAAATAAAGACAACACATCTTCCTACAAGTCAAACTCAATATGCCTCAAATATAAAATTCGATAAATAACCTCCACAAAAATTTAACTCCAGTAATGAACAATGACTAAACCGAAGTCGGGTGTTACTAAACCCCAATACAAGTTGCTCTTCAAAAGAAAACCAAAGCGGAAGACTTCACCAAGCTACTCACCTTTCGGCACTCTACTAGGACTTCTCTCTTCACAGTGTCACTATGACTATTCCCAACGAAGCCTGTTGCACATGCCGACAAATAAAAAGGTTAGGCGAACGCTTAGTGAGTTAAAGAGTTTTCAACATTAATAAAATATTGTTAAAAGGAAGAATGCAATTGAAATCATAGTCTTTCAAAATGATATGCTTCAAATATGAAAATGACTCGTTTCCAATGATATGCATTTTGAACGAAGGAGACACCAAAATAAACGTTTTCCAAACCAAACTGTTCTAAGGACCAAGACCCAAAATAAAATGTTCATTCGTAAATTAATTTCAACCCAAAAATCACTTAAAAGGAGAATAGAAAGTGGAATCCTAATTTATGAAACGCGAATAAACTCTATATCCTGAAACACCCAAAACACGGGTGGGGCATAACACTCAACCCATAACCCATGGATAAAAACCATATAAACTAAACGTCACCGAAAACATGGATAATAAAATTAAACATCCAAAATAACACCTTTCGGTGACGGGGAAGACCCGAATTCCATCGAATATGGCGGGCACACAAAGTTGAGCCACATATCCATGTTATATGAGCATCACTTAGGGATAAAACACTCGTTTTTTTTGGAGAGGGTATCCCAGACCTCATTGGGCCCAGACTAATCCCTGGCAATATGGACCGAAGCCCGACTGCTAAAGCATGCAGCCCGGGGTCGAAGCCCCCGTACCTCCAGGATGCGTCCCCCAGGGTTCGAACATGAGACCGCTACTAGCTAGTCCACATGCCTTACCACTAGGCTAACACCCTTTTGGTGATAAAACACTCGTTAACATCAACCTTTCCGGGTCTATAGCTAACAAACCAACAAGCTCAACAACTCCATGTCTATTGCTTGGATAATCAACAAGTTCAACCCCTCTAGGTCTGTACCTTGGAATTTTCGTGCACTCATCAAGTTCAACCCCTCTGGGTCTATACCTTGGAATTCCCAAAACATCCCAGTTAAGCTCGTTCACAAGAAAATTGCAATTAGTGGTCAGAAGACCCCATGACTATTTCAAGTTACAATACGGGGATATTGATCCCACTAAAACTGACTCTTATGCCTATGGATCCAATACATTACAGTCTAAAAACGTTACATGACTCAAACGAATGAACTAACGCATTCAAAACATGTAACTCTCAAATAAGATACAACTAAGTACACCATACGTCCAAGGCTCTTTAACGAGCTACCAAAACTGGACAAATGTTCCAAAGACCCATATGTGTGTAAACCAAGCCCCAAAAGGCATAATGAATGATTGACTAAAATACGTGAGCCAATAGGGTTACAAAACCAAAATACGTTTTTTCCCAAAATTCTTTGTCTCTCTAATCACAATTGGCCTTCAGCCCAAAACTAAAAGGTTTACCAATTCTAAAATGTTCCCAAAGTCGGGAATAACCAAAATCAAAGGGCTCACACATTCATTACTTCAAAACGTCCCATTACATAAATGATGCATATTTCCAACAAACACTAAAAGTGTATTTTGTCCAAAATAATCTTCATTTATGAATAAATTATTAAAACACCTTCATTCATGACTTATTTATCAAAATGCCCAAAAATCCCAAATGTGGGTGTTTTACAAAGGTTATAAAGCTAAACACTTCAAGTAATCAAAAGTTACCAAATAACTCACAATTGATAATTTGTAAAACACGAAAATACTTTAAAATGGACATTTTTGGCATGTACACCGTTTTCACAAATCAACTTGAACTCAACTTGCTAGATTTAGGCTAAATCTAAGTTTTGCCCCCAAAACTTGAATCTCCTTTGATGAAGGATTGAATCTCTAAGAAATCTCCCTATATATTAGATCCAACACATCTACAAGGTCACCTTCTGTTAGAGCATGTTTATGTTGGATACAAGATCATGAAGACCAGAGGTTAAAGTACAAGAAGTCAAAAGCTGGAAAGTCAACTCTCTGTGAAAGTCAAAGTCAAAGTCAATTTTAGTTGTATTTCTTTTACTTCTTTATATTTGTTGTTAGTATAAATAGTTTGTTTCTTGTTTTGTAATAGATAGATGACTTGAAGTATTGTACGCATTCTAAGAGAGAGAGTTGTAGAGAGAGAAAGTATTGTTTTAGAGAGAGAAAGTCATAAACAGATTTGTAATACTTTGATTTGTGAGTTGAAATTGAAACAGGTAGTTTTACTAATCTTGTTTTTGTTGATTATTTGTGATTAGAAACTTGAATATGGGACACACAATTGGTATCAGAGCAGATCCAGATTGAAATCAAATCAAGAAATGTTGTCGACATTGTTTCATTGAAATTCAGATCATTTTTGAGTTTTAGTACGAATTAGGAGTTGTAATTGGACCAGTGTATTCGTTTAATGTTCTAGATTGAGTTTGTATATGTGATTCGAACAATTGCACTGTAAACGATTGTAAATTTTTGAATTTGTCGAGTTTGGGTTTCACAAGTTCGTCGAGCACTGTAATGGATCAATTTGTACTTCTTGTTGGATTTTGTTAAAATTCATTGGTAGGATTCTGTTCTAGGTGTATAGGTGGTCAATATGTCAAAGTTTCAGATCGAAATTTGAGGTCTAGGTAGGTTTTTGATTGATTCAGAGCGTTTTTCATCCCAGATCTCAAGAACTCGCAATCTTGCTCAAGAACTCGCAAGACTCATCTTAAGAACTCGTAGAGTGTCAAGATTTCGTAAATCTTGAAGAATTCGTAAAAAGGCTTCAAGAATTCGTTGATATCATCAGATTTCGCATTGTTAATTTCTGAAAATTTCTTAAGGACAGAATTCGCAGTACTCTGTATTGCGAAAAGCATAGAATTCGTAATTGGGTCTTTTGCGAATTTCGTAGAATTCGCAGAGGTTTAATTCGAAAAATTTAAGTTCAGAATTCGTAATTGTCTTTATTGCGAATTGTCCAGAATTCGCATTACTGAGTGTTGAGAATTCTAAGAATTCGTATTCCTCTGTTTTGCGAATTGCTCATAATTCGCAGTTTTTCGAGAAATTTTTTTAACAAGGACAAAATTCGTATCAAGAATTCGCAGAAGAGTAGTCTACGAATTCTTCGTATTTTACGAAAAGTTTTGAAAATTTTCTAAGTGTAAGATTCGTAAGTCTCTGTCTTGCGAATTTTATCAGATTCTTGCTTGCGAATTCTGTTTGTTTCTTTTATCTTGCAAATTCTAATTCCAATCTTGCGAATTCCTTGTGTTTTAAGTGAATTCTATGAATTCTTTGTGATTCTAGTGTACTTTGCGAATTCTTTGTACTTCTAAGTGTATCTTGCGAATTCTAGACTTAGTGAATTTCATAAATTCCTTTGTTTAGTTCATTTCAGTGTTATTCAATATTCTTGTGATTTCTATTGGACTAACGGTCAGTTTCAAGTTTCTTATTGCATATTTTCATAAACAGGATGACTTCAAGGGAAGCACTTGCTATTGGGTCTGATGTCAAGCCTCCTGTTCTATTCTGAGGTGAATACGAACAGTGGAAGGATCGATTCCTTGATTTTGTGGAGAGGCACACAAATGGAGAAAACATTAAGCCGTCTATCACAGATGGTCCTTTCAAGATTCCTACTACTGAAATTCCTGCTCCAAATAATGGATCAGATGATGATGACATTCAGACAAGGACAATTGCGAAAGAACCTGTTCAGCTCACTGACGCTCAGAAAAATCGGTCACAAGCTGATAATTGATAAACAAGCCAAATCTCTTCTGCTTCAGAGTATACCTAATGAGATTTATATCAAGATTGACAGTTACAAAGATAATGCCAAGAGTATGTGGGATCAGCTACAGAAGATGATGTTGGGTTCGAAAGTAGGCAACCAGATGAAGGTAGGTAACTGTATAAACAACTACGAAGAGTTCAAAGCGAAGGATAATGAGAACTTGGAGGACATGTATGAACGGTTTGTTCTTCTTCTGAATGAGCTGTCAAAGAACAAGGTTAAGAAGCAGCAGATTGAGAATAACGTGAAGTTCCTCAGCATCTTACAACCCGCGTGGAAGAAACACACTCGTCGAATAAAGCAGATGAAAGATTTGAGTGATATTCCACTACATGAGGTCTACGAGACGTTGCGACAGAATGAGGAAGAAGTTGAAGAGAAAAGAGCTGAGAAAAAGAAGTCTGAGAAAGTGCCCGATCCCATAGCACTTGTAGCTGGAGAGAAGGAGAAATAAAAGAAAGAGAAGAAGAAGAAGATAGTTATTTCTAGCTCTGAGTCTGATTCTGAATCCGATGGTGATGACAGGGAGAACCTCAATCAGGCAATGCTTTTACTGACCCGAGCTTTCCAGGAAAAGTTCTACAAGAAACCAGGGTCAAACTCACAGAGGTATTCTTCTACGGGATCAAAGAATCATGAGCACAAAGAAAGAGTTGAGGGTAGAAGATTTGAAGAGACAAGATTTGTCGAGAAGAATCCAGAAGAGAAGAAGAAGTATGTGAATGACTACACTAGTACTGAAAAGAAATCTGATGATCTGATCAAATGCTACAACTGTGGTAAGGTCGGACATTACGCAAAAGATTGTCGGAAGCCGAAGGTTCGGAATTCGGAATACTACAAGAACAAAATGCTCTTGGCTAAGCAACATGAAGTTGGCAAGGCGTTAATGGCTGAAGACGAATATTGGTTAGATCATTCAGACGTCGAGGAAGAAAAAGAAGAAACTGCTCATTTATGCTTAATGGGTAAAGAAGATAAGCATGATGATTCTGAAGATGAGACAGCTGATGAGGTAATGCACTTAACTGAAAATGATTTTATGACCAAAATGGAAGCCATGATGGCCGAACTTCAAGACCTTCAATCTAAACTGAAAAAAGAAAAAGACAGTGTTGCTAGATATTGGGAACAAAGATTTAATTGATTCTCTACGCAAATCTGCTTCTGATTTTAAACATGAAAAAGAATGTTTTGGAAATAAGATTTATGATTTTGAATCCAAACTTTCTAAGTCTGATTTAGAAAATAAAGAATCTGTACTAAAAGCTCTTAAATTGCAGGATGAAAACAAGAGCTTGACTAAGGGGTTGTTTACTTGGCTCTTATTAAATAAGAGGCTCTTACCCTAATAAGTGTTGGGGTGTTTACTAACCACTTAATATGAAAAGAGGATCTGACCGTTCCTCTTACTGGATGAAATTCGGTCAACAACTATCCCCACTCTTATAGTTGTCAGAGATACTCCCCTGATATTTTTCCCCTTTTATCCTCCATCCTTCCCTATTTATTTCATCGATCAACATTCAAAGAAGTCATCAACGTTCAATGACAGGTCTCAATCGCAGGTCTCAATCGCAGCTCTCAATCGTAGCTCTCAATCGCATTATAGTGTTCTCTTTCATCGATCCCCTGATATCTTATAGTGTTCTCTTCATCGATGAAAGCTCTCAATCGCAGGTCTGCAGTTTTTCTTTGCTGCTGATTTCGATAGTTGTTGGTCTGCATCCACGATAGTTGTTGGTCTGCATCGAAGGGGAACTTATTTGCTGCGTTTTTTTCTAGTCGTTCACTGCCTTACCCTCGTGATCTCCATTACGATATCAGGTACACAATGCTTGATTCATTTATGTATTTAGGGTTCTTGATTTGGGGTTTTCACCTACAATTTCTTTTTTCACTCAATCAAGCACTTGAACAATTTATGATTCGTTTATTGCATAGATTTGGATGTGAAATTTGGTTAAGATTGTAAAATCAAAGAATGGTCATAAGGAGGGACTGTATCGATTAAAGACTTGTATCCCAGGTTCACATTAATATATGTTTTTCAAATGTGTAAACACTAATGTCCTAAATGGCATGAGGCACGGCCTAGCGGTCAAGCCAGCCTTATAAACCACCGGGCTTTTCACGACATGGCTTAAGGTAGCAAGTGTGTATGTATATACATATGTACATTTATGTTTCTACCGTTACACAACGATATTGAACAATTTAAATTAACATCAAAAAGATGTAAAAAGTATATTGATGTATAAAGCTTACAAAGAGTATAAACCTTGAAGTCAACAAACACGCCATGGAGTGCCTTGGCGTCACGCCTTAAACAGCCGACATGGCTGTTACAGGCCGTGAACACCGCACCTTGCCGCCGTTGCACGCTTTTTAGAACACTAGTAAACCTACATGAATCTATTGTCATATGCAAATTAAAGTTAAAGTGATTCAAAAGAATCAGATTATTACATGTTTAAGGATTGGCTTAATCTGGACATCCCAACTACAGCTACAACCCATGCATTATTCTTAGGAAAACCATTTCTTTCTACTCGTCTTAGGTGTGACCTTTGCACCAACGATACTCATTGCATAGTTTGGATAGAAAAACTTTGTTTCAATAAAATACTACTAGTGATGATGTATCTAACCAAATGACAATCAACTAAATTACTAGCCATCAAATGTATGTCTTCGAATTACAAACAAGGATTTGTCAATGCTGCAGATTTTAAGTTATAATACCCCACTTATTACAAACCCCTGCATACGTACTTATAAGTTATAATCCCTTTACCACAACCTACTATAATTACTAGTTGACTTTTCGACATATAACAATAATTACTAGCACCTATTGTTGTTGTCGACATTTTCTTTTTCTGTCACAAACTCCATGGAATAACAGGTTGTTTATTGATAAGGGAAAACATAATCAGTAGGTGTGTGTGTGGATGCAATAGGTCCCCATCACCCCCCAGATAACTTACACTTGTTACCACACGCTCAACATCCTATCCTTTCCTTTCCAATCCACTTTTGTTTTATTTTCTATTTAATTTAAGTACAAAGAACCTATATTTTTCTTTTTCATTCTTCTATTTCAAAGTATTATATCTCTCACAACCTTGTTTGTGTTTCTTCATTGATCAGCTTAATAAAGCTTCCTATTTTTCAATGGAAGTGAATCCTTATTGATTTTTTTTTATCATGCCACTATATTGAAAAGTTTGTTGCCCACTAGAGAAACAATTTTTTTCTCTTATGTTAGTAATAACAAAGAGGTTAATAGATAAGTCTTTAAGAGTATAACAGTTTGCTAGTTTTTCTCATATGTATTGCACTTGTTAAACAATCATGATATGTTGTTAATTCTTCTAGATATGGCAAATTTTGGGGAATCCTCACAATCAAAGAAGCCTAGAGTTAATTGGAAAAAAGAAAATGTGGTGAAAACTTTTATCGAGTCTTGTTTGAATGAGATCTCCATAAATGGACGAGAAGGAGGTAGCCTTAAGGCGGTTTCTTGGAAGAATGTAGCAGAAACGCTACAAAAGACTCATAATTTTGTTGTTGAACAACGACAAATGAAAAATCATTATGATTACCTCAAAGGAAAGTATGGAGCATGGGCAAAGTTAAGAAACAAAACCGGTAATGTTTATGACGCATCGACAAACATGTTTAATTTGACAGAAGAGGAATGGCAGATAGAAATGAAGGTCAATTTTTTTCTTTTTCTATGATAAATTCTCTTAAATTCTTCTTTTATGTTTCAATATAATATACATATACTTATAAAGTTTTTTATAAACAGCAAAATAAATTTGTTGAGAAGTTGCGCACTGCACCCCTTCCGTATCCTGAACTTTGTATTCAATTGTTTGATGGTGTTGCTTCCACGGGTGTTGGAACTTGGGGACGTACTGCAACTGTTCCAAACCCTCCAGCATGACTCCGGAAATTGTTGAGGATTTTGATACACAAGACTACTATGATTTAACCCAAGAAACACTACCTTCAGAAGATGAGGTTGTTTTTCGCCCCCAACTTCAAAGGAAAAAACAAAAAGGAAAACAACATTCGGTGAATGAGGATGATTTAGCTAAGGTTTTGACACATGTTAAGAAGATCTTGAACAAACCACCGGGGGATGATGAGATGGATCTTTGCATTGATAAGTTGGAAACACTTGGGTGGGAGCAAAGCCCAATGTATGACATAGCACTTTACATATTCAGTCAAAACACCGACTATAGGAAAATTTGGTTACGACTTAACAAGGAGATATGCGAGGGGTGGGTCAAATTTACAGGAAGTAAGCTCGGTCTATTTTAGTTTGAAGTGATATTTTGTTTTGTTTGGAACAATGTTTTCTTTTAGGTGATCTTTTGTTTAGGATGTTTTTCTTTTTAGGTATTATGATTTAATATGAATAAATGGTTATTTCAAGTTCCATGGGATGTGTGTTACAAGTTGATGTTTTTTAATTTTTGTATTCGTTGTTTATACTTATTGTAATATCTATGAATGTTTGAAACCTAAAATGATGTTCTTTTATGGTTTATATTTGCAAGGTCATACATGGATCAAAACGAAATCATTCTGATTATAGTTATTATATATTGGTACCTAAGAAGAAGAGCATCAACAAAAATAGAAAGGGTGAGAGATAACACTTCAGCTTTGACTGGACATGCTTATACACAAGAATTGTTAAGTGGATACAATACGCAATGCCATGAATTGATGTGTTTATCTCGTGATGCCTTTATAATGTTATGCAACCACTTTAAACAAAAAAATTGGTTGCAATCAAGTAGGCATATAAGTGTTGAAGAGAAGGTGGCGATGTTTTTGACAATTATCGCTCACAATGAACGCTTTAGAATGGTTAAACGTAGATTTCAACACTCTACACGGACTATTCATAACTGTTTTCATGAAGTATTGGGAGGAATGATGGAATTCGCGAGAGAGGTCGTAGGGCCAACATCCTTTAATGGAACACCAAGTACGTCAGAGAGATTTAGGCGCCTCAAAGAGATATTTACGGTATGATTTATGTTATTGATTTGATAATTTCTACACTATTTGATATTTTTTACAAGTTTTAAATTTTTTTTTTAAAAGGGGGCTATAGGTGCTCTAGATGGAACCCTGATACATGCAGTTGTGCCTAGTGATCAACAAGCAAGGTATAGAGGAAGAGGAAGAGGGGAATGTTACCAAAATGTTTTAGCAATTTGCGATTTTAATATGATATTCACGTTTGTTTGGGCTGGATGGGAAGGCATTGCACATGATTCTAGAGTCTTGAGAGAAGTTGTGTTTAACCCAACTTCGGGATTTCCGTTTCCTCCATCAGGTAAATATTTCTTTTGCTTAACTTTAAAAGTTAATTTTCTATATTTTTAAAGTTGTATATGTAATTGCAGATAAATATTATCTTTGTGATGCCGCATATACTTGCACCCGAGGATTTATGACTCCATATCGCAATACAAGGTATTGGTTAGCAGATTTTCGACGTCAGCGTGCATTAACTAAGGAAGAAATGTTCAATCATGCTCATGCACAACTTAGAAATGTTATCGAACGTGCATATGGTGTCCTGAAAGCAAGGTTTCCGATCCTAAAGCAAATGACTCCGTTTCCTTTTCAAGTACAGAAAGATGTGGTGATTGCTTGTTTCGCAATTCATAACTTTATAAGGAAATACAATATCCAAGATCAGTTACTTATGGAATATGACGATAACACCATGTTTACCGCTGCTCAAGAACTACATGAAGGAAGCAATGAAATAGAAGTCGATGAAATGGAATGGAGTTCTCAAGACAATGAATATATGACTAATTTGCGTAATCAGATTGCAAATCAATTAGTGTCCAATGCTTCAAATTAAGATTTGTACAAAAATTGTTGAAGTTTAATTTATTTTATTGGGAAAATATATTTTAGTTAAGAATTTTGTAGTTTTTGTTCATTCAACAATTATTCAAACATAGTATTTGAAATATAGTTGCATTGTATTTAGCATTTCAATATATATATATATATATATATAGGGTTATAATGGTCATTTGTTGTCGGTCAGCACCAAATCCGGAATATTTGGTAAACAACCATTTTCCAGACAGCACTTATTTTAGACAGAGCCGCTTACTCTGGTCAGACCTCTTATTTCAGACAGCGCTTACCAGCTATTGTTGGTAAACAGCCCCTAAGAAGGTAAATGGTTTGGAAGCCAAACTTCATGCTATAGGCCAAATAGATCAAACTATTTTTCTAAATACACCCAATGAAGAGGCTGATATTAAAGAGAAATGGGGACTCGGTTACGATAATCCTCATTACATAAAGAAAGCCATCAGAAAACAACCAGCATTATATAACTTTGATTTTCTTGTTGTTGCTGGTAAATATCCTCATTTAAAACCCAAATTTGTTACCAAATTACCAGATGAAGTTGAGGCCAAAGAAACTGAAAATAGAAAGAATGTAATGAAAATGCAACTACCATTTCGCTATGAAAAGCTGAATGATAATTACCTTTCTGAAACATCAAAAGTTCTTTCAAATGATTATTTTGCTATCTATTCTGTTTCAGAGATGGAGGCAAAACCTGCAACTGCAAAAGTTTATGTTCCTCCACTCATTCTAGAAAGCAAAAGTTTATGTTCCTCCAAAAACTTCAACTGATAATTTTGATGACTTATTTGCGTCTGCAAATGATTTTCTTAATTCTGATGATGGGTGTGTAGAGGAAATTGATATGTTTGACTTCAATGCTCCACTTCCAGATCATTCTACTTTTGTTATTAATGGAGAAGCTTTACCAAGTGTTCATGAAAAAAGGTGAATCATCAACTAAGGTTGGTGAATCAGTTTCTGTGAATGCTGATTACTATGCTAAGGGTAAGAAACATAAGAAACAGCGCTCACAGAAACGGAACAACACTGGTAAACACAAGAAAAGCCAATCTCAGAAATCTGATTTTCCTAATAAATCTAAATTCTTTGTTTCAGATTTAAGAAAGAAAAGGTCGGAAGAGCGAACTGAATGGCGACCTAAAAGGAAGATTGATGACAAGGCAGAATCAATTCGTGATAATTCTTGTAATAGATCAAATAGTAGTGTGTCTGATGTAGTTGGTTCTGTTGCTTATACTAATAAAAACCTTGTAACTTCTTACAAGAGATATTCCATATAGCAATTGTTCCAATTATCTCCTACTACTACTAAATCTTATACTTATCGGTGGAATGCTTTTGCTTATCATCATTATTCTAATGATTGGTTTGGATCATATCATGTTTATTCTTCTAAATCAAATGTTTCAAAAGGTTTTCAAAAGAAAAGAGGATCCATATTAAAATGGATACCAAAATCTTGCGCTAATTCGTTAGGGCCCGTTTTTAAATGGGTACCTAAAATTATTATTCCCTGATTTCTCTTGTACAGACCCGTCATATGTGGTACTTGGATAGCGGTTGTTCCAAGCATATGACCGGGCAAAAGGATTTATTGACTAATTATACAGAGAAATTTTGCGGGAATGTAAGGTTTGGAAACGACCAGTTCTCACCGATCTTAGGATTTGGTGATGTTATTCAAGACAAAATAACGATTACGAAGGTGAGCTATGTTGAAGGATTAGGACAAAATCTATTCAGTATTGGCCAGTTCTGTGACAAAGACTTATAGGTGAATTTCAAGGCCAAGTGGTGTTCTGTACGAACTGAAGACGACAAGGAACTCTTGGTCGGCACTCGCAAGTCAAACCTCTATACAATCAATTTGTCAAAGGTCCAGACTGACAATCAGGTGTGTCTACTCTTAAAATCCTCGTTGCAACAAAGTTGGCTATGGCATCGACGACTCTCTCATCTGAATTTTCGCTACAATAAACAAACTGGTCAGTGGAAAGTTAGTGCATGGACTTCCTGAGCTCAAGTACGTGAAAGAACACTTGTGTGCAGCGTGTGAAAAAGGAAAGATGAATAGAGCTCCACATAAACCGAAGCCTGAACCTAGTACCAGTTCTCCACTCGAATTGTTGCATATGGATCTCTATGGTCCTATGCGAACTCAAAGCTTAGGCGGAAAGAAATATGTTCTAGTTATCGTGGACGACTATTCGCGATACATGTAGGTCAAATTTCTACGATCAAAAGATGAGACGCCTGAAATAATCATCACATTTCTGAAGACGACTCAAGTGAATCTTGTTAGGACATAAAATGTCCAAGTTTGGAAAGTTTTGTAAAGGGTCTACAATTTATATTTGTATTGGGCTTTATTATTGTAAATGAGCTTTAATGTAAATGGGCTTGGGCTTTAGGTTAAAACAAGGGAGTTGGGATAGTATATATAGTTTATGTGTTTAGGGTTTAGAGTTAAGTCATTCATAACACAATGTAGCCGTTTTGAGGGATTGCGTGTTCTAGAGAGAGAAACACTTTCTCTCTCTAGGTTTGTGTTATGTTCTTCAATTCCAAGTGAATAAAAGGTATCTCTCCCAATCTCATCTTGTTGTTATTAAATTGATCATGAATTGTTGTTAAATCTAGGATCTACATGTGGTATCAGAGCCAAAAGAATCAAGTTTATTGGATTATACTGTGTTCATCGATTTTTCTGTGTTCATCGACTTCTCACGTTGTGTGAATATCGATTTCCTAAATTGATGTGTTTTTATGCTTAAAGTTGATCTGATTAGATGAGTTTTATGTTATTGAATGCTATCTGATTAGTTAATTGCACTTAATATCTCAAATCGATTGGCTTTTGGAGGATTTTTAGAATCTGGGTTCGACAAGTTAATAAACCGGTCGAACACTGTGTTCTTCAAATTGATTGATAAAAAGTGATTTTTGATCATTAATTTATGTTTGGGTTTGGTCGAACCATGTTTATGGGTAAGAAAGTCTGTTTTGTTCATTGAAATTGAGTGTTTGTGTGGGTTTCTGGATTGATATTTGTGTTCTGGGTCGAAACCTTAAGAACATATCGGTCGTTATTCATCAGTCCGGTCCCGGTCGTAGTAGCATATCGGTCCATACCGGTCGACCACACCATATCGATCTCCCGGACAACACACAGTCAATACCGTTCGGACACATTACCGGTCAAAGCCATTATCGGTCGAAGACTGATACCGGTCAAAACCATTATCGGTCGAAGACTGATACCGGTCAAAGCAGGACCCCGGTCAAGTAAGACTCTGGTCTATCTACTTTGCGCCATTGCCTATTCGCGCAAACATTTGCTTTGCGCCACCCACGGCTCGCGTAAACTCAACTTTTGTGCCAACCATTACTCACGCAAAACTCCTTTTCCGGTCAAGCACCTTACCAGTCGACCCTACCGGTCGTGCAATATACCGGTCGACAAGGTTCGGTCGGACAATACTCCGGTCGACGAGACCCCAGTCAAGCAAGACCCCGGTCGATCACTCTCGTTTGCGCCAACAGTTACTCGCGAAAACCCATATTTGCGCCACCCGCGGCTCGCGCAAACATCACTTTGCGCCACGTCCTTGTCATGCGAAACTCTACTTTGCGCCATCCACTCGTCACGCAAACTTCACTTTGCGCGACCCACATCTCACGCGAACCTCTACTTTGCGCCACCCGCGTCTAGCGCAAACCTCACTTTGCGCGACCTGTCTTTCGCGCGAACTGTCCTCTTGCACCTAATTTTCTGTGGTTACTCTATTTGTGTATTTTTACTGTGCGTGTACTGCATTTAATTATTTTTGGAAATTTATTTTTCTGAAAAAAAAATTAGTGTAGTTTTTATTCAACTCTTGATTCTAACGATCTCATCTAGTTGATTCTCTTGGTACAGATAAGTTTGATTTCTAACCTTACAGCTAAAGATGTCTGAAGGTTATAGCCTTGATTTTGACAAGATGACTTTTTCTGAAGCAAAAGCAAATGTTAAACGTCTTGCTGGACAGTTGTCAAGATATTCAAGCATGAATCATGATTATGATAAGGAGAATAAAAAGCTCAAATCCGAGATATTACCTCTTGAAGCTGAGAATGAAAATCTGAAGATTCAGAACTCATCTCTTCTTGATCAACTTAATAAGTTGAAAGATGATAAAGATTCAAAGAAAGACTTTGTTTGCTCAGAATGTATCTCTAACTCAAAGATTAATTTTACAGAAATTATTGAGTCGAAAGAGAAAGAGATCTTAAATCTTCAAGCTGAAGTAAAAAATCTTAACTCAAGCTCTACATGGTCAAAGAAGGATGCAATGCAAAAAGAGCTTGATGAACTTAGAAGAAGAGCAAACATTGCTAGTGAGACATCTGAAGGGCTTAAAAAGACAAATTCTCAAGTCTTTGCGAAAAGAGATAAACTGAAAGATCAAGTCTTCAGTCTTGAGGTTGAGATTAAAATGATGAAAGAAAAGGCAACCCAAGACAGAGACAATACAAAAGTCCAAGATGAGATGTTAAAGATTGAGAAAGAAAGAAAAGAATTTGCTAAGAAATTCTCTGATTTCTCCAGAAAAGCCTTTGAAGAGAAGAAATCTTTAGAGCTTAGATGTGTTAAGCTTTCTCAACAAGTTTCAGACTTTGAGAAGGTTATCATTCTTGAGAGAGACAAGGCTGAGAAAGAAAAGAAGAAAGCTGAGCTGAAGGATATAAATAAAGACTTTTCTGAAGAAAAGCAAGTATTTGAAACTGAGACAACTAAGCTGACAAGAGAGCTATCTGAGCTATCAACAATCATTCTGAAGGAAAAGAAGACGAATTCTGAATTGCAAAAGAAGTTTGATCTGATTGAAAAGGAAAGAAACACTTTGTCTTCAAAGATAAAGGAACTTGAAGAGATCGTATTCAAGGTGAAGCTGACTGAGCACAAAACGCCAGAGTCAATAGCTCAATCACCGAGAGATGATCAAACTGATTCATATTGCTCACTCAAAAAGCCTTCAAGTTCACATGTTTCAAATGTTTTCTATAATCCTTTCTGTGATTCCGATGATAGTCTTACTTCTAAATCTACAGATCATATTCGTCCTTCTAACCTTTTCTATGACAAAAATGTTGATGGTTCAGGTAACTTCACGAAGAACAAGTTTCAGAAGAAAAGGATCTGGAGAAAAGAAGATGAAGAAAAAGGCAGAGGAAATTGGATCTGGAAAGTTAAAGGATATTCAGAGGAAAAGAAGACCGACAAATCATTTGTGCATACATCAAATGATAAAAGGAACAATGCTCCGAAAGCTAAAACTTTTGGCAAACCTGATCTGGTTTATAAAATCAATCAATTGATCATGTTAGCACAAAAGAAAATTAGTTGTTCCTACTGTGGCTCGAATGATTTTGTAAGAAAAGATTATGTGAATAACTGGTATGGTTCTTATTTTATATCTCCCACTAGAACTGCAACTAACCCATTAGGACCCAAATACCAGTGGGTACCAAAAGTTAAATCTGTGTTGCAGGCACCCAAGGTTTAAGGGGGAGAAAGAACGAAGGCTTCTAAGTAAATCAGCTTAGAACCCGTACTTCAACGGAGAATGACTTATGATTAATACAGATCAGGACTCATGCCTCATTGTCAAAAAGTTGACTTCTAAGTACAACAACTTAGGACTCGATCTTCAATGACAAGAATGATGACTTCTAGACAATACAGTCTAGGACTCGGACGTCAATGTCAAAGAGTTTGACTTATGAATTTACTTTAATCCTAGTAATTCAGAACTCGGTTTAACGATTGAGGGTTATGCACATATTAAGGGGGAGCTTAATATTTCTACATATATATTTTTCTGATTTAACTGACTTTTTACAGGTATCAAGGGGGAGGATATCTGAGTTTTGTCAAGGATACTTCATTGAAAATATTCATTCCAGGGGGAGTTAAGGATTCTGATTTACAGGTATATCCTTCTAATCCTTACACTCTATCACTTGTTGAAAGATGAACAACTTTCACTAGTGAAAAATGGTTTCTTAAATGTTCAAACCACTTCCTATTCTTCAAAGATTTTCATGAATTGTGAAGTGTGATTTTAAATGATTTTTGGGAGCTTAATTGTCAAAGAGCTTAAATGCCAACCCCCTTTTAGTTTGAGGGGGAGAATTGCATTGTCAAACACACTTAACTTTTGACTTCTCCAAATTTTATTCTTCATGTTTGTATTCCTTTGTGCTTTCATGTACAAAATACTGTTGAATAGCACGTTATTTTAGGAAAATACATGGGATTCAGTGTGAGAACTTAACAGAACTTCCATGGATTCACGATAACCAGTGTTTTCTACCCAGGAAGTATTCCCTGAGTGACTGAGGGGAGAGGGGTCAAAAGATTGAGTGTTGGTGTGTGAAGAGGTAAAATGGAAAAGAGAGATTGGTTAGATGTGAGATTTAAAAGATTAAAAGAAAGAGGGTGAGAGAACAGAGTAAAAGAATATCAGACTCTGCACCAAACTTCTTTCTGAGTCGGGCAGCCACATTATCTGTTGTTTCACATTTCTTCGTGAACGACATTGAACAAGGCAACTAGCCCATGCCATCTCTTGCATACAACCCCACCAGCTACTCATTCTTTTCTCAAAAAGAGAATGTTTCACATTTTCTAGGGAAGCAGCACATACGCTATTGGTTATTCATTTGGAAGATACTAATATTGAAAAAGAAGGAAAGTTGCCCTACCTTCGAACCCTTTCTCATGCACATTGAGTCTTTGTATAATTTGTTGCTGTCTCAACAAGTTTACATACTTTGAGCCTACAATGAAAAGCAATCATCTATGCTAAATTCTTTCATACACATGCACAAGCACACAGAAATTTGTTTTCTGTCAGAACGTTCATAGATAACCATGTGTTATTCGATGATTGAATGGAAGACCTGGGAAGCCAACATCAAAATCAGCTCCTTATATAGTAACTTTGTGTTACTCAGTGACTTTGTGTTACTGACAGACATTTCAACTGAGTCATGTGTTGATTCAGGGTTACTTTTTTTTTAAATCTGCAAAGATTGAAATAATCACGTTTTGGGAAGACTGCTCTTATTTCCACACAGGGATCCGTACATGAAGACAGTGCTAAATTGAAGTCTATAATGACAAGGGGGAGATTGTTTTGATATGTTTTGATGATGATGATTCTCACCACTCATCAAAAAGGGGGAGAATAATCAAGAAAGGGAGAATACAAGAAGATTACGAGAATATAATCTGAAGACTGCTGAAGATTTCAAAGAATTCAAAGTGTCTGAACTTAATTGAAGTTTATTTCAAGTCTGACTAAAAATGATCGTCAGAGACACTGAGACACTTCATTTAAAGATGATTTGAGGATGAAGACTATGTAAAGATACAAGTTTTGAAGTTATCAATGTTATATCAGATACAGTTTTCAAGTTTTTCAAGAAAAGTGAAGACCCGAAGACTACCGAAGACTATTGCAAAAAAAATTTAATCTTGAATCCAAAGGGGGAGATTGTTGGATCATAAATTGTATTCAAGATTAAAGTTAAAGTTAAGGGTTTAAATTGCAATCATGTTAAAGTTAATTAGAGGGTCTAATTTGTAATAAGTTAATAGTTATTAGTAGTTGGGCCCAAGCCCATTAGACCTGTACGGCTTAGGTATAAGTAGTTTTGATTAATTAGGTTTTTAGGTTAATCCTCATTATTAGTTTCATAATCATAATTTAGAGAGGAGTCGTACTCTGTAATCCTACATTCAAGGTACCAAGAACACACAAGGTTTTCATTGATTAATCAAGGGATTGGTATGTTATTCTAATCTTTATATCTCTTGATCTATATTGAGTTGTGTGTTAATTATCAACTAGTTCTGGGTTTAACAAGTGGTATCAGAGCCGAATCAAATAAATTTTTCTTTGATTCGATCGATTTTCAACAATTCGTGACTCTACGGTCCAAAGTTTTTTTAATCGGTTGGAATTGAAATCGGTGGTTTAATCATGGATCGACGGCTGTTGCAATCCAAATTGTGACCAAAGAAATCATGGGTCGGTGTAACTATTCTGATATGTGGTTGTTTTGTTAATTGATCGGCGACTGGTGTTCATTAACCGCTGCAATTCATGGTCGGTGGAACAAATCTTGTAATTGATGGTTGTGGTTTATCTAATGACCGGCGGCAGACATGCAAATTTTTTTGCCGACCGCTGTGATTTATTATTTCGCATGGTGGATGATAATATATAATGGGTCGGTGGATGCAAATTTGAAGAGTGGTAGCTAATATGGGAGTTTGAGTTAAATTGTGATTGGTTAGTAAAAACTTAATGGGGGCGGTGAAAATTGGTTAATTTCCAATTTGATTGTTGTTAAAACTCTTTATGAATGGCGGTTGTTTGTTTGATTTATGGTCGGTGGAATCAAAGGAGTGACCGACGGCTGTGATGTAACCACAAATCCGGGACTTAAATCAATTGTGATCCGGGTTTGATGGATTTTTATTGGGCCGATTGCTAATCAAATTTTGGGCTTAAAATGTATACATCCAAGTTGTGGGCTTAAATGATCAAATTTTTGACAAATAATCGTGTCGTCCAATTTTTTTAAGATTGGTACCGGATATTAAATTGAAGATTTCTCGAGAACCGATTATTGATTCGAAAAGCGTATAATCCAAATTTAATTTTGCGCTTCGACCGTGTGATCCGTGATACATATTCTTCAAGAAATATTTTTGTATTTGTTTTGGAATTTTTTTGTTTGGTTTTTCTCGACCGTTGTTGATTGGTTCTACTAACCCTTGTCGAGTAGTGTTTGCTACAAGATGCTTCCTCTACGAGCTGATTAGTACAAGTTCTTGAGCTGAACTCCTATTCAACTCGCGGTTCAAAGACAGATTCCTTGTTATAAACTGAAGATGCACTGTGGTTGTCACGCAAAACTCATACATTTCTTTCTTGTGGGCGTAACGAATGTGTTGGGTTTCTAGAGATAAAAGTTGTCTTTAGTGCACTCAGTCGAGGTTATTGCGCACATCGAATTTGGTTTTAAAGTTGAAACTTTGAAGAATAAGAGCTTCATTCAAGGGGGAGCCTGAGCTATCTTGAAGATGCGCAACGCTAATGTTTTTCAAAGAAATCAAAGGGGAGAAGAGCTGGTGCTTCAAAGACGATGATTCCTTTACAAAACTTTAGGGGGAGATTGAATCTGAAGAAACCAGTCAAGCTTCTCAGAACTGATAACGGCACAGAGTTCAAAAACAGAACTGTTGTAGAGTATCTCGAATCGGTCGGGATATCACATCAATACTCTGTTGCTTGTACGCCAGAACAGAATGGAGTAGTCGAAAGGCGAAATCGAACGCTAGTCGAGGCCGCTCGCACTATGCTCAGCCAATCAGACCTACCTCTGTTTCTGTGGGCAGAAGCTATTTCGACTGCGTGCTACACTCAAAACCGTTCCATGATACATTGCAGATTTCAAAAGACTCTGTATGCTTTGATCAACAACCGAACACCAACCATCAAATATTTTCATATTTTTGGTTGTAAGTGTTTTGTGCTAAACGACAAAGAGAGTCTGAACAAGTTCAGTGCTAAGGCAGATGTTGGGAACTGAAGAAAAACTTAAGTATGGTTAATGCTGCTGGTTCAAAGTTACTACTGCTAGAAGACTTAAAGGTTAATACTGCTGAGTGTTACTACTGCTAGTAGAATTAATACTGCTAGTCAAAGTTAGTGCTGCTTGAACAAAGTTAGTACTGCTTAACTAGTTAGTACTGCTAGTGGTTAGTACTGCTTACAGTTAATACTGCTAGAGTTAATACTGCTCAGAGTATTAATGCTTCTTATGATTAATACTGCTTATGTGATAAAGAATTCGCATGGAAGGATGACAGCTGGATGGACTAAAGATTATGGAAAGCTTGGAGATAATGATAGAAGATATTCTGAAGATATTTTATTAATTGTAATTAGCTTTTATCTTCAGTATATATATATATATAGTATTGTTTAGAATAGTCAGATAACAGAAGAGATTAATTCATTCATTCTAAGTTTTGGTTCTAGAGAGAAAATCAACCTCAAGGCATAGATCCTAATTCTAGAGAAGTAGAATTCGTATTGGTGAGCGTGTTCATCAATATTGAGGTTGAGTGTGTAATCTTGTAACTTCAAAGCATTCAATACAAGTTTACAGTTTGTTCTTTATATTTACTGTGTTGATTTACTGTTTCATTGAATATCAAAGTGTTATTCCGCAAACTTCTTTGATATTGTTTCTGAGAATTATTTCTTGTTGAGAATTCGATCCTGACAAGTGGTATCAGAGCCAAACTCTCTCAGAAACATCTATTCATCATGGAAAATCTTACAGAATCAAGCAGTACTTTGGTCTCTAAGGTTCCAATGCTCAAACCCAATGAGTTTGACATGTGGAAGATCAGAATCAGACAATATATTCTTCTCACTGACTACTCAATGTGGGATATCATTGAGAATGGTCCTTCTGAAGCTTGAAGGATAGGAGCAGATGGGAAAAGACCTCCACCAAAGACAGATGGTGAGAGGAAGATCAGACAGACAGAGATGAAGGCCTTGAGCACTCTGCTCTTAGCCATCCCCAATGAATATCAGCATCAATTTTGCAACTGCACTGATGCTCAGATTCTCTGGAATGCTCTAGAGAAAAGATTTGCTGGAACTAAAAGCATCAAAAGAAATCAAAGAGATGTTCTAAAGCAGCAGTATGAGAACTTCACTTCCTCAAAGAATGAGTCTATGACTCAAACTTTTGATAGGTTCAACAAACTCATAGGTGAACTGGCTACTGTAGGAGTAAAGATGGAACAAGATGATATCAACAGAAAGTTCCTCAGATCTTTTGGGATGAATGGACTATGTACACTGTCTCATATAGACAGAGTGACAATCTGGAAGAGAAAGAACTTGATGATCCATACAATGATCTAAGAGTTTTTGAAACTGAGGTAGAAACCAAGAAGAAGCCCTCTGGTTATATCCACAATGCTGCACTTCTCTCAGCATCCACTGATACTACTGCCAACCCTGAAGCAGTTAGTACTGCCAGTGGAGTAAGTTCAGAAAAAGGCACTGAAACTATCTTTGAAGCCTTTTTGTCCAGTCATAGCAGCAATTCTTTGATTAATGATGATCTAGATCAAATTCACCCTGATGACCTGGAGGAGATGGATATTAAATGGCAGATGGCCATGTTATCAATGAGGGTGAAGAAATTCATTAAAAGAACAGGAAGGAATAACTTCTCTCAAAGAAGAGAAGATGGAGCTGGTTTTGACAAGACCAAGGTGGAATGTTATAAGTGTCACATGAAAGGACACTTTGCTAGAGAATGCAGGAGTGCTGTTCCAAACAACAACCATCAACAAGCTCAGAATGGAGGCTACAATCAAAACAAGAATCCTGCTCAAGCCCTTGTTTCTCAACAAGGAATGGGATTTGACTGGAGTGATCAAGCTGAGGAAGCCATTCAGAATCAAGCTCTTATGGCAGAAGTGTCTGATCTTCCCTCTGAGGTAATTTCTAATCTTTGTACTAAATCTTGCATTGACACTGTCACAAGATACAGGGATCACAATCAAAGTATGTGTGATGACCTCAAAAGATTAGAAAAGGACAGAAGAGATTATGTGTTGATAGTAGAGAGATTTGAAGAACAAATCAAAGGCTTTCAAGCTAATGAACTTCAACACTCTTATGACACAAACTATTGGAAGTGGGAAAAGAATGAGTTAGAGACCAAACTGTCTAAATCCTTAGAAGAGAGTGATAGGCTGAAAGAGGAACTGTCTAAAGTTAAACTTGACATAGAAAAGTTTTCATATGCTTCAAAAGCAATGGATTCTCTTCTAAAGGCTCAGATTCATGACAAGATGAAGCCTGGTATTGGATACAACAATACACCTCCTCCTTACAACAACAATTATATCTCTCCTACTTCAAACTTGTTAGAAACCAAGGAGAAAAAGGACTTATCTGAGAAAGCCTTTAAGATAGATCCTTTGGATGAAGTAGTAATTAAGGATTTAACTGAGAAAGAAGCCAGTGAGTATAGGGATAATGATGTGAGTAAAGAGATCCCATTAGAAAACAACATTATCACCAATGAGGGATGTGGGATAATCTGGGTCAAGTCCAAGGAGATAGAGAAGACCAAAGGAAAGGATAACAAGGTTCATTACAAACAAACCACAGTTGTGAATCCTGGATCTTGTAAACAGTGTGATTGCAGTAAAGCCAAGAGCCTAAATTCTGGTTTAAAAAGAGGAAATCAAAGAAACTGGAATAATCAATGGGCTCAGAAGCAAGGAGTTGATCTGAGTAAAATCAATAGACCAAAACCTTGCTTCATATGTGGCAAGTTAAATCATTTGGCTAAAAATTGCTTCTTTAATCCTATTAACCAACAGATGACCTTTCAAAGATTTGTGCAAAAACCTGTTGGTTATAGGAAGGCTGGAAAGAAACATGTGATAAAGAAACATGGTGAAAGGAAAGGCCCCATGAAGAAAAAGATTTTAAAAGAAAGTGTCAAAATGTGGGTGCCTAGAAGCACCAAAACTGTTAGTACTGATGACAGGGTTAGAAGCACTAAAACTGTTAGTACTGCTAACATGGTTACTACTGCTACCTGTGTTAGTACTGCTGAAAATATTAATGTTGCTAATACTGTTAGTACCTCTTCAAAGGTTAATACTGCCAACACAGTTACTACTGCTAACACAGTTACTACTGCTAACAAGGTTAGTACTGCTAAGCATGCAAGTGCTACTAAGGCAGTTAGTACTTCTAAAACCAGTACTGATTCTAGCAAAAATATTTCCAAGCCTATTATTGTAACAAAGTACTCCAAGAATGAGGAGTTAAAGTTCAAAAATCTTGTCAAGAAAGAATGCAAGTATTTTGATGAGAAAGGGGTACCCAAGACCACTTTGGCTTGGGTTCCTAATTCATACTAACTGATCTATCTTATGTGCAGGGCAACCAACAGCTCAAGGGAAAGAGCATATGGCATGTTGATAGTGGTTGCTCTAGGCACATGACAGGCAACATGTCATGCCTTCAGGATTTCAAGCATATCAATGGAGGACATGTTGCATTTGGAGATAATCTTACTGGTGGTAAGATAAGTGGAAAAGGTAATGTCACCAAAGGTAAGATGACATTTGAGGATGTCTACTATGTTGATCAATTAAAGTACAACCTGTTAAGTGTATCACAGGTATGTGACAAACAACATAGTATATTATTTACAAATACTGAGTGTATGATCCTTGCTCCAGGGTTCAAGGTAGTTGATGAAAGCATGATACTACTTAGAACTCCAAGAAAGGACAATGTTTACTGTCTAGATATGGACAATGTTGATAGTGATTCATCTCTAAATTGTCTTGTTTCAAAAGCTTCTGTAGATGAATCCTCTCTTTGGCACAGAAGGATGTGTCACATGAATTTCAAGACTATGAACAAACTTGTTAAAAACAACCTTGTAAGAGGTTTACCTTCAAAAGTCTTTTCATGTGATGATCATTGTGTTGCTTGTCTTAAAGGCAAACAGCACAAAACTTCTCATAAGACCAAAGAGTTAAATTCTATTTCTTCTTGTCTCCTGTTACTTCATATGGATCTGTTTGGTCCTACAAATGTTATGAGTATAGGCAAGAAATCTTACTGCTTGGTTATTGTTGATGATTACTCCAGATTTACTTGGGTATATTTTCTAAGGACTAAGGATGAGACAAGTGGACTTATCAAATCCTTTATTCTAAGAATTGAAAACCAAACTAATCAAAGAGTAAAAGTCATTAGATCAGATAATGGAACTGAATTCAAAAATCTTGATCTAAACACCTTTTGTGAAGAAAAAGGCATTGAGAGACAATATAGTGCTCCTAGGACTCCTCAACAGAATGGTGTTGCTGAAAGGAGAAATAGGACACTAATAGAGGTTGCTAGATCTCTGTTGGCTGGTTCAAAATTGCCAATTACCTTCTGGGCTGAAGCAGTTAATACTGCTTGTTATGTCCAAAACAGAGTTCTAGTGGTCAAGCAAAAGAACAAGACCCCATATGAGCTTTTAAATAAAAGAAAACCTTTCATTGGTTTCTTCAAACCTTTTGGGTGTCCCTGTACAATTCTCAATACCAAATCTCACTTAGGTAAGTTTGATAGCAAAGCAGATGATGGATTTCTTGTTGGATATTCATCTCAGAGTAAGGCTTACAGAGTTTTTAACTCTTCTTCCAGAATAATTGAAGAAAGTGACAATGTCAAATGCAATGAGAACACACCAAATCCAATTGGGTCTGGCCCTCAGTGGCTATTTGACATTGACTCACTAACTAATTCTTTTGGTTTCAGTAGTGATGATTATACAGGAACAGGAAGTGGAGGATCAGGGACTACACAAGTTTCAGAAAGTATATCTAAATCTGTGATATTTCCCATACCCACAGTGAATTCTGTTGAAGACTGTGAAAAGGAATCATCTACTGGACCAAGTCAGAGTGAAGAAGAAACTAGAGATGAGGAGACTCAAGAAAATAAAGAATCAGAAGTGCATCTGAAAACACTTCAGTTGAGTTGCATGACTCTAATCTAGAGGCTGGACTGAATGGAGAACCTAGTCATAACACCAGAGTTCAAAAGAATCATCCTCCACAGCTGGTAATAGGAGATATCTCTTCTCCTATGATGACTAGACATCAAAGCAGGCTTCAAGAAATGCAAGATCAACAGCATACAGTGCTTTCTTGTTTTCTATCCCAGCTTGAGCCTAAAAAGGCACATGATGCTATGAAAGAATCTAGCTGGATAGAAGCAATGCAAGAAGAACTGTTACAGTTCAAGCTACAAGATGTATGGGATCTAGTAGACCTTCCTAAAGGTCACAGAGCAATTGGCACAAAGTGGATTTTCAGAAACAAGAGAGATGAAAGAGGTATTGTCATAAGGAACAAAGCAAGGCTGGTGGCTCAAGGATATACTCAAGAAGAGGGTATAGATTATGAAGAAGTTTTTGCACCTGTGGCTAGGATAGAAGCAATCAGACTATTCCTAGCCTATGCTTCTTACATGAACTTCAAAGTCTATCAAATGGATGTAAAAAGTGCTTTTCTCTATGACTCAATTGAAGAAGAGGTATATGTCTGTCAACCACCAGGGTTTGAAAACCCAAGCTATCCAGACAGGGTATACAAATTGAAGAAAGCTCTTTATGGACTGCATCAAGCTCTAAGAGCATGGTATGACACTCTGTCATCCTATCTCTTGGAAAATGACTTTGAAAGAGGAGTCATTGATAAGACTCTATTTATCAAAAGAAAGAAGAAGGATATCTTGCTGGTCCAAATCTATGTTGATGACATTATCTTTGGATCTACAAGAGACAACATGTGCAAGGAGTTTGAGGATCTAATGCATCAAAGGTTCAAAATGAGTTCCATGGGGGAACTTACTTTCTTCCTTGGACTCCAAGTTCAACATAAGTCAGATGGCATCTTCATCTGTCAATCCAAGTATGTGCAGGACATTCTAACCAAGTTTGGTTTCTCAGAGTCAAAACCTGCCAGCACACCTATGGAAACACACAAGCAGATAACAGCAGATCTTGAGGGGGAGGATATGGATGTGCATCATTATAGATCCATGATTGGCTCTCTCATGTATCTCACAGCATCAAGGCCAGATATAATGTTTCCAGTCTGTGTATGTGCAAGATTCCAAGTTAGGCCAAAGCAATCTCACTTTCAAGCTGTTAAGAGGATATTCAGATATCTCAAAGGGCAACCCAGAATGGGACTTTGGTATCCTCATGACTCACCCTTTGACCTAATAGCATACTCAGACAGTGATCTAGGTGGGGCAAACTTGGACAGAAAATCTACTTCTGGAGGATGTCAATTTTTGGGTGCAAGACTAGTGTCTTGGCAGTGCAAGAAACAAACCACAGTATCCACATCTACAACAGAGGCAGAGTACATAGCAGCTGCAAGTTGCTGTTCTCAAGTCTTATGGATTCAGAATCAAATGTTGGATTATGGGGTAACCTTTCTACACACTCCAATTTTTATTGATAATAGCAGTGCTATTAGCATTGTGAATAATCCAGTCAAGCACTCAAAGACAAAGCACATTGAGATCAGGTATCACTTCATAAGAGACTGTAATGAAAAGAAACTTATTCAAGTTGTAAAAGTTCACACTGATAATCAGTTTGCTGATCTATTCACTAAAGCTTTTGATGTGGGAAGATTCACTTTCTTGGTAACAAGTGTGGGAATGATCAACTCTGAATAAGCCCCTTCTCAAAAAGTGATTCTATACCTGTATATTATTTATTCTTGGTGTTAATAATCTTCTTTTTCAGGATATGTATAGCAGTACTCTGTGTTTCGCAAGTTTAAAGGAGTAAGTTAGTTAATACTGCTAGTAGTTAATACTGCTCTCAGTTAATACTGCTAGTTAGTTAATACTGCTAGTAGTTAATACTGCTCTCAGTTAATACTGCTAGTTAGTTAATACTGCTAGTTAGTTAATACTGCTAGTAGTTAATACTGCTTTTAGTTAATACTGCTAGTTAGTTAATACTGCTAGTTAGTTAATACTGCTAGTAGTTAATACTGCTTTCAGTTAATACTGCTTTCAGTTAATACTGCTCGTGGTTAATACTGCTTTCAGTTAATACTGCTCGTGGTTAATACTGCTTTCAGTTAATACTGCTTTCAGTTAATACTGCTCGTGGTTAATACTGCTTTCAGTTAATACTGCTCGTGGTTAATACTGCTTTCAGTTAATACTGCTCTAGGTTAATACTGCTTATGTCCCGAATACTATAAATACTCTTTGCCCGCCTAAAAGTTCATAACGACTATTTGCATACTATTCTCTTGCACTCTAAACCCTTTCTCTCTCAAGTTCGAAGCTTTCAGGCACGTTGTTCACTAAGATCAATGGCATCCATGGCATTCATCGACGAGCACAATGAGATCGCGATGCTACAAAAGCCAAAGCAAGCTGCAGGATTTCATCAGATTGTGGATTTCCTCAAGTCAAGCCATATTGCTCATGCTCTTACTGTATCTCCTACAATCTATATCGAGCATCAAAGGCAGTTCTGGGCTAATGCCACCATTGTTGCTGAGAATGGTGTGCAAATGATCAAGACAAGCATCTGTGAACAATCACTAACAGTTACTGAAGAGGTTATTCGCATCAGTCTACGTCTAGACGATGCCTCTGGTATAACTTCTATCCCAAACGATGAACTGTTCTCCAATCTTACAAGAATGGGGTATGGAGGCCCATTGGGTGTATTCAAATTCTCAAAAGCCAAATTTTCACCCTAATGGCGTTTCTTTGTCCATACTCTTATGCACTGTATCTCCAAAAAGACTACTGGATGGAGTGAGTTCAGCAGCACCATTGCTTATGCTTTGGTGTGCTTGGCCACTGCCAGAAAGTATAACTTTTCTAAAATGATTTTCAGTGATCTTGTCTCAAACATGGGAAACAAAAAGAGCTTCTTTATGTACCCCAGGTTTGTCCAAGAAGTTATTACTCATGAATTGACGGATATACCTCAACCTGTTGGGGTATATGTACCTAAACCCCCCAAAGGCAAGGTTTTCTCAAATATGAGAAGATCTGCTGGGGACTCGGAAGGAGTTGACACCCCATTGTTCTCTACAATGATGGTGGTGTCCCAAACCAATGAAGGTATGGTAGCAGGGTCAAGGCCCCCATTAGACCAACCCACTGCTAGCCAATCCCAACATTCCCTCTCTAAATCAATTCCTCAGTCTCTCCTTGACAAACCAACTTCACCAATCACCCAAACTTATCAAAGAAAACAGGTAAAGAAGGCTCCTTCCCTTCTGGTATCATCACCCACTCAGCCTTTAAGCCCTCTATTGGAGCACTCACCAGTAGATAATATCCAAAGGGAATCCACAAGGGTGTCTCCCAACCCAAAGGAGGTGCTCTCTGAGGAGGAGGTAGAGCATATGGGTACTGAGGGTGCCACTACTTCTGCTAGCACAGAGAAGGACAGTGGCAACATCAATAAGACCTCCCCCATGGCAACTTTGAATGAGCAATCATTCAAAGGTCCCAGGTGCCAAGAAACCACGGGGGTGGACAGTGCTTCTGCTAGGCAGAAGACTTCCACTAATAAAAGATCCCATGATCCTTCAAAAGAGGGTAACACTTCTGGAGAGGGTGAGGACAGATATACTTACTATGAATTGATGGAAACAATGGGGAACATCAATCAAGATGTTCTCAAACAAGGCAAAGAAATTGAAGAAATGAAGCTGGTCATTCTGTCACAACAAGTACAGATTGCTAAGCTGAAGAAGATGGTGATCAGTCTGGTACAAAGGAAGAAGAGAAAGCAATTCCAACTAAGGAGAAGGAAACCTGAGAATGATGCTCCCAAAAAGGGGGAGATCAACATGGAAGAAGCCACAAGAGAGGGGGAGCTTGATGGAGAGAAATTTGATGTTGAGGGGGAGCAGGAAGAAGAAACAGAAAGAGATTCAGTGCCAATAGAAACACAAGAAACAGCAGAAACGGTTACTACTGCTGACATAAATAAAGCAGCAGAAACAGTGAAAGAAATATTAACAGATCTTGAGGTTGCAGAAACCTTACTTAAAGCCAAGAATGATACTCCCAAGGTCACTTCTAAGACCAAAGGAGTAATCATCAAAGAACAAGGTGAAGTGATCAAGAAAGATAACAGTAAGAAGGCAATGAACAAAGACAAAGGAAAAGCAAAGATGGTGGAATCTGATCAACCAGTCAAGAAGCAAAGGTTGGTTGAATCAGATGAAGCCTTAGCCAGGAAGATGCAAGAGGATATTGAAAAGGAAGAAAGAGTTCAGGTGGAAAAGGACAGGGAGATGGCAAAGGCTCTAGCTGCTGAACTGAATGAAGCTTATCAACTGAGTCTGGCAACTGAAATTGCACAGAAGAAAGCTGCAACTATGAAGAAATCAGTGGTGAAAACAGTTGTAAAGAAGAGACAACCCTCAAAGACTTTCCTAGGTACCCAAGAGATAAACAAGATGATTATATTTCTCAAAGGTGCTGTAGGAGTCAAAAAGGAGATGTTCTCAAAGATGTCTTTTGAAAAGATTAAAGAGCTATATGATTCAGAGATGAGAAAGCTTCAGGGAAATGAAACTGCAAGGGTGGAGATGGAGAAGAGGATGAAAGAAAGTAATGATTTTCTGATACAAAAGCCCTTTCCAGATGAGCAGGAAACACCATCAAAGAAAGAAGCTACTCTGGGAGAAAGTCTAAGGACTTTAAAGAGAACCAAGATGATGGCAAGGAGAAAGTCAATCAAGAAGCCTAGAATAGCTGAAGGAGAGGCTGATAAGGTGGTTGAAGAAGAAGGGGTACCTGAGTCATCTGAAAAGAAAGAATCTTCAAGTACTGATGATTTAAAGATGTACATGGTAGTGATGGACAAAGTTCCTGAACCAATTTCAGCAGAACCTGTTGGTATAAAGCCTCCTGAAGTTATTCACTGGGATACATTGACATTGGATGGAAAGGAGTACATTAGACTCAAGAGGAAGGATGATAAATATGAGGTATTCAACACTTGGGTCAAGATTGTCAGAACATGCTCTAGGTCAGATATTGAAGAAATGCTTGAGATAGGAATAAAGTTGTATGCAGATATACTGAAGACTTCAGGTATTTCACTTACAAAACTGGTGATGGAGTATCTGTATATGATGTTCAAGCCTGATGAAGTAGAGCATGTGATCAAGAATGTGTTCAAATCAGTCAACAAGTGGACTCTATATGAAACTAGTGGAGTATATGCAGTGACTTTGGATTTAAATCACACTGAATACTTTCTAGTGGATAGAGTATACAACCATAGCATATTAAAGCTTCATGCCATGCTGAAGAAGAAGCTAGTGTGTGTTCCAGATTCAGAAATGGCTAAATACTTGATCCAAAGAACCATCAATCAGAGTTTGGGATTGGATGCAAATACTGGAATGTAGACCATTATGAAGTTTTGGGAGCATCTTGAAAAGAATCTTGAAGATTAATTCTGAAGAACTTGACTTCTTTTCTTAAAAGTCAAGTTAGGGGGAGATTGTTGGGAACTGAAGAAAAACTTAAGTATGGTTAATGCTGCTGGTTCAAAGTTACTACTGCTAGAAGACTTAAAGGTTAATACTGTTGAGTGTTACTACTGCTAGTAGAATTAATACTGCTAGTCAAAGTTAGTGTTGCTTGAACAAAGTTAGTACTGCTTAACTAGTTAGTACTGCTAGTGGTTAGTACTGCTTACAGTTAATACTGCTAGAGTTAATACTGCTCAGAGTATTAATGCTGCTTATGATTAATACTGCTTATGTGATAAAGAATTCGCATGGAAGGATGACAGCTGGATGGACTAAAGATTATGGAAAGCTTGGAGATAATGATAGAAGATATTCTGAAGATATTTTATTAATTGTAATTAGCTTTTATCTTCAGTATATATATATATAGTATTGTTTAGAATAGTTAGATAACAGAAGAGATTAATTCATTCATTCTAAGTTTTGGTTCTAGAGAGAAAATCAACCTCAAGGCATAGATCCTAATTCTAGAGAAGTAGAATTCGTATTGGTGAGCTTGTTCATCAATATAGAGGTTGAGTGTGTAATCTTGTAACTTCAAAGCATTCAATACAAGTTTACAGTTTGTTCTTTATATTTACTGTGTTGATTTACTGTTTCATTGAATATCAAAGTGTTATTCCGCAAACTTCTTTGATATTGTTTCTGAGAATTATTTCTTGTTGAGAATTCGATCCTGACAAGGCAGACGAGGGCATCTTCATTGGATATTCTTCTACATCTGCTGCATACCGAGTGTACTTAAAGAAGTCGAAGACTGTTATCGAGAGCGTAAACGTCACATTCGATGAGGAGATGGCTTCTTAACAAGTCAATTCAGAACCCGTGATGACCGGAGTGCTAGCTTCTGGGCAAATCAGTCCAGAACCTGTACCTACAGTGAATAAATCAGATGTTGCATCATCGTCTACTACTCATTTATCTGATTTAGATCTTTTATTTGAACTGTTTTATGATGAATTTCTTGGATCTAAAGTGACTAAACCTGTTGTGGTTGACAAGATGGAAGATTCAACGGATTATCATCCAACCACTTCAGATGTTTCCACTGAATCAAATTCCCCGATTCAGCAAGAAATTCCAGTTCATATGCCTACTCCGATAGTTGAAGCTGTAACTACTAACGAAGAGCCAGAAGTTGCTGAATCAGTAGGGTGTACTGTAAGGACTGATCAACAAATTGAACAAGCTATACCCACTGACACTTCTGCACCAATTATTTCAACTGAACCCCTCCCTCATAATGTACAAACTGACGAAGCTGATAGTGGATTCTTAGATGACAACCATGATCAATCTTCATCTAATCCACTACCTCATGAACATCGTTGGACCAAAGAGCACCCTCTTCACCAAATCATTGGAGATCTAGACAAACCGATGCAAACTAGGTCAGCAACTTTAAATCAATGTCTGCATGACTCATTCCTGAGTAAGATAGAGCCCACTCGCATATCAGAGGCTCTAGCGGACTCGGATTAGGTGTCTGCTATGCAAGAAGAGTTAAACCAGTTCGAATCCCTAAAGGTTTGGAGACTAGTGCCAAAACCGGAAGGAAAGACCATTATCGACACTAAATGGGTATTCAAGAATAAAAAGGACGAAGATGGTATTGTCATAAGAAACAAAACATGACTTGTTGCCAAGGGATATAGGCAAGAGGAAGGCATTGATTATGACGAGACTTATGCTCCAGTAGCGCGTATAGAGGCAATCCGCATGTTTCTAGCCTACGTTGCTCACAAGAACTTCACAGTATACCAGATGGACGTGAAGACTGCCTTTCTGAATGGAATTCTTAAGGAGGAAGTCTACGTATCTCAGCCAGAAGGGTTTGTAAATCTAGATAAGCCAAATCACGTCTACATCTTGGATAAAGCTCTTTATGGTCTGAAACAAGCACCTCGCGCCTGGTATGATGTTTTATCTCAATTCTTGGTCAAGTCAGGTTTTTCAAAAGGTAAAGTTGACACCACTTTGTTTATCAAAAAGGAAAAAGCCGATATCATTCTTATTCAGATATATGTGGATGATATTATATTTGGCTCAACTAATTCCAAATACTGTAAGAATTTTTCAAACCTCATGGTGTCTAGATTTCAAATGAGTATGATGGGAGAGATGAATTTCTTTCTCGGATTACAAGTAAAACAATTTTTAATGGGGATTTTCATTAATCAATCTAAGTACATTTTTTATATTCTTCGGAAATTAAAAATGGAAAATTGCAAACCTATTGGAACCCCAATGGCACCAGGTACTAAGATTGGCACTGATCCTTCGGGAAAAGCTGTTGATGTTAGGACTTATAGAGGAATGATAGGTCCTTTAATGTATCTTACTTCAAGTAGGCCAGATATAATGTTTTCAACATGTTTGTGTGCAAGATATCAGGATGATCCTAAAGAATCCCATTTATCTGCTGTAAAACGAATTTTTAGATATCTGAAGGGAACTGCAGATCTTGGTCTGTGGTATCCTAAGGATACAGGGTTTGAATTGACTGATTATTCAGACGCAGATCATGTTGGATGTATGTTAGACAAGAAGAGCACATCGGGTCATATTCATTTCTTAGGCGATAAGCTCGTAAGTTGGGCATCGAAGAAGCAATTATGTGTTTCCACATCGACGGCTGAAGCAGAATATGTAGTTGCTACAAGCTGCTGTTCTCAAGTTTTGTGGATGCGAACACAACTGCGAGATTATGGCTATCAGTACAACAAGATCCCGATCTATTGTGACTCGAAGAGCGCTATCACAATATCAGCTAATCTTGTGCAGCATACTAAAACAAAGCACATTGATGTCAGGTATCATTTTATTAAAGATAATGTAGAAAAAGGTACAATAGAACTTTACTTTGTAAAAACTAATTATCAGCTTGCAGATTTGTTTATCAAACCTTTAGATGAAAAGAGATTCAATTTTCTTGTATCTAAGCTTGGTATGCTAAATCTCAAGACCTAATCAGCGATTACCTATTAAAGTTTCTTTTATTGTAATTTTTTTATCATTAATTCTGAAAGGATGTCTGCACTTTAACATTTTGTTCATGATCTCAGGGGGAGTGAGACAAGACTTTAAGATGAAACATTATTTTGAGGGGGAGTTTATAGAATTTTTGCATTTACTTAATTGCCAAATTTTTTTGTGATGCATGAATTTAGGGGGAGTCTATGAGTACAACAAAAGGAGTAAGAATATGATTTCTGATTACTTCCGATCAGAACTCGTTCACTCAATGTTTTACTGGTTTCTGTTGTTTACTTTTCAATAAATTTGTGAATAACGTTGCTTTGACATGACTTTGAGACTTTTGCAGATTGAGAGAAACTATCAAGATCATATCATTATGATTTTTAAGCTTGACTTCATGAGATTTAAGACTGAACGACAAAGGTTAAATTTCTTATCTTAATCTCATATATGGTTGAAAGAATGACAACTTTCAATCATAGAAAACATATTCTTAAATGTTCAAACCACTTCCCGATTCTTAAACAGATTTCATGAATTGGAAGTGTGATTTTAAATGTTTTCATTTTATTTGAGTTTGAATGTTTTACAAACCGTGTGTTTCCAAAGATAAATACTTGTGTATTGTCTTTTCTATATACTTTCAAGTATTCACACACACCGATTTGATTTCTTGTTTAAAATGTTCTTACCATGTCTCAAAATTGAAACATATTTTTCGATGGTAAGACACCCCGCTTGAATTTCAACGAATATTGAGAGTTAATTCATTTCGAAACATTCTTTCAAGAATGTCTATATTTTGTTTCATATAGACAATATCCCTTATTTTTTACCATAAACCTAAACAGATATATCATTTCTTTCTGATCATTTTCATACAAGGTCAGATTTTCAAACAAGTCTCTTGCATTCGTGTCTATTCATTCAATTTACTTGTTTGAAATATCTTCAATGTTTAAAATGCTCATATCTTCATGATTATATTCTGAGCATACAAACACATGACTTGTATTTGAGCTTTAACTGTTCAAGTTAAACCATTTTGAGAAACATATGCTTCATAGGAAAATATGGGTTCTTTGTGCTAGGACTTAAATGAAACTTCTATGGATTCACGTTAACCAGTGTTTCCTACCCAAGAAGTTAATCCATAGTGACTGAGTGTGAGGAGTCGAAAAGAAATGAGTGTGGGTTGTGCATTGAGATAAAATGGAAAAGAGAGTTTGGTTAGATGTGAACTTAATGATTAAAAGAAAGAGGGTGTGACAATAGAGTAAAACAATATCAGACTCTGCACCAACTACTTTCTGAGTCGGGTAGCCACATTACTAATGTTTCACAATTCTTCGTGAACATTATTGAAATAGGCAATTAGCTCATGCCAACTCTTGCTAAAAACCCCACCAGCCACTCATTTTCTTCTTAAAAAGAAAATGTTTCATATTTTTCTGGGGACGCAACACATAATCTATCTGATTTTCATTTGGAAAATCTGGATATTGAAAAAGATGGAAGTCTGCCCCACCTTCGTACTTCAATCATGCACATAGAGTCTGTGTTTATCTACTGTTGTCTCAGTGGTTTACACATTGTTGAGCCTTATAAAAGCAATCATCATGTGCTTAATTCTTTCTACACTTGCACGAACACACAAGAAATTTGTTTTCTTGTCATAACATTCATAGAAATTTCCTTTGTGGTGTTTCGATGATTGGATGGAAGCCCTGGGGGAGTGAACATCACAAAAACTCCTTTACAATGTGTATTTGTTACACACAGTGACTTCGTGTTACTGACAGGCATATTAACTTATTCATTTGTTGATTCAGGTGTTAATTTCATAGTTTGTCTGGATTTGAAAAGATCTAGATGAATACTTTGTTCGAATTGGCAACGAATCAGAGGCTCCATTTGTAAGATAAGTGGTCAGAATATATAAAGACATTTATTGTGAAAGTTTTGATGATATAGATGCTCTATTCATCAAAAAGGGGGAGATGAATTAAAGAAATGTCTGTGTCAGAAATTTCAATGTTAAAAAATTGTTTGAGATCAAAGGTTAATTGTGAAAGAAGGATGCAAAGTTGAAGATTTATGAAGATGTGCTGAGACTTTACAGAAATTTTTCTTTGATGGTTAGTTGCTAAAGCAAACAAGCTGAAAATGGAGATAATTTCTTTCTGAAGTCTGAAAGAGACTTGGGAAGAAAACAGTCAAAGAAAGGGGAGATTGCAATGTTTGTGCTTAAAGAAAAAATTTGTTACAAAGGGGAGATTGTAAATTTGAAGCCCAAAGAAAAGACTGAATCGCAAAATTTTTCAAAGATGATCTTGAATCCAAAGGGGGAGATTGTTAGATCATGTTTATGTTAGATACAAGATCATGAAGACCAGAGGTCAAAGTACAAGAAGTCAAAAGCTGGAAAATCAACTCTCAGTGAAAGTCAAAGTCAAAATGTAATAAAAGTCAAAGTCAATTTTAGTTGTATTTGTATTTGTTTTACTTCTTTATATTTGTTGTTAGTATAAATAGTTTGTTTCTTGTTTTGTAATAGACAGATGACTTGAAGTATTGTACGCATTCTAAGAGAGAGAGTTGTAGAGAGAGAAAGTATTGTTTTAGAGAGAGAAAGTCATAAACATATTTGTAATACTTTGATTTGTGAATTGAAATTGAAACAGGTAGTTTTACTAATCTTGTTTGTATTGATTATTTGTGATTAGAAACTTGAATCAAGGACACACACCTTCACCACACAAGTCATCAAAATCACACCCAAGTTGAAGGATGAAAGGGAAAATGATGAAACCATCAAACCCTAGCTTTACATTGAGAGAGATAAGGAACTTACCACCACAAAATACTCTTGTATATTCCAATAGAATTCAAATATCTTTATATATACTTGAAGATCTCTCAAAAACGAAACCATGGCAACTTGAATCACCAAAAACGGAGTTGAAATGCAAAAGTTATGAGGAAATGAAGTTCTCGGGCTAAAAATCGGATTTTATGCTCGAACAGGGCGTTTCGCGACTTACCACGCGGCCTTAAGTCGTGACATAAGTCTCCCTCTGCCCCTAAGTCGCGCGGGTGGCTCTAAGCTGCGACACAAGTCGCGTAGTGCACTGTCCGCCCGGTTTTCTTCTCGTTCACTGTTTTGGCCGTAACCTATTCGTTATAGCTCCGGTTTTGCTCCGGAAAGAACCATTGGACTCGTAATTGAATCTTTCATCCACCAAGACTATAAAATCTAGGATTTAAGTCCAAAATCCTATATCTTATTTTTCCCTTAAAATTACCGATTTCTGTATTAACTTGAAACGATACTTTTCGAAATCGGGGTGTTACAATATATATATATATATATATATAAAAGGAGGATCAAACAAGAATGCTAACTATTTAATAAATATATGAAAAAGGTCAAATCACATGCAAAATCACATGTGCTTTTACATTAATGGTCCAAAAAATGTATGTGAGAAACTTTGGCCGCGACTTCAGATAGCGGGGCAAAGTCGCGTGAATCACATGTGATTTTGTACGTGATGTTAGTGTGAAATCACATGTTATTCGGCCATTTTCTTATTTTCTTAAATAGATAGTGTTCTCTTTTCAACCCGACTCTCTCTATATATAATTAAACATATATAATCTAATTTAAATTGTTTAATATCATTTGACTCATTGATTAATCGTAAAAAATGTGTATATATAATTATACATACGATATACAAATTTGTCATCATAAGTCACGCCTTGAAAAATGTTGTTGTAACACCCTAAAATTTAAAGTAAATTTAAATTTTGAAAATTCGGCAACATGACATCTATAATTGAAGTAAACCATCCAAACGGGTAAATGTATAATAGAGACCCTTTGCGCGAGTACATCCGCTCCAGGGCCCGTGTGCGACCACTGTGCTTTTATAAAATGAAATAATATGACTTCCACCCCCCATTTCCTCTCAAAACCCTAAAACTCCTCCCCCTCTTCTCTCCCAAAACCGATCCCTCACAGCCCCTCATAAACCCTAACCCATTTTGGAATTATTCTTCCTAAAGGAAAGTGTTTCTTCTTCATCTAGTTAGTTTTGGAAAAACTAGAACCACAATCTTCCACCTTCATCTTCTTCGCCAAATTTTCTAGAGTTTCACCCAACCCTTTTCACCATTTTTGAAGATTGGAAGCTTAGGGCTCATCTTGGTGACCTAGAGGTATCTTGGTTGGTGGATTCAAGTTATGGTTAAGGTAATCCTCTATTTTCTTCAACTATGGAAGTTAGGGTTTTGGTATCAGTTGAGGTCTTCATGTTTAATATTTGGGGAATGTTTCTAAATGGTTGGATGTAAATATTTATGGTTGAAATTTATGGATCTAGGTTTTTGAAGTTTTAGCTTTGAAGATTCAAGTTTCTTCAAGGAAGCTCTAAGTGGGGTAAAATCTAGATTTAGCCTAAATCTAGCAAGGGGAGTTCAAGTTGATTTATGAAAACGGTGTACATGCCAAAATGTCAAATTTTAAATGTTTATATATTTTACATGAAATTATCAACTGTTGAATTATTTGAAGTGTTTAACTTTATAAACTTTGTAAAACACCCACATTGGGGATTTTGGGCATTTTGACAAATAAATCACAAGTATTTGTATTTTAATGAGTTATTTTGTGGAAGTAGATATTTTGAGTATAAATGTACATTTAATGTGTGTTTTGGAGAAATGATTGATTTTGTGTTATGAGACGTTTTTGAAAGAATAAATGGTATAGACTCATATGGAAAATGATTTGTCCCAATCTAAATTGTGTTGGAGTTATTCATGTATTTTGGAGCATGTGTTTGCATAACCGTTGGTCGATTGCGTTTTATTTCGTTTTGTGGATTTTAGCATATGGTTATTTGATTGGTTGAACTTAAGGCTCAGTCCTTCGTCTTTGTCAGGTCTTGGGGACATTTGTATGGTTTTAATAAATTAAAAAGGAGTTTGGGTGTGAGTTGCATCTATTGCACTTTATTTTGGAGAATACATGGTTCGAGTGCGTGTGTCATTTATTTAGAGTAATCTATTTTAGACTGTAATGCATTAGATCCATAAGCATGTAAGTCAGTCATATTTAAGGGTAAGGAGTCTTGATATTCTCACCTTGGGAATTATGTCGTGTTGGCATTGTTGTTGTCATGGTCGTTTTGCGGAGAAGAACCTTTATGGGTTGTACTTCGGGACCATGGGTTTTGTGATTTGATGTACTAATTCTTATGCACGAGGGTTAGACATCATGAGTTATCAAGTAAGGAGCTGAGGCTTCTATCTTGAATGTTAGGGAGTAGGCACTAGGGGTCGAATGAGTACCCTGAGGATGAAACTCTACTAGAGACCGAACAGGCACTAAGATCGTGTATCCTTAAGGTGAAGCTCAACGGATCAGGCAATAGGGGATACTATATTTTTAGGACTTGGAATAAAGTCCGACTGGAGGTTTGTTTCGACAGAGCAGGCAATACAGTTACGATCTGAGGTGAAGTTCAACAACGTGGTTATGTGGCTTAACTTTGTGTTCAACTATGTACAACGGAATCGGGTCTCCCCCGTCACCGGAAGGTGTTATTTGGGTATTAACTTGTGTTATTTTATTATCCATGTTTTCGGTGACGTTTTGCATATACGAATATTTATTCAAGATTTATGGGTTGAGTATTATGCCTCGCCCGTGTTTTGGGATTTCAGGAAATAAAGTTCTATCCGCGTTTTTATAAATTGGGAGTCCAATTACCTTTCACGTTCTGGGTGAGTTGGGATTGAAGTTTTGTTAGAACATAAAATGTTCTAAGTTTAGAAGTTTTGTAAAGTAATCATTAAGTTGTATTTTGGGCCTTGTATTTAGCATTGGGTTTGGGCTTATTTGTAAACAAAGGTGATAGGGTATAAATAGGGACATGTGTTGTAATTGTTAGATGTAATTCATTCACAATGTAGCCTCATACGTGTTCTTAGTGTTTCTTGAGAGAGAAACATTTGGCTATCTCTGGATTGTTTGAATAAACAACATTACCCTCCTAATCCATCTTTGTTAATCTTTTATCATTGATTTGATTGTGATCTATTGGACTTACAAGTGGTATCAGAGCCAAAATCGAAGAATTCATCATCGATACGATCAAGATCACATTGAATCAATGGACTAGTAACTTCTTCGTATGAACAGTACTCAAGAATTTTCTGATTTGTTCGATTTGATGCAAGCTTGGATGAGCTATCATGTTAAATTGATTCAAAGCTCAATGTCGATCTACAGAGAATCAATTACAATCATCAATTTCAACAGATTTGGGAGAATCGATCGAGTTTGAGAATTTTTGGTTCGAAAGTTTCATCTTACTGTGTTGAGATCGATTTCCATCTTAGAGGCATTATTGTTAAAGATCATCAACTACAAATGTGCTTAGAAGTTAATTTCGAACATGTCTATCAAGTTTTACCTCTTATTTCGAAGATTTGATGAAGATTTGAAAATTTTCCAGACAGAATTCGCAAGATCCATAAAATTCGCATGTTCTTAACAAAATTCGCATGCAACAAAAGTTTGAAAAATATTAAGGACGAATTTCGCATCATGTTATATGCAAAAAGGAGGATTTCACATCGTACAACATACGAAAAGTTTTTTTTTAAATCCTAAGTGAGAATTTCGCACGTGTCTTCATGCGAAAAGATGAAATCCGCATCTCACTGCATGCGAAATTTGAAGAATTCGCACCTTAAAGTTTAAAAATTTTCTAAGTCCAGAATTTGCACCGATACGAAAAGCTTTGATGATGAAAATTTCTAAGTATAGAATTCGCATGAAAGAGTATGCGAAAAGATAAAGTTCGCACTTTAGTATATGCGAAAAGAGTAGAATTCGCATATAGGCTTATGCGAAAAGAAGGAATCCGCACGCAAGCCTATGCGAAAAGTTGAGGATTCGGCTCATGCCACATGCGAATTCCGAGCTTAAATGTCAATGATCTGCGAAATTCTTGATGTGTGAAAAGTGTATTCATATGATGTGTAGAAAGTTGTTGTTTAGAACCCAATTTGCCACAAGTTTGCCCTGTTCACGAGATTTTTCGCGTAATGCATATGTGACATCATTTCTATCTTATGTTGGTCACATGTTTTTAGCAACTGATCAAAATTTCACGAGTTCTCATGTCAGTCAAGATTTTCAGTATTCTGGAAAGTAGTTAGAAAATGAGCGTCATTCATTAGCTGTTGAACACATATCTGATATCTCTTCTAACCCTAGACTAGTAGTGTTTGCTACCAGTTGCTTCCTTCTATGAGCAGAGCAGATTAAGTTCTTAAGCTGAATTCCTATTCAACTCATGGTTAAAGACAGATTTGGTGTTATAAACTGAAGATGCACTTTGGTTGTCATGTCAATATTCACACATTTCTTTCTTGTAGGCATAACGAATATGTTAAATTTACTAGAGATAAAAGTTGTCTTTTTGTGCACTCAGTCGAGGTTATTGTCTACATCAAATCTGGTATTAAAGTTGAAACTCCAAAGGATAAGAGCTATCTTCAAGGGGGGAGTCGGAGCTGTTTTGAAGTTTAAGCAACACTAAGTCTTCTAAAGAAATCAAGGGGGAGAAAAGCTGAAGCTGAAGAGGATGATTCCTTTACAAAACTTAGGGGGAGAATGTTAGAACATAAAATGTTCTAAGTTTAGAAGTTTTGTAAAGTAATCATTAAGTTGTATTTTGGGCCTTCTATTTAGCATTGGGTTTGGGCTTATTTGTATTTAGTAGTTTTTGTTGATTTTTCGTTTGTGTCGTGTTTAGTCCCTGTTTTTCATTTCTTTTTATTTTTAGACTGTTTAGTGTCGGCTATTTATATTTGTTTATGAGCTTATCTGATATAATTTTCAAATTTTTGCAGGTTTGAAGATTTAAAGTCATATTCTTTCCACGCTGATTTTTCAGAATTAGTTTTTGAAAGACAAATTTATAATTTGTTGTTCAGATTTAAATTTTCTGAAAATATTTCTGATTTTAATCGTTGTATTCATATTTTCAAGAGTATGCACATAATTCTACTTCTAATCGAAGTTTTCTCTTGACGATCACATCTTTTACAGATTTCAAAATGTCTTATATTGATGAGAAGGGAAATATGATCTTAACCAAGAGAGACTGTGTTATTGCGTACATGCCAGAAATACCTGCACTGGAAGCTGAAAATAATAAATTAAAGATTCAGAATTTGTCTCTTCTTGATAAGATCAAGATATTGAAAGAAAATTCTTCTGTTTTAGAGAAAAATTTTGTATGTTCAAAATGTACTTCTGTTTCTAAGATTAATTTTGCAGAAATAATTGACTTAAAAGAGAAAGATATTCCCAATCTTCAAATTAAATCGAAGAAATCTGAAGAGGAATCCACAATATTGAGAGCAAGTAGTACAAATAATGTGTGGTCCAAGAAAGAGTTTATGCAAAGACAGATTGATGATCACAGAACCCGAGCAAACATTGCTGGAGAAACCTGTGATGGACTGAGAAAGATAAACTCACAAATTTTCTCTGAAAGAGACCAGTTGAGAGGCAAAAATTTTAGTCTTGAGGTTGAGATAAACATGTTGAAAGAGAAAGCAACCTAAGAGAAAGAAAAATCAAGAGATCAAGAGGAGATAAAGAAGATTGAGAGGGGAAAAATGGTTTAGACAAGGAAAATGTTGAGTTGAGGAAGAAAATTTATGATTTACAAGCTCAAATTATCAAAGACAGGAAAGAAATTGAGAAGGAAAAGACTGAATTTGAGAATGCAAGAAAAGGATTTGCACAGAAGTTTTCTGACTTTTCAAAAAAATCTTTTGAATGTATAAAACTTTCTCAACAAGTGTCGGATTTTGAGAAAGTTATTGTCATGGAAAGAGACAAAGCTAAGAAAGAGAAGAAGTTAATAGAACAGAAGAATGTTGGACTAGAGAAATATTTGATAAAAGAAAAAGTGTTGAAAAGGATTTTGAAAAAGAAAGGAAGGTATTTGAGACAGAGATCAACAAACTTTCAAAGAAGCTATATGAACTATCTGCAACTGCACTGACAGAACAGAAGACGAAGTCTGAATTACAGAAAAAGATTGATATATTATCTGTAGAAAGAAACAGTTTGTCAAATAAGATCACAGAACTTGAAGGAATCATATTTAAGATGTATTTGATAGCACAAAAAAGTCCATATATAATTGCTCAGTCACCCATGAATGATTCAGCTGCTTCAGATTGTTCATTCAAATCAGCTACAAGTTCACTTTTTTCAAATGTTTCTAATAATCCTTTGTTTGATTATTCAGATGATAGCATGTCTAAACATAAAGATCAGATTTGTCCTACTAATCTTTTTTATGTCAAATCCATTGATGGTTCAGGTAATATCAGAAAGAACAAGTCTCAACAAAAGATGATTTGGAGGAGAAAAGATGAGGAAGAAACTTCAAAGTTATTTGTTCCTACACCTCAACTGAACAAAAAGAGCAATGCTCCGATAGGTAAATCTTTTGCTAAACTTGATTTTGTTTACTCTGTAAATCATTTAATCAGGCAAGCACAAAAGAAACTTTGTTGTTCTTATTATGGAACTGATGATTTTGTTAATAAATATTGTGCTCATAACTGGTATGGAACTTACAAAATCACTTCTCAACAAAATGAACTTAAAATATTTGAATCTAATGAGAAGTGGATTCCAAAATCTAACCAGACTGGACCCAAATACAAGTGGATACCAAAACCTGTCAAATTTGTTTTACAGGTACCACAGGTTTAGGGGGAGTAAGAGCATTGGTTTTTTAACAAAGCAGTTCAAGACCCGGTATTCAATGATAAAGAATAAAGACTTCTAAACACATCTGTTTAGGACTCACACTTCAAAGATCAAAAGAGTTTTTGTACTCCGAAGCATATAAGATGACATCTTCAAGGGGGAGTACATATTATTTCTTCTGATAAATTTGTGAATACAATTTTTCAGGGGGAGTTTGACTTCTGAATTTACTTCAATCCTAGTAATTTAGAACTCGGTTTATTGATTAAGGATTATGCAAATGTTAACGGGGAGCTTATATGTTTTATACTTTTACTGATACATTTTCTAATTTTTCAGGGGGAGATTACAGGATAAATTGATTGGTATTTTTAGGGGGAGTTACTATTCTCACCGAAGAATTTGTAACGTTGGATTCTGGATACTTCTGTTCAGAACTCGTAGTTCAATGTTTTCACTCTTACTGAAGCTGAATGGATACATCGTATTCAGGAAGTTTTTATTATTTGTTTTAGGGGGGAGATAGTTAAAACTTTCACTGTCATATTTATTTTAGGGGGAGAATGAAAAGGAGAAAAGACAACTAAATTTCTTTGTCATATTCATTTTGTTCTTGTCTAATGTTTTTTTTACAGATATAGCGGGGGAGTATATCTCATGTTTTTGTCAAATGGAGCTTAAAAGATAAATATTCATTTTAGGGGGAGTTAAGATTTCTATGTTGAAGGTATATCATTCTAAATCTTAATCTCTACCACATTTTGAAAGATGAACGACTTTCAGATGTGAAAAACAATTTCTTAAATATTCAAACCACTTCGTGTTCTCAAACATTTTTATGAATTTCGAGGTGCGATTTTAAATGTTTTTCATATCAGTGCTTTATTGATTATCTAACTGTGTGTTTCTAAAAGGCTATACTTGTGTATTGTCTTGTCTTTATACTGTCAAGTATTCCTACACACATCGGTTCAGTACTTTTATTGACTTTGTTATTACCATGCCTCAAAAGGATAAATCTTTCGATGGTAATACTCCCGTTTGAATTCTAAATTGTTTGAAATCGGACGTCATTTCTTTATCATGTGCTTTCATTGTCAATACGTTTATATTTGTTCATATAAAAACATTTCATTTTTTTGATACCCCAACCTATTCATGAAAACTGATATGATTCAAACAATGTCAGATTCTCAAAACAATTTGTGATTTCATTTTATTCATTCATTCTACTTGTTTTGAGAGATCTCCAAAGTTTAAAATGCTCAAATCTCATTCTTGTCTTTAATTAGTATATCTTTTCTGACTGTATTATCTTGTGCTCATTTGTCAAGATAAACTGTTGAGCAACATCACTTTTAGGACAAAATACATGGGATTCAATGTGAGAGCTTCAAAGAACTTCTATGGATTCACGTTAACTTGTGTTTCTACCCAAGAAATTATCCTGAGTGATTGAGGGGAGAGGGATCAAAAGAATAGAGAGTGGGTGTGTGTTGAGGTAAAATGTGAAAGAGAGTTTGGTTAGAAGCGAGCTCAAATGATTAAAAGAAAGAGGGTGAGAGATCAGAGTAAAAGAATATTAAACTCTGCACCAAACTTTTTCTGAGTCGGGCAGCCACATTATCTGTTGTTCCACAATTCTTTCGTGAACTTCATTGAAATAGGCACTAGCTCATGCCAACTCTTGTATTAAAACCCCACCAGCTACTCATCTTTTTCTCAACAAAAAAGATGTTTCATAATTCATTGGGGAAGCAGCATATACTCTATCAAATCTTTATTTGGAAGATGTTGATATTGAAACAGAAGGAAAGTTGCCCCACCTTTGAACCTCTTTCATGCACATTGAGTATGTGTATTACTTGTTGTTGTCTCAACAGTTTACACTATTTGAGCATGTTCAAGCTTTAATTGTTTCAATCATTCTACACTTGCACGAGCACACAAGGAATAAGTTTTCTTGTCTTAACATTCATAGAAAAATCCTTTGTGGTTTTTCAATGATTGAATGGAAGCCCTGGGGGAGTGAACATCAAAAAGCTTCTTTCCAATGTGCATCTGTTGCACAAAGTGGCTATGTGCTACTGATAGGCATGATAACCGATTCATATGTTGATTCAGGGTTACCAAATTTCTAATTTTTCTGAATTTGCAAAGATTCAGATAAATACAGTTTATGAATTGACGGCTATTCAGATCATTTGGAGAAACTATTCTCTTCGGGGAGACTGCTTATCTTATTGATTGGTGGAGACTATTTCTGATTCTCATGAAGACTGTGCTTTTGTTGATACATGGGGAAGACCATATCAAAAAGGGGGAGATGCTAAAATTGCTTAAGTTTTGATGATTCTGATTTCTCAAAATTCATTAAAAAGGGGGAGATGTTTTCAAAGTTCAATTTCAGAAGAAAGTCAAGTCAAAAGAAAGTCGTAAAGTTCAAGTCAAAGCAAAGTCTGATAATTATCAAGTTGAAGAGTTTTTCTAAACATTTGTTGTATTTGTGATCAAAAAGAGGAGATTGAAGAAGCTGTCAAAGTTATGAAGATTTCAAGTTTATAAAGAATGCCAGAGTAAGAGAGAGTTTCTTAAAGATTTGAAGATGTCAAAGACTACGTGTTGAAGATTTTGCTACTGAAAGAAGACCTGAAGATTATCATCAAAAAAAAATTAATCTTGAATCCAAAGGGGGAGATTGTTAAGTCAAGATTGTATTCAAGATTAAAAGGGGGGGTCAAAGGTGTAATGTGTTAATAGTTGTGATTTGTTTGTATAATTCTTGTAAGTCAAAGTATTTGACTTTGACATTCTAGATTATGTTGTAAGGTCAACATTATTGACCATATAAATATGAGATTCTTTGTTAATATTCAAGTGAGTTCAGACACAGATTTAAGAGAGAAAGAACACGCATAGAGAGATTACTGTGAGAAATAGGTATATGAGTTTATGAAATCATTGTAATACTTTGATATATCAATGCAAGATGATTTCTACATATTGTATGAGTGTTTGATAGCTTGGATCTGGAACAATCAAGTTGTTTTACGAAAGAATGTTTATGTTGGGTTGTTTGTTTTTAAAGATGTGTGATATTGGAAAATGAGTCGTCTAACATTTAAAGTAAATCATTTTGAAAGTTTAGGATCTAAATTGCATTCTTTCCTTTCAACAAATATATTTGTGTATGTTGAAAACTCTTGAACTCAATAGGCGTTAGCCTAACCCTTTTTATTTGTCGTCATGTGCATCAGGTTTGGTTGAGGACTGTTGCTAGAGACTTCATGGTGAGATGAGTGCTAGTCTTGTGCACGAGAGAGTTGCTTGGTGAAGCCTTCCGCACTTTTGGAGATAGCAACTGTTATTAGGTTTTAGTAACACCCGACTTTGATTTGTCTTTGTACAAGACTTGACCTATTATCTGTTGAAGTTCAATCTAGAATTCTAATTGAGGTGACTCAAGTGACGATTAGTAGAATAGATTTTGTCTCTATTTGATGTATATTTGAAAATTTTAAACTAGTTGCTCTTTCCAAATTTGAGGGTGTTACATATTTAAACAAGAATAATGAACAAGGAGATGATTATGAGCCTAAAATCATGATTTTGACATGTATAAGGTTTTAAAAATGGAGAATGTACTTACAATATGGGTCTTATCAAAAACCCTAGTAAACCCTAGATGGTGGAGGATGGTGACTATCTGACACTTGAAGCTTGACACCACCTTGAGACACTTCTTAAATAAGGTAGATGAAGGTAGATCTTGAGGATTTAATGCACCTTAGGGTTAGATGAGAAGAAGTAAATGAAGAGGGAGAAAAGAGGTTGAAAATCGTCCAAGCAAAGAGAGAAATGTGAGATAATGAAATCAAATCCCAACTCTCTCCTTTTAAACCTCTTTAAAACAGCCCCTGGGCCCGCACGGGATTGTGCCAGGCAAGATTGCCATGGCACAATCACATGGCACTATCGCTCGGATTGTACCGTGGATCTCGACCATGGCACGATAGTGACAGCGAGTATGACACCCGGGCACTCTCACCGGTCATACTTACGGAACCTGTACCGTAAGTGGGGAGTCCCACGCGATTGTGCCCACCGCGACTGTGACATGGGCACTCTCGCCGGTCACGGTCGTCGGCCACTCCCAAACTTCGAAAAATGCATATTTTATAAACCGAAAAGTAACCAGACTAGAGATTTAAGATTAGGAACAACGTTTAAAGTTGGCATTAAGAAGATTCCCTCAAAGAATGATGAAAAAGGGACTTACTTGGATTTTTGGGGTGTTACAATCCTCCCCAACATGGAGACGATTTCGTCCTCGAAATCTGAGCTAACCGAACAAGTGAGGATATCTCTGCCTCATGTCCTCCTCGGCTTCCCACGTCACATTGGCTCCACGATGATGTTTCCATTGTACCTTGATGTTGGGAACTGAGAAATAACTCAAGTCTTTAATGCTGCTAGTTTAGAATTACTACTGCTAGAAGACTCCAAAGTTAATACTGCTGAGTATTACTACTGCTAGTAGAATTAATACTGCTAGTCAAAGTTAGTGCTGCTTGAACAAAGTTAGTACTGCTTAGCTAGTTAGTACTGCTAGTGGTTAGTGCTGCTTAGAAGTTAATGCTGCCAAGACTTAATGCTGCTTATAAGGTAATGTGAAGATAATGATGAAGAGATCGTGATAAACAAGGATATTCTGAAGATATTCATGGAAGATATACTGAAGATATTTTATTTATTTCTAATTATCTTTTTGTTCAGTATATGTATAGATTTGTCAGAATTGTTTAGATATAGTTTTACAGATTTAATTCAAAAGTTTTTTAGTTCTAGAGAGAATTAACCTCAAGGCATAGTTCCTAATTATAGAGAAGTAGAATTCGTCTTGAAAGAGCTTGTTCTTCAAGATTGAGGTTGAGTGTGTAATCTTGTGATTTTAATACAAGTTTGCAAGTTGTTAATCATATACTGTTTGTTTACTGTTTTATTGAATATCAAAGTGTTATTCCGCAACTTCTTTGATATTGTTTCTGAGTATTCATAATTCTTGTTGAGAATTCGATCCTGACAAGTGGTATCAGAGCCTGTTCTCTCAGAAACATCTATTCTTTCATCATGGAAAACTTTGCAGAATCAAACAGTACTCTGGTTTCAAAGGTACCAATGCTCAGACCCAATGAATTCGATATGTGGAAGATCAGAATCAAGCAGTACATACTCCTCACTGACTATTCTATGTGGGATATCATAGAGAATGGTCCTTCTGAAGCAGGTAAGATTGGTGCAGATGGAAAGAGAACTCCACCAAAAACTGATGTAGAAAGAAAGGCTAGACAGACAGAGATGAAAGCCTTGAGCACTTTGCTCTTGGCCATCCCCAATGAATATCAACATCAGTTCTGCAACTGCACTGATGCAGAGATGCTCTGGAATGCTCTAGAGAAGAGATTCTCAGGTACCAAAAGTACCAAGAGAAATCAGAAAGCCATTCTGAAGCAACAATATGAGAACTTTATGTCAACCAAAAATGAGTCCATGACTCAAACTTTTGACAGGTTCAACAAGCTTATTGGTGAACTTGCTACAGTGGGAGTACAAATTGATCAAGATGATCTGAACAGAAAGTTTCTAAGGTCCCTGAGTGGTGAATGGACCATGTATACTGTGGCTTTCAGACAGAATGATCAACTGGAAGAAAAGGAACTTGATGATCTATATAATGATCTAAGAGTTTTTGAATCTGAGGTAGAGGCTAAGAAGAGGCCTTCTGGGTATGTTCACAATGTTGCACTCCTTTCAGCATCAACTGATTCTACTTCCAACTCTGAATCAGTTAGTGCTGCTAATGGAGCAAATCTAGAGAAAGGCAATGAAACTGTATTTGAAGCCTTTCTAGCAAGTCATGGAAACTCTTCTCTCATTAATGATGACTTGGAACAACTCCATCCAGATGATCTTGAAGAGATGGACATTAAATGGCAGATGGCCATGCTCTCTATGAGAGTTAAGAAGTTCATCAAAAGAACTGGAAGGAACAACTTCTCACAAAGAAAAGAAGATGGAGCAGGTTTTGACAAGTCAAAGGTGGAATGCTATAAATGTCATCAGAAGGGACACTTTGCTAGAGAATGCAGAAGTGGAATGCCTCAAAACAATAACCACCAACAAGCTCAATCTGGAAGCTTCAATAGTAACAGAAACTCTGCTCAAGCCCTTGTCTCTCAACAAGGCATGGGGTTTGATTGGAGTGATCAAGCTGAAGAGGCCATCCAGAACCAAGCCCTAATGGCAGAGGTGTCTGATCTCCCAACAGAGGTAACATCCAATCTTTGTTCTCAAAATTGCATTAACACTGTTAAGAGGTATAGGGATCACAATCAGAACATGAGTGATAATCTTAAGAGATTGGAAAAGGACATAAAAGATTATGTCAGGATAGTTGAGAGATTTGAAGAGCAGATTAAGGGTTTTCAAGCCAATGAGCTTCAACACTCTTATGACACAAACTACTGGAAATGGGAGAAGAATGACTTAGAACTTCAATTGACCAGATCCAAAGAAGAGAATGAGAAGATAAAGGGAGAGTTTGAGAAAGCCAAGCTGGATATTGAGAAATTTTCCAATGCTTCTAAAGCAATGGACTCTTTGCTCCAAACTCAAATCCATGACAAACTTAGAAGAGGAATAGGGTACAATACCACACCACCACCCTATAACAACAACTACATCCCTCCTAGTTCAGATTTGTTAGAAACAAAGGATAGGAAGGACCTACCTAAGGGAGTCACTGAGATAGATCCCTTAGATGAAGTAGTTGTTAAGGATAAAACTGAGAAAGAAGGTGTCAAGGATAAAGACAACACTGTGAGTGGTGAGATTCCTATAGAAAATCACATAATCACAAATGAGGGATGTGGAAAGCAATGGATCCAGTCCAATGAGATAGAGAAGACTGAGGGAAAGAATAAGAAGGTTTATTATAAGCAGACCACTGTTGTGAACCCTATCCCTTGCAAGCAGTGTGCATGTAATACTTCTAAGCCCCAAAAGCATGATAAACCAAGGGGAAATCAAAGAAACTGGAACAACCAATGGGCACAAAAACAAGGCATTGATCTAAGTAAAATCAATAGACCAAAGCCTTGTTTCATATGTGGAAAGTTAAACCATTTGGCTAAGTACTGTTACTTTAACCCTATTAACCAACAAATGAACTTTCAAAGATTTGTGCAAAAACCTGTTGGTTATAGGAAGGCTGGAAAGAAACATGTGGTGAAGAAACCTGTTGAAAACAAAGGCCCCATGAAGAAAAAGTGTTATTCCGCAACTTCTTTGATATTGTTTCTGAGTATTCATAATTCTTGTTGAGAATTCGATCCTGACAAGTGGTATCAGAGCACTAAAACTGTTAGTGCTGCTGACAGAGATAGCGCTGCTAGAAGCATTACTGCTGCTACCAGTGTTAGTACTGCTGAAAATTTTAATGCTGCTAATACTGTTAGTACTTTCTCAAAGATGAATACTGCTAACACAGTTACTGCTGCTAAAACAGTTACTACTTCTAATAAGGTTAGTACTGCTAAGCATGCAAGTGCTGCTAATGCAGTTAGTACTTCTAAAACCAGTACTACTTCTAGCAAATGTGTTTCCAAGCCTATCATTGTGACAAAGTACTCCAGAAGTGAGGAATCAAAGTTTAAAAATCTTGTCAAGAAAGAATGCAAATATTTTGATGAGAAAGGGGTACCCAAGACCACTTTGGTTTGGGTTCCTAATTCAAACTAACTGATTTATCTAATGTGCAGGGCAACCAATAGCTCAAGGGAAAGAGCATTTGGCATGTTGACAGTGGTTGCTCTAGGCACATGACAGGCAACATGTCATGCCTTCAGGATTTCAAGCATATCAATGGAGGACATGTTGCTTTTGGAAATGATCTTACTGGTGGTAAAATAAGTGGCAAAGGTAATGTTACAAAAGGTAAGATGACATTTGAGGATGTCTACTATGTTGATCAATTGAAGTACAACCTGTTAAGTGTATCACGGGTTTGTGACAAACAACATAGCATATTATTTACAAACACAGAGTGTATGATCCTTGCTCCAGGGTTCAAAGTAGTTGATGAAAGCATGATACTACTTAGAACTCCAAGAAAGGACAATGTTTATTGTCTAGATATGGACAATGTTGATAGTGATTCATCCCTGAACTGTCTTGTTTCAAAAGCTTCTGTGGATGAATCCTCTCTATGGCACAGAAGGATGTGTCACATGAATTTCAAGACTATGAACAAACTTGATAAAAACAACCTTGTAAGAGGTTTACCTTCAAAAGTTTTTTCATGTGATGATCATTGTGTTGCTTGTCTTAAAGGCAAACAGCACAAAACTTCTCATAAGACCAAAGAGTTAAATTCTATTTCTTCTTGTCTCCAATTACTGCATATGGATCTGTTTGGTCCTACAAATGTTATGAGTATAGGCAAGAAATCTTACTGCTTGGTTATTGTTGATGATTACTCCAGATTTACTTGGGTATATTTTCTAAGGACTAAGGATGAGACAAGTGAACTGATCAAATCCTTTATCCTAAGAATTGAAAACCAAACTAATCAAAAAGTAAAAGTCATTAGATCAGATAATGGGACTGAATTTAAAAATCTTGATCTAAACACCTTTTGTGAAGAGAAAGGCATTGAGAGACAATATAGTGCCCCTAGGACTCCTCAACAGAATGGAGTTGCTGAGAGGAGAAATAGGACACTAATAGAGGCTGCTAGATCTCTGTTGGCTGATTCAAAATTGCCAATTACCTTCTGGGCTGAAGCAGTTAATACTGCTTGTTATGTCCAAAACAGAGTTCTAGTAGTCAAGCCAAAGAACAAGACTCCATATGAGCTTTTAAATAAAAGAAAACCATTTATTGGATTTTTCAAACCTTTTGGGTGTCCTTGTACTATTCTCAATACCAAATCTCACTTAGGTAAGTTTGATAGCAAAGCAGATGATGGATTTCTTGTTGGTTACTCATCTCAGAGTAAGGCTTACAGAGTCTTTAACTCTTCTTCTAGAATAATTGAAGAAAGTAACAATGTCAAATGCAATGAGAACATACCAAATTCAATTGGGTCTGGTCCTCAGTGGCTATTTGACATTGATTCACTAACTAACTCTTTTGGTGTCAGTAGTGATGATTATGCAGGTTCAGGGAGTGGAGGATCAGGAACTACACAAGTTCAAGACAGCTTATCTCAATCTGTGATCTTTCCCATACCCACAGTGGATCCTGTTGAAGACTGTGAAAAGGAACCATCTACTGAATCCAGTCAGAGTGAAGAAGAAAGTAGAGATGAGGAGACTCAAGTCAATAAAGAATCAGAAGTAACTGCTGAAAACACCTCAGTTGAGTTGAATGACTCAAATCTAGAGGTGGGACTTAATGAAGAACCTAATCATCACACCAGAATTCAAAAGAATCATCCTCCACAACTGGTAATAGGAGATATATCCTCTCCTATGATGACTAGAAATCAAAGCAGGCTACAAGAATTGCAAGATCAACAGCATACAGTGCTTTCTTGTTTTTTATCCCAGCTTGAGCCTAAGAAGGCACATGATGCTATGAAAGAATCCAGTTGGATAGAAGCAATGCAAGAAGAGCTACTGCAATTCAAGCTGCAAGATGTTTGGGATCTGGTAGACCTTCCTAAAGGCCAAAGAGCAATAGGAACAAAATGGGTCTTCAGGAATAAGAGAGATGAAAGAGGTATTGTAATAAGGAATAAAGCAAGGTTGGTGGCTCAAGGGTATACACAAGAAGAGGGAATAGACTATGATGAAGTATTTGCACCTGTGACCAGGATAGAAGCAATTAGATTATTCCTGGCTTATGCTTCTTATATGAAATTCAAAGTCTATCAAATGGATGTGAAAAGTGCATTTCTTTATGGCTCAATTGAAGAAGAAGTATATGTTTGTCAACCACCAGGGTTTGAAAACCCAAGCTATCCAGACAGGGTATACAAATTGAAGAAAGCACTTTATGGATTGCATCAAGCTCCAAGAGCATGGTATGACACTCTGTCATCCTATCTCTTGGAAAATGGTTTTGAAAGAGGAGTCATTGATAAGACTCTATTTATCAAAAGAAAGAAGAAGGATATCTTGCTGGTCCAAATCTATGTTGATGATATCATTTTTGGATCCACAAGAGACAACATGTGCAAGGAGTTTGAGGAACTAATGCATCAAAGGTTCAAAATGAGTTCCATGGGGGAACTTACCTTTTTCCTTGGACTCCAAGTTCAATAGAAGTCAGATGGAATCTTTATCTGTCAGTCCAAATATGTGCAGGACATTCTAACCAAGTTTGGTTTCTCAGATTCAAAACCTGCCAGCACACCTATGGAGACACACAAGCAGATAACAGCAGATCTTGAGGGGGAGGATATGGATGTCCATCATTATAGATCCATGATTGGCTCTCTCATGTATCTTACAGCCTCTAGGCCAGATATAATGTTTCCAGTCTGTGTATGTGCAAGATTCCAAGTTAGGCCAAAGCAATCTCACTATCAAGCTGTAAAGAGGATATTCAGATATCTCAAAGGGCAACCCAGATTGGGACTTTGGTATCCTTATGACTCATCCTTTGATCTACTTGCATACTCAGATAGTGATCTAGGTGGAGCAAACTTGGACAGAAAATCTACTTCTGGAGGATGTCAGTTTTTGGGTGCAAGACTAGTGTCTTGGCAGTGCAAGAAACAAACCACAATGTCCACATCTACAACAGAGGCAGAGTACATAGCAGCTGCAAGTTGCTGTTCTCAAGTCTTATGGATTCAAAATCAAATGTTGGACTATGGGGTAACCTTTCTACACACTCCAATTTTTATTGATAACAGCAGTGCTATTAGCATTGTGAATAATCCTGTCAAGCACTCAAAAACAAAGCACATTGAAATCAGGTATCACTTCATAAGAAACTGTAATGAAAAGAAACTTATTCAAGTTGTAAAGGTTCATACTGACAACCAGTTTGCTGATCTATTCACCAAAGCCTTTGATGTGGGTAGATTCACTTTCTTGGTAACCAGTGTGGGAATGATCAACTCTGAATAAACTCCTTCTCAAAAAGTGGTTCAATACCTGTATATTAGGTATTCTTGGTGGTCCTAATCTTTCTTTTCAGGGACTTCATAGCAGTCCTCAGTTCATCATAAGTTGAAAAGAGTAAGTATTATTAATACTGCCAGTGCATTATTAATACTGCCAGTGTATTATTACTACTGCCAGAGTATTATTAATACTGCTTTCAGTTAATACTGCTAGTAGTTAATACTACTTTCAGTTAATACTGCTTTTAGTTAATACTGCTAGTAGTTAATACTGCTTTCAGTTAATACTGCTAGTAGTTAATACTGCTTTCAGTTAATACTGCTTTCAGTTAATACTGCTAGTAGTTAATACTGCTAGTAGTTAATACTGCTTTCAGTTAATACTGCTTTCAGTTAATACTGCTAGTAATTAATACTGCTCTAGGTTAATACTGCTTATGTCCCGAATACTATAAATACTCTTTGCCCGCCTAAAAGCTCATAACGACTCTTTGCATACTGTTCACTTGCACTCTAAACCCTTTCTCTCTCAAGTTCAAAGTTTTCAGGCAAGAATCTTCAAGGTCAATGGCATCCATGGCGTTCATAGACGAACACAATGAAATAGCGATGCTCCAAAAGCCAAAACAAGCTAAAGGTTTTCACCAGATAGTCGACTTTCTGAAGTCAAGCCATATTGCCCATGCTCTCACTCTATCTCCTACTATCTTCATAGAGCATCAGAGGCAATTCTGGGCAAATGCCACCATTGTTACTGAGAATGGTGCGCAAATGATCAAAACAAGGGTGTGTAACAAACCCTTGACAGTTACTGAAGAGGTACTTCGCATTAGTCTACGTCTAGATGATGCCTCCGGTATAACTTCTATCTCTAATGATGAACTGTTTTCTACTCTTACAAGAATGGGGTATGGAGGCCCATTGGGGGTGTTCAAGTTCTCAAAAGCCAAATTTTCACCCCAATGGCGTTTCTTTGTCCATATCCTCATGCACTGTATATCCAAAAAGACTACTGGTTGGAGTGAGTTCAGTAGCACCATTGCTTATGCTTTGGTATGCTTAGCCACTGCCAGAAAGTATAATTTTTCACAAATGATTTTTACTGATCTTGTCTCAAACCTGGGAAGCAAAAAGAGCTTTTATATGTACCCCAGGTTTGTCCAAGAAGTTATTAACCATGAATTGACGGATATACCTCATTTTGATGGGGTATATGTACCCAAAATTCCCAAAGGTAAGGTCTTTTCAAACATGAAAAGATCCCCTCTGGACTCGGAAGGAGTTGACACCCCATTGTTCTCTACAATGATGGTGGTGTCCCAAACTGATAAAGGTATGGCAGCAGGGTCAAGGCCCCCATTAGACCAACCCACTGCTAGCCAATCCCAACCTTCCCACTCTAAATCAATTCCCCAGTCTCTTCTTGAAAAACCAACTTCACCAATCACCCATACTTACAAAAGGAAACAGGTAAAGAAGGCTCCTTCCCTTCTTGTACCAACAACCACTAAGCCTACTAGCCCTCTAAGGGAGAATTCTCCCTTAGAGAATATCCATAGGGAAACCACAGGGGTGTCTCCCAACCCCAAGGAGGTGCTCTCTGAGGAGGAGGTTGAGCATATGGGTACTGAGGCTGCCACTACTTCTGCTAGCACAGAGAAGGACAGTGGTAACATAAATAAGACCTCCCCCATGGCAACTTTGAATGAGCAATCATTCAAAGGTCCCTGGTGCCAAGAAACCAAGGGGGTGGACAGTGCTTCTGCTAGGCAGAAGACTTCCACTACAAAAAGATCCAATGATCCTTCAAAAGAAGGTAACAATTCTGGAGAGGGTGAGGACAGATATTCTTACTATGAATTGATGGAAACAATGGGCAACATCAATCTAGATGTTCTCAAACAAGGGAAAGAAATTGAAGAAATGAAATTGGTAATCTTGTCCCAACAAGTGCAGATTACCAAACTCAAGAAATTGGTGATGAAGCTAGTACAGAAAAAGAAGAAGAGACAATTTGTGCTAAGGAGAAGGAAGTCTGAAAATGATGCTCCCAAAAAGGGGGAGATCAACATGAAATATGGTAGTGAGGGGGAGAAATTTGATGTTGAGGGGAAGCAGGAAGCAGAAACAGAAATAGAATCAGTGCAAATAGAAACACAAGAAGCAGCAGTAACAACAGAGCAAGCAGTAGAAACCATTAATACTGCTAGTTCAAGTAAAGCAGCAGAAACAGTGAAAGAAGTATTAACAGATCTTGAGATTGCAGAAACCTTACTTACAGCCAAGAATGATACTCCCAAGGTCACTTCAAAGACCAAAGGAGTAATCATCAAAGAACAAGGTGAAGTGATCAAGAAAGATAACAGTAAGAAGGCAATGAACAAAGACAAAGGAAAAGCAAAGATGGTGGAATCTGATCAACCAGTCAAAAAGCAAAGGTTGGTTGAATCAGATGAAGCCTTAGCCAGGAAGATGCAGGATGACATTGAAAAGGAAGAAAGAGTTCAGGTTGAAAAGGACAGGGAGATGGCAAAGGCTCTAGCTGCTGAACTAAATGAAGCCTATCAACAAAGCCTGGCAACTGAAATTGCACAGAAGAAAGCTGAAATTCTGAAGAAATCAGTGGTAGTAAAAACAGCTGCAAAGAAGAGAAAACCCTCAAAGACATTCCTAGGTACCCAAGAGAGAAACAAGATGATTATATTTCTCAAAGGTGCTGTAGGAGTTAGAAAGGAGATGTTCTCCAAGATGTCTTTTGAGAAGATTAAAGAGCTGTATGATTCAGAGATGTTAAAGCTTCAGGGGAATGAAACTGCAAGGGTGGAGATGGAGAAGAGGATGAAAGAAATCAATGACTTTCTGATACAAAAGCCCTTTCCAGATGAGCAGGAAACACCATCAAAGAAAGAAGCCACTCTGGGTGAAAGTCTAAGGACTTTAAAGAGAACCAAGATGATGGCAAGGATAAAGTCAATCAAGAAGCCTAGAATAGCTGAAGGAGAGGCTGATAAGGTTGCTGAAGAAGAAGGGGCGCCTGAGTCATCTGAAAAGAAAGAATCTTCAAGTACTGATGATTTAAAGATGTACATGGTAGTGATGGACAAAGTTCCTGAACCAATTTCAGCAGAACCTGTTGGTATAAAGCCTCCTGAAGTTATTCACTGGGATACATTGACATTGGATGGAAAGGAGTACATTAGACTCAAGAGGAAGGATGATAAGTATGAGGTATTCAACACTTGGGTCAAGATTGTCAGAACATGCTCTAGGTCAGATCTTGAAGAAATGTTTGAGATAGGAATGAAGTTGTATGCAGATATACTGAAGGCTTCAGAGATTTCAATTACAAAACTGGTGATGGAGTATCTGTATATGATGTTCAAGCCTGATGAAGTAAAGCATGTGATCAAGAATGTGTTCAAATCAGTCAACAAGTGGACTCTATATGAAACTAGTGGAGTATATGCAGTGACTTTGGATTTAAATCACACTGAATACTTTCTAGTGGATAGAGTATATAACTGATATGCGTTAATTATTTAATGCATATCAAGTCTTTTTATTAATAATTTAGGTCTGTTTACATTCTATATCCCGAAGTTTGAGTCATTTTATTCACTTATTTTCTCTTTTATTGTTTTATGGAGCTAAGGTATTGAATAACTTGTTTTACGACTTAGAATGGCTAATTAATATCTATTTTTGGCAGATTTATAAGTCCAGACCTATGCTGCAGCAGCCATGCTGCAGCATCTCTGCAGCATCGGACGATGAACAGCAGTTTGAAGGGAAGAAAAGGAGCTTATGGTGGACAGCTTGCAACAATATTTTGGGCAGATTTGGGAGTTTCCTGGATCTGATTTGTGGCTGGAAAATATATTTTGAATCTCCTTTTCTTTATTTTATTGTTCATGATATCATCTTTTGTAGTACAATTATTATTATATTATGTAAAATGTCTTTTTTACCCTCCCTTTCCTAGTATATAAAGGAAGCTTGGGAGGTGTATTTGGGACACTTGATCTTCTTACTTACTTGCAATTTTAGATAGTTGTAGAACATTTTAGAATCTCTTTTGTGATCTTTAAAAATCAAAGTAAGAGAATTGACACTCTCTTGGTTTGATTATTAAAGTCAAGTAACTTACTAATATATTGAAGTTCTTATCTCTTGCAATTTTAATTTACCGCAATTTATTTATCGCACTTTACTTTATTGTCATTTACTTTCTCGTCTTTTACTTTTACGTTATTTAAATTATTGTCATTTACATTATTGTCATTTACTTTACGTCTTTTATTTTACGTCGTTTATTTTACGCATTTACTTTCCGTATGAGTAGCTAATTTTATTAGTATGGGTGTTTGACGGAAAGGTGGGATTTTAAACCAAAGAAAGGTGGGCATTGTTTCGCAATAACAATGATCCACCATTTCATTCAAGTTTTATAAATATCAATGATACTTCTTGACAAACCGATCACTTGCTAAAGTGTTAAAGTGTCGTGGACTTAGAGATAAGCCACGAAAAGCACGTCTGTTTGAATGATATAAAAAGTATACTTGAGAGAGTTACTGATAAGGACAGTTATCGTTTATATCCTTCTAAACTGATTTATTCTCGACAAGTTGATCGCTAATCAATAGTGTTAAAGTGTAGAGGACTTAGAGATAAGTCCCTTCGAACACGTCAACTTGGATGATATGGGAATCGGCTCGAGAGAGCGGTTTTTACAAAGAGATTTGTATCTCCATATATTTTGAGGACTTTATTCTACATTATAAATAGTTGGAGACTACACAGAGATGTGTTTAGTCGAATCTAAACAGTAGTGTGAATATTGAAGTCCGAGAGGAATACCCTCAAAATAGATGGTGTATCTAGTTGTGGCAGAACTTCATGTTGCAGCATGCCTGCAGCATGGCCCACTGGAAATTGTGTTTAAATCCCACCTAAAAGTCTAACACCCGTACTTGCTTTATTCTCTGTTAACTGAATCAAAGTGATAACTCAACCAAACCAAAGTCTTCAAATTCGCCATCTGAAATCATTTCTTTCTTCACCTTTTTATTAAACTTTTACTCCAGTCTCTGTGGGACGATATCCGGTACTTTACCGTTTTATTACTTGAAAGACGATATTAGATCTCATTGTATACTTGCTTTGAGGTTTAATTAGCACAAGTCTATAGGTGTATTCCAAGCACTGTCAAGTTTTTGGCGCCGTTGCCGGGGATTGGCAAGCTAAAAGTTTTATAAAGATTTATAAAGATTTGATTTTTCTAACACCTTTTAGATCTCATTTTGGAAGTGGTGTATGCCAAGAATACCACGGGGGGAATTATTTGAGTTTGACCCGGACATTGAAAGAACATTCCGAATTAGGAGAAGGTCACAAAGAATTTCATTAATTTTAGACCCTCCCATCATGGAACCACCACCACCAGGTTTTGAGAATAGAGGGCTTAGACAACATCTACTAGAAAACCCACCAAGACAACCAATATTTCACGATGCACCACCCATTTTTGGAAATCCACCAGAACACCCTTTTCAGCAAAATGAACCAATTAATGGAGTTAATAATGAAGAGGATACAGAGTCAAATGGTAACAATGAACATAGGGATGAGTTTCCAAACATCATTAATCTTGCAAATTCCAAAGAGGGAAAAATTATGGACTATGTTATACCTGATTTTGAGCAATTAAATTCAGGAATAGTTAGACCCCATATAAACACCCTCCATTTTGAACTCAAACCTATCATGTTCCATATGTTGCAAACAAACGTACAATTTGCCGGAATGCCATCGGAAGATCCTCATTCTCATTTAAAATCATTTATGAAGATTACCGATGCATTCTTGATCCCTGGGGTATCTAACGATGCTTTGAGACTCACTTTATTTCCATTCTCTCTAAGGGATCAAGCAAAATCATGGTTTAACTCATTAGCCCCTGGTTCTGTACCTTCATGGAACAACATGGCTGAAAGATTTTTGCGAAAATATTTTCCACCTACCCGAAATGCTAAGTCCAGAAACGAAATTTGCATGTTTAAACAAATGGACGATGAAGCAATTCCCGATGCATGGGAAAGGTTTAAGGAATTGTTAAGGAAATGCCCTCACCATGGCATTCCCTACTGTATTCAACTCGAGACATTTTACAATGGGTTAAACCCCATGGCTAAACAAATGCTCGATGCGACATCAGGAGGGGCCTTTACAGCCAATACCTACAATAACGGGTATGAAATTATTGAAAAGATTTCCACAAACAACGGACATTGGGCTGATCCACGTGCTCAAACTCAAAAGAAAACTGCTGGAATTCATGATGTAGATGCATATACTGCATTAACAGCACAACTCTCTTCCATGGCAAACATGCTTAAAAACCTATCTTCAAGCCAGGGAGTGCAGCAAACTGTTACTACACCTATTGCAACAGTCCTCTCAGTGCAGTGTGTTTGTTGTGGCGGGGAACATGCTTATGAACATTGTCCTCAAAATTTTGAGTCTGTAAATTATGTTCATAACAAGCCTGCTCCCTACGGCAACAATTACAATGCAAGTTGGAAGCAACACCCAAATTTTTCATGGAACAGTCCCTGTTTAAATCCATCTTCATCAAAGCAGCAAGGGAACTCAAATTTTCAAAATCAAGCAAGTAGTTCTCAAAATCATCATCAAGGGAATCATCATCAAAACAATCATCATCAAGGAAACCATAACCAGAACCATCAGAATCAAGGTTTTCAAAATAATCAACCACATTTTCAAAGTAAACCACCTCCACAGATTGATTCATCATCTTCTTTGGAAGCAATGATGAAAGGGTTTATGACCCAAACTCAAGCTTCACTGAGAAATCTGGAAACTCAAATCAGTCAGCTCGCCCTTAATCAAAACAACAGGACCACTGGGACTTTGCCTAGCAACACTAAAATCCCAAGATCTTTAGGAAAGGAGCATATAAAAGTTGTGACACTCAGAAGTGGAAGAGACTTAGAAGCAGCCCTAGACAAAGAATTTGGACCAATGACCAAAACTGATTTTGAAAAAAATTCAATGTCTAAACCCAAAGCTGCAGCATTACCCACTATTGTTGAGGAACCATCTGAACCTTTGGAGGGATTAGAGCCAACCATGACCTCTAAAGAAAAGACAATAGAAAGTAAAGTCATCATTCCCAAGTCCGGTTCTAAATGTCCCATTAGAGAAGGCACAACAAAAGGCATCAAAGAACCATCTTGCTCAACACAAACAAAAAAAGTTGTAATTGAACCAATTCCTCCTTATGTTCCTTTTCCCCAAAGGTTAAAGAATCAAAAGGAAGAATTGCAGTTTAAGAAATTTTTGGATGTGTTCAAAGAGTTGCATATCAACATACCCCTTGTTGAAGCAATTGAGCAAATGCCTAGTTATGCCAAGTTCCTCAAAGATATCCTAAGCAAGAAAAAGAAGTTGACTGAGTATGAGACTGTTGCCCTTACTGAAGGATGTAGTGCCCTCCTGACCAACAAAATTCCCCCTAAGCTTAAAGATCCAGGGAGTTTTACCATTCCTTGCTCAATAGGAGGGAAAGAAGTTGGAAAAGCCTTATGTGATTTAGGAGCTAGTGTTAACCTTATGCCTTTGTCCATTTTTAATAGTTTAGGCATAGGAGAAGCTAGGCCTACCACCGTCACACTCATCCTAGCTGACAAAACAGTTGCATATCCAAAAGGAAAGATTGAAGATGTCTTAGTCCAGGTTGATAAATTCATCTTTCCAGCAGACTTTATCATTTTAGACTTTGAGGTTGACCAAGATATTCCTATCCTTTTAGGAAGACCCTTTTTAGCCACAGGTAGAACTTTGATAGATGTCCAGAAAGGAGAATTGACCATGAGACTCCAAGACCAGAAAGTCACATTTAATGTCTTCAATTCTTTAAAATACCCAACTGATGTGGAAGACTGTTCAAGCTTAAGTGTGATAGAATCATCATGTTATGAAGAAGGAGTAAAACAGGCTTGTAGGATGGAAGAAAAGGATGAGGAATATGATGATGATGATAGAATCATAGAAGAGACTCTACCTTTGAATGTTGCTAAATTTGAATTGTTGGAAAATAATGAGTTGAAAAGTTTCACACCATCTGTCATCACACCACCTGTCCTGGAGTTAAAGCAACTCCCATCTCATTTGAAATATGCTTTTCTAAGAGATGACGACAAATTGCCTGTCATCATCTCAGCCACTTTAGAATTGCATCAAGAAAAGAAACTTGTGGACATGTTGAAATTGCACACAAAGGTTTTAGGATGGACCATTGCTGACCTTAAGGGGATTAGTCCCTCTATTTGTCAACATAAGATCATTCTAGAAGATAAAGACTTCACTTCCATTGAACCACAAAGAAGGCTGAATCTTGTCATGAAAGAGGTAGTGAAAAAGGAAATTTTGAAATGGTTAGATGTTGGAATTGTTTACCCAATAGCCAGTAGTTCTTGGGTAAGTCCAGTACAGTGTGTCCCAAAGAAAGGAGGGTTCACAGTTGTCCCAAATGACAAAAATGAACTCATCCCAACTAAAGTAGTCTCCGGATGGAGAATTTGCATGGACTACCGTAGACTTAACAAGGCTACACAAAAGGACCATTTTTCTCTACCTTTCATAGATCAAATGTTGGATAGGTTAGCCGGTAAAGAATATTACTGTTTTTTGGATGGATACTCCGGATACAATCAAATAGCCATATCACCGGAGGACCAAGAAAAGACTACCTTCACCTGTCCCTATGGTACTTTTGCTTTTAGAAGAATGCCATTTGGACTTTGCAATGCACCTGCAACCTTTCAAAGATGCATGATGTCAATATTTTCCGATATGCTTGAAAAATCCATAGAAATCTTTATGGATGACTTTTCAGTATATGGTTCATCTTTTGACCAATGTTTGGAAAATTTACAAAAAAGTCTTGAGAGGTGTGAAGAAAATGATTTGGTTCTCAACTGGGAAAAATGTCATTTCATGGTTAAAGAAGGGATTGTCCTTGGACATGTAATTTCCAAGAGAGGGGTTGAGGTAGACAAGGCTAAAATTGAAATTGTTGAAAAACTACCTGAACCCACCACTGTTAAAGGAATCAGAAGTTTTCTTGGTCATGCTGGATTTTATAGAAGGTTCATTAAAGACTTTTCAAAAATATCAAAACCTTTATGTCTTCTATTACAGCATGATCACAAATTTGATTTTAATGAAGAGTGTAGAAATGCATTCATCACTTTAAAGAAAGCTTTGATAACTGCACCAGTGGTTATTACTCCAGATTGGGAAAAACCTTTTGAAATCATGTGTGATGCCAGTGATTGGGCTGTTGGAGCTGTTTTAGGTCAAAGGAAAGAAAAAGTCTTCCATTCAATTTGCTATGCAAGCAAAACTTTGAATGAAGCACAAATCAACTACACAACAACAGAGAAAGAACTTTTAGCTGTGGTTTTTGCCTTCGAGAAGTTTAGATCATATTTGATGGGAACTAAAGTCATAGTACATACTGACCATGCAGCCATTAAATATTTGATTTCAAAGAAAGATGCTAAACCTAGGCTGATAAGATGGATATTGTTGTTGCAAGAGTTTGACCTAGAGATTGTGGATAGAAAGGGAGTAGACAACCAAGTTGCAGACCATTTGTCTAGGATAGAGAAGCCTAGTGAGGATCTAGGGGACATCATTGAAACCTTCCCTGATGAAAGAATCCTTATGCTGCAGCATACCAAAGCACCATGGTTTGCTGACATTGCAAATTACTTGGCCTGTGGAATAAGACCATCTGAATATACTGGCCAAATGTTTAAGAAATTTCTTCATGACACCAAAATGTATCTTTGGGATGATCCTTTCTTGTTTAAAATTGGTACAGATCAGATTTTGAGAAGATGTGTCCCGGAAGCTGATGTGGCAGAAATCTTACAGCATTGTCATAATTCAGCTTATGGAGGACATTTTGGAGGCCAAAGAACAGCAGCCAAAGCTTTACAATGTGGATTTTATTGGCCAACTCTCTTCAAGGATGCACATGCATTTGCTCAAAGATGCAATGAATGCCAAAGAAGTGGTTCCATTTCCAAAAGAAATGAAATGCCACTAAATGGGATCTTAGAAGTAGAGTTGTTTGATGTTTGGGGAATTGACTTCATGGGACCATTTCCCCCATCAAACAAATGTCAATACATTTTAGTTGTTGTTGATTATGTTTCAAAGTGGGTAGAGGCAATGGCATGTGTTTTTAATGATGCTAAAACTGTGGTGAAATTCCTTCAAAAGCAAATATTTACAAGATTTGGTACCCCCCGTGCACTAATTAGTGATGAGGGTACCCATTTTGTAAACAATTTGTTACAAAAGACTCTTGAAAAATACAACATTCACCACAGAATTGCCACTGCCTACCATCCACAAACCAATGGTTTGGCTGAACTTTCTAACAGAGAAATAAAGGGAATTTTGGAAAAGGTTGTGAAACCAAACAGACAAGATTGGGCCTTTAAACTAGATGATGCTTTATGGTCATACAAGACTGCTTTCAAAACACCAATTGGTATGTCTCCATATAAGCTAGTTTTTGGCAAAGCCTGTCATCTCCCTTTAGAGCTCGAACACAAATCATATTGGGCCGTTAAGGAATTAAACATGTGTCTTGATGATGCTGGAAATAAAAGGAAGCTCCAACTTTGTGAAATGGAAGAACATAGGAACATGTCCTATGAAAATGCCAAGCTTTATAAAGAGAAAACCAAGAAATGGCATGATAAAAGAATTCTTCACAGAGATTTAAAAGCTGGCCAGCAGGTCCTTTTGTTCAATTCTAGATTAAAACTCTTCCCTGGAAAGTTGAAATCTAGATGGTCGGGACCCTTTGTCATTCATCATGTTTACCCTTATGGAGCAATAGATTTGATTAATCCAGAAGATAACACCGTGTTCAAAGTTAATGGACAGAGAGTAAAAGCCTACCATGACCCTGTGAATATCCCAGAACCCAGTTCTGTGGATCTGATCAGTTTGTGCTAAACAGCTTCAAGTTTGTTTGTAAATATTCTGTATTTCTTTAGTTGTTTTCTAGACTAATTAGGTTTAATTGTGTGTTGAAATGTGCAGCCTGGATAAGAGAAGGAAGAACAGAAGTTCATGCTGCAGCATGACCTCCAGCATGAAACCCTAGCCTGACCACAAAGGGGAGAAATTAATTGAGCGGGAAACCATTAAAAACAGTATTCAATTTGTCTTCTTTTAAAAAGGTAAAACTGACTTTGGTACAATTTTAGAAAAAGTGGTTGTCTTTTCAATTTTTTTTGTAAAACAACTCTTGGTACCTTTTTATATAAAACAAATAGAGTCAAATTGAGTAAATATTTTGGTTGTACTTATTTCTCCCCCAAATCTTCCAAAATCAGAAATCTTTCAAAGATAAACTTTCTCCAAGATTTTCATTGTACAAAAAAGCACTCCATTAAAGAAGACTTTTCAGTTTCTCAGAAGCAGCCCATGCTTCTTTTCCCTCTTTACACGAAATCGAGATCATCATCACCTCCACAAAAAAACCCCCCATCATCTCCAAAGATCGGAACCACCATTTCATCATCATTTCCTCCGGCGAAGATATGGTGAGGACGAAGAGACCTGCAGTGCGCGACCCCGCCGACTTTCCCCCTTCCCTCCGTCGTAGTCGCCGAAACCAACCACCACCGTCGACGCCACCGAAATCACCGTCGCCGCCTCCGCTGAACCCACCTTCACAACCACCACCAACACCACCACCGAAATCACCAACACCACCACCGAAATCACCAACACCACCACCGAAATCACCAACACCACCACCGAAATCTCCTACTCTACCACTGAAACCACAATCATCGCACCTCGAAGACTCCATTTCAGAAACTGTGGGATCATCGAGCATTATCGAGGCAACCTTGATCACTGTTGAGACCGAACCCAAAGCACAGAAAGAAAGAACAAGTACTGAGGTATATTCCAAACTCGATTCATTAGAGGGAAATCTCACCTCATGCTCAAATGAGGATGAGGAGATTGTTAGAACACAAGGTGATGGACCTTTACTCTTGTCCCCCGAAGAGGCACAGGCCTGGGCCATTGTGCCCTATTCCCCACAATCACAGTACACAGAGGGGAGATTGGGTTTCGATATGAATGAAGAGGCTGAGGTAGAAGATGAAACTCAGCCTAGCAATGAACCAGAAAAACTCTTTGAGGCAGGTCCCAAAAATGACATTCCAGACTTAAATGTTTTGTTTGACATGCCTCCTAGTGAAAATCCCTCTTTTGTTACACCTAATGAGGACTCACCCACAGTTGATGAGTCCTCCACACCAAGGAAAAGAAAATCTGTTGTGCTAGATAGTGATAGTGATAAAAGGCAGAAAAAGAAGAAAAAGGGAAAAGGGAAATCCAAGAAAAGCCTCACTAAGGGAATAAAAGGTCTTGCTGCAGCAATGCTGCAGCATGGGAAGAAAAACAGAAAACCAATAAAAAAGACCAAACAGACTGCTCCTATCCAAACTGAAACCATCTCACGACCTGCCCTAGAGAATGAAGGCTTTAGCAGTAGGGAGGCATTAGAGATGTTTTATATGGTCAAAGATAAACTGGGACTAGTAGACAAAGGTTTTCATCCACATAGCCTCAATGAGTATGGTTTCATAAAGACTGTGGTGACCAACCAAAATTTAGAAAAGATGTGTGAAGTACCTCAGTCCTATAACTTGACCCTACTTAGAGAGTTCCATGCAGAAGTGGCAGTAACCAAAACTCCTAAGTTGAAAGTGAGAGGAGTGGATTTTATTCTGTCGGCCAAAAAGATAAACAGGTTTTTCGGCCTTACTCCACCCAAGCAGACCTATTTCCAATGGATGAAAAACACGGCAAACATTGAGCTGCTTGGGGAGGTGTCATCTGTTCTGGGAGTTCTAGGAGCTCAGTGGAAGCCACACCAAAATCTTATGTCTATGCAGTTCAAGGCAAGTGAGTTAAAACCAGATTTCAATGTCTGGAACAACTTTCTCAAACATTCAATCCACCCGACCACCCACGACTGTTATATGTCGGTGGAAAGAATGTTTCTGTTATATTGTCTTGTGCAGGGTCACTCGATAAACTTTGGGAAGATCATTCTAAAATGCTTGAGAGGCAATTCTGGAAAGGGAAGGGGAAAGATCTACTTTCCACATATGATCACACAGTTGTTAAGGGAGGGAGGTGTACCGAGCTACAAGGAGGATGTGATAGTCAAGGAGACGGGAGGTAAGTGGCAAATAGATTTGAAGGCTGTAGCAAGGCTGCGTGATAGGAAGGACAGAGCTGCTCAGAACGAGGTGCCTGGAATGTTGCAGGATCTTTTGGTACAAAACAGTTCACTGATGGACAGCATGCTGCAGCAACGATCTGAGTTCCTGGAAAAGCTTGAGTCTATACGGAGTGAGGTGAAAGCAAAAGCGAAGAAAGAATGGAAGAAGAAGAAGGCAGGACTGGTGAAGAAACATAAGAAAGAGGTGAAAAGATTGAGGAAGGAAAAAGTTGAGTTAAAGGAGGAGGTTCTGTTTTTGAAAAACAAACTGGAGACCACAGTCCCTGATGCTGCAGCAAGTCAGCAGCATGACCAGCAACCAGAGTAGCAGCCTACTCCTGAGGAGTAGGGCAGGTTCATTCGTAATCCTTTAGCTCCAAGTTTATTTCATTGAGTCTGGGATTGTTTTTAGGATTTAGTTTTCATTATGTCATGAACATATATGATAGAGTTAGAGATGCATATATAGCCTAAATAATTTCTAAAAGTCATGATCCCACATCTAAGGATATAGTTCTTGCTAGAACTAGCATTATTTTCTTGGGCAAAACTTTTTGATCCACATCTCACATTATCTAGGAAGTGATCAAGGCCATCATTTGTTACACAAATTATTAGCCACTTGCACCCACCAAATACACGTTCATTTTCTATAACAATGAGGACATTGTTAACTCTTAGTTTGAGGGTGGGAAGTCCACCATGGCTAAAACACAACCATGTGTGTACTTAAAAAGCACAGAAAAGTTCCATAGGAGCTAAGTGCATTGCTTACAACACACAGAAAAGAAGCACAAAAGTGCCAAAAAAAAATATTGCATAAATGTTGAAGCAAAGAAAAGAAAAAGGCAAGTGGGAAAAGAAAAAAAAATGCCAAATGAGTGAGCCAGTTACACTAAAGTCCTTTTTGATCTTAGATGTGAGATGTGTGGAGCATAACAAAGAGAAAATGATGCTAGCTTATGGTTCACACTCATGATTAGACAAAGATTGTGTTACTTAGGATTTATGAATGGCTATGTGTTGTATTTTTGCGTTTATCATGATTATGTATGCACTTACTACTTTCATGATGTAATCTTACCATATTGAGTCATTTTTTTTTGTGTCTTAGTTGCTTGGGGACAAGCAACAGTTCTAGTTTGAGGTTGTGATATGCGTTAATTATTTAATGCATATCAAGTCTTTTTATTAATAATTTAGGTCTGTTTACATTCTATATCCCGAAGTTTGAGTCATTTTATTCACTTATTTTCTCTTTTATTGTTTTATGGAGCTAAGGTATTGAATAACTTGTTTTACGACTTAGAATGGCTAATTAATATCTATTTTTGGCAGATTTATAAGTCCAGACCTATGCTGCAGCAGCCATGCTGCAGCATCTCTGCAGCATCGGACGATGAACAGCAGTTTGAAGGGAAGAAAAGGAGCTTATGGTGGACAGCTTGCAACAATATTTTGGGCAGATTTGGGAGTTTCCTGGATCTGATTTGTGGCTGGAAAATATATTTTGAATCTCCTTTTCTTTATTTTATTGTTCATGATATCATCTTTTGTAGTACAATTATTATTATATTATGTAAAATGTCTTTTTTACCCTCCCTTTCCTAGTATATAAAGGAAGCTTGGGAGGTGTATTTGGGACACTTGATCTTCTTACTTACTTGCAATTTTAGATAGTTGTAGAACATTTTAGAATCTCTTTTGTGATCTTTAAAAATCAAAGTAAGAGAATTGACACTCTCTTGGTTTGATTATTAAAGTCAAGTAACTTACTAATATATTGAAGTTCTTATCTCTTGCAATTTTAATTTACCGCAATTTATTTATCGCACTTTACTTTATTGTCATTTACTTTCTCGTCTTTTACTTTTACGTTATTTAAATTATTGTCATTTACATTATTGTCATTTACTTTACGTCTTTTATTTTACGTCATTTATTTTACGCATTTACTTTCCGTATGAGTAGCTAATTTTATTAGTATGGGTGTTTGACGGAAAGGTGGGATTTTAAACCAAAGAAAGGTGGGCATTGTTTCGCAATAACAATGATCCACCATTTCATTCAAGTTTTATAAATATCAATGATACTTCTTGACAAACCGATCACTTGCTAAAGTGTTAAAGTGTCGTGGACTTAGAGATAAGCCACGAAAAGCACGTCTGTTTGAATGATATAAAAAGTATACTTGAGAGAGTTACTGATAAGGACAGTTATCGTTTATATCCTTCTAAACTGATTTATTCTCGACAAGTTGATCGCTAATCAATAGTGTTAAAGTGTAGAGGACTTAGAGATAAGTCCCTTCGAACACGTCAACTTGGATGATATGGGAATCGGCTCGAGAGAGCGGTTTTTACAAAGAGATTTGTATCTCCATATATTTTGAGGACTTTATTCTACATTATAAATAGTTGGAGACTACACAGAGATGTGTTTAGTCGAATCTAAACAGTAGTGTGAATATTGAAGTCCGAGAGGAATACCCTCAAAATAGATGGTATATCTAGTTGTGGCAGAACTTCATGCTGCAGCATGCCTGCAGCATGGCCCACTGGAAATTGTGTTTAAATCCCACCTAAAAGTCTAACACCCGTACTTGCTTTATTCTCTGTTAACTGAATCAAAGTGATAACTCAACCAAACCAAAGTCTTCAAATTCGCCATCTGAAATCATTTCTTTCTTCACCTTTTTATTAAACTTTTACTCCAGTCTCTGTGGGACGATATCCGGTACTTTACCGTTTTATTACTTGAAAGACGATATTAGATCTCATTGTATACTTGCTTTGAGGTTTAATTAGCACAAGTCTATAGGTGTATTCCAAGCACTGTCAATAACCATAGCAGATTAAAGCTTCATGCCATGCTGAAGAAGAAGCTAGGATGTGTTCCAGATTCAGAAATGGTTAAATATTTTATCCAAAGAACAATTAATCAGAGTTTGGTGTTGGATGCAAACACTGGAATTTAGGTCATGATAGAGTTTTGGGAGCATCTTGAAGAAAATCTGAAGAACTTGACTTCTCTTCCTAAAAGTCAAGTTAGGGGGAGATTGTTGGGAACTGAGAAATAACTCAAGTCTTTAATGCTGCTAGTTCAGAATTACTACTGCTAGAAGACTCCAAAGTTAATACTGCTGAGTATTACTACTGCTAGTAGAATTAATACTGCTAGTCAAAGTTAGTGCTGCTTGAACAAAGTTAGTACTGCTTAGCTAGTTAGTACTGCTAGTGGTTAGTGCTGCTTAGAAGTTAATGCTGCCAAGACTTAATGCTGCTTATAAGGTAATGTGAAGATAATGATGAATAGATCGTGATAAACAAGGATATTCTGAAGATATTAATGGAAGATATACTGAAGATATTTTATTTATTTGTAATTATCTTTTTGTTCAGTATATGTATAGATTTGTCAGAATTGTTTAGATATAGTTTTACAGATTTAATTCAAAAGTTTTTTAGTTCTAGAGAGAATTAACCTCAAGGCATAGTTCCTAATTCTAGAGAAGTAGAATTTGTCTTGAAAGAGCTTATTCTTCAAGATTGAGGTTGAGTGTGTAATCTTGTGATTTTAATACAAGTTTGCAAGTTGTTAATCATATACTGTTTGTTTACTGTTTTATTGAATATCAAAGTGTTATTCCGCAACTTCTTTGATATTGTTTCTGAGTATTCATAATTCTTGTTGAGAATTCGATCCTGACACTTGACCATCGTGACCTCCTTGTGGCGAAGTTTCTTGGATTTCTTCTCAAGGATAGCTTCAGGTTCCTCAACACAACAATTCCCTTCATCCACTCTTATCTCCGAGAGGGGAATGACACTCTCCTTTTCTGCTAGACACTTTCGGAGATAACAGATATGAAACGTATTATGGATTCCGCTCATTTTCGGTGGTAGTTCAAATTGGTAGGCTTTGAGTCCCACCCGTTTGAGCACCGTGAACAGTCCAAAGAAACGGGGACTCAACTTCCCACGCTTTCCGAATCGAATAATTCCTTTCTAAGGTGACACTTTAAGCATCACACGGTCATCCACTTGAAACTCCATCGGTCGTCTCTTCTTATCGGCATAGCTCTTTTGCCGATATTGAGCCGCTTTCAACCGTTCCTGAATGCCTTCCACTTTATCGGCCATTTCTTGCACCATTTCAGGTCCGGCGAATTACTTCTCTCCCGCTTCAAGCCAACACACGGGAGTTCTGCACTTCTGCCCATACAAGGCCTCGAATAGTGCCATCCCGATACTCGAGTGATAGCTATTATTGTAAGTGAACTCCACCAAAGGTAGGTGAGAGTCCTAACTACCCCCGAAGTTCATAACGCAAGACTTTAGCATGTCTTCAAGCATTTGGATCATTCTCTCACTTTTACCGTCGGCTTGAGGATGGTAAGCTGTACGTAACTTCATTCGCGTACCAAGCTCTTTCTGCAAGCCATCCCAAAAGTTCGAACTGAACCGACTATCACGATCCGACATGATAAACAAGGGCACTTCATGCCTCAAAACCACTTCATCGATGTAAAGTTTTGCCAACTTGTCCATCGGTAGTGTCTCGCACATGGCCAAGAAGTGAGTGTTCTTGGTCAACCGATCAACTATCACCCATACGGTATCGTGACCTCGAAGAGTTTTGGGCAACTTAGCATGGTAATATGATCCCATTTCCATTCGGGGATCTCCAAGGGTTGAAGACTCCCATACGACCGTTGATGCTCAACTTTCACTTGTAAGCACTTCACACAATGTTTCACGTAACGTGCCACATCAAGTTTCATTACCGGCCACCAACGGTGTAGCTTCAAGTCTCTATACATCTTTGTACTCCCTGGATGGATGGAATACTTGGACTTATGGGTACCCAAATACGACCATTGAACAATTTCACCCCACGGTTATTCTCCGTTAAGAGCAAACTTTGCTTCGTCATAACTTCCTCTTTGAGATTATCCTCAAACAAAGCTTCTACTTGAGATGCCTTGATTCTCTCAATAAGGCTCGACACTAGCTCGATTCTTGAAAGGGTAGCCCGAATGCTTCCGCTATAGTCCTTCCGACTTAACGCATCGGCCACCACGTTCCCCTTATAGGGATGGTAAAGAAACTTGCAATCATAATCCTTGAGTAACTCGAGCCACCGTCTTTGCCTCATGTTTATCTCTTTTTGATCAAAGACGTATTTCAAACTCTTATAACCTGTGTAGAGCATACATTTTATGCCATAGAGGTAATGCCACCAAAGCTTCAAAGCGAAAACCACCGCCGCCAACTCCAAATCATGGGTAGAGTAATTATTCTCGTGAACTTTGAGTTGCCTTGAGGCGTAGGCGATCACTTTGCCTCTTTGCATCAATACGCAACCCAAACCCTTCTTGGAGGCGTCGCTATAGACTACGAAGTCTTCCGACCCTTCAGGTAGCGACAAGATTGGAGCTTCACACAACTTCTTTTGTAAAGTCCGGAACGCCTTCTCTTGCGCTTCGGTCCAAAAAAAACTTGACATTCTTTTGGGTTAGAGCGGTTAGTGAAGAAGCGATCTTGGAGAAGTCTTGAATAAATCTCTGGTAATAGCCCTCTAGACCCAGGAAGCTTCGTATCTCGGAGGGACTCTTGAGAGGTTCCTAATTCATCATTGCTTCAATTTTTGAGGGATTCACTTTCACCCCGTCACGAGTGACAACGTGGCCCAAGAATTGGACCTTTTCTAACCAAAAGCCGCACTTGGAGAATTTGGCATACAACCTCTCCTTCCTTAACACTTCTAGAACTTCGCGAAGGTGTTGTTCATGCTTCGTCTCGCTCTTGGAATACACGAGTATGTCGTCGATGAACACGATGGCCGGTTTATCGAGGAATGGTCGTCACACCCTACTTATCAAGTCTATGAACACCGTTGGCACGTTAGTTAGACCGAATAGCATTACGAGAAATTCGTAGTGGCCATAATGCGTTCTAAAGGCCATCTTTGGGATGTCATCTTCCTTCACCTTCAATTGACGATATCCCGAACGCAAATCGATCTTTGAGAAAAACCCTGCTCCTTGGAGTTGATCGAATAATTCGTCGATTCTCGGAAGCGGATACTTGTTCTTCACCGTTGCCTTATGAAGTTCACGGTAATCGATACACATTCTCATGGTACCATCCTTCTTATTGACAAATAAGACCGTAGCTCCCCAAGGTGACGAGCTCGGCCTTATGAAGCCCTTTTACAGGAGGTCTTGGAGTTGAGCCATCATTTCTTGCATCTCCGATGGCGCCAACCGGTAAGGGTCTCGAGAAATCGGAGCCTCCCCCGATACCAAGTCAATCTGAAACTCAACTTGACGATCGGGTGGCAAGTCGGGCAAATCTTCCGGGAAGACATCGGGAAACTCGCGCACCACCTTCAAATGAGCAACCCTTCAAAACGTCGTGGATCACTACTTGACTACCATTCTCTATCTCTACCACTAAAGCATCATCTAAGCTACTAGTGTGTAACATCGAATAAATTTAAGGTAAGTACTCACATTTCATGTTTTATTAATCATAGTAGATTATGAATTTGGAGTCCCTTGGTGTATAAACTTATTCACATTTGGTATAGTCTTGTTATGCTTTAATTGACATATCTACCTATGTGTGCGTTATCGAGTAGAAATGGGATTTTTGAGTCTCGGGGGTGCGGTGCGACAGTGCCCAGGGATTGTACCGCGGCCTGGAAGGCTGGCGCGATAGTTCCACCGCGATAGTGACATGGTATACCTAGACTTAGACTGGTTGTGCTTATAGGATTACTGTCCAAATGGGTTGAGCATTCCTAGGTGGGGAGAGTATTAGGATTACGGAAGTGCATTGATTGAAATTTGTAATGATGACAACGAGGATTCTTATGTAAAGTACGTTCACAATCTCACTTGGCCAGTGTTGTTCTGAATTTATGATTACGTGAGCATGCTTGGGATTGTTATTATGATGATTAATCGTTGCAGTGGTACGTATTGAACCGTTTATCTTCTAAAGAATTAACCAATATGACATTTATCATGTGTGATAGCTCACAATGGTAAACACGAGGAGTCGGGTTGGGGCGACCGAGGATGCGAATGAGGCGAGTGTAACCACCCCGGAAACTACGAGGCAAGCAAACCTAACGACAAACTGAGTCGTCCCACCGGTTCCCCAAATGCTAGAAGGAATCGTAGACGAAGTTCCTCAAGTGAACTTGGAAACCGAGAATCCGATTATTCAAGAGGTGGACCCTCAATCGGTCCTATTGGCTAGCATAATGCAGATGATGAACTCCACGATGGACAAACGGGATGAGAAATTTACGAAGTTGTTGGAGGACCAAGACACGAGTAAACGGAGACATGAAGCAGTGGGGGATAATGTGGCGAATGGATCGGGTGGTGCCGAAAATGTAATTGGAACGGAGGAGCATGCAACTAGAACCGAAAAGAGGAAGGATGGGGGTTGCTCTTTCAAGACTTTCCTTTGTAGTTGGGCTCCCGAGTTCTTCGAAACGACCGATCCATTAGCGTGTATGAAATGGATTCAGGATGTGGAAATGGCATTCGAGTCAAGCGAGTGCACGGACTCTCAACGGGTCAAGTTTGCATCCCAACTGCTCAGAGGGAATGCACTGAGTTGGTGGAATGTTACCAGAAGGACTCTTACGCCGGAGGTTCTGGCCAAGTTCACTTGGCCAACCTTCAAGAAGAAGATCATGGAGAAATATTGCAACGAGAGGGCGCTTGACAAAATAGAAGAAGAGTTCCGCAATTTGAAGAAGGGCAATTTGTCTATTTCCAACTACGCGAATCAGTTCATGGATAAACTCAGCTTAGTTGAACACTTGGCAACTGATGAGGGGTCGAAGATAAAAGATTTCGTAAAGGGTTTACCGGAGGAAATGAAGACGGGTGTGAGGAACGCTCTAAAGGTCACTTTACAAGAAGTGATCGAAGCATCTCAATTGGTAGAGGACGACATAGTTCAAGAGAGGGAGGAGAAGAAGCAACAAGGAGAGAAGAGAAAATGGGAAGGGCCGATCGGGCCCGCACGACCATCCAAACCCTTCAACGGGGGAAGGAACTTTGAGCCACGGTGTGAGGCAAGATGGTGCCCCAAGTGTAGAAGTAAGCATTTCGGGCCTTGTAATCCAAAACCTTTCTCCAGCTCTATCGAGTGCTTTAAATGTGGGCGGAAGGACCATTTGAGTAGGGATTGCCCCTCCCAAGGGGGAGTCTGTTATGAGTGTCGGGAACCGGGGCACATCAAGAGAAATTGTCCTAAGCTAGCGAGGGGTCATCAAGGGGTTCCGAGCGTGGTCGTGCCGAAGAAGGAGATCCAACCAAAAGCACCAAGTCGAGCCTTTCAGATGACGGTGGACGAAGCAAGAGAGACGGCGGATGTTGTGTCGGGTCGTTTCTAGTGAACTCTCTACCTACCCGTGTGTTGTTTGATTCCGGTGCGAACTGATCTTTTGTGTCCATTTCGTTTTGCAAGAATTTATCTACTCCTATTAGTGTATTGAATGATGCTCTAGTGGTGGAGGTAGCCAATGGAGATCATTTGTTGGTTCGGGAATGTTATGTCGAGTGTACCATAGAGCTAGATGGGGTGTCCTTCGTTATAGACTTGTTACCGGCAAACATCGGGGGGTTCGATGTGATCGTTGGGATGGATTGGTTATCCAAGAATAATACCGGTATATTCTGCTCTAAGAAGCTAAGTCGTGTACCATTGTCGAAGGGTGGAGAAGTGATAGTCTATGGGGAGAAGAATCGAAGGGTGAACATGATTATTTCGTCAATCAAGGCGCGGAAGAACCTAGCCAAGGGGTGTACCTCATACTTGGCCTACGTGATAAATGCAAAGTTAGAGAAGAGGAAAGTGGAAGACGTGGACGTGGTGCGCGACTACCCGGATGTTTTTCCGGAAGATCTACCCGGACTACCACCAGAACGACAAGTAGAGTTCCACATCGATCTCACTCCGGGAGCCGCTCCAATAGCTCGCGCTCCTTACCGCCTAGCCCCGACGGAAATGCAAGAGATGATGACTCAACTACAAGAACTTCTTGAGAAGGGATTCATACGTCTGAGCTCGTCGCCGTGGGGAGCTCCAGTTTTATTTGTGAAGAAAAAGGACGGGTCGATACGAATGTGTATCGACTACCGTGAACTCAACAAGGTCGCCGTGAAGAATAAGTACCCACTTCCTCGGATCAATAACCTTTTCGATCAACTACAAGGAGTGGGGTGTTTTTCCTAAGATAGATATGCGGTCCGGTTACCATCAGGTACAAGTAAAGGAGAGCGATATTCCAAAGACGGCGTTTCGGACGAGATACGGTCACTACGAGTTCCTAGTCATGCCATTCGGGTTGACAAATGTTTCGGCCGTATTTATGGACTTAATGAACCGAGTATGTCGACCCTTATTGGACAAGTCGGTCATAGTCTTTATCAACGATATTCTTATCTACTCTCGGGACGAGGTGGAGCATCGACAACATTTTGCGAGAAGTTTTAGAGATTCTTCGGAAGGAGAAGTTATTTGCGAAGTTTTCAAAATGTGAATTTTGGCTCCAAGAACTCCAATTCTTGGGCCATGTTGTATCCGAGGACGGAGTGAACATGGATCCGACGAAGATAGAAGCTTTGATGAATTGGGAGCCGCTGACGAGTCCAACGGAAATAAGGAGTTTCTTGGGCTTAGCCGGATACTATCGGCGGTTTATTCAAGATTTTTCGAAGATTGCCTCTCCACTCACATCGTTAAAAAGGAAGAACGTTAAGTTCTTGATCGAGACATAAGAGAAAGCCTTTCGGACCCTTCAAAGGAAGTTATGCGAAGCACCGATCCTATCCTTACCCGAAGGATCCGAAGACTTCGTGGTTTTTAGTGATGCCTCTAAGTTGGGTCTCGGGTGCGTTTTGATGCAAAGAGGGAAGGTGATTGTGTATGCATCGCGACAACTCAAGGATCACGAGAAGAATTACCCTACGCACGACTTGGAGTTAGCGGCGGTGGTATTTACCTTGAAGCTATGGCAACATTACCTCTACGGGACGAAGTGTACTTTATTCACCGATCATAAAAGTTTGAAGTATATATTCAACTAAAAGGACGTCAATATGTGGCAACGAATATAGTTGGAACTCCTAAAAGATTACGACTGTGAGTTACTTTACCACCCCGGCAAAGCCAACGTTGTGGCGGATGCTTTGAGTCGAAAAAGTTATGGGAGTGAAGTCAAAGTCACTCTTTCAAGGATCGACATGATATCAAGCTTAGTGGAGAACGTGAATAAGAGTCAAGCCAAGGCACTTCGTGAAGAGAACCTCAAGGCCGAGATCATGGTGAAGCAACGGGAAATACTAATGGAAGATAGTCGTGGCCTTAAGCTATTCCAAGGAAGGATTTGGGTGCCGAAGATTGGGGGAAACCATGAGTTGCTTTTGGCGGAGGCGCACAAGTCAAAGTACTCCATACATCCCGGTAGCACCAAGATGTATAGGGATTTGAAACTTCACTATTGGTGGCCGGTGATGAAGCTTGATGTGGTCAACTATGTGGAAAGATGCGTCACTTGCCTTCAAGTCAAAGCGGAGCATCAAAGACCTTATGGAAGCTTGCAACCATTGACCATTCCGGAATGGAAGTGGGAACATATCACAATGGATTTCGTCACCAAGCTACCAAGGACCTTGAAGGGACACGACACCATTGGGTGGTGGTGGATCGACTCACAAAGAGCGCGCACTTCTTAGCGATACGGGAGACCTTACCGATGGATAAATTAGCTAAACTCTACATTGAAGAAGTAGTGTCACGTCACAGTGTTCCACTATCCATAGTTTCGGATCGGGATAGTCGGTTCACTTCCAAGTTTTGGGATGGGTTACAAAAGGAGTTAGGCACGAAGGTCAAACTGAGCACGACTTACCACCCCCAAACCAACGGGCTAAGTGAGAGGACCATCCAAACTCTCAAGGACATGCTTCATTCATGCGTCATAGACTTTAGGGGGAATTGGGATTCACACTTTCCATTAGTGGAATTCGCGTACAACAACAGTTACCATTCTAGCATCGGAATGACACCATTCGAGGAACTTTACGGACGAAAGTGTAGGACACCGGTGTGTTGGCTCGAGGCGGGAGAGAAACAATTTGTGGGACTGGAAATCATACAAGAAACGGCCGACAAGATGAAAAATATCAGGGAGCGTTTGAAGGCGGCTCAAGATCGGCAAAAGAGCTACGTAGACAAAAAGCGAAGACCGGTCGAATTCCAAGTGGGGGAGTGGGTTATGTTAAAGGTGTCACCATGGAAGGGAATCATCCGTTTTGGGAAGCGCGGAAAACTTAGTCCTCGCTTTCTTGGACCCTTCACCATCTTGGAGAAAGTTAGACTCCAAGCCTATAGATTGGACTTGCCACCAGAAATGGACGGAATCCACCCTATGTTTCACGTGTGTTACCTTCGCAAGTGCCTAGCCGAGAAGGAAAGTGTTATTCCTTTGACAGAAATTCGGGTGGAAAACAGTAATCGATGTGTGGAAGAACCTGAAGCCATATTGGAGTCAAAGACGAAGCAATTGCGACACAAAGAAGTAACAATGGTAAAGGTCCAATGGAAGCACCACCGAGGTGCAAATGTGACATGGGAGTCGGAAGAGGACATGAGAAAGAGATGCCCTCACTTATTTTGAATTACCAAGATTTCGGAGACGAAATCCATATTAGGAGGGGAGAATTGTAACATCAGAGAAATTTAAGGTAAGTACTCACGTTTCGCGTTTTATTAATCATACTAGATTATGAATTTAGAGTCCCTTGGTATATAAACTTATTCACATTTGGTATAGTCTTGTTATGCTTTTATTGACATATCTACCTATGCGTGCGCTATCGAGTTGAAATGGGATTTTCGAGTCTCGGGGGTGCAGTGCGACAGTGCCACGCGACAGTGCCAAGGGCACAGTCGCAGGGCACATTCGCGGGGATTATATCGCGACCTGGAAGGCTGGAGTGATAGTGCCACCGCGATGGTGACATGGGCACTGTCGCTGGTCACTATTGTGTGGTATGTACCGTAGGTTGATGGAGTGGCGCGATTGTGCCCCCGCGACAGTGTTATGGGCACAATCGCCGGGCACTGTCGTCGATGGGGACTGAGAGTATAAAAACTCAACTTTGACCATTTTAACTTCATTTTCTCACTACTATCGATTTAGAGCTGGTTTGGAGAGTGTTTGGGCGATTTTCCTCCATCTCAAAACCTTCCAACCCTTACTAAACCCTAGGGTAAGTGGAGAGCATTGATTGGTGATTAAGGAAGTTGAAGGAGCATTTAAGGCACAATCAAGTCCCTACCTTCTCACCATCTCAACCTAGTTTCTAGGGTTCCATCTAAAAACCCTAGATAGTGAGTTTCTACTAACCATTTTCAAATGAGATACATATCTTGTGTGATTACTTGTCAAACATTTCATATGTATGTATAAATCTGATCACCTGATAAGTTTGACCTAACTGCTACTTTTGAGATTATTGAGATTTTAGTTATGGTTCTTCATCTGGACCTTGATGATGTTATTATTGATATTATTTAATTATGGCTATGTGTTATCATGTGAACCATGGGCATTATTCTTGAACTTTCACATTTTAGAGTTTTGTACCTAAAATATGATTGGGACTATGTGAAGTCTTGTACATGCATTTTGTTTCCATGGGTTACGTTTGAAGATGGAAATTTTATGTATGTCGAATGAACTATGAGTAAACGCTAGGAGGATGTAGTCTAGGGTGCCACCATGATGGTATGCACCTAGACTTCCGCCATTTGAAGTAATGACTGAGAGGTAGTCTTTAAATGTGACGGGCCTTCGGGATGTTGCTCAAGCGAGTAAACATCAAGATGCATTGACTTGAGGTGGAACTCAATAGTGTGATGGGTCTCCCCCATTGATTCTTGTATGGTCTTTATGTCTACAAATGATTTAACTGTTTATGCCATGAATATTGTTCAACTCACTAGGCTCGTTTAGCCTAACACTTGATTGGTTGATGTGTATCTCAGGTTCTAGCGGCGCGATTGCCAAGAAGGTTTAGCAGGCCTTTAGGATGTGAGCTTGGGGGCTTTCGCCATTATAGAAGACGATTGTTTTGGATGTAGACGACAACCAATTGTAATCTTATTTCTTGTTTAAAAATTAGATTGAGAGGTTGTTATCCTCATCTCATTGTTATTACAAATTTGTAATTATACAGGCGTATATTGTTTCTTTTGAGCGAGCTCATGCTTTGGCATTAAATGGATTACCATATTTCCCTTTTCCGGAAATTTTTGTTTGTCCCATTTTTGGGGTGTTACATAGTGGTCATGGCAAGATTTTGGCAAAAAGATTCAAACACGAAAGAGAAACTAGCACCAGAATCAAATAGCACACGAGCAGGTACGGAGTTTAGGAGAAACGTACCCGATACCACGTCGGTAGATGCCTTGGCCTCATCGGTCGTCATCTGAAAGGCTCGACCAGGAACCCTGGGAGGGTTCTCCTTCTTCTCTGGGGTACTCCTCGTCCTCCATTTCGGACAATCCTTCCGGAAATGTCCCGACATTTTGCATTCAAAGCAGACGATTCCCTTGACTAGGCAATACTTGGTAGCATGATCAGGCTTCCCACACTTGGCACAAGAGGTGGGTTGGAGTTACAGTTGTCGTGGTGCTTGCTTCGGCATCTTAGGCACCATCGCACCTCTCGGCGGTTATCAAAGCTTCTCCCCCCGTTGAAGGGTCTCGACCTCTTGAGAGGCCTGGGGTTGCTTTCCCATATCCTCTTGTCTCCCACCACCACTGCCTTCACCACTTTGTCTCTTGTGTAGACATCTTCCATGATTTGCGCTTCCTCTATTGTCTCACGAAGATTAGAGGCTTTAGAGTTGTGGACCATGGACATAATGTCTGTCGGTAGGCCTTTGAGATAGGCCTTTATCTTCTCTTTCTCCGTCGGGGCCACATGCCCCACTAGCCCCCATTTCTCCATGAATTAACGAGTATACTCTCTTACCGTCAAGTTTCCCTTCTTGAGAGTCCGGAACTCTTCTTCAGTATGATCCATGACCCTCTCATTACAGTACTCCTCCTAAACCTTCTTCTTGAATCTGGCCCAAGTCAGTTGAGCCAAAATGGTAGGGAGAGGGTGGACTTGGTGACATTCCACCATGTGAGTGTCGGGCCCCTAAGCATTTGGGAACCAAACCTCACTCTCTGATCTTCCTCGCACTCGGATGAGTCAAAGGCCTGTTCGATCTCTTGGATCTACTTCATGAAAGCAACTGGGTCTTCAGAACCGTAGAACTCTGGTGGCTTGCAACACAGGAAGGATTTATATGAGCAAGCTCCCTTGCCTTGCCTCACAACGACAGTCGTCGGTTCTTCGGTTCAGTTCATATGACATGTACCACCGGATCCAACCATTTTGACATTCTCCGCAACCATCTCGTTCCTCCGGTTGCTTACATCACGATCCTCGACCACCTTTAGAAGGAACTCTTGCTGCTTGGCCATGGCTTCATTCATCATCAGCATCATACTGGCCATCATCTCAGATTGGGGAGTTGCCTCACAAATAATCGGGTTGGATGAAGCTAGGTCCACCCGTGGACTGATCTCAGGCCCTCCACCTAGCAATGGTGGGATAGGTGGGCGTACAACGACCTTAACCTTCTCCGGTTGATCAGCCGTTGAAGCAATCGCCTCGCCACCGTCCGCACGTGTATGTGGTCTACCACGCGTACTAATCATTCTTGATCTGCCACACACGACAAGGAATATGAGTAAGAAAGAGATTAACAAAATTAAGCACGAAGGAACGTACTACTACATTCATCAATTGTCATAACAATAGTAAACCAAGCACACTCACGTAAAACATCTTCATAATAACGTTAGCTAAGTGAAATTATAACATATGATACGTAAGAATTCTCGTTACCTCCACCACAACGCTCGATTAACATAATTTTCGTCGACTCTAAGACCAACCCATCTTAGAAATTCTACCCAATCTCACAAATCAATACTTAATAATCTCAGCTTAAGTCTAGACATCTTACATTCATGTCTAGTTCACTTAAACTAGAGCTCTGATACCAACTTGTAACACCCTAAAATTTAGAGTAAATTTAAAATTTGAAAATTCGGCAACATGATGTCTATAATTGGAGTAAACCACCCAAACGAGTAAATGTATAATAGCGTTTATAAAATCGGTGAATGAAAAATATAACTGACAACAAACTAATCTAAACATTTTACATCTAGATTATATTGGTTGTCAATCCAAAATCCCAAAATAATGTAACTTTTGCACGCCTCAACTCCAAAGTATCTATCACCCAAAAATTGCCTCAAAACCCTTAACACTCTTCCCTCAAACCTGCGGCGACCCACCGCTAAGGAACCTGTTATACACATCATTTAAGAAAAAGTGTTAGTCTTACTCCTAGTGAGAACAAACAGTTTATATCAATGTTTAGAATTTATTTAAAAGGAACGAGCAAGAAATCTTTCAAAGAGTTAGATTCATAAATTGTTATAATCAATCACATAAGGACCCTTCGGTCCAAAATACATCTTGCGATGACGGGGGAGACCCGGTTTTCCAAATTCCAAGGATCGTGGCGGAACACAAAAGTAAGCAACTTTCCGAGTTATTGAGCTCACCATACTAGGATCAAGGTCACGAACTCGCCGGCTCGTACTCAGATGTGGGGGAGGGCACCCAATGATCCTAGCCATACTCATTCGTTAGGATTTACATTTACTACCCACGGCTAGTATCCGGTCCCACATAACCGTACCAAGTTGCCTTTCTAGGGTCCAATGTCTCAACTAGTTACAAACAGGGTTTAACTCAAAAATTAAGCCGACTCTATACCTATGGATCCACTAGTAATAAGGCTTGTCACAGTTACATTTGTGACAAACTATAATCACACATATAGTTTCAACCAAGTTTTCCATCAAAATTAACTTCTTTGCATAAACAATGTTTAGATGGACCCAAATCAATTTAATAGTCCAACCATGACCATTTCCATTTTCCCAAATGGGTCTTTCGTAAGATAAATGTGCCAAAAGTTCCATAAGCATAAGAAGATACATTTTTAGCTCTATTATAATACCCCAAATGTTTCATATTCCAAAATACCCTTATTTTCCAAGTATACTCACTACATAGAAAAGATTATGGAGGTGACTAACATAAGTTCATCCAAGTATTCAACTCCAAATATATGAACTATAAACATTTTATAACTCAAACCTAAGAGCTCTTTATCATACTTTCAAAATAATAGAAACCCCAGTAATCTCCAAAATGTCAAGTTAGGTCAAAACGTTTTTTGTAACACCCTGAAATCTCTAGCCGAAGGGAAGGCAAAAAACGCCAACAGTGCCTTGCACAAACCTCCACATGAGTTGAGTCTTGTTAGGAACCACGCAAGGCTTTATTTGCTCGTGACTCCAGAGGCCCGCACGACCCTCCGCACGAGTCCATCCGCGCCAAGGCCCGTGCGCGGCCACTGTGCTTTTATAAAATGAAATAATCCAGCCTCCACCCCCATTTCCTCTCAAAACCCTAAAACTCCTCCCCCTCTCCTCTCCCAAAATCGATCCCTCACAGCCCCTCATAAACCCTAACCCATTTTGGAATTGTTCCTCCTAAAGAAAAGTATTTCTTCTTCATCTAGCTAGTTTTGGAAAAACTAGAACCACAATCCTTCCACCTTCATCTTCTTCACCAAACTTTCTAGAGTTTCACCCAACCCCTTTCACCATTTTTGAAGATTGGAAGCTTATGGCTCATCTTGGTGACCTAGAGGTATCTTGGTTGGTGGATTCAAGTTATGGTTAAGGTAATCCTCTATTTTCTTCAACTATGGAAGTTAGGGTTTCGGTATCAGTTGAGGTCTTCATGTTTAATATTTGGGGAATGTTTCTAAATGATTGGATGTAAATATTTATGGTTGAAATTTATGGATCTAGGTTTTGGAATTTTTGGCTTTGAAGATTCAAGTTTCTTCAAGGAAGCTCTAAGTGGAGTAAAATCTAGATTTAGCCTAAATCTAGCAAGGTGAGTTCAAGTTGATTTGTGAAAACGGTGTACATGCCAAAATGTCAAATTTTAAATGTTTATATATTTTACATGAAATTATCAATTGTTGAATTATTTGATGCGTTTGGATTATTTGAAGTGTTTAACTTTATAAACTTTGTAAAACACCCACATTGGGGATTTTGGGCATTTTGACAAATAAATCACAAGTATTTGTATTTTAATGAGTTATTTTGTGGAAGTAGATATTTTGAGTATAAATGTACATTTAATGTGTGTTTTGGAGAAATGATTGATTTTGTGTTATGGGACGTTTTTGAAAGAATAAATGGTATAGACTCATTTGGAAAATGATTTGTCTTAATCTAAATTGTGTTGGAGTTATTCATGTATTTTGGAGCATGTGTTTGCATAAACGTTGGTCGATTGCGTTTTATTTCGTTTTGTGGATTTTAGCATATCGCTATTTGATTGGTTGAACTTAAGGCCCGGTCCTTCGTCTTTGTCAGGTCTTGGGGATATTTGTCTGGTTTTAATAAATTAAAGAGGGGTTTGGGTGTGAGTTGTATCTATTGCACTTTATTTTGGAGAATACATGGTTTGAGTGCGTGTGTCATTTATTTAGAGTCATGTATTTTAGACTGTAATGCATTGGATCCATAGGCATGTAAGTCAGTCATATTTAAGGGTAAGGAGTCTTGATATTCTCACCTTGGGAATTATGTCGTGTTGGCATTGTTGTTGTCATGGTCGTTTTGCAGAGAGGAACCTTTATGGGTTGTACTTCGGGACCATGGGTTTTGTGATTTGATGTTCTAATTCTTATGCACGAGGGTTAGATATCATGAGTTATCAAGTAAGGAGTTGGGGCTCCTATCTTGAATGCTAGGGAGTAGGCACTAGGGGTCGAATGAGTACCCTGAGGATGAAACTCCACTAAAGACCGAACATACACTAAGATCGCGTATCCTTAAGGTGAAGCTCGACACGACCACTGAGGTTTAATCAGGGTTGATGTCTTACAGTCATTATTTGCCAAGGGATTAGTCTAGGCATAGCCTAGGACACCCTTCCCAAAAAAAACATTTTATAACTCAAACCTAAGAGCTCTTTATCATACTTGCAAAATAATAGAAACCCCAATAATCCCCAAAAATGTCAAGTTAGGTCAAAACGTTTTTAAACAAGAATAATGAACAAGGGGATGATTATGAGTCTAAAATCATGATTTTGACATGTATAAGGTTTTAAAAATGGAGAATGTACTCACAATATGGGTTTTATCAAAAACCCTAGTAAACCCTAGATGGTGGAGGAAAGTGACTATCTGACACTTGAAGCTTGACACCACCTTGAGACTCTTCTTAAATAAGGTAGATGAAGGTAGATCTTGAGGATTTAATGCACCTTAGGGTTGGATGAGAAGAAGTAAATGAAGAGGGAGAAAAGAGGCTGAAAATCATCCAAGCAAAGAGAGAAATGTGAGATAATGAAATCAGATCCCAATTCTCTCCTTTTAAACCTCTTTAAAACAGCCCTTGGGCCCGCACGCGATTGTGCCAGGCACGACACAATCGCAGGGCACTATCGCCCGGATTGTACCGTGGGTCTCGACCATGGTGCGATAGTGACAGCGAGTATGACATCCAAGCACTCTCGTCGGTCGTACTCACAGAACTTGTACCGTAAGTGGGGAGTCCCACGTGATTGTGCCCACAGCGACTATGACATGGGCACTCTCGCCGGTCACGGTTGCCGGCCACTCCCAAACTTCGAAAAATGCAGATTTCGTTCATAAACCAAAAAGTAACCAAACTCGAGATTTAAGATTAGGAACAACGTTCAAAGTTGGCATTAAGAAGATTCCCTCGAAGAATGATGAAAAAGGGACTTACTTGGATTTCCGGGGTGTTACAGTTGTGGCCTTGCTGTGGTCCTAAGGCTTGAAGCTTGTCGTGGTCTTAAGGCTTGAAGCTTGACCTCGTCACCACGCGATACCTCAAACCATTTAGGATCTTAATTAAATGTAGAAAAAATATACTTAAAATATTATGTTTTTTAAGAAAATAATGTAACCCGTTGAAAAAAAAATTGTGTTCACAAAATTGTATACCGTTTTACACCAAAATGATTGAGAATCATCTACAAATGTTGTCGAGTACCATTTTTCATGTCGAAAACGAAAAATAAATATATCATTTGACGGGTGTATGTATGTAAATTTTAATTCTTAATCTTATTTTAAATGGTAAATAATATAGTAGGACACCTATACCTCATTTTATATAATTTTCAACTTCAATCAAAATATCTATTCAGTTTTACAATACAAATGGAATTGAGTAATGATGTATAACTTGTGGGGACGGATTGTGAAAGTTGATTAAAAAAACAATTTAAATAGACCGGTCATTAAGATCTTCCGTACATAATTGAATAACATCGTTCCACACATGTCCAAAAATCAGTTTTCGCTTGAAACAATTCATTCAAATTTGTAACTATTAATTATTTCCATATTATTTCACGTTCATCTCATTGTGACCTACTTTTGGTTATCTCCCCATCTAACTCATGCATCAAAAGTCTACAAAAATGTCAAAATTCATCACTCCATCTTGCATATCGTAACAGACAAAATCATAGATTTAAAACACGAGTTTTGAGTTTCGATCCTAGATGAATCTAAGGCATGAAAATGCAAAGCAATATATTTTAAACACGAGTTTTGGGTTTTGGATTCTGAGTGAATATAAGGCATGAAAACGATATTATATGTCACTAAACTTTGGAACATATGTAGAAATAGATTATGCATTAGCAATTGTTCCATGTGCTTAAACATTATTCATGATAATTGTGTGGAACTAAATTCTAAGAGATGCTTCTTATATATTCCTTTCTGTTTATAGACAATTTCGGTCTTCAGGTGCATCCCATGTGACAAACGACATTTTTGTTGTTGGTCCATCTTTCAGGTTCAAGACTTTTGAAAGTACCTATGGGTATTATATTCTACTATGTTCTCGTTCTTGCAGTTGTTTTCATCATGTGTAACGGTATGCGCAACAATAAAATTGAACATTTTTTCTTGTGATGTACGCATATAACAAGCTCAATGCCTATATCATTTGTTATCGTTGTACTAGTTGTTGAAGTACTGATTTACTGATTTTATTGAAGGCAAAATAATGTATTATTAATGTCGGATTCATTCTTTAACACATGTTGTGTGACTTGTGTCATTTGAACAGATTTCAATTTTTGAGACACATCATGTGACCTTAACTTGTAATCACTTGCTTTAGTTAGAATTTTAAACGTTATTTTAGCATATTGGATGAAATATCTTATTCAATAAGACATGTACAATTGTTTGTTTGAAACATATTTAACATAAATGGATTTATCATATCAGTTAATAGGGGCTTTTGTTCTCCATCAAGACTATGTTCGGCAAACTGACTGATAAGTTAGTTGTTAGCTGATAAGTTAGCTGATGAATAAATAATGTTTGGCAAAAGCTAGTTGATAAGCTAGATGAAAAATGTAAAATTACCAAAGATGACATCTTAAAAAATTAGTCAATTACAATATTTCATAATATAGTTAAAACAAATCATTAATAATATAATATCTAAATTATGTTTCCTTCTTTTGTTGGTTATAAAATTGCCTTTAAAAAATATATATATATATATATATATAAATAAGCGTGACAACTGTCCGAATCATTTGACACTTCTCCCTCTTTGGAATTGAATTAATAGTAGCTCTTTTTTATTGACTTCCTCCTTTTTTATATCTATTCCTTTGGATGAGATGACGGTGAGAAAAAACAGTAATATAATATGTTTATGACAAACAAAAATCACAATCACACAATAATGACTAATATCACTAAAATTAAAAAAAATTAAAAATTAACAAAGTGTCTTGAAAATCTTGTAACTTTACACGTGGTAAGATTAGAAATTTGGAGATGAACAACAAGGGGTTTTCTTTTTTTTTTTGAACGGCAAGTTAACACACGCACACGTTTCCGGGGTATCCGGGCTCCCACTTAAGGGTGCCACCCGACTAATCCCCGTCGATCACGACCCAGCCCAATTAAGGGCACCACTATGTGGCAGGACCATGATCATGGATGTCACAGGATGCTCACCACGGGGTTCGAACCTGGGTAGTCAGGGATACCATCCACTGACCCCCCCAGGATGTTACCTTACCACTGGGCTACAACATGAAGGACAACAACAAGGGGTTTTCATTGAAGCGACTTACCGGTGGTGAAGAACTTCTATAGGAGTAGTGTCAATATAAGGGTAAAAAGGGGTCACCAAAGATACATAATCGACTAAAGTATTAGGAGTAGAGGTTTGCAGAAATTCAACCGATCCAATAGGAACCGACCGATCATAATTGAATATCCAATTGTAATTGGATCGGATCGGATTGAAAATCTCAACATCCAATTTGGATCGGTCGGTTCTTGGATGGCAGTCCAAAATCGTCCGAACCGACCAACATCTAATTACCCATCCAATTAACCATCTAATTACCATTCAGTTTTTCATCCAACTATCATCCAATTATTATTTTTTTGCAATTTGCTTAAATCTAAATTTGTTTTGTGTTGGTTTTTGAATTCTTAGTCTCACTTATGTTGGTTTTAACACAAACTAAAAGTAATTAATTAGAACATTGCATTAAATTAACACGTTGGATGGATCCGATCTAATCATCCATTGGATGTCGGATGGATCCAGTCTGATCCAATGGATATCCAATAAGAATATACAATGGATATCCAATCTGATCCAATAGATATCCAATAAGAACATCCAATGGATGGAACCGAACCGATCCAATCATCCATTGGATTGGAAAAATCCAACATCCAATTGATGATTGGATCGGTTCGGTTGGGAAAATCCTGATAAGGACAATATTTCAACCAAATCTCATGATTCAATCAAGGATACCAATAGTTAATTTTGATTCTCTACATTATTATTGTAATATCATTTTTTGTTTAAAATTATTCTTGTGAATATTTTTTATTTAATAGTCATAAATAGGTTGATTTGTTTCCCTCTCAATGAGGTGCAATTGTATGTATAAATAGTCTTCATTATTGTTAATAAAACTCATCAAGCCTTTTCATCTCTTATATGGTATCAGAGCCCTAATCAATCTTTTCTCCCAACCAATTTCTTATCATGGCAAGCAACGGCAACACCATTCCTAACTCATATGAACCTTCAAAACCTTTTGTTCTAATCAACTTCCCCAACGTCATCAAACTTTCTCCTACTAACTATATATCTTGGAAATCTCAAGTTCAATCCATTCTCTTTGGCCATGACCTACTCAATTTCGTCGATGGCTCCTACCCTTGCCCACCCGCAACCATTACAAAAGACACCAAAATCGAATCCAATCCGGCATATCAAACTTGGCAACGCCAAGATAAACTCATCTTTGGGAGCCTTCTTGGCACCCTCTCCCCTACCATTGTTCCTCTTGTCGCTCATGCCACTGCCACTCATGATGCTTGGACCACCCTCGCCACTACCTATGCCAACCCCTCTCGTGGTCACCTTCTCCAAATTAAATATCGTTTGGACCCGCTTTCTAAAACCAACCAAACCATCACTGAATACGTGCAATCTATTAAAGCATGTACCAATGAACTATCAATCATGGGTAAACCCATGGACAATGAAGACATCATAGCCAAAGTTCTCAAAGGCCTTGACTATGATTCCTACAAACCCATCATTGATGTCGTTCATGTGCGTGACTCTCTTATAACCTTTGAAGCTCTCCATGAGAAGCTTATCAATCATGAAATCACTCTAAAAAATCAACCCCAACCATCTTCCTTTCCCGCTTCCGTTCATGTTGCCACCTACCGTCCCAACCAAAATTGTTCTTACTCTCGCAACACCACCACCCCCCGCCTCCTTCCCACCCCAAACAACCGTAACACTACCACCCCTGACTTCCTTCATACCCCAAACAACCGCAACACCACCAACAACAACCGCACCTCAAAACCTTATCTCGGTAAGTGTCAATGGTGTCGTCATGTGGGTCACGTTGTTTCTCAATGCCCCATCTTCAAACAACTTTTCCCTCACATAGTTTTTCCTACATCCCCCGTTGGTCCGAATTCAACCCAACTTTCTCGCCCTATCACCCCTCAAGCTAATGTTGCTACATTTTCTAATCCCCCTTCTCCTTCATGGATCATGGATAGTGGTGCCACTCACCATGTCACAAATGATTTGGCCAACCTATTTGTACATGCCCCTTATGATGGCTCCGATGAGCTCATCATTGGTGATGGTTCCTCTCTCCCGATATCTCATATTGGTTCTTTCTCTCTCTCTACTTCTCATAAATTATTTAAATTCTCTAATGTTTTATTTGTACCATCAATATCTCAAAACATTCTCTCTATTTCTCAATTTTGCATGGAAAATAATGCCTTTGTTGAATTCTTACCTACTTCTTTTTGTATTAAGGATCGCTCGACGGACCTCACTCTTCTCCAAGGGCCAACTAATGGGGGCATCTATGAATGAAGCCCATCACCTCCTCTCGTTCACTCAAGCATGGTCGTCCCTCCCCCTAATTGGCATCACCGTTTGGGTCACCCCTCTATTGATATTACTAAAACCCTACGGAGTCAAGTGTCATTAAAATTTTCTTCTTTTGAGTCTAGTTATAATTCTTGCAATATTAATAAAAGTCATAAACTACCATTCTCCAAGTCTACTCTTACTTCTACAGCTCCGTTAGAACTAATATTTACGGGACGTTTGGACGGATCCTATTCTTTTATATGACAATTTTAAATATTATGTCATTTTCGTTGATCATTTTACTAAATATATTTGGTTATACCCCCTTAAACAAAAACCGGACACCGCCTCAACTTTTCAACAGTTTCGTGCTCTAGTTGAAAATTTCTTCAATAGTCCTATTATCCATTTATTCTCCGACAATGGTGGGGAATACCTCAAACTTACTCCTAATCTCTTAACTAATGGCATCTCTCGTCTCACATCCCACCCCATACACCCGAACATAATGGGTATGCCGAACGACGACACTGTCACATTGTTGAAACGGGTCTCACACTTTGATCACATGCCAACCTCCTCCTTACTTTTTGGCCCCACGCTTTTACAACGACTACATATTTAATAAATCGTCTCCCTACTCCTACTCTCCACCATTCTTCTCCATACCTCATTCTTTTCAATACCACCCCTTTTTACACCAAACTCCGAAGCTTTGGTTGTCTTTGTTATCCATGGTTAAAGCCATACAACACAAACAAAATGCAACCTAAATCCATCCCTTGTATATTCGTTGGTTACTCTCCCACTTAAAGTGCGTATTATTGTCTCGATTCAAGAACCAACAAAGTTTACACTTCTCGCCATGTCAAATTTATTGAGTCACAATTTCCTTATTCTACTCTATGCTCCGCACCATCCACCTCCCCCACTATAAATACTCATGAGCGGTGCACCCTTTCTCTACCTCTTCCTTGCAACACTAATGTCACCCCAACCAACCCCCCAATACCACCTTCCATAACTCCCTCAACCACTTTAGCCGACAATCCTCCTTTACCCTCACATAATTCTATTTCTCCTCCTCCTAATCCCACTCCATCGGATCAAAGTATACCATCTTCCTCCATCGCATCCTCACCTACATCCTTACCTCCACCAACCCGTACCATCATCACCCGTCTCACTAATAGCATCATCAAACCCAATCCTAAATACATTAACCATGTGTCTCTCCCTCCTCCCCACACTTCTACAAGTGCCACAAAATCTCTCAAAGACCCAACATGGCGTCAAGCCATGCAACTTGAATTTGATGCCCTTACCGGTAACAACACTTGGCACCTCGTTCCTCCTCATGCTTCTCAAAATGTCGTTGGTTTTAAATGGGTATTTCACATCAAATATAATCCAAATGGCTCCATTGAACGATGCAAAGCCCGACTTGTTGCAAAGGGATTTCACCAATGCCCCGACATTAACTACTCCGAAACCTTTAGCCCAGTCGTAAAACCTACCACTGTTCGCCTCATTCTATCCCTAGCCATTTCTCGTGGTTGGTCTCCTCGTCAACTCGACATTAACAACGCCTTTCTTCAAGGTACTCTTACCGAAAGTGTTTACATGTCTCAACCCACAGGATTTATCGACAAAGAATATCCTACCCATGTTTGTAAACTTAACAAGTTATTTACGACCTTAAACAAGCCCCAAGAGCTTGGTACACTGAACTTAAAACCTTCCTTCTATCTTCTGGTTTTCGAAACTTCATCTCCGATCCATCACTGTTTCTATACCAACATGGTAATGCCACCGTCTACCTTTTAGTCTATGTCGATGATATTATTATCACCGGACCTTATCCCTCATACCTAACTAATTTCATCTCTACTCTTGCTCATCGTTTCTACTTTCTCCCTTAAAGACCTCGGTCCCCTCTCCTATTTTCTAGGTGTTGAAGTCGTCCCTAATAACCAAGGACTTTTTCTTAACCAAACTAAATACATTCATGACGTGCTAGTGAGGTATAACATGCATGACTCTAAACCAGTATCCACTCCCCTCGCTCTAAATCCTTCCCTCACTTATGCCACAAACCCACCAATTCCCAACCATACAAATTATCGAGCCATCCTTGGCAGCTTACAATACCTCTCTCTCACCCGTCCCGATGTTGCCTATGTTGTCAACAAACTCTCACAATATAAGCATTGTCTCTCTAACGATCATTGGCTTGCTCTTAAGCGATTACTACGCTACTTAAATGGTACTTCTCATTATGGTCTTCAACTCCACCGTAATTCTCCATTACGACTACATGCCTTTACAGATGCAAATTGGGCTCCAGACACAAATAACTACATTTCTACCACTGGCTACTTAGTCTATCTTGGTCACAATCCAATTTCATGGAGCTCCAAGAAGCAACGTGCCTTAGCTCGTTCTTCCACTGAGGCGGAATTTCAGGCAATTGTTGATACAACGGCTGAAGTACTTTGGCTACGTTCCTTGCTTACCGAGCTTGAGATTACCCCAACACACCAGCCTACTATCTACTGTGATAATCTTGGTGCTACACACTACTCCGCTAATCTTGTTTTTCACTCCCGCATGAAACATCTCGCATTGGCCTTTCACTTTGTTTGTGAACAAGTACAACTCGGCTCAATTCGAGTTCAACATATTCCCGGTGATGATCAGTTAGCAGATGCCTCACCAAACCATTACCTAAATCTCGCTTCTGTACGCTACTTGCCAAGATTGGACTTTCCCAAAGGACGTCCATCTTGAGGGGGTGTGATAAGGACAATATTTCAACCAAAGCTCATGATTCAATCAAGGATACCAATAGTTAATTTTGATTCTCTACATTATTATTGTAATATCATTTTTTGTTTAAAATTATTCTTGTGAATTTTTTTTATTTAATAGTCATAAATAGATTGATTTGTTTCCCTCTCAATGAGGTGCAATTGTATGTATAAATAACCTTCATTGTTGTTAATAAAACTCATCAAGCCTTTTCATCTCTTATAAATCCAACATCCGATGGATGATTGGATCGGTTCGGTTCCCCTCACATCCATTGGATGTCAACCGATGAGCACCCCTAATTAGGAGCGTACAAAAACATGTCAACCCGTTCAACCTAACTCGTTAATAACCCAATTAAACTTAACATGTTTAATCGTAAACTCGTCAAACTGTTAAACCGTCAATTACGAGGATTGTAATTAGTTCAACGCAACCCAACCAGCCTCTAATATATAACTTGGATAAAATTTATTATATCTATATAATATACTAGTATATTTATATAGAGTCGGGTTCAAACGAGAACAGTACCTATTTAAAAGAACACGAGAACTAACAAAATCATTAGTGATTTTACATTAACACACCAAAAAAGGACTTTGGTCGCGGCTTCAGGTATGCGTGGCTTTTTTGCGCGTTAATATAAAATCACTAATGATTTTGTTAGTGATCGTATTCTTTTAAATAGTTACTGTTCTCGTTTGATCATCCCTCTCTCTCTCTATATATATATATATATATTGAGGAAGGATAATACGAGAAGTTAAACATTTTGCGAGAAGGAGATAAGTGTGATATCATATATGATTACACGACATGTATGTGTGTTTGTTTAATCATATATGATTAAACGTCTATATATTTTCAATGTAACATATGTTTAATCATATATGATTAAGCTTGTGTATCATATATGATATCACACTCATCGCCTTCTCGTAAAATATTTAGCTTCTCGTTTGAACATGTCCCTATATATATTGATAAAGTTTATTTTATATATCAATAATGTGTAAAATTTTATATAATGTTGAGTTTATGTTTGTATTTTTTTAGCTATATGTATAGGTTACCAAAAGAGATTAACCACCAAAGAATGATGACAAATAATCAAATAGGAGGAAATGAATAATGTTGATTGATACTTAGTTGACGAATCTATTAATTCAAAGACTCCCTCATTTGATGTTGTACTTTGGTGGAAATAAGATGCTAATATTTATAGCGTTTCACTACAACAACATTAGGTTTATAGGATGCCTAAAATGTCTAAACGTGTTAATATGATACTTTATAGGTTTTAAGTTTATAGGATGAAACAAAAAAGTAAGGTATTAGTTATTTTATATGACATTATTTGAAAAAATGTTACATGAACACAAGTATCCTGTAAATAGATGAGTTCGTGGGACACTTCTCAAAATTGTTCTATAAAATAGCTATTACAACACTTTATTTAAAAAAATGTTTTAAAGAATCTGTTGAAACGACCAAAAACGTTCTATAAACTTGTTGTAATACTTGTAAATAAGACACTTCATCATCTGATCCTATAAGTTAAGTTCTATAAAATAATTTATCCGTCAAATTTACGTAAAACTACCAACCTGCCCTAGCCCGCAAGGGTTGGGTTATTATACTTTTAAATGGGTTGGGTTGTATAAATGTTGTAAAACGACTAACCCAACCTGCGTGCAACCATATGAAGCATAACGTGGAGGAGAGTTGTGATGGAGAGAACTACCCTTGGATTTGATTGTTGACCATTGTTTTTTTATCAGTTTTTTTCTTGAAAACACTGGTAGGTCCTTCGAGAGGTATGGCTATGGGGAGGACGAAGGATAGAGATAGCGGTGGGGGAGGGGTTCACCGGATATGAATCTTCCATTATTTCTCTTTGTTAAACGACTGTGAATGAAGATGAATAGTAGTAGATAGATGGTCTTGGGCGCGACAAAAGATGGAGGGTCTGGGGGTTGCCAGAGATGGAAGGTATTGGGTGAGGAGGCAGAGATGGGTCGTCGAGATGAAAGACGCTAGATTTTAGCTAAAGAACTCCTCATTATACAATAATATATTTTTAATTTTTAATCATAAATCGAATAAAATAATATAATATAATAGAGTGAATTGTGGATTTGGTCCCTCTGGTTTGGTGTTTATGGTATTCATTCTATGTTTATTATGGATATAGTCTCTGTGGTATGCGATATATTATGGCTAGGGTCCCTGAACACTAACACCGTTAAGTTTGAAAGGTTAAAGGCATTATGTGTCTTGGATACACTGGATATAATTGTCAATTTACCGTTCCGTTTCAATTAACCTATGTCTTTAAAACAAAGAATATTGAATTGTGTATGTGGTCCCTATTCATTACTCGCCATCTTTAAAACCCAACTATCATCTCTCTTAATTTTTTTTCATACATTTTTCATTGTCAAAGTACAAGAAAAACTAATTTATTAAATTGCCAAAAAAGTTACATGCATTTGAAAATAACAATTGTTTGAAACCAATATTACATCCCAAAAAAGACAACCCATCAAAATAACCCAAAAAAGAGAATCCATCAAAATAACAATTGTTATTTTGATGAGTTGTCTTTTTTGGGATGTAATGTTGGTTTAAAACAATTGTTATTTTTAAATGCAAGTAGCTTTTTTTGGCACTTTAACAATTAATTTTTCTTGTACTTTGATGATGAAAAATGGATGAAAAAAATTAAGAGAGATGATAGATGAGTTTTAAAGATGATGAGTGATACGTAGGGGCCAAATCCACAATTCAATATTCTTTGTTTTAAAGACATATATAAGTTAATTGAAAGAGAAATGTAAATTGACAATTATATCTATGGTGTGCAAGACACATGATGTCTTTAATCTTTCAAACTTAAGGTAGCGTTTGGTACGCAGACATGATTGGACGGGACTGGACAGGACATGACTGGACAGGACAGAACAAGAGGCTAGGACAAGATTGGACGGGACTGGACAGGACAAAACAAATGTATGTCTCGTGTTTGGTATGGCTAGGACTGGATAGGACAGGACTGGACAAATTTCCCTAAAAGTTGTTTGATGATTTTATATATCATATAATAGTTATAAATAACACAAATAAAGTATATCTTTAAATAATTTAATTAAAAAACATTTTTATTTTTTAAACGATTTTCATACATATAAATACATAGAAAAACAATGGTAGGAAATTTGAATGAAGAATCTGAAATAATTGATGGTAGTTCGAAAAAATCTGATTCATATATAGAAAATATAATATTTGATTCAATTTGGAAGATCTTAATAAATTGGCGGATGCATAGTTGCAGCGACATGTAAAGATAAATGTGATGGGTGGCCCATGAAGGACGGTAGTTGTGAAGAACGTGAAAGATAGTGGATGGTGGTGGTGCAGGTAGTTGTTATGGTTGATGTGGTGGAGGTATAGGTGACCGACGATAGTAATGGTGGTGGCGGTGGACAGGGATAATAGAGATTATTGTAGTGGAGGAAGAGGCAGAGGTCACCGACGGTAGTTGGCAGTAAGCGTCAGTGGCGATGGCGGCAATGGGTGGTGGTGATCGGTGGAGGTGGCGATAGGCGGTGGTTGTGGATGTGGTGGAGGAAGTTTTAGTAGTGGAGGAAGAGGTGGAAGTGGTCGACGATGGTTGGTAGTGGCTACCGGTGGCCGTTGATGGTGGTGGCGGCCAAAGGTGGCGGTAATCAGTGTTAGTGGAGGTGGTCGACGATGGTAGTGGTGGTGGCGATGGCCGATGGTTGTGGAGGTGGTGGAGGAGGTTGTTATGGTGGAGAAATAGGTAGAGGTGGCCGACGGTAGTTGGCGGTGGCTACTGGTGGCCACCGATGGTGGTAATGGCGACGATGGGTAGTGGTGACCCTTAAGACTAATACCATATTAGGATTATACATTAAATAGCGGTAAATCAATGATTTTTAGTTTCTGTCTCACTTTTGTCCCATGTTGTTCCACCTATTTTGGTGGAACAAGAAAATACCATTTTTTGTCCCATCTTGTCCCACCTTGTCCGGTCTTTGTCCTTGTCTCATGTCGTGCCAAACATGGGACAGTGAATTTTTGTCGTGTCCCATGTCACGCCAAACGTGGGACAGTGAGTTTTTGTCCTGTCCCGTCCCATTCAGTTTGTAAACCAAACACACCCTAACGGTGTAAGTGTTTAGGAACCCATGACATAATATATTGCATACCATAAGAACTATATTCATAATAAACATAGAAGGAGGACCATAGTTAAACAAAACACAAAATCATATGGACCAAATCCACAATTCACTCTAATATAGTATGTTTTTATTAACTTTAAAAAAGAAAAGTGTTAAAAAGACCAAAATGTTGTTTATTTAACCGATTATTTTTAACTATTTTCAAAGTAAAATACAAATTACAAATTATAATAAAATGAAATAATATAATATAATTGTAGTTTTATTAAAAAAAAATACGAAAAATTAAAAGTAAATAGTAATTTTTTTACACCAATTAAAATTGATAGTTCGGTAATACCAGATTCTCCATTTTATTATCATTTTAACCAACAGATTATCCATTATTATTATAGCAATAGCAATTTCTCAGAACTTCTATCCGCGTCGTTCACGGTGTCTGTCACGCCACAACCCCACGACCACCACCACCACCGCCACCGCCCGTTATGACCGTGAGCGTCGGCGATAAAACCAAATCGTTTTCCGGTTATTGGATTTAGGTCAGGCATCTGATTAATTTTTTAGGTTAAATGCTATAATTAATTAGTCAACCGATATGTGAATCTAGGGCTAATGTGTTGATGATTTGTTTTCTTTTATTTGGATTTCATTTTCAGTTTTCAAATCAAATGCACTGTTTTTCAGATAAGAAAAATGCCGTCATTTGCTGTAACTCCGAAAACCTCTGCTTATTTTTCTGCTCTCACCCAAGAGATCGATAAAAAGCTTCGAAGGGTTTGTGGAGTTCTTTTGTATTATATTAATTACCGTTTCAATTTGAATTGTTATTGATCATTTCTTTGCGTTGATAGATTTTGAATTTGTGCATTGAACTTTTGTCTTTTTGATATCTAGGCAATAGCTTCACCAACTCAGAGACGCGATTTATTACAAGCGCTGTTCGCAGACATAGCTTTAGAGGTTGATGATCGAGCTAGAGGTAACTCAGACCTTTTGCTTTTGCTTAATTACTACCCCTCTAACGGGAATGAAGACTTTGACTTTTGATGTCAAACGGTTAATTTCTCAATATTGAAATTGATCAAGATTATAACTTTGGAGAAAAAATTTGTTAAAGAGATATCACAATTCCTAACAAGTTATAGAATAAGGTTTGCATTAAATTTGTACGTCAACCATATCAATTTTGCTTTTTAAGTAGTGTTGGACGCCAAAACTGTAGCATTTATTTTGGAATGGAGGAGTGCTAGCTAATAGGTCAATTTGACTCCTAGTCCTAGCCTGATGGAGTATGTGAAAATGGATAAACATTCAAGTATATGGTTGCAAAATGGGAATCCCATTGTCTCAATCCAACTTTATACGAAAAAAAACATTTAATGAACTAAAACAGAATCTTTGTATAAATGTAGCCTTTAGCAGGCAAAGACCTATGCTCTTGAAATTTTGATTAGAACTTAGAAGGGTAGACTGAAGTTTTTTTTAATCTTCTTCTGGGCATCACATCATCATTGATGTCACTAGGTATCACTGAAGTTGTGATGGCATAAAGGATGAGGAGATAGAACAATGTGATATGTATAATTTCAATTAAGCTTCTAAAAAGCATATCTATTCCATTAGACCACTGAATTCCACATAATTACTGCTATGCTATCGGATTTGCATGTCCAGAAAAGGACTTAAGGGAGAGGCTTTAAATGACACTTGGTGATTTGTTCTTTCTGGAATTAGGCTTTGCAGTGTGAAGTATATAATTGTTGTATTACTCGTTTAGGAATGACATGATGACATGGTGAATTGGTGTCATGCTATGAAGTGTAACCAATGACATTACATGGAGTGCAAGATTTATTTTAATTGGAAAGGCACACTATGCCTGTGAGTTTTCTGTTGGCATATTGGAGCAGATCCATACCAATTACATGGAAAATACATATTATGTGAATGTGGTTTTCCACTTACAGCTGTTTTAAATGTTCTTTTCAGCTTCTAGAGATAAGACCGTATATTTGACGGCTTTAACAGCCTTATTTATTTTATTGCCTTTGAATTCTGTATTTACTTTGCTTGATGACTTGTGGTCATCATCGTAGATCGGCCGAAAGTGGTGAATGCCATTTGTTAACTTCCTCCGTACTTGAAACTAACAGGAATAAGCATATACCAGATCATTTGCTAACCTAAAATTTGTTATGAACCAAACCAATTGAACAGTGGAAATAGTAGATAGATTGATTAGAACAACTAGGAAAAGCTTCAATTGGCAGGAACAAAGGGTTTTCTATAATTTGAGAGGCTAGTCTCTCCTAAATAAAACAATGAACAATTTTCTGGATACTCTCCCCCTCTCACTAACGCCCTATTTATTCATAGCCATAACAGATTCTAGGAGACAAATACCGGAACTACCCCTTCTAGAATGTTAATCCTACTAATGGGCCTGGGCTTGGGTCAGTGCATAACAAAATTCTCTGTCATAATTATAAATATTGTTTTTGAAAGAGGGGGGGGCGTACTTACTACCTATCACCTAAAATGGAAGTTAAAGTTGTTTTCGTGATGGAACTTATTTCACATAAAATTTATAATATGGCACAGAATAACATTGAAACTTTAGCACACAACCCTTCAGTGCAGGATTTTCTGTTTTATTTAATAGCCACCTAAAATGATTGATAAAAGTTGTTTCCCGTGAAAGAACGTAATTCACATAAAAATTTATAAATGGCACAGAGTAACATTGAAACTTTAGTATACAATCCTGCAGTGCAAAAAATTTCTGTTTTATTGAATAGCTTGTTGATTCAACATGAGATGGCAAGCTTTGAATTCCAGACTTGAAGTACCATATAAATTTCATTACCACATTCGTATAATGCCATCCAGACTTATAATCTCAAGACATACTTTGTCTTCCTTCCTAACATCTGAGTTACTCTTTCCTATTAATTTTCTACAAAATGAGTAATTTTTTCCTATTTTTCACCAAATGAGTGTTATTTTACTCAAATCTGTCATTGTATATCTACACAGGTCACTACCTGTTGTTTTATATCCAAGCCCATCGCTGATTTCTCTTAAAAAGGATGTGGTACCCAATTAAATAAAGTTATAAAGGTATATGTGTGGGCAAGGGTTGATGGATTTAGAATAAAATATTTTATGACTATGTACTGCCATCTGTCAGTTTGAGAAGTTAGTCACTATCAGATCTTGTTGGTACCGTGGTAAATTTAGATCTCAATCAAGTTCAGATCTTGATCTATCACACTCCACTTCACATGGGATTCACTGGGTTTGTTTGGTTTCAATCAAGTTCAGAAAAAAAAAAAATTTATTTTCGCTGATGGATATTGGCATTAATTCTTTCCAGTGTATAATGGTTGGGATTTGTTAAGACATTTGATATTTGGTATATAATAATACTATAGAACACACTATCCTACAGTGTGGTCCTTTTCCTGCTTTCTTGATTGTTTAAACTGGATGCATTCATATGTCAAGTGGCTACTATTGTAAACTGTAACTGCCTTGGGCAGGAATAACCCATTAACCTGGTAAACCTGGCAACTAATGAACGTATATTCCATAGTTAGCATGATTGCTGAATGCTTATGTTAGATACCTATGATGATGAGTGGGGAATTTCAGTTGACTACATGTCTCAACATTTTAATTCATGACCATCCAGTAGAGGCCAAAGAATGAGTTTTGCACTGTAACACTTCAACTCCATTTCCCATTTCACACCTACTTATGGTAGGTGGACTCTGTTTGTTTATGACCTTAAGAGAACGTGAGTAGTACATATTTAAGGACCTTGAAGTGCTGTGAGGCATAATGTGATCAGCATTTGCAAATTGTGATCCATTTGTGCTTAGTTGAAGTGGTGGTGTTCCAATATCAAGGTGATAGCCTAGGTGAGTCCCCTCCCCCCCCCCCCCCCCTTTTTTTTGGAGTATATAAAATTTATATACGGCAAATGCAACAAATAAACTCACACACCCTCCTCACCTTTGGTGAGGTTTGAACCCCTAACCTCCTATGAGGCCAAAGGCTCCGATACCGCTAGGCCGAAGGCCCTTTGGTGTGAGTCCCCTCCCTTGATTGCACAAGATGTGTTCGAATAATATGCATAGAGCAACCCCCCCCCCCCCCCCTTTCTCCCATAACTGGATACATACACATATGGAAAGTGAAGGAAAGTTGACGCTGCAAAATTGCAACATATTTTCATCTGCTTCAAATAGTGCTGTTTGTAATTAAGTTTTTCACCAAGATTTGGGTACTTAAATGTTCTTTGTTTCTTGCAATGGACATGGAACAGATATAATTCTTGGCAGAGAAGATGCCAATGCTGATGCAAGGGTAGAAGTTAAGATTCCAGTATGCTTCTATGATGTGCTTGCTGATCATTTTTACTTGGAACATCAGCATGACAACCCGGTTCTCGCTTTAATTGTTCAACTCTGGAGCCAGCCATTTGCCTCTCATATTTTTGCCCTTCTGTTCCATAAATGGGTATGTAACTTATGCACACTACATGTTTATGTAGTCCTTGTTGAGCTATCCCGTGTATGGTTTCTTGAGTCATAGTTGTTGATATACCGATTAAAACTGGGGATCATTGTACTCCCTCTGTCCCTGATCGTTTAAAGCTTATTTTAAGAACTTATTAAGGAATTTAAAATTAGAAAAAAAATGTTTTCTCTTGGATGCATCTAGTTGCTATAGTTGTCTTCGTCACTGTTGATGTTCCTAATTAACATAAGTCAGTTCGGCGCTGCTGACATCTATAGGTAAAGTTTTTATGCTGACTTTGATAGCCTGATATTAACTTATTGAAATTTAATAACTTGGGTTTGTGATAATTTAAAAAAAAATACATATTTTTGTGACTAGTAAGATAAATTAAAAAAATATGACTTCTGCCTACTTTTTCTGAGATTATCAAAAACCCTTTTTACAGCCACAGGGAAAACAAAGTCAATTTTGTTTTGTTTTCTTTTATTAATCCTTTCTTGATTTGTTTCATTAATGTAAATGTATCTATCAAGAATTTTTCTGCTATCTTATGAAATAGAGCAAGAGTCAAAGATCCACATTCTTTAATTTGAATGTTATAGTTTACTGCTTTGCATCTATCTTGCAGTTATTTGAAGTTCAACTTGATAGTTCAGATGTCCTCCTTCGTTACTCATCAGCTCTTGTGCAAGGTGCTACAAACGTATTCTGGTATGGGATTTGCAATCAAAATTTCTCATTAGGCTTACTCGCCGCAGCTTGTTAAATTCCATTATTTTCTTAACAATCAAATGAGCTTGGTTTCATTCCTCCATGTCTAAATTCAATATTTTTTTAACCTGAGAGTAAGTGAAAATTGCTCCCTGGAGCTCCAAGTTGAAGGGCTGATGATTGAGTGAGAATAAGTTCTAAAATTAGTTATACCTTTGTAGGCGCAACACAAAACACGTGGACATCCCCCCCCCCTCCCGCGCGGCGGCCTTCCTTCAAACTTTTTGGAAATTGTTAATCCACATTTCCACAGATGTAAAAGAAACAGTTAAGGTCCTAGTATTTATACAATTTTTCTCTATTCACCATTTTGAGGGTCCCATCTTCATTTCTCCTCATCAGGCAAACAAGACCCGAAATCACATAGTACTTTTTTCTAATATCACATAAATGGACCCACAATATAGAAGCATTAATGATCAAAACTAATAGAGCCCAAGCGTTTGTTGTCCACTTTTTCTTATTAAAAAAAATATGAACACTATATTGTATATCAAAGGAGTTTGGCCGCAAGTGGGAAAGCATGAAAGGGTTCTTTCCAAGTCCAGAACCTTATGTATGCTGTTAATATCGGATATCGGATATCGGTGGTGTATCGGTCAGGGACCGATACACGATATATCGGAAATATCGGTGATATATCGGTTCATATAATATTTCTCAGAATTATATATAATATATATATATATCAGTAATTCAGTATGCAATCCATAAACATATTATAACTCTAACTAAAAACAGATTATAAGTTTATAACTCTATAACTAAAAACAAATTATAACTCTATAACTAAAAAGTAAAAACAGATTATAACTCTAATTTAATAGAATGCAGAAGAAACAAATTATAAGTTTATAACTCTAACTCTAATCTAACTCTAATTTAATAGAATGCATATAAGCAAAAGACAAATTATAAATTTTTAACCTATAACTAAAAACAGATTATAACTAAAAACAGATTAATCAAGTAATTACCTTCTGTTCTGTGGTGGAAGAGAAGAAACAGCAGAAGGAGCAGAAGAAGTCGAACAGTGAAGAAGTCGAACAGAGGAGCAGAAGAAGTCGAACAGTAATCAAGTACCTTATGTGGCAGTGGCACTGTTGATTGTTGAAGAACTGAAGAAGTCGACTGTGAGATGAAAGAACTAAGGAAGCGAAGTTGACCATGAAGAACAAAGAAGTCGTATATGGTAAAAAAAACAAAGAAAAACCTAACTTAGATTAGATTTCTTACAAAATTAAAAAAACAAAGGCCCATACAAATTAAAACCCAGCCCACACCGTTAATAGAATTACAAAAAAAGGCCCAAAAAAAATCAGAAATATATCGGTAATATCGGCCCAGATTTTAGTCAAAATATCGCCGATATATCGGCCAATATCGCCGATATATCGGTGACCGATATAATGGACGATATTTTACCACCGATATTTTTTATAGGGGCGATACACGATATATCGGCGATATATCGGCGATATATCGCTGATATATCGCGATATTAACAGCATAGCTTATGATTGGCTCATTTCTCTATATTTTCTGATGGCTTAATTTTTAGCCTAACTCAATTAATTTGGGGGGGGGGGGTAAAAACTTGGTTGAGTTAACATCTTTGTCGTCTTTAAGGGCAAAATGCATCAAAACATTAGTTTCAAAATTTTCTATTTTGTACCCATTTTGAATGGTAACTTGCTTATCTTGTAACATTTGATGAGGTGGATACCCGTTTACAAAAGGGTTACTTTGATATCCACATCATCAAATGTTACAATATCAACAGGTTACCAGTCAAAATGGGTAAAAAAAAGAAGGAAAATTTGAAACTTTATTACGTTAGTTAAGAAAATTTGAAACTTTTTTACTTTGATTGTGAAACAAACATTCTTTATTACACTAAATAGGATCTAATGCAAATTTTGTTGCATTGTACTTTTTTTTTTAAATCTCTGCTTGCCCTCATTTGCTACATTATCTCCTCAGCTCTGCTTTTGTCAAGATTTATGCTTTAAACTCAGTAGACTCCTATCCAGAAAAACATATGCACAACAGGACAAGACAAAGTTTGTTTAATTCTGATACATTTACTTTCTTATTTGTAGGATTGATATCCAGACAAATACAACACACTTCCACAGTCTTTTCTCGGTGTGAAGGCTTCTAATATATGGTATAATTATATTGCCTGGCTTAATGAGACCTCTTTGGTGACTCACTTTTTTAATTGGTTGTAGTATCTTCTTGTGGACGTTGCATTGGTACCCGAGAAGTTGAAGAAAATCCCTTTGCAGGTAAGAATGGACCGTTTACATATTTTGATACATATGGAACCGACTGATTAGAATACGTCACAATAAGGAATTTCATCTATATTTACAAAATTAACTTATACTTGTATCTTTCAGGCACAACGAGATCTCTTTCTTCTCCTTTCTAGATTCATCTTTCTTTATAATCTAGGTACTGAATAACGAGGAAGAAAGTTCCCTTCACTAGGTTATGCCACTTACATAGTGCAATTATATTATGCATATATATTTATTGTCTGACCTCAAGGCTTCTTACAGTTGACAAGATTGAAAGCTTCTTACAAAACTTTCCAGAGTTCCCGAATGCTTTCTTAGTTGGGGGTTCTGCAGATATATTCGTTATTGAACTATCTGATCAGGTAAGATCCAAGAAACTGACTATTTCATGAATTTATTCTGCTTACTGAGGTGGAAAATTGACATGTTCTATCACATATTGCTTATTGTTCAGCTTCAAAAATTGAAAGTGGAACCAGTGCTGTTACATTATCTTTCCCACATTAAAATTCTCCGAGGTAGTACTCTCTATTTGGTGATTACACTTCTAAACGTTTTGAAATGGTTGGTGTCTAGTTCATATATACAGAGCTGATAAATGTAGCTTGATTCACTTTAGGTTTGGAGCTGAGAATGACTACAAGTACCAGACTTAAAAGTTGTTTGTACAGCTTCACCTCTCCTGGTGGTCCAATGTATCCAACAAGAGCTGTTCGTCATGCAGCCTGGGATGCTCTGGATTTTCTTTTCCCGGTGAGTAATTGATCTGAAACTTATATTCATTTACCATATGATAAATTGTTGAAAGTAGAAGCAGCATGAGTTATTGATTCTGTTAGTTGGTTCAGCTTGTTCTATTTTTACATAGATTTTTAAAAAATGATGTGGCAAGATTCCTAGGCGCAAGTGGCTTCTACCAAAATCTGTCACGATGTGATAGTAGTAAACGTCGAATGGAAAGTTTCTTGTTACCTCTTGATAGTCTATGGCTAGAGAAGATGACAATGGAGTAATCTTTTATTTACTTTGTATATCATTAGCTGACCAACAGGGGAGTTGGAATCTCTCTCTTTGCGATCATGAACAGGAACAAACTATATCATATAGATAGAATGGTTCAAATTCTCTGGTTAAGAGCCGAGCTTCAAAATTTGAAGTTTGTGTTCAATATCTTGTTCGTTTTGGACTTTTTGCCTTGGACATGAACACACATGAATAGTCTAATGTTGGTCATTCTTAGAGGATCAGTGGATCCCCAAAATTGGTTTTTAGAAGACATAAATTTCACTAGAATAAGTTTGTCTAAAACCGTGTAAAGAAAATAATGAATGTCTCAATTAAGGACTATGTAATGTTTCCAGAATCTGCTGGCTGTTTTTAGGATATGTATGGATTTCTGGAGACAAGAATCTGTTGGGCAAGGGTATCTATAAGATGGAATAATATCCTAGGCAGATTTTAGGATGAAAAAGCAAGAAGTAACTGGGCTAAGATAGCAGTGATTGAGCCCTCTACTTCCCATCCTCTGGTCCACATGGAATGAATACCATGCAATCTTTTTAACCGATGCATACATGTTGTGCAATAAATGGTTTTAACTTGTTTACTCACCCCATAAGCAACAAATATGCTCCCTAAAAGGTGTAAGTAGATGGTGTACACTGATGTCAAATCAGTTGTATTTCTTGAAGGACTGAAAGATTACAATTTCCACAGGCTTTCGAGAGGCTCGGACTCTCCCAAAACGGTTTCCCGCTCAACAGAATTCACAAAACAGAATGCCCCAACTCCTAGCCAATAACTTTATTTATACTACCCTTAGCCCACCTACCCGCCTACCAATATTGACTAATTGACTTCTAAACCCAGGGTATAACAATACCCGCCCCTCAACACACACCTTGTCCTCAAGGTGGAAAAAAAAGAAACAATCTATTCAAACTTTTTATATCAACCATTGTCGGTGGTAGCGGTAGCGGTGATACAAATATTGGCGGTGGCCATGGCAGAGGCAGCAGCGATAGTCGTGGTTGTGGCATTGGCAGTTCCCTAAGATCATAGGATATTCCACCATTGATGTTCATCGTGACCATGGCCGAGTAAATTGCAAAACTTAGAGGCCGCTTTAGGTTTAGCCTGGTCTTGGGCCAAATCAAAAAATTTTAAGACTTGGGCCACCTCAAAACATCCGAGTCCAGCAGATTCCTTGAGTTGGGCTTGGGCCAAAAAATAATCTCTAAAATAGTTTTGGGCCACATAGAATTAACTGGGTTAGGTTTCAGTGATAGGAAAATTATTAAGGTGGGTTTTCTAGTCATCGTTATCTTCTTTTTGGATTTGGTTATCCTTGTCGAACGAAGAACCATTGACCACGGTGAGTGGCGGCAACGACCTCCCTGTTTTCTTATTTTCCATCTGTATCTCGATTGATTCTTCTGTTCTTGCCTTTGAACGTGGATGATTACGTTATGGTAGTGCAAGCATCGTCGACCATGGCTTATATGATGGTGGAGAGAGCAGCGACGACGGCCAAGATGACGGAGATGGCGATGGAAGTCGCCGAGAGGGCGGTGACGGCGGCAGAACCTGATATGAACGATTCTCGTCTTCTTGCCTTCATCTCTCTCACTGATTTCTCTTTTATTCTCTTCTTTCTTCACCTTCCTCTCATTATCGCCTTCATCATCAGAGTTAGAATGGTCTCCTTCAATTGCTTCCTCATCTATAGCCATTCCAGACTCAAAATTCGGATCTAATTTTGAAATCAGGTCTGGATCTGATTTTGGATTAATTTTTGGATATGGATCTGAAATCGGATTCGGATCTAGATATGGATCTGTACTCGGATATGGATCTTGATACGGATCTGGATGTAGATACAGATCCGGATTCAGATTTGAATCCAGATTTTATACCTATATCATATCCGTCGTTTCGAATCACCGTATTCCTTCCACGACAATCACCTTGACTCATCTTCTTCAAGTTGTCTTCCAACTTTTCCATCATTTTCATCATCCTCTGCAGACCTTTGTTTATAGATCCAAAGTGTTCCTGAATTTTCTCTAATTTCCCCTCAACATACTCCAAATCCTCACTACTCTCCAATTCTTCGCTTTGAGATGAAACGTTTTTGCTCGTCATTCTCCTGGAATTGAACTGCTCGGATACCATTTGGTGTACACTGATGTCAAAATGAGTTGTATTTCTTGAAGGACCGTAAGATTACAATTTCCACAGGCTTTCGAGAGGCCCGGACTCTCCCAAAACGGTTTCCCGCTCAACAGAATTCACAAAACAGAATGCCCCAACTCCTAGCCAACAACTTTATTTATACTACCCTTAGCCCACCTACCCGCCTACCAATATTGACTAATTGACTTCTAAACCTAGGGTATAACAGTAGACTTCCTAGGTTGGTTCAAAACCGCACCTTTTAGTACAGATATCTGTGTGTCCCTGAAATCAAGTTTCTAATTACAAACAAATCAAACAAAACAAGATTATCATAACTATCTGTTTGATTCAAACTCAAATTCACGTATTACAATCTCAGTTTTTTACTTTCTCTCACTAGACTTCTCTTTCTCTCTCTAAAACTCTTTCAGGATTCGTATATAGCTTCTAGTTGTTTTTCTATTAAACAGCAAATGTAAACTATTTATACACACTATCTAAAACAAGGAAAAACAAACAAATATAAGTGACTTTGACTTTATTACATAATGACTTTGACTTTCCATAGAGAATTTATTTTTCAGCTTTGACTTCTTGTACTTTGACCTCTAGCCTTCATGATCTTGTATCCAATATATTTCTACGCTAACAATATCCATGTAAAAAGATAAAGTTCAGATTAGGTAGAAGACCTGCTTGTAGGGAGACATGGAGCAGAAACTTGTCACGAGAAGTAGACCTATTATGCTGCCCATAGTGTCAGTGGACACAACATGATTTTATGGATTATTGTAATATATAGTGATAGATTTGAAATTACTATCATAAAATGTGTATTTGAAGTGGTAACACACACCTTCAGCTTAATTGGCTAACATGTGTGTCCTACATTGGGGATTGTACAGTCCAATTACGGCCTAGAGACCTTGTTTGCTTCATTATACAGGACTCATTTTCTAAATGAACCTCTAGTTTGATGTAAATTACAAAAGCTGTTCCTAGGCTAATTCTCAGCTTGCAGTTTTAGTCCTTTACACTCAATCTGAAATCTAAAAAATCTTAAGAACATGGCTCCTTTCCGATTAATAGTAACTAGATTCTTCTGTTAATATCATATTGATCTCTTAAGTATCCTTTCTTTCAAGAAGTTTGGTAACAGTTGACACAATGATTAATACTTATCGATATCTAAAACATCATTCAACAAAATATGATCTTGTGAACCATATCAATATTGTCAATTTATTATTGATAATAATGCTAATGACAATCTGAAGAAAATTGCAATTATTGACTTAATACATACTTTTTAAGAAAAACATGTGATGCTTTGTAAGTACTCCCTCCATCCTAAAACAACACTTACTATTTAGAGTTGTCCTAGAAAATGTAACCTTTTTCTTTTTCAGAAAGATTCCAATCCAAATTTATCAGTCTACTCTACACATTTTGCAATTATTTCAAGATATCATTGAGATTGATTATAGTCCACAAGTTTTGTCAATTTCATCTTATTAAGGGGTATTTTAGGAGTTTGATTATTAGTAGAAGACTTTTATCGAACTATATGTCAAGTTGAACGTCTCATATTTTGTGGAGGAGGGAATGTATAAAAGTTCCAAATCAATATCATTAACTCATTGTAATAATGATAATGGGTAAATTGGTGAATGTAAAGATGGAATTTTCCCAAAAAATTGATGCAATTTGCCAACACATCCAAAAACAATTGTTGTAATTTTCTTGATACAAAGGTCATAACTTTAGTATGAAATTTTTCAATAAATGTGACACCTCGAGAATTCTGCCTCTGCCCCTACTTGTCACTTAGGTTGATCAGCAGCATGATCCATCACCCATAACTCATGTTGATAGATACATAGGAGTAATCCATGATTAACTGCAATCAACCCCTGGAGGATTGACAGAAAAAGGTTTATCTCAATTTATGTACCAGAGACTAACCCTATCAACCAACAGTTCGTGTTCACCCCTTTTTCTATTTTGCCATGAAATTGGATGTTTTCTAATGTAGCTAAGTCAGCAACCAGATATCAAGATGCAGAAAACAAAATTGGGGCAAATGCCAAAAAAATAGCATCATCACTAAGTTGGTTGTTAATTATTATTAATACCAAAAACACATCACCGTATAACTACGAATCTGGCCTAGTGTAGAAGACACCATATAACACACATGCATGTTTATTTATAATAGAATTTGTTGCTTTATATAGCATTAAAGACTAAGGGGCCTTTTACCAACATAAACTGGGTTAACTAACTGGGGAAGAGTGGAGTTTGAGTAATAGATTCGGTCTAGGTAAGCATTGACCGAGTAAGCCTTTCCTTCCTTACTGTGTCAGCATCTCAATCAACATCATTTGTTGGTCAGAGTGTATGGTAAACAGCCTCACCTCTTACTGAGGCGGTCAGCAATTGGTAAATAGCCCCTAAGGCATAAACAACATTGCAAACCCATGTCTGGAGAAGATGTTGATGACGACATGCATACCATGTGATCCTGCCAACATCGTACAATTAGATTCACAACGTTAGGGTGATCTCTGGTGTGTGTACATGAGAGAGTATGTTGAAATTTTTAGCAAGATGACATGATACAAATGTTGTAACCAAATTCCTCTAAAGCATGCTCTGGTAAGAACAATATTTGTACCCACAACTATCTATATGTGTTTTAGTGTAAATAATAAGCCGAGGGTCTTCATGGAAACAACTGCTCTACTTTTTGGAATAGATGTCAAATCTACATCCCATCCTCCCTGGACCCACCTCCAGGTGGAATATACAGGACTCCTTAGGTTTGGTTCTTTTTAGTGTGAATACCGACCATGCAAGCAAATTAGCCTTGGATATACTGGCTTCAAGGGGTTAAATGAAAATTAATCTAATTACGGCTGAGATAATCATGGAACTTCAACTTGAAGATGGCCTTTTGTGCCAATGTTCCTTTGCCCTAGCGATCCTAAGCCTCAAGGTGAGTCCTCATAGAGCCTGCGAATGCATACTCTTTTCAACAATTTTTTTTTTGTTTTAATTTATATTATATTGAATACACTTTATATCTGAATCTTTTAGCGGGAACTTTGGAACATACAAATCAGAAAAATATAGAAGTTACACCTTTCCATATATAGAAACTGAAAGTAAACGGGCCTAGCCTGTCTTAATCCGATTCTTTCACCGGCCCTCTAGGATGTGTTTGGTATGCGGACGTACAGGATAGGATGGGTGAAAGTGAGATAGGCGTGTGAAAGGATTCTGGAAGGTTTTAGAGTTTTAATTTATCAGGGGTAGTTTAGTGATTTAACAATCTTGTCCAATTTCCCAGATTTCTGTTCCACCTATTTCGGTGGGCAGGGAAAAAATGCATATTTCATCCCACTCAGGTCTCTTCCTATCCCAGTCTACTGTCACGTCAAATGTGAAAACACAAGTGTCAGTACTTTCATGTACTGTTCTGTCCTGCGTACACATAAAAAAAAATGTTTTTTTGTTTTTTTATGAATTGTAGATGGATTATGATTCCTTATGGTTTGGTTCAGGTGGGGAGATATCCTCGACACATCATCAGTCTGTTCTTCCGGTTGCTGTATCCATGGTACTGGCCATCATCGTGTTGGAACTTTGTGTTGTCATGCATGCAAGCCATACTGTTCTCGATCTTGAAGCTCATCGTCCCGAGCCGTAGGTTTAGAAACCCCCCAGATCATCAGTCTTAGCCATGACCACCTGTAAAGCTGATACCAAATTATTTTTCACAGCTGTATTATTCAACACACCATTGTGCATGCCTTTTTTGTTCTCATGAGCCAATGTTGTATTGTTGTAATCTTGATAAACAAGGGTTAATGTGCATGTGTACACAATACTCATCTTTATTATTACTGCACTCCACTCAACTCCACCTGATGCTCAATATTATTTTGTATTTTACGACAGTTTTTGTTTTGTTCTGTCTTGTACTGATTTTTGGAGGAAAGTTTGTCCAACCCGATTTTCTTGAGCATTTGTCTTCATTGAAACAGTCGTTTCTATATTTTTTGGGTCACAACTCACAAGTATGTTTATTCTTAAGGTCTTATTTTTGGATGAGATGGGTTCGTTTGGTTTGGTTTGGTTTGGTTTGGTTTTATACATAACCTCTTGACTTATTAAAGAAAAAATGGGTTTATTACATATAAGAATGTCATGGATTTCGTTAAAAATATCTTTTCTCTAATTATTATGTTCTGCTACCTTGATTTTTAAGTGTTACTATCAGTTTTAACAATTATTTTTATTACAACAACTTTAAACCAATTTCTTAAGTGACATAGAAACTATGTTTTAATTAAATAACCTTGGAGTTTCAATTAACTGTTTTTTTTATAATTATTTCAATTTAAGATTTTTTTTTTTATATTTTTTTTAATATAATCGTTAGATGACTATATTTGTATTTGTGTTTATTAATATATTAAAATTTAACAAAATTGTCAACAATAGATATTACATTGAAATGCAAAGTAAATATTTAGATTAATCGTCATTTTCTTCTTTCTTTTTAATCGTTGCCCAATCTTTTCAACCGAATCCGGTTGTAGATGTTCATTCGTCGACATGTATTATAGATATTTTTTAAGGTATTATTTATATTCTAAAAGTATCTTAAAGTTTTGCGGTATAAATATAATAAAATTGATTTCATTGTTTGTGTAATTTTTTTGACAAATGTATGAATCTTCTTCATCCATCACAATTTATGATTGTGATTATGATAATTAAAGGCTCATTATAACATTTCAACCAGATTCTCTATAATTTCACTAAACATGAAAATCAAAAATCAAAATCTTTAAAAAAGTTATATTCAAATCCAACATATTCTCTATTTTAAAATTTTCAACATTAATTATTTATTAAAATATTCTATAATTTTATTATCTCAATACACTTCATATAAAATAATAATAATCCAATTTTTTTGGAAATAAATAAAAAATTATTTTTCTATCCTTACACTTTTGTGCATCTCTAAATGATGTCATTAAAAGGTAAAGATATGATTCACTCTGAAGTCTAAATAATAAAATTATGTATGAATTCCCTCGGTCATCAACCCTTCCTCTTTCTTGTAAGGGCATATTTTATCTGTCGTTGACTTGGATTAAAGTTTTTATATTTTCAATTTGCTCAATTTCTTTATCCTTTGTACTTGCTTACGACGTGTTTGATGAAATGCTTCAGTGACATCAATGACAGAAAGCTTGATATGTAGTCAGGTCTATATTGTTGTTGTCTCATATATGTTGCAAACAAGATGTTTTAGGGAAGAAAAAAGCATCATCAACTCTAAAATTTTGTCTTAAAAGATAACATGCCAAGCTTGTACATCTATATTTTCCATCATGAGTGCATGAATACATAATTTTGTATTTGGTACATTTTGTCTATTGTACATTCTATTCCCTCATATGCCTATTTGTATGATAGAACTTGATTGAAAATCAATGCCAAAATGGTTTACTATTGAAGGATTATGTTGTCATCCATCTTTTAATTAGGTTTCATAGTAGTTAAAGAAAATTCATCAAATTTTTCGATTTGATGTGGGTCATTGTGGATAACTATCCATATGCAATAAATCTTGTTGAATATGCACTTAAGTAAAGGTTTATAGTACTAGTTAAAGAAAATAGGCACCAACGAACCACATCTCTTAAACCTTAAATTGAATTCTGAAATTTTGTAGCCAACTCTTTTATCTTGGCTATTGTTTTCATTTTAATGAAAATCTTAATTCAACTATAATCTAATATATAATATGTAGAAGATTGCATTAATGGTTGTTTTTAACTTGTTTCGTGAGTTTAATTAAAGTGACTTATTTATTCGGAACACATATCAAATAACATAACTCATCCGGCACTAAATCATACAAAGGGCCAAAATGGTAATTTTCTATTATTCAGATTGTTTATTCAAAATATTTGTCAAGAAATCATTTTTCATTCTGCACGAAATCATAAAGAGTCTCTTAATCATTCTACATTAAATCATTTTGTTTTTGCCAAACAGCCATAAAGAGTCTATTTGAGCAATATAGAGAACAAAAACCTCATTTTATCTATTTTAGAGAATCTATTGGAGATGCTCTTAGAATCTCTCGACATGTAAAAATGTATTAAGAAGCGTCATTATATGTATTTAGTTCATTTTTTATAAATAATAAATACAATTATAATAATTATAAAGGGGGTTAGGTTCTAGGGAGAAGTTGAATTAACGTGAAAAGTGGTTATCAACCGTTTGATGCACATTAGAACGGGATGCATCAAGATGCACCAGATCAATTCTCTTATGACGTGCGATTCATTTGTGGGTTTGAGATTATAAGTGATCAAAGGTTCAGATTCACTTCGTTAACTCACATAACTTTTTATCCAAATATCAGAAATGCAAAACTAAAAATTATAAAATAAAAACTGTAAATTAGCCAATTGTTGAAGGACTTATTATGTAACTTACTTCTATTTCAGTTCCTAGCTGCAATTGGCTTCAGTCTGCAGCTGCATTTTCAGTTTCACCCAAATGAGAAAGTTCCATCGTTCCTTCCGGCCTCTTCCCCACCCAAATCCCATCATCTCCACCACCGCATCGCCGTCGTACCCTACCCACCATGAAAACGACCACCACCTTGATGACGACGAAAACCTCGTATCCACTCTCGCCGACATTGTTCGAGGAAACCAAAGCTGGAGTTCATCTTTCAACAACACATTCATCTCTAACAACATGAAGACGCACCACGTCGAAAAGCTCTTGCTCAGAATCCTAGACGATCCGAGGTTAGCTTTACGCTTCTTCAATTTCTTAGGCCTTCACAGGAACTTCGACCACTCTACTACGTCGTTTTGCATCCTCATACACGCCCTAGTCCAATCCAATCTCTTATGGCCTGCATCTTCTCTGATTCAAACGCTCTTGTTACGAACATCAGATCCGAGAATTGTGTTTGCGCATTACTATCATACGTATGTGAATTGCAACTTTTCGAGAAGTATAGGGTTTGATTTGTTGATTAACGCGTATGTTCAAGGGAGGAGGGTGTTGGATTCTTTTCTTGTTGTGAATTTGATGAAAGAGAGGAATTTGATGCCTGAGATCAGGACTGTAAGTGATGTTTTCAATGGATTGATTAGAATTCGGCGATTTGATTTGGTATTGAAATTCTTTGATGAGATGAGGGAAATAGGTATTAGAGGCAATGCTTATATACATACTGCTGTAATTCGATGTCTGTGCGAGTTGAAGGATTTTGATAGGGCAAAGGAAATGATACAATGGTTAGAGTGCAATGGGTGTGAGTTAAATATTATTGTGTACAATGTTTTGATTCATGGGCTCTGCAAGGGGCAAAGGATGGAGGACGCAATGGAGAGAAAGAAAATGTTGGGATTGAAGGGTTTGAAAGCTGATGTGGTCACATACTGTAGTTTAATTATGGGGTTTTGTAAATTAAAACAATTTAAAACTGGTAGAATTCTAGTGAGTGAAATGGTGGAGATGGGATTTATCCCAAGTGAGGCAGTTGTTTCGGGTGTTGTGGATGGGTTGAGAAGAAATGGAGATGTTATTAGTGCTTATAATTTGATAAAAGATTTGGAGCATGTTGGAGCAGTGCCAAATTTATTTGTCTATAATGCGTTGATCAATTCGTTATGCACAGAGGGAAATGTAGAAGAAGCGGATTTGCTTTTTAGAAACATGGGTGCCAAAGGTTTAACCCCTAATGATATTACGTACTCGATCATCATTGATTCATTTTGCAAAAGAGGCCAACTTGAAGATGCACATGTTTTCCTTGGTAAAATGAAAAATGCAGGAATAAAAGCATCTGTTTATCCATACAATTCTCTGATAAGTGGTTACTGTAAGTCAGGTAAACTAACAACTGCAGAGTCTCTTTTTGAAGACATGATTTGTGAAGGCTTAAGTCCAACAGTTGTAACATATACGTCTTTGATAGATGGGTACTCCAAACATAGAGATGTGCCCAAGGCATTGAGACTTTATCATGAGATGACAGGCAAAAGGATCTTTCCAAACACGTATACCTTTACTTCACTGATTTCTGGTCTTTGTCTTGCAAACATGATGACAGAAGCAAGTGGTTTGTTTTATGAAATGGTAGAAAAAAATGTCATGCCTAATGAGATAACTTACAACGTTATGATTGAGGGCCATTGTCGAGAAGGCAACATAGTAAAAGCCTTTGAATTGCTTGATGACATGGTTGAGAAGGGTCTCAAACCAGATACATATACCTTCAGATCTCTAATAAGTGGCCTTTGTTCAACGGATAGGGTATCCGAAGCTAAAGAATTTGTAAATAAACTCAACCAGCAGCATCACAAGCTAAACGAGATGTGTTATAGTGCTCTCTTGCAAGGTTACTGCCAGGAGGGACGTTTGGATGATGCAATTAATGCTTGCTACGAGATGGTAGAGAAGGGGATCGATATGGACCTCGTTTGTTTTTCTATACTTATTAACGGAAGCGTTAAACAAGGTGATGCCACTAGATTAATATATTTTTTGAAAGAAATGCATGATCAAGGAATGAAGCCTGATACTGTTTTATATACCAGCTTGATTGATGCTTTTGGAAAAGCAGGAGATCTTGAGAAGGCAATGGGGTATTGGGATATAATGGTAGGTGAAGGATGCAACCCCAATGTTGTGACATACACTGTTATAATAAATTGCTTATGTAAAGTAGGATTGATGGATAAGGCTGAGATTCTATGCAAGGAGATGCTTGATGATGGCATCATTGCGAATCATGTTACATATGGCTGCTTCCTTGACTGCCTTACTAATGAAGGGCATATGCAAAAAGCAGTACATCTGCACAATGTAATGCTTGAAGGGTCTCTGGCAAACACCATAACATACAATATATTGATCCGAGGTTTCTGCAAACTGGGTAGATTTCAAGAAGCTACCAAGGCCTTGTTTGAGATGCATAATAATGGTATCTTACCTGACCACATTAGTTACTCAACCATTATTTATGAATACTGTAGAATCGGTGAACTACAGGAAGCAATAAAGTTATGGGACTCCATGATTGCTAGGGGTTTGAAGCCGGACATAGTGGCATATAATTTTATAATACATGGTTGTTGTGTTGCTGGAGAATTGACTAAGGCAATTGAATTGCGTGATGACATGATAAAAAGAGGGTTGAAGCCAAATCAAACTCTGCAGCTTCTTTAATCTATTCGGGGCCTCTGTTTTTATGAAGCAATTGATTGTAAGAGACTTTGTGCCACATGAAGTGTAATTTTTTTTTTAAATAGTCACCATATGAAGCAATTACCACAACACATGAAACTTGCTTGTGCAGCTTCACTTCTCCAGGTGACCCGAGGCTACCAACAAGAGCCATTCGTCATGCAACCTGGGGTGCTCTGAGTTTTCTTTTTCCTGTAAGTAATTTTTCCGTTGCTTCAAACCTTTAAAGTTCAATTGTGATGGGGTCAAGGACGAGGAGATGGAACAATGTGATATGTACGACTTCACTTAAGCTTCTAAGCATATCAATTACATTAGACCACTGAATTCCACATAATTACTGCTATGTTATCGGATTTGCATGTCCAGAAAAGGACTTTTGGGAGAGGCTTTAAATGACACATGGTGATTTGTTCTTTCTGGAATTAGGTTGTGCAGTGTGAAGTATATAATTGTTGTATTACACATTTAGGATTGACATGGTGGTTAGTCGTGCTATGGAGTGTAACCAGTGACCTTACATGAAGTGCAAGATCCATTTTAATTGGAAAGGCACACTATGCCTGTGAATCTTCTTATTATGCATTGGAGCATATCCTTGCCAATTACATGGCAAATACAAATTATGTGAATGTGGTTTTCCTCTTATAGCTGTTTTTACAATGTTCTCTTCAGCTTCTAGAGATAAGACCGTATATTTGACGGCTTTAACAGCCTTATTTTTTTAATTGCCTTTGAATTCTGTATTGACTTTGTTCAATGACTTATGGTCATCATCTTAGATCAGCCGGAAGTAGTGAATGCCATTTGTTGACTTCCTCTGTACTTGAAAGTTGAAACTAACACGTATAAGCATATACTAGATCATTTGCTAACCTAAAATGCTTGGTTAAAATTGTAAATATTGTTTTTGAAAGAGAGGGATGTACTTACTACCTATCACCTAAAAGTTGTTTTGCGTGATGGAACTTCTTTCACATAAAATTTATAATACGGCACAGAACAACATTGAAGCTTTAGCACACAACCCTTCAGTGCAGAATTTTCTGTATAATTAAATAGCAACCTAAAATGATAGGTAAAAGTTGTTTTCCATGATTAAACTTAATTCACATAAAAATTTATAAGTGGCACAGAGTAATATTGAAACTTTAGTACACAATCCTGCAGCACAAAATGTTATGTTTTATTGAATAGCTTGTTTATTCAATTCCAGCCTTGAAGTACCACATAAATTTCGTTCCTACATTCATATTATGTCATTCAGACTTATAATCTCGAGACATACTTTGTCTTCTGTCCCAAAAACTGAGTTGCTCTTTCCTATTTGTTTGATCCAAAATGAGTGATTTTTCTCTATTGTTCTCCAGATGGGTGCTATTTTACTCAAATCTGTCATTGTAAATCCACACAGGGCACTACTTGTTGTTTTATATCCAAGCCCATCCAAAAAAGAATATGGTACCCAATTAAATAAAGCTATAAAGGTATATGGATGGGAAAGGTTTGGGGGATTTAGTATAAAGTATTTTATGAATCTATGTACTACCATCCGTCAGTTTGAGATGTTAGTCACTATCAGATCTTGTTGGTATAGATTTAGATAGATCTCAATCAAGTTCAGATCTTGATCTATTACCCTCCACTTCACGTGGAATTCACTGGGTTTGTTTGGTATCAATGGTATGGTTTAGTTTCAAGCAAGTTCAGAAAAAATATTTTTATTTTCCCCAACGGATATTAGCATTAATTCTTTTCAGTGTATAATGGTTGGGTTTTGTTGCGGCGTTTGGTATGTTGGTATATAATAATACTATAGAACACACCATCCTCTGGGCTGGTCTGGTATGGTCCTTTTTCTGCTTAAACTGGATGCATTCATTGTTAAGTGGCTACTGTTGTAAACTGTCACTCCCTTGGACAGGAATAACCTGGTAAACCTTGCTACTAATGAACATATATTCCATAGTCAGCATGATTGTTGAATGCTTATGTTAGATAACTATGATGATGAGTGGGGAATTTCAGTTGACTACATTATATCCTAACATTTTACTTCATGACCATCAAGTAGAGGCCAAAGAATGATTTTTGCATTACAACACTTCAAATCCATTTCCCATAGCACACCTACTTATGGTAGGTGGACTCTGTTTATTTACGACTTAAGACAACCCGAGTGGTACATATTTAAGGATCTTGAAGCGCTGAGGCATAATGAGATTAGCATTTGCAAAGTGTGATCCGTTTGTTTTTAGTTGAAGTGGTGGTGTTCCAATATCAAGGTGATAGCCTAGGTGAGCCCCCTCCCTTAATTGCACAAGACATGGTGTTCGCATAATATGCATAGAGCAACTCCCCCTCCCATAACTGGATACATACACATACGAAAGTGAACAAAAGTTGCCGCTGTGAAATTGCAACATCTGACATTTTCATCTGGTTCAACTAGCGCTGTCTGCCATTAAATTTTCACCAAGATTTGGGTACTTAAATGTTGTTATTTTCCTGCAATGGACATGGAACAGATATAATGCTTGGCAGAGAAGATGCAAACTCTGATGCAAGAGTAGAAGTCAAGGTTCCAATATGCTTCTATGATGTGCTTGCTGATCATTTTTACTTGGAAAATCAGCATGAGAACCCAATTCTCGCTTTAATTGTTCAACTCTGGAGCCAGCCATTTGCCTCTCATATTTTTGCCCTTCTTACCTTCTATTCCATGAATGGGTATGCAACTTATTCACACTACATGTTTATGGAGTCCTTCAGTCCTTGTTGATCTATCCTGCATATGATTCTTGAGTTATAGTTGTTGATGTACTGATTAAAACTGGGGATCATTGTACTCCCTCTGTCTCTGATCGTTTGAAGCTTATTTTAACAATTTATTGAGGAATTTAAAATTAGAATAAAAATGCTTTCTCTTGGATGCATTTATTTGCTATGGTTGTCTTCATCACTGTTAAGTCAGTTTGGCACTGCTGACATCTATTGGTAAAGTTTTTATTCTGACTTTGATAGCCTGATATTAACTTATTGAAGTTAATAACTTGGGTTTGTGATAATTTGAAATATACATATTTTTGTGACAAGATACATTAAAAAAAATGACTTTTTCTGCCTACTATTTCTGAGATTATCAAAAGCCCTTTTTATAATCACAGGCAAAACCGAGTCCATTTTATTTTGTTTTCTTTTATTAGTCCTTTCTTGATTTGTTTCATTAATGTAAATGCATTTATCAAAAAAAAATCTGCTACCTTATGACATTCAGCAAGAGTCAAAGATTCACATTCTTTCATTTGAATGTTTTAGTTTACTGCTTTACATCTATGATCTATCTTGCAGTTATTTGAAGTTCAACTTGATAGTTCAGATGTCCTCCTTTGTTACTCATCAGCTCATGATCAAGATGCTACAAACGTATTATGGTACGAGATTTGCAATCACAATTTCTCATTAAGCTTACTCGTCGCAGCTTTTCAATTACATTATTTTCTTAACTTGATAATGAGCTTGGTTTCATTCCTCCGTGTCTACATTCGATATTTTCTTAGCTTGAGATTACATTTAAATTGCTCCCAGGAGCTCCGAGTTCTAACTGTAAGCATTGCTGTTAGAATATGTTCTAAATGAGTTGTACCTTTGGAGGAGCAACACAAAACACATGTGGACTTCCCCCCCCCCCCCCCCCCCCCCTCCTCTCCTTAAAACTTTTTGGAAAATGTGGCTCCACATTTCCGCCATCACCATTCCACGTGGTAAATAGATGTAAAAGAAATAGTTAAGGTTCTAGTATTTATACAAATTTTCTACATTCTCCATTTTGAGGGTCCCATCTCTATTTCTTCTCTCATCAGGTAAACAGTGCTGGAAATCACGTAATATTTTTTCCTAATATCACATAAATGGGACCCAAATATGGAAGCATTAATGACCAAAACTAATAGAGCCTAACCGTTTGTTGTCAACTTTTTCTTATTAAAAAAAATTGAACACTTTTTTTGTATATCAAAGGAGTTGGCCTCAAGTGGGAAAGCATGAGAGGATTCTTTACATCTCCAGAACCCTATAATTGGCTCATTTCTTTATATTTTCTGATGGCTTATGTTTTAGCCTCACTCAACTAATTTGTGGGGTAAAAACTTGGTCTTGGTAACATCTGTATTGTCTTTGAGAGTGTCTTTCTAGGGCAAAATGCAACAATGTTTGGTTTGATTTCAATTTAGTGTAACGAATAATTTTTTTTCTCAATTGATCCAACAAAGTTTCAAAAAGTTCTATTTTGTACCCATTTTGACCTATACCTTGCTAATGTTGTAACATTTGATGACGTGGATACCCGTTTACGAAATGTTTACAGAAGGTTTATGGCGAAGTGGACGATAAACTTTGATGCCCACATCATCAAATGATACAAGATCAAGAGGTTACTGGTTAAAATGGGTAAAAAATAGGAAATTTTGAAACTTTGCTACATTGATTGAAAAAAAAATCTTTGTAATAAATAGGATCTAATGCAAATTTTGTTGCATTTTGCCCTTTATTTTCTCTCTTCTTGCCCTCATTTGTGCTACATTATCTCCCCAGTTCTGCTTTTGTCAAGATTTATGCTTTAAACTCCGTAGACTCCTATAAGAAAAACATATGGACAAGACAAAGTTTGTTTAATTCTGATACATTTATGTTCTTATTTGTAGGATTGATATCCAGACAAACACGACACACTTCCAGAGTCTTTTCTCGGTGTGAAGGCTTCTAATATATGGTATAATTATATTGCATGGCTTAATGGGACCTCTTTGGTGACTCCCTTTTTAATTGATTGTAGTATCTTCTTATGGACATTGCATCGGTGCCGGAGAAGTTGAAGAAAATCCCTTTGCAGGTAAGAATCGACACTATACATATTTTAGTACATATGGAACCGACTGAATAGAGTATATCAAAATGAAGAATTTCATTTATATTGGCAAAATTATATTTTATACGTGCGTATTTCAGGCACAATGAGATCTCTTTCTTCTCCTTTCTAGATTCATCTTTCTTTATAATCTAGGTACTGAATAACGAGGAGGAAGGTTCCCTTCACTAGGTTATGCCACTTACATAGTGCAATTATATTATCCATGGTTTTAAAAAGCGTGCGGGGCGTACGCCTCGAGACACGCCTTAAGGCGAGGCGGTCCAAAATCGCACCTGAGGCGGCGCCTTTCAATCCCCAGATGAGGCGCACGCCTCGGTCATCTGAGGCGGTGGAGAGGCATACTCCTCAATACCGAGGCTAAATTATTTTAAAAAATGACTAAAACCTTTTCTATTTCTTTTTTGGAAACCTTGTTCTTTTCCGGTTTTCCTAAGCCCTATCTGCTACTCGTCTGTTGTGCTTCGTGAGTTCCAATTTTCTCTCGTTTTCTTTGCATTTTCGTCTTTGATTCTTTTCGGTTCGCAGAAGTATTATGTATATGTATCTACTGGATACACTTCTTTTATATTTAGTCTCTACTATGTGTGAGGGCCACAATCACACTTTTACTCACACTTTGTTGATATTTAATATTTTTTTCTTTATGAGTTGTGAGCATATTAATATATATACATATATATATATATGAATAGACCCATAAATTTTTTCTTTGATAGTACATGTACATCTATATGTCGTGATTGAAAAAAGTATATGTAAGTTTTTTTAGTAATTTAGTAGGATATATATTTTGTGTTTAGTACTCAAGTGTCAAGTGTGTGTGTATATATATTGCTTATATTTTCTGAGCATAAGCAGGCAATGCAGATTGGTGTATGTGTGTGTGTATATATATATATTGTGTGGTGTATATATTTTCGCCTCGAGGCTTACGCCTCGCCTCATTGAGGGAAAACACCTTGAGGCATGATTCCGCTTTTTAAAACCTTGAATTATGCATAAAATTTTATTCTGCTTACAGTTGGCAACATCGAATGCTTTATAGATGAATCAATTTAATATCCGCTATAGCTATGATGCAACATAATATTTTCGAAGGAATTGACAAAAATATATAGATCTTGTGGTGTATTACATGAATCATCATGTGCATAGATTTCACAAGGTGGAACACCTTGTGTAAAAATCAACATTTACTTGAAATTATCTGTGCTATGCTCATTCATCGTAATATCTTGCATCGTTTATGAGGGATGTTGTTTGAGCTACATGTTTTTATTAATCACATGCCCTCCTTTGTTTTAAAAGAACAAAACCTCATCAAGTTTTCTTTCATGGTACCCCTTATTTCATGTTAAATCTAAAATTTCTGGTATACAAGCCGACAGCCCGACACTAGTATGTTTCTTTTGGGGTATTCTAGGTCTCAAAAAGGGTATCATTGTTATGATTCTAGTTAAAGAATACTTGTTTATTTACTTTTCTGTTAACTCTGGTCTCATCTCTTATGCATCCATTCTGGAGTATCATGAGATGCTAGTTAAGAGTTCCCTTGATACATGTTATTAATCCTTGATGATTGACACGTGCAGGAATCCCTGCCCCGCGGAGCCTTTCTTTTCAGGCGTATGTGGAGGAAGAGATGTTAAAAGTGCACTTATGTTGGTATGCCAATTGCTAGACTAAGTTATTTACTTTTTGCCAATCTTAGTTACGCTCTTTTGGTAACCGCGGTGTTTATGTTTGGGCCAACTTACGTGCACCTCGACTAATCTCATATGGCCCTGAAGTTAATAGCGAGGATAACTGTCTGGTGGCCTGAGGAAACTTCAACTAATGACATTTGGGGAGCAAACCCAAGGTCTTCCAAGATTGTGGTTCTTGAGGAATCATGTTTTTTGTTACAGCAAATCTCTTTCTTGGTTCTCAAAGTCACTTCATGTCATCTCGTATGAGTCATTCGGTGGCGTGATTCATATTTTCGGGAAGGTACTTGTCTACTCGGATTATTGTATATTTATATGCATGTCAAAACCTTTTATATATATATATATATATATATATTGTGGAAAAACAAGAAACAATATATGTATTCACGGAAACAGATCGTACTCTCTCCAAGAGCCTACATGGTGTGGAATATACTGGATTCGTTTTGTAGTAGTATTCACATGGTTCAACCATTTGCTTAGGGTATTATATGATTTTGACCCTTGTTTTTCCTTGTAGCTTGCTAGAGACATGGTATGAAGATGGGATCATCAAGATCTGATAGCCAAAGCCGTTGGAATTTTTAGTTTGTTGATGCGATAAAAAGTTGTAGAGTGATTCTGTGCGATCCAATCCATAGGAATCATGGATCATTGGATAGGAATCCAAAAAATGAAGAGAGAAACAAAGAATATTAGAGATATTGGAACATAATTTAGAAGAGATGATCTTTTATCCTGGTCGAGTAGAAATTACCAAACGTCTAGCATTCTCTCACGCTTGGCGCCAATGAGGCTTTTATTTGAGAAAAAAGAAGATAACTCCTAGGACTTTTGAGATTTAATACTCTTAGGTGGCGTTTGGTTTGCAGAATGTTTTTGCATGGATTGGAATTTGTCAAAGGTATTTGACTTTGAATGAATTAGAATGAAATATTGTCAGGTTTGGTCACCTGTTTGGTTCACAGAATTGGATTGGAATCTATCTGTTTGGTTCACAAAATTTATTTTTGGAATTGGAATGAAATATTGATAAATGACCAAAATACCCTTTTTGATAATTTTAATTTTTTAAACAAAAAATGCTTTAATTAAAATAGTCATTAAAAATACTTTATCTGTAACGGTGGTTCAGATTGGTGGTGGTCGCTGGTGGTTCAAAATGGTGGTTAAGATCGGCGGTGGTGGGCGGTGGTTCAGATCGACGGTAGTCGGCGGTGGTAGAGGTGTCTTCATCTCCACCAAAGCTACTCCAGTTAACTTCCTCCCTCCGATTAGAGAATGTGAGGTGTACACTCTTCGGGATGCTATCCTATGGGTAGCTAATCATGCTTCACCAACGTTGTCTTCGAAACTGATGTCAATGTCGTTGCAGACGCTATTTGCGATATGAATCAGGACAACTCGGAGTTTGGTGATATTATTATTGATATTCGACGTCTCTTCTAATCAAGGCAACTTTTCAGTTCATGTCATTGGTAGACAAGTTAACGAAGCGGCTCACTTAATAGCGTGACACTCTCGTTATTTATTTTGTCCTAACATTTTTTATGTTATGTCGACTTTCCTTGCTTCTTGTATTAGCGACTTTTGTTACGCTCACATTATTAATGAATTGATTGATCCTCGATCAGGTGATGGTAATGCCAAAGTCCGGTAGCATCTCAACCTTCCCGTTTCAAAAAAAATGAAAATTTGTTTTAATATCCTTAGGTTTTGATTTGTAATTTATTTATGAATCAATTAGAGTTTCTGAATGTATGAGGGTAAAATTTTTATTTTGTTATAATCATTTTTTTCAGTTTAAGAGTTAAACGAACGAACACAAATAAACAAACCATTACTCATCATTTTGTTCGTAAAAAATATATAACAAAACTAAAAACCGGATAAACTTAGGGGTGTTTGGTTCGCAGAATGTTTTTTGATGGAATGAAATCTATCAAAAGAATTTGACTTTAAGGAAATTTGAATTGAATGTTATCAGGTTTGACCACTGTTTGGTTCACAGACATTGGAATGGAATATGCTAAAAGGAATTGGAATCTGTCTGTTTGATTTTCCTAATGTAGTTTTGGAATTGGAATAAAATATTAGTAAATGAGCAAAATAACCTTTTGAAAATTGACCCCGAAATCCAACTAGTGTGGTTCAAATGGTGGTTGGCAGTAGCTCAGATCGGTGGTGGTCGACGGAGGTTCATATGGGTCTCTATGACCAAATCCATGAACGGTAGAATATGTGGAATTAAATTTCATTTCATAGGTAAACCAAACGCCTAAATGGCATCTGATCAACGGAATTAATCATTCCAATTTCTTCAGATTCCATCGAAATCCTATGAACTAAACGCTAATGTACATGAAGAGGGTACGCAATAGTGTAATTGTCTAATTTAAATATTAATAGAGACTTAATAATCATATTAAATCCACAAAATAAAAGGATCGGATTCATCAAGTTGGGTTAGGTTCAAATAAAAATAACTCCATATCAACCCAATACGTTTGAAAATTTTACAACTCAATTAAACATCGGGTTGCTTCGATTTGAGTTATTTCGTGTTGAGTTAGGTTGGATTGATCGGATTTTTGAGCACCCCTACTAAACGCCCCCTTACTCTCTTTGATGCCAAAAGATATCGTTAATATTTTCAAAACAATATCAATATTGAATATTATTATTATTTATTTTATTTTTAACATGATCACAATATTAAATATTTTTTAAACAATAATTAATTTGGATAAAACTAAAACACAAATACACAATGGAGTTAAATCATAGATCCCTCAACTTATCAAAAAATAATAGTTCAAAACATAAAACAATCACCAAATAGCATATCCGATGCACTATAACCCAAAAGGAAACAGAAAAGAAACAAGTGGTTTCATTCATTCAATTTAAACATCTCTGATGATATAAACTATTCTACGACTCAATCTCAAATTACCCAATCAACAAACATGAAGGGTGATAATAAGAAAGAGAGGCTTACAATTACAGATACAAAAGGAGAATAATCTAATCAGAGTCATCTAGGCAGCAGCTTTCTTTGGAGATTTGGTAGCTTTGGATGGAGATTTAGGCTCCTTAGTAGCAGTCTTCTTGGGCAATAAAATAGGGTTAATGTTTGGAAGAACACCACCATGTGCAATTGTTACTCCAGCCAACAATTTTCCAAGCTCCTCATCATTCCTTATGGCTAACAGCACATGTCTTGGGATGATTCTGTTCTTCTTGTTGTCTCTAGCTGCATTTCCAGCTAATTCCAGAACCTGAACAGAAACGAACAATCATCAGGATGAATGACACAGCCGAAAACCCCTAAATCGTAAACCTAAAGCATTTAACAAGATCTATTATGCAAATCGAAGTTCAATAAATTGAAATCTGATGAAACTAACTTCAATGAAGAAGAAAAAAATGAAATCTGAGATCTGTTGATGTTAAAAAAGGTTAATTTTCCAGATCGAAGGAAGGAAGGAACAATAGAACGAGCACGATCCATAAATCAACGATTGTTTTACAGTACTCATAATACATTCGAATAGAGATCTATAAGTTCATAAGATGAACAGAATCTCCGATACTCAAAAATCGAAAATGTGAAACAAACTGCAAAATCGTATCTACATATGCGAATAGTTACAGAAATCGATTGAAAAAAGGAAACTTACTTCTGCGGCGAGGTATTCGAGGACGGCGGCAAGGTAAACAGGAGCACCGGTTCCAACACGCTGAGCATAACGTCCTTTCTTCAAGTAACGCCCAATCCTACCGACGGGAAACTGTAGACCAGCTTTGACAGAACGAGTCACCGACTTCTTCCTCGGACCACCGCCTTTCCTTCCTCCGGCGCCTTTCTTAGCTTTTCCGGTTCCCTCCATCTCTCTGAATTTCTCAAAAGCTCTACAAAAATGAGTGAATGGATGTGTTGAGAGTAAATGATGATGAAGAAACCGCTTCGGCGTTGTTTTATATAGTGATCAGATAGGGGTTTAGGATCGTCAAATGGGTTAGTATCAGCCGTTGGATTGTGATTAGTATCGATCCGTGTGAAGTGACACGGACCAATCAGAATGTGGCGTAAATTTTGAATTTCTTTTGAAATCTATGGGAAAATTTCCTCGTTCCCGCCCTACGGACTCTTTTTCCTCCACTTTTGTTTTTTCAAATTTGTTCCATTACATTTTTATTCGAGACTAAAAAAAGTTATTTTATAAGTAGTTGTTATAAATAAATTGATTTTGAAGGTTTAGAAATCAGGGGCAGGTTCAAAATGATCAGAAATGAAATGATATAGCAATTAAGGCTTATGGTCAAAAATAACGGATATTGTCTATACGAAACAAAAATATAGACATTCTCGAAATGACGTTTCGAAATGAAATATCGCTCAAAATTCTTTAAAGTACAAGCGGGGTGTCTTACCATCGAAAATATGTTTCAATATGAGACATGGTAAGAACAATTTGATCAAAAATTAAACCGATGTGTGTGAATACTTGAAAGTATGTAGAAAAGACAATACGCAAGTATTTATCTTTGGAAACACACGGTTTATTTATCAATTAAGCACAAAAATAAAATGAAAACATTTAAAATCACACTTCCAAATTATAAAATATGTTTAAAAATCAAGAAGTGGTTTGAACATTTCAGAACATGTTTTCTATATCTGAAAGTTTTCCTTCTTTCAGATATATTTGAGATTAAGATAAGAAATTTACCTTTTCGCTTAATCTTAATTCTCAAAAAGTCAGCTGAAACATCATAAGGATATGATCTTGATAGCTTCCTCTCATTCTGCACAAGTCTCAAAGTCTAATCAAATTTATTCACAAATTTATTCGAATGTAAAAGACATAAAGTAATAAAACGATTAAAGTACGAGTTCTGATTTGAAATAATCATAAATCATAGTCTTACTCCTTTTGGTATGACATAAAAACTCCCCCTAAAATCATGCATTACAAAAATTTTGTCATTTAAGTAAAATGCAGAAATTAGTTATGCTCCCCCTCAAAATAACGTAGATCATCTAAAATCTTCTCTTACTCCCCCTGAGATCATGAGCAAACAATTAAAGTGCAGATATCCTTTATACATAAAGATAAAGAAAATGATGAAAAATAACAATACGTAACTTTATTAGGTAACAACCGATTACGTCTTAAGATTTAACATACCAAACTTAGAAACAAGAAAATTAAATCTCTTTTCATCTAAGGGTTTGGTAAATAAATCTGCAAGTTGATAATCTGTTTTTACAAAATAAAGTTCAATTGTTCCTTTTTCTACATTATCTTTTATAAAATGATACCTGACGTCAATGTGTTTGGTTTTCGTATGCTGAACAGGATTAGCAGATATCGCGATTGCACTCTTCGAGTCACAATATATTGGAATTTTATCAAACTTGAATCCATAGTCTCGCAGCTGTGTTCGCATCCACAAGACTTGAGAGCAGCAACTGGCAGCAGCTACATACTCTGCTTCAGCAGTCGATGTGGAAACGCATAATTGTTTCTTTGATGCCCATCTAACGAGCTTGTCTCCAAGGAATTGAATGTGACCTGAAGTACTTTTTCTGTCCAACATGCAACCTGCATGATCTGCATCTGAATAGGCAGTCAGTTGAAACCCAGTATCCTTAGGATACCACAGACCAAGGTCTGCAGTCCCCTTCAGATATCTAAAAATCCTTTTGACAGCAGTCAAATGGGATTCTTTAGGAGCAACCTGATATCTAGAACATAAGCATGTTGAAAACATAATATTTGGTCTACTAGATGTAAGATACATTAACGATCCTATCATACCTCTATAAGTTCTAACAGATATAAATGTTAAGGATAAATGTGTTAATCGTTATTGTCTAAAGAATATGACAATAATAATAGAGATGGATTTAAGTTATTATGTATGGAGTAAATTAAGCTCCAAACTTGATTTTCACTTTATAGGTCGTATATCGATGGGTGGGTCAATTAAGTTTCAAACTTGATTTTCATACATCAGGTTAGGTGGGTTTTTATACCTCATAACTCGTTCGGCAACCTTCCCCAACGATTGTACCCAAGGGGACTATCGCATCACCATCACCACCCGCGGTACCATTCCAGCGATTGTGACATGTGAGAGTGACACAAGTTACAATTGTTGTCACTCTCACTCAGGTTGTACTGAGAGGACTTGATCCCTGGCGATTGTGTCTTGTGGCACTCTCGCGGTCACTATCGCACCCAGTGTACTGACAGCCTAAAAATTTAGGTTTCACTCGAGTAACAGGCATTTGTGACAAACGGAGGAAAAAGGGTTCAAGCATAAAATAAATGCCTCGATTAACGAAACTTAATTTGCGATCTACGAGGTTTACCTTATTTACCGAAAGAAACATTGGTGTTACATGTGGTGCACCTTACTCAAACCTATGTGTGTGATATTGAAGGCTATCACAATTTGCATTCAGTGTAAATATGTAAATACAAGTGGTTTAGATTTTAAATTTTGGTTAATATTGAGTTTTTAAGAATAACAAAATTTTGTGAGAAAAGTGTAAGTTGCTATAGTACTTCTTGCATTGCTATAACAACCTGCATTTTACCCTAACAGTATCGTGGGTCGAAAAAATTTAATAAACCTGCAAAGATACCTGTAAGCTTGTCTTTTTAGCAGTAAAATATATGATTTATTTTTAGTTCCAAGAAAAAGTATTATTACCCTTAACACCACCCCCCCCCCCTTCTCAAATCACTTGATAACCCCCTAGTTGATTTTGAACCAAATACCAAGTTAATTTCCTCATCATTCGATTCCCTCTACTAATAACCCATGATCACAACAAATACCCACCCCAATATATTCATATTTTAACATTTTGGAAGTGGTAGAGTCGACTAGGCCAATGTTATTGCAGGAGAATCCTATCCAATTCAAAAGTCTTCATAATGGGGAAGGTGAAATCACAAGCCAATAAAGTTGTGAAATCGGGGGATGGTCAAGGAACAAGGAGAAGCACTCGCAATCAGAAAACAAAGGAAATAATGGAAGGAAACAAAACAATGATCCAAGAATCAAAGGGAAAGGTTGTGCCAATACCATCTTAAAAAAAAAAACTCCATTAAAGAAGCTTAAAACAGGGGAGGATGAGAAAGCCAAAATTGAGGCCACAACCACCCAAACCTCATCAAACTATGTTTCGTCTACATCTTCTAGCCACAAGTCACTCAACATTGAAATCAACAAGGAACCATCTTCACCATAAAATGAGCCACCCTAAGTACTTTTGCTTAGTGGTAGATTCCCTTTGACCTCAAGTCCTCAACATATTGAGAACTCAACAAACACCTCTGGAACATCATCCCACAATGTGCCAAATTTCAACCAAACCAATCCAATTGATGAGGTTGATGTTGCCATGGTCTTTATCATGGGAGAAACCACCACTTCACCTCTATTAATACCCACTATCACCACCACCATGAATGCCACCATTTAAATACCAACAGGGAACCAAGGCCAACCCATATTGTCTACATCAACTTTTGAATTGGAAACCCATGGAACACACAACCATCAAGCCCATAGGTTGTTTTGGCTGGACAATCACAACCTCTTGAACATGAGGTTGTGGTAATTACTGTGGAGAGAGGGGGCAACAACATGGAAGGAGAATGAAGCAATAAAGGAAATGAACTCGGGGATGAAAGCAATGAAAAGGATGGAATTGAGGAAAAAATCTCATAAAGTGATTACTCTATGGATGAGGATGTTGTTATGGGTAGTGCAGAGATTGTTGCAACAACAAAATAGAACAACGAAGCCATTGTGGCTGAAAAAACTACAAACACCAAAGAAAAAGGCAAGCAGAGGAAAGAAGGCACTCTCAACTGAAAAAATCCAGGATACTCAATGTCTCTTTTGGAACCTTTGGTTGTAGGGAAGCATATGATCAATTTGGCCATATGGCTTCTAAATAGGCTATAGCAGACAAAGGGTTCAGACATGAGTGCTTGAAGGAGTTCCGTTTAATTGATTAAAGAAACCATTAGGAAGATAGGTTGGGAACTATTTTGTGTTGTGCCACTTGGATTCAACCTCTCCCTTATTAGGGAATTCTATGTTGAGGTTGCATCATCCAATAGCCACACAATGAAAGTTAGGGGCACAGATGTGTCATATGACACAACCACCATTAAAATTTTGGGATAGTTCCACCCACCAACAACGAGTATAATATGTTGGTCAATAAGGCAACAAAAGAGGAAGCTAGGAAGGTGTTGACGACCGTAGCATTACATGGTAGGACCTGGAAGAATAGGATGTTTAGGACCATGAACAGTAGGGACCTTCTCCACAATGTGAATGTGTGGTTCTATTTTATGAGATACACAATCTAGCCCACCACTCATGATACCAACATCACATTTAAGAGGATGGTGATCATCTATTGCATCATAAGCGGGAAAAAGTTCAGTATGGGGGAAGTAATTAGCATAAACATCAAGTCATGTATGGAGAAGATAAAGGGAGATATGTGGTATACATCCCTTATTAATGCCTTGCTCACGAGGGCCAAGGTAAGGTTTTTGCCTACCGATTAAATGATTTAAGGGAGAGTTGTGATAGGGACTCAAAACAGTGAGGCAAGTTAAGAAAAAATGCAGAGAAAGCCACGAGAATATCTACCAATGCCGCAACAACTGTTGCTGGCACTTCTCAATTTGTGAAAATCCCACATACTTCACCAATGTCACCACTACAATCCAAGCTTGATGCCAAAACACTGAGAGTTGTGATAGGGACTCAAAACAATGAGGCGAGTCAAGAAAAAATGCAGAGAAAGCCATGAGAATATCTACCAATGTTGCAACAACTGCTGCTGGCACTTATCAATTTGTGAAAATCCCACAGAATTCACCAATGCCACCACTACAATCCAAGCTTGATGCCAACTCCTTCATGTACCTGATTAAGGTCATAAAAAGGAACCAGAAGACCATGATGAATAAGATGGAATAAAAATATGCCATTTAGATGACAATAATGGATAAACATGATAAAGAATTGGAGGAAAAAGGTAGAGAGGAGTGAGGAGAATTTGTTGGCCTGTTTGAAAGAACAAGATAAGGTTGTGCAAAAGATGAGAAGATTCACTGTTGTACACAGGAAATACCATATGAAGAAAAAAGGGGTGATGGAAGCTAATCGGGCACTAGAGAATCCATAAGAGTATGCTAGCATTGGACCCTAACCACCAGAGCTGATAATTGAAGCATAGGAGTTCTTACCCACTGCTGCAGCACCACCTACTCCCAATGAGTAGGACAGGTCCATTTCTTATACCCTAACTCCATAAATTGTAGTGCTTTATTTGCAGTTTTTACACACTTGAGTCTAGAAAACTTTGCATTTTATTTTGTAGAAAATAATACTAACACCTTTACAATATAACACCCTCAAATTTGGAAAGAGCAACTAATTTAAAATTTTCAATAATACATAAAATGGAGGATAAAATATCTTTTTATGCAAATCAATACTTGAAATACCTCAATTAGAATTCTAGATTTAACCTCGACAAAATAAATCAAGTCTTATATAAAGACTAATTAAAGGTCGGGTATTACTAAACCCACAAACAATTGATATCTCCAAATGTGCGGAAGACATCACCCAATAGTTACATCATTCTCGTGCATCTAACTAGCATTAAACTCTTCACGGTGTCGCTAGTACCATTCCCCAACAAAGACTTGATGCACATGCTGACAAATAAAAAAGGTTAGGTTTAACGTCTGGTGAGTTCAAGAGTTTTATCAATTACATAAGACGAAAAAGAGGAAATAATATTATTTAAATCACAATTCTCAATATGCCTTTAGAATAAAAGTGATATATTTCCCAAAACCTCGTTTTTGTGATAAAATACTTGAATAAATACACCCTATAATCATTTAACCAAACTCAATACTCACACGAAATATCATAGGATTAAAATCCAAATACCCAAAACATGGGAGTAATTCCTTTATTCAAAACATTGATATATGGAGGGAATCCAATAAGTCAAAATCATAAAATGTGGTTACTCGCCAAAACCCAACAATATTAAGGCATAGATATTACAATATCTAAAAGTAACGCTTAACAATGGGGGAGACCCGTATCCACTGAGAGTTAAGGGAACGCATGAGTATGCCACTCGTACAACGTTAATCGTATAACATTTTGCGACTAGACGTCTAAATGTTCCTACCATTCCTTAACAAGTTTCACCTCAAGAGTCGGTTAACCTTAGTGTCTATTCCCACAAATTCCACCACAAGTCCCGACACATTTAAGGACTACCTCTAAGACATTACCTTCAAGCGGCGGAGGTCTTAGTGTCTACATCCAGGGTAATACCTCCAGACTCAACCCTTATAGTTGACAAGTGCCATTTTTATACACATTTTTATGTCGAATTTACCCTAAGTTGAGTATTTATTGGATGGTTAAAATATTGCATTTAATTAGAGTTTTAGTTTTTAACTATTGCATTACATTAAAAAAAACTTTAGTTTTGTGTGATGTGATTTGTGTGTGTGCGGTAAATCAAGGGAATAAAAGAAAAATAAATGAAAAAGAGTGTTACTGTTACATATGTTTTTATAGGTAGCATGCAGCAAAGCAAGGAAAGCAATATTGATAAGGTGTTGCTAAGCATACCCCCTTGTTAATTGCATACCCCCCTATGTCACCTCATCACTCTCACATTGAAATTCTTCTTTTTTCCTTTTTAATTAATTGTTACAATTTTAGTCCATAAACACTTTTGATTGTTTTACTTTATAACTTTTATTTTTCTAATTTTCATTTTACACCATCATCATATTAACACATATAATCGTATATTAACTAAAATATGTTTAAAAAATATTTTTAATTTTAACAAGTTACACCATAATAATCGTCTCTTCAATACCTTCGAAATGAGTCTAATATTGAATATTTTTTAATTTAATTATTTTATTATATATTAAAATATATCAAAAAATACATTTTATAATACGTTATGGTATGGAGTACATTTTATATATGTTCAACGTTATTTGCATTGCAACTTCATTTTTCACTCGACAGGGTTCCAAGTCATTTTGCAAAACATGTGTTTGTCGACAATGGTAATCAATTACTTCAAGTTTTGAAGCAGAATGGTGTGAAATCATCTTTTACAAATGTGAAATAAGTTGAAACACCAACATATATTGAACACGAAAGAAAGTTGGAACATGAAAGAATATCGAAAGCAATATTAGATTGAGGAACGATTGTTGTAGCAATTTCGGTATAAAAAAACGAACAAACATATTCATACGTTTCAACAGTGGCAAATGAAAAATATTGTTATTAGTAAAATGATAAAAAGAAGATTAACATAAATTATGAATAATTTCACAAATAAAAACAACAAAAAGACAAAAAAAAGGTCAACAAACAGTTAAATCCATTGACCAATGAGAGTTCGACACGTGACAAAATAAAATTAAAAAAAATGTCCTTAAACTTGTTTATTGCCATAAAATGTAGTATATATGACATCTAATAATATAATTAAATAAAAAAATATTCAATATTAGGCTCATTTCGAAGGTATCAACGAGACAATTATAATGGTGTAACTTGTTAAAATTAAAAGATATTTTTAACGTATTTTAGTTAATATACGATTATATGTGTTAATATGATTAAAGTGTAAAATGAAAATGATAAAACTAAAAGGTATAAAGTAATTATAAAAAATGTATAAGGACCAAAAATGTAATTGTAATCAAAATAAAATAAAAAATGGGATGTGAGGGGGAGGGGTATACAAATTTGCATGGGGCAGTGATAGAATTTCCCTATTGATATTGCTATTTATTTGGTCTTTCACGTGGGTGGGAAAAGAAGAGAAAAAAAAGTTACATGGATTACTTTGTTTTGCAAGCCCACATAGCAGCCCACGAAAAAACAAAAAAAAAGATAAGTCAGTCCAACAGTTGCATTTGCAGCATAAATTCAAAAGTATGCGTCCAGACTCCAGAAGTCCAGATCCACTTCGTCTCCTTCACGTGATTTTTTTCAGCAACAACTCACGACCAAGCTACGGTAGGCGCTGACGCGTTGTGTTCCGGATCAAAATTCAACAGCGTAACTTCTTCGGTGAGTTAAACCCACGCCAAAGTCTCGTTAGCTATTGTCCGGTATTTTGCAATGTAAGTTTCCGTCCTTCGTTGGTATTTTCTCCGTCTTCCGTTAATCTTTTGGGGTGAGTTATGTTGTACTTTCAAGCCTTAAATCGACCCATGCGAGAATCGCGAGTTTTTGGACATTTTGGGCCTCGGTACAAGTGGCGCGATTGTGCGACGCGATAGTGACAGTGTCACTATCGCCAGGGCACTATTGCGGGGAGGAGTTTACCCGCGGTACAATCCGCGCGATTGTGCTACGCGATAGTGACATTGTCACTATCGCCAGACACTATCGCGAGCGGGGTCAGAGCGAGTTAAATCTGATTTTTTTGGCCTCATTTCTCATTCTAACTCAACCTTTTCTGTTTTTATTCTCTCTCAACCTCTCCCTTTCATAGAAACCGAACCTAGGGTTCTTTAACTCATCAACCACCTCATTTATTGCTAGAAGTTGGGTGTTTCATCTAAGGGTTCAAGTTTGGAGCATTTATCACTTCCTCCATTGCCATCTTCTCCAAAGGAGCAAAAATCTAGGGTTTGGGTTTTTTTCAAAAACCCACTTGGTGAGTTCCTACTACCATTTTCTAAACTTTATACATGTCAAAGCTTACATTTTGAACTCCTATATATCTCCATGGTTTTAGATTTAAGTTACTACATTTTTGACCCAACTTGAGTTTTGGGAGATTTTAGGGTTCCCAATCATTTTCAAGAAAAATAAAGGGTTTCATCTTATTTGAAATAAAATGGAGTTTTACTTGCACATTTATGTGAGTTACTTGAAGGAATGTATATAATCTCATTTTATGATTTTTCATTCTTATCAATAGTTAAACTTGAAAATGCATTTTTGGGTTATAAATGTTATTGAAACCATATGACTAACTATGGTTGGTCACAAATGAAATTGTGACAAGTCTAGACTATTACTAGTGGATCCCTAGGTATTGATTCGGCTTATATTATTGGGATGTCCTTTCCCCTTTTTGTAGTTATGGATGCATTTGACCCTCGAGGGCCTTTGGTACGGTTATGTGAGATCGGTTACTAGCCATGGGTCATAATGTAGTCCTAGTGAACGAGTATGACTTGGTTTCCTCGGGGGCCCTCCCTCACATCTTAGTACGGACCGACGTTGTTCGTGGCCATGGATTCCAAGTATTTAGCTCACAACTCGGATTGTAGCATACTTTTGTGTTCTGCTACAATCCTTGGTAAATCGGGTATCCCCCGTCATCGCAAGATGAATTTTCGGACCGAATGGTCCTTATGTGACAAAGATTTCAATTGTAAACTAAACTTTCTTGAAAAGGTTTCCTTTCGGTACAATTGTTTATGTCTCTTGAATTTATAAACTGTATGTTCTCACTAGGCTTTAAGCCTAACACTTTTTTCTCAAATGATATTTATAACATGTTCCCTTAGCGGTGGGTTGCCAAGGTCGTGAGTGACGAGCATGGTCTTGAGGCATTTTTGAGATGACTAGTATTTGATGTTGGGCATTTGTTTAAGTCCCATCTTTTGGCGATTTTGGGTCGACAACCGATGTAATCTAGATAGTTATGTTTAGATTAGTTTGTTGTTGATTTCAATATCCGTTCACAAGTTTTTGTAAAGGCTTAGTACTTTTCCCCTTTTTTGGAGGTTTATATCAAATACAAATGTCATATTGCCCAATTTCTGAATTTTAAATTACTCTAATTATTAGGGTGTTATAAGTTGGTATCAGAGCTCTAGTTTAAGTGATCTAGGCATGAATGTAAGATGTCTAGACTTAGACTGAGTACGTTAGGCAATGATTTGTGAGTTGGGTAGAGCTTCTAAGATGGGTTAGTCTTAGAGTCAATGGAAGTTATGTTCATCAAACGTTGTGATGATGGTGACAAGAACCCTTATGTGTTATATGTTCATAAGCTCACTTAGCTAATGTTATTATGAGGATATTTTACGTGAGTGTACTTGGTTTTCTAATGTTATGACAATTGGTAAACGTGGTAGTACGTTTCTTTCTTGCTTATTTCTGTTAATCCTTCTCTTACATCTTTCCCGTGCTTGTGTTGCAGCCATTACTCTAGTATGGTGAACACTCGCAGTCGACCGTTAGCCGATGGGACGATACGTGCAAATAGCTCGCCCGAGCGAAATCCAATAGTTAGGGCAGCGACCGTCGTTCCTCCGGGCATGCCACCTATATTCACAGGAGAGTTGGAGCAAGTGCCAAGAGTGGAGTTGGCATCCACAAACCCGATTGTTCAGGGGGCAGACCCTCCGGCTGACATGATGGTTGGCATCATGCAAATGGTGTCGTCGGCCATGGAGAAGCAGCAAGAGGCGTTCTTGAAGTTTTTAGAGGATCGCGATGCTAGCCTCAAGAGAAATGAGGCGGTTTCTGAAAACATCGTGGTTGGTTCTGGAGGCACCGGTAATGGGGTCAGAACTGAGGAGCTCAGGGTTGTTGGTGCTCCGAGAAGTTGGAGGAGTTGCTCCTACAAATCTTTTATGGGTTATGGACCACCAGAGTTCTCTGGTTTCGAAGACCCAGTTGCGTGCGTAAAATGGATCCGAGCGGTCGAACAAGCCTTTGGTTCATCCGAGTGCGGAGATAACCAAAGGGTGAAGTTCGGTACTTAACTGCTCAGGGATACGGCACTGACATGGTGGAATGTTATCCAATCCACCCTCTCTCCTACTGTTTTGGCCCAACTGACTTGGGGCGAATTCAAGGTGAAGTTATTGGAAGAATGCTTCAACGAGAGGGCCATGGATCAGTTCGAGAAAGAGTTCCGAGCGCTTGAGAAAGGGAACTTGACGGTGAGGGAGTATACCCGTCAGTTCATGGAAAAGTTGGGGTTAGTGGGGTATGTGGCCTCAACAAAAAAGGAGAAGATTAAGGCCTATCTGAAGGGTCTACCATCGGACATGATGACCATGGTCCGAAATTCGAAGGCTTCCAACCTTCGTGAGACTATTGAGGAGGCACAGTTCATGGAAGAGGTTTACGCGAAGAGTAAACCGGAGAAAGCTGTGGTGGTTGTGGACAAGAGAAAGTGGGAGAACAATTCCGTTCCTCCCAAGAGAACCCGACCTTTTGTTGGAAACCGAAGCTTCAGCGGTTATCAGGAAGATAGGTGGTACCAGAAATGTCGAACCAAGCACCACGGTAACTGTAACACCACTCCTCAATCTTGCTACAAGTGTGGTAAATCTGATCACACCACCCGCGACTATCCGATCAGAGGGCTTGTCTGTTATGAGTGCAAGACACGGGGGCATATGAAAAGAGATTGCCCGAAGCTCAAGTCGGGTAGCGCACCGTAGAAGAGAGAGAACCCATCTAGGGCTCCGGGCCGAGCATTTCAGATGACGGCCGATGAGGCCAAGGCATCCGCCGATGTGGTATCGGGTACGTTTCTTCTAAACTCCGTACCTGCTCGTGTATTGTTTGATTCGGGTGCCATTTTCTCGTTTGTGTCTGATTTGTTTCGTCAAAAGCTTGTTATGCCCACTAATAGTCTAGAGAATGCGTTAGTGGTAGAAATAGCGAATGGTAGTCAGGTCCTAATCCGCATTGTTCTGAAGAAGTGTACCCTTGGAATCGAAGGGAGAGAATTCCCAATCAATTTGATGTCGATGTTAATCGGGGGGTTTGATGTGGTGGTCGGCATGGATTGGTTAGCGAACAATCATGCCGAGATCGTGTGTTCCAAGAAATTAATTCGACTTCCCAATCCCAATGGTGAAGTGGTTGTGATCTATGGTGAGAAGAGGAAAGGGGAAGTGGCGATAATCACCATGGCAAAGGTGCGCAAATGCTTGGTGAAAGGATGCTCGTCTTTCCTAGCCTACGTGATCGACGCCAAATTAGAGAAGTCAAAGCTTGAAGATGTGAAGATTGTGCGTGAGTTTCCCGATGTCTTTCTGGACGACTTGCCCGGGTTATCACCCGATCGTCAAGTGGAGTTTCGGATTGATCTCGTGCCGGGAGCGGCTCCTGTTGCTAAAACTCCTTACCGGTTGGCGCCATCGGAGATGCAAAAGATGATGGCACAACTCCAAGAGCTCTTGGAGAAGGGTTTCATAAGACCGAGCTCCTCGCCTTGGGGAGCTCCGATCTTGTTTGTCAATAAGAAGGATGGCACAGTGAGAATGTGCATCGACTACCGTGAGTTGAATAAAGCAACGGTGAAGAACAAGTACCCGCTGCCAAGGATAGACGACTTGTTCGATCAACTCCAAGAAGCGGGGTGTTTTTCCAATATCGACTTACGTTCGGGTTACCACCAGGTGAAGGTGAGAGAAGAAGACGTTATGAAGACAGCTTTTAGAACGCGTTATGGCAATTACGAATTTCTCGTGATGCCATTTGGTCTAACTAACGCACCGGCGGTGTTTATGGACTTGATGAATAGAGTGTGTCAACCATTCCTCGATAAGTAGGTCATTGTATTCCTTGATGACATACTCGTTGTAACACCTTAGGCATATCCCATATCGGCCGTGGACAAGAGTGATGCTGGGTGTTATAAGTAATATCTTGGCCTTCCTAACAACAACGCGTTTTGGGGCCACAAGCACGTCAGGTTCTGGGAACTCTGAGGTTAAACGTGCTTGGGTGGGAGTAGTCCCAGGATGGGTGACCCCCTGGGAAGTTTCTCACCAGGTCGCCAGAAACAAATCCGTGCGCTACACGTTGGTTAAATCCAGGGGCAAAGCGGACAATATTGTTGTCGAGGTAGGCGGGATGTTACAGATGGTATCAGAGCCACTCCTGTGCCGTTCGGGATATGGGGCAAACCTCATCGAGGACGATGAGTCCCAAGGGGGGGTGTTTGTAACACCTTAGGCATATCCCATATCGGTCGTGGACAGGAGTGATGCTGGGTGTTATAAGTAATATCTTGGCCTTCCTAACAACAACGCGTTTTGGGGCCACAAGCACGTCAGGTTCTGGGAACTCTGAGGTTAAACGTGCTTGGGTGGGAGTAGTCCCAGGATGGGTGACCCCCTGGGAAGTTTCTCACCAGGTCGCCAGAAACAAATCCGTGCGCTACACGTTGGTTAAATCCAGGGGCAAAACGGACAATATTGTTGTCGAGGTAGGCGGGATGTTACACTCGTGTACTCCAAGAGCGAGTCAGAACACGAGCAACACCTACGCGAAGTTCTCGAAGTGTTGAGGAAAGAAAGATTGTATGCCAAGTTTTCCAAATGCGACTTTTGGCTTGAAGAGGTGCAATTCTTGGGTCACGTTGTCACTCGAGACGGAGTGAAAGTGGACCCCTCCAAGATTGAAGCCATGATGAATTGGGAGCCTCCCAAGAGTCCGTCCGAGATCCGAAGTTTCTTGGGTCTGGCGGGGTATTACCGGAGATTTATTCAAGACTTTTCGAAGATCGCTTCTTCCTTGACAACTTTAACTCGGAAGAATGTGAAGTTCGATTGGACCAAAACGCAAGAGAAGGCGTTTCAGATTCTACAAAAGAAGTTGTATGAAGCTCCAATCTTGTCGCTACCCGAAGGGTTGGAAGACTTCGTGGTCTATAGCGACGCTTCTAAAATGGGATTAGGATGCGTGTTGATGCAAAGAGGCAAGGTGATCGCTTACGCCTCGAGGCAACTTAAAATTAACGAGAAGAATTATCCTACCCACGATTTGGAGTTAGCGGCGGTGGTGTTCGCCTTGAAGCTTTGTCGACATTACCTCTATGGCACGAAATGTACACTCTACACGGATCATAAGAGCCTGAAGTATGTCTTTGGTCAAAAAGAGTTAAATATGACGCAACGACGGTGGCTCGAGTTACTCAAGGATTACGATTGTGAGTTGCTTTACCATCCCGGTAAGGCGAACGTAGTAGCCGATGCGTTAAGTCGGAAGGACTATAGCGGAAGTATTCGGGCTACCCATTCGAGAATCGAGTTAGTGTCTAGTCTTGTTGAGAAGATCAAGACATCGCAGGTAGAAGCTTTGTTGGAAGAAAATCTCAAGGAGGAAGTCATGACAAAGCAACGTTTGCTCTTAACGGAAGATAGTCGTGGGGTAAAACTGTTCAACGGTCGTGTGTGGGTGCCCAAAGTTGAGGGTAACCGTGAAATACTTCTTGAGGATGCTCACAAGTCCAAGTATTCCATTCATCCAGGAAGTACAAAGATGTATCGGGACTTGAAGTTACATTATTGGTGGTCGGTAATGAAACTTGATGTGGCGCGTTACGTGGAGCGTTGTGTGACGTGCTTACAAGTGAAGGCCGAACATCAACGAACGTATAGGAGTCTTTAGTCCTTAGAGACCCCTGAGTGGAAGTGGGAGCATATTACCATGGACTTCGTGACGAAGTTGCCTAAAACTATTCGAGGTCACGATACCATTTGGGTAGTAGTCGATAGATTGACTAAAAGCGCTCACTTTTTAGCTATGCACGAGACCTTACCGATGGACAAGTTAGCAAAACTCTACATCGATGAAGTGGTCTCAAGGCATGGGGTACCTTTGTCGATCGTGTCGGATCGCGACAGTCGGTTCACTTCGAATTTTTGGGATGGCTTCCAGAATGAGCTAGGTACGTGAGTAAAGTTGAGTACAACTTACCATCCACAAACCGACGATCAGAGTGAGAGAACGATCCAAACGCTTGAAGACATGCTAAGGTCTTGTGTCATCGATTTCGGGGGTAGTTGGGACTCTCACCTACCTTTGGTGGAGTTTGCTTACAACAATAGCTACCACTCAAGTATTGGGATAACACCATTTGAGGCGTTGTACGGGCGGAAGTGCAGAACTCCTGTGTATTGGCTAGAAGCAGGAGAGAAGCAATTCGCCGGACCCGAAATTGTGCAAGAGACGGTCGATAAAGTTAAGGGTATTCGGGAACGGTTGAAAGCGGCTCAAGATCGGCAAAAGTGTTATGCCGATAAGAAGAGGCGGCCGATGGAGTTTCAAGTGGGCGACCGCGTGATGCTTAAGGTATCGCCATGGAAGGGCATTATCAGGTTCGAAAAACGAGGGAAGCTGAGTCCTCGTTTCCTTGGACCTTTCAAAATGCTTAAGCGAGTGGGTCTGCAAGCCTACCAATTAGAACTGCCGCTGGAGTTGAGTAGAATCCACAACACGTTCTATATATGTTACCTTCGGAAATGTTTGGCGGAAGAAGAAAACGTCATTCCTCTCTCGGATTTAAGAGTAGACGAAGGTAACCGTTGTGTAGAAGAACCAGACGCTATCTTAGAAAATAAGTCTAAGAAATTGCGTCACAAGGAGGTCACTATGGTCAAGGTGCAGTGGAGGCATCATCGTGGGGCCAATGTGACATGGGAAGCCGACGAGGACTTGAAGCGAAGATACCCTTACTTGTTCGTGTGATCAAGATTTCGAGGACGAAATCATCTCCAAGTTGGGGAGTATTGTAACACCCGATATTTGGCAATGTAAGCTTCCGTCCTTCGTTGGTATTTTCTCCGTCTTTTGTTAATCTTTTAGGGTGAGTTATGTTGTACTTTCAAGCCTTAAATCGACCCATGCGAGAATCGCGAGTTTTTGGACATTTTGGGCTTCGGTACAAGTGGCGCAATTGTGCCACGCGATAGTGACAGTGTCACTATCGCCAGGGCACTATTGCGGGGAGGAGTTTACCCGCAATACAATCCGCGCGATTGTGCCACGCGATAGTGACAATGTCACTATCGCCAGGCACTATCGTGAGCGGGGTCAGAGCGAGTTAAATCTGATTTTTTTGGCCTCATTTCTCATTCTAACTCAACCTTTTCTTTTGTTATTCTCTCTCAACCTCTCCCTTTCATAGAAACCGAACCCAGGTTTCTTTAACTCATCAACCACCTCATTTATTGCTAGAAGTTGGGTTTTTCATCTAAGGGTTCAAGTTTGGAGCATTTATCACTTCCTCCATTGTCATCTTCTCCAGAGGAGCAAAAATCTAGGGTTTGGGTTTTCTTCAAAAACCCACTTGGTGAGTTCCTACTACCATTTTCTAAACTTTATACATGTCAAATCTTACATATTGAACTCCTATATATCTCCATGGTTTTAGATTTAAGTTACTACATTTTTTACTCAACTTGAGTTTTGGGAGATTTTAGGGTTCCCAATCATTTTCAAGAAAAATAAAGGGTTTCATCTTATTTGAAATAAAATGGAGTTTTACTTGCACATTTATGTGAGTTACTTGAAGGAATGTATATAATCTCATTTTATGATTTTTCATTCTTATCAACAGTTAAACTTGAAAATGCATTTTTGGGTTATAAATGTTATTGAAACCATATGACTAACTATGGTTGGTCACAAATGAAATTGTGACAAGTCTAGACTATTACTAGTGGATCCCTAGGTATTGAGTCGACTTATATTATTGGGATGTCCTTTCCCCTTTTTGTAGCTATGGATGCATTTGACCCTCGGGGGCCTTTGGTACGGTTATGTGAGATCGGTTACTAGCCATGGGTCATAATGTAGTCCTAGTGAACGAGTATGACTTGGTTTCCTCGGGGGCCCTCCCTCACATCTTAGTACGGACCGATGTTGTTCGTGGCCATGGATTCCAAGTATTTAGCTCACAACTCGGATTGTAGCCTACTTTTGTGTTCCGCTACAATCCTTGGTAAATCGGGTATCTCCCGTCATCGCAAGATGAATTTTCGGACCGAATGGTCCTTATGTGACAAAAATTTCAATTGTAAACTAAACTTTCTTGAAAAGGTTTCCTTTCGGTACAGGTACAAGTGTTTATGTCTCTTGAATTTATAAACTGTATGTTCTCACTAGGCTTTAAGCCTAACACTTTTTCTCAAATGATATGTATAACAGGTTCTCTTAGTGGTGGGTTGCCAAGGTCGTGAGTGACGAGCATGGTCTTGAGGCATTTTTTAGATGACTAGTATTTGATGTTGGGCATTTGTTTAAGTCCCATTTTTTGGCGATTTTGGGTCGACAACCGATGTAATCTAGATAGTTATGTTTAGATTAGTTTGTTGTTGATTTCAATATCCGTTCACAAGTTTTTGTAAAGGCTTAGTACTTTTCCCCTTTTTGGGAGGTTTATACCAAATACAAATGTCATATTGCCCAATTTCCGAATTTTAAATTACTCTAATTATTAGGGTGTTATAACTAGCATATGATGGATAAGGCACACTTTAATTTCCATGAAAAATCCCCAAAATCAGTTATGGTTCGTGAGGGAAGAAGGGAAAACGATTTGGGAGATAAATGGGAGAGTGTGAGGGGTGAGAATGAAAGCATAGCTGAATAATCGGGATTTAACCAACCATTGGTACCCATGGGCGACATTGTCATGCGACAATGACAATGTCAAAGTCGCAGGGCATTGCCATGGAGTGTACCGAGGGTGTCCCCCATCCAGCGACTTTGCTAGGCGACAGTGACACTGTTATAGTCGTTTGACATAGTCGTCGGGACTGTACCAAACCCCGAAACTCGACTTTTCTCACACGGAGCACTCTCGATTCTCTTAGGAGCTAAAAGCAATAAATCCCTACTAAAAAACACAACTTATAAACCATAAAAACACACGAGGTGACTTTTACTTATCGAAAATTATAGGTGTTACGTACAGTCCACAACCCAGGTAATTTTGTTATTAAAATTCCTTTTCAATGCTTAAGGTTATAACCACGCACACCCAATGGGAAGCAAACAAACACCCCACTTTGGTACTTTGGAACATGATTCAAATCATTCTTTCATAAACACCGGCCCTATACATGCCCTTTGCACCCTTTAAGCCATAACAATTATATGTTCTCAATAAGGACATTTAACACTTCAAGTGTGGGGGAAGGATCGTGTAGACTCACGAGCAAGCAACAAATGCACATAGGGCAGCAAAATGCTCTGAAATTTTCAAATACGGGTCAAATAAATTCAAGTCAAAACAAAAAGATAAAATATGCATAACATATATACAACCGCTACAACATTACATAGACACTTGAAAGCTAGAAGAAAGAATACTTGTAACACCCTAAATTCTGGAAATAGCAACCGATTTAAAAAAAATCTAAATACATTGATAAATGATACATCTCCAATCACAATTTATTATTTCACCTCAATGCTCACATTTCATTCTATACATATAGTCTACAATAAGAACAGGTGTTACTAAAACCCAATAATAGTCACTATCTCCAAACCGCGGAAAACTTCACCAACTACTTACACTTGCACAAAGCTAAGGCTCAACTCTTCATAGCTGCTAGAACCAACCCCCAACTGGAACCTGATGCACATGCCGACAAATAAAATGTTAGGCTTAACGCATAGTGAGCTCAAGAGTTTTCAACATGAATAAGATATCTTTGAAAAGAGGTAACGCAGTATAAATCATAAGTTTTCAAGATGATATGTTTGAACATGAAAACAACTCTTTTCCAATATTATGCATTTTGGGAAAGGAAACACCAATATAAACGTTTTTCAAATACAAACTACTTCAGGGACAAGATTCCAACATATATCGTTCTTTCGTAAATTAAATTAACCCAAAACTCACTCTAAATGAGAATAGAAATCAAACTCCCAATTGGAGAAAAACGGATAAAACCTTATATCCCAAAACACCCAAAACACGGTTGGGGCATAATATTCAACCCATAAATCATGGATAAAAATCCATTTATACAAAAAGTCACCGAAAAACTAGGATAATAAAACTTAATACCCAAAGTAACACTATTCAGTGACGGGGGAGATCCGATTCCATAAAATGTGATGGTACACAAAGTAAGCCCATTTTATGTTGTTATGACTAGTCATATAAACAAAAGTACACGCAAGGGATGTCAGAATCTGTGGCTTTAAATATACACCCACGAGATTTCAACTTCAACCATAAATGGCCCTTACGTTGAGTCCCTCGTCCAATATCGTAATACTTAGCACGTAGGACTTACAGCCCAATTTTATGCTTAAACGTGCCTCAATGTGGAAAACTAGCGTTCCATCACTGGATATAAAGATTCCAAGCACAAGGGATGTCAGACTCTGTGGCTTTAAACACACACCCACGGGATTTCAACTTCAACCATAATTGACCCTTACGTTGAGTCCCTCATCCAATATCGCAACCAAAGCTCTAAGTCGAGCTACCAAAACTGGACAATTGTTCTAAAACCCAATTAAAATAAAAATACCAAGCCCCAGGCTTAGCAACCCATTGACTCATTGATAAATGAAATAAAAATACAATAAAACGCACTCAAAACCTGCAACTCTCAAATGACACACAATAGACGCCATTATAAATAACTTTCATTACGGCTATTAAACCGGATAAATGTCCTCACGACTCATTTTAGTCAAAATCGAGCCAAAGGCTCAACACTTTCCTTAAATCACCAAAGAAAGCTAGTGTAAACTTTAAAACACATTTGACCAACGGATATGCAAACACAACAACTAAAAGTGTAATTAACCCAAACCTCCTCATTAGTTGAAACAAAACGTTTTCCCAAATGACTCATTTCCTTACTTACCAAAATGACTCGTAACCCAATGATATGCATTTTCCAACGATTTATGAAATCAGTTGCACCATAAGGACAATTACATAAAATGACATCCAATTAAGCATTTAGTCATCAAAGGAACATATTAACATGATTTAAGTATCAAAATGTCCAAAATCCCAAAGATGGGTGTTATATATGTTTGTAAAGTTAAACACTTCCAAAATAACCCAAGTTATCAGCAGTTAACAATTTCATTTAAGAATGCAAATACTTTAAAGTAAACATTTTGGCATGTACAACATTTTCGCAAGTCAACTTGAACTCACCTTGCTAGGTTAAGTTAAACCTAGGTTTCAATCCCCAACCATTGACTTCCAAAAGCATAGATCCCACCCAAAACTTTCCGAAGACATCCATTCCAACTATTCAACTCAAGCTTCCAAAACCTCAACTACTAGCTTGAATCCACCAAGCAAACTCCTTAGATCTTAGATCCAACACATCTACAAGATCACCTTCACCACACAAGTCATCAAAATCAAACCCAAGATGAAGGATGAAAGGGAAAATGATGAAATCATCAAACCCTAGCTTAACATTGAGAGAGATGAGGAGCTTACCACCACAAAATACCCTTGGATCTTCCAATAGACTTCAAATCTCTTGCCATATCCTTGAAGAGCTCTCAAAACGAAACCATGGCAACTTGAATCACCAAAATCGGAGTTGTGAAGCAAAAGTTATGAAGGAATGAAGTTCTAGGGCTGAAAATTGGGTTTTATGCTTGACCGGGGGCTTTCGCGACTTACCACGCGACTTTAAGTCGCGGCATAAGTCGCCCGCTTCCCTAAGTCGCGGCATAATTCCTAAGTAGCGGCATAAGTCGCGAGATGCACTGTTCGCCCGGTTTTCTTCTCGTTCACTAGTTTGGCCATAACTTCTTCGTTATGGCTCCGATTTTGCTCCGGAAAGAACTGTTGGACTCGTAATCGAATCCTTCATCCAACAAGACTATAAAATCTAATATTCAAGTCCAAAATCCTATATCTTATTTTTTCCCTTACAATTATCGATTTCTGTATTAACTTGAAACGATACTTTTCGAAATCGGGGTGTTACAATACCCATGTGCCTAAAAGATTAAAACCACCAAAAAGCCTTAAAGATTATCATTTCCTAACTGTGGTTGATGTCTAACAATAGAAAATGTGTATATGGCCTATGGACTTGAGTGAAAGAATGGGATAAACAAAAAAATTATGCTATGCTATGATTCTGCTTTGGTCTTCAATCTCATTAATTGAATTTTCATTTCATCCTTCAAATTTTTTTATATTTCATGGATGTGAGACATTTTTAGTTGTCATTTTAGTTGCTTGGGGATAATTAACAATTTAAGTGTGGGGGTGTGGTAAGTGTATAGAAATATACACTTTAGCACCCACTAAGGACTTTATTTTACCTTATTTTACATACTTCCCAATCATATATTGAGCCTTTTAGTATTATTTTATGCCTTTAGTTTGATTGGAGCTAGGATGTAGGAAGTGGTAATGTTTTATGATTATTGGTGAATACATTGCTAAATTGACTGTTGCTGCAGTAGGCATTGCTACAACACTGATATTGGCAGCAACCGGCTCAATCCTTGGTTAAAGCTAAAGCAGTCTTGTGTATCCCATCCCAACTTCCATTGACAATATTGTTTAATCTCCAATACTTAATTTTAAACTCCAAAAGGAAAAATCCCACCAGAGCTCGAACTTGTAGGTGACATTAGCTAGGGTTTGGCCGAAGATGGAGGCAATGACAAGCAATGGCGGAGCCACCAAGGCATCAGGAGATGCAATGGCTCCCCCTAAAATTTTGAACTTCAAAAAATATAATAATAAGTATTTTTATATAATAGTGGAGACTAATAGTTTAGACATTTAAAATGGGTTTGGCTCCCTGTGACGTCTCATGCCTCAAGCCCTTAATCGCTCTTAAGATTTTAGGACTTTGTGACTTCGATTTAAGGATTATGTGGCTTACCAAACGCTCAATGTAACCCCCTCAAATTTGGTAATAACAACTAATTAAAAATTTCGATATAACATCAAAATAAGGAACAAAACTTCCTCCTACAATTCAAAACTCATAATACCTCAAGTTAAAATTCTATAACTAACTTCAACAAATACAAACTCCAACAATATACAAGGACTAAACCGAAGTCAGGTGTTACTTAACCCCAAACACAAGTTGCTCTTCCCAAACAAATGCGGAAGACTTCACCAAGCTATACACTCCTCAATCACACATCTAACACTTTTCTCTTCACAGTGTCACTATAACTATTACCAACCGGAACCTGATGCACATGACGACAAATAAAAAGGTTAGGCTAACGCCTAGTGAGTTCAAGGGTTTTCAACATGGATAAATATATCAGTAAAAGGAATAATACAATTTAAATCATAATCTTTCAAAATGATATGCTTCAAATATGAAAACGACTCGTTTTCCAATAGTATGCATTTTAGGCGAAGGAAATACCAATATAAACGTTTTCCAATCCAAACTATTTTAAGGACGAATATCCCAATATAAAACATTCTTTCATAAATTAAATTCAACCTAAAACTCACTCAAAACGTGAATACAAATCGAACAATCAATTTATGAAAATGCGGATAAAACTTTACATCCCGAAACATCGAAAACATGGGTGGGGCATAATACTTAACCCATAAACTATGGATAAAAATCCACATATACAAAACGTCACCGAAAACATGGATAATAAATTTCAATACCCAAAACAACACCTTTCGGTGACGGGGGAGACCCGAATTCCATCGAATGTGGCGGGCACACAAAGTTAAGTTACTTATCGATGTTCTCGAGCTTCACATAGAGTCATGGATCCCCGTATACGGCTCCCTACCGAGCAACCACCACAAAATACCCAAATGACCCTAGTGTCTACTCGACCTCTAGATGAGTGTCACCACAAAAAACACAAGTCCTCGTATCTGGCTCACCATGGGCACCACCGCAAGACTTAGCTCCGTATACGGCTCTGCAGAGCACCACCGTAAGCTTACATTAAAACATAACGTGGGGACCACTCACTAGACTTCAAACGCGGACACTAAATTCCACGATGAATAACTAAGTTGGATTACACAAGTATCGAGTTCAACCACCCACGATCTATACATTGAGTTCCCGCTAGCCATAAATAATTTCCAGTCCCAAAACAGGGATAGAGTTCCCAATTAAACCAAGTGACTAACTCATATGCCTATGGATCAAATGCATTACAGTCTAAAACGTTACATCACTCCAACGAATAAACTAATGCATTCAAAACATGTAACTCTCAAATAAGATGCAACTAAGTACACCATACGTCAAAGACTCCTTATCGAGCTACTAAAACTGAACAAATGTTCCAAAGACTCATCTGAGTATAAATCAAGCCCAAAAAGGCATAATGAGTGCTTGGTTAAAAATACGTGAGTCGATATGGTTGCATGAACCAAATTACATAATTTCCCAAAATCTTTCTCTCTCAAATCACAATTGGCCTTCGACCCAAAAACCAGAACGATTTACAATTTCTAAAATGTTCGCAAGGTTGGGAATGACCAACATCAAGTGACTCACACGTTCATATTTTCAAAATGTCCCATTTCATAAACAATGCATAAATCCGACATACATTAAAAGTGCATTTTGACCAAATATCCATTTATGCAATAAATCCTCAAAACACTTTCATTCATGACTCATTTATCAAAGAGCCCAAAAATCTCAAATGTAGGTGTTTTACAAAGTTTATAAAGCTAAACACTTCAAATAATTAAAACTCCCCAAATAACTCAACAGTTGATAATTTCATGTAAAACACGTAGATAATTTAAAATGGACATTTTGGCATATACAACGTTTTCACAAATCAAATTGATCTCACCTTGCTAGATTTAGGATAAATCTAGATTTTCCTCCCAACTTGAGCTCCTTTGAAGAAATTCGGATCCTCATGCCAAAATTTCCAAAAACCTAGATCCACAAGTTTCCAACCATTAATATTCATATCCAACCATTAAGAATCGTTCCCCAAGTATTTTACATGAAGATCTTAACTTATACCAAAACCCTAATTTCCATAGATGAAGAAAAGAAAAGACTACCTTAACCACAACTTGAATCCACCCACCGAAACACCTCTAGGCTCACCAAAACGAACCACAAACTCCCAATCTTCAAAATGGAGAAAAATGGTTGGATGGAACCCTAGAAACTTGATGAGGAAGATGAAGTGAAAGGAGTTCTACAAAAGTTAAGGTTCATAAAAATGGTGTGGGGTTTGATTTGGGAGAGAAAGATGGAGGGAGGATAAAGGATTTGGGGTTCTTTGAGGAGAAAAACGAAATGAGGTAGATGAAGATCAGATCTAGATGTGAAGGTAAAAGTATGAGAGAGAGAGAGAGAGGAGGGAAAAGTTGAAGGTGATAAGGGGTGAAAGTTTCGTCCGCCTCAATGCAGACGTTCACTTGGAGCCTTATGCGGACGTCCACTTGCATCAGGACGAAAATTGACGAAAATTCTGCTGCTTCCGCGGAAGATCCTATGCAGACGTCCACTTGCATCAGGACGAAAACTGACGAAACTTTTGCTGCTTCCGTGGAAGATCCTATGCGGACGTCCACTTGACACTGGTCACACGGTTTATTGTCCGATCACTGTTTTGATCACAACTTCTCCGTTTTCGCTCCGTTTTCACTCCGGAAAGGACTGTTGGACTCATATTTGAATTTCGCATCTAGTAAGACTATAAAATATATGATTCAATCCAAAATCCTGTTTCTTCTATTTCTCTCAAAAGATCGATTCTACACTGACTTGAAATTACATTTACCCGAAAATTACGAGTGTTACACTCACCATATTTTATTCGACAAGTGTTTATCGGGTAAGATTCTCGGTCCTTGTTATGTTTCTTACCAGGTAAGTTTCTAGGTCCATTCCATGTTTATCCGGAAGGTAAGTGACACCCTGTAAGCACATAAACGACCTCTTAGTAATAGAACAAACATAATTTAATAAATTGTTAAACATATTATGCACCATTGTCAACAAATTATGCAAATAAAGAACAAACATATTACACAAATAAAGTTATAAAGAACAAATATTGTGATAGCTAATTTAGGGATCAGTTCAAATAAAAAAATTTAAACATCGTGAGAAGGTGAGAGGGCAAGGTTCAAATGTGAATCTATTGCAAAAATCCGGAAAATAATCTATTTGAAAATGAATATGTGAATTGACGTTACAAATTATTCATATAGGTTCACATGTGCATTTTCAATTGAATTTTTTCAATAATTCACATATGAAACTTTTCTTAACGCTCCCTTCTTACCTTCTCATGTCTTCATATTTGAACCTCCGACTATATATATTGATGTCCTCCTAAACCCAAATCCTGGCTCAGCCCCTGATGACGAGGACAATGTCGGCTGGGGTGTGTAGGTTGGAACCGGTGTCGACATGATGGGGTGATGACAACACGAACGTGAATGATAATTTTTTTTTGGGGGGGACGTGGGAATTAGGATGACGTGTGAGTTCCCATCATCTTTCTAGGTAATAAGGACCTATTTAATAGGTTTAAGAAAGTCCACAAATTTATTTATTCAAAAAAATTGTCCAAAGGCCTAATTACTCAAAATATGAATAAATCCATTGGATTTTTTTTAGACTTTTCCCTTTTCAAAAACCTTAAAATTATTATCACTCTTATTATTTATAAAAAAGTAAATTATAAATATATTAAAAGATTTGTATACATTTTTCAATACTTATAAATTATGTTGTAGATGAGAGATGGTTTAAGTCCAAATCTCATAAATAGTATAAATTACTTTGAGTTGAAAATGAAGAAAAGAGGGATTCCAATTTAAAAAAGAGTAAATTATGTTTTTAGTCCTTGTGGTTTGTTAAAAATTTCTGTTTTCATTCTTACGGTTTGAAAATTACGATTTTCATTTCTATAGTTTATAATTCATTATTTTTTTCGTTCTTATGATTTAAATTTTATTGCTTTTTTCATCCATTTGGTTTATAATTCATTTCTATTTTAGTCTTTAATACTTTTAAAAGCAGTGTTTTGGTCTCAAAGACGAAAATGGAAATGAATTACAAACCACAAGGATGGATATTGAAATTTTGAAACCACAGGGACAAAATCCGCAAATTTTAACAAACAACAGGGACGAAAAACATATTTTACTCTTTAAAAAAAAGGACCAAAAACATATTTGGCTTCGCCCGGGTTCGAACCGGAGACCTTCAGTGTGTTAGACTGACGTGATAACCAACTACACCACGAAACCCTTGTTGAACTCACCCAAAAACATAATTATATAAACAAATTCAAAATTTCCAATGGCGGGTTTTCATCTCTGATCAAGCCCTAATTTATGAATCTGCGAACACAAATTCAATCGGAGGTATGTTGTTTATTTACCAAATCTAGGGTTTATTCGACTGATCTCTCTCGACAATCTCATTTTAGAACAATAAGAAATCCGGCGCCGGAAATTGAGGTCGGACGGACCTACACGCCGTTTCAACACCGAGCGGTTCAGATATATATATATATATATATATATATATATACAATGTCTGTATTTTGTTTCTGATAGGTTAGAATTGAATTGGGAGAAACAAACAAAATCATTGGATTTAGCCAATCATATAATACCTGGCCATTCAACATGTACCAAGAATTGCTTGTTCATCTGTTGGACCAATAGATCCAAATCACTCGAGATACGTTCATTGGTGTCGCTGGAGAAAACAAGCTAATAATGGTGTCGGCGAATGGTGTTTACCGGTTATCTTCATCTCCTTTATTCAGGTGGATGTCGTGGCGCCACTCCTCCAGCAAATTGTTCGTCGGAGGTATCCCTGTTCTCTTTCTATATGTTTGTCTATATTTGTTCCATCTGTAAAAGGTGGTTGAATCACGATCAGTTCCGGTATTATTTACAATTCTAGAATTTGTTCTTAATTTCTTGTTTTTCGTGAATTTTGTTCATCTCCACGGTTTTTTATTATGAGTCGGCTGTTCTTAACCCTGGATGATTTTACGAAATCATTCTGATTTCAAAGTATGGCAAATTACGTGTTAAACTACTTTTTTTGCATATAATAATATTCATAAGTAGTTATTCTAGTATGTTTCTGTAAAACTAAGATAGGTGGATACGTGGTTAAGAGCGGTTGGGAGATGAATGTTGATGATTTTGCTATACTGCAGTTTGGGGACATGTATACAAGAGAAGTGTATATGCATATTTGTAATATTTATGTGGCCTTTAGACATTTGACTTTTAAAATGAAGATGTTTATGGTTTGTTTCTTTTTTTATGAAGTATATATAATATAGGGTAAATACTCACACACATCTAAGGTGAGAATTGAACCTTGATCTCGAGGAATGTTGGGATCTTACCAGTAACCCCAATACTGCTGGGCAAAAGACCCTCTTTATGTTTTGTTCTTTAAGACTTATTGGTTCAATCTTGTCAAATGTGAATCAATCTGGGATCCATCTATCTGAAAGAGGTGGGGGATTGCATTAAAAGATCTCAAAAAGCCTTTTGGTCCTGGGATCATTGAAGCCAGTTACGAGGTTATCAAATGGGTGCCTTTTAAATCCAGTTATTCATTTTGTCTATATTACATCTATTCCCCTTGAAGAAACATGGGCACTGATCTATTGATTGAATTCCAGAATTAAAGTTTGTGGACCTTGTTTTGATAAAAGAAACTGTTGAAGTGACTAATTCCCTATACTTATTAATTATCTGCTACGAGCCTACGTCTAGACTATGGTCTAGCTAGAGTCTAGACTATGGTCTAGCTCATTGTCATTTCTTATAGTAGCGTTGGATCATCTATTCGGGGTAAATTATGTATGGGCACAGGGCTTTCCTATGATACCAATGAACCAGTGTTAAAAGGCGCTTTTGGGCAGCATGGAGAAATAATTGAAGGTACATGACCACAGGCTGTAGTGTATACCAACCAATGTTTTCCCAATCTTCTGTTTGTCTGTTTGGATTATGTAGTCTTCTCATAATAAGTTTACCCAAAGCAACGAGTATGCCATCACCCTTTGCAGTTAAAGTTATATGCGATCACAAGAGTGGCAAATCAAGAGGGTATGGATTTGTACATTTCGTTTCTGAGGACTCTGCCAGCAAAGCCTTGGCAGAAATGGATGATCAGGTAACAATGGAATGATTTACAATACCTTTTCTTTAGATGTTGGGTGCTAGTTTTCATAATCTGAAGATTATTCATACTGATTCTGTTGCTAATGCTTCTTTTCAGCTATTGGATGGTAGAAATATTCGGGTCCAATATGCAAACAAGAAATGATCCCCAGAATGCCAGGTCTGGTTTGCTGAATCAAATCCTTCTTTTGTTTAGTCGGGCTCATTACCTTGGTGAGCATGCATGTCTTGAATTCTGCAAAATAAATAGATGATCTGGAGGAACCAGATAACTGAACGGAGCATTATTGTTAGGAAAACTTGACTGGGAATAATATATGAAGTGATAAACAGACATTAAATATCGAATTTAATGGATGATTCTTTGAGGGAGACAAGAGTTGCTAAACACTTGGGTGCTGTTTTTTTCTCAACAACAATTGAGATCTCAGACAAGGAACCCTAATTTCACTCAATTACTCAACATTAGAGAGGTTTAGAGACTCTCCACAGAATTCACTTGTATTATTTCAAAACATCACCCATAATGGCTACATTGAGTTATCTTCTAGACACCTATGTTACACCTTTTTAATCGCTCTAGAACCCTTCCCTTATAATCGACAATGAGTGCTGATTGGTTCATTTGTTAGAATGGATCAGATCATCGATTCCATTCAAGTTTGACAGCCTTGTCGATCGCCTCATGTTTCTGTTAAAGCTTTCGCTATTTTGCACAGTACTTGTGTGCATGTGTTTTTAGAAGAAGAAAAGACAAAGAATAAGAGATATACAAACTGATATATTATTCACACACTATAATTAAGTTCAAATACATATATATACAACATGAACAGGTGCCTTGTGAACCAACACAATGGTTCACAAACTGGCGCCAAATTAAGTGCACTTAACAGCCCTTTGCAGTTAATTAACTACTTCCAAATTATATTTACATAATAATAATATAGATACTAATTATAAGTTTCAATAATAACAATAAGTCTTTTATAAACTAAGGCTTATACGTTTAGATTAAATCATTAGTTTCCAACATGCCCCCCTAATGATTTAATCGAAACCTCTTATGCTTGCTCAGTCTATGATGATGAAATCATCATCTTCTTCCATGCAGCAGTCTGCTTTCTTCACGGATTCTTCCATGCCGGTATCTCCAACTCCTCCAGGTAAGTCTTCTCCTTTTGGTAAGCCTAAAGCCTCACTCTTTCCTGCACCTATATCCACTTCTACCTCTGGTGCTGCACTCTTGCTTTCTCCCGCAATTTGTGCTAACTCATCCTTTGAGTGTCTCTTGGCTATGTCATAGTAAGCCTCCAAAAGTCCAAAATGTGTCATATACATCTTCTTGATACCTTCAGCAAAATCACTTGAAAAACCCAAAGCTCTTGCTACATCTTCCCACTCATTCTTCGTGGTCACATACACATGACCTCCAAAGCCTTGTACGGTTAAATAAACGTCCAACAAGCATATCTCGACTCCATGTATTTCAACCGGAGTAAGCCTTTCTTCACAGTCCAAGTAGTCTTTATAGAACCACTTCACTAACTTTTCAAAATGCTCCTTAACGAGGCTCTTACAACCTTCCTTGATCTCTTCTTCACTAACCATCTCCATGAAACCTATTAAACTTTCAAATTCGTTTTTGGTTGGCATCTTTCCAATCCTTTTACCATCTAAAATCTCCTCTAAAGATAATTCATCAAGTGAATTGTAATACTTGAAAACTTCTTTGATTGCCTTCTCTTGTATGCAATCTAATTGGTGCAAATCTTTGTTCTTGCATATTCCATCCATATCATTCATGCTTTCACCATCACTGACTTCCTCTTTCTCTTTATGATATTCCTCTTCAAAAGCTCTCTCTAAGATGGCTTTCGTGTTTTGGAGTCTCACACTGAATCCTTGCACAATTAATTGTTGAAGGCTCAATACATTCAGTGCACAATTAGGTACCAAATATACGCCTGATATCAAGTAGTTTCTTGCCTTGGTTGACACCACAACTTCACCAAATCCTTCAACTTTGATTCCCAGACTACTTGTGCCAATGGATCCTTCCTTCAAATGCTTAAACAAATCTATATTTGCTGTCATATGGCATGGATACTCATCTGATACATACCAGATTTCGTTCCACCCATGTTCATCCGATCCGACTACAGTCCAATTCGGTGTGGGTATGATTAATTTATCAGAAAAAGTCCTTGTTATCTTCTTCTTCGATTTTATACAACCTCCTAATTCTTGTGAATTCCTTTCTTTAAAATAATTTCTTTTATTCATGTTTGGTCAGTTCCAATACATGTGTCCACGAGAAAAACAAAGATAACACCGTGCTTTCTTCATTTTTCTACTCAAGAACAACGAAGGTTGTGGTTTACTTACTGAGAGATCAGTTTCACAAAGGTTCAAACGATCCAACCTTTTTAAGACTTCTTTCCTTCGTAGATGCCACAGTTTCCTTTTGAGTTGTTCGCTGTCCATAACATCACGTTTACGATTCCCTTCAATCCTTGAATCTTCGGACATCTCATACTTATCCCATGCCATTGGAAACGCATCAGATCTTCCTTCCGCTTCGAAATCAACGGTACTTCCCAACGATCTGCCCAACCTTGGGCTCTGATACCAACTGTTAGAATGGATCAGATCATCGATTCCATTCAAGTTTGACAGCCTTGTCGATCGCCTCATGTTTCTGTTAAAGCTTTCACTATTTTGCACAGTACTTGTGTGCATGTGTTTTTAGAAGAAGAAAAGACAAAGAATAAGAGATATACAAACTGATATATTATTCACACACTATAATTAAGTTCAAATGCATATATATACAACATGAACAGGTGCCTTGTGAACCAACACAATGGTTCACAAACTGGCGCCAAATTAAGTGCACTTAACAGCCCTTTGCAGTTAATTAACTACTTCCAAATTATATTTACATAATAATAATATAGATACTAATAATAAGTTTCAATAATAACAATAAGTCTTTTATAAACTAAGGCTTATACGTTTAGATTAAATCATTAGTTTCCAACATCATTGAAGCTTGTAACCCTCTCTCAGTGGATGGTGAAGATTTGACGTTTGTGGTAGTTGGATGAAATTACTCTTGCGGTTGTGGGTTACCATGATTGATCATTTCCTTCTTTGCAACGGAGACCATAAGTTTTTGATTTTGCATCCTTCCCGTCCATTCTTTTTGCTGCTCCCAGTGAGGTCAACATACGCGAAGCTGTTCACCTTGTCACTCTTGAGATGGAAATAGTTCAAATAGTTGAATTTTTCCTTCTTTCTTTTCCCAAGTTTTTTCTTCTTGCGTTGCTGTCATTCTCCCCCGTTAAGTTTTCTTCTTGCTTGTACATTTGTGGGGTTTTGAGGTATTCCGGTTGGTTGAGATTGTGTAGGGTATAGAGCTGTTTATTGTTAGAAATAAGGTATGCAAAGAAAGAAAAGATGTAGGAAAGCAATTAATTAGAACGTGATATGAATCACTTCCCTTAGGATATTATTAGCCCCCACTATCAAGGTTGTTTGGGTTTAGGCTAATACACCCCCCCGGAATTATCTAATCAATAATTTATGTTCAACAACACAACATTAACTCAAAGAACATATCTGCAGAAACTTTTGAAGAACAAATAGAGGATCAAGAGAGGATTTTTTAGATTGATTAAATGATGGAATTATGGCACATATATATAGGGTTTGACATATAACTAATTTGGATAAGTTTAACCAACTTTAAACTTAATCCAAATTCAAATTATAACCGAAACCTGTCAAAAAACTGCCAACAGAAGTGAATGCGGGTTTGGGGCGGGTTAGGTCGCATGGAAGCCGCATTAAACACTGTGTTTCACGACAAACAGAAGTGAATGCGAGTTTGGTCGCATTGAACCCGCGTTCTACACTGTTCCAAGCACAAAAATTCTGATTTTATGAGAATCGCATACGCGCAACGTGCTAGTGCTAGTATCTTTTGACCGTTAAATATATGTGAAATCCACCCAACAAGGCCAAATTCCCCTTAGTTCAATTAATCTCTTAAACAACTCTACAAGTTGTTTAAGGATTATAAACTAAGAAAGAGTTTATCACTCTTCCAATGTGGGACAAGTGATAAGCCTAAAATGCATACATATATATAGCTCACAAAACAAGTAAGATTCCACTATTCTTTCTACGTGGGACAAATCTCACTTATGAAGACTATATATATAACATTTGTGAGGGTGGAGGTGGATATGGGGTGGCTGGCATGGTTGTGGTCAGAACGGTGGTGGTGGTTTTAAAGGGGTTGGATCATTGGAGAGGGAAGACCATTGGCACCAACATACCTTTGGAAACTATTTTATCCAAGATTCAAAATTTCTTAACTACTCATCTTCTTCGTTGGCTTTGTCAAACAAGCTAGTTGCATAGGTCAAACTTGTCATTATGAGATGGAGAAATTCATTACTCTCTCTATTTGTTAAGGATAGAATTCTCATTTAGTTGGTTAAAAAACGTCATAATTACATATTTCTAAAACTGTGCCTTTTCATTCTAGATGTTCATTTTGGGACAGAGGGAGTTAGGCATGGCAACGGGGCGGGTATGGGGCGAGTTTTACAATCCCCGACCCCGGTTTTTGGTAACTTCCCCCGGCCCCAGCCCCGGGCGGGTACGGGGATTATTATCCCGTCCCCGGTCAAACCCGGTCAAACCCCCGTCAAATCCCCGTTTCCCCGTCCCCGGTCCAAACCCGTTCCCCGACCCGGTCAAATTTACTTTTTAATTTTCTTAATTTGTTTTACATAAATCAAACTTGAAAGTTATATATATATATATATATATACTTGCAGTTAGAAAATCGTGTGTAGAACCCTTATCAATATTGGATCCCTTGCAAAACCTTTCTTTGACAAATACTTTTTGTGATTTCATTCATCGAGTTAGGGATATATATATATATATATATGTGTGTGTGTGTGTGTGTGTGTGTGTGTTTTCATGAATGCACATAACCATCTTATTATAAAAGTCAAATAAGCAAATATATAATTTGGGAATAACATAAATTATATATCAATATATTAATAAATTAATTAAATTAAAATTAATATATATAACGGGTACGGGGCGGGGGGGGGGGGTGTTACTCGGCCCCGATTTTAGTTAAGCGGGGATTCCCGACCCCGGTACCTGGTTTTGCGGGGAATCCCCGGCCCCACCCGGGTCGGGTGAACCGGGTTCTCCACCGGGTCGGGGCAAATCACCATCCCTAGAGGGAGTAATAAAATGATAATATCAATGTGTCATTTCACCAACTAGATTTCCCATAAATCGAATGCAAGAACCCTTTCTCCTGTTAATTTAGTTTGACCCATGCAACTCACTTTGTCAAACAAACGAGTTGCATAGTCAAACTTGATTACTAGGAGAGAGGTTCCTTGCATTCGATTCATGGATAATCTAGTTGGTGAAATGACACCTTGATATATTATTTTAATACTCCCTCTGTCCTAAAATAAATGTCTACAATGAAAAAAAGGCACAATTTTAGAAATAGTAATTATTACATTTTTAACCAACTAAATGACAATTTTACCTTTAATTATAGAGGGAGTAATGAATTTCTCCATATAGTAATTAAGGTAGAATTGGAAAATAGGCGTTTACTTTTGAAAGTTGAGACACTTATTTTGGACAAACTAAAATAGAAATTTGGACACTTATTTTGGGACAGATGGAAGTATTAATTACATCCCGAGTAGAAGACAGTAAAGTGGCAACAACATTATTGGAGGTCTCCTAGGTGGAACCTCAGGCTTCAAGGGTGGAGCCAGCACAAGAGTCCAGACATCAATCTCTGCCACCATTGTGCTCATCAATTCGGTGGAATCTGAGTTGATGTCTCTCTCATATTCTCCGTTGAAGGATATGGCCACTCTCTTGAAGCAACGAGTTCCCCCAGTAACACCCGGTTTTCGGTGTCTTAATCTCTTATGTATTTTGAGTCGGGAGTATTATTAATTTGATGATTATCTTGATTTAATCTTTTAACTTATGCGGAGATCTATTTGTGATCAAGTATACGAGTCAGGAATCAAAATTCACCAAGTTGAGGCCTCGGTACAGTGCCGGCGACTGTGACGTCTGTCACTATCGCGGGGCACTTCCGCGTGAAGTGTACCGAGATGTGGTGAAAGGTGGCGATAGTGCCTGCGATTGTGACACCCTGTCACTACAGCGGGGCACTCTCGTGGAATATGTACCATAAGGGGGGGCTGCTTGCGACCTTGCCAGCGATTGTGACAAATGTCACAATCGCCGGGCACTCTAGCTTTCGGGGTCGGTTCATTTAAAACCCTAGAAGCCGATCTTTTAATTCATTTTTCAACTTGGAGCTCTCTTGGGTGCGATTTTCAGAGGACAAAAAGGTAGGTTTTCTTCCTCATCATTAAATTCTTCTTTGAGGAAGGTATTGATATAATTTATGTGGGTGTCATAGGTAGTTGGCATTGATTAGTAGATTTCAAGGAGTAAAGATTCAAGTCATCTCATATCCTCTTGAGTTCTCATCACCTAGGGTTTGTATACAACTTTTCAAGGTGAGTTATTCTACCCTTTGATTCTTACATAAATATTATGGGTTAGGTATTGTCACTCTCAACTATGCCTTTTAACCATACATTGGGTTTTGTTAGGTTTTGACCTAAACATGGGGTTTGGGAATAATGGTGCTTTATGACCTTCATATGAATGTTTGAGAAATACGAGTTAAACTAAGATTAATGGTATCCTATACTCATCCACCCACTTGGTAACCAACTCTTGTTACATGGGATTTTGGTACACCCAAGTGGAATTAGGGTTTGGTGAGATTTATGTATTGGACTAATTAAATGGAAATCTTGACTTTACAAACGGGAATTATGGTATTATCATTGATGAGGTTGTGTTTGCAAAGTCCCCAATTGATGGGAGATAAGACCCCATGTTAGTAACTTTATATATATGTGATTTGGTTTCAAGACTTACATACATGATTAATAATGATTGTATTAGCATGTTTTGGTAATTGGTCTTAGTGCAATGGATCCATAGGCACGGTGTTCCTATGTCCCGTTTTGGACATTAGGTTCACCACTTTGGCATGGAATAGGCATTGGGTAACCATGGTAAATAAGGTTTGGGTCTATATGGTCGGGCAGCGTCCCATGGGCAGGAAGATGTAATTCTATTGTGCTAGAGTTCTCGTTTTGGAACTCTCAAGAATAGACCTAGAGGGGTTGACTTGATGTTTTCGAGCAATAAACTTAGAGGAGTTGAGCTCACTATGTGATTGGTGTTATTTGTACCGTGTTTTAATCACTAATGGTTTATTTGATTGATTGATTTAGCTCATGGCTATATCCACCGTGCGACATCAAAAGGGTTTAGTACTTCTAATTCTATTGATTTATTCTCACTAGGCTTTAGCCTAACGTTTGTTCTTGATTGTCATGTTGACAGGTAATCTTAGCGGTGGGACTCGTCGGGATTGAGTAGACGGCCTTGGGGTCGAGAGCAGTCTTTTTAAAGATATGTTGACCAATACAGTGATTATAGAGAATACACCTTTTGGAGGGATAGCGACACCCGACCTTAATCTTCCTGTACTAGTTTAAATTATTAGGTTGTCGTATTATTCTTCATTGTTTCGGGTTGTAAATGTCAAACCTTATTCCCCATTTTTGGGATGATACTTTTGGGTTGATTTGTCATGTCTAAACTATTCATGTTTAATTGTCCCCCCCCCCCCCCCCCCCCCTATTTTAGGGTGGACAGGGTTCCTTTATTTATAGATGTTATATTACCGAAATTTCAAATTTTATTTCACTCTAAAATTTAGGATGTTACACGCCCAATCTCTCCGATCCTTTGAACTCTTTTTTACCTGTAAGCACATCTCCTTTCTATATCTACCAATCAACATATCACATTTGAGACTTGCAAACTATTTTTCTTACGGGTAGTTTTAGTGTATGGCCTCCACTTAGTTTAAATGAGTCTCCACTCTCCGGTAATTATATGTAGTGAGAGTTCGTCCTGATGCATATTTGTCATCATCGAACCATCGGTTTTCTACCATACCATTAAGGTTGTGTTTGGTACATGGGATGGGACTGGACAGGCATAACAGAACTCACTATTCCACGTTTGATGCGACATGTGACAAGCAAAAACTCATTGTTCCACCTTTGGCGCAACATGGGACAGGAACTGGGATTGGTTGGGACTGGATGAGACAAAAAGGCTTTTTTTTTTTGTTCAACGAAAATAGGTGGAACAAGATGAGACAAAGCTAAAAAATTACCAATCTACCCTTGTTTGATATAACCCTGATATGGTATTTGCTTTGATGGGTACCACCACCAGCCACCATTGGTTCCACTACCACCGCCCACCACCTCCTCCTCCACGACCACCACTTCCACCTCCATACACACCATTGTCGTCAACCACCACACCATCTCCACAACCACAACCGCCACTGATGACCACCTCCACCATCAGCTACCACAACCACTGTCCATCACCACCTCCTCCACCATCAACTACCATTACCACTGTCTATCACCAATTCCTCCGGCATCAGCTATCGCCACCACCACCATAGTCCACCATCTTCACGTCCTCCATAACCATCACCGCTGACAATCACCGCCTCCACTTCTACCACCATAGGTACTACCATATAAAATCATCAAACAACATTTAGTGGCTACTTGTACGGTCTAGTTTTGGTCGTACCAAACACGAGACAAACGAGTTGTTTTGTCCAGTCCTGTTGAATCCACTCATTTTCTTTTGTCCTGTCCAGTCTTGTCCTATCTACGTACCAAAGGCTACTTAAGCGCTTGTTTACCTACTCGACTGATTCGTCAGCATCAGTTATTTTACCTAAAGACTGATATGATTGATGGTGCTGACCAAGCACAACACAAGAGGATAAAGGTATTTTATGGGTAAGCTCTTACTACAAAATACTTGGTAAACAACCATTTTCGGTCGGCGCTTACTTAGTCCGAACCTCTTTCCCATACCACACTCATATCCAGTTAGCGCTTAGCCAATTTTGTTTAACAACTCCATTCCAGGGAAAATAAATAATAGACTTCATTATGGGGCTGGAATATCACTTGCCTTCTGTTGGTTCATATTTCATTAGCATCTCAATTGCTTTGATTTTTCTCACCATAATTTTGCTACAGAATCATGGTGTCAACTTTCTGCTTATGGTCTCAATCTTCTTAGTTTGCCCAATCAGGGTTAAATTTTTATTGCACAATTATAGTGGGCCTGAAATTTGCAAATGGCAACATTCCTTTTCCATCGTTTTTGCTTACCGCATAAATCATAGTCCATATATCCATATGTGTAATGTTGCTAACAAAACTCGTATCATTTTGGAAGCTCAAGCTACTTTCTTTGACCTTTAAAGTCAGTTTGCTAAACCTTTGTTAGAATAGAAGATGTGCTTCCTTTGTAAAATTTCATGAGAAATCAAATGGAGCAAGGTAAAGTGGGATAGAATGGATGAATGTTATGTATAGAAGGTACAACTACTTTCTTTCACCGGTCCACATTTACAAGCAAATCTGGATTGATACTTGGGGGCAGTGGCGGATCTCAGGTGACTGGGGTCAAACTTAGGAGTGTTTGAAAATTTTCGAAAACCGAAAATAACCCACCTGAACCTAACCTAACTGGTTTCGGGTTATTTGGTTTTCGGGTAAAACGGTTTAATTTCAGTTATTATTTTGTTATAACGGTTAAACCCAATAGCAAATTATACCATAATTTTATATATTTTATATCTAGATAATTGGTTTGAAGCTTTGAGCATATAAAACAATTAATATATCATAAACCATTTTATATTAAAGCTAAAATAACAAGATATTGAGATGTATTTGATAAGACGATACAGAAAAACTAGATATTGAGATGCCTAATTTGGAAATGGATTTTGAGATGAACTTATTCCTTTTGGTTTTGGTAGAAAAAAATCAAATATGTGGGGTCTTGTAAAAATCGAATGGGTTCTTCAAGTATAAAACTAAATCATTTGTTAAGGGTAAATCTTTTTTCTAAGTTAAATCTAGCTTTTTTTTTTAATTTTTGACTGGGGTCAAGAGACCCCATTGAATTGTATGTGGCTCCGCCACTGCTTGGGGGTTGTTTACCAATCAAATACTGGGTAAGCATTTACTGTGTGTCACTTACCTTACCTGGTGAGTATGGCAAGGACTGAGAATCTTATCGGGTAAGTGAGGGAAAAGACCCTTACACAGTAAGCACTTGTCAGGTAAAAGACGCTTACCAACAATCAATTTTAGTGGACGAAAATGTTACCCAATATGATAAGTGAGGTGGTGACTCTTACCCGATGAGCATTTGGTAAGCGACCCCCATCTTTCTGCTTCCCGCTTTGATTTCTCATTATGTCAAAGCATATCAAATGGCAAAATTGGCTGCCTGTGTACTCTGCAATCCCAAAGCAGTCAGTCTGGCAACTCTTCCAAAAATGATCTTTTTCATCATTCTGCTTGATGCCCAGTTATCCAAAAGATTTGTTCATCTTGGGTTGTTTAATCTATAATAGCATTTATTTTTTTGGATCTCTTACCAGGTTTTGTCAGTACAAGTGCAACTGCCTAAACTTATCATTCTTTAAATGACAAAGGGAAAGTTGGGATTCAGAAGCTGCAACTTTCAAGGTATTATCATCTTGGTCATAAACCGTAACACTTGATGGCATCCGGTATCTACATTGTGAACATGCATGATCATCTTTCAGATTCTAACCTATTATTATTCATATATATATATATATATATATATATATAAAGAATATGTGGAACCTCTAGATTTACTCTCCAAAAGAGCTCTTGGGAAGAAAAGGCAGGAGAAATGGTCTAAATCTAGCCGAAGTGGGATTCTAATGCGCCCCCTTTGATAGGGGCTAGACGAGTACATATATAGAGGAGAACTGGTCCAAGTTTAGCCGATGTGGTACTCCTTTTTAAAAAATTTGTCCATATTGCAATAACACTACCAAGGTAATGACACTACTTGCGGAAGTAAAAGAATATAGCAAACGGGAAATAACTTTTAAAATAACCACAAGGGTTGTGGCGTACTGGTTAAGGCCCTGGGGATGTGGTGGAATATCTCATTTGTCCAGGGTTCAAATCCAGGCGTACACAACAATTGTGGTCACTGAGGTTTAATCAGGGCTGATGTTTTACGGTCATAATTTGCCAATGAATTATGCCTAGGACACCCTTCAAAAAAAATAACTTTTAAAACTCAATACCCTTGATAAAGCTATCAAAAACAATGGGGTTGCAACTTATCTATTCAGCTTACGCATGGCTGAGCCGAAGTATGTCCCAATTTCTATAAATGCTTCTTTATAGTCTCCCTGAAATTCGCTAATCCACATCCATAGTGATTTGGTGCTGGAGACCAAATGGCACTGTATGAGATTCCAATACATCATCTATGACACCCGTGTAGGAGCCAATGTGGGATATTCCGAATCCTTATTACTAATGGAATCAAAATGATCTCTGGATTGATAGAAGATCCTTTCAATTGGCTAGAATCCCTTACTTGAACGAAATTAGATCTTGTGGATTCATATTAAATATTTGACGATACATTCAGTACCTTGCCTCTACCTGTCAGATGATGTTTGTTTAGGTTCGTAGTTAATTGGTTGTGAGCAGAAAACTTTTAAGTCGCTTAATGGTACAGTTATATTTTTTTTTATCGGGTGAAACCATAAACATTAATTTGGGGCCAACTCTTTAGGGTTACTTTATGTATATTTGGTGTTTAACTTTCTACATTTTTAGAGTTAATTTTGGGCTAACTTTTTACCTCTCATTTTTTTTTATATTTTAGGGGATTGCTTTTTAAACTCTAGGATTATATGTTTAGGGTTAATGTGTTAATGTTATTAATTATTTGAAGATGAAAATTTCTTGTAAAAGAAAAATATCATCACTTAGAAGCCTCAAGTAGAAATATGCCATTAGTATTAAGTTTTAGTAATAGTTAATGTATTAGTTTATCTAGGAGTTAAATATTTAATTTGTATTTAACCAACCCAAATGGTCAAAAACCTAGCCCCTGTAATTATTTTATAGATATATTTAATTAATTATTTTATCTTACGATTATTCTTTTGTGATACCACTAACAAAAAATTTTGGATCCGTCTCTGATTGTGATAGAATTTCTTTCATCTAGAGAGAGAGGGCAAGAATAAAAGTTTAATTGGTTTAAAGCTTACAAGGAAGTTTGTTTGTTTGTTGGTTGTGGACTTGGAAGTGAATTATGTTAAACATATGTTTTATAGGGTAAGGGTTTTTCAGGTAAGCTATCTACATTTGAAGTCTTTGATTTTGATTTTGTTAGTCAAGTCAAGAGGATTTTGTGGAAATTTATTGGGTCAAGGGTGGTTTGGTCATTTAGAAGGGCTTTGGAAATACATCTGATGTTTCTTCTATTAAAGATCATTTTGAAGGTTTGTAATGTTCCCCAAATCTGAAGTCGATTTTTATATTTTTAAGTTGCGTGTTAATTCTACTGTTGGGCATACAAGGGCCTGGAGATGTACGAGTCCTGGGCCTTCCAAGCTTGTTTCTAGTAAGCAAAAAGAAGCCCGGACATTATTAGGCTCGGGCTTTGGTGTAAAGTAAGGTCCGATTGGGCTTTTCTAAAAGAAAATTAGGCTTGGGGCTGGGCTTGCTAGAAAACTGAAGTGTTGTTCGTGGACTAACTTTTTGCTGAACAAATATGGAGCTAGAAAGTGATGTATCTATATTATCTTATAAAACATCTAGGTAAAACTTTTAAATTTTAAGAATATAATATTTATAGATCATAAAGTATAAATCACTATTGGATTAAAAATTATGGTTTGTTGAGTTTCTTTTTCCTACTGAAAACATATCTTACATAGGTGGAACAATAAAAGGTGAAGTGAGCTTCATATCCTTCGTATATTGATCCTTTCATCGAGATCCTAACTTCATTGCCGTGAATATCGATCTCCATCCTTGTCGTGTCTCTTTTGAATGAGGTTGAATATGTTTCAGTTAAGACCTCAAGTTTCTAACAATGGCAATTCAATCCCTGACTTTGTTCTTTCATTGTTTAACATAATGGGCCCTTTGCTTGTACTTTCTTTGCAATTCGGTCAATTTTTGGTGTGTGCTTCGGTGCGATTTATGTTTTTAGACACATTTTATTGCATCTTTAACAAATGTTTGGGGACTTGAGTTGACATCTTATTTACTTAATTTGAGTGTATTTTAAATATCTTTAAATGCAGATAAAAGAGTAAAATTTTAAAAAACTAAGCGTGCATAAATTCTTAATAATTTGTTTGGATTAAGTCTCTTACATTAAGTGGTTAGTAGTTTGGAAGCATGACCAATTACATCTATTCTATGCAAAACTTGAATCAATTATATAATTTGTACAACAAATTTATATGCAAAACTTGTGTTAAAATAAAAAATAGGTCATATGTTTATTAAAAGGACTCGTCTTATTTGTGTAAAGCAACATGATCTTGAATTTCCTAACTATGACAAGTTTCAAATATTGTTATAATTCATACTATAAAATGACTCGTTAAAGAACCATAAACTCAAACGCGTCTGAAATATCAAACTTCTTATTTCCGTGAGTTTGATGTCATATTTTGTCATTTCTAATGCCACACTTCAATTAGAGTTTTTGAACTAAATTGTCCATTTTTATATATATAGTTTTGTTAATCAACCTCGAGGAGAATCATTGTTTTTAACAAAATTGATGTGCTTGTTTTGCAGGGAAAACAACAAAAGTACTGCAGAAATAAAGAGTACGGGATAGGAGTACAGAACTGGAATTCTAGATGTTCATTAAACGTGGTTATTCTTTTCTTTTTTCTTCCCAAAATTCTTCACTTGTGACACCGATACACTATTATGTGTTCTTTATTGTTAAATATAAACATTCAACAATGGTGCTTAAAAGAATTATTTTATATTATATTAATTATTTTATATATCTGTTGAAAAAAATAAATATCACTCTGGCTTTCTAAACCATAAATACTTTTTCTTGGATAAATGGATAATGGTCAAAGAGTACTCGAATTACCAATAAAGTCCAACCTTTTAGGATATCAAATATTTAAACTTCGTCAATATATGTAATATGTATAAGTATTTAAGGTACATAAATATTATATAATTCAAAAGGAAAAATCTTAATTTTCAATGAAAATACCTACTCCCTTTCCCCATTGTTTTCATTAAAACAAATCAAACACTTGTATATATTTAGAATACTAAAGTTAAATATACCATGGTTGTTTTCACCTAAAGGAGGCATTTCCAACTTCTTAAAATGAATTTTGAGAAGAATCAAAATTATCATTAAAATATTTTATATATTTAATAAAATATTGTCTTTTTCACTAAACATATAATTTTAAGGTCTCTCGATGAAGAAATACATCAAGTATTTCTCCTTTTATATACTTTTTGAGTTCTCCAAGTTTAAAATTTTTCATACTTCCTTTCCTATATTCTTACTTTGAACTCGAAGAAGTTTGAAATATCAATCGGAGAAAAAAATTGTTAAAAAACTGCATTTTAGAGAATGTATGGGGATAAATAAAAAATAAAAATTTATTTCTATAATAGCAATATTTTTTGGAAACCCAGATACCCCGGAAACGTGTGCGTGTGTTAACTTGTCGTTCAAAAAAAAATATTTTTTGGTCTTTTGTGATTGTCACGTATTATCAAAAAGATCAATTTTTTGATCCTTTTTCCTACATTCTTGTCTTGAAAAGCTTTTAAATATCCGTTTGGTTAAAAAGCTCCAGTTTAGGGGATGTCTTGGCATGTTTTTTAGGGCAAAATTTACAAAATCTTTATCAACTAAGATGCTCAAAAAAACCAATTTGGACCACAAACCAAATTGAGCGGTTTGATTTCAAAGATGAACAAAACAGCACCAAATTCGCAATTTGATTTCAAAGATGAACAAAACAGCACCAAATTCGTAATTGGATTTCAAAGATGAACAAAACAGCACCAAATTCGTAATTGGATTTCAAAGATGAGTCGAAACACCTTTTGTAAACGTTTCGAGTTCAAACAATCCAAATTTAATTTTACAAAAAATGTAATTCCTATTTCATCAAGCGATCAAACCAGCAGATCAAATGAAACCAGAACGATGAAAACAAGAACGGAAAAAGAAATCAAAGTTGTAGAACAGAAATGTTAAGAACCAAATTGCATATGTTTTGCACCGGACAAATTGGATCAAGCAAATCCAAATTTACAGAGTCGATATCCCTAAAATGAAACCTAGAAGTCATAGAACAGCTAATACCTGATTCATCAAAAGTTACGAAACCCTAACACGCTGGATTGTTTCATGAACATATCAAATCATACAAAACAACAAATCAAACAGAGAGAAAAACGAAACGATCTATGAGCTAGTAAACTTCGTCACCGCCTTTGTACCTTCCGACACGGCGTGCTTAGCCAATTCACCAGGAAGCACAAGCCTCACCGCGGTCTGTATTTCTCTAGACGTGATCGTCGGCTTCTTGTTGTATCTCGCGAGCCTCGAACTCTCCTGCGCGAGTTTCTCGAAGATATCGTTGATGAAACTGTTCATGATTCCCATCGCCTTGCTCGAGATTCCGATGTCCGGATGCACCTGTTTCAACACCTTGAAGATGTAGATCTTGTAAGTCTCGACGCTCTTCTTAGATCTCTTCTTCTTCTTATCTCCGGCGGCTGCTCCGGCTTCCTTCGGCAGTTTCTTCCCGGCCTTCGGCTTCTTCTCCGCCGGTGCTTTCTCGGCGACGGCTTTCTTCTCCTCCGTCGGCTTCTTCTCGGCGGGCTTCTTCTCGGCCTTTGGCGCCATCAAATTAAAATTTTGGAGAGATTGAAAACGAAAACGAAAACGAAAGTGTGATTTGAAATTTGGTGGAATACGATTGATTGGATTGTGTTGTTGGAGAATGGATGTTTCGGGAATTGTTTATATAGGAGGGGTGAGTGGGGTTTTTATTGGATGTTGGGTTGTAACGCGGATCAGTGACGTGGAATGAGAAGATGAGAATGGACGGTTGTGATTGACTGAATTTTTTGTTTGGATATTGAGACGCTGGCTTGGAGTATTGGATTCTTTTTTCTTTTTTTCTTTTTCAGAGAACCGATGCTTTAACACTATTTTTTATTCGGAACTTTAAAGTGAATTACATGTTTGGTCCTTGTGGTTCGCGTTTTGTTATGAAACAAGTCCTTAAATTTAAAAGACTTTAAAAACTTGTATACATGAAGAAAATACATGTACCATCATAATTAAATAAACATGTTAATTTGAGCAAGTAAATAATTTTTCTTCTTTTGGAGAAACCCCAAATGGAAGGAAAAAAACTTGAATATGGAAGGTAGTGAAAAAGTAAAGTTTGAATTTTTTTTCAAATGAATTGTACCTTATGCATACTAAGTTGTGATTAAGAGATTTTTGAAATGTATGTATAAAATGGTAGTACCTTATGTTTTATAAGTAGTAATTAAGAGTTTTTTATTCCGTCTTTATAATATAGTATTGTTGGGTCATCTGAACATTTGAAGATGACCTCCTGATCTTCCATCTTATATCATCATACTTAGAATATGTTTGAGGTTCTTTTAGCAGCTTGATTTCTATTCAAATGTTCGGTGAAGTCGAAGATCAGCCGAAGAAGACAAAGAAGGAGTACATCTCTCAAAGCGGATTGAAGATAGTCTTCTCAGCCTAAAGCCAAGCATGCCCAAGTGATCAACATCATCAGCCAGGATGGTGTCAAACACATATCTCTCAGGAGTATGAAGGTGTCCTCACATCTTCAGGAGTCGAAGATCTCTCAGGTCTTCGACAACCGATGATCTCATCTCTCCTTAGAGTATGAAGGTGTTCTCACATCTTCAAGGAGCAGCCGAAGATCTCTCAAGTCTTCGGTAGCCAATGATCTCTCCTTAGAGTATGAAGGTGTTCTCATCTTCAGGAGCCGAAGATCTTTCAAGTCTTCGGCAGTCTATGCTTAAGGATTTCTTTCAAACACATTGTACTTTCTGACAAAGTACATTGTGATATCTTGCATTGACGTGGACCTCATCTGGAGATCAGATAAAGTAAGTTTTGTCTACTACACCATTTTAAGGAAAGGTCTCTACCATCCTTCTGCAGGTCAACACTTCAAGCCAAAACACCTCAAGACAAAAGGTACATCCTGTACCTTGCTGAAGACCTGTGTCCATCCTTTGCTCAACAGTTGTCCCATGCATTTAATGCATGAGGCACTATAAATATGGAGGATGGTTCAACATGCAAGATCACCAGCTCTCAAGCATTCAAGCTCTCTAAGTGCACTGGCATTCTCTCTCTAAGAAGTTCTTTTTGTTTTCTAAGTGTTTTACAATTGTTCTTCATTTCTCTTTGTGTAAGATTGTTTGAATAGATTTCATCTATTCTCTTCCGCAACAATCAAAGTTTTATATGTGTAATTCTTGATTTCAAATCAATAAGAATTAAATTAAGTGAAAAACTGTGTGTATTGTATTCAACCCCCCTTCTACAATACTTCTTTTATTTACTTACTGCTATTTGGGACCAACAAGTGGTATCAGAGCGGTTTAGTTTAACTCAATAAACTAGATCCGTGATGGCAGCCTCTTCTTCTTCTTTGAAAAATGATTCTTCTCAAAACTTCACTGTTGTTTCATACGACAATGGCTCTATAGCCAAACCACCAAGGTTTAACCCCAATAACTTCTTCTTGTGGAAAAGTCGTATGATACTCTTTTTAGAAGGAGTTGACAGCAGATATCCAACCATTTTACATGAAGGTCCTTTTATTCATAGAGTTTGGGACCGATATAATGTAGACAAGGGAAAAGCTGATGAGGACTCCTCTGAAGAAGAAAGAACTCCAGCTACTGGGAGATACATTCTAAAGGACCCCAGTAAATACAATGATGAAGACAAACGTCTTATAGCTCTTGATACTAAAGTCAGAGCCATCATTGCCCTCTCTCTGCCTGATGAGGTCTATCATTCTCTCGTTAACCTTTCTACTGCAAAAGAAATGTGGTCCACTCTGTGTGTTATTTATGAAGGTACGTCTGAGGTGAAAAAGAGCAAAAAGATTGCTCTTGTAAGAAAGTATGAACTCTTCTCTCATGAGAAGGGTGAGTCTCTCTCAGACTACTACAATTGCTTTAACAGTCTTCACAATGATCTTAAACTTGTGGGTCGCATATATGATAATGAGGAAGTCTTGTGCAAGTTCATGGACTGTCTTCCTGAGTTTTGGGAAAACATCTGTACTTGTATCAAGTCTACCAAGGATCTTGACTCTATGCCCCTCACTGCCTTGTATGGCACCCTCTTCAACTATGAGAAGACTAAACTGCTTAGGAAGTCATTCACAAAAGACATCAAAGGCTCTTCTCTAGCCCTTGTCGGTGAATCTTCCAAAAGTATTGTGTGTGTCCCTAGGATCACCTATCCTTCTGACTCTGACAACGATAGTCAAGAGGACCCCAATGAACCTTCAGAAGCCTATCTCAGTGAGGCTGATGATGAAGGAGGGGATACCTCTGTGGCTCAGCTGTCAGATGGTGTTGCCATGCTGGCTGGCTTTTCTAAAGGCAAACCTCGCTTCTCTTCTGGAAAATCCAAGTTTTCTAGAAAATCCTCCTCTACTCTTTCAAAAAATGCCTCATCTGACAAATCAAATGAGGAATGTTACAGGTGTGGGAGGAATGGACACTTTGCTTCTGAATGCAGAAGCAGATCCTCTGATAAGTCTAGACTGCCCTCCTCTAACCGTACATCCTCTAGGTTTGTCAGAACCAAGTCTGACTCCTACCAACCTTCTTTTCAAAAGTCAAACTCGTCTGTTCCTTCAAAGTCTGACCATGCTGAAAAGTACAAGGCCAAATACAAGAGAGAGAAGGAAAGGAATGCTCTTCTAGCCAACAAAGGAAAAGGTCTTCTTGTCGAATCTCATGATTGGGCAGATGAACCAACTTCCGAAAGTGACAAGGAAATGGCCAACCTTTGCTTTATGGCTAAAATAGATGATGCTGATGATGGTGAAACCTCTTCCACCTCCATGGCTCTTGTGTCTGCTGAGTGCTCTACCTCATCCACTCAGGTACATCCATTTTTCTCTCTCTCTGATGCTGAGAAAATTGAAGCCTTTGACTCTTTGACCATTGACTTCTATGAAGCCAAGGATGCAAAGAAGAAGGCAAATGCTCAGATAAAATCTCTTTCTTCTCAACTGCAAATCTGTCTTTCTCAACTAAAACACTTTGACAAAATCAAGGCTGAGCTTGAAGATTTGAAAACTATAAATTTTACTCTTGCTAAAGAGAAAAATAAACTTCTTAAAAAGTTTAAAAAGGAGCAAGAAACTGTGAAAAAGTGGACAAGCTCGTCCAAAAATTTAGAAAGGATTTTTCAGGATCAAATATCTTGTGATGACAAGTCTGGACTAGGCTTCGGGAAATATGACCTTGAACCTCCTTCTGACACTCATGCTCCTTTCTCTCTTCCCTCATTCTATGAATCATCTGAAGAGAACTATGATGACTCTGAACCTCTGGACTCCTCTAATTTCCCTAAAGATCTCAAGTTTGGAAAGTTTATCAAAGCTAAGAGCATTGACTCACCTAATGAGAGTGAGGAAGCACAAGACTCAAATGACCCTTCTAAACCAATTATTGAGTCTATGTGTTCCTTAAAAATAAACGAGCCTTCCTCTTCTGAACCCAAACCTTCCAAAGTTCCTAAGCCTTCTTCAAATAAATTATCTTTCTCCAAAAAGGGAAAATCTGTTGCCAATCTTCCTCCCCAAAAGAAACTTCCCAAGAAAAACTCAAAGAAACCATCTTCTCTTCCAATCCCCAGAGCGGTGATGTTAAATAAGCTAAATTCCAAGACACCCTCTTCTATTCCTTCAACTGACTCTGGCAAAGGTATCTTGGGTCCTAAGCCTCTTGACTATCCTCTAACCTCTAAGGCCATGAAAGTCAATGTGACCAGTCATCACAAGGAATCTGGTCAAAGCTCCAAAAAGGTTTTTACATATAGAAAATGTTATAACTGTGGTAATACCTCTCACCTTGCTAAGAATTGTCCTCTGGAGAGAATTGATAAAAATGCTTCCAAGGATACTTCTTCTCCTTCTAACTCAAAAGGACCCTCTCCAAATGGGTACCAAAGAACTGATTTTCTTGTGATTGCAGGGTCTACGGCACCAAAAAATCTGGTATCTCGACAGCGGGTGCTCAAGACATATGACCGGCAACAAATCTCTTCTTGTAGACTTCGTGCCTTCCAAAGGTCCTTTTGTCACCTTTGGTGATAATTCCAGAGGAAGTACTAAAGGTTATGGAACACTCTCAAATGGTTCCATCACCTTTAACAAGGTAGCCTATGTTGAGGGCTTGATGCACAATCTTCTAAGCATAAGCCAACTGTGTGATATGGGGTACAAGGTGATGTTTGAATTATCTTCATGCATCATTTTCAACGAAAAGATGGAAACCATACTCTCTGGCTACCGCAAAGAGAATGTATATGTCATAGACATGGGACATAGCTCATCCTTCGGAACAAACATTTGCTTTGTCTCTGAAAACACTGCCAAAAGATGCTGGCTCTGGCACAAGCGTCTCTCTCACCTCAACTTCAAGACTTTGAATGTCCTTTCAAACCAGGAGCTTGTCACGGGCATGCCAAAGTTGTCCTTTGTGAAAGAAAAGTTGTGTGCTGCATGTGAGAAAGGGAAACTCACAAAATCTTCCTTCAAATCCAAGCAATGCTTCTCCATCACTCAACCTCTTCAGATGCTCCACATGGATCTGTGTGGACCAGTCAGTACACCAAGCCTTGGTGGTAGAAGGTACATTCTGGTTATTATTGATGAATTCACTCGTTACACTTGGGTATTTTTTCTCAGGTATAAAAGTGACACTACTGAAGAAATCATAAAGTTCATCAAAAAGTCTGAAGTGTTGAATGGACAGCTGGTAAGATCTGTAAGAAGTGACAACGGAACAGAATTCAAGAACAGTATGTTGGATGACTTTTTCAATGAAAAAGGCATCTCTCAGAACTTCTCTGCCGTCAGAACTCCACAACAGAATGGTGTAGTGGAGAGAAAGAACAGAACGCTATGTGAAGCTGCCCGATCCATGCTGAGTGAATCTCACCTCCCTATCTACTTTTGGGCCGAAGCAATCAACACTGCATGCTTTACCCAAAATAGGTCCATCATTGTGAAAAGATACAATAAGACTCCTTATGAAGTCTTTTACGGTAGAAAACCCAACATTGGTTTTCTTCATGTCTTTGGGTGTATCTGCTACATTCTCAATGATAGAGAAAATTTGGGAAAATTTGATCCCAAAGCTGATGAAGGAATCTTCGTGGGATATTCTCTCACTTCCAAAGCTTTCAGAGTCTACAACCTCCGAAGGAAGTGTATTGATGAATCCATCCATGTCAAGTTTGATGACCTCAAGATATCATCACTCTCTTGTGATGATGAAGAATTGAACAGATGGATATTATCCTGTTTTGGTGATGGTCCTCTTCCAACATCATCAGACATTCCCTACACAGTTCCCACTTCTCTCTACCAAAACAATGAACCCTCTACATCTCACAACCCCTCCTCTCATCAAGAGGATGATCCTCAGCCTACCCAACCTCAACATATACTCCAAATCATCCCAGTCTCTCCATCTGACATCCACTCCTCACCTATGCAAGCCGATCTTCCATCCATCTCTCCTCAAAATTTCCCCTCCAACTCTCCTATACAAATCTCTTACCCTTCTCCTTTATCTCCTGCTCTAAAGTGAACAAAAGATCACCCCATTGATCAAATCATTGGTGATCAACAAGCTGGTGTATAGACTCGAAGAGGTGTTGGTAACATCTGTCTCTATGTGAACTTCCTTTCTCTCATTGAACCAAAGAAAGTTGACGAAGCTCTAGCTGATCCATGTTGGATCACTGCCATGCAAGAAGAACTTTCTCAGTTCGAAAGGAACAAAGTCTGGAGATTGGTTCCTCGTCCTTCCAGAAAAACCATCATAGGAACCAAGTGGGTCTTTCGGAACAAAATGGATGAAGAAGGCACGGTGATCAGAAACAAGGCTCGACTGGTTGCACAAGGCTATAGGCAAGAGGAAGGAATTGACTATGATGAAACATTTGCTCCAGTTGCCAGACTTGAAGCCATCATAATCTTCCTTGCTCATGCTGCCTACAAGAACTTCAGAGTCTTCCAGATGGATGTCAAAAGTGCCTTTCTGAATGGGGAGCTAGCTGAAGAAGTCTATGTGAAACAACCCCCTGGCTTTGAAGATCCAGTCCATCCTGACTATGTGTACAGATTGGACAAAGCTCTCTATGGTCTAAAGCAGGCTCCCCGTGCTTGGTATGACACTCTTGCTGACTTTCTCCTGAAGAACAAGTATACAAGAGGTAAAATTGACAACACTTTGTTCATCAAGCAAGCCTCAGGTAATCTTATCCTTGTTCAAATTTATGTGGATGATATCATTTTTGGTGCCACTGATGAGTCACTGTGTGATGAGTTTGCCTCTCTCATGAAAAGCCAATATGAGATGAGTATGATGGGGGAGCTTACCTTTTTCTTAGGACTTCAAGTTAAACAATCTTCAGAAGGAATCTTTATAAATCAAAGTAAATACATTCGTGACCTTCTGAAGAAGTTCAATTTTGAAAACTCCTCCCCCATGAAAACTCCCATGGCACCACCTTTGAAACTCCATGTTGATCCGGATGGTGTATCTGTGGATATCACCAGCTACCGAGGCATGATCGGCTCTCTTCTTTATCTCACTGCGAGTAGACCAGATATTATGTTTGCTACTTGCCTATGTGCGCGTTACCAAGCCAATCCGAAGGAATCTCACTTGGCTGCGGTTAAACGCATTTTTCGGTATCTTAAAGGTACCATGTATCTGGGTCTTTGGTATCCCAAAGACTCAGGTTTTGATCTAATGGGGTATTCAGATTCTGATTTTGCAGGCTCTAAGATTGATATGAAGAGCACCACTGGCAGCTGTCAACTCCTTGGTGGCAAGCTTGTTAGTTGGTCTAGCAAGAAGCATAACTCAGTCTCCACCTCTACTGCTGAGGCTGAGTATGTAGCTGCTGGAAGTTGCTGTGCTCAAATCCTCTGGATGAAGAACCAACTTAGAGACTACAATCAGCTGTACTCTCACATCCCGATTCTGTGTGACAACTCTAGTGCGATAGCCATCGCAAACAATCCGGTGCTACACTCTCGTTCCAAGCACATCGACATCCGATATCACTTCATTCGGGATCACATCTCTAAGGGTGATATCGAGTTACATTTCATCCCTACCGACCTCCAACTGGCGGATCTCTTCACCAAGCCTCTTGACGAAGCTCGGTTCAAGTTCCTCATCGGAGAACTCGGTATGTTAAATGTCGATCTTTAATTACAAAAAAAAAATGAGAGATAGAAAAGAAATCAAAAAAAAAACATATGAGAGATAGAAAAGAAAACAAATCAAAAAAAAAAATCAGTATTTTTTTACACATCAGTATTTTTTTCTTCCTTTCTCTATATCTCCCACACATCTCTCTCTCTCTCTTTCTCCTTATTCCTCTCCCTAGCCGAACCCCCCCTCCCCCCCCCCTTCGGCCTCTAGCCGAACTCCCCCCCCTCTCTTTCGTCTCTCTCTCTCTCTCTCTCTCTCTCTCTCTCTCGCTCTCCCAAGCCGAACCCCCCCTCCCCCCACTCTCACTCTCTACCTTCGGCTCTCTCTCTCTACCCACCCCTTAGCCGAACAACCCCTCCCCTCTCCTTCCAACTTCGGCTACCAACCCCCTTCCCTCCTCCCCTCTTCGGCCCTCCCTCTCCCTTCGGCTCCCTTTCCCTTCGACTCCCTCTCCTCTCTTCGGCTCTCCTCTCAAACCTTCAACCGAACTCTCTCTAGCCGAACACCCCCTTAGCCGAAGACACCATATCTCACCCCCCTATCCCTTTTTTTTTTCGGTAACCGAACCACACACCCTCAACCCCCCTTATTTTCGGCAATCACTCCCTCCCCCTCCCCCCTCTCGGCCGAACCAAACTCTTTCCCCCCCTTTTTTTTCGGCCGATCCCCATCCCTAACCCACCTCCCTTTTGCTTTGAATTTTTTTTTTCCTAACCCCCTAACCTACTCCCTTATTATTTTTCTTTTATTTCCCTAGACTCACATACCTTTCCCATCCCTTCCTTCTTACACCACCTACTTTCTCCTATTTCCTTCCATATCTTCCTTTTTTCTTACAATCCTCTCCTTTCCCATACATATCCTCCTACTTTATATCACCTTTCCCCTCCTTACCATACTTACACAACCCTCCCTATTATCTCCTCCCTCTTTAGCCTACCCATTTCAAATCCCTTCTTTTTCTTTTTCCCTCCTATTTTCACTATAAATAACACCCCTCTTCTTCCATTTTCCACCATCCCTTCCTTCATTCATTCTTCTCTTCCACCTTCATTAATTTTCTCTCCTTCATGGCTTCCTCCTCTTCCCCCAACCTTGTCAAAAAATGTCAACTTTCTTTCCCATCATCATTGCGATACTCCAAATTAAATTTTAAAATTCACATACAATAATTTACATAAGCTGTAAAAGTTTCGATGTCATGGCATATGTTTAAAAAGGGACAACAACATGCGATTTAGATGTAGTGAACATTGGCAGTAAAGTAGAAAAAATGTTTGGTTTTTGGATGGAAAAAATATATATTAAGGTTTGATATTTTTTAGGATGAAATGGTTTTGATTTGGGTTGGATATATTTGGAAACGAAATGGTTTGAAACTGGTTTTAATAAACATTTTATCATTCAAAGTCATTCCTTCATAATATTTATCAGATAAAAATATAGACCGAGGTAAAATGATCATTAATGACATTCAAATTGTCTATTCAAAATAACAAATGAACAACAATTTTATCTTATATCATACCCACAACTTTATGATTACATTCAAAAAATTTCATACATGACTTAATGGAAAATGAACCGATAAGCCTCTAAGCTCCAATCTCCACCTAGGATTACTTTTGTGAAGTCATCAATCGACGATCTTTAGTCTTTACTCGATTAGTCTTTCACTTTTTAATTTATCTTTTACCTTTTCGTTTTAATTTCTCTATGTTTTTAATGAACTTTATTAATGTACTTTATCTTTTAATATTTTTAACTGTTTTCAAATATTCGTAAGAGTAAAATGCAAATTTGGTCCATGTAGTTTGTTGTTTTTCTCGGATTTGATCCATATAAAATTTTTATTGCAAGAAAACCCTTGTGGTATGCAAAAGTGTTTGGTATTGATCCCTGCAGACTAACACCGTTAGTTTGCCTCCGTTAACCCCCCCCCCCCTACGTGACTTGCACATAAGGGTATACTAGTCTTTTTAACCCTACCTTCCTTTTAACCCTATAGACTTCTCTTTCCCCATCTTTCACAACCACCGACCTCCCCCCTCCCCTCTATCAGCCACCGACCCTACCCCTCCCTTATTTCTCTCACAAATGTTTATCATCTTCTTCCCCTCCGACCTTTCTTTCTAGTGAACCTCCCCGCCTTCTTCCCTGTCTCCTTTCCCTATCTCACTCTTCTCGTTTACTGTGAACCATAGGATCACCGACCACCATTTCATCTTCACGTATGACGTCCCCCTGTTGATCAATTTGCACCTACAACAACAACCTCCATCACCATGCTTGGAAAAAGCCCTATTCCCCTCCATCTCTTATCTCTAAAAACCCAAATTTTGTCAAAACCAAAGCTTTGCGTGAGTTTTGTTTTGATTAAATTCGAATGATTTCGGGTTTCTAAATTGAATAGGAGGGGTGAAAACTTCAATTTATGGGTTTTGTTAAACTTCAAATGCGTTTTGTGTATAAATTATGATTGTGTGTAATTCTTTAGTGGGGAAGACGACCAAAATGGTGGTGAAGTTAGGGTATGGCCTCTGTGTTTTTTATATATGGTGGCAGAGATGGATTTTAGCTAGAGAATGATGATCGGAGTTGGGGTTTTCGCTGGAGTTGGATTTTTGGGCGGATAAGATGATATGAGATAGGGTTGGGGACTGCAACCGGGTTCGAACTAGGTGGGTTCTTTTCAAAATGGTTCAAGCCTTGTAATGTATTACAGTTTTAAAATAAAATTAAATTTAAAAGTAAAATGACTACAATACCCTTGATATAACGGATTCTTTTAACGATGTTAATGGGTAAAGACCCAAACCAAACACTATTGCATACCACGAGGGTTTTCTTGCAATAAAAATTTTGTAGAGACCAAAACCGAAAAAAAAAAAAGAAACCACAGGGGCCAAATTTGCAGTTTACTCTATTTGTAATTATCAAATCATATGACATCTATAAAGTTTAGTTTATTAGTTGGTTATTTAATAATTTTGCCATCTTAAAATATAAATCTTTGACGTATTTGAATTTTTGTCGTTTGAAATATGAAATATAGTTTTCTAAATTTTGTTGTTTTTTACAATATAATTGAGAGTTCTAAGGTGTTGTTCAGTTCGTTTTCTGTTATTACCTAAATGGATCTAGTTGTCTGTATTGATAAAGTTGTCTGTGTGTTAACAAATAAGTTATTGTTCGGTTGTTGTGCTGAATAAACAGTCTGAATGTCAAAAATGACCATTTTACCCCTAACTTGTTAGATGTACTAGTAGGAGATCGATATATTGGGTCTCAAAAAAATCAAATTCATGAATATTAACAGCTTGCTATATACACATATTGATATATTGTGTCTCAAAAAAAACCTGATGTATGGAAACGAGAAACATGAAAATTGATGGAGAGAAACTGATGTATGGAAGCTAAAAACATGAAATTGATCCACAAAATCCACAGATCGATACTCTGAAAACTAATGTATGGAAACAAGAAAAAATTACATAGATCGATCCACATAAAATCGATCCACAAAATATGCACAACTCGATCCATACCACAACAAAAAATCGATGGAGATAAACAAACTTGGAAACCAAAACATGAAAACCGACCCACAAAATCCACAAATTGTTATACATAAACTAATGTATGGAAACCCAAAAAAAATTACACAAAACGATACACATAAAATTGATCCACATATCAATACACAAAAAATCAATCCAGAAAATCAATGGATATCACAGCAAAAAATCGATATCACGTAACATTTACCCTTTGATTTACATCAACATTTATGGATAATATCAAATTTTACTATACAACGTCATCGATTATCAGATCAAACAAGTAAACAACGTGCAAATAATTGAACTGATGGAGAACCAGGGGCTTCAATAGTTCTTCGTCTGGAAAGGATAACCCATGAACAACACGATGGAGATAGAGATGAGATCCAGGAATAGATTTGCTAGAGAACGAACAGATGTAGAAGAGAGGAGAATCCATAAACGATTTTTGCCAACGGTGATTCAATAGCTATTCGACCGGAAAGGAGAACCCATGAACAAATCGATGGAGGTAGAGATGAGAATCCATGAACAAATCAAAGGAAGGGTATAGATGGAGAATCCAAGAACAAATCAAAGGAACATGAACAAATCGGCGGGATTAGGTATAGAGGGTGGAGATGACAGGTTTTAAGAGAGAGAGGATAGCGTATTTTTGTTTCTTCCAGATGTGGGTTGTGATCAAATGAGGGGTATAGATGGAAAATGGGTGGCTGAATGGACCAGTGTTATTTTCTGGTTGACCGGATAAGCCATCAACTTAGCCATTAAGTCACAACCGAACACCTTTGTATGACTTACCGAATAAGCTATACAGGTTATTCAGCCCATGAAGCCACAACTGAACAACCCCTAACTCTTTTCATATTTCATTTCCTAAATTCACAAAAATGGATAGAGACCTTAAAAATAGTCAAAATTCTAAGTATTGATCAAATAATAAAAAAATCATCCCTTTCGAATTTCTCAATTATGCATACTCCATTTTCTACTCAATAGAATGAACATCATGCATCGATAAAATACAAGACCTTCCGATTAAGGGTGATTCACCCTTCATAAGAAACATATATGACCGTTAATTTTGACAGGTTTGAAATCCGTCCACGTCCAACGGGACAAAAGGTATCAAATAGTAAGGAAAAATTCAAAGTGGCTATTAGTCTTAGCAACACAAAAGGCAAGAATAGTTTCTATTGGTATCAAATGATGGAGTTTTAGACAAAACGGTTGGAAGTTAAAAAAATCGAGATGATAATATAATATAATATATATATAACTATTATTATGTTAAAATGCTTAAAGGTTCGTACACAAGCTTTGTATACTTGTTATAACGACCCGCTTTCCAAAAATAACCACAATTACATGAAACCATACAAAATTACAATCTTCCCAGAACCATCTCAAATACAACGACGAAAACAAATAACCCTAACGGCAATAATAAATTCTAACCAAAGATTTAGATCCTTACCAGTCTATGATCACCCAACTGATAACAGAATATAAACAACTCGATCAATACTAGCGAACGGTAATTAAATCTACTCTCAACTACCTTTTCCCAAACTAGCAATCCCAATATGAAATTCACCTGAAATGCATATTTTTGAAAACAAAATGAGGGTTAGACCATTCGGTCTAGTGATCAGTAAATCCCTGTGAAAAAATAATTCAGAAAATCACTTTGACATAATGTCATAAATAAATCATTTGATCATAAAGTAGGCTCTCAGGAACTACGAACCAATTTTTAAATAAACTGGCACTCAGGCACAATACCTAACCCAGGTAATTAACCACAACAGTCGTCATAATTTAACCGCACACACCCCGATAAGATCGCAATCAATACCGGTTGTGGCCCACCACACGAAACAAATTTGTGGGCACTATATAAACATAACCCTTGCTCGGACCATCACAGTCCTAACACACCCAACTTCTGTTGTGAAAGTCCCTTTATCTCAAAAGTTTATAATCCAACCACATGTGTAAACAACACGTAATAATAACCATTTTATCACAGTTAACAATAATAATTCAAACATACCAATCTGGTATAACATCGAAATAATAACCATTCGTCAATATATGCATTTCAGTTCGAAAATGGTTAAAAGAAAAACTCACCTTATTAAGAGTTCGAAGTCACACACGCGCAAACGACACAACTGAACACCACTTATATCAAACTTCACTAACGAGTAACTGAGTCTTGATTATTCCTAGCTTTTACTTGATCTCTTACTTTAAGCTTAGTAGAGTATTAATGGAGAGTGAGTGAACGGTTTTGGTATCAACCTAAGAGCCTCATTTCATCCTCTATTTATAGGTAAACACAATGCATTAAGTACTTGTTCTTTTTGCTTTCAAGGTTGCACTCTTATTAGAACTCGACACCTCATGCTTATAGGGATAAGATCGATACCTCGTGCTTATAGGGATAACATCGACACCTCGTGCTTATAGGATAAGATCGACACCTCGTGCTTATAGGGATATGATCGACACCTCGTGCTCATGAATTCCTTTAATCATGAAAAATCCTCTTTTATAACATCAATTTACAAAAAGGCCCCTCAAGAAAGGATAACTTGCCAAATCATTCACGAACTTTTTATTTTACCAAAAACTAAAAAAACGGGTTATTACACCTGTATACTATATTTTTTTAACAAAAACAAAATGACCTCAATCCCTAATTTAACGGATGGGTTTAATGCCTGTTAGGGGAAGAGATGAATGGTGCAAACAAAGTGAAACAATGCATGACATAGTGTGATTTCTAAATTGGAGTGGTAATTTGTAGAGTTCCCCAAAACCACATGGATTATTGTTGTAACTCACTCTACAATATATTATTAGACTTTCAATATAACCTTTTATTTTTTTAAAAAGAAAAACGATAAAAAATGGGGAAGACTATAATACCCTCACTTAATGGATGGGAATCTTTATCTTTATATATATTAAAGCAACAAAGGAGAGTTGAGATGGCACCCTGAGAATAAAATATTCTCAAATGATGGATTGTAGTTAAATTTGGAGTATCCCACATTGATAAGAAAAGTGATATATCAATAGAAATTTTCTGTATATAAAGGATAAAGATGAGCCTTTGAAAACTAAAGGGTCACTTGACTACTCATGTAATTTTAACCTCCAATTTTTAATAAAAAAATAGTTATTTTTTAGTCTACATGTTGAAACATTATTATATCATCAATCAATATATCTTTATATATAGAGTTGGGGGCGCACCATGAGAATTTAGTATTTACAAATTGTGGATTGTAGGTAAATTTGGAGTGTCCCACATTGATAAGAAAGGTGATATATCAATAGAAGATTTATGTATATAAACGATGAGGATGAGCCTTTGAAAACTAAAGAGTCATTTGGTTACTCATGTCATTTTAACCCATATATATATTAAAGCAACAACCAAGGAGAGTTGAGATGGCACCATGAGAAAAAAATATTCTCAAATGATGGATTGTAGTTAAATTTGGAGTATCCCACGTTGAAAAGAAAAGTGATATATCAATAGAAAATTTATGTATATAAAGGATAAAGACGAGCCTTTGAAAACTAAAGGGTCACTTGACTACTCATGTAATTTTAACCCTCAAATTTTAATAAAAAAATAGTTATTTTTTAGTCTACATGTTGAAACATTATTATATCATCAATCAATATATCTTTATATATAGAGTTGGGGGCGCACCATGAGAATGTATTTACAAATTGTGGATTGTAGGTAAATTTGGAGTGTCCCACATTGATAAGAAAGGTGATATATCAATAGAAGATTTATGTATATAAACGATGAGGATGAGCCTTTGAAAACTAAAGAGTCATTTGGCTACTCATGTCATTTTAACCCATAATTTTTAATAAAAAATAGTTATTTTTAGTCTACATGTTGAAACATCAATATATCATCAATCAATATATCTTTATATATATAAAAACAAAAACCAAGAGAAATGACATGGCACAATGAGGATTGAGAATTCTAAAATATTGGATTGTGGTTAACTTTGGTCATCCCGCATTGATAGAATAATGAAATGTTGGAACATGAAGTTGGTTATAAAAAGAGAAAAATGCCAACTTTTTTGACATGACCTATGATTTGTTTTAATCTATTTTGGATTAAAGAGTTTATTTTTAGTTACAAATTTGTTGATGTTGAATATATATATTATATATTGTATTACAACTATCTTTATTTTTATACATCTTTATCTTTATATATATAAAAGCAAAAATCAAGAGAAATGACATGACACAATGTGGATTGAGAATTCTAAAATATTGGATTGTGGTTAACTTTGGCCATCCCACATTGATAGAATAATGAAATGTTGGAACATGAAGTTGGTTATAAAAAGAGAAGAATGCCAACTTTTTTGACATGACCTATGATTTGTTTTAATCTATTTTGGATTAAAGAGTTTATTTTTAGTTACAAGTTTGTTGATGTTGAATATATATTATATATTGTATTACAACTATCTTTATCTTTAAATATATAAAAGCAAAAACCAAGATAAATGACATGGTACAATGTGGATTGAGAATTCTAAAATATTGGATTGTGGTTAACTTTGACTATCCTACATTGATAGAAATATGAAATGTTGGAACATGAAGATGGTTATAAAAGGAAAAGTATGTCAACTTTTTTTTACATGATTTATGACTTGTTTTAATCCATTTTGGATTAAAGAGTTGATTTTTAGTTACAAATTTATTGGTGTTGATATATATTGTATTACAACTAATAAGATATACTTATTTCATTTAATTTGTTTATTTTTATATCTTTTTGTCTTTGTATATATAAAATGAAAAACAAGACAAAATGACATATCATGATGTGGATTAAGAAATCTAATATATATATAAAAGTAAAATTACCCAAGAGAAATGACACGCCTCAAATAAGAATCATCAATATATATATATATATATATATATATATATAAAAGAAAGAACCATAGAGAATGATATGACATTGTGAGATTTAAGTAATGTAGGTACCTATAAGAAACGAGGACATTTGGATTTGATATGAGATACGAGTATTCTCAAATACTACTATATTCTGGTGGTGTTTTACACATCTCACATTGATGAGTGAATATAAGATTGGAGAATGAAGATATACCTGTAGAAACACAAACACAGAGATTTAGATTTTGATAAATTAAAGGATTACTTGGCTAAATATTCTTTTTGGCCGACCCCTATTTTTGTTAAAAATACCCATTTATATAAGCAAATAAATCGATAGACAAATGTATATACAAATCATCATATTTCATCAATTTATACAATATTATCAATGTTGAACCTTGATGTCTTTTTATTTTCTCACAAGTCACAAGAAGATTTAAGTATTCTCAAATCTTGAATTGTGATGTTATTTGGTTATCCCACATTGATAGAAAGAAAATAAATTTGGAAGAATTGATGAGTATGTAAAAGTTGAATGAGATGTCTTATTTGATTGTCCCACATCGACATAAAGACAATAGATTTGGAAGAAGATGTTAGTATATAAAAGCTGGATGAAATGTCTTATTTATTTATCCCACATCGGTAAAAAAAAATAGATTTGAAAGAAGAGGTTAGTATATAAAAGGTGCATGAGTTGTCTTATTTGGTTAATCCACATCAACGTACATATAATAAATTTGGAAGATGAGGTAAACAAAAGAAAATGCGGATAAGATGACTTACAAGTTTAAAAGTTTGTGGCAACCTATGTGGTTGTCTTATTTTAGTCGACCTCTTTCGCTAAAAATCAAAATTTATAAAATATTAATCTTTATGTGACTTTATTTATATAAAAAAGAGCAACCATAAATAATGAGATGACATTGTGAGATTTCAGTATTCTAAAATATTGCATTGTGTTGTAGTTTAATTATCCCACCTTGATGCAAGGTGCAAGATTGGAGAATGAAGATGACTGTAAGAAACAATGGTTGATTTTGATAATCAAAATTTTAGTTGGATAAATATGTTTTACCTCACGATTGAAATCCCATAATAAATTAGCAAGAAAGTAGGATTTGGAAGAGATGGTTGATATTGGCTGCCAACTCTCATTTTCCAAAAAAAATTATATATATATATATATACACATACATACAAATTAACCACTCATTGAAACACATCAATTATTTTATACTGTATTCAATTAACTGTTAACTGACGAATTATGTTTTATATATCTTATCTCGATACATATATTTCCTGAAATAATTATCGCCACAACTGATGATGTGGCCTAACCAAGTTTGAGTATTATTAAACGTTAAATTATCCCACATTACTATGAAGATGATAAAATTTAAAAATAGATGGTTATATATGAGTAGAAGTTGGCTTGAAAATTTTAAAAATAGGTTTGACTAAATATATTGGCCAACAATAATTTTTCAAAAAATTTATACATCTACTTTAGGCCTTAAGTTTAAAACTTAATGTCAACATGTTTGTTAGAGTGTTTTTATTATATGACACCTTATATATAAACTCAAAAGCATCAAACGAACTTTTGGAACGAATCAAGTTGGATATCATATTAGCACATTACAAGTTTGAGTCATTAAAATAATAAGCAACATTTTTTAAGTTCAAACTTCAAAATTATCAAACTCAAATTTGAGCCAGACGGTGATTCCTCAAAACTTTCGTAACAACAATAATGATATGGGTGTATGACATGTTGTTTCATTATAAATAACATAACAAAAAAGTTAATGTCAATACATGTCAAACTCTTCGTAACAATAAAAGGTTATCAATACGTGAAAATAAACTACTTATGTAAATACATTATTCATTTTAAATTATATCTCATTAATTATTAAGCAATAAATTATGTTTTATTTTAACTCGGTCAAGTACTTTTTTAAAATTTTTTATCGCTACCGTGCAACGCACGGGGTTGCCACTAGTTAATAATCATTAGTGACCAAAACCAAACAAAATGACAAACAATGATGGTTTAATTGGAATAAATAAACTATAGAGACTAAAACTAAGGGGCGTTTGGTTCATTTTTAGGAATAGGAATGAAAATGAAAATGAGAATGAAGTAGAATGGAAATAGGAATGAGCATTGCATTGATGTTGTTTGGTTAAACCAATATAATCAATAAAAAAATTATTTTATATAATATTTTTTAATACAAATATATGTCGTCCAACACGAAAATAAAAAAATATATTTCATTAATCATCGAGAGATGAAGGGCGAATAAGAAAAGGTGACTGAGCGGGAATAAGATTTTCATTCCCCCCAATTTGGTCAGGAATGAAAATTAATGGGTTTGGGGTAATGGCCTCATTATATTATGTCAAACCAAACAACATTTTTCATTCTCATTCTCATTCCAAAACCCTCAATACCTCGAACCAAACACCCCCTAAGAGGATCTAACCACAAGGGTTGTGGCGTATTGGTTAAGGTTTTGGAGGATGTGGCAGAATATCCCATTTGTCTAAGGTTCGAATTCAGGCGTACACAACAACTGTGACCACTGAAGTTTAATCAGAGTTGATGTCTTACAGTCATAATTTAACAAAGAATTAGTCTAGACATAACTTAGGACGCATTTCAAAAAAAAAATAAAAAAACTAAGAAAATCTACAACACATGGACCAAAAATTGTAATCTACTATAGAAAAGTTCATATTGTGAAACAAATACATGTAAAACAAACAAAATTGTAAAACAAATATATTTTACTCAATATCTTAAATCTTAGTCTTAGATGAAAAAAAGTCATATAAAATAAGCACACAATATAGTAGTTGTCAAGATAAATATTTTATCATCGATTAAAAATACTTTAATGTGGAGGTGGGTTTATATAAGAACATTATTTATTTAAAAAAATATGAGAACGATCGAATACATATAAAATCATATATGATTCACTCAAGTCTATGGGAGGTCACGGGGGTGTTTGAGATTGCTTATTTGAGGTGCTTTTTAGTTTATTGCGTGTGACACTGAAGATAAACATTTTCTAGTGTTTGGATGGAGAAATAATCAAAGTGTTTATAGCGGTGCAAAATCGGAGATAAACATTTTTTCATAAGTCATTTTGTTATAACTTATCAACTTATTTGAAAAATGCTTATGCCTTTATTGTTTATTTTACATGTATAAGCAATTTCAAACATCTTTAAATAACAACTTATTAGCTTATTACGTTTTGGTACCATAATAAGCTAATTCAAACACTTTTTACAAAGCTCCAGTTTGACACCGCATAAGTTGATAAACACTTTTTACAAAACTCCAGTTTGACACCGCATAAGTTGATAAACACTTTTTAAAATAAGCGTAAATTGTTTTAAATAAGCAATCCTGAAGACCCCGTAGGTAATATTTACCAACAAATATTTTTATCAAACAAGGAAGGGTAGAGTCGTAAGTATTGGCTTCTTTCTCCAAAACCACCAGGGGGTGTTTGGGATTGCTTATTTGAGGTGCTTTTTAGCTTATTGCGATTTGGCAACGGAGATAAACAATTTGAGTGTTTGGATGAGGAAAAATCAAAATGGCTTATAGTGGTGCCAAACCGCTGAAAAATACTTTTTGATAAGTCATATGATTTTAACTTATCAACTTATTTGAAAAGTGCTTATCACTTTTTTTGTTATTTTATATGTATAAGCAATTCCAAACACCTTTAAATAATAACTTTTTAGCTTATTACGTACCATATTAATCCATCCGAACACTCTTTTAAAAACCCAATTTATAAGTTGATAAAATGTTTTAAATAAGCAATCCCAAACATCCCAACCAGATCAGAAAGCACTTGCCACAACATCATAGTTTCCGGTTAAACAAGAGATCGAAAATGGCGTGGATGGGACAATTATCCAAGAATCTGAAAGAGCTTCGAGTTCTTTTTTGTCAAACTTCTCCTGCCAGTTCCTCCACAAGGTATCATCATAACTAAATCACTGAATCAATCGCAGGTTTCATGGATTTCTAGTATCGTTTTGCTCTTTGCCCTAATCACATCTATTTGTTTTTTAAAATCAATTTTGTTATTGGTGACAGAGCGTTTGTTGAGAAGAATTACAAGGAGCTGAAGAAAGCAAACCCTAAGTTGCCGATACTGATCCGCGAGTGCAGCGGCACTGAACCTCAGCTGTGGGCAAGATACGGTTAGACAATCCTCTTTCTTATTACATCAATGGAATATATTTGGTGGTTTATTTTTCATTGAAATGCTCTATTGCTATCATCTGCTTATTACTTCAATTCGAGAATTTATGCATGTGTGCATAATGAGGAGGTATTGTTGGTTTAGAGACGTCTCCTATTCCCAGGAAAAAACAGGTGCATTTTTGTGTCGGATCTAAAACGATCTATTGAACTAAAACTATGAAATGAAGTCTAACACTTCTGGGTGAAAATTTGATAACCACAGTAGATTATTGAGTAGAAAAAGAAGTAATGGAATAAATAATTCTGCATTTTGAAATATACCTAGGTTTGGCATCAAAACAGAGGGGCATTTGGTTTTCCCTAGCTGTACTGTTTCCAACGACTTGGGTTTTCCAGGCCTTACTGATTGAGTGATTGATGCTTATGTTACTGGGTTTGGCTTGACTAACCTCAAAAGGGACAATCCAAGGGAAGTAGATACAAATGAACGGGTGAGATACTCTAACTGTTAGTGTGTATGATAGTAATATGATCAGAACTGTTATATCTTATACTAGATATGTTATGTACTCTTGTGTTTCTTTTTTCTTGTATCCATGTAAAAGTCAAAAAGAAGCTCGTTACAGCTGTGAAGTAATCAAGCTGTTTTTTCTTTTACTTTTGACCTCTTATGTATTGTTTATGCATTGTGTACAATCATTTCATCCCTTTCATATGCGACGATCGGGAAACAAATGGTCAGCTTCATTAGTTCCCATCCCCTTTCACATCTCAATTAAACTACATTTTAATTCTAATTTACTAGGCAGAGTTGTTGAGATTGAATCCACAGGAAACAAAAGAAATTGAGAATGTTGTTATGAACTGGATTCTAAATCAATAACAAACTAAGAATGAAGACGGAAACAGATTAATTGAATGGTCACTTTAATGGAAGACAAAGGTCAACTCTAGCATTCGAGAGGCTAGGACTCTCCCAAATAGAACTCACTAATTTTTGCCTGTTTCACACTCCCTGCATCCTCCCTATTTATACTAACATTATTCTAAGAAGTATCCACAATACCCCTTCTTAACTATTCTAGAATATCACTTAAAATGGGCTTGGGCCTCTAGATGAGTGCATGATATTACTCCGCCCCCAAAGAACAACCTTGTCGTCAAGGTGGATAGAAAAAATACAGGAATAGGTGCTGCCAAGCTACATCTCCCCATTCAGCTGCCACTTGCCAAATCCTCCATAAGCTCTATTTCAGCTTCATAGAAAGACCAAATTCCGTCATTGCTATTCCATGAATGCCTTACCATTCTGCCATCTGTCCTTGTCCATGCCAAGTCTCATTCCATGTCGTTTTGGTCAGCATAAGTACCAAAGAATCTTCGCCAACTGACACACCAGGTCCGTGGGATGAAGATGGCAGCGGATTTAGTGTATCCCAGCTTTCTTTTATAGTCTTAACTCTTAAGATACCAAGTGAACTAGAACCACATCCACAACGTCATTAACTTTGGTCCCTTGCACATTGACCAAGAACCCCAACACACTGTCTTTCAAGCCATCCACAATGACTTGGCGTTGGAGTGCAATACCCAAGCCAGACAGGTAGTTGGATTCAGCCCCACCCTTGGCTCTTTTGATTTGGAGAATTTTCTCAGCCTTCCCTTTTTCAGTAGTCGTCTTTCCCAGCCTTACAGCTTCAGCGATTTCATTCATTGCTCTTTTCACATGCTCATCTGGTTCTATACCAACAACCAACATTTGAGCAAAACACATTTGTTGACATTGTGTTCTCAAGTTTTTTTTGTAACAGCCTTGTCAATATCATTCGCTTTTTCAACATCATCTATATTAAGCTTCGAAATGCTAACTCCTATGACATAAAAAACATAAGCCTGGAGTCGGGACCTTGTGTTGTTGATTCTACAGAATGCATCACTTGCGCTATCAGAAAGAGCAGAATATTGTATCCAAGCTACAATGTTAACAAAATCATTGTCCTTCGTTTTAGTCTCACAGTTCACAGCCAACTGTTGAGGCCTTAGTGTTGGTTGTCCAGCAAGCTGATTTTCAATGTTCCAAGGCACACAATGACAACTTGGCTCGAGAACATCATCAAACTTCTCTAATTTTTCCTTCATAGCAACAGTAGATTGATTGGTAACATGGTGATGTACCCACCCAAACAGCAATTGGTGCCCCTCTCCTGCCTTTTTGTCCAATTGCCACAACCTGGCCTCCTGCAATCTAGCATCCGATATCTTGATATTCTTTATGAATTTTTCATCAATGGTTCCAACAGAACCTGCCATGGCGAGGAGACCATAAATGTCATTTCCCTGTTGCAGATTAGGAGACCATTGGGACTTGAAGGGGGTTTTGAGTAAAATCAACCTCAAAACTGGTGAACTCTAGTTGGATGAAAGCTGGAACGAGACATTTTGTTCGAAAGTTGGCCAGCAGCTAGTTTAAAAAATCAGTGAGATTAGTAACACTCTTGCAAGTGGCTTGATGTTTACATGCCAATAGTTTAGAACATGGAGGGCACTCGAGGAGCAGTAACTCACTTGGTATATTGCAGATTGTAGCTTAAATCCAGAATCCATAAGCATCAATTTCTTGTGATTTGACACGAGTTGGCAGTTGCATGCATCATGTTAGATTTAAGTGACTCAGTAAGGTCAGCATTGCATTCGAAGATAGATACTCTGAGTAAGGAATGAAGTATATCATGCAGAAAAGGGTGAAATACATTCATTGGCTTGACAAATAGAAAATGAGATAATTAACTTCGAGTTCGACGCTGGTATCCTGGAAGGCATGAACCCTATTTAAGAAATGAGCTGGCAACTCACAGTTGAGGGCTTGGTTACAAATAGTGTTCATAGGGAAATTGTTATTGTTTTTTGGCTGACAACACATAATGAGGGCCTTGTCAAGAAAATCTGATGGAGTCATAATATTCTGGGTCTTCACACCACATGGCATTGCTCATGTGCCTGGAGTCTCTACTCATGGTCATGTGTACGTGCTGGATTGGTATGACTGGAAGCCTCCAGTAAATTGTAATGTGTCACATTCTATGCATGGTTGCCCCTGACGACGTAATTAACAGGTTCTTTTATTTGCCAATCTATGTCATTCCTACTCTAGAGTAGCAGAGGTCAGGACCAGAGACTGGGACATATGTAACTGGTCGTGTGGTTTTCCAAAATGTTGAATATGATTTATGACCTGCCTTTTCTAGGCATTTGCCGTTCTTTCTTGGTTAGTAAGAATATATCGACCATGGAGAATATTTAGAGGAGAGATAAAACATGGGGCATAGCAACTGAATAAAAAATCAAGAAACCCCTGGCTCTCTATCCATATGAAATAAGTTAATGAGAATCGGTTACTAAACAAATGTGGGCTCATCCACTCCAGTAGCCACTCACAAAGACAGCTACATAAGCATTTGCTCTGGGTGAGAAGTAAAGGACATCCTTGCTGTGAGTGTGAGGATTGTATGATTAAGAGGCAGTAGAGGAAGGATCTAGCCTGTTAAAACTTGCTGCCATTTGATAATTGAACTTTTGGTCTGTTAACATATAGCTTTGCTGAAGGGGCTGAACTGCCACTGGCTGCCTTCTATCTTGAAATAAGGGACACATGGCCTTATGTGTCTGTGGGTGCACATATAAAAGAGATATATAGCTTTAAATACTCTTTGACCAAGTTGTGGGGATTATTTGTTATGCTTCTGGAATTATTATACAAAGAATTAGATAAAAGTTATAAATTCTTCTCTGTGCGCATAAGCTGTATCATTTGGCTTTGGGCCTCTTATCATGATATGTTTGCTCTTATATTTCTTGTCTGTTATATCCTTCATTCTGCTTTCACATTGTCTCTACTTTCAATCAATCCCCCTTCTCTATTTTAGCCCAGATTCTCTCTTACAACCTAACATAGACTTGCCGCCGCCACCATCCTATATGCATAATTTTAAATAACTTAGATGATTGTTCTATTAGCACTGTGCTATGTATTATAGAACATGTCCACACATGTGAGAGCTATCATTCAAACTTCATGCTTGCACTTGCAGGGGTAGGCAGCATGGGTGTATGTTGGGCTTACCTCGTATTGAGACTTGCCGCCGCCACCATCCTATATGCATAATTTTAAATAACTTAGATGATTGTTCTATTAGCACTGTGCTATGTATTATAGAACATGTCCACACATGTGAGAGCTATCATTCAAACTTCATGCTTGCACTTGCAGGGGTAGGCAGCATGGGTGTATGTTGGGCTTACCTCGTATTGGATCAGTGTTCAAGTTTGTTACTTGTCGGTCTTTCAAAATAGTTAAAACTTTCATTGGTCCCCATTGCTTCCTCATAGCTTTTCGAGTAAATTACACTTTTGGTCCCTGTGGTTGCCACTCACTATCAAGTCTAGTCCCTATTTTGAACTAATTACACTTTCGATCACTGTGGTTGCCACTTTGTTTCGCTTTTGGTCCATGTGGCTAACGGTGTTAACAAGGTCCGTTAACTTAAGGGCATTTTGGTATTTTTCTCATTTATTTACTTTTATTTAAAAAACTAAACAAAAATTATTATTATATTATATTTTATATATATTACAAACACCACAATGAGAGAAGCTCCCCTTCCCCAATGACTCCCACACCCTTTCTCCTTTCGTGACGACTCTTCCGACCACCTCTATCTCAGAACCAGCCAACCCCACCCCAGTAGCAACACCGTAACTACCGTGACCCTCATCGACCCCGCTCTGAGAGAACTCTCTCCCTTGCCCCTCCGGCAACTCTTCAGCGACGAAACCACCGTCTTCCGTCTCTATGTATGTGTGTGTGAACGCCTACAACACCTTCTCTTCCTCACACACACTCATCGGTCATCTCCATCTATGTATTTGTGTGCCAAAAATATCGTAGTTGTGTCATGTGTGTATACAAGATCAGGTGCGTATAGAACCACCATTACATATCTCGTTTTGTTGTATTAAAATGAAAATCAAAGACCACAATATAACACACAAATAACTTGGGTTTGTTTTTCTATTTGATTGTTGTATTTTTGGAGTACTTTGAGGTTTACCAATGATGGTGTTTGTGTGTATGTGCAACATGAAAGGAAGTCACCGATTTGTTTCAGTTTTAATTTGTTGACAGATTTAAAACACCTAGATCTAGTGTGTGTGTGTTGGGGGGGGGAGGTGAAGGGGGCGTCGGGAATGGTGTGCGTGCAAGGGGAACGGGCTTTGAAAATGGTATACACACAAGGGAAAAAGGGCGCTGAAAATGTTGTTTGACTATTAAAAAAACCAGATCTAGGGAGGAGACCGGAGCTGTAGAAGGGCCGGAGAAGGGGAGGAGCAAGTGACGGAGCCGACGAACCCATGGTGGCCCATGAGGTCAAGGTTGGGGAAGAAATGTGGTGGGGTGGGTATACGTAATATAATAATATTTTTTGTAATCGGACAAATGTGATGAATCGATGATGGTAGGGTAATGAGATGACATGGAAACCTTGTAATTTGTGTCATGTCATCTTAATTCAAATCAAAAGGTTTCCCAATGCTATAAAGGTTGAATTTTTCAAAGTACAATAATAAAAAATAATTTTAAAGTACATTGTTGTAATAAGAAAAAAATGAAAGTACAATGCTACAATAAGAAAATTTATGAATGTAGATTGTTATTTCACGCATTTTGTTCTTAAATAAATGAGAAATGCAACAAAATGCCCTCGAGTTAACGGACACAGGGCCAAAAGCGAAACAAAGTGGCAACCATAGTGATCAAAAGTGTGATTAGTTTAAAGTAGGGACTAGACTTGACAGTGAGTGACAACCACAGGGACTGAAAGTGTAATTTACTCTAGGTTTCATGATAGCTTCACTAATGCATTCGCAATCAAGTGACCACTCCTGTAAAATCACCTTCTTTTGTAAAGTCCTGTAAATCACCTTCATTCTGTCGATTCTTGATCCTGCTCTTAAGCAGTCTTTCCCTTCCTTTCTCAAATTTACCCTAGATTCCCTTTCTACTTCAAGAAGTTTATAATAGGTCAAACATTCTTTTTTGGATTTGTTCAAAGTTTTGCATAAATAAAGGGGAGATAATACATAACTGACTAGAGTTTCCCCATCATAATTTGGGACCTTCACATTGACTCATTTAGTAGCTTAAGCTGACCCACCAGTCCACCACAGGCATAACAGGACATTTTCCAGATCTCGAAAATACGAAATTTATGCAGAAACTTGTCGATTCTGTTTGGCTTGTTAAATGGTTAATTCATAGCTTATTTTTCTTTAGCCACCTTTACTTTTTAAATGAGGAGAACAATCTTTTCCTTGTCACTTGTCATTTGAACAAAGATATATGTGATGGCTATAGTTGCTACTGTGAAACCACATTTAGACCATGTGCGGACTATGTATCTCATCAGTTTAAGCTAAAGTAAGCATGTTGTACCATTATTCTTAGATTACAAAATGCTATCCCCTTCCTTTGCACTTTTTAATGGAATGAGATAGTTCATGTTCATCTGCAATCTGGAATTATGGCTAATCTATTGAATTTCAATTTTCAAGTTTGGTTTGAGGTTTGTCCTCTAAACTTCTCGTCTGTGTGCTCAAGCCAGAAAAGAAAAATGGGACTATAGGGAAATATTTGTTAGTTGGATCTCCAAGAACACTACTTTCAAACATCCTTACTTATGGAAATACTTTTAACAGATATAATAGATATAGGTAAAATATGTATCTTGGTGGATGTTACTATACAAATTTATATTTCAATGTTGCAAAAGTGTTTTTTATTTATGTGTTGAAAATGAACATCAAATTGTATAATAGTTGATTTATAAACACAGATGTTTTGTTTTTCATGAACACAGCTAGAGGAGTCTTTTTGTCAAAATTAATTCTTTTTGTTTAACATCAACTTGGCATAAGCAGACTACCATACAATACAAGTACCTTTCTAGAAACCTTAACATAAGAACTTCACCATTTCATAGGTTGCATACTTACATTTAAATTCTACCTGATACAGTTTAAGTTGGGGAAAACTCTGTTTAGGCTAGACTAATTTGTGCTTAATTGGAAATCAAATACACTGATGTATTTCATGTGGTTATGGGAAAAAGAAAAATCTGAAGCTTCACATGAAACACCGACACAATTATGTCGAAGTATCTTAAGAATGTATGAAGGAACTTTGAAAAGTTGAAAGTAGCTGCCAAAAATATTTAGAACGAAGTTGAAGCTGCTGCGATTTAAAAGAGTGGGTTTATGATTGGATTACATTTATTAATATTAGATTGAATTGCTTCTCTGACTACACTTTGTATTAAGACAATTGTTATACTTGGAAAAAAAAAATGCTAAAAACAACCTTGTACTTGCAAAGCATGAATATTTGCCCAAACTTTGCCAAATACAATGTTTTGTGAAAAGTTAAAATCATCTACAATGGTTACAAGTGTTTACATATTGCATGTACATGGTTTTACTAGGTTTATTTCAACCAGCATGGTTGTTTTAAATACAAAATGTCAAGTATAGTAGTTATAAAAGCAATTTGCTCGTAAATATTATTATCATATAATCATTCCCGTGCAATTTGTAGCATTTTTCTTTCTAAGATATTTCATGAACATTGCAATCTCACTTGTTCCAGAAATGATTCTGAGCTAGAATTTCTTATCTGCAGAATATCATAATAACCAATAAGTTAACGACATTGATTTGGCTTTGTTTTTGTTGAATGGTTTTTAGATATTTGACCACTAGCCACATATTTTACTTACTACTAGAAGTGTACTCGTGCAATGCAACGTGATACATCTTGATTTTAATGTTTTGTTTTATTTTTTGTCTTTGTCGATTTTATAATATGGTTTCGAAAAAGTGATAATGTATTTTTTTATAATTTTTTGCTTTCAATTTTTAATTACAATTTAATTTAAGTTTAATAAAGATGTAATATATTTTAGGTTTAATAATGTAATGTTTTTTATAAACTAATAATTAAGTATTATGTTAGAATTCAATGATTATCCCAATTATATTCTATATTTTTTATATTTAAAATGAGATGTTTGTCTTGTATTTGATTATGTTTATCGGTTAGTTATGAATTCAAATATCCGGCTTTAAAAGTTGTATTCATGCATCATTTACTTGTAATCTTGAATTTTAAGTAATATACATCAATAAACAATACTTAACGCATAAAAATTTGGCTTTAAGAGTTTTTCTCAAATGCTTTATAATATAGTATATATACAGGTCAACTAAACATGTTGTATGTTTTATGAGATAAGGGAGTAATTTCCCCCTTTTGTTGAAAAAGGAGGGGTGGGAGGAAGGAGTTGTTTGGTTGATGGTCTGGGATGACTTTGAACTTTTCGTTTGCATATATTATGATCAATAAGCGGTAGTAGCTCAACTAGTGAGACCTTAGGTTTTGCCATTAGGATTTAGGAATAAATAATGGATTAAGGATGACGATTAGATATAAATTAGTAAGAAAGACGATTCAACAATAGAATATTGTGCAATAGTAGTTGCTAACTTGCTATTATCATGTTCATTTAGGGTGTGTTTGGTACGCGGGACAGAACAAGACAAAAACTTCTTGTTACACGTTTGGTGTGACATTAACATGAAAAGATAGGTGGAACAAACGGGACAAGATTGGTAAATTACCAAACTACCAATGTCAAATTAAAACCCTAAAACCTTCCATAAGTTCTTTCACCCTCCCTACCTCATTTTCGTCCGTCCGTCCGTCCAATCCTGTCCAGTCCAGTCGTCTGCTTACGAAACACACCCTTATGGTGTTATATATGTTTGATGATTGTATTTACATAGGTTTTAATGTGTGTGTATTACAGATATGGGCGTTGAGAGGGGTATTCGTTTGAAAGGTATGACAGAGCCACAAATCTCCAAGGCTGTGGAGGAGCTTGCTAAGGGTGGGGCATCGCTTAGATCCTAAACCATCTTGCCCCCATATTTTTTAAATAAATAATCTCCACATCAATTATGAGGTTGGATTTTCTTTTTAACAACCCACAGATTTGGTAATTTGATAAATTCATAATTGAAAACCATGAAATTTGCATTGTTTTAAGCTTTTAGTTTCTGGTGAATGATCCAATGATCCTTGTGTGTGTTTGTTTGGGGTACTTGGCATTTACCCATTTCCATAGAGCCAAGTGTTTTAAGTATTATTGAAAACTAGAAGAGTACTCGCGCAATGCAGCGATATACTTCACGATTTTAATGTTTCATTTTATTTTTTTGTCGATTTACAGTACGATTTTGGATGGTTTTGAGAAAGTGATAATGTTTTTTTATAAATTTGTTTAATTTAGACTTAATAATATAATGTTTTTATATTAAAAAAATTAAGTATTTTGTTAGAATTGAATGATTATCTTATATATTTTAATGACATCTAGAAAAAATAACCAATTACATATTTAATAATATAATTAAAAAACTTACAGTAATATAATATATTAATTAATAGTGATATATGCAAATGTCTGCATAAAAGAAAGACTCTGCACATACCATATTGGTTGGTGTTAGAAGTTTGCAGTAGTAATTTGTATCTTGTGCTTTGATACTTGTAAATTAAAAGATTTTTAAAATATTGCATAAAATGATGGTATCTTGTGCCTAATAATTTGTATTTAAGAGTTTTTTATCCGTGCTTTATAATATATAGTTGTGTACCCGTGCAATGCTGCGGGAAAACATGAATGTGTAAATGATTTTGATGCTTAGAGATTTTTGGAATATTATCATGATAAGATTTGCTTTTAGTTTTTATAAGACTACATATTACAACAAATTTCTCAAAAGTTTGATCTAATTGATTGTTGAACGATAGTTCTAAATTTAATAAAACCGAACAACTCCCAATCTCGTCTACTTATCAAAATTCAATAAAATCGAACCCCTCCAGTCCTCCATTTCTCAGCAGCCAACAACTTCATTTTGCCTTTTAAGAAGAGCTTTGTTCTCTATTAAGAAAATATAACAAATACTCAGAACTTGTTTTGGATCAGGTTATAAAAATAAATATTGGCAAAAAATAAAATAAATATTAAAAACTTACTCATGTATGTAGTTGTTGTTGACGAAGGTAAGAGACTTGGCAGTCCATGGCCCTCCGAAACCAAGTTGAATAGCATTTCATTTCTTGAAAAATAGAACTTATTATCAGATGCCAGAAAAATAAAATGACTATAATTTAATTTCAAAATTGATCGAACTCACTAAGAGGTCATTTACCAAACACTTAGCGGCAATAGTCACAACTTAAATTTACCTTATGCGATAACATTTCCGACCATCAAAATTTATTGAAGGTAAACATGTATAACCCAATAAGTGCTTATCGGGTAAAAGTCATCGCCTTCACTTACCAGGTGAGATTTTTGGTTCTTGTTATATTCACTCAGTAAGGTAATTGAACCAAGGCAATTGAACCAGTAAGCGTTTACCAAGGTAAGTGTTTAGTTGTGGAATTATGTGCAGTAAAAATTTCTTTGAAGTTCAAAGTTTATTCATTGTGGAACGATAGTGTAGTATTTTGCTTATTATTGCTTCTAGTGCATGCACATGAAGTTTAAGCACTTTTTTAAAGCTTAACATGGCAAACTAACTGGCATGAGGTGTAACTTTTCTCCATCCCCTTGCTGCTCTTGGGATATTTACTGTCATACACTCCTATAAGCAACTGTCTTCGGCTGTTTCCTGTCGTATAAATTTCTCATTGCGAGATGCAACTACAGTCACAACAAGTCTACCGAAATAAAAATTGTGGGTTAGTAAGGATAAAAGCAGCTGTAGGTTTCCTTTCTAAAAAACAGAAAGCCGAGAACAACGCATGGATTCTTTAATTTGTTTCAAAATAACAAATATTTTGTTGTAAGCGATAATGTTTGTTAAACTTATAGATATAAATAAGCCGATTGGCAGGGCAAATGCAAAATTGCGGATATAAGTTGAAGTCAAGAAAGAATGAAAAAAAAAAAGAATTCCAATCATCAAAATAAACAAGTCTCATGTTATGTTTGTTGGTTGTGTAATTTGTCATATAATATATGGATCAATATGTAACAGGTTATACCAAGCGTATTTCTAGAGTTGATGAATATTTATTGAAATGTGCAATTATAGGCAATCTTCTGTTAGGATATAGATGACTTGTGACATTTATATTTCTAGATGACTTGTGACATTTATATTTCTCAAGTCTTTGTTCTTGCATAAGCTGGTACAAAATCTGGAATAAACAAAGCCAATAGCATCTATTTCCCTCCACAAACAAAGAGACAAATGAAATCTACTTAGCAGATTACAAAGAAAAAGTAGTTGATGCTCACATAAGCTTGTCAATGGCAGAGAATTGCAGCAACCTAAACAGCCTGTTAGGAGAGTATTGCAAGTTCCTCCTGGAACTTGTCATCCCAGTAATCAACCACTTCACTATCTCTTCATCCAAAGCAATTTGTTCATTCATTTCAATGGAGAACAGGGAAGCAACACTCACTGTCTCTAAACTGCTACACCCAACCTCAGATCATCTGTAAGAAACAAATAAACCCAACCACCAACAAATGCAACCTTGGGTCAAACATAAAGGTGAAAACACTCATTGGAACGTACAAGTAAATCTTGAGAGAACTTGTACCATATGCTTAAGAAGTTCTAATAGAGTCATATATGCTTAAGAAGTTCACAACAAAACCTATAATTTTCACATACTTTTTCCTTCTTTAAGTTCATCGATTACACCTAAACAACGAAGAAGAAACAACTGATCATTAGAGGCTACCATCTCCATGGATTTAGGCGAAGACGTTAAAAATCAAACAAAGGAACTTTTAGTCGTATAGAGGCTGGAAATCGTGGTTATGAACTTACCGGTTTGGGAGAAATCTATAAACCCACGACGTTTCGAGGCTGTGAATTGCTTCTTTCAGAACAACAATCGTCATTTTGTATAGAAAATTTTGAATCGCTTCTAGTATGGCTACCTACCTTCTTGTCTAATTAAAGTACAACTTGTAATTGATTTAACTCGAATCAAGAACCAATTTTTTTTTAACTTTTTTAGGCTAATGAAGAAAAAGGCTTCTTACCTTGCATTTATGGTTCTTCATCTATACCAAGGATACAAGAGGACGACCCATCTAGGATACTATCAGGAGATATCTAAAATGTAACAACAAGAGACAGTTCAAAAAACCAGAAGCAGAAGAAAAACGTTCAAATCGGGAAGATGGAAGACCCAAAACAGCAAGAAAGTGATGTTTCAAATGCAGTTTCAAGCAACACAGATATCTTTATTGTAATGAGATGAAGCAATTATGGCTGAAAAATGTGGTTTAATATATGGGTTTTTGATTCACGCACTAATATACAGATCTAATCTAGAACACCAAAGAAAACCCCAATTCAATTCTCATCCAATCAATCACAACGAACTAATAATTGAGATTCAAAAACCCAACATATAGAAGAAGCTTACAGTGGCAATGGCAGCTCTAATGGGTAATCCCTCAAACAATCGATTCTAGGTCCAGCTCCTGTGCTCCACTTGTAAGGAAGCTGCCTTCCCAATTGAAGAAAGCTCTCTCAAATCCTATTAATAATAATCTTGACAACATTCAGTAAATATACAATCTAACAAAGTAAACCTGGCTTTTATGCTGTAGCCTAAAAACATCAGCAACAAAGCATGATATTAACATGAATTCATTATAATAAAGATAAAAGTATGGAGAGTAGACAATGCATCGAGTATCCCAGAGTTCCATTTTCTTCCGGTATCAAATTCATTCTGGATACCACCAATTATCTTGAAATCATCTGTTTTTTCTTCAGAATGGATCTAATGCACACAAGTGATCAAAACAGATAAATGGAAATTCTAGATTGCAAAGAGCAAAGAGCAAAACCCAAAAAACCCAAAAAAAAAAACCAAAAAAAACAAAGAGCAAAACCCAAAAAAACAAAGACAATAGCTAGCCAAACTCCTTCGATTGAGAAGGTATCTGGATAAACGATTGTTGAAAATAAGCAATGGTTTAGAAGTGTGCTCTTCCCTGTCCGAAACACATTAGCATCAGTGAGATCATCATAGAAACCAAGCTGCAAACATGAAATATAAGCTACTCATAAAAAGATAAAAGTCGATTTAGCAAACAACGTAGTTAGAAAGCAAACAAAAACCAAAATTGATTTCAGGTAAGCAATCGATTTCAATATCCATCAAATAGAAAGCAAACAAAAAATCTATAACAAACCAAAATCGAGCCCAAGAATGCAAACCAAAATCGAAATCGATTTTAGTAGCCATGGATAGAAAAATGGAAATCGATTCCAGTAGCCATGATATTAAATCAAAATCGATTCCAAGATAACAAACCAAAATCGATTTCAGTAGCCAATCGATAGAAAGCAGAAAAAAGTAGAGAAAACTAATAAGAAACCGAACCTTGAAGATCATAACCCTTACCTTTGAGAGAAGCAGAACCCTAGAATCACTTAATGGTGATCGGCGTTCGAGAGAAGCAGGCGATTGAGAAGGCTACGAATCGTTGCCTTGGAGGGTGATGAAGGCGTGAATCGGTTATTGGGAATATAAACCCTAGTTTAGCATTAGCAACCGGTACATCATGCTTATAATATTGTAATTTAAGAGATTGTGCATAAAATAATAGTACATTACGCTTAAAAACTTGTTTTTAAGAGTTTTTTATGTCTCTTCTATAATATAGTATAGATATTGAAAATAAATGACAAATTAATGTGTTGATTTATACCAAGTTCGTTTGGTTTTGATTTTTATTTAACTTTTATGATTTTCTTACTTGTTGACTATTTTCATAAATATGGAATATGTAGCAAGTCCATATATAACAATTTATTTTAGATAAAGATCAGATTTGAGAACCACAAGGGTTGTGACGTACTGGTTAAGGCCCTGGGGGATGTGGTGGAATATCCCATCTGCCCAGGGTTCGAATCCAGACGTACACAACAATTATGACCACTGAGGTTTAATCAGGGCTGATGTCTTACAGTCATAATTTGCCTAGGGACTAGTCTAGGCATAGCCTATGACACCCTTCAAAAAAAAAAGATTAGCTTTGAACATATTCAATTAATAAAATTATGAAATATGTTAGACGTGTAATGAAAAGTATTAGTATAGTTTAAATATTTATAAATAACATTAATGAACGTCGTTTAAAATAAATCAATACAAAAATATATATATGATTGAAAAATAAATCAAAAATCACCAACATAGTGGAAGATTTTAGATACCCAAGACTCGATACTACAATAAATAAAAAATATAAATATTTGAATTTAGAATAAATATTCTATATTTCTTTAAATAGAAACAACATATATACAAATTATATAAATAATTACTGAATAAAATTAAATTATCAAATATTTATATTATCATTAAAATAGGTAATTTAAATAATCGTTCATACTAAAAACCAAATACTATGATCATTTCTAAAATTATAATCATCTTTTTTCAAAAAAAGTTACAACAATATGTAATAAAGTGTTCATATTTATTAATGTTATTAAATTTTCATAAGAAAAGACGCAGAAGTATTTAGATTTTAAGAAAAATGTTTTTATCAATAGTCCACATCCTTTTTCGTTTAATCAATGACTTGTATTTTACTAATATTTTCTTCTCCTTTATCAACAATTCCTTAATTTTAATATTTTTTTGGCATTTTGAGTCAATATTTGTATTGATGAATTGTCCACATGAACACGATTACATAGCATTGTCAGACACCTTCAATTTTTCGCTTTTCTTGTGTAAAGGTGATTCATCAACTTTATTTTTTAAATCGATTGTCTTGGATACATTGTTGAATGTGCTATCGATCTCAATCTCTCATTAGATTGTAGCAAAATTTCAATGTTAAAATTGTTAAGTTGTATGAAGCAAAAAAAAAGTGAATTCACAAAATGAAATCCATCTAATGATATAGTTTCGAACATAATTCAAAATCGTTAAAGGTCAAGAAAACAAACTTTGAAGCTTATTAGCCGATTTACATTTTAGTAGAACTTTGATTTTTCACATGAAACACTAAAAACATATATTAGTATATACCAAATCAAGAAGCGAATATAAAAATGAAAATTTATTGTCTTTTGCGAGTATGTAATATCAACATAACAAATATTCAAATATTCTTTTAGCATTGTGGGTTACGCTCCTGAAAAAAGAGACATAGAAATGAGAATTAAGGTAACAATAAATCATGAAATTACAAAATAGACAAAATAAATAATACATTGGAATTAAAGGAGTACTCGAATGAAAGACTTACATGTAATGATAATATGTGTGCCTTGATAATAAAGCTTTCATGTTATTCGGCATATTTAGAGATCTTTAGATAACTTGTTTCCGTGCCACTTACTACAAAAAAGACAAAATAAAAAACATAAAAGTCATTTTACGACAAAACACGCCATTACACGTCGCAAAAATCAACATATCAATTGGGTCATGACTAAACGTTTCTAAACAATAATATGCTAATGACAATTAAAACATATATAACAATTTCTTTTCATATGGCATAAATAATATGTAATAAATAAATAAACAATTACAACATATTAGACATTTTTGTCATCATTTACAGTTAAAACCAGACTATACTCATAGTTGATCTCAAATCCGTGTTGCTATCTGTTGGGGTGGACATGGAGAAGAATCAGAAACCGGGACAGTCGAAGAAGTTCCATGAGGATGAATCTTTTTGAAGAAATTTGGGAAGCAGCCGATGGTGGTAGAAGTATGATCACCGTTGTCGAGTATGCTTTGTTTGGTTGTACCATGTGCATTGAGAGTTGTCTTCTTCATCTTTTCTTGATGATGCTATAAGCTTCAGCAAGGGCAGAAGTGGCAAAAGACATTTTTAGGCAACCGGATAAGAAGATAAATAAATAAAAGTATCAAGGATGGCCGTTGGGGAAGTAGGGCTATTTATAGCAAAACTTTGACTTGGGCACCACTTCAAAAAAATTAAAAATCCGCCGGAAATTCTTACTATTTTCCGGTGGATTTCCGGCGGATTTTTATTTCTAAAATATATTAAAAATTGAAAAAATCCGTCGGAAGTTCTTACCATTTTCCGGCAGATTTCCGTCGGATTTTTATTTCTAAAAAAATATAAAATATAAAATCCGCTAGAAATTCTTATCATTTTCCGGCGGATTTCTGGCGGTTTTTTATATTGAAAAAAAATAAAAAATCTGCCATAAATTCTTAACATTTTCCGACGAATTTTTATATTTTATTTTTTTTTAAAAAATTTAAAAAATTAAAAATTAAAAAAAATCCCAAAATTTCCACCGCTTCACATTTTCATCAAAGCGGGAAATGCATCACCCGACTTCCATTTTCCAATTTCCATTGTGTGCATCTCAACTTAAGTTTCATCTCGAATTTGAATCGGAAGAGGATTTTTGAGAAATTAGGATTTTAGGGTTTGTCGAAATGGGCGATTCAATGGTTGTTGATTTCTCTCAGTTGTTGCTCGATCATATATTGTAATTCTAGGTTATCAAAATTATCAAAATTTTTAATTCTTTCTCTATCAAATCTTGCATTCTTTCAATATGAATTCGAATCCAGAATACGATCTTGAGCAAGATGTTGATTTTGATCCTAAAACTATAATGCTATATATGAATCTAAAATTAATCTGCGAGTCATTAAATAGTTCATATGTGAATGACTTAAAATAGTCCATATGTGAATAAGTTAAAAGTTCATTTGTGAATCACACGAGTTCATATATGAATTGGTTAAATAGTTTATATGTGAATCACCCAGGCTCACATATGCACATATATTTCATATATGAATCACACGAGTTTACATATGCATATATAGTTCATGAGTGATTCATATGTGAATCACACAGGTTTATATATGCACATATACCGCCTATTTGTAAAAGTTACGAAACTACTCCTTTATCTTCTGCATTATAGTTATCATGCGACCGAATTATCAAGTGCTGCAAAATTAGCCCCTTAAACCTTGAGCATTAATTTTTTAAAGGGGATTTATAGAATCACTTCTCTACTTCTCATACATTTAACACTTCTCAAATGAACCTACTAGTATATATATATTATATATATGGTGAGTTCAAACGAAAACGCTAACTATTTAACAAAACACGAGAACGGTCGATCAGGTACAAAATCATAAATGATTAACGTACAAAATTATATATCATTCATGCGACTTTTAAGTTGCAGCCAAAGTCGCCCGCGTCCAATTTTTCCCCTTACTGTAAAATCACATATCATTTTGTACATGATTTGCTGTTTTCTTGTTTTCTTAAATAGTTAGCATTCTCGTTTGAACCTTTATATATATATATATATATATATATATATATATATATATAGATAGATAGATAGATAGATAAATATATATATATAGAGAGAGAGAGCCCCATTCATTTGCCAACCACGACATTGGTGTTAACCGTGCTAACCAATCTGGACCGTTGGTTATTTAGATCAATGGTTCACAATTAATTAAAATTTTAATTAAAATAAAATATAAAAAACGGTTTATAAAAATAAAAAGAATGTATGCACAGGGTAATTTCGGTCAAAATACATTTCCTTTTAATTTGGTAACATACGCCTACCAAATCAAAACCCCAAATAATTAGGGATTTGATCCCACAAAGTCGATTTATCCATTATTCTTATTTGCTTGCAGAATTCAACAAACATCTTGCAAAATTGTTTATACAAAAAAATTGTTGATTAATTTCTTCATGAAAACGAAAGTGTGAGATGAATCTGTTGTAGACTTACTTCTATGGAACATCATCAACTAAGTGAACTAACATCCAATCACCTTCTTTATCTTCATATGTTGGAACGTATTCCAAACCGTTCACAGGATCCATCAACTTCCTCTCGTTCAATACATTTCCTATTTATGGCGTTTCGATTCATCGCACGTTGATCATCACCTAGCTCCGACGACTCAACATCTTACGGTATGTTTAAAAAAAATAAGAACATATCCAATTTTTATGAATGATTTTTCTTTATCTCATTCTTCAAAACCTTTTCTAAAATGAAGAAAAAAAAAGGAGGGATAAGGTCAAATTCTCTAAATTTGAAGAACTCTTCAAATATAATTATTTAGAAAAGAGAAGTGATTTTTTATAATTATTTAAAACAGTGAATCGGTGATGGTGGAATTCCAGTGGAAGCTTCAAATATAGAGAAGTGATTTTCTATAATTATTTAGAACAGTGAATCTGTGCATATATGCATATGCAACCTGTGTATATATGCAGTCTGTGCATATATGCAGTACGATGTAAATAGTATATTTATATATGCAGCTTGTGCATATATGCGGTTCTATCATATATGTAGTTCGATGTAAATGCATATGAAATATTATATCATATATTCACAGTTCGATATAAATGGTTGTGGATTAATAAATATATGATTTGCTCAATGGACTTTAGTGTTTGGAGTGATTAAGTCTTTGGACAATTTTTTGTAACAAATAAGTTCTTAGACATTTCAAAACCTGTTAACTAAATTCTTGGACTTTTGATAACCTGTTGAATACATCTTTATTACTTAAAAATTTAACTTGCAACCTATATAGCAGGTAAAACTACAAATTAAAAACAAAGTCACCTACTTTATCCGCCTACAAATTACAAATGGGAAAATTAACTAAAATAGTCAATCTCATCAATCATATTTATTTTTCTTTTACCATTTTTCAAAGTTTTTTTTCCAAAAATATAAAAATAACGTAGAAAATTTTATGTATAAAGATTCACTTTCTGTTTATAGTTTTAGAAAAAATTTACACTTTACATTCTTATAAAATTATAATTAGTTATTTAATTTATTTTATATCAATTACTTTTTCATTTACATTTTTATTTTATTAACATACACAATCGGATATTAGCTAAAATATATCAAAAAAATTAGTTTTTTTTTACAAATTACACCATTATAGTCGTTTCGTCAATACGTTCAAAATGAACTCAATATTGTTTTTGAGCTTTATCTTGTATTATTCAATATCATAAATACGTACGAATTATTTTTAATATTTACCCTTTATAATTACAAATTAATCTTATATTATTAAATAAATAACCTTAAAGGATAGAAAGTGTAAATATTAAATATAATTAGTACGTATTTATGATATTTAATAATATGAGATTAAATCCAAAAAAATCAATATTAGACTCATTTTAAACGTATTGACGAGACAATTATAATGGTGTAATTTGTAAAAAAACACACTTTTTTTGATATATTTTAATTAATATACGATTATGTGTGTTAATATAATAAAAAGTTAAAATGAAAATAAAAAGGTAGAAGATATAAAGTAAATTAAATAACAAATTATGAAAATGTTTTCTATTTTTTTTTTGCCAAAAACAGTTTTTAAGACAAAAAAAATACTAATATGCTTTGACTATTTTAAGAAAAGACTTTGAAAAGTGCTTAAAAATTAATTTTGTTGATGAGATTGACTATTTTAGTTAATTTTCTTATTTTTCTTATTTGTAGTAGGGGTGAGCATGGGTCGGGTCGGGTCGGGTCGGAGGGGAAAATGGAAAACCCGATCAGGTTTCGGGTAGGAAATGGAAGCCCCAAATTTTGTAATCGGGTGAATCGGGTTTTGGGTGTCGGGCCTAGTCGGGTTTCGGGTTTGATCGGATCGGGTTTCGGATAAATCCATTTTTTTATTTTTCCACCATAAAAATAACTCCCAATAAAAGTTAATACATTGGGCTTGACACCTTACTTTAGCATTTCACAAAAAAACACCAACACTTCCTCTCCATTCTCATGTATTGTTTTTGCAATTCAAGTTTTCCACATTTAGCATACATAAATATAAGAGTAGTACAAATTAGATTACATAATAGGATTTAACATGATAAAAAAATATGATTAGGTATTTTTAGGAAAAGTAATTAAAAAATAGTATTTATATTTAGTTAATAAAAATTCGGGTTTTGGGTCGGATCGGGTGACGGAGATTAAGACCCTACCCGAACCTAAATACCCGACCTAAATTTCGGACTTCGGGTATCGGGATCGGGTAGTTAGGGTCGGGTTGTTCAGGGTTTTTTCGGGTACGGTTGAGTTTTGCTCACCATTAATTTGTAGGGTGATAAAGTAGGTGACATATTTTTTGTTTTTTCTTCTAATTTGTAGTTTTACCTATTATGTAGGTTAGAAGTTACATTTTTAAGCAATAAGAATGTATTTAACAGGTTTTTAAAAGTCTAAAGATTTATTTAGTGTGTTTTGAAATGTCTAAGGACTTATTTGTTCCAAAAAATTGTCCAAGGACTTAATCACTTCAAACACTAAAGTCCAAAAAAGGTAAATAATTTTCCAAAACATAAATAGCAAAAATTGATCACAAGTGATTCCCATCAGTCCCTTATATAATAACTTTGTAAGTCTTTATTTTGTCTGCTCATGTGGGATGAGCAAGATAACCATCAGCTTTAACTCTCCCTTGTGAATAGAAGGAAAAAGGTGAAATTCCTTCAATTCCATCCCACATCGGTGGGATTTAAGGGTTCACACTCTAGTATATATATAAGCCTCATCTCACCATAAATTTTTGCATTGAATGCCTTCAAAATTTAGTTGGGCTTTGTGGGGGCTTGAGCCCAGTGGCTTTATCATAAGCAAAAAGTTTATTTGGAGCATCCATGAATGTGGGTCAAGCTCTTTTGTTCGTTTAAGCAATTCATTTATGTTTGTTTATCGTTCGGTTAAAGTTAAGCAAATGAACATAAACGAACATGAACATACCGAATGTCTAAACGAACGAACACGAACACAAAATTTTTTGTTCGATTATTGTTCGTGTTCGTTCGTTTGTTCGGTTAAGTTAAACGAACGAACATGAACATGCCTTCGTTCGGTTCGTTTACAGGCCTAACTCTAAACCTTAATATAAACACATAATAAGATCTAATAAAGAATAACTTTTCATCAGCATGTTGTTATTATACCTTTTTTTGTCTTTTATAAATTTCCGTAGACATATTTTGATCTTTTTGACATTTACGGTAGCTAGATTGAAATGTGAAGTTTCAATATTTATTCAACATTTATATAATCTACAAATGACACAATTTAATCGTAATGACCTAACCCTAAAATAAAAACTTTATCATATTTCGAATCTGGAAATGTTATCACGATATTTGTAAGTCTCTGAGTTCAAAAATATACTTTATACATAAATTATAAATCTACTAGAAGCGTACTCGCGCAATGCAGCGAGATACATCACGATTTTAATGTTTCATTTTATTTTTTTGTTTTTTTTGTCGATTTACAGTACGATTTTGGATGGTTTTGAGAAAGTAATAATGTTTTTTTTATAAATTTGTTTAATTTAGGCTTAATAATATAATGTTTTTTATATAAAAAAATTAAGTATTTTGCTAGAATTCAATGATTATCTTATATATTTTAATTACATCTAGAAAAAAAATAACCAATTACATATTTAATAATATAATTAAAACAAATTTATAGTAATATAATACATTAATTAATAGTGATACATGGAAATGTCTGCATAAAAGGAAGACCCTGCACATACCAAATTGATGGGTGTTAGAAGTCTGCAGTAGTAATATGTATCTTGTGCTTTGATACTTGTAAATTAAGAGATTTTTAAAATCTTGCATAAAATAATGGTACCTTGTGCCTAATAATTTGTATTGAAGAGTTTTTTATCCGTGCTTTATAATATAGTATAGATATGAGCCTTGGATTTAATAAATGATATATTTTATATCAAATTAGTCCTATAAATAAAACTTTGTCAGCTCTCAAATCTGAAAATGTTATAGTGATCGTCATAAAATGTTGGTCTCAAAACATATTAGTTGTATTACATAAAAATCAATACGACTAGGTAGTTAACGTAAAACGACAAAACACTTTTAAATAAAAATAAAAATAAAATATTATAATATATATATATATTGTTAAAGGGAAAAACAAATGAAACAACAATATGGAGAGAATAACAATAAGACAGAGAGAAGAAGTCTATATTTCTCATTAATCATAAGCCCTTTAAATAGGGAGGAGTTACAAGTAGATAGTTAGATGATATTTCAGTTCTAATCTAACTCTGATATATTTATCTCTATCTCTATCGTCATATCCTTTAGACGATGACACACTTATCCTAAAACACTCCCCCTTGTGCCGAGTTAAAGGAGTGGTGGTGCACAGTTGTTGCCTCGTTAAAACCTTACGCCAAAATAAAACCCAGTGGGAAAAAATAAAAATATGACGAAGGAAAGAGTACAACGCACCAGTTTCCTTTGCAATACATAGACTTATCCTTCAGTCTAGTTTTCTCTTAGATTCATACTTTAATCTTGAGAGTTAAGAAAACATGATGGTATATAAACAGTTGTCTCACTAAAACCTTACACCAAGGAACAAAACCCAATGGGAAAATAAAACCTTGGTTGAAGGAAAGAACACAACATACCAATATCACAAATATAATAGACTCCCCCTTTTGTCTACTACTCCCCCCTGATTCGTGCATTAATCAAAGGAGTTTGGAAAACATTTCCATTTACTTTCTACACGTTTCCCAATATATGGTTTTATGGTAATGAATTGGTAAAATATGTCACATTCTTTTGACACCTTACTTGATTCACTTGAATCTAAAGGAGAATCTTTTATTACTGATTGTATAGAAACTTAAGCAGAATATGCTTTGTGTTATTACCCCTGATGTATCTTATGTTCATTTCTTCGATACATGATACATTATTTCCATATATGCAAGTAGGATACTGGTTGAACCCAAAATTACTAACTCCTATAATATATGTAATGATAGTCCTTAATCATATACATTATTTTATTATCTCATGAAGAATAATATTCTTGGATTAATTCAAGGAGGTAGTTACAAAGGATCGCTTAGTTTACTTCCAAGCAATCGACGTGTTCCTTGTGGTAATTCTTTATTCAGTTTGGGAACATCATTTGTATGGGTCAGACAGATACCTAATATCAGCAAACACATACCAAGACATTATTTGGTGTTTTTCTATAAAAGCTAGCTAGTACTTTTGCTGCTTACATTCTAAGTAGGTATTGAAGTTCCATTATCAATCCCATTTTTCTTTCTATAGGGAAAGTATAAACCATGTCAATGGTTCCAAAAGATTAATTTAATATCATTCCAATGATTTTGCGTTGGCGCTGAGCTAAATCTAGCTAACAAGTTCATTGAGAAATATAATGTATGGTCAAGTGTATTATGCTAAGTACGATAATGCGCATATTGTACTTAGATAGGGAATTCCAGCTCCCAGCATCTTTCGTCATCATCCTTTAGACGAAATGGATCTTTCCTTATATCCGACACTTCGACCGATCATGGGAGTGCTAACCGGATGCGCTTTGTCCATATTAAATTGCCTGATTATTTTCTAGACATATGCGATCGGTGAATTAATATTTCACAAACTCGGTGTCCTAGCTCAAAATATCTAGACAAAACCAAGTTTTCCCAAGATCTTTCCTCTCAAAATCAGATTTCAAGTAGCTTGTGGTTCCTCTCATTTCATCAAGAGTGCCTATTATGTTCATAACATTGACATATAGAGCTACTTTGAAAATCTGGAACTTGTTTTCCATAATAAATAAGCAAGAGAACATTTCATCGTTCTTATATATCCTTTCCCAATCAAGTATTCCATTAGGCGGGTATACCACATCCACTTATATTGTTTTAATCTATAAAGTGGGCGTTTCAATTTATTGCAAACACATTTCGTGGTTTAGAGTTGCTTGATTTTGGTAATGTAATATCATCAAACACTTTTATATATCTCTAAATCTAGATCCCCGTAGAGATATGTGGTAACCACATTCATGAGTTGCATTTTCAGTCCTTCGGAAACTACTAGGCTAGTAAATTATACGGATGTCATAACATCCATCATGAGAGAGTAAGTCTCCTCGTGGTCAATCCAGGGCGTTGTGAGAAACCTTGCGCCAAAGGAGAGTCTCATACATTATGACTTAATTATTCTCATTACGATTTAGGACAAATGATTTATCTATGTCTTACAGGCTTTACACTTGGTGGGTTAGCACTACCAAACCAAATACCTGTTCATTTGTCAAATAATATGATTCTCCTGAATTACTTATTTAGGCCAGTTTGCTCTTTGTTGATATCTTCCAACTGAGCATGGTTCGATGTCAATGTGCTCTATCACCTCATAAACAATAATATATGTGAAATATATCATCAATAATTATATATGATCTGTCCATCGATTCATATGTGCTCTCATATTTCATTTGAGATAAATATTCATCTCTAAAATCAATATTAACTTCGGAGCGTCCTCCAGTGATGATTCATAGACATAGTTTAATCAAAGACAATCTCATGAGAGGTTTATGTATTGATGACAAATAGTTGTGCCTTACTCTTCTGTTCCTTTAGATGAGTATCTATCGAACCAAGTAGCTTCCCCCATTTCCGTTTGGGAGCTACGACCTCAACCACACCTCCACTATGTGTGATTGCAACACACTTTTCAATGGTGTTGTGCCCCTGTTGGGGACTTTTTAACCTTGCAAGTATATTTGCAGCTCGTATATGTGATCTTGTCACTTTTGAAATATTAAACGTATCAGATATCGAGTCTGATTCGTTTGACTTCAACATTACGTTGTGAAGTTTTGGGGACCGAAATGAGACAGAGTGGGAATATTCAATGACACTTCCTGTCGTTCCCATGGAAAATCCTTTTTCCTATCTCCCCCTAACGACGGGAAGACTGTCTTATGAAAGTGACAACCCGTAAATCTAGCGGTAAAGAGATCACTAGTCAAATATTATAATTAGCGGATAATTGTTGGGGATTCATATCCAACATATACCAAATCGTCTTTAAGGACCCATTTTGATGCGCTGTGGGGGCGCAATTGGCACATATAATCAAACATGCGTAAATGTAAAGTATCAGGCTTATATCCAGTTACCAACTGGTACGCATGAGCAAGTAGTGGGTCTAAAAACGAAAAAAAAACTGCATATAATAATTGCATAACCCCAGGTAGATGTGGGTAAATTGGTGCGCATTACTAATACCCTAGATGTCATCATATTCTTTTGATAACAACTTCTATGAGACCATTTTATATATACACATGGGGTATAGGAAACTTTACATTGATCCTAATACATATGCAATTAACATTAAATCCTTATGATATAAATTCTCCAGTATTCAAAGTCATGTAGACTTGATAAAATAATCAGGGTGGTGAGACCTTAAACGTATAGTTAGTGCTAGGAGTGCAATATTTCATGTGGACAATAATACGACATGCGTTTATCGTGTCGAAACCAAAACCATAAAGTACTTTAATGGCCCGCATTCTGGATGTTTATGTCCATAAATATCACCTTGTATTCGTTGTAACAATGGAATATTTTTGTATTATGTCCTTAGCTTTAGGATGGTCTCAATCCTGTCTTGGCTAAGGAGTAGGTTATATACAAAAGTTTTAAGTATTCGAGAGGGCATATAGCAATGTTGTTTCTTATGCTTTGCAATTTTCCTCATTATGCCTTTCACTCGAAAGAGAATGTGTCTATGTGTATTTTGCAATACACGGATCACTATGTCATAACCACGGTGTCCCGCATGGTCACGCCAAAACATATATGTGATATTTCCCCCAAAAGTTCTTTATTGGTGACAAAATATGTTCCGATGACCCAATAATCTACTAGTTTGACACATTAGTTTCCATGATATATGTTTACTTTCATATATTCATTAGAACTTATGTATATATGCTCATTTCCATTTCCATTTGATACGAATATCTTTACAAGGTTCCTATTAATTTTGTACCAACAAGAGAGTGACAGTCCATCGTCTAAGTAATTTGGTTGGATGTATTATAAAACAAGTATTAGTCTATCTTTTTTTTCAAGGGTGTGATAGGTCAAAAAAAATCAATTCTCCTCGATACATTCCTACACGGAACGGAGAATATTGATTTTTTTTTGTATTTGTTTTGATGTATTTCTTTACATCTATAATGGTTACATTCCAACTTATATTGGTTCATTAATATTTACTTATATATGAAATGTGGAAATGATATTAGGAATCATGTCATCTTCTGTGAGCTCCTTGCCACAGAGATTGAGACGCGTTTTGGATATAACATTTCTTTGTTGAAATCAGTTACCTTTTTGTAATCGAGTAAGTGGGTTTCATTCCACTGTACGATTAGTTCGGGAAGTACATATTCATCAATACTCCCGATTATCCCTTTCGGAACATCCCACATTTCTTTGGGGGTTTCTAGTAAAGGTATCCTATGAAACTTAGGATTTATATGTCGTCTTAAAACATGAGGGTATTTGTTTGTACCTTTTCAAGAGGTTGATTTTAGAGTCAATGGGGAGTTGATGGACTTTAGGTATTTTCTTGTACCTTTTCAAAAGGAGGTTTATGTACTCATTTATGATACTCATATTCTTTTGAGTTTATGACGTTGATTTTGGGATGAGTTGTTTCAACCATTTACATATATAAATAATAATATATGATTTTCTTTTTGATAAGGAAATGGATTTTGGTTATGAAATTTCATTATCATAACAATATTGGATTTTTGTATGCTTTAATTTTATTGATAATACTTCATCAATATTTCAATTTGCAAAAAAAATACTCAATCTATTTGATTTCCAGGTAGTAGGGGAATCACATGGATTTCTTAAATCCCTACAAACCTTAGGGCTATTTACACACGTTTGACAAAATCCTTTCGATGTATTGCGATTAATTCATCAATGAAATACATAGATAACATTTGTTATTTGGTAAATTTTGACATGAGGTCAAAAAAAATTCATACCATATTGGTATTTTGGGATCTTTTGGCAAGAGGCCAAAGTGACTATAATTTGGCATATGAAACAATTTTAATACCTTAATAGCATTTTTTGGAGTTTTTGGTAAAGATCAAAATATATGAGCTTGGATGTGTAACTTCCAAAAAATAATTATATAGTTTAAAATTATGAGTAGGAACTCACAATCAAGATAAATGTTTGAATTTAACATTTTCATGTTATTTTTGAACCTTTAGGCAAAATAACAGAAGTTATGGGGGTTGAAATTGTAAATTTCAAAGATAATTTATAAGTCATAACTAAGATAAACATCTGAATTATACTAACAATTATTGGGATAAACATTTTAATATTAACACAAACAAATAGTAAATAAATATATAATATTGTAACTAAATGGATAATCATTTAAATATATGAATATTTTAATCTAATTTGATAAACATTAATAAATCATAATAATATTTTAAAACAATAAAAGTTATACTAACACAATTAAAATAAATAAGATGAAACAAATATTAAAATAATTAATAGTCTAATTCATTATTTGGACTAGTCTAAAAAAATATATATTTAATTGGTCGAATTAAATAAAATTAAGTAAACATGTCAGAAAATAAGTCAAGATTGACTCGCATAGATAAAGTATATTAAACTTAAATAAAAGTTAATATAATAAATATTTATTAAACAAAAACGTAAATTAATGGGAAAAAAAAACAAATTAAGTTTTGTTTTAGTTAAATAAAACAATAATACTTATCCCTTGTGGATACTTAAAAATTATTTATTTAATTCCTTTTGATAATTAAAAAAAATAAAAACAAAATCATTCAATTATCCTAATAATTCAGATAATTAGATCATAATCATATTAAAATCACATATAAATTCCAATAATTATCTTTTAATATAGGTTTTTTTACGTCAATATAATTTTCATTTATTTAATTATTTCAATAAAAATAAATAAATAATCATGAATTCGATTTTTTTTTTGAATTCAAATAATATCAATCACGAAAATAACGGAAGTATTCTACAGAAAACTTAAGAAAAAAAATAAACATGATTCATAATATTCACTTATGAAGAAATTGATAGAAAACTTACTAGATTTTTTTTTTGACATGCATGACAATGAACAAAAGTTAACGCAGTAGCGATGCAATTTTGCGGCAAACCGTTCAACGACAACGTGCACCAATCGTTTAGAGACGATGAAAAATAGCTTTGAGCTTTACGTGCTGATAACGTGTTAAAGGGAAAAACAAATGGAACAACAATATGGAGAGAATAACAATAAGACAAAGAGAAGAAATCTATATTTCTCATTAATCATAAGCCCTTTAAATAGGGAGGAGTTACAAGTAGATAGTTAGGAGATATTTCAGTTCTAATCTAACTCTGATATGTTTATCTCTATCTCTATCGTCATATCTTTTAGACGATGACACACTTATCCTACAACATATATATATATATATATATATATATATATGTGTGTGTGTGTGTATATATATATATATAGAGAGAGAGAGAGCCCCATTCTTTTGTTAACCAACTCGTTGGTGTTAACCGTATTAACCAAATTCCAACCAATCAGATTCCACCAAACCTTTTGACCCTATCACACGCCTATTAATAGTCTAAGGGGTATTAATGGTATTTTAATTGATTACAATATTGTTTAAATAGTTGCCATATTTATCTCAAATTTTAAAATTGGTAGTTATCTTAATATTTTCTAAATATAACAAATCTTAAAATTGTTAGTTATCTTAGGGGCTGTTTGTTTACCTCTTAATGGTTTCATTAAGAGGCAACATCTGAATCGTTAAGAGGTGAATCTTGTTTGGCAAAGAAAATGTTTGCCTCTTAATTGGTTCAAAAACCCTCTTAATGATTTTGTATCCTGACCCTCCCTTAACCGTTAAGAGCCTTGATTTCATTTTGAACAAGTAAAAAACAATTGTATTTCATTTTGCACTATATCATAAGAGTCTCTTAATCATTCTGATCACTTAATCATTCTGCACTCAACCATTCAGCAACTGCCAAACAGCCCCTTAATATTTTATAAATATAATATCTAACTAAAAATTTGATTTAATATCAATCCTTTGGCAAACCTGCATTTTTAGATAATCAAAGTTTATATTAATTTGGTTTAATATCAATTCTAATTTTCTGTTTTATTCAAATCCATTCATATGTAACATTATATTGGATCATAATGTCGGGATACCATAAACAAATTGTTTTCAATTGTTTCGTCGATTGATATGTGGTGTTCATAGGTGAACTTGGTCCAATATTTCAAATCATAATGTCCGGATACCATGATGTGCATATGTACATACGCATGAATTTGCATTTGTGTATACACATGAATGTGTTGTGTTGTGCATATGCATATATTTGTTGTGCATATGTGCATACGCATGATATAAAACTCGAGATTCTTGCATGGATCGATTTACGGTTCGAAAGCACAACAATTTTCACTCAAAACGATAAACGGAAGATGGAGAAATTACCAACGGACGAAAACTTACATTGCGAAATATCGGGTGTTACAATACTCCCCAACTTGGAGATGATTTTGTCCTCGAAATCTTGATCACACGAACAAGTGAGGGTATCTTTGCTTCATGTCCTCCTCGGCTTCCCATGTCACATTGGCCCTACGATGATGCCTCCATTGCACCTTGACCATAGTGACCTCCTTGTGATGCAATTTCTTAGACTTCTTTTCTAGGATAGCGTCAGGTTCCTCCACACATCGGTTACCCTCGTCTACTCGTATCTCGGAAAGAGGAATGACGCTTTCCTCTTCCGCCAAACATTTCCGAAGGTAACAGATACGAAACGTGTTGTGGATTCCGCTCATCTCTGGCGGTAGTTCCCATTGGTAGACTTGCAAATCCACCCGCTTACGCACTTTGAAAGGTCCAAGGAATCGGGGACTCAACTTCCCACGTTTTCTGAACCTGATAATGCCCTTCCATGGCGACACTTTAAGCATCACGCGGTCACCCACTTGAAACTCCATCGGTCGTCTCTTCTTATCGGCATAGCTCTTCTGTCGATCCTGAGCCGCCTTCAAACGCTCATGAATGCCTTTCACTTTATCGGTTGTCTCTTGCACAATTTCTGGTCTGACGAATTGCTTTTCTTCCGCTTCAAGCCAACATACGGGAGTTCGGCACTTCCGTCCATACAACGCCTCGAATGGTTCCATTCCAATGCTCGAGTGGTAGCTATTGTTGTAAGCAAACTCTACCAAAGGTAGGTGAGAGTCCCAACTACCCCCGAAGTCGATAACACAAGACCTTAGCATGTCTTCAAGCGTTTGGATTGTTCTCTCGCTCTGACCGTCGGTTTGTGGATGGTAAGCCGTACTCAACTTTACTCGTGTACCAAGTTCCTTCTGAAAACCATCCCAAAAATTTGAAGTGAACCGACTGTCGCGATCCGACATGATTGACAAGGATACCCCATGCCTCGAGATCACTTCATCGATGTAAAGTTTTGCTAACTTGTCCATCGGTAAGGTCTCGTGCATAGCTCAAAAGTGAGCGCTCTTAGTCAATCTATCTACTATTACCCAAATGGTATCATGACTTCGAAGAGTTTTAGGCAACTTCATCACGAAGTCCATGGTAATATGTTCCCACTTCCACTCGGGGATCTCTAAAGACTGAAGACTCCCATACGAACGTTGATGTTCGGCCTTCACTTGTAAGCACGTCACACATCGTTCCACGTAACGCACTACATCAAGTTTCATTACCGACCACCAATAATGTAACTTCAAGTCCCGATACATCTTTGTACTTCCCGGATGAATGGAATACTTGGACTTGTGGGAATTCTCAAGAAGTAGTTCACGGTTACCCCCAACTTTGGGCACCCATACACGACCGTTGAACAGTTTGACTCCACGGCTATCTTCCGTTAAGAGCAAACGTTGCTTTGTCATGACTTCATCCTTGAGATTTTCTTCCAATAATGCTTCCACTTGAGATGTCTTGATCTTCTCAACAAGACTTGACACTAACTCGATTCTCGAAAGGGTAGCCCGAATACTTTCGCTATAGTCCTTCCGAATTAACGCATCGGCCACTACGTTCGCCTTACCAGGATGGTAAAGCAACTCACAATCGTAATCCTTGAGCAACTCAAGCCACCGTCTTTGCCTCATATTTAACTCTTCTTGATCAAAGACATACTTCAGTCTCTTATGGTTCGTATAGAGTGTACATTTCGTGCCATAGAGGTAATGCCGCCAAAGCTTCAAGGCGAACACCACCGCCGCTAACTCGAAATCGTGGGTAGGATAATTCTTCTCATGAATTTTGAGTTGCCTCGATGCGTAGGCAATCACCTTGCCTCTTTGCATCAACACGCATCCTAATCCCATTTTCAAAGTGTCGCTATAGACCACGAAGTCTTCTGACCCTTCGGGTAGTGACAAGATTGGAGCTTCACACAACTTCTTTTGTAGAATCCAGAATGCCTTGTCTTACGTTTCGGTCCAAACGAACTTCACATGCTTCCGAGTTAAAGCTGTTAAGGAAGAAGCGATTTTCGAAAAGTCTTGAATAAATCTCTGGTAGTATCCCGCCAAACCCAAGAAGCTTCGGATCTCGGACGGACTCTTGGGAGGCTCCCAATTCATCATGGCTTCAATTTTGGAGGGGTCCACCTTCACTCCGTCTCGAATGACAACGTGACCCAAGAATTGTACCTCTTCGAGCCAAAAATCGCATTTGGAAAATTTGGCGTACAATCTATCTTTTCTCAACACTTCTAGAACTTCACGAAGGTGTTGCTCGTGCTCTAACTCGCTCTTGGAGTACACGAGTATGTCATCAATGAATACGATGACCGACTTGTCGAGGAATGGTCGGCACACTCTATTCGTCAAGTCCATAAACACCGTCGGTGCATTCGTTAGGCTAAACGACATTACAAGGAATTCGTAATGGTCGTAACGCGTTCTAAAGGCCGTCTTCGAGACGTCTTCACCCTTCACCTTCACTTGGTGGTATCCCGAACGCAAGTCGATCTTGGAGAAACACCCCGCTCCTTGGAGTTGATCGAACAAGTCGTCTATCCTCGAAAGCGGGTACTTGTTCTTCACCGTTGCCTTGTTCAACTCACGGTAATCGATGCACATTCTCATCGTACCATCCTTCTTCTTGACAAACAAGACCGGAGCTCCCCAAGGCGACGAGCTCGGTCTTATGAAACCCTTCTCCAAAAGCTCTTGGAGTTGAGCCATCATCTCTTGCATCTCCGATGGCGCCAACCGGTAAGGAGCTCGAGCAATAGGAGCCACTCCCGGCACGAGATCAATCCAGAACTCCACTTGACGGTCGGGTGGTAACCCGGGCAAGTCGTCCGGAAAGACGTCGGGAAACTCTCGCACTATCTTTACAACTTCAAGCTTTAACTTCTCTAGCTTGGCGTCGATCACGTAGGCTAGGAAGGACGAACATACTTTCACCATGCATTTGCGCGCCTTAGCCATGGTGATGATTTCCACATCACCCTTCCTCTTCTCACCATAGATCACAACAACTTCACCACTGGAATTGGAAAGTCAGATCAATTTCTTGGAGCATATGATCTCGGCATGATTGTTCGCCTCGCCTCGACTGTTATTGGTTCCTTAGTTCGGATCACATGACCCGTGCCACAAGATCCAATCACCTCAATGTTCTCCGCCATCGTCTCATTCCTCCGATGGCTTACATCGCGGTCCTCGATCACCTTCAGTAGAAACTCTTGCTGCTTGGCCATGACTTCATTCATTGCCAACATCATGCTAGCCATCAACTCAGATTGGGAATTTGCCTCCCGAATGACTGGGTTGGACGAGGCCAGGTCCACCCGAGGAATGATCTCAGGCCCTCCGCCTAACAATGGTTGAACAGATGGGAGTACAGTACCCTCAACTCTACCCGGTTGATCAGCAATTGAGGTTGTCGCCTCGACACCATCTACTCGTGTACGCTGTCTACCACGCGTACTCACCATTCTGATCTTCTACACGGGAACAAAGAAAGAAATAATAGAGGGGTGTGATAAAACACGAAGGAAAACGTACTACCACATTTCCAATTGTCATAGAAACAACACTTCAAGTACACTCACGTAAAACATCCTCATAATAACATTAGCTAAGTGAGATTATGAACATATAATACATAAGAGTTCTCGTTACCATCGCAACAACGCTTGTTAAACATAATTTCCGTCGACTCTAAGACTAACCTATCTTAGAAGTTCTACCCAAACTCACAAATCAATTCTTAACGTACTCAGTCTAAGTTTAGACATCTTACATTCATGCCTAGTTTACTTAAACTAAAGCTCTAATACCAACTTGTAACACCCTCAAATTTAGATTAATTTAAAAAGAAATTGAAAATTGGCAAAATGACGTTTGTATTTGGAATAAACCACCCAAAAGGGTAAATGTATGAGGCATTTACAAAAACCTGTGAACGGAAAATGGAAATCAATAACAAACTAATCTAAACATATACTATCTAGATTACATCGGTTGTCAACCCAAAATCACCAAAATATAGGGACATAATTGCATGCCCAACACCAAATACTAATCATCTAAAAAATTCCTCAAGCCCTCGTTCGCTCAAACCTTTGGCAACCCACCGCTAAAGGAACTGTTATACACGTCATTTGCGAAAAAGTGTTAGGCTTAAAGCCTAGTGAGAATATACAGTTTATAATTCAAAGAAATATAGACAATTATAGCGAAAGGAAATCTTTTCAAGAAAGTTTAGTTTACAATTGAAATCTTTGCCACATAAGGACTATTCAGTCCAAAATTCATCTTGCGATGACGGGGGATACCCGATTTACCAAGGATTGTAGCGGAACATAAAAGTAAGTCACAGTCCGAGTTATGAGCTAAATACTTGGAATCCATGGTCACGAACAACGTCGGTCCGTACTAAGATGTGAGGGTGGGCCCTCGAGGAAACCAAGTCATACTCGTTCACTAGGATTACATTAAGATCCATGGCTAGTAACCGGTCTCACATAACTGTAAAGGGAAAAACATCCCAAAAGTAAGTCGACTCAATACCTATGGATCCACTAGTAATAGTCTAGACTTGTCACAATTTCATTTGTGGCCAACTATAGATAAACATATAGTTCTCAATACCATTTACTTTCAAATGTGAAACTCCAAGTTTAACTGCTGATAAGAATAAATATAAAATGGAACCCTTCCTTTTAGCAAAAATAGCAAGAACCCTAATATTTCCAAAAATCCCATTCTTAGGTCAAAATGTAATAACCATTAATCAAAACCAAGGAGATATATAGGAGTTAAAAATATATGTTTTGACATGTAACACCCTCGAAAATGAACAGAGCAACTAAATTAAAACTTCCAAATTATACAACAAAAAGGATATAATCTATTTTACAATCATCAGCTAAGACACCTCAAAGGAATATTGGATTTAACTTTAACAACTAAAAGGCCAGGTCTCGCATAAAGACCAATTCAAGGTCAGGTGTTACTAAAACCCCAAGGAAAACAATTACTCTTATCAACGACTAATGCGGAAGACTTCGTCAAGCTACTCACCCTTGCAAAAACTCTTAGCACTCAACACTTCACCAAAACTCTAGAACCTCTTCCCCCATCCGGAACCTGATGCACATGCCGACAAATAAAAAGGTTAGGCTAACGCCTAGTGAGCTCAAGAGTTTACAACATGAAATAAGCATATTTGTTAAAGGGAAAGAAAGTAGTTTAAATCATAGACCTTCCGAAAGATTTACTTTAAATATCAAACGACACCATTTTCCAAAAGTACATCTTTAGAACAAAGAACCCAATATGAACCTTTCTCTTGTAAAAATCACTTTAATCCCAAACACAACCAAAACGTGAATAGTAAGCAAAGCTCTTAATTTATAAACATATGAAATAAAACTTTACTTCTCGAAATCCTTCAAACGTGGACGGGGCATAAAACACAACCCATAAATCTTGAGTAAACAATTCCCCATAAGTAAAACATCACCGAAAACATGGATAATAAAATGACACAATTAAAATACCCAAAAAGCACCTTTCGGTGACGGGGCATACCCGATTCCATTGTACGTGACGGAACACAAAGTTAAGCCACATAACTATGTTGTCGAACTACACCTCAAATCGTGACCGTATTGCCTGCTCTGCCGAGCTACACCTCCAGTCATGACTATATTACAAGTCTCCACCACACCGTATCCCTTATTGCCTGCTCTGCTGAGCTACACCTCAAGGTTACGCGATCTTAGTGCCTGTTCGGTCTCTAGGGAGTTTCATCCTCAGGGTGCCCACTTGACCCTTAGTGCCTAATCCCTATCAGTCAAGATAGGAGCCTCAGCTCCTTACTTGATAACACTCGATGTCTAACCCTCGTGCACAAGAATTAGACATCTAAACACCAGACCCAAGGTCTCGAAGTACAACCCATGAGGAATCCTCTTCGTAAAACAACCGGGACAACACCAATGCCAACACAACATTATTTCCCAAACTGAGAATCCCAAGAGTCCTCACCATTAAACATGACTGACTTACATGCCTATGGATCCAATGCAATACCGTCTAGAATACATGACTCCAAAAGAATGACTCACGCACCCAAAACATGTATTCTCCACAATAAAATGCAATAAATGGAACTCACACCTCAAAGCTCCACTTAGGTTATAAAACCGCACAAAAGTCCCCAAGACCCGACAAAGCCGAAAACCGAGCTAAAGGCCCAACAATTTATGTAAATCTCCAATGAAAGCCAGTATAGACATCGAAACTCGTTTGACCGACGATTATGCAAACAACTTAACTAAAAAGGGCGATTAACCCAAAACTTCTCACTGGTTGAAACAAAACGTTTTCCAAATGGACTCATCCCTTCATGTTTCCAAAATGACTCTTAACGCAAATGATATGCATTTTCCATGGTTTATAAAATCGTATGCACCAAATGGACAATTATATAAAATGACCTCCATTTATATACTGTATCACCAAGGAAACATATCAAAATAATTTATTTATTAACATTTCCAAAAATCCCAAAGATATGGGTTATATAAGTTTATAAAGCTAAACATTTCCAAAAAGCCAAACTTATCAGCAGTTAACAATTTAGTGTAAAACACAAACACTTTAAAATAAACATTTTGGCATGTACATCGTTTTCACAAATCAACTTGAACTCACCTTGCTAGGTTAAGTTAAACCTAGGTTTCAATTCCCCAACCATTGGCCTCCAAAAGCATAGATTCCACCCAAAGCTTTCCGAAGATATCCATTCCAACTCTTCAACTCAAGCTTCCAAAACCTAGATCCACACATTTCCAACCGTAAATTACCATATTCAATCACGTAGAAACATTCCTCAAACATTTTACACCAAAACCTCCATTTTGGTCCAAACCCTAATTTTGACCCACATCCTCCAAAATCTTACAAACCGAAAATAGAGTAACATAATACTTAGGAAATCACCAAAGGAGTATTTACAACTTATATTTAGGGTTTAGAAATGGAAGGGATGAACTTACCACTTAGGTTTTGGTGAAAACCTAGAAAACTTAGAAATCTTCAAGAAATGGTGGGAGGACACATGAGCTAGCACATGAGGTTGAGATCACAAGCTTGATGGTGAAGAAACACCTTGGAATCCATGGAAATGGCTTTAGAATGAGTTAGGGTTTGGGGGTAATGAAGAGAAAGCGATTTGAGAGAGAATGGGAGAGTTTTGGAGAAGAGAATGAGAAAGAAAGTTGAAAATCTCGACTTAACAGCCCCCTGCACGTATTGGGCGACATTGCCATGCGACAATGCCCTGGGCATTGTCGCTGGTCAATGTCGCATGAAGCCCCTCAGCTTCTGCTTCACTTCTGCGACTGTGCCTCGTGCGACTGTGACTTGTCATAGTCGCCGGGCATTGTCGCGGGACCATTCTTGAGCCCCGAAACCCGACCTTTTCACTGTCGATACTCCTGATACTCCGAGGGACTTTAAGCAATACATTTCCCAGCAAAACCCCACTGTTTACAAGACATAGAAACGCTCTTTTGACAATTACTTACCGAAAATTACGGGTGTTACAATCCTCCCAACCTTAAAGAAGATTTCGTCCTCGAAATCTGAATTCCAATGGATTACTGCCCGCCTTATCCCTGTTCTACTCTCCAAAACCACTGCCATCATTCTTATGCTGATATTCCCGACATCAGCATCCTTGGGCACATTACACTTATATCCAAGTGCACACTTAACTCACTAAACAATCTTTACCCACAAAACCACAGTTGCCTCCCAACCTTGGGTGGCACTTACTATTTCAAGGGTAGTTCGCGACCTCAACTTCACACCGGTCCACCCACTTTAGCTGAACATGTTGTTGATCCCAAACCGATGTTCGACATCAACCTTCAAGGAAGTCCCAAATTCTTAATGATCGATTCTTGATATTGACAATGCCGTCCTTTCGAGGCGTACCAATATGCTCTTTAGGTAGCTGGTTAATGATGATCTAGCTATCATTCACCCCGATCTATTCTCAACCTCAGAACATTCCCTTAATAAGATCTTTACCTCCACGGGAAACACTTATACCCATCGATACCCACTCGTCAACGTCTAACCTTCTTTTAAAATCCACCTTAGAGGGGTCAACATTCTCATGACCTAACGGGGATACTTTCGAACATTCCAAGATTTAATGACTTCCAGGAGACCAGTTGATGCCTAAAGCCAAAATGGTGATATCGAAAACGTGGACATTCCGCCCAATATTTCATCTCAGAAGTATCGTCGCGTTAAAGTTGACACCTAACAGGGTACTAAGATTCCCAATCTTACATTCTCAGCAAACATACCACTATAATTACGTAAATCACGGAACCTACTAAGATAGTACATTACCAACATACACCATGATGTCCAACCGACAAGTAATTCCTTAAATCGAACCCAGCCAGATGCCGATAATCACTCAAGGCATTTTCTCGCAGGTCTACAGAAGCATAAAGGTCACTCCTAAGATATTGGGGAAGGCATGAATCTATTTCCTCAACTATTCAAACGTGAACCAATTCAAAATTTGAAACCCAAATTCAAGATAGACCGCAAGAAGGATCATCCAACGCTTCCACTCTCAAGGACTTCTCTAGTCCTTTAATTACAACTCCTTCCACGACAGGGGTTTAAATTTATAAGCCTAATGAGTTCAAGGTTTTCAAATAATATGCCAATTTAAACTTTTATAAAACTTTCAAATACATAAGTTTTATAACAATTAACCGTACGATGAAAATACACTACCATTCATCGATAGGTTTCAAAACTGGTTGCCCACACTACGCATATAAACCATTTACAAACTCATTTGATCAATACTTACGCAAATAAAACGATAACAAAAGGTGTGTAACAAAATTTACACTATTAGCATGAAAATAAATTCATGCATCCCAACATGTGTGATAAATATTTGCACAATCCCAAAAAGGGAATCTTCACAACAATTTTTTTTTACTTTAAAGTTTTCCTCTTTAACCCAAAAATGTTGCGGCATAAAATCCTCAACAAGTTTCATATGCAGTAGTTTATTTCCCCAAAACTCGGTAAAACGATAGGGACGTTACTAAACATCAAATCAGATTTAAATTTTGAGCTGCACAAAAACATGTGCAATAAAAGTTTCCACAACTCCCAAAGGAAAATTTCACAACTTCAACTTTAAAATCCTATCCTTTAAAAACGCAAACGTCGGAGGATAAAATCCCCAACAAGGCCCATGTACGTCCGTTTATTTTTTTCTAATTTAATAACACTATAGGGACGTAAATAGAATTTTAAATCGAGTTCAAATGTTAGGCCGCGCAGGTAAGACGCACGTGTCCAAAGCGATAACTATAACCACATGTAAATTGATACTCATTTAATGCATTACGGAAAATTTATAATAGTAAAATCAACAACTGAACATGTATGGATTAAAAGTTTAATATGAGACAACATAAACCATTCACATACTTACTCACGCGAGTGTAAAATCAAATTCAACCCAGAAAGTGTACACACATACTTGTGTAAAACTCACAATGCAATCATGCGACAATAAGATTTTCAAAATGCCTCTGATGGTTGCAAAACACCGGTGCAGACTCGTATGAGACAAAGTATTAAACAAACTCATAAGTTGATGCACACATTAATGCAAGTCTACACATTCCCAAAATTTCTTTTTTTTTTTCATTACGCGACTCAAACTGTCATAAAGTAAGACACCTCAAAACCAACTGAATTTTCACAAAATTCATTAACGCTCAACTAGGCGGTGTCAAAATTTTCATTTCCCAACATAAAAGTATAAGACGACAATAAGTCTAAAATGTCAAAATTCTAAAACCACAACGTAAGGTAAGGTGACCATTTTCAACAAAACTTTGATGAGACACGGCGCCCAATAAACGTGTAAATTTACACGCAATGAAATTAAAACCCACGCATCTCAAAGTACCCTCACGCACTCCAATACGCCGCAAAACTATACTCATAAAATTAAACACGACTCACACAACCAAATCCTCCAGAAAATTCCGACTCAAGAACATGAGGACAACTCTTCCTTTAAAACCTTAACATACGTGGAGGAGATCCAATGTCACGGTTAAAAATTCTACAGTTACTTGTCCAATACCCAAAATGACATTAAAATACGGATCTTATAATATCCAAAAATAGAGTTAGACACAAAACGAGGATGAAGAGATTTCCAATAAATAAAATATTTGCAACCACGAACAACGAAACAATTTCGTGCATGTTTAAACTCACGGTTTAAGATTTGATGAATGCTAAATATTTTACCAAAATTTCGTTATATAGCTCACTTTATGCTTTGAAAACATGAGAAACAAATAATGCAAACTCATTTTAGAAATAAATGTCGTGCATGGATTTGGCCGGCACTCGATACCCCGAAATCACGTTCCTCAACTTTCCATCCTACCAATATCATCCGGATGTTCAAACATCTTAAGGCGATCATCGACGATTTCGTTGGTTGTCCTTACAATTTCTTCTCGAAATAGAGCCAATTAACACGCCTATGGTTCTACTCTGACCAATAGCTCTGACTCAAAGTGGTTAACTTAGTGCATTCAACGCGCTTAACTATCACTCCAAAGTGACATTGCTATAAACATCAATCATTCCTTAAAATTACTCGCTTAGAAACTTTCTCACTACCCCAACGGTCATCATACCAAGGTAGTTCAAGTATACACATGTCGCATGTAAGTTCACCATAACACTGGCCAGGTGTCATTGTGAACGTACCGTACATGATCATCCTTGCGACCCTCGACAAGTTTCCCGTTTCTAGCGACTCGATCAACCCCAAAAATATCGTATCTTAAGATACCTAATGTGCAAATCCACCTAGAATTACTTATAATAACGGTAGTTTGAGTCTAGGCATCCAAAAATCAATACCTAATTCTCTCAAACTTAAGCTCTGATACCAACTTGTAACACCCTCGAAAATGAACAGAGCAACTAAATTAAAATTCCAAATTATACAACAAAAAGGATATAATCTATTTTACAATCATCACTTTAATCCCAAACACAACCAAAACGTGAATAGTAAGCAAAGCTCTTAATTTATAAACATATGAAATAAAACTTTACTTCTCGAAATCCTTCAAACGTGGACGGGGCATAAAACACAACCCATAAATCTTGAGTAAACAATTCCCCATAAGTAAAACGTCACCGAAAACATGGATAATAAAATGACACAATTAAAATACCCAAAAAGCACCTTTCGATGACGGGGGATACCCGATTCCATTGTACGTGATGGAACACAAAGTTAAGCCACATAACTATGTTGTTGAACTACACCTCATATCGTGACCGTATTGCCTGCTCTGCCGAGCTACACCTCCAGTCATGACTATATTTCAAGTCTCCACCACACCGTATCCCTTATTGCCTGCTCTGCCGAGCTACACCTCAAGGATACGCGATCTTAGTGCCTGTTCGGTCTCTAGGGAGTTTCATCCTCAGGGTGCCCACTTGACCCTTAGTGCCTACTCCCTATCAGTCAAGACAGGTGTTGGTCCACAATACTATATCAAGTTTTATAAAACAACACATTAACGATTACCAACCTGTATTGATTAATAACAATGATTACAAGGTTGATCGATTGAAGCTTTTCTCTATGTGTTCTCTCTGTTTTCTCCCTTTTTACACCTTTTGTGTGTGTTCAAATAATATCTTATGTTAATCTGATTGTAGAGAGTTGAGAGATCTGATGATAGATCTTGTGTGTCTAACACACTACCTAAACAACCACTTGCAACAACAAGTTGCAATATTAAACAATATAAACCAAATAATATCTAATCTAACTTAGATATTATAAAGCTAACTAAACTAACTAACTAAACTAATAACAATAACAAACAACTTTGACATTTATTACAAAGTAACATTAGACTTTAATATCGAGAGTCGACTTTCCGGCTTTTAGCTTCAGATTGGATCTTCAGATTGGATGATCTTGAATCCAATGCGACTGTGGTCTGAAAATCTCTTCCTTTGGATCAAGATCATTACTTAAAAGATTTAGCAATTTGGTCTTCTCTTTCAGCTCAGAAGATGCAATCTCTTTCTCTAGCACAGAATGCTTTAGCAAAGTATCTTCAAAGAAAATTTATCTGAATTCAGCATGTCTTCAGAATACTTTGATCTCGCAGTTCTTGGTTAGCTTTTCTTTTCTCCCATGTCTTGTAATGTAATGGACTGGATATTTCTTCATGCTTTAGATTCTCCCCCTTTTTGATGAAAAGTGCAACGACTTCATCAAAACTTTGAGTAAGAAATGTCTGTCACTTGGAGCCACTGATCCGTCAATTCACAAGATATTTATCCAGATCTTTGCAAATCCAGATAAAATAGTCGTGTAACACCTGAATCAACTAATGAATCAGTTAACATGCCTGTCAGTAACACTAAGTCACTGTGTGTAACGAATACACTTTGGAAAGGAGCTGTTTGATGTTGACTCCCCCAGGGCTTCCATTTAATCATCGAAACACCACAAAAGTAATTTCTATAAACGTTATGACAAAGAAACAAATTCCTTGTGTGTTCGTGCTTGTGTTAGAAAGAATTAAGCACTTGATGATTGCTTATTAGTCTCGAAATTGTGTAAACCACTGAGACAACAGTAAGTTAAACACAGACTCAATGTGTATGATTGATGTGCGAAGGTGGGGCAGACTTCCTTCTTTTCAATATCCAGATTTTCCAAATGAAAATCAGATAGCAAATGTGCTGCTTCCCCTTTGAAAATGTGAAACACTTTCTTGTTAAGAAGAAAATGAGTAGTTGGTGAGGTTTGATCAAGAGTTGGCATGGACTAGTTGCCTGATTCAATAATGTTCACCAAAGAATTGTGAAACACTAGTAATGTGGCTGGCCGACTCAGAAAAAGTTGGTGCAGAGTTGTGATATTCTTTTAACTCTGTTCTCACACGCTCTTCCTTTTAAACATTTTGCTCACTCTAATCAAACTTTCTTTTTCTGTTATATCTCATCACTCAATTCTTTTCGACTTCTTACACTCAATCACTATGGATTAACTTCGTGGGTAGAAATCACTGGTTAAGGTAATTCCATTGAAGTTGTGGTAAGTCCTAGCACAATGAAATTCATGTTTTCCTATGTAGCATATGATGCTCAAATTGTTTAACTATTTCAGTCCCACTTCCAATTCATGAATTCGTTTTGAGAGTCGGGAAGTGGTTTGAACATTGAAAAACGATGTTTTCTATGATTGAAAGTTGCCCTCCTTTCAACCATATATGAGATGAAGATATAGAATTATACATTTACGTACGATCTTCTATCTCATGAAGTTAAGCTTTAAGTCATAAACATATGAACTTGTAAGCTTCTCTCAAAAATTCTGCAAAAGTCTTATGTCAAGTCAAAGTAAAATTTATTCACTTAAATTGAAAAAACAAAAAGCAGTAAAACTGTTAAAGTACGAGTTCTGATCAGAAATAATCAGAAGTCATATCCAAACTCCTTTGACTTGAAGAGATCCCCCTAAAATCTTGCATTACAAAAATTTGACATAAAAGGTAAATGCAGAAATCTTATGAGCTCCCCCTCAAAATAAGATTGACCACTTGTCAATTTCTTCTCATACTCCCCCTTGGATCATGAACATAATATAGAAGTGCAGATATTAATCAGAATTAAGAATGAAGAAATGATGAAAAAGTATACAATTAGAAAACTTTGATAGGTAACTACTGAATAAATATTTAGATTTAACATACCAAGCTTAGAGACAAGAAAGTTAAACCTCTTTTCGTCTAAAGGTTTGGAAAACAAATCTGCAAGCTGATAATCAGTTTTTACAAAGAAAAGTTCAATCGTTCCTTTTTCAACATGATCTTTAATAAAATGATACCTGACATCTATGTGTTTGGTCTTGGTGTGTTGAACAGGATTCACTGTTATTGCGATGGCGCTCTTGGAGTCACAGTATATCGGGATTTTGTTGAAGTGGAAACCGTAGTCGCGCAATTGAGTTCTCATCCATAAGACCTGAGAACAGCAGCTAGCAGCAACTACATATTCTGCTTCGGTCGTGGAAGTTGAAACACAAAGTTGCTTCTTCGATGCCCAACTTACGAGCTTATCACCGAGGAACTGTACATGTCCTGACGTGCTCTTCCTGTCTAACATACAACCTGCATGATCTGCATCTGTATACGCTGTTAGTTCAAAACTTGTATCTTTAGGATATCACAGACCAAGATCTGCAGTGCCCTTCAGATACCTAAATATGCGCTTCACAACAGACATATGGATTTCTTTAGGATTGGCCTGATATGGTGCACATAAGCATGTTGAGAACATTATATCTGGCCTACTAGAAGTAAGATACATTAAAGATCCTATCATCCCTCGATAAGTCCTAACATCAACAGCCTTTCCCGAAGAATCAGTGCCAATCTTAGTACCTGGTGCCATTGGGGTACCAACCGGTTTTGAATTTTCTATTTTGAACTTCCGAAGAATATCCATAATGTATTTTGATTGATTGATAAAAATACCCGATGAAAATTGTTTGACTTGTAAACCGAGAAAGAAATTCATCTCTCCCATCAAATTCATCTGAAATCTAGACACCATAAGGTTTGAAAAATTCTTACAGTACTTAGGATTTGTAGAGCCAAAAATAATATCATCTACATAGATTTGAATTAAAATGATATCGGCCTTTTCCTTTTTGATAAACAAAGTGGTATCCACCGTACCTTTTGAAAAACCAGACTTGACTAGAAATTTGGAAAGGACATCATACCAGGCTCGAGGAGCTTGTTTCAGACCGTAGAGTGCTTTGTCGAGAATGTAGACGTGATTCAACTTCTCTTGATTGACAAAACCCTCTAGCTGAGAGACGTAGACTTCCTCCTTCAGAATGCCATTCAGAAAGGCAGTCTTCACGTCCATTTGAAAGACCGTGAAGTTCTTGTGGGCTGTGTAGGATAGGAACATTCTAATTGCCTCTAATCGCGCCATAGGAGCATATGTCTTGTCATAGTTGATTCCTTCCTCTTGTCTGTATCATTTGGCTACTAGTCTTGCCTTGTTTCGGATAACGGTACCACATTCGTCTTTCTTTATCTTGAAACCCCATTTCGTACCTATAATGGTTTTACCTTGAGGTTTTGGTACGAGTCTCCAGACTTGAAGTGCATCAAACTGATTCAGCTCTTCTTGCATTGAGATCACCCATTCTAGATCAGCAAGTGCGTCTGATACGCGAGTTGGCTCGAACTTGCTCAGAAAGGAGGCATGCATGCACATGTTCATGAGGCAGTGGATTATATGAATGTATGTCATTTGTATCGTCTATAAATCCACTAGTACATTCTTCAGCTTGTTCAGGAGGAATAATTATTGCAGTTGAAGTGGTAGGTTCAGAAGGCTCAACAGGTACAACTTGTTCTGGCTGTAGATTGATCTGAATAGAACATCCTACTGTTTCAGCTACTCCTGTTTCTTCGTCACATGGAACTTCTTCAACTGTCGGAGTTGGCATTTGAATTGGAATTTCTTGTTGAATCAGGGCATTGGATTCAATAGCAATATCTGAACTGGTTAGATGAGTAGTCGTTAAGTCTTCCATCCTGTCAACCACAACAGATTTCTTTACATTAGATCCAAGAAATTCATCATAAAACAATTCAAATAATAAGTCTAAATAAGATAAATGATTAGTTGACGTTGATGCTTCATCTGATTTATTCTGTTGAGACGCAGGTTCTGGACTGATTTGCCCAGAAGCTAGTACTCCGGTTATCACGGGTTCTGAACTGTGTTGTTCGGAAGCCATCTCTTCATCAAACGTTACGTTGATGCTTTCTATAACCGTCTTTGACTTCTTGAGATAAACACGGTATGCAGTTGATGTAGAGGAATAATCAATGAAGATTCCTTCGTTCGCCTTGGCACTGAACTTGTTGAGACTCTACCTATCGTTTAGCACGAAACACTTACACCCAAATATATGGAAATATTTGATTGTAGGTGTTCGTTTGTTGATTAACGCATAAGGGGTCTTCTTGAATCTTCGATGTATCATTGAGCGATTCTGTGTGTAACACGCAGTCGATACAGCTTCTGCCCACAAAAATAGAGGTAAGTCTGATTGACTTAGCATAGTACGAGCAGCCTCGACTAGCGTACAATTTCTTCTTTCGACCACTCCATTTTGTTGAGGCGTTCGAGCAGCAGAGTATTGATGTGATGTCCCGACAGATTCGAGATATTCTTCAACCTTGTTATTCTTGAACTCTGTGTCGTTGTCTGTTCTTAGAAGCTTGACCGGTTTCTGCAGATTCACCTGGGTCGTCTTTAGGAATGTGATGAAAACATCTGGTGTCTCATTCTTTGAACGTAGAAACTTGACCCATGTGTATCGTGAGTAATCGTCCACGATCACAAGTATGTACTTCTTTCCGCCTAGACTCTGAGTTCGCATCGGACCGCATAAGTCCATATGCAATAACTCTAACGGAGTGCTTGTACTTGGTTCAGGCTTTGGTTTATGTGGATCCCTCTTCATCTTGCCCTTTTCACATGCTGCACAAAGATGTTCTCTTTTATATTTGAGCTCCGGAAGTCCTTTGACAAGCTTTCCACTGACCAGATTGTTGATGTACCTGAAGTTGAGGTGAGAGAGCCTTCGATGTCGTAGCCAACTTTGTTGCATCGAGGCTTTCGTCAGTAGATAAACCTGCTTGTCAGTCTGGACTTTTGACAAATTAATTGTGTAGAGGTCTGACTTTCTCGTGCCGACCAAGAGTTCTTCGCCTTCTTCAGTGCGAACTGAACACGTCTTGGCTTTGAAGTTGACCTCTAAGTCTTTGTCACAGAACTGACCTATACTGAACAAGTTGTGTCTTAAGCCTTCAACATTGCTCACCTTCTTGATCGTGACATTGTCATGTTGTACATCACCATATCCCATTATTGGAGAAAACTGGTCGTTGCCGAATCTGACTGTTCCACAATACTTCTCTTTAAAATTGGACAACATATCTTTTTGTCCAGTCATATGCTTGGAGCATCCGCTATCCAAGTATCACATATGACGGATCTGCACAAGAGAAATAATGAAACAATTGATTTAAATAGTCTTAAAACAAAGATGGAATTAAGACTGTTTGAGCATGGAAGTGTGGGTCTTGAACTGATTTGTTCAAAAGCCATCTTTCTCTTAAGCACGGGTTCTGAACAGACGTGTTCAGAAACCATTGTTTTATCTTTGAAGTGCGGGTCTTGAACTGTTGTATTCAAGAACCTAATTTCTTTGAGGAACGAGTCCTAGACTGTTTTGTCTAGAAGTCATCTCTTCATAACTTCTTTTAAACTTTGTGTGCCTGCAACACAGATTTAGCCTTAGGTACCCACTGGAATTTGGGTCCTACTGTGTTAGCACAAGATTTTGGTACCCATTTGAAATTGGGTCCTCTTTTGTTTTGAAAGTCATTTGAAGAATTAGAATGAGATGAATGCACATGATAATTGCCAAACCAATCTTCAGAATCTTGACAAGAAGTAGAAACATGTTTATCATAAATAGAAGACTTTCTAGCAAATAAAGATAACTGAAATAATTGCTTCATTGTATAATGTTTACGAGAAACAACAAGTTTTGAGTTCAAAATAGCAACATCAGCAATTAAGACATCTTTACTAGGCGAAGTCTTACTATAATTAACACTAGAAAACGATTTAACGGTTTTGTCAAGCTTCTGTTTCAGTTGCCACAGAGATTTAACTTCTGGCCTTTGCTTGCTCAGATCTGAAACATGTGAAACTCTTGAGTTAGACTTCTGAGCAACAAACGAATGCTTCTTCTTCGGATTACCAGTAGTGTTCGGTTTCTGTGAATGCTGAGATATATTCTTACCTTTAGCATGTTTAGCTTTCACAGAGACTGGGTTATCAACTTTTGTTGATTTTGCACTGTTAACAGGCATACTGGTTTTACCCAAAGATTTCACAACAAAGGATGAATGGTTAGGAAGTTTTGCATTAAAGTCAAATTGTTCAAAACAACCATCCGAACCACCGTCAGAGTTAAGAAAATTAAGCCCTTCATCAGCTAGACCAAAACTATCTTTAGATTTTGAAGCCATAGAAATAACAACATTTTTCAGCACAGTTGAAAAAACGTTTTGTTGAATCTCAATTAAAAGTCTTTCATCTGTTAAAGAGTTTTCGAGTTCAGAAATTTTACTTTCTAAAACGAGAGGAGGGACATATAGTTTACCTTGAATAGGCTTTGCCTCCATTTCCTTTTCAGAATAACTTTGAAAGAAGTCATTTGAAAGAGATTTATTCTTTTGATATATTGGATTTTCATTATAACTATTATTCATCTTCGCATAATAAAATGGAAGATGAACTTTAGATGATTTCAAACGTTTTTCAGTTTCGTCGGCTTCATCCTTTTCAGATAGTTTAGTCCAGAAAGTTTTAAACTCAGGGATTCTTCGAGCTAATTTCAAAGAAAGATGATCATAAAGTGCAGGCACTTCAGATATTCCTTTTTGAAGACAGTGAGGATTCTTATAACCGATTCCCCATTTTTCTATTTCCTCTTTGGGTTTGTTCAGATGAATAGTTTGTTCAGTTTGATCCAATTTGTATAACTTCTCTTCCAAACTTTTTAATTTTACAATTAAATTTTTGTTTTCTTTAGTACATGAAGAATGCATTTTCGTAAGCTCATAAAAATCATGCTCACTTTTTCCCAGTTTAGACTTGAGTTCATAATTCTCTTTAAGAATTATTGTCTTTTCTTTCACGTTGGTGTCATTGTTTCTATGTAAAACCTCAACCAATACTTTCTTCTCAGCAATTTTATCGCTAAGTTTCTGTATCGATTGGTTTTTGTCAGTAATAACACCATTTCTCGCTTAAGATTCGATTCTAACTCTTGTTGTTTTAAATTCATGGCATGCATATTATTTATGAAATCTGAATAAGATAAATCACATACCTCATCTGTTGCATCCTCTTCTGAATCTGCTTCATCGTCTGTTTCCTGCTTTCCCATCAAGCACATGTTGACTGCTTCATCCTTCTCATCATTCTCTTCTTCCTCGTATGAATGATCAAGCCAGTATTCATCCTCTGCCATTAGTGCCTTACCAGCCTCCTGTTGCTTTGCGAGAAGCATCTTGTTCTTGTAATAATCGGAGTTTCTGACTTTTGGCCTTCGGCAGTCTCTGGCATAGTAACCTGTTTTGCCACAGTTGTAGCACGTTGGTGGTTCTGACTGACTGGATCCTTCAGCTTTAAACTTTCTCTCTTCCGGTTTCCTCTCCTCTATTCTCTTTCCTTCAAACTGATATCTTCTCTCTTCCGGTTTCCTCTCTTCTGTTCTCTTCCCTTCAAACTTCTTTCCTTCATATGTACTTCCTTCAACCCTTTCCTTGTGGACATAGTTGTTAGGACCAGAAGAATACCTCTGACTGTTTGATGTTGGATTTTTGTAGAACTTTTTCTGAAAAGCATTTGTCAGCAGAAGCATTGCTTGCTTCAGTTGGTCATTTTCATCCGAGTCAGAGTTTGCATAAGCTTCATTTTCTTCTGATTCATACACAATCGTCTTGTTCTTCTTCTTTCTGACAACAAGAGCAACTGTGTCTTCAACTGTCTTTCCTTTCTGCCTCTTCTCATCTAGAATTTCATCCACCTCTTCTTCATTTTGTCTGAGGGTTTCATACATCTCATGAAGTGGAATTTCATTCAGATCCTTGATCTGCTTCATCTTCCTGGCAAATCTCTTCCATTCCGGCTGTAGAATACTCAGGAATTTGACGTTCAGCTCTATTTGTGATTCGTGGACCTTATTCTTGCTTAGTTCGTTCAGCAAGGTCACAAACCTGTCATAGGTTTCTTCTAAAGTTTCTCCGACTCTGCCTCTAAATTCTTCATAATTATTTAGGCAATTGGAGATTTTCAGCCGATTCCCAACCTTTGAACCCAACATCATCTTTTCTAGTTGATCCCACATTTCTTTGCCAGATGCTTTGTAGCTGTCAATCTTTACATAGATTTCGTTTGGAATTCCTTGTAGAATGTATGACTTTGCTAATTTATCACCTTTTGCTCTCTTGAGGTTATCATCTTCTAGCTCATGATACTTAAGTTCAACCTGTGTCGGCACAGTTCCAACCAAACGAGTCGTCATAATTGGTTTCATAACCCCCTCTTCTATAGATTGCCTGATGAAATCACCCAACTCATGTCTATCAACAAAATTCAGGAACCGATCCTTCCACTGTTCGTATTCTCCTTTAAAGAGAACTGGTGGCTTGGTATTAGTTCCGATTGCAAGGGTTTCTCTGGATGTCATTCTGAATAAAAAGATTTAAGTCTTGTATTGGCACAAAGAGAGGTTTGCACGAGACGTTGGAAGCGCAAAGTAAGGTTTGCGTGACTAGAAGGTTACGCAAACTGAGGTTTGCGTTTCAAGTGAGTTGTGCAAAGTTGAAGTTTGCGTTTGAAGTAGGTTGCACAAAGTTGACTTGAGCTTTTCGTGAAGAGTTGATCACGTGAACTGAGGTTTGCGAGATGTGAGTTGCGAAAACTGAGCTTTGCATTTCAAGTGAGTCGCGAAAAGTGAAGTTTGCGTAAGCCGTTGGTTGCGAGAAGTGTGCTTTGCGTGATCAGTGTGTTGCGCAAAGTAGGCTTTGCGAATCACGTTGGTTGCGCAAAGTAGGTTTTGCGTATTGAGTTGGTTGAGCAAAGTAGGTTACGCAAAGTGGGCTTTATGTGAGTTCTTCCTCTGTTGCGCAAGTTCGTCTGTACTTCGATAAAATCGACTTTTCAACCTGTTTTTCCAAGATTAACAGTACCAAACTCTACCAATATGTCTAAAAACACTTCTAGAAAAGATTGTGACCACTTGATCTCGATAAAAATCACTTTTTCGAAAATAAATCGATGGCACAATAACTTTTGAAAACTCGAACTCAGACCACAAAATCACCAAAATGGAACTCGATTAAAGCTATATACAGAAATTAATCACTCACAACTCGATCTAGCATGTATATCGATCACAACCTGATCGATTTTAACACCTAAAACACTCTAAATCTAGAAATCGATTTTCAAACAAGAACACAGAGTCGTTTTTCTTAAAACTTGATTTTGATCTCTTATCAGGCTCTGATACCAATTGTCGGTCCACAATGTTTATCAAGTTTTATAGATTAACAACACAAAATGTATACCAACCTGTATTGATTAATAACAATGATTACAAGGTTGATAGATTGAAGTTTTTCTCAATGTGTTCTCTCTGTTTTCTCTCTTTTTACACCTTTTGTGTGTGTTCTAATAATATCTTATGTTAATCTGATTGTAGAGAGTTGAGAGATCTGATGATAGATCTTGTGTGTCTAACACACTACCTAAACAACCACTTGCAACAACAAGTTGCAATATTAAACAATATAAACCAAATAATATCTAATCTAACTTAGATATTATAAAGCTAACTAAACTAACTAACTAAACTAATAACAATAACAAACAACTTTGACATTTATTACAAAGTAACATTAGACTTTAATATCGAGAGTCGACTTTCCGGCTTTTAGCTTCAGATTGGATCTTCAGATTGGATGATCTTGAATCCAATGAGACTGTGGTCTAACAATAGGAGCCTCAGCTCCTTACTTGATAACACTCGATGTCTAACCCTCGTGAACAAGAATTAGACATCTAAACACCAGACCCAAGGTTTCGAAGTACAACCCATGAGGGCTCCTCTTCGCAAAACAACCGGGACAACACCAATGCCAGCACAACATTATTTCCCAAAGTGAGAATCCCAAGAGTCCTCACCATTAAACATGACTGACTTACATGTCTATGGATCCAATGCAATACCGTCTAGAATACATGACTCCAAAAGAATGACTCACGCACCCAAAACATGTATTCTCCACAATAAAATGCAATAAATGCAACTCACACGCCAAAGCTCCACTTAGGTTATAAAACCGGACAAAAGTCCCCAAGACCCGACAAAGCCGAAAACCGAGCTAAAGGCCCAACAATTTACGTAAATCCCCAATGAAAGCCAGTATAGACATCGAAACTCGTTTGACCGACGATTATGCAAACACCTTAACCAAAAAGGGCGATTAACCCAAAACTTCTCACTGGTTGAAACAAAACGTTTTCCAAATGGACTCATCCCTTCATGTTTCCAAAATGACTCTTAACGCAAATGATATGCATTTTCCATGGTTTATAAAATCGTATGCACCAAATGGACAATTATATAAAATGACCTCCATTTATATATTGTATCACCAAGGAAACATATCAAAATAATTTATTTATCAACATTTCCAAAAATCCCAAAGATATAGGTTATATAAGTTTATAAAGCTAAACATTTCCAAAAAGCCAAACTTATCAGCAGTTAACAATTTAGTGTAAAACACAAACACTTTAAAATAAACATTTTGGCATGTACATCGTTTTCACAAATCAACTTGAACTCACCTTGCTAGGTTAAGTTAAACCTAGGTTTCAATTCCCTAACCATTGGCCTCCAAAAGCATAGATTCCACCCAAAGCTTTCCGAAGATATCCATTCCAACTCTTCAACTCAAGCTTCCAAAACCTAGATCCACACATTTCCAACCGCAAATTACCATATTCAACCACGTAGAAACATTCCTCAAACATTTTACACCAAAACCTCCATTTTGGTCCAAACCTTAATTTTGACCCATATCCTCCAAAATCTTACAAACCGAAAATAGAGTAACATAATACTTAGGAAATCACCAAAGGAGTATTTACAACTTATATTTAGGGTTTAGAAATGGAAGGGATGAACTTACCACTTAGGTTTTGGTGAAAACCTAGAAAACTTAAAAATCTTCAAGAAATGGTGGGAGGACACATGAGCTAGCACATGAGGTTGAGATCACAAGCTTGATGGTGAAGAAACACCTTGGAATCCATGGAAATGGCTTTAGAATGAGTTAGGGTTTGGGGGTAATGAAGAGAAAGCGATTTGAGAGAGAATGGGAGAGTTTTGGAGAAGAGAATGAGAAAGAAAGTTGAAAATCTCGACTTAACAGCCCCCTACACCTATTGGGCGACATTGCCATGCGACAATGCCCTGGGCATTGTCGCTGGTCAATGTCGCATGAAGCCCCTCAGCTTCTGCTTCACTTCTGCGACTGTGGCCCGTGCGACTGTGACTTGTCATAGTCGTCGGGCATTGTCGCGGGACCATTCCGGATCCCCGAAACCTGACCTTTTCACTGTCGATACTCCCGATACTCCGAGGGACTTTAAGCAATACATTTCCCAGCAAAACCCCCACTGTTTACAAGATACAGAAACACCCGGTTGACAATTAATTACCGAAAATTACGGGTGTTACATGACATGTATAAGGTTTGGAAAAATGCTAGTAGGAACTCACCAAGTGGGTTTTTGAAGAAAAACCAAAACCCTAGATTTTGATCATTTGAAGAAGATGACAATGGATGAGGTGATTAATGCTCCAAACTTGAACCCTCTGAAGAAACACCCAACAACTAAAAATAAATGAGGTGGTTGAGGGTTAAAGGAACCCTAGGTTTGTTTTGTAGGAAGGGGATGCTAAGAGAGAGTGATAAAACGAAATGGTTGAGTTCTAAATGAAAAATGAGGCCAAAATCCAACTTTTAACCGACCAGACCCCGATGGCAATCCTGCCACGCGATAGTGACAATGTCACTATCGCGAGGCACTCTCGCGGGGAATGTACCGCGAGTTTGGTGCATTCTTGCGATTGTGCCACGCGATAGTGACACATGTCACTATCGCGAGTCAATATTGCGCCAGATGTACCGAGCCTCAAAAGGTTCAAAACCCCAAGATTCTCGCATGGGTCGATTTACGATTCAAAAGCACAACAATTTTCACTCAAAACGATAAAGGGAAGACGGAGAAATTACCAACGAAGGACAGAAACTTACATTGCGAAATACCGGGTGTTACATTTTGGTATCTATATATATGGGAAAACCAGAGAGTGAACTATTTGCAATTCAGACAAAAATCAATGTTGATTACTTGCTAAAACAGATTCATAGGACTGAGACTATCTCAAGCTCATATCGGCCGTTTCAAGCCAACTAATCAGCCAAGAGAGTTTCTTTTTAATTGGCACTGGACTGACATCTGGAAGGCTTATTAATTTTGGTTTTCTTAATTAGCAATTAAAAAACTTAGCTTAATGTTGTTCTTTTTTGTTATCCATAGAAACCCAACATCAAGTTAGCCCAAGCTCAAGAAATGGAATTGTGATACAAGTAGAAAGATGATGAAAAACAACAACCATGAAAAACTCACCAGTTGTTGTGGCAACTACATAGAGGTGAAGAAAGTTCACTTATTTGTCGTGTGTTATTTGCTCTAAAGTCTAAACCATCTTCTAAAATTCCATAAACCCATCACCCATTTTTATCAAGAGAAGGAATCACATTTCAGTTTTTCAACAAGTATTCCAAACTACGCTTACAAGCTTAGAATCCTAGGTCCAACACTAATTATTGACTATAACGATAACTCCAGATAACACAAATTCATCAGATAAAACTACAAAAAAAATAAATAAAATTAAACCTAGAAATTGGCCAAACTCCACAAAAATCAACCTAATTTTTAAAAGAAATTGCAAACACTTACGAAGTGCTAAAACTTGAAAAGTAAAACCTCGAACATATACAAAACAAAATCGATTTGGTATGTATACACAAATCAAAATCGCAAGAAAATACAATCAAAAGATCAAACTCGAACACACAACATCAAAAAATCGAAAGAGAACAAACAAAAATCAAACTCGGATGAGAGCAATCGATGAAAGAAATCAAACACACACAAAGCAACTACGAGACTCGATTTTATGAATCATTGTAACACCCTAAAAATGGGGATAACAAAAATCCGGAAAACGGACATGTGGTATATAAAATTGCCATAGCAAGAGCCTCCCAAAAATGGGGAAATATTCAAACCTGTTTAATTACAGTTGTAATTTAACAGACAATAAATAACAACCAATTAATCTAATTTCTATAACTAGAAAAGAGATTACAAAAAGGGTGTCATCTATAGAGCCCAACGTCTTCTCCAAGAATATACGTCCAAATGCAAGTTTCCCCAAGCTCTAACCCAAAGCAACTACGCCTGCTTAGAAGCGGCGCCACTAGAATCTGAGATACACATCGACTCCAACAAGTGTTAGGCCAAAAAGCCTAGTGAGTTGAACAAGAAATAGCATATAAGATCAAATACAATTATTATCAGCAGTTAACCAATGTTCAATAAATGTGGAGTCAATAGGGGAGACCCATAACACCAATCAAGTTCCACCCAAAGAGCCGATATACCTTGATGCCAACTAACACGAGTGACATCCGAAAGGCCCGACACATCCGAGGACTACAACCATGGCAATACCCCAAATGGCGAAGGTCTAGGCACATACCATCACGGTGGCGCCCAAGACTACATTCATGGAATGAACCATTGTTTTGAGTGGTTCTTGCATCTACCTTAATTTCTCTTTTGGATCAGAGATTCTCAAATCAATTAGAATGATACTATGTGGGAATTCCATACAAAAGATAATATCATGGTCACGTTATCGTACTTTCATATGGTATTTAGTTTTCAACTGTGGTTTGCTTGGATGATTGGCGTTAAACAACTGATTTTCATATACACTTCACCCAACATTTGAAGAAACAAAGAAATGATTTAAACTTCAGATACTTTGTGATGAGCATAAACAAACTGTATTTTCACAAAATTCCACCAACAACATAAACTTAAAACTGTAGTGCTAAACACATGTGTGAACTTTCATAAAGTTACCCAACATTCTTCGTGACAAAGATAAATAGTTGTTAAAATACTTATTAGTCACAAAAATGACACCGATCAAAAAATACAAGCAAAAGGACTAAATGGTGAGCTCATAATGTTTCTATTCGTTTCTAAATGGTGAGTTGAGAATGTTTATATTTGTTTTGTTTTTTTAATGTAGTTTCTAGTTTCTTTATAATTTGCTTGTAAACATATTTGATGTAAACCAAAATATTGTTCTTGTTTGTCATCTATAAATGTTCAAGTACCAATATCATGGATTAAAATTATTTTGCAGCTCTTGCGTTGGAGACATGTGACATCCAAATTGTAGAAACAACTTTGTAGTAGTGTTTCTACAACTCTCTTTCCACTTACATAACAGCTTGAATTCATATTAATTATTTTAAAAAAAATATTACCTCTGCAAGTAACCATTACTCAACTTGCGGGGGTCAAAAAGTTTTTTGAAAAGAAAGAAATTTCTGAACATAGGGACCAAATCTGTAAATTAGTCTGGATCCGCAAGTAACACTTTCGTAAGTTGAGAAAGTATTTAGACTAATTTACAGATTTGGTCCATGTACTTACGGACCATGTTTAGGGTTTTTTTTATTACTTTTTAGCACGTTGATGAATGATTATTTGCTGAGGTAGTGACTTTTTTGAAAACTTGGAGAAAAATAGCTAAGAGGTAAATTTGGTCGGCTGAAATGTCTTTTTCATTTCTGCCTTGAATTCATGTATAATGTTCCTAATAGTTTATTTAGAACATGTTTGTTTTGACGCTTTTATTAGATAGAGATCAATTGAAATTGGGAGGTTAATTTAAGAAATCTTATTTATCTTAGAATTTAGTCTCCACTACATTTGGATGCAAGAAAATAGGAGCTTTTATGTATTGGGCAGAAGTTTATTACAGTGAAAATATAGTTCCTTTTTCGTTTTTTTAATCCTATGTATGGCAACCATGAGTAACATATTTCAATACCCTTAACATGTTATGTATGGGTGCTTGTCTTTTGCTGATTTTTTGTCGGCCGATTTTTAATACCAAAACCCAACTTAATCACATTCTATTCTATCTCATACTCTGTTTGATAAAATAAAATAGTGTTTGTAATGCATTCTTACTTGATCATATGTTGTAATTTAAGACCATATAAAACCAGAAAAATAATACCGAGAGGGACAAAAAATGGAACAAAGTATGAATCACAATTGAGGGTTCAAGTTTTCAGCGTTAGAACCGTGCGGGCACCAAGTTCTTACCAGGTAAGCGCTTACAAACAAGAGCACCACCTTCACTTACCTTATTGGGTAACATTCTCGGTCATCAAAATGAATTGGTGGTGAATGCTTTTTACTTGGTAAGAGTCTTATATCTCACTTAGGGGTTGTTTGGTTGGTTTTTCATTAAGTTCTGTATGAATAAAGTTGTCTGTGTGGATTAATCTGTCTGTATAGATTTAGAAGGTTTTTATTTGAGAGAGTTTTTTCATAGATGGAATGAACGTGTTTTTTAATGGGAGGGACTGGTTTGGAAAAAACTTAGCTTTCTGCATAAAGATCCCCCTTCAAATCTTACTGAATAAGCAACTTTCTATATCATTAAGCCACTACCAAACAGTCATATATAGCTGACTGAATAAGCTCTGAGTCTCATTAAGCTCATTAAGCTGCTAACAAACAGGCCCTTACCAGGTAATATTCTCAGTTCTTTTATCTCTTAGAAACCAATATTCTAGGTACTTGTCATGCACATCAGAAAGGTAAGGGGACCTCAGTAAGTGCTTACTTGGTAAGCAATTTGTAAACGACCCCTGAGTTTTACCGATAACCCATGTATTGCAAGGCCAATGGTCCTTCAGTAACTATCATTGCATAATTAATAAATGCCATGGAAAGAGGAAAACTTGTGAATTTAATTTGTTCAAACATAAATTTTGGTCTTTTTAACAAATAGTTTAACTAATATTCTATTAGTACTTGTTTGAAAGAAAATTTTACATCTCATCGCATTACACGGGCACACAACTGGTCAATAAAGGTGCATTTGGTATGATGGACATGACAAAACAGAAGAGTGTGTACCATATTTGGTGTGACAATAAGTGAAACAGACAGGAACTAACTAGAACAAAATTGTAACAAGCGTGTTCCACCCCTTACCCCTCGAAACAAACTGGAACAACATCTGATGTTCCAAAATACCCTTAAACCTAATACGCTTTCTTCTTCACACCTCTCTTTCACGCTTACGATTTCTTCTTCACGCCTTCCGGCCTCTGGACTTCGTCTCCCTCGTCTGAACTTCTCCTCACTCATTCGAATCTCTCCTTCTACAATGATGGACTATCTCCTTTCTACAGAGATCGATTTCTCTCATCTCTCCTTCATCACCTGAAATCGAAGAATCGATTAAAACAAGTAATCGATTTCTCTCCTCTCTCTCCTTCTACTGAGATCGATTTATGGGGTAACTTTACTATTTTTGATCGGTTTCTGAGTGGGTTACTTATACAGAGATTGATTTCTGAGTGGTTGTTGGTAAACATCTATTTAGGTATTTTTGATTTATGAATGTGAGTTTCTTTTATCAATATTTATGTTAGATATTTTTGTGTTTTTAAATAGAGTAAACTCCAATTTTGGTCCTTGAGGTTTGGTTATTTCTTTGGAAGCGGGACCTGTGGTTTTATAATTCAAGTTTTGGTCCTCATAATTTGAATTTTGCTCTGAAAGATGGACCTTGCCACTAACTCCGTTAGAGCTAGGAGTATTTTTGTCCAACCATGTTTTATCCCTCTTTTTGAATTCTTTTTTTGTTTTCCTTATTTTTACAAAAAAAGTAAACTTCAGGGACGTATTATGTATTGATACGGATGTTTGCACACCTCTAGACATGTGATAATTGAACCTCAAAGCAAGTATACAATGGGATCCAATATTGTCTTCTCAAGTAATACAATGGTAAAATACCGAATATCGTCCCACAGAGATTGGTGTAAAAGCGTAATAAAAGTGTAGTAAAAGAAGAGATTTCAGATGGCGAATTTGAAGACTTTGTTTGAGTTGGTTAACAGTGATATGATTAACAAGATATATAAAGATAGAATGGGTGCAAGACTTAAAGTGAGAAGTAAACACAAATTCTGGAGGCCAATGCTATAGGGATGCTATAGCATTAGTTCAGCAACAACAAGTTCCACCATGTACTTTAAAGAGTATCCTTCCGGATATCTACCATTGCACTTTTGTTTAGACTTCAATCAACATATGCCTATGCAAATGTCCGGACCAGTGTGAGTGTCAAATGGTTTCTTTAAAGTATATGGAAAAACAAATGTCTTTGTTTAAAAATCACCCTTCCGAGTCGATTCCCATATCATTCAAGTTGACGTGTTCTTAGTGGCTCATTCCTGAGTCCACTACACTTTAACACTTTGACTAATGATCAACCCGTCAAGAATCAATCGGTTTGAAAAACAAAGATAGCAAGTTCCCTTGCTAGTAACTCTTCCAAGTATACTTCCCGTATCATTCAAACTGACGTGCTTTTTCATGGCTTATTCCTAAGTCCATGGCACTTTCACACTTTAAGAAGTGATCAATTCGTCAAGAAGTGCTTTTGGATTTATAAAACTTAAAATGACATAGTGGAACAATGTTATTGAAGAACAAAGTCCACTAGTTTTTGGTTTACAACCTCCTTTTTCGTCTCACACCCAAACTATAAAATTAGCTACTAATTACGTAATATAAATTGCAATAAAAGTAAATGACATAAATTAAAGACATAATGTAAATTACGGTATATAAATGACAGAAATTAAATGACGGAAATGTAAAACGCATAAAGTAAATACAATAAGTAACGTAATATAAAGACAAGCAATGTTGCAGTGATGTTGCAGCAACTAATAATGAAGAACACAAATTATAAAACTATGAAGGCTTAATATTAAACTTTGTAGAGAGAATTTCAAGTTTGTCAATTTCTCCCTACTGCTGGATTCCCAAGGATATCTCAAACAAGAAAACACAACTCCTTTTTATACCAAACCATGATGGCAAAATGGTAAATTTAGGAGACTTAAAAATATATATATAAGGACTACCAACTAAAGTTATACCCACACTTTTGTCCAACCACTTGTCTCTAACTCCAGCCAAAAACGATTTACAATAATACAAAGATTTGGAAAGATCACAAGTCAAAGATTTCCTTTGCATCCAAAAAGTGCTCTTTAATCTTCATATTCCAAACAGCCCAATGCTCCAGCATTCAACCTGACATTACAATAAACACATGATTTTAGGCCGTTTTACGCAAAATAGCAACAATTAGTTAAATACTATACTTAGTTCCATGCATGAGAGAAAATATAAAATAAGATAAGAAAATGACTCAATTGTTTGGGATAAAGAAAATTTAACTCTAAAAGAAAAGAAAAATACGCAATATGTATTGAAAACTCAATACATATCACAACCTCAAACTTAAAGTTTTGCTTGTCCTCAAGCAATAAAAATAAACTAAGAAAATGACTCAAAGCTGAAACGATTGCAAGATAATGGCAATAAGTGAACATCATGTGTAGAGCGTATCACATACAATTCATAGCCTTTCATAAATCCAAAATGAGACATTCATAACCTAGTTATGTGTATGGACCATATGCTAGCAAAACTCTTTTCTTGGTAAACCATTACACAAACTTCATTTAGGTTCACTAGGACTTGTAGGGTCACTCTTTTTATGGCATATCTTTTCTCACCAAGCCTTTTCTCACACCAATATTCACCAAAATGTTCAATTTTTGGCACTTTGTGCTCTTTTATCCTATGGGGTATTTTTTTCAATTTTTGTGCACCTTTACCCCTATGGGGTATTTGTGGTGTTTTTGACATGTGAGATTTGTACACCTTTACCCCTATGGGGTATTTGTGGTGTTTTTGTCATATGAGAGCTTTGCTCTTTTGTATTGACGTGCTTTTCCCATTTTGGGTAGCTTGTAATCCCCTCAACCTCAAACTTAGAAGTTGACAATGTCCTCATTGTCTTAGAATGAATGTACAGAAGTGTGTTTAAAAAGGGTTACAAGTGGCTAAAATGGTGTATGCAAAGAAAGCCTAGATCATTCCCTAGATAAGTGAAGTTTGTTCCAACCAAAGCGTGTCCCAAAAAGAGTAATTCTAGTTCTAGCAAGAACCCCAAGACTAGGTGAAATGTCAATCAACTATGAATTTATTATGGCTATGTATGTAAAAGATATTAACACTACACAATAATCTTGCAACTAAAAGAAACCTAAAAAGTGAAAAATTTATCCCAGACTCAAAAAACTGAAATGTAAAACATGGAGACTAAGGAAAACGATTAAACCTGGCCTACTCATGAGGAGTAGGGTGCGTTGTGCCAGTCGTGGATGCAGAAGGCAATGCTACAGCATTCTCCACTGCTAAATTCCTCAACAGCTCTGCATTTTCTAGCAGAAGCTGTTGATTCCTTTCTTGAAGCTGCTTATTTGCTGCCGTGAGCTCCTTTAACCGCTGCTCCATTTTGTTCTTTTCAACTTTCAGCTGTCCCTTCATGCGAGCCTTCAACATTATCAGTTCTACCCTCCTACTCATTCCTGCCTTCTCAAACCGCTTGGCCACATCAGTCTTCAATTGCTCAAGCTTACCTAAAATTTCATTCCTTTGCTGCAACACAGTATCCAGGATATCACTATTTTGGCCAAGTAATTCTTGTACCATTCCCACCACATCACTAACTCCTCCCCTTTCTTGCCTCATTCGAAAAACATATTTTAAGTCGATACTCCACTTCTCCTCACCAGCTTTGGCATTCACAATCTCATCCTCTTTATATTAAGGAACATCTGCATGCATCAAGAAATTATGTAACAAGCCAGGAAAAAACAGTTTTCCTTGATTTCGACCCGCACAGTATACAATCGACTTTGAAATGACTTCCCCAACATTAATTGATTTATCAGCAATTATACAATAAAGCATGATCATTCTTTCCCGTGTAACAAAATTGTCATGGGTTGTGGGATTCAAAGAAGATTTAATGAAATTGCACCAAACATTTGCATTGGGCAAAAGATTGCAAGATCGAAACCTACGAAGAGTGTAATCAACATGATGTTCCCAAGTGCATCCTGGTTTTCCTAATGTCCGTGCAATGACATCTAACTGCTCCCTAGTGCCTTTATGCAATGGATAAGAATATTCAGAGTCGACAGGAGAGGGGAGGCCCAAAAATTCATTAATGGCTTCATCAGAGATGTTGACTTCCTTCCCTCGTAATTTCAGAAGTGTGGTTTTTGCCACACTGACTTCTGCGTAAAACTCTCTTATGAGAGTGAGGTTGTAATCTGTTTTTACCTAACACAATTGTATCCAATTTTTGCTTTCGATAACATTTCTCACAAAGTCTAATTCACTCATGTTGCGCACATCAAATCCTTTATCTATAACACATGGCTTGTCTTTCAACCTATCATACATATCCCTGGCTTTGGAACTGCTGAAACCATCTAGAGGTAGCTTAGGTCGTGGAAGAAAACCTGTACCTGAAGACTGGGCTTTCTGATGCTGCGAGGATGCTCCAGCATCAACCTGTGAGATCCTTGAGGACTTTCTTTTTGGTGGTTCTGATGGTGCGGCCGTCTTCTTCCCCTTTTTTCTTTGATGCTCCTTTCCTGAAACGTTAGATCGAGTTCTTTTTCCCAAACTCTTCGTTTTCTTTTTCTGGACAGTACCCTCACAAGGAGGGTTTTCAGTTTCTCCAACTGTGTGTTGTGGGGATGCTACAACATCATCCCCGACTTTGTTCAAGAGTTTCAATGAAATGTCCATATCAACATTGTCATCTTCCTGCCTGTTTTCACTCACGTCCACATTCGGGCTTGAGTGAGAGGCCAGAGAAGGCTGTTCAAAGTCATACCAAGGTAATAGCATTAGTGTTTCAGTTACTTGCGAGAAATTAGTAGAGAAATCCTCTTTGTCTTTGGACTTAGAGGATATTTCATTTTCAATATCATTCTCAAAGGTAGAAATTACCTCACTTGGGACCTTAATATTAAGGTCTGGAACTCCCTTATCTTGCACCATTTCTTCCTCAGTCTGTGAGTTTTCAGCAACATTAGCGCCTTCTCCTTCTCCTTCGTGTGCCCTACTGTGCTCGGCGATTAATGGGTCGGTGTTAGGGCTCTTCTCAGTGAAAGTGTTAGTACCTTTGGGGTTTTGGATTGGGATATCAGGTGGGTTTGGCACAAGGGGGTTTTGGGTTTTTGGAAGGTTTTCTGCACTAATCATCGCAAGATGATCAGAGTGTGGATTAGAAGGTGTCTTTTCAGTAGAGGGTATATAGATAGATAGAAAGGGTGTGAAGGGTGCTTGAGTAGAGATAGCACTTTGTGGGTGTTCCAACGGAGTTGTGGACTCTTCGGCCACCTTCTCGACAGGCGCCGATGATTCCCCCATTTTGGGGTTTTCGGCTACAGTGGGTGTAGGGGAGGAATCGTGAACCGTGGTGGCACCAGAAGATACCATCGGCGTTGATGGTGGTGTGGTTTGCTCCGGTACAGTCGCCGAGGATTCCCCCTTTGTTGGGGTTGAGGCGACAGCAGGTTGTCTTCTTCTCCGACGAGGGTTTGCTGCCGGCAGGTCTCGTCGTACTGGTCTCTTGACTCTCGCCATTAACAATGGTGAGAGTTTTCAGTGGTAGTTTGCTTCTTGAGAGAACTCGAGGAGAGGTTTTTGTTCACAGGGAATTGGGGTCGGCGGTGCTTTTTTTGAAAGAGAGAAAAAGAGGGAGATGAAAAGGTGAGTGAATGAGAGAGTTATTTGGAGGAGTGGGTTTCTAAAACTGAGTAAAAGAGAGATCACAAAAAATCAATTTTATAATCTCTTGGATTCAGTTTGAAATCTTTTTTTCAAATCTGTTCTTCTACCCACTAAAGTTCACGGTATGGTTTTGCCCAAAGAAAATGATTTTTTTTTTTACCTTTCAGTCACTGTACACTGTTAAGAGTTGATGTGGTTGATAAAGTACAATGATGAAAGTGTCTTTAGAAAGTTAACAAGTAAGGTGAGTTGTACCTGTTAAAATTTTCCAAAAAGCAACTTCTCAATCTTTTTTTTTCAGAAAATTTCACTTTTCCCTCATTTTCTTTTTCTTGAAAACTTTTATGGTTTTAATCCATGTATATGAACAATGGTTTATAACCCACCAATGCTGCAGCATTCGAACAGATTCCCTCATTGCTGCACAAAATGCAAAATTATGTACATACTGAAATGATCTAAATTAAACTATATACAAACTTTGGTGGGCTCCAAATAGTCCACATTTCCTTTTTGAGATTTTCTAGAGGGTGGGAGCCAAATCCACAGAGCAATGCTCTGGGATTGCTACAGCATCATGATAAAGTTTTACTCTTTGTCCATTGACTTTGAACACATTATTTGTTTCTGGGTTCACAAGGTCAACAGAACCATAGGGATAAACTTTATGGATTTTGAAAGGGCCAGACCACCTAGATTTGAGCTTTCCCGGAAACAGTCTTAGCCTGGAATTGAACAATAAAACCTGTTGTCCTTCTTTGAGTTCTCTGTGATGAATTCTTTTGTCATGACACTTTTTGGTTTTCTCTTTATAGAGCTTCGCATTCTCATATGACATATTTCTATGTTCTTCCATCTCACAGAGTTGTAATTTCCTTTTATTTCCAGCACTATCCTAGGACATGTTCAATTCTTTGATTGCCCAATATGCCTTATGCTCAAGTTCTAGAGAAAGATGGCAAGCTTTTCCAAAGATTAGCATATATGGGGACATACCAATTGGTGTTTTAAAAGCGGTGTGGTATGCCCATAAAGCATCGTCTAGCTTGAAAGCCCAATCCTTCCGGTTTGGCTTTACCATTTTCTCTAGAATTCCCTTTATTTCTCTGTTTGATAGTTCAGCAAGTCCATTTGTCTGTGGGTGATAAGCAGTTGCAACTCTGTGGTTAATATTATATTTTGACAAAACTCCATGTAACAGATTGTTCACAAAGTGGGTACCCTCATCACTAATTAGTGCCCTGGGGGTACCAAACCTTGTAAATATTTGTTTTTGAAGAAACTTAACCACAGTCTTTGCATCATTTGCAGGACAAGCCAAAGCTTCTACCCATTTTGACACATAATCAACAGCAACAAGTATATATTGACAATTGTTGGATGGTGGGAAGGGTCCCATGAAATCAATTCCCCACACATCAAACAACTCAACTTCCAATATCCCGTTTAAAGGCATTTCATTTTTCTGAGAAATGGAACCACTTCTTTGACATTCATTACACCTTTTTGAAAAATTGTGGGCATCTTGGAATAGAGTGGGCCAATAAAAACCAGATTGTAATACTTTTGCTGCTGTCCTTTGTCCACCAAAGTGACCCCCATAAGGTGACTGGTGGCAATGTTGCAGTATTGCTGCCACCTCAATTTCTGGAATGCATCTTCTCAATATCTGATATGTTCCAATTTTGAACAGGTAAGGGTCATCCCACAGATAAAACTTGGTATCATGGATGAACTTCTTGAGCATATGGTGGGTGTAATCAAATGGTTTGATTCCACAAGCTAAGTAATTAGCAATATCAGCATACCAAGGCATGACTGAATGTTGTAGCATCAGGATTCTCTCATCTGGGAAAGTTTCAATGATTTCCCCTTCTTTTTGCTCTGTTTCATGGTTCTCTAGCCTGGACATATGATCTGCTACCTGGTTATCTACTCCCTTTCTATCCACAATCTCTAAGTCAAACTCTTGTAACAACAGAACCCATCTAATTAACCTAGGTTTAACATCCTTTTTTGAGACCAAGTATTTAATGGTTGCATGATCAGTATGCACAATGATTTTTGTTCCCATTAAATATGATCTAAATCTCTCGAAGGCAAAAACCACAGCCAAAACTTCTTTTTCTGTTGTTGTGTAGTTGATTTGTGCCTCATTCAACGTTTTACTTGCATAATAGATTGAATGAAAAATCTTTTCTCTCCTTTGACCTAGTACTGCACCTACAGCCCAATCACTTGCGTCACACATAATTTCAAAGGGTTTGTTCCAATCTGGAGCAACAACCACTGGTGCAGTTACCAAAGCTTCTTTCAAAATAAGGAATGCATTTCTACAATCCTCATTAAAAATGAACTTTTGGTCATGTTGTAACAAAAGACATAAGGGTTTTGAGATTTTTGAAAAGTCCTTAATGAATCTTCTGTAGAATCCAGCATGACCAAGAAAGCTTCTGATTCCTTTAACAGTGGTTGGTTCAGGTAGTTTTGAAATTATTTCTAGTTTAGCTTTGTCTACCTCCACTCCTCTTTTTGAAATTAAATGTCCAAGAACAATTCCCTCTTTAACCATGAAATGACACTTTTCCCAATTGAGGACCAAATCATTTTCCTCACATCTTTCAAGACCTTTTTTCAAAATTTTCAAACAATCCTCAAAGGATGAGCCATAAATAGAAAAATCATCCATAAAGATTTCAATGGATGTTTCAAGCATGTCAGAAAATATGGACATCATGCATCTTTGAAAGGTTGCTGGTGCATTACAAAGTCCAAATGACATTCTTTTAAATGCAAAAGTACCATAGGGACAAGTAAATGTGGTCTTTTCTTGGTCCTCTGGCGATATGGCTATCTGATTATATCCGGAGTATCCATCCAAGAAGCAATAATACTCTTAATCGGCCAGTCTGTCTAACATTTGGTCAACAAAAGGTAATGGAAAATGGTCCTTTTGGGTAGCCTTGTTCAGTCTACGATAGTCCATGCAAATTCTCCATCCGAAAACTACTCTAGTGGGGATGAGTTCATTTTTCTCATTGGCTATGACTGTAAATCCTCCCTTCTTTGGAACACATTGGACTGGGCTTACCCATGAACTACTGGCTATTGGGAAAATAATTCTTGCATCTAACCATTTCAATATTTCCTTCTTCACTACCTCTTTCATTACAGGGTTCAATCTTCTCTGTGGTTCAATGGATGTGAAATTCTTGTCTTCTAAGATGATCTTATGCTGACAAATAGAAGGACTAATCCCTCTAAGGTCAGCAATGGTCCATCCTATGGCTTTAGTGTGAAATTTCAACATATCCACTAACTTTTGTTCTTGATGCAATTCTAGGTTAGATGAGATGATGACAGGCAATTTGCCTTCTTCTCCTAGAAAAGCATACTTTAGGTGAGATGGGAGTTGTTTCAGCTCCAGGTCAGGTGGTGATATAATGGATGGTGTAAAAGGCTTTGGTTCATTATTTTCCAAGGGTTCAAATGCTACATTATTTACTTGGACAGTAACATCCTCTCCTAGGGAAAGGTCATCACTGACAACTAGGTCTACATCATCATCATCTTCTTCTAACTTACAGGCTTTTCTAAGTCCATCCTTATGACACAATGATTCAGTCACACTTAAGTTTGAACATTCCTCAACATCTTCAGGGTATCTTAAGGAGTTAAAAACATTAAATGTGACTTTTTGGTCTTGGAGTCTCATGGTTAGTTCTCCTTTCTGAACATCAATCAAAGTTCTTCCGGTGGCTAGAAAGGGTCATCCCAAGAGGATGGGAATATCCTTATCAGCCTCAAAATCCAAGATAATAAAATATGCCGGAAAGATGAACTTGTCAACCTGAACTAAGACATCCTCTATTTTTCCTTTTGGGTAGGCAATGGTCTTGTCAGCCAACCTGAACTAAGACATCCTCAACACTTTCTTTAACGTCGTAAGACATCGCATTCTTCATCACCGTAACCCAACATCCATCAAGATGAATCGAGAACCTATCGAGTTTCAGTTGTGAACCAGGGAACAAACAAAAGCGCGTCAAGTCTCTATACCTTCACAGGTCATTCATGTATTATTCATCATGAATAATACATCATTCAAGATGAATAATACACGATTCATGAATTCATGTATTATTCATCCTGAATGTTGTATAATCCATCCTGAAATACTGTATTATTCATCATAAATAATGAATGAACGTTCACATTTGTTATTCATACTGAATGTGGGACACCCGTGGATGCGCATACATATTCATAATGAATTAAACAAAATTTCGGTTGTGAATCGGGAAACAAAAGAGAGTGCGGACATGTATCCGCACCTTCACGGGTCATTCATATATTATTCATCATGAATAATGTATCATTCAGGATTAATAATACAATATTCGGGGGTGAATAATACACGATTCATGATGAACAATAATGAATCATGAATAGTGAATGAACGTTCACCTATGTTATTCATACAGAATGTGGACACTTGGAGACATGCATACATATTAATAATGAATATACCACATATATAACATTTCATGTAAAAGACGATTAAAATGAAAAAAATATATATATCGAGATGGATGTCATATCGAATAACACGAAATTCTCGTTTTTTTTATGTAATTTGTTTGATTAAAATATTAGTAATTTTTGTGATAATTTATTTTAAACTTTAAGGAGGTAAAATATTTTTAATTAAAAAAGAAAATAAAAAGTCAAATAAGGTAGGCGTTGATTCAAATTTCCAGTTTTGTCCCTAATTACTTCTCAATTAATGTTATTATGTTTTAACTATTGATTAGTTTTCTAAGATTTGATCAATGGTTAAGATTAGGCCTCACGTGCACAATAAAAAATGAGTTTTCATTTGAACCCAACCCTACACACACACATACACACACACATATATATAGAGAGAGGCTCATTCATTTGCTAACCACGACATTGGTGCTAACCGTGCTAACCAATCTCAACCATAGATTGATGAGATCAATGGTCCACAATTAATTGATTTTTTATTAAATTAAAATATTAAAAACGGTTGAAAAAATTACAATACGTGTATGCACAGGGGTATTTTGGTCAAAATACAATTCCTTTTAATTTGGGGAACATAAGCCTACCAAATTAAAAACCCAAATAATTAGGGATTTCATCCCATAAAAAACACCAACTTCCCAATCCCACCACCGTCATCTCCTTCACTTGAAAACCCACCTCCACCATTCTTCCCACTACCACTTGCCGCACCTGCACCTCCGCCGCCGCCGCCACCACGCGCCGCCGAAATTGCTTCAACGCCTTTCACACCCACCGCCGACGTCTTTTTTTTTTTCTTTCAAACAAGTCGTTAATAATGCAACCAAGATGCATAATAACAAAAACCCACCAATGGAAACGACGATTATGAGAATCTTGATTTTCCTGCGATAGTTCGATTTCATGGCGGCGGTGGTGGGTGGGGTTGGGTTCGCCGGAGAAAAAGAGGGAGACGGGGAAATAATGCATGGGAGGTTAAACGCATCGCCCCATAAATCAACGTTACCGGAAAATGAAGTGGAGTTGAATTGAACCAAGATAGGGGTCGCCGGAATTTGGCTGGAAAGTTGGTTAAAACGATTTTCAGGATTTGAAGAAATCGATTTTCAGGATAGTGCATATGTGCACACTTGCATAAAGTGCATATATGCATATGTTTGTTGAAATATTATATGCATATATGCATACTGATATCTAATATGCATATGTGCATATTGAGTATATACATATCTGCACATAGGGGTGAGCAAACCCGACCGACCCGACACTCGATTAATCCGAAAAAACCTCACCCGAAAACCCGAATCCCCCGAACCTGACTTATTTCTCGGATACAACGGATCGGACTGGGTTTCCAAAAACCCCACCCGACCCGACCCGAAAACCTGAACTTAGGCTATTTTTTTTAAAAAAAATATTGTTTTATATATCAGAAGGTCAGACCTCACTCCTCTTCTCAAACCTCTCTCAGGGCTTGTTCGGTAGCAACTTAATGGGCTGAATAAGGGATATGGCTGATTCGGTCAGCCGTATCTGAGTGTTCGGTAGTGGCTTAATGGGACAGCTAGTGGCTGACCGAATCAGCTACCAAAATAAAGTCTCCTACACTCAGCCCTTTAATATCTTTTAATTTCCTCATCTACCCTTCAACTCCCAACTAATCACCTTTAATAAAATTAACCTAACCTGTCCTTTTAAAACCCAGCCTCTCCATCGATAGCAGGTACTCTTTTCCTCTCCATCGATTGAAGAAGCAACATACTGGAACGATATCAACCTTCCATTGATTGAAGAAGCAGGTTCTGGAACATCTCTACATCGATCTCTATTTTCCTCTCCAGGTAATGAAACATCTATCTTTTGCTCATCGATCTCTCTTTTCCTCTCCATCGATCTGAAATCCACCATATTGACATCGATTTTTTGGGTTTAAACCCATCGATTTGGTGAAATCGACATTTAGAAACATGTTATATATTGAGGTTTAAACCCATCGATCTCTCTTTTCCATCGATTTTGTGGTCATGGTGGCATCGATTTGGAGGTCACGGTAGTCGATTTTGTGGGTCACAGTAGTCGATATAGTAGCATAAGTTTTTTCTTTTCACAGACTTGTTATTAGAAACTTGTTATCAGATATGTGGGATTGATTATTAGAAACTTGTTATTAGATATGAGGTCACAGTAATCGACTACTAATATTGTTAATCGTTAACATAATATTGTTCTTGTTTATTTACAAGTTTTTTCTCCATATATCAGGTCCATTTGTGTGATTACCGAAACATTTAATTCATATTATTATGTTTTATCAAGTTATTTTTATTTAGAAAACTTTTAAATTTATTTTTTTAATAATTATAAGTCATTTATTCCATATTTTTATCAAACAACTATTTTATTCAGACAAAAATAAAGACTAGGGGTAAAATGGTCATTTTTGACATTCACACTGTTTATTCAACATACTAACCGAACAACAACTTTTCTGTTAACATACAGACAACTATATCCAGACAGACAGCTATATTCATTCAGGTCTTAACAGAAAACGAACCGAACAACACCTCACTCTTCTCGTCATTCTCTTCTTGACTCGACCGACTCGATCTCTCTCTCTCTCACAGTCCCACTGGCGAACAAAGCCTATTAAGCAACTAACGTCCCCAGTCCCACCGGCGCCCTCCCACTCCCCCAGTCCCACCGGCGCACGTCGACTCCACCCACAACTCTACCGGGCACCGACGCATCTTTTGCTAAGTAAGTTTTAGGCCTTCTTGTTCTTGTAGTTGAAATTTGAATCCCTTTGATTTTGGAACAATATTTATGGATTGTCTTGGAATTGAAAAATTTATGGATAGTCTTTTGCTAAGTAAGTTTCGTCGACTCCATCTACTATCTTGGAATTGAAATTTGGAAAAAAATTGGATTTTTAGAATAATCTTGTAGAAGTTATAGTTGAATCCTTTTGATTTTGGACCATGGATCGTGTTTCAAATCAATTGAGCCCTCAAAAAACCCTACCCGAATCCACCCAAAACCCGACCACCCGAAACCCAAATTATCCGAACTACATTCGGTCGGATTTCGGGCCTTCTACCAGTACCCGATATCCGATCGGGATTAGGGTTTACGGCCCCGACCCGAACCGTCCGATGCTCAGCCCTATCTGCACACTAGGATCTAATATACATATGTGCACATTGAGTAGCGTGAATATGTACATGTTGTATATGTGCATATGTGCATATTAGCTAATCTATTCTGCATTGGTTGAGATACACATTGACATCTTGGCATGCATATATGCACACTCGAAATATGGAAATACATTAAATATTAAATATTACTAGAAGCGTACTTGCGCAATGTAGGGAGATACATCATGATTTTAATGCTTTTTTTCCTCCTCGATTTACAGTACGATTTTGAGAAAGTGATAATGTTTTTATAAATTTGTTTAATTTAGGCTTAATAATATAATGTTTTTTATATAAAAAAATTTAAACATTTTGTTAGAATTCAATGATTATTTTATATATTTTAATGACATTTAAAAAAATAACCAATTACATATTTAATAATATAATTAAAACAAATTTACATTAATATAATATATTAATTAATAGTAGGGGTGTAAATAGGTCGGGTTGGGTTGGGTTCAACCCATTTATTAATTGGGTTGAAAATCTCAACCCAACCCAACCTGTTGGGTTGATGGGTTGGTAGCGGGTTGACCTGTTTATGACTATCTCAACCCAACCTGTAAAATAAATGGGTTGAACCTGGGTTGACCCATTTAAATTTAAAATTGTAAATTCAAAAAGTCGTGGAAGTTGGAACAATGGAGGTCTGGAACTCGTCGTGTTCCTCGTGGAAGTGTGGAACATTCGAACAGAGGGAGAGGACTCCGACGTATGAGGAGTCGACGAGTCGTCGTTAACAAAGGGAGAGGAGAGGACGACCGACCGCCGTGAAGTGTGAACAGAGCCGAAGAGGGAGGAGACTGGAGAGGAATGGTTCAACGCCTAGAGGACTGAGGAAGAAGAGTGGCGTCATTTCCTTTTGTGATTTAGGGTTTCAATTTTAACTTTCAAATTTTAATATAGAAATTATATTATATTTATTAATAACTAAAATAAAAATATTAGGTAATATTATAAATGGGTTAGAAACATGTTATAAATGGGTTAGTAATAGGTTGTAAATGGGTTAGAAACAGGTTATAAATGAGTTAGTAATAGGTTGTAAATGGATTAGAAACATATTGTAAATGGGTCGAAATCAGGTTATAAATGGGTCGAAATCAGGTTGAAAACAGGTTGGAAATTTCCACCCAACCCGAACCCAATTAATAAATGGGTTAGGCGGGTTGACCCATTTAACTTAAATGGGTTGAAATTCTCAACCCAACCTGCTAATTTTGGGTTGGGTTCGGGTTGGGTTGGCGGGTTGGGTCACATTTTGCCACCCCTAATTAATAGTGATACATGGAAATGTTGCATAAAAGGAAGACCCTGCACATACCAAATTGGTGGGTGTACCTGTAGTGGTAATATGTATCTTGTGCTTTGATACTTGTAAATTAAGAGATTTTTAAAATCTTGCATAAAATGATGGTACCTTGTGCCTAATAATTCGTATTTAAAAGTTTTTTATCCGTGCTTTATAATATAGTATAGATATTTAATATTTAGATAACTACTGTATTCATAACTCTTTAAAATATGGAAATACATTAAATATTCTATTTAATATTTAAATAATTACCATATTAATAACTCTTTGAAATATGGAAATACATTAAATAGGCGTGAATTATGAAATGCCCATATTACCCTTTGAGGACATAAACTCTAGGATGATTCTGATTAGTTGAAAATTAGTTAGCACGGTTAGCACAAATGTCGTGGTTAGCAAATGAAGGGGATCCTATATCTATATCTATATATATATATATATATATATATATATAGAGAGAGAGAGAGAGGGGTGTTCAAATGCAACCCATGTTCATGGTGCAACCCCTTGCAACCTCTCTATCCACCACACATTTTTATCCACCACACATTTTATGTAATTAAAAAAAAGGAAAAAAGGTAAAAGTAAAATGTGTGGTGGATAAAGGATTGCATCATGTAAAAGGTTGCATAATAACTCACCCCTATATATATATATATATATATATATATATGTATGTGGAGGCGGCTGCATTTCACAAATCGAGATCATCCCTAAATTAGACAACTGTGAAGAACTTTTTGAGACCTCCGGCCAAACACCATCAACGACCATCCTCCTGCTCCGACCAAGTGCCATCACCGATCACCCTCCTCATCACCCCCTTTTTCCCTCCATCTTCATCTCCTTTCACTGCACCTCTTCCTTCCAAACAACATCTCCTACAACCACCTCTATTCCCACCCTACCCAATCAGAGTTGGATTTGGAAATTCTTTGAAGGTTACATATATTTAACGAAAACCCCAATTGAGATTTGAGGTTTGAAGAGGGAAATAACGAAAATCACAACAAACCATTTCGATAAATCCATTTTTTTATATGTGGGGAAAGTGTTAATTGGGTAGAAATCAAGGAAGAAGATGAGTTGAAATAGGTGAGAACGGCAGCGGCGAAAAAAAAAAGAAGTGGTGGTGGTGACGCCGTTGATTTGGGGCTCCGAAAGGTATGTATGTATGGAGGTGGGTGTCGTTGTCTCGTTGAAAAAGATGGGTGCCGGTTGGTCTCTGTTTCAAGCCCACCATTTTGTTAGCTTCTCATCAAGATATGTGGCTCTCGATTCCATAATACCCACATATAAATTGATAAAGAAGATGGAATATGTACGAATGGAAGCAAAGAATGGTACGAGAGCATATATGACTATTCTCCATGACAAAATATCCATCCAAGCAGTCATTCAGCTTCAATCTATCTATCTTTCGTCTACCATGAGCTTCTTGTGGTTTCTATTTCTTGGGTTTGTCCCAAACTTCTATTAAGAAAATCCAAAACTCAAAATTGTTGAATCCCAACAGATGGGTATCCGTTGGCGCACCATGGATGGCGATGAGATGATGGTCTCTATGTTTCTGATAAATCCCATCATCATACCTGCGGTGGTAAACTAATGTATATAAGATATATATTAGCGTTATACATAACAAGTCCCTGTAATTTAATAGATTTTTTAAAATTAAGGAAAAAATAAAAAATAATTCAAAAAGAGGGATAAAACATGGTTGGTGGCAAGGTCCCTTTTTCAAAGTAAAATTCAAACTATGAATACCAAAACTTGAATTATGGTTCAAGTCCCGCTTTCAAAGAAATTAATAAACCTCAATCTTTTAAATATTATTTGTTAATTTTTATTTAAATTGATTAACCGGTAAAAATAGACACTAAACAATTCAATATGGGTAAATCAAGTCGAAGTCGAGAGTTACTGAGCGAGAGTTACGCTGGTTTGAGTGGTTCAAGTCTTCTCCTGTCTGTTGGTTCAAGCTTTGGTTTTCTCCTTAATATAAATCGAACTTAATAGCTACTAAATAAATTCAGATTCACACTGACATTGATCATATTGTCATTGAACTCAAGCTTTCGCTTCTCCTTTTCCTTCGATTGAATCAGATTCACGCTGGCATGGATTGAATCAGATTCAATCATTCAGAGGTACAATTGGTTCAAGTATTCTCCTTCGATTTAAAGCATAGACACAGAGGGACAGAGGTACTATTGTTCAAGCTTTGTTTTTAAAATCTGTAATTTAACTTGGAAATTGGGAATTTTGTTTAGCTACTGCCAATTTGATTGAATTTTAAAAGGGAATACTGTTGTGTTTTAGTTTTAGTTTGGAACTTTGGATGTTGGAAATGGAAAATGGATGTTAGACTACTGTTGTGTTTTAGTTTAGCTACTACTAAGTTGATTGAATTTTAGTTTGGATGTAGGAAATGGAAAATGAAACACTTTCAAGATAGTAGCTAAACAAGTTGATTGAATTTTAGAAGGGACTACTGTTGTGTTTTTCAATTATATACAGACTCTAATTCTACTGCTGTGTTTTTCATATATACAGTAGCTGGCAGCAGGCGGCAACAGGTATGTAATTTATGAAATGATTAATAAATGTTTCAAACCGACCAACCCGACCCGCACGGTTTGGGTTGGGTTGGGTTGCACTTTTGATTGAGTTGGGTTGAGATTTTTCAAACCGCAACGATTGGGTTGGGTTGTTAAAGTACCTTCAACCCGACCAACCCAACCCGTGAGCACCCCTACCTGTCGTGTCTAATCTATACTACTTTATAAAGCATTTGGGTTGCTTTTCTTAAATACAATCTTTTAAGCCTATTGTACCACTACTTATTTCACATTTACTTAATTTTCAACTTTACAAGTGTTTATTGCTTTGGTACAAGTTGTTAATACGTTTTAGATGGCCAGGCTTCAAAAGCCAATTTCCTCCCTTCCCAAGCCGATTGAAATGCTTCCCTGTGTGTTCTACTTTCAATTAAAATTTTTTGAACGTCTCTTTCATCACGTCGATTGAGTTCCCAAGATAGACGATTCAAGCATTCTCCATCTCTATTGTAATCGATCATTTATATATAAGGTTTGCTTCTCTATCCTTCATTTATCGGTTAGGGTTCCAAGATTACGGTTCAAGCCTTCAATTTTCTATCTATCGTTTTGATCCTCTACTTAAATCGGTTAGGGTTTGCTTCTTTACCCTTTTACTCTCTTTTGGTTTGTTTACTTTGTGTTTAGAATCGATTGTTGTGTTAACGATATGTGGTTCGTCTTCTTTGTGAAGGTTGAACATACATATGCATTCCAAAAGACACGGTCTACGTATGAAGGAGATATGACCCACTACCTAATGCTTTTTTGATTTAATGGTTATTGTTGGTTAAATTTCAATGGATAGTTGTTTTCTTTGATGAATTATTCATAGATTGTTGTTTTTTTTGGTGTTTAATGCCTGAATCAGATTTTCTCTGTTACATATTTGTGTTTCACCTTTGCTCTCCAGGTTTGACCTCTCTCTTCCAACGAAATTTTCTTTAGTGGTATTTGATGTTTGCCTCTCCTATTTATGGTTTTATTCAATGATTTTCTTACACATTTGGGTTTCTCCATTTATAAATTGTACCAGGTGCTAAAACAGGGGCTTAGATTGTGGCAGTAGAGTTTGAGGTATGTATGGATGTAGCATATAATATATGCATTTACTATATCTTTTTATCATCTACTGGTGTTCGTTTTAGCCTTTTACAACTAGATTCACAAAAGGTTTGTAATAGTACATGTACACTAATGTATTTCACTAATTGCTTAGCCATTAGTATGCTTAGTTTTTGCATCAACTTGATTTGAGCCTAAGAGTTTCTATTTGTTTTGGCAGTTCTATATTTGCACTATGTGAATCATCCCACTTTCCCAAAATTGATAGTACCCCTTTTCCATCCACAAGGTAACAATTTGCTCTCAATTCCACCTCAAACTGCCAAAAATGGCAAGGATTCCAACCTGCACCCAAATTTTTTGTTTGAATAGTTGATTGTTTACTAGAATTGGTTATTATTTTGCATTCCTTCTTGTTTTCATCGTATTTTTCCTACTAATGCGTTTGATTTGAAAATTGAGATCATCTTACGTGTTTTCAAGCTTACTTTTTTGTAGTTGGCCTTGTTCTTCCACCCTATATCTAGGCCTGCAGATGGATGATTGGTGTGATTTTAAATTAGTTTCAGGCCGATTATATGCAGTGTATAGGTTTATTTTGTTTTTTGGGAAAGCGGGATGTGGGGTAAAGAAGTGGGGGCGAGTGTGATGTTTGGAATGTTTGCTATGTCATGGTTTTTACTCGCACGCATTATCTTTCATTTTAGTGAATCTCGAATCCATTTGCCCGAAAAAAACTATTTGATTGTTAATATTCATTTGGGTGTTCTATTGGCATCATCCATCTTTCGCTTTTGATCTTTGTACGATCGATCTTTCTTCTCACATTTTGATCAACCTCTGCTATTCTTTGATTTGGTTTGATATGCTTGTGTTCATAGAATTTTATACCATTCTCATTTACTTAATTTTCAACAGGATTCAAATTTGCATCTACTTGGTGCTGAAAGAAAGTTATCAAATGAAGTAACCTTGCAAAATTAAGGGTATATGTTTTAATTACTTAGTGACTTATGTCCACATAAGAACTTACACATTTGCGAGTAGTGATTTCTTCTATAGATTTTTAAAATAAGTTTGTTTATATTCATTTTGCTGAAGTAATGATCATATTTCTGATCTCACTGTATTATTATTATTATTTGGGATGGGAAATTTTGTTTACCTATGTATACCTTGATATCTGAGATGTGAAGAGAAAAGTATTGAGTTTTACTTTTCTTTTCTATAGACCGATTTTCATAAGCTAATTCTGTGAGTACTTTGGTGCTGGTCTAAAGAGTATGACCATGTATGTGTGCAACAACAACATTATGGTCGTAAAAGCTTGACGACTGTCCCGACATTGAAAAATGATTTTAGCTACAATTAGATTTTTAAGGACCTGAAGGAGTTTTGCAATGTAATTCACTACAAGATTATTGCTTATTACCGACCAAGATTACCGACGGATAATAACCGTCGGTAATTACCGACGGATCACCGACGGAAATGTAAAATTTGCGACGGACACACTATCCGTCGGTAATCCGTCGGTAAATTTAATAATTTACCGACGGATTACCGACGGATATTAATTAATTTTATTTTATTTTTATTTTTAAATCCGTCGGTAATTCGTCGGTAAATTTAATAATTTAATAAATATTTATTTTTTTCTGACGTCCGTCGGTAATTACCGACGGATTACCGACAGCCGTTAAGAGTCCGTCGGTAAATTTAATAATTTAATAAATATTTATTTTTTCTTTGATCATGTATGTGTGTATATATATGTATATATGTATGTATGTACATGTACATATGTGTTCATGTATGTATATACACATTTACGTATGTGATCATGAATTAATGTATATGTACACCATGTATAGTATGTATGTATCATGTACATGTATAGTACGTGTATGTGATCATGTATGTATATACAAGTACGTATGTGATCATGTATGTGTGTATATATATGTATATATGTATGTATGCATGTACATGTACATATGTGTTCATGTATCATGTATATACACATATATGTATGTGATCATATATGTATGTATATGTACACCATGTATAGTATGTATGTACATCATGTACATGTATAGTACGTGTATGTGATCATGTATGTATATACAAGTACGTATGTGATCATGTATAGTATGTATGTGATCATGAATGTATGTACGTATGTACATGTTCATGTATGTATGTATGTGATCATGAATGTATGTACAACATGTATAGTATGTATGTACATCATGTACATGTATAGTACATATGTGATCATGTATGTATGTACATGTACATATGTGTTCATGTATGTATATACACATGTATGTATGTACACCATGTATAATATGTATGTGATCATGTATGTAATATGTATGTGTGTACATATGTGATCATCGGATTCGTTTAAAGCCCAACTAAATCCATTAAAGCCCAACCGGATTCGTTTAAAGGCCAAATGGGTACGTTAAAGCCCAACTGGATTCATTAAAGCCCAATTGTGTACGTTGAAGCCCAATTGGATACGTTAAAGCCCAATTGGGAACGTTAAAGCCCCACTGAATCCATTAAAGCCCAACTGGTAACGTTAAAGCCCAACTAAATCCATTAAAGCCCAACCAGATCCATTAACGCCCAACCGGATTCGTTTAAAGCCCAACCGGGTACGTTAAAACCTAACTGATCACATTTGGTCCCTGATCTAACCGGATTCGTTTAAAGCCCAGTTACTTCAGGGGTATTTTAGTCAATTTATATACAATTTGATAAATTAATTAATAATTTTAAATATAATTTGATAAACTAATTAATTAATAATTTATTTATTAATTTTAATATTAAATAATATATTAATTAATAATTTATTTAATAATTATAGTTTTAAATATAATTTTAATTTAAAAATAATTTATTTAATAAAAAACAATTATCCGTCGGAAATCCGTCGGTAAATACCGACGAAAATTCCGTCGGAAATCCGTCGGTGAATGTACGAAAATTCTTTAAAAAAATAGCGGGCTGAAAGCCCTAATTTTATCAGTTCCCTCTCTAGTCTCTCACTCTCGTCTCTGTCTCCCTCTCGTCTCTGTCTCCCTCTCGTCTCTCACTCTCGTCTCCCTCTCACTCTCGTCTCCCTCTCACTCTCGATCACTCTCACTCTCGTCTCCCTCTCACTCTCGTTTCACTGTCGACAGGTGTCGACCTCCACACCGGCGACCTCACCTCCACCGGCGACCCCCATCCCCTCCGGCGACGGCCATCCCCTCCGGCGACCTCCTAATTTGGGTATGAATTTGTGTGTGTATGTTTGTTTGTGTATGAATATATGTGTTTCAACAACTTATATATCAATTTCTATTTAAACCCATATATATCTTTATATCTTGATTTGTGTGTGTATGTATGAATCTGTGTGTGTGTGTGTGTTTGTTTGTGTATGCATATATGTGTTTCAACAACTTATATATCAATTTCTATTTAAACCCATATCTTTATATCTTTATTTATGTGTGTGTGTATGTATGAATCTCTGTGTGTGTGTATGTAATGAATATGTTGTGTTTTTTGTTAATGAATCTGTGTTTTTGTGTGTGTAGATTGAAATTGAGTGAAATTTGGTGCCGCTTCAGAGACATACACATACACACGATCTACTCCTGTCTTCTTGACGTGATTTAAGGTACCAAAATAATTTTAGACGCTATTCCTTAATTAATTTATGTTGTCATTTAATAGGAAAATTTGAGTATAGTAGTAATGGAATTATTTGATATTTGTTATGCTTGTAAACCCAAACCTTTTCGTTACGTTTGTTTCTCGTTATGTCTGTTTTTGGGATATATGACAACTATGGATAATTATAATTATGAGAGTTTATTGTAGATTGAAATTGATATGAGTATATTGTAGATTGAAATTGATATGGGTATATATTGTAGATTGAAATTGATATGAGTTCTTTTAGCTTATGAAAACCATTGTTATGAGCACGAATATATCAAATGTTTTGGTATGATTTGGTTTGATAAACTTGTGATATTAATTAGTTGGGTTGTCATTTATTGGACAAACATTAGGTTGATAAATGGAGACATTTGGTATGATTTAGGATTTGATTATACTTGATTTTATTTATTTATTTTAGTTGGGTTGCCAATTGTTGGGCAAACATTAGGTTGATATATGAAAATATTCATTTTATAGCCGTTATGCTGCCAAAATTTTAAAAAACATATGTTTGACTTTCCAATAGTCAAACCATTACACTTAGAGTTTTAGAGTCATCCAAAACTCCTCTAAACCAATGGTTTGACTTTCAAGAAGACAAACCATTATACATGTATTGTTCAATAGACTTCTAACTTCATTGACACCTACGGTTTGACTTTTAAATAGTCAAACCATTACACGTAGGTTTTTTAAACTTTCCAAAACACCTTTCTTTGATTGTAACCTACGTTTTGACTTTCCAATAGTCAAACCATTACACGTAGTGTTCAATAAGTTTCACCATGGCGGGCACATGGTGAAACTTATTACCATAATGAAGGGCATCAAGACGTGGGTCAATCTTCTACTCCGGTAGTAGATCATAATGAAGGTTATGTTGAAATGGTGAACGATCACATGATACATGATGGCATGACATGGGAAGAAGAAACCCCTAATCCTTCTGCCCAAGGATTTTATGACATGTTACAAGCTGCTGTCGAGACACTATGGGACGGGTATCGATGTGTTGGATGATGATAACGTGTATTACACACCCTATCCTTCAGGAAGTAAGGATTTAAAGGACTGGTGGGCAGTTGTGAAGACCAAAGCCCGTGGAATATATGAAGTTGCAGAAAGGGCTATCGATGTGTTGGATGATGATAACGTAGATGGAGAACCGTTCTTTCAAACCAACGAACGGGTAACTCATCATACAAGCAACTGGGTAAATGAGGACCTCGCTCTCGTCCCTCTTGTCACCGGGGAGCTCAACTTAGTCGCCACAAATGACGAAGCTAGCGAGGAAGATGCATCAGATCACGAAGCTAGCGACGAGGAAGAAGAATTTGAAGATATGGATGATGATGAAGATAACGAAGACGAACTTATGTTATCTGATCACTCATCTGATAACTAGTGTGTCTTTCATATGTAGACATTTTCGTGTTAAACATTCTCTATTTTCGTGTTAAACATTCTCTATTTTTGGGTCTTATGATTTATGTACACTTATATCATTTTGTGTTAACCATTCTCTATTTTTAGATGTCTGGACACCCTTTTAGGGGTAGTAGGAGTGGTAGGGGTAGGGGCAGTAGCAGCTCCATTGGGTGTGGTGACCCCCAGGCCGATGAGTTCACCGGCGACGGCCTAGATCAGATCCAGTCTGATGACAGAGCAGCGGGCTCGAGGGTTAGAGGCCCGAATGTGGCATCACAGACGCCCCAGCCTAGTCAGCGACCGCCACTTTTGTTGTCTGATGCGGGCGGGTAAGTAGATGTGATCTATTATTTATTCTAGTACATAATAAACCGATCCTAATGTTTTTTATGTTGTATATTTTACAATTGTGAAGGTTTAAGGACAAGTCGGCAGTCCGGAGGGCCATTGCCGTCTTTAAGTCCATGTTTGATGGTCCTTGGGCTCATTTTAAGGATGTCCCTAATGAGCACTATGCACGGTTGCTGGATCGATTTTGGGTAGGTATTTTACTCTATTTAACTTATTGAGTGGATTTATGTTTACTTAATCCAAACAATGTGTTTGCAGTTGTATTATAGTTGGCCTCCTGAGATGGACGCCGATGTATTAGCTGCATATCGACGTCACCTACATAATAGGTACTCCGATATGATGAGAGATGCACGTGTCTTCGCCGAGGAAAGGTCTTTAGCCATTGATGGTGTCCAGTTCGACGGACAAGACTACAGGATTCTTGCGCCACACCCTCCAGAGTGGATCCGGAGTGAGTTTTGGGTCCAGATGATTGAGCAGGTTTGTTTTGTTTTGAATACTTGTATCTGCTTGTACTAGGATTTATATTGATTTATGTCTTCTTTTTAACAGGTATGGAACACCGACGCGTTCCGGCGTGTAGTTTCGGCCAATACAGCCAATCGGGACACCGAGTATGAGGGGATGACATCCAGACACTATACTGGATCTATTAGTATCCCTATGCATCGGGACCGCTTGGTAATTTATCATACACTAGACTAAATGTATATAATTGATGAATATATGTACTATATACATGATTTTATTACCTACTAACAATTTAAGCTGTGTATTGTAGAGGGTTGCATGGGGCCGTGAGCCTACCAGCGACGAGGTTTGGGAGGCTACACACTGCACCAACAGGAAGCTTGTTCCGGGTGCGACTGGTCCGAGCACGGATCCTCCGATCTACGTTTATCCAAAGGCGGCTCATATGATGGTAAGTCCAATTATACATGACTATATATTTGTTTGTTTTATAAGATAGATAGAAATTATAGCAAACTTAGTTTGGGCTGCCAATTGTTGGGCAGAATATAGGATTGTTTTGATAAAAGCAGGTCATGGATATATGTTCAAATCACAGTTGAAATGTTGCCGAATTTTCTATAGGTTAGTTGACTTGACAATGTCTAATTTGGTAAACTGTAGGATGCCTACCATCAGAATAGGGAGGAGGAGTACCCGGACTTACCTCCCGGCACTGTACCTCCCAATGACGCCGAGTTGTGGGAGCGTAGTGTCGGAGGACGGCGTAAGGGTCGTCTTTTTGGATGGGGGACCAGTCAGGATCCCTATTATGCTATGACCGGTGATTCAGGTGCCAGTTCGAGCGGGAGCACGCGCGGCCGTCGCGATGAGGAGGTATGCTTGTCAAATGCTGTTTAACATTGTTAATCATATGTTTGTTAAATGTTGTCTGACATTGTTCTATATATGTTTGTCAAATGTTGAATTTCGGTTGGAGGAGTTGAGGCAGAGGTTAGAGAGAGAGGAAACTGAGAGGATCCAGTTGCAGGAGCGACTACATAGAGAAGAAGCAGAGAGGATCCAGTTGCAGGAGCGACTACAGAGAGAAGAAGCAGAGAGGATCGGGATTCAGGAGCGAATGGATAGAGATGAAGTAGAGAAGAGACAGATGCGGGAACGAATGGCTCAGTTTGACGCGTTCATGATCAAGTTTAACAGTCAACGCCCCTTTCCCCCCTTTCCCCCTCCGTAGGATTATGTTTATGTATTTATAGATATTTTGTACACTTTAAGAATTAGTAATATTTAAAAATTGGCAGGTTTTGTATGGGATAAAAAACTGGAAAATTTTAATTTTTAATTATTTTTTTAAAAAAAAAATTTAAATTACCGACAGATTATCCGTCGGTAATCCGTCGGAAATTATTTTTTAATTTAATTTTTATTTAATAAATATCCTTCGGAAATCCGTCGCTAAATTCGTCGGAAAGAATCCGTTGGAAATAATCCGTCGGTAATCCGTCGCTAAAGGAAGACCGTCGGTGATCCGTCGGAAATAACCTCGCCGTCGGTAACCGTCGGAGATCCGTCGGAAAACATAACCGTCGGTGATTTGAACGCCGACCACCTCTTTACCGACGGCTATGTACCGACGGATCACCAACGGATTTCCATTTTACCGACGGATCACCGACGGATTCATCCGTCGGTGATAAGCCTCTGTTTTGTAGTGATTGTTGTTCAGGACCTGAAGTAGGCCAGGTTACTTTATATTCTGATGGGCCTTTCATAATGTTGGTTTATTTGTTTTGCTTCTGTATCTGTTTTCTATCATGCTTCATATTGTTTAAAGGTCATTCAGCTTCAAGCTTATCAGAGAAAGAATGTCTCCAACTATATTACTCGGGTAATCTCTTTTGATAATTCAAGTTTATGTCCCTATTACACTTAATGTTGAAGAGACCATATATATGTTAGTGGTTTTGAGTATCAAGTTTCACTTGATACTACCAGTAACAAAGGATATGCATCATGGGTGATGTTGATGAGACCATACATATATGTTGTATGATGTTGTTTGTTGGTGCAGGCGGGCTTAGTGAAGAAGGATCATATCAAGAGTCATGGTTTCTAAGATGGTATTAGTTAATTAGAATGGTTATGTTTGGTTTGTGATTTAAGTTGTGTTTATTAGTTGTAGTTGTGATTTTGTTTTGTTTTGTTCTCTTTAAAATTAGAAATATTTAAATATCCTTGAGGCTTTGTGATTTTTCTGGGGAGGGATCTGATTACATGTTAAATAAACGAATGACAACCACCAAAGTTTAATGGTGTATATGTAATATATGGTCCTAAGTTATCAATATGTTTGCATTCTTATCACCACAATGCCTTGGACCTCCTAAATGTTCTATTTGGTTCGTAAGAATTCTTTTTTGTAATCCATTGGTTATCTAACATAATCTGTTTTATATTGTTGGAATGTCTAATAATTTGGTGGATGGGGTATATGGGTTGTTTTCCACACACTTAAGGAAGAAAATTATTTCCCTCTTAGATTTTACCATTTAAGAGATGCTTAAAAACTCTCAAATTTGATGGTCAAAAATGTTAATAGGGTGAGAGTGGTGAAACTTGTTCGCAATCTCTCACTGTGTAAACATTTAGTATAAAAAGCCCCGTAACATTCTAGATTTATAGATGTAACACTCTAAAATTTTGCGGAAAATAAAATTCGAAAATTCGGCAATATAACATTTGAAAATAGAATAATTCCATCACCCTAACTAGGGGATAATTGAAACCTGTGAAAATAGGGTAAATCATTTCAAAACCCAAGAGTATCATCCCAAACGGGGTTTAGTGTGGTAATTACAACCCAATAGATGAAGCATACGACGACAACCTACTAATCTACAATAAGAAACTAGATTATGGTCGGGTGTCACTATACTTCCAAAATGTGTATCTTCAAAATAGTCTGTATGTTGGTCACTACGTATCTTCCAAAAAGACCACTCACGACACCAAGGTCGTTCCCTCAATCCCGATGCGCCCGACCGCTAGGATAGCCTGTCAAACATGACAATAAGAACAAGCGTTAGGCTAAAGCCTAGTGAGGATAAATCAAACAAGGATTAAATAACTAAACCCATTCGAAGTCTCGCGGAGTATATAGCCATGAGCTAAAATCAATAAACCAAATAAACCATTAGTGATTAGATACAATACAAAAACACCAATCACATATTGAGCTCAACTTCTCTAAGTCTATTGCTCGAAAACATCAAGTCAACCCCTCTAGGTCTATTCTTGAGAGTTCCAAAACGGGGAACTCTAGCACAAGGGAATTACACCTTACTGCCCATGAGACGCTGCCCGACCGTATAGGTCCACGCCTTACTTATCATGGTGACTCGATGCCTATTCCGTGCTAAATGGTGAATCCCAATGTCCAAAGCGGGGACATAGGGACACCATGCCTATGGATCCATTGCACTAAAACTAAATACCAACAACTAGCATATACAATGTTCATATAAAACACATATATATAAAATCATGTATAAAGGATTACCGACATATAAAACTTAGCATCCATTATCCAATGAGTTTTAATTAATAACAACCCATCCTTATGACATAATGTTATGTTCTACATATAAACACAAAATTAGGGTTATTTCACCCAATAACTGTTTTTCTCCAAAAGAACCCAACATTTTCCTTGGATGCACCAACACTCAAGAAATCCAAAGATGTTTATCAAAGGAGTGAATAACAAAGTAACCTCTCTTTTAAACTTGAAATACTCTTCTCACCTTTTGCACTTGAGTTAGTAAAACCCTAATATTTCCAAAATCTACATTTAGGTCTTAAAAGCATGAAAGATCAAAATGCAAGAGATATACACTTATATTAAAGTTAGGAGAAGAGAAATGAACTCACCTTGCAAGGATTATACAAAACCCTAGATGTAGGTATTCTAGAGGAAGGAAGAAGAACCCTTGAACTTGAAGCACCAAGCCCTAAATCACAACTACCACCTAGAATCAAAACCGAAAACCATAAATAAACATCCCTTCCAAGAGGCATTAAATGAGGGGAGGTGAAAACCCTACCTTATGTTCTTCAAAAATCGCCCACAAAGATCTTCCAACAAAACTAAATGAGTTAAAAACAGGTTGGTGAGCATTTAAGGGCCTGGAGCCCGTCGGCGACCTTGCCCCGCGACTATGACACTGTCATAGTCGCTTGGTCACAATCGACCGCGCCCAAGGAGTCTCGGTACCATCCGGGCGACCATGCCACGCGACATTGACACATGTCATAGTCGTCGTCCTCACCCCACCCACGGTACGTCCCTCGCGACTTTACCCGGCGATAATGACCTTTGTCACAGTCGCGGGCATTGTCGCCTAGACTTGCCAAAGTCCGTTTTTCTCCCCAAAACAAACCTGTAAACGAATGCCGCTTTCGCTAAGTTCGATAACAACATTTAAGATCAATTTAGCGACGTACCGGAATTACAGGTGTTACAATAGAAACATTAGAACTTGTGCTTTTGGAACTCTTTGAATAAACATGTAGGTAATTACTCGATCATGGAAGCTCTAATATGTACTTATCTACTTTGATTCTATCATGGAAGCTCTATTTGTACTCGATCATTTATACATGCGTTATAGTGTAACAAACTTTCAAGTTAAATATAAATATAAAAACATCAATTCCAAAAAATGGTTTTAATATGAGAAACAAAGCAAAGGCGTTATGGAGATTATAATTGGTTGGATTGAAGAATTGTCATTTTTGGTTAAGTGCAGTCCGTTATCAAGCAAATCAGTAATCATAACATTTTTTTTGTATACATCAATCAAACATTGTTATCATTTAAAGATTTTACATATACTGCTTAATCATGTAAACCATGGAGTCGTTGATCATTGACAATGGTAATTTTTAGACTCATGTAGTTACCTTTTCTTTTCTTACAATTTAAAACCACAACAATTCCTCAAAACATTTACATCCCGTTGCAACGCTCGTGTACATAACTAGTGTTTTATTAAATGTTTAAAAGCTAAAACAAAATATTACGATTTACAAGTGAACACCGGGGAAAAAAACATAAATGTGTGGCGGGAATTGGGCCCAGGCACACCCTGGGATTGTTCAAAATCGTCGTTCGTCCCTTGTTCTACAGTCGTGCTAATAAGAAAGAAGACCCGGAACAGAACCCTTGCCAGTCGCTCCTCTACTCACCGGCGGCCTGCCCCCTATTTTTCTGCTGCTCTGCTCACGGCCTCACCTCTCGAACTTGGTAAGTCGATATTTTAGGGTTCTGGTTCAGTTGACATTGTTTGAAAAGTGAAATATGCTCCTTAGCTTCTGTTATGATGATTGCTCCTGTCTGTAGTTCTGTTAAATGTTTGGATTATTGGATAAGGATATTTGAGTTTGATATTTCAAATATTTAACTTATTTAGCTTTTGTTATGCTCAAATGCTCCTGCTTTCTGTTAAGACTATTTGGTGATTTGTTTCAAAGTGTTTTGAAGTATTGAATGTTTCTGTTGTGGTGAAATGCTTCTGCCTTCTAATTGAAAACCTTAAAGTTAGGATATTTGTTTCAAAGTGTGAACCATTGAATGCTTGATTCTTGAAGTTGAATCTTAATGCTTCTGTCAAATATTGTTGGAATATTTGACAATCTTTACAATTTTCAAATTGTTGGGATATCTACAATCGATAATGTCGTGAAATTGTTGGGACTTTTGTACTGTATTTACTTTTGGATTCAACATTATTATCAATGTAATATCTTTAAATGATCAATTTTTTGGTTTATTTAAGAGGATCCCACGAGAAAAGCCGAAATTATGAACGTTTCCACCGAGATCAAGATGCGTCTTCTTCAACGTTTCACCTCTTTCAATCAGCTCAAACATGTGCATGCTCGCCTCCTTCGTTTCGATCTCCTCAATGACAATTACCTCCTCAATATGCTTCTACGGTCCAGCTTCAATTTCGGTGGCAACACAAATTATTCTCAACTCCTTTTCGCTCAAACCCAGCAACCCAATATTTATGTCTGGAATACCTTCATCCGTGGCCTTGTTTCCCATGATCACTTCCATGAATCCATCAGATGGTTTTATTCAATGCGTCAAATGGGGTTCTTACCCAACCACTTCACTTTCCCTTTCGTCTTGAAAGCATGCACCAGGGTATTGGATTTGAGATTGGGAGTGGAGCTGCATACAGTCATGGTGAAAGTGGGTTACGATTGGGATGTCTTCGTTAAGACCGGGTTGGTTTGCTTTTATGCAAAATGCGGTTGTTTGGATGATGCATGGAAGGTGTTTGATGATATTCCTGAGAAGAATGCTGTTTCATCGACCGCTATTATTAGTGGGTATATTGAGGCAGGCATGTTCATGGAAGCTATTGATATATTTAAGAGGTTATTGGTAATGAATTTGAGGCCTGATAGTTTTATCCTTGTGAGGATCTTGTCAGCTTGTTCTCAGTTAGGGGATTTGAGAACCGTAGAGTGGTTAGATAGATGCATAACCAATCTTGGCATAGGGAGGAATATCTTTCTGGGCACTGCGTTAGTGGATACATATGCAAAATGTGGAAGCATGGAGAGAGCTCTTGCGACGTTTGATCAGATGCTTGAAAAGGATGCAGTTACTTGGGGTGCTATGATACAGGGCTATGCTTCGAATGGGAAACCAAAAGAAGCTTTGGACATCTTCTACAGAATGAAGAGTGAAAACCTAAAACCTGATTGCTATACCATAGTCGGAGTTCTTTCTGCTTGTTCAAGCCTGGGTGCTCTTGAATTGGGGGAGTGGGCACGTGGCTTAGTTGATAAAAACGAGTTCTTGTATAACCCTGTCGTGGGTACAGCACTGATTGATATGTATGCAAAATGTGGAAAAATCGGTCATGCTTGGAGAGTATTTAAAGAGATGAAGGAGAAGGATCTTATTGTTTGGAATGCAACCATAGCCGGTCTTGGGATGAGTGGTCATGCCAAACTTGTGTTTGGTCTTTTCGGTCAACTAGAGAAATTAGGGATGCACCCTGATGGTAAGACCTTCATGGGTGTGCTCTGTGGGTGTACCCATGCAGGTCTTGTTGATGATGGTCGGCGGTACTTCAATAGTATGAAGCATGTCTTCTCATTAACTCCTTCAATTGAACATTATGGGTGCATGGTAGATCTCTTTGGCCGAGCTGGCATATTAAATGAAGCTCAACTTTTGATCAAAGGTATGCCTATGGAGCCTAATGCGATTGTTTGGGGAGCTCTGTTGAGTGGATGTAGATTACATCGGGATACCCAATTAGCTGAATATGTTTTGAAGAGGTTAATTGAATTAGAACCCTGGAATTCTGGAAACTATGTACTCTTATCTAATATATTCTCAGCTAACCATAAATGGGAAGAAGCAGTAAATATAAGGTCCACAATGAGTCATAGAGGTATTCAAAAGATACCAGGATGTTGTTGGATAGAAGTCAATGGCGTAGTTCACGAGTTCCTTGTTGGAGACAAATCTCATCCAATGTCAGAAAGAATTTATACTAAGCTTAGCGAACTGACCAACAAATCGAAACAAATGGGCTATGTGCCAACAACAGAGTTTGTGCTATTTGATGTTGAGGATGAGGAGAAAGAGCATTTCCTGGGTTGTCACAGTGAGAAGTTAGCTATTGCATTTGGTCTAATCAGCACCAAATCCAGTGACGTTATTCGAGTAGTAAAAAATATTCGCATCTGTGGTGACTGCCACGTGGCCATTAAGCTCTTCTCGAAAATTACAGGTAGAGAGATAGTTTTACGTGATAATAATCGTTTCCATTCCTTTATAGGTGGCTCCTGTTCGTGTGGTGATTACTGGTGACATAAGGATCACTAGTGTCAAAACTGTGTCGAAATAGAGGTAAATGTATTATGACCTTCACAAGTATCTTCTTCATATTACTAATTTACTATATACTTACACAAACTTGTATCTAATCTCGATAAAGATGCACACTCATGTGCTTGTAATACTCGTATATAAGATTTTTTTCAACTTTTTGGTTGGCAAGTAAAGCAAGAACCAAATTTGGTCAACTACCAATGCCATCTTTACATACACTCACCCACCCACTTCAATCACACACAAACTAGTAAATTACATGAAAAAATGAGATATGGTTCAACATTTTGCCTGCATCCACTCTCTTTCCTAGCAGTTTGTTATTCTTATGAATTCATGTAGTGAATGCATGGAAAGAAGATTGGCTCATATTATAGGAGGAAAATCATATAGAAAATGGATAAGTCCAATGCTCGTCGTAATTGTGGTAACTATGAAACCAAATGAGGCTTCTTATCCAATAATCATGCACTTGGAGACTGATTTGGTAACCAAGAAATCATGCTGTTCATCCATATATACCCCAGAAAATAAAGAACACCACCACTTAGCAGTGACAACTGCATCTCATAGCTAGGCATGGAGGCCACATGACACAACCTTGGTTTTTCAGCACAACACTTCCGGTGATGTTATATATCCAAATAAAGCCTCATATTCAGTACTACTCTAACATATGCAACTACCCCTGAGGCTTGATGTGGGGTTGATACCATTGTTATAAGATAGATATAACGGATTTATGCTTATTAAAGTTGGATTGGGATGATAGAACAAGTTTCTTAGTTTGAAATTTTTCTCTTGGCTTGGCCCAAATATGTATATGTTTATATCATTCTCAGAATGCTTTTGAACCTTATTTGTACAAGATCAGTGGCCTCTCTCACCTGCACAATTGCACACTCAGTACAAGCTGTATTCAAGGAATTTCTCAAGTTAGTTTCATATTTCTTCTTGGAGAGGCAGAATTTTCATATCATTGTGGATCCACAGTAAGTAATCTAACATCAGAATCTTGTATCTCCAATTGATTTCTGTCTCATATAGGTGGGAAAAAAAATAGCTTCAGTGATGTATCTATAACACATGTATTCATTCAAATTTCCTACCATTGTTTTTGTATGTATTTATATGTATGAAAATCGTTTAAAAAAATAAAAATATTTTTTAATTAAATTATTCAAAGATATACTTTATTTGTGTTATTTATAACTATTATATGACATATAAAATCATCAAACAACTTTTATGGAAATTTGTCCAGTCCTGTCCTATCCAATCCTAGTTGTACCAAACACAAGACAGACATTTGTCTTGTCCCGTCCAGTCCTGTCCTAGCATCTTGTTCTGTCATGTCCAGTCCCGTCCTGCGTACCAAACGATACCTAAATAACCAAGTTGGACCAACTGTTATAAATTATATTGGATTCTTTTGCCTTTCATTTTCTCAAAACAATGCAGAAAGGCCTTGTCCAAACTTGGGATCTACTGTTGGGTGGTGAAGACTCTGATAGGTACAGAATTGATGGAAACAAAGGTTGGCAAAATTTTATTAGAAATAAAGGATAGTGGCCCGATTCGAGAGGGGCAAGGTCTCCGATTACAAGAACAAGTAAATCAAAGGATAATTTCTCAATCCAAACATGAAAAACTAACCACTTATTTATACTAATCAAATACTAGAATTATGGGCATGAATTAAGGGTTGGACCCTAAATTACCGCATAATCATTTATTAAATTGATTGCCAATCATTTATTAAATTGATTGACTAAAATCATGCAATAATTTGACCGAGAGGATTCAACCAGCTTCCAAAGATAGAATATAATTGTCCCTCTTTTTCAGCTGTGACTCTATCTTTCCTTCTTGAGTACATTTTCAATGGTGGGTCTTTATCATTACTTCCCTCCCGGTAAAACGTCTTGTCCTCAAGACGAAATGTAGGGAATTTCTCAGCCATTAGATCGTAGGTTTCCCATGTTGCCTCTTCTACAGGCCGATTACACCATGAAATCAACAATTCGAGGACAGGTTGGCCCGCTTCATAGACCCATCGATGAGTGATGACCGAGTTAGGTTGTAAATCAATTTCCCAGTCTTTGGTGATGGGTAATGGGATAACCGGTATCGAAGAAAAAGAGCCATGGGCAGGTTTAAGCATCAAAATGTGAAATACCGGGTGGATTTGAGCTTCGGGTGGTAATTCCAACTCATAAGCAACTGGACCCACTGCTCTTTTAACACGATATGGTCCAAAAAATCTTGGAGACAGCTTCTCATAACGTCGCTTAGCCAAGGTCTTTTGGCGATACGGTTGAATTTTCAAGAAGACATAATCACCAGCCTGAAACGTAAGTTCCCGTCGCTTCTGATTTGCTTGGTTTCTCATTCTGTCTTGGGCCTTTTGGAGGTTTTGGCGGAGAAGCTTTATGATATCATCTCGATCAACTAACTGTTGTTCCAGCTCCGCGTTTTTTGTTTCGCCTGCCGCATAGGGGAACAGCGATGGGGGTTCTCGACCATACACAACAGAGAATGGAGTTGTGTCGGTGGCCGTGTGGTACCCCGTGTTATACGAATATTCGGCCCAAGGTAAGTACGCACTCCATTTGGTTGGTTGCTCACTAGCAAAGCAACGTAAGTAAGCTTCTAAGCAGCGATTTAGAACTTCGGTTTAGCCATCCGTTTGAGGGTGGTAGCTTGTACTCGGCTTCAATTTTGTCTGACTTAATCGGAACAATTCTTGCCAAAAGTTGCTGAGGAAGACAGCATCTCGATCAGACACGATGGATCGGGGAAAGCCATACAACCTGACTATTTCCTTACAAAAAACCGCTGCTACTCCTTTAGTTGTATAGGGATGGGATAAGCAAATAAAGTGAGCATATTTGCTTAAACGACCCACGACAACTAAAATAGTATCAAAACGACTAGATGGCGGCAGTCCAACGATAAAATCCATGGAAACGTCTTCCCAAATCCGATTGGGAATGGGTAGGGGCTGAAGTAATCCTGCTGGAGCCAACGTCTGATACTTTTGTTGTTGACAGATTATACATTGCTGGACGAATTCCCTGACATCTTGTTTCATCTTTGGCCAATAGTAACGAGAAGAGAGTCTTCTGTAGGTTTTTAAAAAACCTCCATGACCACCGATTGGAGTGTCATGTGCTTCTTGTAATAGCTTGAGTTTGAGATTGTGTATCCCCGGGATCACCATCCGTCCATGATGGAACAAAAGTTGATCCGCCAACGAGAAATCAGGGACGGATGAAGGGTCTGCTTGCAACTTCGTGATCAGTTCGCTAGTGAAAGATTCAGTTTGCAATCCTGCCTTGATATCAGTCACCTCAACACAATAAGGGATGATAAGCGCTAATAATTCTCCCGAGTGGGGTCGGCGAGACAGGGCGTCTGTCCCCTTATTCTCTTTCCCAACCTTATGAATAATTGAAAAATCATAAGGCATGAGTTTTAGCAAAAGCCTTTGCTGCTCTGTAGTGGTGATGCGTTGTTCTAATAAGAACTTAAGGGTATAGTGATCGGTGCGAATGAGAAAATGTCGGCCAAGCAAGTAATGGCTCCATTTTTGGACCGCGAGGACTAACGCCAACAACTCCCTGTCGTAAGCCGATTTAAAGCGGTTAGATGGAGAGAATCCTTTACTGAAATAAGCCACGGGATGGTCCTCTTGTGATAGTATCGCCCCAACCCCATCTGATGATGCATCACACTCTATAACAAATGGTTTAGAGAAATCTGGTAACCTCAAAACAGGTGTAGTCAGCAGCGCCTGTTTTAGGTCATTAAAGGCCTTAAGGGCTGCCTCCGACCAAAGGAACCCGTCCTTCTTGGTCAATGCAGTAAGTGGACGGGCTATAAGTCCATAATTTCGGACAAAACGCCTATAATAGCCGGTTAACCCAAGGAAACCTCTCACTTCTTTTACTGTTGATGGAATGGGCCACGACTTTACTGCTGAAATCTTTTCTTCCTCCACACTAACTTCTTCCGAGCTGATTACATGTCCCAGAAACACGACTTGTTCTTGTCCAAAACAACACTTCGATAATTTGGCAAAGAATCGGTTGTCATGCAACAATTTCAAGACCTATTCCAGGTGAGACTTGTGTTGCTCCATGCTTGAGCTATAAATCAAAATGTCATCAAAGAACACAAGTATAAAACGCCGTAAATAAGGGCGAAATAAATAGTTCATAACAGCCTGAAATGCGGAAGGAGCGTTAGTTAAGCCGAACGGCATAACCTTAAACTCATAATGACCCGAATGGGTACGGAAAGCTGTCTTTTCAATATCCGGGGCTATCACTCGGATTTGATAATAACCCGACCGCAAATCGAGTTTTGAGAACACCGTAGCTCCATACAATTCATCAAGTAACTCGTCAATGTTAGGTATCGGGTATTTATCAGCGATAGTTATCTTGTTAAGAGCCCGATAATCGACACACATTCGCCACGTATTGTCCTTCTTCTTCACTAGTAAAACCGGGCTTGAGAAAGGATTTGTGCTCGGTTGTATAAAGCCGGCTGCCATCAATTGTTCCACCTGTTTTTCTATCTCAGCTTTTTGGGAGTGAGGGTAACGGTAAGGGCGGATATTGGGTGGGGTTGAGTTTGGCAAGAGCGGGATTGAATGATCTTGGGATCTAACAGGGGGTAAGTCTTGAGGTTCTTCAAAAACAACCATGTATGGTGTAACAATAGGCTGAAGTGGGGCTGGTATACATGGCGGAATTTCTGGATCAATGGCTAGGTGTTGAAAACTAGACGATCTTTGAGGACCGGATGCGATGCCCTGTAGTTGGTACCGCTTCCCATCTATTAAGAAGATCATGAACAGTTCTTTCCAGTTAGCTTGAACCGTATTTAAGGTGGCTAACCATTGAATACCCAGAACTAGATCAGCTCCACCAAGAGAAAAAGGATGGAAATCTTGAGTGATCTCGAGGTCATTAATCTGCAGAGAAAGATTTTTGCAGATTTGGCCACATCGAATTACATCCCCATTACCAATTTGGACACCGAAAGGCGCTACCACTTGAGGAACCAACTTAAGTTCATTCACGAAGACATCAGAGATGAAATTGTGTGTAGAGCCACCATCGACTAAAATTAAAACTTTAGTAGAATGAAGCATACCTTGGACCTTCATTGTGGTCGGATGTGACGTCCCCAGAATGGCATGTAAACTGATTTCAGCAGTTTCTTCCTGGTCATTATCGAGGCTGGTTAGATCTGTTGTAGGTGATTCTTCAACATCCTCATCAGCTTCAAAAACCTTGAGAGTACCGGTTTTGCAACGATGACCCGGTCCATATTTATCGCCACATCTGAAACATTCACCTTTTAGGAATCGGTTTTGTTTCTCTGCTTCGGAAATTCGGGAAGTATTTCTTGGTTGGGTTGAGGTTTGGGCTGGGGTGAAGGTTGTTGGTTTGGGATTTGGCGGGGAGGGATTCGAATTTGGGGTCCAAGAAGTACTTTTTCCGGTTCGGTGGGGGGTAAGTTTGGATTCAAACTCTAGAGCCAGACTCATGGCACTATATACCGTACGGGGCTTGTGAATTCGTACATCGGATTTTAATTCATCTTTGAGGCCGTTTAGGAATACCCCTAAAAGACAATGATCGGGCCAATTTGAAACCCGAGAGGATCTCTTGACGAACTCCTGCCGATATTCTTGTACCGAACCAGTTTGTTTAATGCTACAAAGGAACTCATCGGGGTTCTGAAACTCTGCTGGACCAAAGTTTCTGGTAAACACTTGGACTAATTCTTCCCAAAAAGTGATTGGATGATCGCCAGAGAGCCATGAATAGAGGTCCAAGGCATCCCCTTCTAAATGCATTGAAGCTATCTCAACCTTCTCTTCATCTGGTATTTGATAATACCTGAAATATTTTTCTGCTTTCAGCAGCCACCCGCACGGGTCTCCGCTGCTAAAATTTGGGAAATCAATTTTGTTATAGAGTCTATGTGGCTGTCGACCCTTCCAAGGACTGTCCCCCTCGTCATTCTTGCTGCTTCTGGATAGTTCTCCTTCCTTCAGAGCTGCTATATCTTTCTTCATCGTTTCAATTGACTCCAATTTCGCGACTATGGATGCCAATTGAGCGGCGATGGGATCGGGTGGATTGTTGCTGTCGCTATTCCGGGTTTGCACCATTTCGAGTTCCCGGCAATGGAACCATAGGTACAGAATTGATGGAAACAAAGGTTGGCAGAATTTTATTAGAAATAAAGGATAGTGGCCCGATTCGAGAGGGGCAAGGTCTCCGATTACAAGAACAAGTAAATCAAAGGATAATTTCTCAATCCAAACATGAAAAACTAACCACTTATTTATACTAATCAAATACTAGAATTATGGGCATGAATTAAGGGTTGGACCCTAAATTACTGCATAATCATTTATTAAATTGATTGCCAATCATTTATTAAATTGATTGACTAAAATCATGCAATAAGCCAGCTTCCAAAGATAGAATATAATTGTCCCTCTTTTTCAGCTGTGACTCTATCTTTCCTTCTTGAGTACACTTTCAATGGTGGGTCTTTATCAGACTCCCCTATACCTCCATGTTTAGAATCCTGTAGCTTGACCCAATCTGCAAGCAGGCACTAGAGACGAAGAATCAGTCGCTACTCATTAGCATTAAAACACTCTGATTGAAAACTCTAGTCGTCTTGTTCAAATTTGTGATCTGTGATTGACGGTTGTAGACTAGAGATGGAGACAATTCTCAAGGTAAATACATCGTGCATCAGTCCTTAGACCTCCATGTTTAGCATCATTCAGCTTGGCTTTGCAAGGCAGGCCTTGGGATGAAGAACCAGTCATTCACAAGCATTAGAGCACTCTCATGGAGAACTACACAAGGGGACAATCATGCTGTGTCTCCTTCCACAGGATTCCTGATTCTAGCCTTTGTAGGTAGTAGTACAAATTTCCATTTGACTTGCAACAAATAATAATTGTTTTGAGATTGTACTCACATTAGAATTAATATGGTTATGGGTGTGGTGGCTTAGGTTCGAAATATGTTGCTATTAATCTTACATAGACCATTTTAAGAGAGGAGCTGTCACTATCCCTCACCAGAAGAAAAGTGGTGAGGGGTCTAACATCAGCCCAAGAATGTAATAATGTTATGCAATGGATTAGTGAAGATTTGCCTTTCAGAAACAATTTACTACTATGTAATACAGATAGCAGGCAGTCCCCTTTTGATACTGGAAGACTAAACAGAGATTCTGTAGCCTAACTACCTAGTGAGCTCATTCCCTATAGACATGTTTTTCATCCCCACAGATTTTGATTTGATTTAGGTCTGTCAGAATATTATTATTATTATTCAAAGTAAAATTAGAATGGTCATAGATATCCACTTGGTCCCAGAAAGACATTCTTTTAGGTGCCTTGTCGCCAGTGATGCACTGGCACTTTTTGGTGGCAGTCCATGACATCAAAGAATCTATTGCGTATTATCGCTGCGAATAGTTGGATATATCATTCTATTTCATATATGGATGTCAAGACACTGTAGATGCTGCAATTTATAAGGAACTTCTGGTGTCCACTCCTTACAAGCATCATCGTCATAAAGTTACGAAATGCATTTGGGATCACTTATACAAGGCTTAACATTATAAAGAAATAGCAGGATTCTTTGTATAGTGAATAATCCTGGACTTGGGTCTTTTTAGGATGGTGTCCCAATAAGCACTGCCAGCCTAATGACGTTTTAGAGCTGTTAAACTAGAATTTTATCTTCTGATGTGCAGTCATTTGATATTATGCTACAAGTCTAACAAAAGCTTGCATCCACTTCTGAAGGTTCGCTGCTGAGATTTTCCATGACTTGCATGAAGAAGTGATGGCAACTGCTGCTAGGGGCCATGGTCTACTGACACGTGTTCAGCAGCTTGAGTCGGAATTCCCTTCAATTGAAAGGGAATTTCTGTCCCAAACATGCCATTCAAAAATTTTCCCCAATTCAGGTCAAATATTTGCTCCTAGATTTTCTCACATGTCATATTGTCTTGCAGGTGCCACCTCATATATTGTTCTGCCGCCATTGCTACTGATATGATCATTTGATCCTTTAGGATGTGTGCTATCTTTTAATTCAAATATAATATTAGCCGCAAATAAGTTGATAAATGCAAATGCCATTTGTTCTAGTACATAATCATAAAAAAAAATTCTTCCGACAAATCAATGTTAAGGAACTCACCCATTATTTGGCACAACAACGGTGCTAAGCCAAATGGTGTGAAATCTTTTTCACAAAGAAAAAGGCCTTACTTCACACGACTAATTCCAGTGAGGATCTTAATTTATGCTACAGGTATTGATTGGCATCCTAACCGACAAACAGCGCATAATCTTATCACTACGGGAGATTTACCACGGTTTGTCATGGATTCTTATGAAGAATGTCGTGGTCCACCTCGATTATTTCTTCTAGACAAGTATGCTATCATTTCCGCTTTAAATATTTTGGCATGCCTCCTACAACTTGCAACAGTTACCAACTTATCTGGCTCAACAGATTTTATGTTGGTGGTGCCGGGGCATGCTTAAAACGCTACACTGATCCTTCAGTTTATAAAATGGAAGCATCATCATTTGAAATTGAAAGTGCTGAGACTCAAAAGGATAAAAAGGTCCGCAAGACGAAGGTGAGTTTGATGACGAGTCATTTCGCTTGCACTTGCGGGGGAATAGGAACTTGTTCATGATCCTCCTTGTTCTTTTATCTGTGTTATTATCCTGTACCACTTACATGCAATTATATGTATATATGTTTACATGATATTTACTGCATTATTGCCCCTCGTTAAATGCTCAGATAGCTTTGGTTTTGCTTCATTGCACACTTTGAATCTTTGAGGCACAAAAGTTTTATCTAGATTATGGATATGTTCAAAGCCTAATTTTTATTTCTCTTGTATTCTAGTAGTTTACCTCAGGTAAAGGTCCTTACTTTAGGTCAATTGAATTCTTCTCTGAGGCTTTCGATGTATTCTAAAATGCCTATTTTATTTTGTATTATCTACTGCTTAGGCAGGATCTAATTTCGAGAGTACTTAAAGATACCTAGTACAAATATATCAAGAATTTGTCGGCATATTTCTTGCATAACCAGCTTCCCAAAAACATATAGACTATAAAACATTTAAGATGAAACAATACTATGAAAGCCTCTGTCATTGAACCATTTTGAAGGATCCTAATTAATTTAATTGATCATCAATTCAATTAGAAAGAATTCTTTTTCTTTTATATTTCTTTTACTTTAATGAAGTATGTATTGACATTCATGGTTATTAAAAAAAAATTGGTTGATCTATCACGATTGTCCTGCTAATTTTAAATTACTATCAGTGTGTAGAACAGTGTCTGGTCTTCACAGAAACAACCACTCTACCCCTTGGGGTAGAGGCAAAGTCTGCATGCATCCTACCCCGCAGATCCTACCTCTATGTGGGATTTACTGGGTTAGTTTGGTTTGGTTTGTGTAGAACGGTCCAATTCCATAGGAAATGTTTGAGGCTAGCTATGCTGTTACTGAATAGGCTGGGTATTGAAAGCCTCATGAGGGTCTCATGAGTTTGGCTACAAAAATTTCCATGAATGTTGTCGATATTAATTTGGCTACAGAAATTTTCCATCCATACTCGGTTCATAATCATGTGTCTGAATAGCAAAATAGAAGTTCTGCTAAATGACATAATTATTACTGTGTGAGGCATTGGCAGTCAAATAATTTATTCGTTCAAAAATTAAATGCTGTATGTATCTCTTCTTTTTTGTATAAAACTCGTGCAATTTTGGAGAGGGATGTGGGTAAAGAAGAAAAAACACAGCTCTGCAGTTCTGCAATAGGCCATAAGTTTCATCCTAACCATCGGGTATCTATAACGGCATTGAGTAGTTGTGTACTTGTACAATACTATTTATAAGATTGTACATGACCATTTTCTTGGAACCGTATGCTTCAGCTAGCTTGTATTAGCAACACAACCAATCAACACCATGTGCATCCAGAACATTAGCCAGGGGTTGGATTCCAATTTTTGTTGCATGATGTAGTTACGCATGAGGTTTCCATCCAAGCATAGGAAGTGATGCTGTGTATATATTTACGTGACATTTTATTAGGAAAATTAGATAAGTTCTATTTCTGAAGTTGATCCTGCCAAGCCTAAAGTTATGGCTTCTAGAATGGTGACACTTAAAGTAAGTAGTTTGTGTTTTTTTGGTCAAAGTATCATGGCAACTCTATCCTTTCTACATTAGTCCTTGGCTGGCATGCCTATCTCTTATTTTCCTGGTTGATGCATTTCACCAAAATCACTGACTTTTTCGTATTTTAATATCTATCAATTGAACAAAAGAAAGGATCACGATGGAAAGGGGGAGAGACTCAAGAGGTTTCACATGTCAAGTAAGACATTAGTTTTAATATGTCTTCCATCCCATGGATCTATCCAGTTACACTGCTTAAAATAAGTCTGCCTATTTCAAGCTAAGTTGTTTGGAGTTGCAATGCAGACTCCATCAATTATTCCTGGAGGAGCGCGTGCAGAATGGTGCAATTGAACCTGCACGTCTTGTGAAACTGAAGAAAAGGCCCAACAAACTTCCATTTAACTTGGAAAGTGGAGAAAGTTACATGGACAAGTTGTTAAATTCTCCCCAGGATAAACTTGTCCATGAAGTACCTGTTTGGTTGTCAACTTTGATGTTGCCTTCCGATACCTCTAATGGATCAAGGCTTGAAATACCTGAGGATAGTATGGCGGGCCCAGCTTTAGGTTCGGCAGTGCAAAGTTCAAGTGTGGAGAAGATCGTCTGTGGGGATCCCGCAGATAGTCTCTCCAGGAAAGTAGCTGAAAGGAAGACTTCAGAACTGCCAACTTCAGCAGGCCTAAGCTTGGGAACAGGTATTGTCTCATCTACAATAGAGGAGGAAGTAGATGAGAAGCAAATAACAGTTGATGAGGAAATTAAAACAGATGGTCTTCAAAATGGTTACCTATCTGATGATGTTGCAAGCGAGACGGACAATTACATGGATGCTCTTGCTACAATGGAGTCACAACTTGAACCAGATGCTGAACTTAGAACCAAGCCTGATCCAAGCATAAATCAGGGAACATATTCTGATGCAAACATAGGTTAATTCCAATCTCAATTATCATATTCTCAATCGGTAGGGAACTCGATTGCATCAGATGACGGGAATAACTCGATTAGGAAGGGAGTAACTACATCTTTGTATTCTGATACTACAAGCACGTCGACTGAAAATACATCACCAGTTGGTATTGATTCGCCTCCTCAACCCTTTGCATGTACAGAAATTCCTTTTCATCCAAGAGTTCCACCTAAGCAAGTCTCCATTGCTGAAAAGATTATGGTTACCCAACATTCAGACCATAATATCACAAATGATGCATGCGTTGATGTGAGCAAAGTGCCAAATGGTAGTTCTGCAATTGATTCAGCTCTGCACGTGGAGCAAGTCAGAATTTTGGAAGAAGGTACATCAAAGGAAGCAGATTCGAATAAAGTCTCCTCAAACCATAATGAAACTCTTAGTAGTCCTAGAAAAAATGGAGAACATCAAATATATATGGAAGTTACCGTTGACTGTACATCTAAGCACCCAGACTTTCTTCCAACAGCTGATAGTATGTCTTCAATGTCATTTGTTGAAATTCCTGAAGGCGAGGTAGATGATAAGCATGGTAATGATAGATCTAGCCCTATGATTCATCTTCCCATCATCTTGGACACAACTTGCAGAATGAGCGAAAATTCCTTGAGCAAGGTTAATCAAGTCAAATATGAAGAGGATAATCATAGTACAGGTTCGGTTGACGGTCATTGTAGTTCGTCACATTCAGTTATTTTACATGTGGATGAACAGCCTTTTGCTACCTCCTTGGCAGAGTGTGACATTGATGATCTAGATGTGAAGCCTAGTGACACTACTTCCATTGATGATGTTCCTGTAGCTGAAGTGGCTGCGGATAATCTTGACATTTATTCAAAAAAACAGTTTAAAGAAATAGTAGATGACATTTTGCATATATCTGATTTGGCAGAAGCTATAGTTCCATATTCTAGCGAGGATGAAACAGAATCAAATAACGCGGAAATTGAACTCATGGCTGGTGCTGTTTCTGATGCAAATAGAAGTGGAGGCAATGATCTTTCTGTTCTCAAAGATGAAGCAGAATTAGAGGAGAGAGAAATAAGATCAGTTAAGTCGGAAGTTAAAGTTGTTGGGAGTAATCCTGTGTCTGTCCCTGATGATCTTGATATAAATGAAGGGAAGGATCTTTTGACTCTTGAAGATGATGCAGAATTGGAGGCGAGAGAAGTAGACTCTATCAACTTGGAAGTGGAAACGAGGGCTGCCGTTCTTCTCCCAATTGATGTTGATAAGAATGACGGTAATGGTTGTTCTACTCTCGAGGAACCAGATGCGAGTCCATCAGTTATCGGTCAGTTATGTAATGAACAAGATTACCAGGAATCTGGCAAAAAGGAGGAAGTGGATCAGCTTTTGGTTATTTCTCCAGATTTGGATTACGTATCCTGTGATACAGCACCTTATGATAGTTCAAGCAAACTATTGCTTGATAGCATTCCCGACACTTCTCTGTCTACTTGTGATGATCTGAATGATGATGTTGAAAGCCTGTCTTTAAATTCAAAAATCTTGCAGGATCGAAATCATTCCTTTTTTGCAGAGACGGATCAAAATGGACTGCAAGAAGTTATTTTACATGGTTTGAGCTCTCCACCAGGCAACATCGCATCTTGTGATCCTTCAGATGTACAATTGCTTGATAGTGCTTCCAGCTCAATTATGTTCACAGAAGCCAACCATGACATAGAATCTAAATCTCCGAACCATGGTGATCATGATAAATTTGAAGCTTCAAAGTCTTCTCCAGAAGATAATGCCAACCAACCTAATGATCAACTTCATGAATTACTTGCATCTGAGGGATCTCAAATGTTGGATTCTCTGACCCACGTAGATCATGAAAAACACTTTGATTCTCGTTCCGAGCCCTATCTAGTGAACAATGCAACCCAAAGTGTAGTAGAGGAGGAAGATCTACAAAGACAACTTATGGATGTGGTTGTAGCAACTCATGAGTCTACCCATATACAAGACATGCAATCCTCTAATGAATCTGTATCAATACCTGTTTCTGGAAACCTACAAGCGTTGGAGCTGCTGCAAGTGAGTGGTCAAGAGGTCAACCTCTCTGCCCAAGTCAAACACCAATCAACTCCAGTGTTTTCTGGTTTTGGCATACTTCCGCAGTTAACTCCAGTCAAACCAGAAGATATGCCACCATTGCCACCTCTTCCGCCTATGCAATGGAGGATGAGAAAACCTCAGAATGCTTTGTTGACTCCAACAGATAGTGATCAACATAGTGACAATCCCTTTCCATCATTGTTTCCATGTAAAGCCGATGAAGGTCCCCAAGTGGTGGGTCACCCAACATTAGATGAAACTAGAAATCCAGATACAGAAAATCAGAAATTTAAACATGCTTATGAAGATTTGAGAAGCGACACTGTGGGTTTCAGCCAAATGTTATTACCTGAGGCTAGTTTACACACAGAAGACCATGACAAATCATCTGTATCATCAGAAGCAAAATTTGCAGAAAACTTGATGCCAGTTGAAACGGAACACTCTCATAGCGTTCCAACAACTTCTGGGCGGGAACTTTTTTGGCCATCATCAAACCCTTAATTCATTTCATCCTGTTGATGATGAAGTGCCAAATACTATTCGACCTATCAAAGTTCAGCGACCTCGTACTCCTCTCATTGATGCCGTTGCTGCTCATGACAAAAGCAAAGTAATACTGATTCCTCTTGAATAATCAACCAAATGCAAAATTTTAGCTAAAAAGATTACTTGAACTAATGATTCTATTTCTTATTCCTTTGCGAAGTTGAGGAAGGTCTCAGATCGAGCCACACCTGAGATACCAAAGGGAGAGGAAAGCGATGCCATACTGGAACAGATACGGGCCAAGGTAAGAAAGAAATAACAAACCCTTGTCTCCCTTTTCCTTGTTTTACTTTAAATGTTTTTATTTTTGTTTATTTTTTGGTTTCATTAGTTTAATAACGATTTTTTTTCTTTGATTTCTACTAGTCCTTCAACTTGAAACCGGCCGTCCAGACGAGGCCAAGCATTCAGGGTCCTAAGACCAATTTGAGGGTGGCTGCTATTTTAGAGAAAGCAAATGCCAGGTCTATTTTTCTCTCCTCTATGTTATTACTGGGTATAGGCACACAGGTTAAGTGCAGTTAGATTTGGAACAAGACTTTTTGAACCATCATACTTGCCTATTTGTTCTGAACTAATAATAATAACCATACTTACAAAAATGTTGCGAAAACACTAAAATTTGCAAGAATGAGTGAATTTAGATCAAACGTGGAGATGCACAAGCAAAAAAGAGAACATTGAACTTGGTAGTTTTATACCATCCTTCTGCTCGTTCTTGTGAAGTGGGTTGTTTGTTTTGCAATTTCACAAAAAAAGGGAAGTTCGCTTGCAATGAAAAGTCAAGAAAACAGAAAGTTGACCAAAACCTGGGCTCTTTTGGCATTTGGTTTGGCTGTTTTCGGTTTTCCCCTTAAGCTTGGCTCTTTTGGCAGTTCGATAACATGAACTAATGTTTCATTAATAGGCATTTGCTGGAAGTGATGATGACAGTGATAGTTGGAGTGACTCATGAAACATTCAACTATTCGAAACACAATCAGAATGAAACATCAAATGAGGTTCTCTGGTCTTCAAATGCTCATACCATTGTAGTAGTTAATACCATCATTCTTTACCAGGTAACCACAATATCATCGAATATTATCGATAGGAGTTTGTGGTCAGCTGCATCTTTTTCCTGCTCTACTGCCTCTCTCTGTTTAGTATGCCGGATTTACTGTTTTGTCCTTCCAATGGATCTCACTTTGAAATCGTATACGTGTAGAATAGATAAAAATTTGCAAGGAGTCTAGCGTGTAAGCGCGCTTTTTGGTCTGGTTTTCGGATGTAGATTCTGTTAGTTGTATATGGGCATTTTGGGTAACATAATATAGTTGCATTGGAGTTGTTCTGGATTTTAAGGCTGTGTTGTATGCAAAGTTTATAAAAACGAGATTACAGTTGATGGTGTTATGGGATTTGATTGCTTGATTACTCATTACAATCTCGTCTCGATCTGGAATCTATTGTGATTTTGATGTTACGGCTATAGATGGTCGAAAATTCATTGTTCAAAAAACCGGTTAGGACTCAGGACTTGCCTGGTTGGGACAGATATAGGCGAAGATTGATCAAGATCTGTTGAGAATACCGGTTGCTAAGTACCAATTACAACCGGTTCACCTAGTTTAGAGATGTTCAAGAATGGTTCCAACCGGGCCTGGGTTGTATTAGCTAATATAAACTCAAAATCATAATTCAAATATTAAAGCTATTGTATATTACATTTTGTTGTCGTTTTGACATTATTGAAATAGTCGTTTTAAGCAAATGCGTAGTCTTGTACTTTGTTCATCTATATCTTTATAAAATAAATCAAAGGATAAGTTGTATCAAAATGAAATGTATTTTGTTTCAATCACGGTTCCAATTTTTCGAAAGTTTCATTTTAAGACATTGATGATATCGTCGTGTTAGGGCATACAAAGTTGAGAATTATGAGATTTTTCATTCCATCATTGCAAAATATCAAATCATGGAAAATTCTGTTAGAGAACGGGTCGGGCATTGTAAAAATTTACAATAAAGATTTGGGTGAAACCCGATACTTTCCTTGAGCAATATTTTGAACATTTTTTGCTTTGGTTATATGAAATTTACTCGAGAATAATATCAAATCGAACTTCAATTTTGGCATAATAACCCTAAAGATAATCGTAATGGTTTGTACAAAGGGTTACAATCATTAATGGTGCATAGCCAAAGGTTGGTCAACTTTTAAATTACTATTTGTTTCCATATGAGTTGAAAGAGGGTTGATTCAAATGAAAACCGTAAATATTTTAAGACCCTAAGAACTAAATTTTATTTTTTTAATCATAATGAATGTCGTCATAGATATTTGTTATGATTGTTTGTTCCTAAAAATATTGAACCTCGAAACCAATTATTAATGTTTTATTCATGATGGATGTTAAAACCAAAAATGAATGCCTAATTCAAGGTAAATGATTAACGAAGCTTATGGCCAATTACTATGTGAGGGTGCATCAGGACAGGAGAGGACTAAACATAACAAAACAGGACAAAACAGCTGTTCAACATTTGGTAAAACAGAACTGGACAGGACATAACATATAAAGATGATCAATTTACCCCTAATGAATTATTCATATCTTTTATATATTTTGATTAATTTATGTAACTTACTAAATTATAATAAATAAATAATTTTATAACAATATCAAGATGATTAAGATGACACGAAAATAAAAGGTTATATAGTTTCCAATTACATAAATTAATCAAAATATAGATACCGTATAAAAATAATATTTTGAGGACAGTAAAATGAGTTTGAATAGCAGGAAATACAATAAATAAAATTTAAAAAATTAATAAAATATAAACAAAGAGGCGTATATGATGTTTTAGAAGAGATTTAGGTTTTATTTTGAAGTTATATTGGTAAAATATAGGTATGTTCCACCTTGTTCCATAGGGTTGGGGTGGAACAATGGTCTACCATCTTTCTGTCTGTTCCACATAAAAGTTCTACCAAACATAGAACAAACATCCATATTATGTTATGTTCTAACATGTCCAGTGATATGTATTGAGATTTCAATACATATTACGTATTTTTCTTATCTTTTAGGATTTAAATTTTTCTTTATCCCAAATAATTGAGTCATTTTTTTATCTTATTTTCTATTTTTCTCATTCATGGAGCTAAGTTTATTATTTAACTAATTATTGTTATTTTGCGTAAATCAAGCTAAAATCTTTTGTTTATTGTAATGTCAGGTTAATGTTGGAGCATTGAGGGTTGTTTTGAATATGAAGCTTGGAAGACATTTTTTGAAGACAAAGGAAATCTTGACTTTTGACCCTTCCAAATCTTGTTGATATTTTAAGAAATTGATTTTTGGCTGGAAGTAGATGCATGTGGTTGGACAAATACTTGGTCATAACTTTAGTTGTTGTGTCCTTTATATTAGTTTAAGTTTCCTATTTTTATTACTAGTTTGCCATTCTTGTTTTGGTATAAATAGGTGGGTTGTTTTCTTGTTTTGATATGATCTTTGGTATTCCATTAGTTAGAAGAACTGAAATTGTGAATCTCTCCTCAGAAAGTTTTAATATTAAGTCTTGAATATTTTATAATTCTTGTTCTTCATTTTTTAGTTGCTGCAGCATTGCTTCAGCATTGTTTTTCTTAACATTTCATTCTTACTTATTGCATTTACTTTATGCACTTTACATTTCCGTCATTTACATTTTTGTCATTTAATTTCTGTCATTTATATACCGTCATTTACATTATGTCTTTAATTTATGTCATTTACTTTTATTGCAATTTATATTACGTAATAAGTAGCTAATTTTATAGTTTGGGTGTGAAAGGAAGAGGGAGGTTGTAAACTAAAAACTAGTGGACTTTGTTCTTCAATAACATTGTTCCAAGATGTCATTTTAAGTTTCATAAATCCAAAAGCACTTCTTGACGAATTGATCACTTCTTAAAGTGTGAAAGTGCCATGGACTTAGGAATAAGCCATGAAAAAACACATCAGTTTGAATGATACAAGAAGTATACTTGGAAGAGTTACTAGCAAGGGAACTTGCTATCTTTGTTTTTCAAACCGATTGATTCTTGACGGGTTGACCACTAGTCAAAGTGTTAAAGTGTAGTGGACTCAGGAATGAGCCATTAAGAACACGTCAACTTGAATGATATGGGAATTGACTCGGAAGGGTGATTTTTAAACAAAAACATTTGTTTTTCCATATACTTTAAAGAAACCATTTGACACTCACACATGTCCGGACATTTGCATAGGCATATGTTGATTGAAGGCTAAACAAAAGTACAATGGTAGATATCCGGAATGATACTCTTTAAAGTACATGGTGGAACTTGTTGTTGATGAACTAATGCTATAGCATCCCTATAGCATTGGCCTCCAGAATTTGTGTTTACTTCTCACTTTAAGCCTTGCACCCATTCTATCTTTATATATCCTGTTAATCATATCACTGATAACCAATTTAAACAAAGTCTTCAAATTCGCCATCTGAAATCTCTTCTTTTACTACACTTTTACTACGCTTTTACATCAATCTCTGTGGGACGATATTCGGTATTTTACCATCTTATTACTTGAAAGACGATATTGGATCCCATTGTATACTTGCTTTGAGGTTCAATTATCACATGTGTAACACCCCGATTTCGAAAAAGTATCGTTTCAAGTTAATACAGAAATCGGTATTTTAAGGGAAAAATAAGATATTGGATTTTGGACCTGAATCCTAGATTTTATAGTCTTAATGGATGAATGATTCAATTACGAGTCCAACGGTTCTTTCCGGAGCGAAATCGGAGTTATAACGAAGAAGTTACGGCCAAAACAGTGAACGAGAAGAAAACCAGGAGAAGCGGGCGACTTATGCCGTGACTTAAGGTCGCGAGGTAAGTCGCGAAACCCCCTGGTCGAGCTTAAAACCCGATTTTCAGCCACCAAACTTCATTTCTTCATATCTTCTTCATCACAACTCCGATTTTGGTGATTCAATTTGCCATGGTTTCGTTTTTGAGAGCTCTTCAAGGATTTAGCAAGAGATTGGAAGTCTATTGAAGTTTACATGAGTATTTTGTGGTGGTAAGCTCCTATCTATCTCAATGTTAAGCTAGGGTTTGATGATTTCATCCTTTTCCCTTTCATCCTTCATCTTGGGTTTGATTTTGATGACTTGTGTGGTGAAGGTGATCTTGTAGATGTGTTGGATCTAAGATCTAGGGAGGTTTCTTGGTGGTTCAAGTCTTCTTCAATGGTGATTTAAGTTTTGGGGGTAAAACCTAGATTTAGCCTAAATCTAGCAAGGTGAGTTCAAGTTGATTTGTGAAAACGTTGTACATGCCAAAATGTCTATTTTAAAGCATTTATGTGGGTTACATGAAATTATCAACTATCGAATTTTGGTAACTTTTGATTATTGAAATGTTTAGCTTATCAAACTTGTAAATCACCCATATTTGGGATTTTGGGTATTTTGATAAAGGATCACAAATGAATGGGTTTTTGATGATTTATTGCATAAATGGGTCTTTGGTCAAAAATACACTTTTAAGTGTTTGTCGGGTTTATGCATCATTCATGAAAGGGGATGTTTTATGAAGTATTACTTGCACATTTATGTGAGGTACTTGAAAGAATGTGTATAGTCTCATTTTATGATTTCCATTCTTATCAACAATTAAACTTGGAAATGCATATTTGAAAATAAATGAGTCTTGATGACATTTGTCCGGTTTAATAGCCCGTTGTGAAATACCGAGTATGATGGTGGTTAATGCGCATCATTTGAGAATTACATGTTTTGAGTGCATTGGTCATTCAATTGGAGTCATGTATTGTTTAGACTGTAATGTAGTGGATCCATAGGCATATGAGTCAGTCATTATTATTTTAAAAAGGAAAATGGGCTATTATTTATATGTTGGTGTCAGAATTAGTCTTGGGATTTTGAGGACTTGTCGGTGAGGGCTCTTGGAGTCCAATAACCGGACCTGCATCCGCGAGTTAATTTCTGAGCCTGTTTTTATGGGATAGTCACTTCCCATTTGTAGCTAGTCGAGACATTGGGTCCTCGGGGGCCTTTGGTACGGTTATGTGGGACCGGTTACTAGCCATGAACCGTAAATGTAATCCTAGCGAATGAGCATGGTTAGGAATCCTCGGGGGCCCTCCCCCACATCTTAGTACGAGTCGGTGAGCTCATGGCCATGGGTTCCTAGTATGGTGAGCTCAGTAACTTGGAATGTGGCCTACTTTTGTGTTCCGCCACTAGCCTTGGAATTCGGGATCCCCCCGTCACCGAGAGGTGTTGTTTTGAGGTATTTAGTTTTATCCTCGTTTTCAATGACGCTTTGAGCTTGAGTTATCTCTATTATGCTTTTATTTTGGAGACTTGAGTTTACTCATATTTTGGTCGTTTGTTTTATAAAATTACTCAAATTTCATTATTCGAGCATTACCATTATTCTCGTTTGAGTAAGTGTTGGATTGCATTATTTCATGAAATAATGTTTTGGCGTTGAGGCGTCCATCTATAAAATGCGTTTATTTGGTAAATGAGTTGTTCTATCATTTTAAAGTAAATCATTTTAAAGGATCATGATTATAAGTTGCAATATTTCCATTTTACGTTTTCCTTTATAATCATGATATAAAACTCTTGAACTCACTAGGCGTTAGCCTAACCTTTTTATTTGTCGGCATGTGCAACAGGTTCCGGCTGAGAATAGTTCTAGTGACACTGTGAAGAGAAGAGTTCTAGTTGTGTGCTCGAGAAATGTTTAACTTGATGAAATCTTCCACACTTATATTGGAGATAGCGACTGTTATTGGGTTATAGTAACACCCGACTTTAGTTAGTCTTTATGTAAGACTTTAATTTCTTGTTGATGGTTCAACCAAGAATTGTATTTCAATTATGGACTTTTAGTAAGAGATTTTATTATCTTTTAAGGTGTTTTTGAAAGTTTTTAATTAGTCGCTCTTTCCAAATTTGAGGGTGTTACAACATGTCTAGAGGTGTGCAAACATCCGTATCAGGGTTACACATTCTCAACCCGTTTAACTTTGAACCCGACACGAACTCGACACGACACGACACGTTTGTCAGGTCTACTCACAATTCATCAAAAATGGGGTGATATTCTGAAGAGTTTCAAGTCATATGAAGTTGATATAACCAAGTCTGATAAAAGATATTCTGAAAAGGAAGAGATAATACATAATTTTCAAGTCAGATGGATAAGTTCAAGACAGATGAAAATTTGTTTGTTCAAGAAGATTTAAAGATGTTTCAAGAAATAAAGATGATTCGAGAAAGTTTGTTTTTCCAAAGACAACTCAGAGATCACAGAGATGAAGATACAAGCATTGAAAGATTCTTCAAAGATAAAAGAATTCGCAGATCACTGTAGCATCACTTCGCACAAGTCGGCTCGTGCACGTTTCCACTTCACGCAGACAACTACATGTGTGTTCTTCGTTGCTTGCGCATTTAGTGACGTGCGTGTTCTTCAGATGATTCTTGCGCGTATTCTGGATCTTGCGTATTCTTTAGTTGTGTTCACGGATTCGACCCAAAATCTTCAAAACCTGCAATTAACACATGACAATGCACAGATATGGTCGAAATAACAACTTAAACACATATCTAATACAAGATTTTGATTAAAAATAACAAGAAATGAGTAGATCGATCACACACAGTTCGACATTTTCAAAAACCGAAAACTACAAAAATTCAAAATTGGATGTGATTCGGTTCGAATTTCTAATGAAATCTAAACAAGAAAGGTTCTAAAATAGAAATCAAAAACTATGGAACCATTTTCTTGCAATGAAATCGAATTTACATGAAAATTTTGATGCAACAGTAAATTTCCAGAAAAATTTCGTGCGAGTTCTTAGTGGAATAAAAAAAATCTGATCAAATCAATGTAATTCAATCAATCTAAATATGATGGTCTACTCTGATACCAATTGAAAATGTAAATTCCTAAATTCCAAGCAATTCAATCTAAATCAAGATATTGACAATTATGAATAATTTTAGAGAGAGTGTGTAGAGAGAGAAAGCTTTCCAGTTGTATATCTCTTAGATGATGCAATTACAATGCTTAACTTCTCTTACAACAAACACTCATAAGCCTTATATATGGTCAAACTCCACAAGGCTTACAAGTAAACATCATTGACTAAACTAAGACTTGACTTTGACTTTACAGACTTTGACTTTTCTACATTAAATCTTGGATACAACAAAATAAACTAACACATATATAAAGGAATGACAACAATAAATATCATGTGATGATAGGTATCTAGTTTTGACAAAAGTTTAGAACTCACTATCTAGGTTTTGGTTAAAACATAGAAAATAGAAAACCTATAAATGAGGATGACGAGGAGAGATTGCTTGAATCTTGCTTTAAATGCTCCAACTAGTGATCCCAAATATGGAGGAGATGTTTAATCAATGCTTCCACCAACCAACCCTTTGCAATAAACGATGAGTGAGTTTAGAAAAGAAGAAATCGCCCCAAAACCCTAGCTCTCTCGACTTTAAAACTGAATTTGTGGGAAATGAGGAGAACAAAACGAGCTGCTAAGTTTTAAAAGGTAAGGCCACACGGGCGACTATGCCCCGACGACTTTGCCAATGGCATTGTCGTCTGTCAAACTCGCAGCCCCAACACCCCATACGGTATACCTCGAGCGAGTATGCCCAGCGACTTTGCTTGTGGGCATTGTCGCAAAACAATGTCGCAGGTAGACCATCGCCCACTGGAGTGCTTCCAGCGACTATGCGCAACGACTTTTGCCCTTGGGCATTGTTGCTGAGGCAATGTCTCACACCACCTGCAGGGACCTGTTTTTCCTATCGAATGGTATCAGACTCACGCGCTGTAACACTCGTAAATCTCTGCTTGTGAAGTTAACCCTTTGAGAAATTCTTGTTTCTTATCTTAGAATTTCATCCCCTACATCTTACCCATTAAGCCTTATCGCGCCGTGGGTGGTCTGTGTGGAAAATGGGAAGAATTGAGCTTTGGTACACTCTGGGTGATAGTGCCCTTGCGATAGTGCCCTGGGCACAATCGCCGGCGGGCTTGTGCCCGCGGTACAGTTTGGGCGATAATGCCCTGGCGAGAGTGCCCTGGCGAGAGTGCCCTGGGCACAATCGCTGACGGCCCCTGGTCGTTTTTAATCAGCCTTGAGCAGCCCCTCTTCATTTATCTCAACCCCCTTTTACCCTTTTTCTCTCTAGTAACCAAACCCCAAACCCTAAAATCAGTTTTATGCATCAAAGGCACCAAATCTTTTATGTTCCAAGTGTTCCTCCTTCCACCCATCAAAGATTGGAAGCTATGGTCAAGAAGCTTCATCTTCACCTTCAACCTCAAGTTCATTTCGGGTTTTCTAGGTTTTCGTCAAACCCTAGGTGGTAAGCATGTTCTTTCCATTTCTAAACCTTGTAATAAGTTATAAATGCTCCATTGATGTTTCCCTAGTGTTTGGTTTACCAAATCTCGGACTTGATAGTTTTGGGGAAACTAGGGTTTTGATCTCGTTGGGGATTTTAGTAAATAATGTTTGGGGAATGTTTCTAAATGGTTAAATATGGTTATTTATGGTTTGGAATGTTGGGTCTAGGTTTTGGGTACTCGAGTTGAAGAGATGGATTGGGTGTCTTTGGAAAGTCTCATCATCTAAAAGGGTTTTGGAAGCTCTCGGCTTGAGGATTCAAGTGGCCTTCAAAAGAGCTCGTTGGGTGAAACCTAGATTTAGCCTAAATCTAGCGAGGTGAGTTCAAGTTGATTTGTGAAAATGGTGTACATGCCAAAATGTGTATTTTAAAGTGTTTTACATGAAATGGTTAACTGCTGATAAGTTTTGAGTATTTAGAAGTAAAATATGTTTTACTTAGTTATTTGTCAAAGTGTGAGTATTTTGATAAATTTTCTTACTTAGTAAACTTGGGCTGTGTTAACTTCTTAAAATGATTCTATTGGGTTTTGAACGTTTCCAACAACTAAATAACATGAATTACGTATTCTTGGTGATTTTGTACAAGTAAGGTCTATTTTATGAGTTATACGTCTTTGACGATTTTGTACAAGTAAAGTCTAATTCATGTTATATGCATTTGGTGTATTTGCATTCATAAACACTTTGGAAATCTTGAGTCCCATCTCGTATGGAGTTTTGGGTAAATCTAGCCTTTGAAGTACGTGTCTTCATAAACGTTATTTAAAGACATTTCACTATTTTGGAGACCGATAATTATTGGTCAAACGGATTTTGAGCTCGTTAGTCCGGTATTGGCTTAAACGAGTCGTGTGGACATTTGTCCGGATGTTTTAACCGTCGTGGGGTTTGGATATGATGACACTTAATTTGTGTCATTGGTGAGTTACATGTTTTGGGAGCTTTGGTCTTTCATTTGGAGTCATGTAACGTTAGACAGTGTGTAATGGATCCATAGGCACGTGAGTCAGTCTGTCTTGGATGGTCAATTGGGTATTGCGGGGTTGAACTTTGGTACCTATGTTTTATGACCGGAAACTTTACAAGTGATCGCTAGGAGGGTTGAGTCGGCTAGTGCTACCGGAATAGTAGGCGCTGGGACCTCCGCCGCTTGAAGTAATGCCTGGGAGGTAGTCTTTAAGTGTGCCGGGCATTCGGGATGGAGTTCTTCGGAATGATCCATCAAGGTCAACTGACTTGGGGTGACACTTGTAAAGAAGTCGTAGGGACACCGGGCTAGGATGTCGGGAGGTGTCATGCGATTAACGTTGTTTGGGTGGTATACTTTTGTGTTCCTTCCACCCTCAACGGATACGGGTTTCCCCCGTTGTTGGCTATCAATATGTTAAATATAAGAACGTCTTATTTTATTGTCATTGGTTCCTTACGGTCGCGTGAGTATTGGACCAAGTGTCCACGTTTTCGGACGTACGGTATATGTGGTTTTGATAACGATTCATAGGTCGAGCATTTTGTCCCGCCCGCGTTTTGGGTACTTTGGGTTATAAATGGTTATTCATGTTTTTACCAAATAAGTGTCGAACTATGATCCCGTTTGGGTGAGTTATGCGTTGTGCGTTATATAAGAAATGTGTGTTTTGGGAGCTTTGCCTTAAAAGTGCATATTATGGGAAAATGTGTCGTTTCCATTTTTAAGCGTAATATTTCGAAGGACCTTGCTTTAAATTGAATTCTTTTCTTTTAAAGATATATACTTACGTTAAAACTCTTGAGCTCACTAGGCGTTAAGCCTAACCTTTTATTTGTCGGCATGTGCATCAGGTTTCAAGGTTGAGAGTTGGTTCTAGCAATCCTGTGAAGAGTAAAGTCTTAGCTAGATCCGAAAGTAAGTATTCGGTGAAGTCTTCCGCATTATGGAGATAGTGACTATGCATGGGTATTAGTAGCATCCGTCCCTTATAGTCTGTATATATATAAGATGGTATACGTGTATTGTAGCTAAATCTGAATTCGTGGTTGTAGATGATTCATTTATCGATGTATTTAGAAAATTTTAAATAAGTTTCTATTTCCAGATTTGAGGGTGTTACACGCGCGACCACAATTTTCATTTCGGGAAGGATTTCGAGGGTCACACAAAGGTAACATGCACACAATAAACTACCAACGGTGAGATAAATCACCTTATCTAAATAATGGTTTTCCGGGTGTTACAATCCTCCCTAACTTATTTGGATTTCGTCCCTGAAATCCCACTCTAAGGAAACAAGTGAGGGTAACGCTTCTTCATGTCCTCTTTGGACTCCCACGTAACGTTGGCACTGCGATGGTGCCTTAATTGAACTTTAACCATGACCACGTCTTTATGTCGTAACTTCTTCACCTTTGATTCCAATATTGCCTCCAGTTCTTCCACACAACGATTCATGTTGTCAACCCGAATTTCCGTCAAGGGAATCACGCTCTCTTCTTCGGCCAAACACTTACGAAGGTAACATACGTGAAAGTTAGGGTGGATTCCGTCCATCTCTGGCGGTAGGTGTAACCGGTAAGCTTGAAGTCCCACCTTCTCCAAAGTAACGAAAGGTCCAAGGAAACGAGGTCTAAGCTTCACACGTTTCCCAAATCGAATAATCCCCTTCCATGGAGATACCTTCAACATGACGCAATCACCTACCTGAAACTCGACCGGTCTTCTTTTCTTGTCCGCGTAGCTCTTTTGTCGGTCTTGAGCCGCTTTCAATCTTTCTCAAATTTCTTTCACCTTGTCCGTCGTTGCTTGAACTATTTTCGGTCCGGCGAATTGCTTCTCGCCTGCTTCAAGCCAATAAACTGGCGTTCTACACTTCCGTCCATACAACGCCTCAAATGGAGTCATTTCAATACTAGAATGGTAACTGTTATTATAAGCAAACTACACCAAAGGTAGGTGTGAGTCCCAGCTTCCTCCAAAGTCGATAACACACGACCTCAACATGTCTACGAGTGTCTGAATTGTCCTCTCGCTTTGACCATCCGTTTGAGGATGGTAAGCCGTGCTCATATTTAATCTCGTGCCCAACCTTTTCTCAGGACTAGCCTAAACCTTATAATCAAAAAAGAAAAACAAATCCCCTTCTTACCAATTTGTAAAAAGCTAATGAAAGGCTTATAATTAATTCTTTGACCAGTAAAGTCTGGTCTGTTGAACAAAGAAGATTCAACAGAGAGCGAACCCAGATCTTTGAATTGATATGCTCAATGAACGAAGAACGTAGATCTTCACACCAGATCCAAATATAGGATAGAGGTATGCAGGCCAGTGGTGGAAATAAAATAGTAAATAAACCAAAATGCCCCTGACTTAACAAAGTTCTTTTTAACATAAGTTAGGGTAAGGGACCAGATACGTAATGAAAATGAAACCACAAGGACCTTAGTCATGAATTGTAGGGTTTAGGAACCTTGTTCGTAATCAACCTAAAACCACATTGACGAAATTGTAATGTACTCTGATATATATATACACACACACACACATATATATATATATATATTTAATATAATATATTCCTTATTTCAATAAACAAATAAATAAAATTGAAAAAAAAACCCAAAATGCCCCTCACTTAGCACCATTTTTTAACAAATGTTAGTGGTAGGAACCAAAAGCGAAACAAAGTGGCAACCATAATGACTAAAAGTATAGCTATTTCAAAATTAAACAAAAAATGAGGCTTGATGGTATGTGGCAACGACATGGACCAAAAATGTAATTTACTCAAAATGTGATATTGACCAATAGACAAATGTCGAATGGATTGAAATAAAAATGCACAAGAGGATGTGTAAAACACAATTATATAAAGTAAATAAATAAGTACTAACAAAGAAATAACATGGTTCCACCACCGGTTTGATGATTTACGTCCGCAAATAAAGGAGTAAATTTATTTGCTAAAAGATAAATTGAAACTGAAAATAAACGATTACAAACTAAAATCACAACTATGATTAAACACTCACATGTTCGTTATTTTTCATATGGGAACCAAATTGGTGTACTTATACTAAGTATATCCAAGAACCCCTACTTGATCTAACATTCAAAATACGAATTTTTCAGAGTTATCACTTGACATTGTCGTGCTTGGTTATAGGGAATAACCATGCCAAAATTTCCAAACTCACTATTTTCCTCACATCGTGACGCTCGGTTAGTCCTCATCATAGGGCAAGGCCATACTAGCTATTTTTTTTATCAGTTTCACATTTCGTTGTTTGTATTGTATTCTTACATAGAGATACATATTATATCAATTCACAATGCAAATAGTTGACCACCAGGAATTGCATACATCCTTCTTGACATTTTGTATCACATGTAATTTCACACTTTTCGTAAATTGATCGACTCCTCACATCATCGTTCACGCACACACACACACACATATATATATATAGTTTCAATAATTTAATTCGTATCATATAGTTTCAACTTTTTAAAAACTCTCAAACTTGTTGATAGAGTTATAAAGTTTGTTCAGTTAGTGTCAACTACTTAAACCAAAGGATGTCAAAAGTTATGATGCTAAATTTCAGTGATAATTTACATTTGATTAAAATGTCTAAAATTTGCTCAAACTATTATATATATAATCCTTTAAACTAGTTATCTAAAGAAAGTATCAAGTTTAAAATTAAAATTATATTTTAAGATTCGAATTTATTCATATATTTTAGCCTTGATTATGCGAAAACCGACCAAAAACATATAAATTAGATTTAATAGTGTTAATAATGATTATATATGTGGTAACAAATTTTAATATAAAATAAAAATACCAAAAAATGTAACAATATATTGTTTTATACGAAACAAATATTTCTTACATGTTTACTAAATAAATATTTATTAAATTTTATTAGGAAATTTTTTTTGCCTATAACCATGTTGATTTTAATTTTATTTCCCTTTTTGGATGCTTTTCTATGCATAATAGCACTTTCTATTTGGTATTATTCCAAGGTAACATCTATTTATTTTCTCTATCAAGTTTTTGTTAGAATGACACATATGCCCCTACTTTCACATTAAGTCCCTCATGTTTTCCTTTTAACATTTTCACTAATAAAGTACAAAACTATGACAAATATACACTGCAATTACTTTGTTGTGAATATCTTCTAAATCAGCAAGCCCTTCTTCGGTATCTCAACATGTGTTATGTGTACCTTGTAAGGGGTTGTTTGTTTTTTTTAAAAACCTCTTAATCACTCTTAAGTCTGAATCGTTCATACATTTTTACACATCACCTCTTATTAATCATAACTAAAATAAGACTTCAGATTTTAGATCTCTTAAAAAACAAACGGCACCTAAGTATCGTGGTAAACATAAAGTAATTCTTAGGTGTTGTTTAGTAGAAGTGATATGAAACGTTGAGTTCTCCTTTTTACTAAATGATGCAATAACAAGGAATAATGGTGTTTAATAAGTTGAATCTCTTTAAACTTTGTGTATTTATGGATTATAGCTCTTAGATCGGTTCATTAAAAATTGATGCGTCGTCAATTTTTATAGGAAAAACAAGAGGGACATGTTCCTTTGAAGCTCAAGGGTTGTTATGGTTGATCTAAGCAAAATACCGGTCATATTAGGATCGGTCTTAGACCTTACAGTGCAATTATATTGAACATCTTTGTCTTTGCATACCACCATTTTGGCTATGGTTATCTTAGCCTAAAAGAGATGTGACTCGATATTTGAATTTGGATATTTGCATTAACACAATAAAATAACAAATTAATTGAGATGGACATGATGATTTCGAACAGATTACTAAAAGCTTTAAAAGAAAGTGATTTAAAAGCCTCTAATTATTCACTACAACAAATTGAATCTTAATGTATAAAAGAAATAGTTGTCATATGAGTGATTTACCAGGAATTTGAATTTATAGATGAACCTTGGAAACCAGTTTTTTTATACAGAGAGGATGGCCCCTCCGCTCAAGGAAAAAAAAAGACAATTTTTTTGTTTTTTTAATTCTTAGACAGAAAGGTAAAACCAAGGCACCACTCGGGTGGAAGCTAAACCGAAGCAACTACCAGAAAAGAGCAAAACTCAAAGCAACAAAGAGGGGAGAAGAATAGAAGGGGAAAAGAGGGAGAGAAAACCGACCACTAGGGAAGGTTCCAGAAATGTCTAGCAAGAGCAACATTAGGAGAAGGCTTCAAAGTCAAGCTGAGAAACCTAGACCGAACATCATCATAAACCAATGTTTAAACGTATGAGAAAATAGTAAAAAGATGTAACAAAACATAACGAGGTAATCATCAAGAAAAACAACCCATACACGCTAAAAACATATAAGGGGCTGTTTGTTTACCTCTTAATGGTTCTATTAAGAGACAACATCTGAATCGCTAAGAGTTGAATTTTGTTTGGCAAAAAAAAATGTCTGCCTCATAGGGGGTGTTTGGGATTGCTTATTTGAGGTGTGTTTTAACTTATTGCGGTGTGACACCAGAGATAAGCACTTTCTAGTGTTTGGATGGAGAAAAAATCAAAATGCTTACAGCGGTGCCAAACCGGAGATTAACACTTTTTCATAAGTCATTTTGTTATAACTTATCATCTTATTTGAAAATTGCTTATGACTTTTTTGTTTATTTTATATGTATAAGCAATCCCAAACACCTTTAAATAACAAATTATTAGCTTATTACGTTTTGGTACCACAATAAGCTAATACAAACACTTTTTAGAAAACTCCTGTTTGGCACCGCATAAATTAATAAGCACTTTTCAAAATAAGCATAAGTTCTTTTAAATAAGCAATCCTAAACACCCCCTTAATGGTTCCAAAACCCTCTGAATGATTATCTTGGTCCTCCTTTAACCATTCAACGTTCTAATTTCATTATAAACAATTAGCAAACAACCATATTTCATTTTGCACTATATTTTTTTAACGGCAATAAGCTTAGATTACCAAACCAAAGAAATACAAATAGTTCGGGACAAAGCCCCAATACGTTACAAACCGAACCGGCGATTAAAGAAAGACGATACATAAACGGTTCAAGAGCACCCAAACCCGATTTGCAGCTCCTGAGTTTGCGAGATGCAAAACTACCACAAACGAGGTGAGAGCTGCGAGAATCGATTAGATACCTTAACAATCGCTGTCTTCATCTGACCTTCCCACCTAAGCCCAATGCACAAACCCGATTCTTTGTCGATACATGGCAGATTCCGCCATTGGCAGCAGCAGAATAGCGACGCCTCACTTCTCAGTCACAACTCGATCAAACACAGCAGTAGACTGCCATCTCACGATCCTCGATCTCCATATCCAACTAGCCCGAACACCGAAGAGAAGGACAAAAAACGATCTGCTCTATCCCCTCCATACTTGACACTCTGGCCTGCTACAACTGATCTGAACTGTGTAGCTACGACCTTCACAGACAGGTCTACGGCAACCAAGAAACCATCGCGAGCAAACTCTACCACAAACCCACTGCAGGATTGTGTCTGTGCAGATACCATCTTCTCGAACAGACCTGCAACAGCCCTCAAAACCATCTCGAGTCACAACAACACTCTGACGATCGAACCCTCTGCGTTTCATTCTTTTGACTCAGTCTACTTTCTCTACCCACAAGGATCCGAAAACCACCTTGTCCAATCCAAAGCTAACTCTTTATCTCTGCGTGTCACCCATTCGAACGCCTTAAGTTGAAAATCAAAAAACTGGTCTGATACAGAACTTCTAATTTTTTCAAAAATAACTTTGTTCCGATTTCCCCAAACTAAATAAAGAAAGCACCACACCACCGCCGTCCACCATTTAAAGAGCTTACCAGAGTCAAATCTATATTCCACCACCTTCCCATTAACTTCCACAATTCCTTTACGATTTCACAGTTAATAAGTGCGTGCTCAACTGTTTCTATTTCTTTACCACATCTCGGACAAAGAATGGAATCTAACTCTACTCCCATCTTGTCCAAGACCGATCGCGTAGGTAGTCGGCCCAACTTAGCCCTCCAAACCAAAATACTAACCTTCTTAGGTACCGATTTTATCCATGAAGTTACTATTGTGTTTCCTTCCATCGATGCCCGCTTTTCTTCTATCATTTCTCGAACTTTTTTGACAGTGAACTCGCCTTGAGTATCAATTAATTATTCTGCAACAAACCGTTCAACAACTGTCAAACAGCCCCTTAAGAAGACTTGAAAAAAAATACATATGAAGTAATGAAAGCTTATATAATGTGAAACTTTATACTTAGGATACAAAGAGTACCAAAAATAGAAAGTAGGGTGAAATTAGGGAGAGAAAGTGACAACCTCTTTTTAATGAAAATATAATTTGTAATCATAACCCGATAAGATAAGTGATTTGACAAACATTTACTCGGTAAACGTTTGGTAAACAACCTCTTATTTTCGAAAGTGAATATTTATTGTGTGACAAACTAAAAAAAATAAAATAAACACATATGTTGGGACAAAAGAAATATTTGCTTTAAAAATTTATTAATTTGTTTAAAATCAAAGTATTTATTGGTTGATTTTATAGTTGTTTGCCTGTTCATGAGCTGTACGACCCGCTAGACCTGACCCGTTCGGTTCGTTAGAAAAGCGGGCTTGAACAACCATTTAAAAAAATATAGGCGGGATTGGACGCGATTGTTCAAATTAATGGGCAGACTCGGGCAATAAAAAATAAATTTTGGGCAGGTTCGCCCGACACGTTATATAATTATAATCAATTAAATTTATATATATAATTAATATTTTATTAAAAAAAGTTTAGAAGTTGTTTTGGGCTCCCTCTACTGAGTACCAACCACTTCCCAAATCTATACTAAATGTGATATGTCATATAGTATGTCTCAAATGTCAATATTGTTTCTCTTGGGGTATGCCCCTCGTAGCTTGTCCTCGCTTTCTTTGTTGAATAAAGTTTTCCCGGGGTTCCGTCCCCTTTTCCAAAAAATAAAAATCTCAATATTGAAATATTAGGTGATTAAATATTTTGTTGTTGAAGAATCCGAACTTCGAAGGATGATAATCTGTGGAGGAAAAGTCCATAGTTCATATTTTTTGAAAAATACCTCTTTCTTACGTTGTGTACATTAATATGTCTTACGTATTTTTTAGTTGGAAAAATATAATGTATTTTGGATAATTTTACATAACTTAACATTTCATATAAGTTTTTTTTTAAATGTAAAATTTTTAGGCCCGTTGGCAACCCGGCCTGTTTATAAAATGGGTATGAACAAGTTCTTAACCCAACAAAAACGGGCTTGAGTTTGCAATGTTAGGCCCGTTGGGCAAAAAAAATATGTTAGACCCGACCCATGACCCGTCTAAACGATTTCATACGTCCCATAATGTTTTGTTCAAATCAGAAAAATGGGGTGTTAATTTTTATTTGAGTCATTTCTATAAGGACAATTTGTGAAAACGCGCAATAGATGAGGGGCTCATTTTTGTAATTTTCTAATTTCCTATAAAAACCGAAACCCTAACTCATTTTCCAGTCTCTGTATTCCTTCCTCACTCAAGCAGTCGCCGCTGCCGTTTTTGCTCCGAGGTAACCCTAATTTTCTCATTCTCGCATAAACACTCACACGGACACCTCGAATAGGTAGATCATCGATCTTGTTATCCATATTTTGATTGTTTATTCAATTGATGCTACCGTTGACAATGCTAGGTTTGATTGGAATCAGTGATTGAAGGTTTTATGAACGTTTTCTCAATCGATTCGTTTTATTGATCTGTTTCTGTTGGAGATAATTTGATCTCATCATGATTTTTGTTTGTAGTTGGATTTGTGACTGTAGTTATAACTTTACATGAGCACCGCGAGGAACAGTTTTTGAAATCGTACACCGAGTGTTAATGTTTAAGCGAGCTGATTTCAAATTGTTGTCAATTTCTTAGCGCAAAGTGATCTGAACTTTCGGGAATGATGGATGATTGTACTTTTTGTGTGTTTATCAACTGCATTCTTGTGATATATTTAAAAAAAACACTTAAATTTGTCACCTTAAGGTTTGTAAAGGTGAAACTTCTTTACTTTGTGTTGATTCATTTGTTTAAGGTTGGAGGTTTATGTGAAAGCGTGGCCATTGGCTTTCCCGAGGTTGTAGTGTTTGTATGTTAGTTTTATCGCTACTTTATTTGTTTCTGAGACTGTCAAGGTGAATCTTTCAAGGAATTGATGAATAGATATATTATTCTTACCCATCTTTCTTTAATTATTCATATCTGAATTGATTGCACGCTAATTATTGAGTGCATATTAGAACTCCTTGCAATTTATCTCAACTTAATTCCATAATTGGTTTCTTATTATTTCTATTTATATGCTGAAATTGGTCATGTTCTAGCTTTAAACAATGACAAGTGTTTTCTTGAAGATATAGATGGTGGAGCAAAGTGTAATAAACTAAAAGTTTGAGCTGTGTGGCGTGGTTAGAATTAAAATATCGGATGGTAATTAAATTTGTTAACATTGGTGCCTTGTTTATCTAAAAAAACAAACAGCAAAACATGCATCACACCACAAAGGTCAAATCTAAGTTGATTTCATGATGTTGCTACTCTAGTAGTTTGTCTCAATGGAACTGATAGGTAGAACCCATGGCAATTAATCCTTGTATTATCATCTTCAAGACTTGTACTTTTATCAATAAGTTCCATCTTTGCAACTGTTTGGTATATTTACTGATTATTGGGGTTCATTCTTGCAGCATCTTGATTTTGTGAGGATGGTGAGGGTTAGCGTTTTGAATGATGCTCTTAAGTGCATGTACAATGCCGAGAAGAGGGGGAAGAGACAGGTCATGATTAGGCCTTCTTCAAAAGTGATCATCAAGTTTCTTATTGTTATGCAGAAACATGGTTTGCTCTTGTCTTTCTCTTTGAATAATTGTAGCATTAAACTCTATATGGGAAGGAAGTTTTTTAATTGACATACTTTTACACTTAACCGTGCAGGATATATTGGTGAGTTCGAATATGTCGATGACCACAGGTCAGGGAAGATTGTGGTGGAACTGAATGGACGTTTGAACAAATGTGGGGTCATCAGTCCTCGTTTTGATGTTGGTGTCAAGGAGATTGAGCCCTGGACTGCAAGACTTCTTCCGTCAAGACAGGTATGACTTGCAAACACCCAAATTGTCATTTCTTGATTGAACAGATCTAAGGGGGAAGTTCATAAACCCTGTTTTAACAGTTCTAAAATAGGGTCCTATGTTATCGTTGACAAAAGACATTCTATTTAGCAGCAGTGAACACATGAATGCTATACATCATTGATATTCATAATGAATAGTTCGTTCCCACATTTCTCAAAATATTTACGATTCTCAAATGAACGTGTCTCACTGAACTAATTGGCGGAGCGATTGTGTAGAACTAATATTTATGATAAAACTTGCAGTTTGGATACATCGTGTTGACCACATCAGCTGGAATCATGGACCACGAAGAAGCTAGGAGGAAGAATGTTGGTGGTAAAGTGCTCGGTTTCTTCTACTAAATCTTTTAAGATTTTGATGATCAAATGCTATTTTTAGGCTAGGGCTTGAAAGAATGAATGATGTTTATGTTTTCGAGATTGGATTTTTGTTAAGGTGAGATCATGATTTTGGTGTGATGTTGAAGACATTTTTCATATCATAGGTTTCAAATTTTCTGCTATTCACTTTTGGATCAAGTATTTGTCACCCTCAATATTAAGACATTTTATTTAGTCATCACCTCTACCCAATTATGCTGCTGTTGTCATGGGATTTTTACATTTTGGTTGCATATCATATTTGATTACATAAACTTTGTTAGATGACTGGTTTTGGTGCAAGATTTATTCTAATCTTGCATTAATTTTGTTGCTAAGGTAAATTGTTGAAGGGATTATTTTTCTTGGATCATTGCTATCATGGCATTTATCACTTGTTATCATGTAAAGTTTATTTGATTAGGGGAGAAGTTTTTTTCTCTGTTAAAACTTCTTTTAAGTTGTTAGGGCATCTTGAATGGGTAACACTAAATGCATTAAATTTGGTGCAAAATTTTGTGTAGACAATAGATCTACTTCTATGGATAATACTAAATCTTACACCAGAATTTTAAGATTTTAGACATTCTTTTTCTATTGGTGTCAATGAAAAGAGCTAAACCAAATTTGGTCCTGGTAGTAGTGATTTAATGTGAAATTTAGCATTGTGTAAAATTTGGTGTCACCATTGTATAGATTTAGGCTATGTTTGACAAACTAGATGATATAAGCTATAGTTTATGACTGATAAGTTAGCTGGTAGCTGATAAGCTGGTTGATGAAAAAGTAACGTTTGACAAAAACTAGCTTATAAGCATTTAAATTATTAAAAAAAACAATAATTATTTATTTATAATTAAAAGTTAATATATAATTATGAATATTAATGAGGGGTATAATTGGAATAATCACAAAAAGCTCATCATAAGCTACTCCAAGTAGCTTATCAAAAAGCTAGCTTATGGCCATCCAAGCATATATCCAAAAAATAAGCTAGCTTATTCTTGTTAAACAATGTCTTAATGTAAAATTTGGTATTTTGTGTAAAATTTGGAGTCACCATTGTAGATTGTGATTTAATGTCAAATTTGGCGTTTTAAATTTGGTGTCATGTCACCATTGAAGATTATCGCAAACCAATATTATAGATTCAAACCTAGTAATTATTTTGGTACCGTGCGTTGTACGGTAGCGATAAATTTTTTAAAAATATTAAAGTTAAATGGGTTGGTGATCACGTATTAGATATTAAACTAATATAAATCGATATTACACTTCATATAAAACTGTTTTATCATATTTCTCAGTTGTTTCTTTTGCTATATATATATATATATATGAATTAAAAAACGTTGGGTTATTGAATAAAAAAGTTTGATTAAATAATAATAATAATAATTTTTAATAAGACTAAAAAAAGTAAGACAAATTTAAATTATATTTTTTGATATACTTATGTTGTTGTAAATAAAAATAATATAAAATAATAGAGAAAAAAATTCAAAATTAAACTCATTTAATAATAACTTTATATTTTAAAAAAAATTAAAATTAGGAGAAAAAAGAAAAAGATGAATGGTGGTTTCTCGTTGTGCCACCTAAGTAACCCCTAATTTTGCTTTTATATATATATATATATATAGATATAGATTTAACAATTGTTGGTCCATGAGTAGTTAGTGTTTCCTGTTTGCCCCAATTAGTAAAAACTAAAAAGGGTTGCATGCTTGAATCTAACTGCTGCGAGGCTTTCATGTTTAATGATCAAGTTTGTGAATATTTATTTTTTAATAAATAAATTATTGAATTGTTAAAAATTGGCTGTCTACATTTTTTTAACAAAAGAACGGGCTATAACCAGTTAGAAATATTTTGAAGTAAAAAAAACATAAATCAGTTTTTCGGTTTTCAAACCTTACAACATTTAAACTTTTCGCATACAACGATATTGCTCTCCCTAGCCATTCCTCATCACCTTGTCGTTGTCTGTTCTCCATACCGTCCATCCGGCGGTTGGACCCTGCCACCAATCTCCTTTTTTATTTATTTGTTTTTTTTTTTGTTTTTGACTCACTTTTACAACAATTTAATGGAGCACATACAGACATAAAAATTGGTGAATCGAAAAAAAATGATTAAAAAGAGGGAAATTGATGACAAGGGCTAACGACCGTGATGGGCGGTGATAGAAAGTGGACAACGATGAGGCAATGAGGGGTTTGAGAACGATAAAATCGATTTAAGGTTTAAAAAAAAATCTTTCTAGACAGTTTCAAGTAATTTTTTGGGTGAAAAGAATGTAAGTAACCAAATTTTAAAAGTTTGAAGGTTAATTTATTGAAAAACAAAGTTCAGTGACTTAGTCATTCAAAATGAGAAAATTCAATGGTTTTTTTCATTCAAAAAAATGTTCAGGAACATTCAAAATGAGAAAGTTCGTTAGCTTTTTCTAAGACTTTTCTCAATTAAAAAACTCTAAAGTGACATACAACCAAAATGTATCCTGCTATTGAATCTATAGCAACCATCAAATTCATGCAGTTTTGTTTTATATGTTTGACAGTAGTTAAGCTGTAAATTCACATAACCAAAATGGCCAAAATCACATATAATGATACAAATATGATCAATTGTGATCTCTACCAAAAACATCTTGTTGTTAGGAGGGATTTACTTTCCAAAACAACTTTTGAGGTAGGAAAGGAAGTTCCAATATATATAATGTGGGACTCTAACACGTCCTTTACAACGGAGGCTAGACGAGCACAGATTATTCCAGAGTGTCGAGAGTGGGCTAGACGAATACAAATTGTCTAGAGTGTCGAGTCCCTAGTATGGTAAACCTTGACACTGGTACCATCTGAGAATACGTGGAAACCCTAAACTTACTCTCGAAAAGAGCCGTTAAAGATGCAAGTGAAGTTCCAACATATATAGATATGAAATGATCCAAGTCTAACCGAGATTCTAACATACACTACCAAAATACCTTCATGTTAATAATAAAAAAACCAAAAATAAAAAATAAAAATTTAAACGACAAATAAACTTACACATTCATGTATTTCAATATACTATGGAGATCGGATGAATACCGTTGGATCAAAGACCACTTTGTAAATAAAATTAACATATGACTAAACTACCCATTTAGTGGTTGCACTTATGCCAAAGGTTTTGTAGTTGCCCAACTGATCAACATAGTTTCACAACTTCATTGATCACCAGAAAACTTGATCACTCATCATCACCACCAACTGCCGCCATTGCACCCGTCGGCTGGTGGTGCTGAACTCCGGCGGAGCCTCATTCTTTTGAGGGGAGAGGGGGTGGGGGTGAAAGAAGAGAGTGAAGTGATGAAAGCGTTTGATCAACTTAAAAGGAATGGGGGTGTTTGGGTGAGTGGGAGAAGTATCTTACAAGCATATACTCCAAGGATTCCATTCATTTTTTTTTCTTTTTAACTTTTTGCTTATTACTTAATTACTACTTTAAGATCCTAATTTTTATAGGGGTAAAATGGTTTGGTTCGCTAGATTCTTGTTGAAATTGTTGAATCTAAAATAATTGGAATGACCAATTTTGTAGATCAAATTTCATTCCGCTGTTTGGTTTGTATGTAGGATGACACTGAATTTCATAGATTCTATTTTTCAAGGATTTCATTATTCAATTGTGTATGTGTTGGGATACAATTTTATTTCTACCGATTTAAAAAGAAGATAAAACTATCCAAAAAAAATCTTAACCATTTATATACATGATCAACGCCACCACCACCCTCACCAGCCCCCCACTGACGTCGTCGCCACCACCGCTGTCACCACCAACATCGTCGTGGTCAACGTGTTAAAAAACTGATTCTGGAATTATCATCACTAGATTCACAAACACATGTTAATAATTCTTCAAAGGAACAGACGAAGGGAAGGAAAAAAAACAATTACAAAAACACTCTAAGATTTATTTACTAATTTCAAGTTAATAATTCTTCAAACACGCTCTTTAAGATTTATTTATAAAAATGTCCAAAAACCCAACATATTTGATAAACATCAAGCAAAATATTTTAATACTTTAAAATGAACATTTTTAGCATGTACAAAGTTTTAGATAAACAATTTAAACTCATCTTACTAGATTTATACTAAATCTAGGTTCTAAACCAAGCCTTGAGCTTCCTTTGGTGACATGATAATTGTCCATAAATATCTCTATTGTTTCCTAATATAATTGTTTGTATAGTTTGTACGAATTGTATGGTTTAATTTGTACAAATTGGATACTATGTACCGTTGTTTTAACGTGACGTAAGACACAAAATTTCAAGGTTCAATACTATTGGCTATTGCTATCTTTATCTGCTTGACTGTTTTTGTGCTCCAACAAATTCGACGGATAACAACTTTAAGCTCATGTGCTTGCTGTTGCTATATTTTTTGTTGGATATTTTTATCTATTTATACTTATAATGACTATTGCTATTTGTTTATGTAGTTTGTGTAATTGATTTTGTTGGCTATTGCTATATATTTTTGTTTCTCCAGATGATCTAGCACAATTGTTTGACCCCCTATCTATTGTTCTTATGAGTTATGACGTGTTACATGGTTTTGTGATTAATAACTAAATTTTCCCTACTAAATGTATTTAGTAATGTCTCTTATATATGTCATGTTCTATAAATTTTTAATCTTAACGAACTTCTTATTTAGTGGAGTAAGAAAAGAAGGAAAAGAAAATTCAAATATTTACATCAATTGTTTGACTTCTTCATCTTTAATTGGGATTCCACTACACACCCCAATATTATATTTAAGTGCTCTAGCAATAATTCATTGAGCTTGCACATTATAGGTTTCATTCATTATTTATTCTTATTGTATCTCCTCATTTGTCTATATGTCTAGAAAACCTTGATGATCTTCTCTATCATTGATCTCTCATTGACTCTCTTGATTACTTCTTCCACATGAGTTCTCTTTTTGTATCAAAATAACACATAATTCTTGTTATGAACTAAGATAAATCTTACCTTTGAAAAAACTTAACAACCATAGTAGTTGGTCAAACTCAAATCTATATATTAGGACTTCAAAGTTATCCTTATTTTTAGTACATTATACTCTTGGTTGTTAATTGCCTAATAAGGAGTACATAAATCTTAAGTACTCTCTTATATATACTAAAGAAGAAGTATATTTCTTTCCTCCATAGTTATTAGCATTTTTTGTATTCAATTTTTTTACTAATGAAAAATATCTATTGCATTTCTTGTGAAGGGCCCCTGATTTTATATACGTCTCAAAAAATGTCAGGAACGGGTCTACGGCGTCCCATGATGGTTGTTGCACAAGCCTTTTAAAACATTAATTTTTGGAGAAATTATAAATTATCTGTTGGAGAAAGATGCTCTTAGATTGAACTTCTTAAGGGTATATTTAGGTACATGGGCGGAGCCACCATTGTCCCAGAGTGACCCCAGGACCACTCTCAACCTTCAAATTCTAAGAAAAGAAAAGTTTCTATACAACACAAGTTTAAGCCCCATTACACAATGAACCCCAAGTCTAAGGGACCGTTTACCATACCGTTAGAGCATCTCCAACAGCATCTTTAAAATTTCTCCAAAATAGAGAATTAAAAGTCAAAATCTACATAAAAATTTACATCCATCTCCAACAGATTCTCCATTTTGGAGATGAAATCATTACTTATAATATTAAAATATTGTATAAATCTAATAAAATATTATTTATCTCTCATATCCATCTCATTTGAAGAAATCTTATTGGTAGAATATAATAAAAAAACAATTTCTCTATCATGGTAATCATTTTTAGAGATTTTGGAGAGTTCTCCATATTTGGAGAAAATTACACTCTCTCTCCTACTTTCTCCATTTTGGAGAATCTGTTGGAGCACAAAAATGCCTAAAATCTCCATTTTGAAGAAGCTGTTGGAGATGCTCTTACTTGGTAAGCGTTTTTCGTCACTTACTTTACTGAGTGAGTATGACAAGGACAAATAACCTTATCCCGTAAGTGACATAACAAATACCGATAATCTTAGCCGTTTACTAAATTAGGTGTATAAACTTAAATGAAATTCTTTAACGAATACAAAACCAATTTTTCTTTAATAGACAAAAAGTTATGAATTTAATTAAAAAATTATATACTTAAATTTTTTATATATGGAATATATAGTTGTTGAGGGGTTTATCAACAGCTTATCACCAATCATGAACTAACTGCTGGGGTTTTGATTATATGTTAATAAGAGCTTTCTATATTCCTCTTGTTCCCCCACATAAATATCTCACAGTTGTCACATATCATTAGATTCATTTTTTACAATTATTTTTATTTTACAATCATTAAAAATAATATTTATATCCAACTAAATTATTTTTAAAGAACCTTCAAAATCATGTAAATTTTTATACGTAGATTATGCATTTATGTCGTGTTATATTTCATTTAAAAGAGTAGTTAAAATGATCTTACAAATATATACAAAATTATTTCATGTTATTTAATAAAAAAATGCTACTTATTTATTTAGCAAGGTTTATATCAGTTTGTATATTTACAATTATTAAAAGATATCAGTAACATTATTACATTTAACAAGCATACTGATAAGCTAGCTGGTAGGTTGTAGCTGATAAATTAATTACGTTTGAAAAAAAATTAGCTGATAAACTAGTTGAAAATTCTAAAATGACATGTTAAAAATTAGTCAATTTTAACATTTTATAATATATTTAAAACATGTGTCTCTAGCGTGTAACTCAGTTGATAAATGGGTGTGACGACTTTATCCAAATACAAGACATGTTCCAGATTCAACCCCCCCCCCCCCCCCCCCCCCCCCCCCGGGGCCGCGCGAGGACTTAGCCGTTAAGTGGGCCAAAAAAATGCTCCTCATATTGGTAATTTGGTATCATTGAAAGCAGGTTCCATGTGGAGCCGGTTGATTATCAGTAATCAACTTTTTGCAATATATTTAAAACATATCTATACTATATTATAAAGCACGGATAAAAAATTCTTAAATACAAATTATTAGGCACAAGGTACCATTATTTTATGCAAGATTTTAAAAATCTCTTAATTTACAAGTATCAAAGCACAAGATACATATTACTACTGCAGGCTTCTAACACCCACCAATTTGGTATGTGCAGGGCGCCAGGGCCTTCCTTTTATGCAGACCTTTCCATATATCACTGTTAATTAATATATTATATTACTATAAATTTTTTTTAATTATATTATTAAATATGTAATTGGTTATTTTTTCTAGATGTCATTAAAATATATAAGATAATCATTGAATTCTAACAAAATACTTATTTTTTTTTTATAAAAAACGTTATATTGTTAAACTTAAATTAAACAAATTTATAAAAAAAACATTATCACTTTTTTAAAACCATCCAAAATCGTACTGTAAATCGACAAAAAAACAAAAAATAAAATGAAACATTAAAATCGTGATGTATCTCGCTGCATTGCGCGAGTACGCTTCTAGTTACTAATAATATAATATATTAATAAACCAACTGGTAAATAAATTAAATGATATAATATGTTAATTAATACAATTTCGATTTGGCTTATTATATATATATATATATATGTGTGTAGGGTTTTAAAGCAATTTGTAACCGTTATACGCAGCGGAAATTAGAAAATTTTGGTTACAAAATTAAATAGAAAACTTTTCTAAAACTTAAAACCCAAACGGATCCAATGATGCATTTAATCAAAACTCAAAACCACGCCATAGGGTGTTTAGAGATGTACCTTTCAAATCTGTTGTTGTTGAACTAGGTGAGCACTTAGAAACCAATTTAGGTTTCCTCTAGCGGTATCCACACACGAACACGCGAAATTCCACCGGGTGCTAGCCCAATAACCCTAAATCTATATGTGTTTTACAGAAAAGAAAAGGGTTTCTTTTATGTATTTTTTTGAAAGGCTAATCTAACTCAATTCGTGTTTCAAATGGTTTAGCCTAACCCCTTATTTATACCAGAAGAATTATAGTTAGACTATAATTCAATTAAGAATTAAATAAGGTTTAGTAATTATCTGTAATATTCAAATTCAAATATATATATATATATATATATAATTATCCTTTTAAACTTTAAAATATATATATATATATATATATATATATATATAATTATCCTTTTAAACTTTGAAATATAACTATATAATTACAGATAATTCCCCGTAATTAACATAATTACGTTTTCACCCTGTAAATATCATAATTACAGTTTAACACATATTTTCATAAAAATTCGGGTTTCTATAAATGGAAACAAACGCATTCTTTGTGTGCGACCCTATAGGTTTACATACTCCTCAGCAGTATCTCTGTGTGACACGTGTCGTGAGCATATAATAACTTACATTCTCCCACTTGCACACGATACACAGTAACACAAACGATGGTAAGCGTCTAGCAACACGTCACCGCCCCCAAGGCTATGTAAATGTGCCTTTACCTTCGAGCAATTTGATTGATCTAATCAATAATATAGTAGAATCATTCATTATCCTTTTGCTTCACGATATTTTATTTTGAACTTAAGGCATAAATCTATCTCATCATTTGTAGTTCAAAGATTGTGTTTCTCGATCCCAACATATTTGATTATACAAGTGTCATTAGTCCAACTAATCCACTTGTTCATGCATGTAAATCATAATATGTAATCGAGGGGCCCAGAAATATATCTCTCATTTTGAGAGGAGCAAATCCCATATTGCATGTACACGACTAACTACACAATTCATGTTATACCTAATATAGCCCTTATGATTACCCGGTCAAGGGTAATGTTAGACTATATCAAAGTATAACACTCCTTATGCATTAGATCCCAATGCACATCTCAGGTCTGAGGATAAATAGTGTTATACTATTTCAAGACTCATCTTATGACGCCGATCTATGAGGTGATCTTGACCGTGGGTCTTGTCCAACGCCTTGTGCTCCGACAAGCGCATGTGACTCTGGTTGCACCTAGTGCACTTCCAACTTGGACTATGACCATACTTCACAATGATCTTGATTTATTACTAGTCCCCTAATAATAAGTGATCAAGGACAATTTTAAATAATATGATCATCATATTTATTTAAGGATACTTAAACATGCTAAAACGAACACATAGATGTTTTAATTAAATACTCATATCCAATATGCCATAACTGTAAAACATAACTGTTTTAATGTTCACAAAGTAAAGGATTACTAAAATTTTACAAATCAGACTAAATTATTACAAAACCTCAAGCCTATTGAGCTAATGTGAGCATCATGCTTTCTTTGACTCAAAGGTTTGGTGAGAGGATCTGCTGGATTGTCTTCTGATCGAACTTTACATATCTTTATATCACCTCTTTCAATAATCTCTCGAATTAGGTGATATCGTCTCATGATATGTTTGGAGCGCTGATGTGACCTTGGTTCCTTTGCCTGCGCAATGGCACCCTCATTGTCGCAATAGATCTCGACAGGGTCACATATGCTAGGGACTACTCCCAGATCTGTGATGAATTTCTTCATCCAAACAGCTTCCTTTGCGGCGTCCGACGCTGCAATGTACTCTGATTCTGTAGTTGAGTCCGCTATTGTGCTTTGTTTGTAGCTCTTCCAGCTCACAGCACCCCCGTTTAACACAAACACGTATCCCGACTGTGATTTATAGTCATCTCGGTCGGTTTGGAAACTAGCATTGTGTATCCTTGAATACACAGATCTCTTTCTTGACCGTCGTACAGTAAGAACACTTCTTTAGTTCTTCTCAGATACTTTAGAATATTCTTTACTGCTACCCAGTGAGCATCACCTGGGTTTGACTGATACCTGCTCGTCATGCTTAGGGCATACGAGACATCTGGTCTAGTACATAACATGGCATACATGATTGAACCGATGGCCGAAGCATAGGGAACACCCTTCATGCGGTTCATGTCCTCTTTAGATATAGGACTCTGAGTTTTGCTTAGATGTACACCATGTACCATTGGCAAGTTTCCTCTCTTAGAACCCTCCATCTTGAAGCGTCTTAAGATCTTGTCAATATATGTACTTTGGCTTAATCCAATTAAGCATTTCGATCTATCACGATAGATTTTTATACCAAGGATATAAGCCGCTTCTCCTAGATCCTTCATCGTGAAACACTTCCCTAACCAGGCTTTTACACCTTTAAGGGTAGGGATGTCATTTCCGATGATCAATATATCATCGACATATAGGATCAGGAATACTACTATGCTCCCACTGACTTTCTTGTATACACAAGATTCATCTTCGTTCTTTAAGAAACCAAATTCTTTAATCTTTTCATCAAAACGAAGATTCCAACTACGAGATGCTTGCTTCAGTCCATAAATGGACTTTTGCAATTTACATACCTTTTCAGGAAAATTTGGATGTTTAAAACCTTCTGGTTGTACCATGTACACGTCCTCACTTAAAGTTTCGTTAAGGAACGCGGTTTTAACATCCATTTGCCATATTTCATAGTCATGAAATGCAACTATGGCAAGAAGTATCCTGATGGATTTAATCATGGCTACTGGAGAAAAAGTTTCATCATAATCTACTCCATGTATAATACCCGTCGTTTTTAATCTATATATATGTAATGTATATATTATATTTTAGTTTAGGTTTAAAAAAAAATTAGATGGATACATCAGTAATGCGTGGGGCTGTTTTAAAAAAAATTATAAATCAATTAATAATAATAAAAGGATTAATTAAATGTTGGGCTAAGTTTTGATGGGTTTAATTGAGGGTTTAGTTTGTAAAACCCACAAGTAGGTTTGAGTTTAGATGGATTGAACCCATCTTCCTTCTCTTTTTCTCCTTTCCCACGTTCATCACCCTAAAACCCTACCCAATCGCAGAAAATTCCCCTCGAGTTCATGAAAGTTTAGCGACCAAAAGGCAAGGAAGAAAAGGAGCAACGATTTCAAGTTAGGCTTGGCAATTCCTCGTCGTTCTCTTGTCGTTTTGAGGTAAGTTTCCGTCCCCATCTCGAAGTTATACGATTATGATTAGGATTCGAGTTCACGGAATTATTGGGTCTAGAAACCGAGTCGTTTCGATGGCTCGAAAGTCGCCGTTTCGGTATTTAAAACAAATGGCAGCAGCATCGGATCATAAAATCAATATTAGAACCCAAAAATTATGCTCGTTTTTCTCTCGTTTATAGTCCTAAAAATGCCTAGTATTAGTAGTCATAGTTTTCGTTGTGTTTTGCGTAAAAGAGTTGTGTAAATCGCATTTAGTCGGATTTGCTGCAGCGTTTTAGGCTTGTTTATTAGTCGTTTTTAGCAGTATTTTGCTGTTGTATTTTAGCCGTTATTAGTCGTTTTGTTGCTGCGTTTTAGCGCGTTTTTTTGTCGTTTTTAGTCGATTTTAGCTGTTGCGTTTTAGTCTTTTTTAGTCGTAAATTGCTGCTGTATTTTTAGCGGGTTATTGGTCGATCTAGTCAATTTTACTGCTGCGTTTTGACCGATTTTTAGTCGGTTTTAGTCGAGGTTGCTGCTGCGTTTTAGGCTAATTATTAGTCGTTTAGTCGAGTTTTGTTGTTGTATTCGGGCCGTTTAGTAGCCGATTTTAGGCTTGTTTTGATGCTCTGATTCTAAGGTTGTCAAGCAGAATTAATAATAAGTTTTTGGGTATTTTTTTAGGCCGGGATTAAAGGAGTAGGCGATCGGTTTTGTGAAGTTTTAAGGTACGGATTCCTATCTTTTCGTTCATTTGATTTGTTTATTTATGTCGTTGAACCCTTAAGCTTCCGATATCTCAAATACTTGACTCACAACTTTTCGATTTGTTTGTCACTGCGTTGTTTGTTCACTCACACTCGTTTATGTCATTCACTGTGCAATCGCCTCGTTCTAAACAAGTATTCTTGATTGTCAATGTTAGTAAAATATGTGTTTTACTCAAAAGATCACGATTAATTATTCGGTAGCTTTTTACTTTGGGTTACGTCTCTAATTATATATATGACGATTCTTGCTATTGGTTTTGGACCATCCCAATTGAGCATTTTGATTGCTAAAATTTCTTGTCGGTCTCTCATATTGGCATTTTTTTTTATGTTGGAGTATTCATTCGATTTCGATATGGTTTAAGTATAATTTAAATTATATGTTGTCGCATGTGTTGTGACAACTTACTCCGGGTAGATCGAGCAACTAACCACCTATGGGGGTACCATAGGCACGTCATTGTGGCACCGATGGCGTGACACTAACCGTGGCGGTGTGATCAGACCATGGCGTCTCCTCTTTTGTGCTCTTGTGAGAGCTATATTTGGTGTGACGGAGATTTGATTTAGGAGGCGTATGGGTCGGCCCTAGCATATGTTATTTGTTGTAGGGTGAGTGTCGGTGTAGTGCCCAACACCGTATCTCACATTAGTACGTATGGATCTGCAGTCCAGCGTACGGGCCTGTGTGGCTATATGTCTGACACTTGTCACGTCGGTAGATATGCAAGTGTATGCATTTTGTTTTTGAGCTCGATTCGACCTATCATATGTTATTTGTTTTATTATGACATTGTTGGTTCTTTAAGATTTTGTTCCATCGCATGTTATCCGTTGAAGTTGTTAATTGCCGTCTTCGCTAAAATTTTGTATCTGTTATGCTTACTATCTTGAGACCAGTTCTTACATTATGGTATTAGTTTTGTTCGTTGTTATTATATATCCGTTCACTGGGCGTTTGGCTCAGCCGTGTTTTCTTTTTCTTTCTCACGGCAGGTGATCAAGGGGGTTGCTAAGGCATTGTGAGAAAAGTAAATAAGGCTTTTGATCGCAAAGAGGTTACGAGCGATTTATGACAATTTTAGGCATTATTTAGTTTATTTCATTGTTTTTAGATTAGATCTCTTTTGCAAAGGTTTATGTTTGGTTTTTGTTGTTTGTTGGGAGCTTTAGACTTATTGTTTGGATGATATTATTTCGTTATTGGAGACTCTTTATGTTGGGAGTTTTATATAATCGTTTGTTATGTTTGGCGTAACTTCCCTTCCTTTGGAATGGGGGTGTTACACCATGAGTCTGAGTGAAACCTTTAGCTACCAACCTAGCATTATAGGTATGTACAATCCCATCCATGTCAGTTTTCTTTTTGAATACCCACTTGCACCCTACGACTTTGCAACCGGTAGGTGCATCTACCAAGTTCCAAACTTGGTTATCTGACATGGATTGTATTTCAGCCTTCATGGCATCTTGCCATTTATCATATTCTAAACCTGATACGGCTTCCTGATAGGTTACGGGTTCATCATGAACCGTATCGTCATTGCCAATGAGATAACCATATCTCCCAGGCTCTTGACGACTCCTATTCGATCTTCGGATTGTTTGTATCTCGTCGTTACCTTCAACAACTTGTTGAGGCTCAACATCATGTTGATTGTCAGTATCAACCATTGTTTCATCTTGTGGTTCTTGAATTTCTTCAATATCTACTGTATCCCCCGTTGTGGTTCTCGATAGAAAATCATTTTCTAGGAACTCACTGCGGCGTGCAACAAAAACTTAGTTCTCGCTGGATTTGTAGAAGTAATATCCAACTGTCTCTTTTGGATATCCTACAAAGATACATTTCTCAGACCTTTAATCCCGCTTCCCAGAAGCTTCCCGCTTAACATAAGCTTCAAAACCCCATATTCTCATATATAACAGTTTTGGGATCTTCCCAGTCCATAGTTCGAAAGGGGTTTTATCGGTCTTTTTGGTTGGCGCACTATTTAGTATTCGGGCAGCTGTTTCTAGGGCATAACCCCAGAAACTTTTAGGCAGATTGGTATGACTCATCATAGAGCGAACCATGTCCAACAAGGTTCTATTCCTTCTTTCGGACACACCGTTATGTTGCGGTGTTCCGGGAGGAGTTAATTGGGATACTATCCCGTTATCTCTTAGATGGTCAATAAACTCTTGGCTTAGATATTCCCGAACCCGGTCCGATTGAAGTGTCTTTATCTTTTTGCCAAGTTGATTCTCTACTTCATTTTGAAATTCTTTAAAAAACTCAAAGCTTTCAGATTTGTTTTTCATTAGGTAAACATACCCGTATCTACTGAAGTCATCAGTAAAAGTAATGAAGTAGCGATGACCATTTCTTGTGGTTGAACTAAAGGGCCCACACACATCAGTATGTATAATCCCTAATAGTTCTGTTGCCCTTTTGGGTTTGCCTTTAAAAGGCGCTTTTGTCATCTTGCCCGTTAAACAAGATTCACATACATCATATGAATCATCACATGATTCCAACACTTCGTCCGCCTGGAGTTTGGCTATGCGTTTCTTGTTTATGTGTCCAAGACGACAATGCCACAAATAGGTCTGGTTTAAGCCTCGCTTAATTCGTTTATTGTTTACATTATATATTGATTCATAATTACAACTGTTTTGCATATCAATTTCATAAATACCATTGTGTGGTTTGGCCACAAAATACAAAACATTGTTAAGATAAGCTGAAATTGAATCATTACTGAAAGTAAACATAAATCCAGTTTGTTGCAACCGAGAAAAAGAAACGATATTCCTAGTAATGTTAGGTACATATAAACACTTGCTAAGTGCTAAAATAAGACCATTTGGTAGCTTCATGTCATAAGTCCCCTGAGCAACAACAGCTACCTTAGCTTCATTCCCCATTCGAAGCTCCATCTGGCCTGGTTTCATTTTCTCTTCACGTCTTAGTCCCTGAAAAGTAGTACAAATGTGAGTACCACACCCAGTATCCAATACCCAGGAATCAGAGTCATAATTGAATAAATCAATGGTAAACATACCTGAAGGTCCGGCTCCATTAGCCTTCTGCTTCTTCATTTCTGCCAATAGGGCGGGGCAGTTTCTCTTCTAGTGTCCCTTCTGGTTGCAGTTGAAGCAAACTGCTTCCTCAGGAATCTTTCCCTTGCCCTTTTCCTTGTTGGAACTTCCAACTTTTCTTTTACCCTTGGTAACCACCCTTTTCTTCTTGTTTATCCCACCTTTAGGTTTGATCATCAACACCTGTTTTGGTTTGGATAAATCCAACTTCGATTTCATATTTCTCTCAGCAATTTTAAGCATGTCGTGAAGCTCCATGAGAGTTTTCTCCAAACCATTCATATTGTAGTTCAGGACGAACTGGTCATATGATTTGGATAAAGAATTGAGAACCATTTCGGTTTCCAATTCTTGACCTAGTGGGTAGCCAAGACGGGTTAGTCGGTCAATATACCCTTTCATTCTTAAAACGTGGGTACTGACTGATGAACCCTCAGTCATCATACAGACATGCAATGCCCTGACTGTATCAAACCTCTCTTGCTTTGCTTGTAACTGAAACATGGATTTCAAAGAGGATATCATATCCCAAGCATTCATGTCTTCATGTTCCCTCAGTAGCTCAGGAGTCATGGATGCTAGCATCAGACAACTAACATCTAGTGAGTCATTGAGATGCTTATCATAAGTAGCCCTGACCTCAGCTGAAGAATTTCTGGCAGGAGGGTTTGAAGGGGGGGGGGGGGGGGGTTCAAGAACGTACAACTTCTTTTCGTGCTTAAGGACAACCCTCAAGAAACGAAACCAGTCTACGAAGTTCGTACCGTTCAGTTTATCCTTGTCAAGGATTGATCGTAATGTAAATTGGGATAAGCCGTTTGTGCATACAGTTTGGTTGGAGGCGTTAGCGGCCATCTACAAAATAAGTTCAATTTTAGTAATTCTTTTAAAATCTCAAGTTAATTAATATCACCTTTCAAAAATAAAATTTAATTTGAGCTAAGATCCATATATCACCTATTTCCGTAAATGGCCAAGCAACTGTTTACGGAACTAGGTTATTTAGGTAGGAATCATCCAGCTATGTTCAACATAACTTTTAGATATCGTGGGATTTCTATTAATATATCATATGTTAAAAAGCCTGTTTAATCCCACTACAACGCCTTGAAAGTACTCATAGATGACTAAGCATTGTCTATGATATTTTCAAATAAAACTAACCATACTAAGATATCAACATCCCACCTAAAGTCTCAACTTAGGGTTTATTGGGATTAATCGTCAAAAATACTACTATTTAAGTGAATGGACAAGCAACTGTCCACTTAAATTTCGTTATCTTGGCGCCTTGTCTTACACTACAATCATCCGATATGATTGGCTAAGCACTGACCATACCGAATTTTGTAAGTTTAACAAGTATCTTAAATTGGTGGCGTATAGTTTACATTTGTGAAAGGTTTAATTTTTTAGATAACTCTTTTCTTTTAAAACGTTTGAATTTATCTCTAAAATCTTGTTTTAAAAGTTTATTTTATTAAATCGGTTTGAGCTTGATAAACATATCAATTTAAAATATCATATTTTATTTACCGATTTAAAATTATTTTGCGTTTGATTTTTATTTTAAGCGTTTGCAATTATCATAACAATAATAAAAGCAAACACAAAATAAACACACAAGATAATATATGGATTTGCCCCTAATGTGGTGTTGTGAGCCAACACAACAACCACGGTCAATTCTAAGGACATCTTCAATCTTCTCCCACTGGCCTCACCATCTTGGTGAACTCCAGGGTCTCCGTCTTAATTTCTTGAAACTCCGTCTTCGGATAAAATAGAAAAATACAACAAATTCTATCTATTTACATTTGTCCCTATCTATAAAATTAAATCAAAAATTACATCCCATGCAATTAATACATTTTAATTTTCCAAAACATAAAAGTAAATCAACCACAGGTCTTTTGGGGCGAACCATATATTATCCATTTATTTATTCTAAACATAAAATAAATACAAATTGGCCGAAATTTAATTAACGTAATTAAAAAGGTCAAGCTAATTAGAACAAGTTATTATATGACAAAGTTAAGTTTCAAACTGACCCCATCCAAGAAACTTGGGTTACTAACCCTTTTGAACCTAAGCCCAAAAACAAAACATTCAGGGAAATATCCCAAAATAATCCTCGGGCCTACTAGCCCGGGTCCAACTCCCATAATAGGCTATCGACCCAAAAATTACCGGGTTTAAGGCCCAAAAAAACGAAATTTGGCCCTTAAATTTATCTAAACTGTGTGGCTATGTGTGACCAGGGGCTGCGATAAAATCGTAGAAAAAGTGAAGCAACCGGAGGAACGCCAACGGCCACAATTAGACGAGCAACAACAGTCGTAAGGAAAACGAAGGCTAGCGACGATGACCAGTGGCGACGGCCATGATCGACCAACGATAGCCAATCGTGAGAAACATCCCGGTTCCAGCCGCTCACAGCGGTGGTCGGGAAGGTAGACTAGCGGTAACAACCGCATTATTCCGGTGACATCCAACGACATGAGAAAGAGAAAAAAACAACAACATCACCATCCCCAACCCCATATGGCAGCGACCTGGACACTTCAAACGCTCGTAGGGAGAAAAAGAGGTAGAACCTGTTGGGTCATCTAAGATTTAAAGATAACCTCTCCTTAGTCTTTATTGATGATTGAACCTTGTATTTTGTTTTATGGTTCTTTGTAATAGCTTAGTTAGTTTAACAGATCGGTGAGTCGAAGATAAACCGAATCCAACATAAAGGAAATCTACAATGCGGATTGAGATGGACCTCAAAGAGAACTAAGCTGACCTGCCGACTTCTATTCGGCAGATCACCCCCTTTGCCGATTCTTATTCGGCAGACTCTCCACATGCCGATTTCCTATTCGGTATGTCCTTTCTATGTTGCCGAATAATCGTTGTTCGGCACAACCCTCATCTGCCGAACTCTTTATTCGGCATTCTCCTCGTACAGATTGCTTCTTTATCTAGTACGAACATTTATGTTAAATCCTCATGATTTGACATACTTCCTCTTTCCCAATGATCTTCTGACAATGGGCATGGAAGCTTCTCTCTTCCTTTAGAAGATTTACATTTAGTCTTAATTTGATTAGATGTTTATTTTTCTAATAGATCTCAAAAAGATTTTCCCAAGAATATTTTATTTAGATATTGTACTTTCATAGTACAAAAGTTACCTTTTGTATTGTGACAAGTCACATCAAATATCTTATAATTTATTGTCAACCTCTCAACCTCCAAAGCCTTTACTCCTACTTGTCCTTTGCACTCATTACATTGGATAGTATATAAAGGATGGAAGTAGTAACTTGCTACTCACGCTTTCAGCTCAAGCTTTGGCATTCACAAGATTTCAAGCAGGTTGATAGTTGTCTTTTATTTCATTAAGGTTTAAGTCTTTGTGTTCTTAATATCTTCTAAGTGTTAGATTGTCTAGAGTAGTTCTTAACTATTCTTATTCCGCAACAATCTTTATTTTCTCTATGTGTAATTCTTGATATTTATTATCAATAAAAGAATTAAAATTAAGTAATTTTGTGGTATTGTATTCAACCCCCCCCCCTTTTACAATACTTGTTTACTTCTTTGGGACTAACAAGTGGTATCAGAGCAGTTGGTTTAATCTAATAAACCAGATCCGTAATGACTTCTCCTTCTACAAAACCTGAGACTTCTTCTCAAAATTCTTTTTACTCTGACAATGGATCTACTGTTAAACCTCCTAAGTTCAACTCGAACAACTTCTCCTTATGGAAAAGTAGGATGATGCTCTTCCTTGAAGGAGCTGACAGTCGATATCTTACCATCCTTAGTGACGGTCCTCTTATCCCAAAAGTCTGGGATAGATTTGTCAAAACTCCTAAGGATAAAGAAAAGAAAAAGGACAATCTCTTTCAAGTTTCCGATGACTCTTCAGAGGAGGAAAGAACTTCTGCAACTGGTCGATATGTCTTAAAAACGACCAAAGAATACAATGATGAAGATAAGCGCACAGTTGGACTTGATTCCAAAGTGCGAACCATCATTGCTCAATCTCTTCCTGATGAAGTATACCAATCTTTTGTCAGTCTTAAAACGGCAAAAGATATGTGGTCAACTCTATGTGTTTTGTACGAAGGTACAAATGAAGTAAAGAAATCTAAAAAGATCTCTCTCGTACGTAGATACGAATTTTTCTCTCATGAAAAGGGAGAATCTCTTCCCTCCTATTACAACCGTTTTAACAGTCTCTTAAATGAATTAAAACTTGTTGGAAAACTTTATGACAACGAGGAAATCATATGCAAATTCATGGATGGTCTTCCAGATTTCTGGAATACTCTTTCCACGTGCATTAAGACTTCCAGGGACTTGGAAAGCCTTCCTCTCACTTCTCTCTATGGTATGTTTCTTAATCACGAACAAACCCAACTTCAAAGGAAAACCATCTATAAAGAAATAAGAGCCCCCTCTATGGCTCTTATCAGTGATGGCTCCAAGAAATCTGTGTGTATTCCTCGTATAACCTACCCTTCTGATGATTCAGATAGAGAAAGTCATGAAAATCTGAGTCACTCCTCGGAAGCTTATCTAAGTGAAGCTGATGATGAAGGAGAAAATCCATCTGTCAATCTATTGACAGAGGAAATGGGTATGCTTGCAAATTTTTCTAAATCTCGAAAGAATTCTTCTAATAAATTTCAAAGAAACAGAAATTTTTCTTTTTCTAGAAACTCCTTGAACAAATCAAAGGAGGATTGCTATGCATGTGGTAAGAAAGGCCATTTTGCATCTGAATGCAGAAGCAATTCTTCTAGGATTTCCATATCGAATTCTTCTAACTCTTCTAAAAGAAGACATCTTCAATCTAATTCTACAGGAAGATCGCATCCAAGAAAACCTTCTCCATCTTCTTCCTTCAAAGAACTTACCAACAAAGCCGACAAATACAAAGCCAAATATAGAAGAGAGAAAGAAAGAAATTTCAACTCTCAACGAAAAGGCAAAGGCTTGATGGCTGAAACTCTAGATTGGACAGACGAACCCACTTCCGACAGTGAGAAAGAAGTGTCAAGTAAATGTCTTATGGCCAAACTTGATAAAGAACCTAAAGACTCCTGTTCTAGGATGGACTTCAATGCTGAGTGCTCTTCATCTTCTTCTCAGGTACATCCCTTCCTCTCTCTCACTAATGAAGAAAAGATTGAAGCTTTTGACTCTCTAACTGTACTTTTTCACAATGAAAAAGATGCAAAGAAAAGAGCAAATGCTCAAGTCAAAACTCTCTCATTTCAACTTCATGAGTCTCTATCCCAGCTAGAACAGTTTAACAAACTAAAAGCTGAGTTAGATGACTTAAAGACTATAAACTGTGTGCTTGCCAAGGAGAAGAACAAGCTTCTAAAGAAGCTACAGAAGGAACAAGAAACCCTAAACAAATGGAACACCTCTTCCAAAAATCTTGAGAAAATCTTTCAAGATCAAATTGTTGGCGAAACTTATGGTCTAGGGTACTGGAAAGAAAATTCTTTATGCCTCCCTTCTGAAAACATATCTTCTTCTACTCAGGATATTCCTCTGTCTTCTAAATTACCTTCTTATTCTACTGACTGGAATGATTCTATGTCAGAAGACTCTAATTCTGTATATTCAATGGATCTTCGCGATTCAAGAAAATTTGGCCACTTTGTGTCTGCTAAATCTTCCAAACCTATTCTAACAGAAGATCAAGACTCAAATGAGTTGGTCAAACCTGTAAATGATCTTCTTATGTCATTAAATTTAAACAACGACTCTTCTTCTTCTTCTTCCCATTCTTCGAAAAAGGCCCATTTCCTCTCTAAAGGAAAATCCGTTGTCGTTAATACTCCTAACAAAAGAAAGATTACACCTTCTTCAAAAGGTAAATCTCTCATGAACACAACGGACTTCATCCCAAGAGCCCTAAAAATAAAGAAGTCCAAAGGAATTTCAAACATTTCTTCATCTTCCTTTTACAAAGGAATCCTTGGACCGGCTCCCCATAACCCTCACGTTCCGTACAGCTATCCCATTCCCTATCACCTTTCCAAACCTCCTAAATCCAAAACTCAAGGAAAGGTAAAAGCTGCTTCTCTTGATCCAATGAAGAAATTTATTTACCGAAAGTGTTACAACTGCGGTGATACTTTTCACTTGGCCAAAGACTGTCCAAAGGACCGTATCGAAAGATATCATCCGACCAATCCTTCTTCTTCCTCTTCTAACCCTAAAGGATCTACCTCAAAACGGGTTCCAAAAGACTAATTTGTTCTTATCTGCAGGTCTATGAGCATCATCAAACATGGTATCTTGATAGCGGATGCTCACGACATATGACTGGGAACAAATCTCTTCTTCTAAACTTTGTGAAAGAAAAGGGACCAACTGTAACTTTTGGTGATAACTCTCGCGGTTCCACTAAAGGTTATGGAACTCTTTCTAACGGTTCCATTACTTTTAACAAAGTTGCTTATGTGAAGGGACTGATGCATAATCTTTTAAGCATTAGTCAGCTATGTGATTTAGGTTTCTATGTAATTTTCAGAGAAATTGATTGTCTCATCACTGATAAACAGTTTCACACTGTCCTATCTGGTTTTAGAAAGGATAATGTGTACGTCATCAATATGGATGACAAATCAACTGAAAAGGAAAGCATCTGCTTCATTTCTGAAGACTCTGAAAAGAAAAACTGGCTCTGGCATAAACGTCTTTCTCATCTCAACTTCAAAACGTTAAATGCTCTCTCCAACAAAGAGCTTGTTGTTGGCTTGCCGAAAATTTCCTTCTCAAAAGAAAAGCTCTGTGCAGCTTGTGAGAAAGGCAAACTGACAAAATCTTCTTTCAAATCAAAACAATGTTTTTCTATTTCTACTCCTCTACAGATGCTGCATATGGATCTTTGTGGGCCTGTCAGCACACCTAGCCTAGGTGGAAAAAGGTACATTCTTGTAATTATTGATGAATACACACGTTACACTTGGGTATTCTTTCTCAGGTACAAAAGTGATACACCTGAAGAAATCATCAACTTTATCAAGAAATCTGAAGTTCTTAACGGTCAATTAGTCAGATCTATCAGAAGTGACAATGGAACTGAATTCAGAAATGCTACTTTAGATGCCTTTCTTTGTGACAAAGGTATTTCTCAAAACTTTGCAGCAGTAAGATCTCCACAACAAAATGGTGTTGTAGAAAGAAAGAATCGTACGCTATGTGAAGCTGCAAGATCCATGATAAGTGAATCAAATCTTCCAACCTATTTTTGGGCTGAAGCTGTCAATACAGCATGTTTCACTCAAAATCGATCTATCATTGTGAAAAGGCACAACAAGACTTCCTATGAAGTCTTCTATGACCGAAAACCAAACATTGGTTTTCTTCATGTTTTCGGCTGCCTTTGCTTTATCTTAAATGATCGAGAGCAGCTTGGGAAATTTGATCCCAAAGCTGATGAAGGCATATTTGTGGGTTATTCTCTCTCCTCTAAAGCCTACAGAGTATATAATCTAAGAAGAAAATGTATTGATGAGTCAATACATGTGAAGTTTGATGATCACAAAACATCCTCTCTATCTTGTGATGACACTGAACTTCATGAATGGATTATTTCCTGTGTTGGAGAAGAGTCTCCAAATATTCTCTCTTCAGGACCTTCATATGTCCCATTTTCTGTACCCTCTACTTCTCTCCATCATAGTTCGGTAGAACCTTTACCAACTGCCGAACCCATATCTCCTACCGAAACCACCTCACATACTTCTCCTCTTCATCATATTCATCCTATACCTACCGATCCTTCACCTTCATACTTTCCAAACACAGTTCCTGCACCTCTTCCCCCAGCTTTAAAATGGACCAAAGATCATCCGATAAATCAAATTATCGGAGATCAGCTAGCAGGTGTCCAAACTAGAAGAAGTATTGGAAACATCTGTCTCTATGTGAATTTTCTATCCGTTATCGAACCCAAGAAAATTGAAGAAGCTCTAGCAGATTCTTGTTGGGTCACTGCCATGCAAGAAGAGTTGTCTCAATTTGAGAGAAACAAAGTCTGGAGACTTGTGCCAAGACCTTTCGGTAAAACCATTATAGGTACTAAGTGGGTTTTCCGAAACAAAATGGACGAAGTCGGTACTGTAATCCGGAATAAAGCCAGGATTGTTGCTCAAGGATATAGGCAGGAGGAAGGTATTGATTATGATGAAACCTTTGCTCCTGTTGCTAGACTTGAGGCAATAAGAATCTTTCTTGCTCATGCTGCTCACAAAAACTTCCGGGTCTTTCAAATGAATGTTAAGAGTGCTTTTCTCAATGGAGAACTTGCTGAAGAAGTCTATGTGAAACAACCACCTGGCTTTGAAGATCCAGCTCATCCGTACCATGTGTTCAGACTTGACAAAGCTCTCTATGGTCTGAAACAAGCTCCTCGTGCTTGGTATGACACATTGTCTGATTTTCTTCTATCCAACCGATATACCAGAGGTAAAATTGATAATACTCTTTTTCTCAAGAAAGCAATCGGTAATATCATTCTTGTTCAAATCTATGTGGATGATATCATTTTCGGTGCCACTGATGAAAATCTTTGTCAAGAATTTGCCTCTCTCATGAAAAGCAAATATGAGATGAGTATGATGGGTGAACTTACTTTCTTTCTTGGTCTTCAAATTAAACAATCCTCTGAAGGTATTTTCATTTGTCAGAATAAATATATTCGTGATCTTTTGAAAAAGTTTGATTTTGAAAATTGTTCTCCCATGAAAACTCCAATGGCACCACCTCTAAAAATTCATGCAGATTCCACCGGCAAGTCGGTACATATCACGAATTATCGAGGAATGATAGGGTCTCTTCTTTATCTTACTGCTAGTAGACCTGACATCATGTATGCTACGTGTCTTTGTGCACGTTATCAAGCCAATCCCAAGGAATCTCACTTGGCGGCTGTAAAACGTATTTTTCGGTACCTAAAGGGTACCATGAATCTGGGTCTTTGGTATCCCAAGGACTCAGGTTTTGATCTAATTGGCTATTCAGATTCTGACTTTGCAGGGTCTAAGGTTGACAGAAAAAGTACAACTGGCAGCTGTCAATTACTAGGTGGAAACTTAGTCAGTTGGTCCAGTAAGAAGCAAAATTCGGTATCCACCTCCACTGCCGAAGCCGAATATGTTGCAGCTGGAAGTTGCTGTGCTCAGATCTTGTGGATGAAGAACCAACTACAAGATTATGCCAAAGTTTATTCTCATGTACCGATTCTATGTGACAATTCTAGTGCCATAGCCATTGCCAACAATCCAATGCTGCATTCTAGATCTAAACACATTGATATTCGGTATCACTTTATACGAGATCATATCTCTAAAGGTGATATTGAACTTCACTTCATTCCTACAGATCTTCAACTTGCAGACCTTTTTACAAAACCACTGGATGAGGCACGTTTCAACTTCCTTGTGGGATCCTTAGGTATGTTAAATTTATCGTAAAAAAAAAAAAAAAATTGACGGTACCTCCTTACCGAAGTATCTATTACCTTCGGTAACTCCACCGAAGTATCTCTCATACTTCGGTACTTCTCTACTTCTTACCGAACGATCGCTTCCTTCTATATTCGGTATCTCTATATACCGACTACTTCTTGCCGAAATATCTCCTTCTATATTCGGTATCTCTATATACCGAATACTTCTTGCCGAAATATCTCCTTCTATATTCGGTATCTCTATATACCGAATACTTCTTGCCGAAATATCTCTTTCTCTATTCGGTATCTCTATATACCGAATACTTCTTACCGAAATATCTCTCATTTTTCGGCATCTCTCTATTTTCGGTATAGTGTATGATGTGTCATTCTTATCCAATTCTTTCATACCGAATATCTTCGGCACCTTTTCTTTACCCTATGGGTTTCTGCCACATGGCATTACAGGGTTCGTGCGTCAGTTGATGGGACGTCCACGACCTGACACTAAGTCGTTTTTCGGCCCTTCCACTTCCCCATTACGCACGTTTGCGTTGTACCATAATTACCATTTTTTTTGGCTTTTGAAATCTCACCTTTCCCTCTTATTTTTCAAACCTATAAATACTTCTTTTCCTTTACCTTCCATTCTTTACTTGTCTTTCTCATCTTCTTCATCAAGACTCCCTAAACCTGCAATTCTTTTTTCTTCATCAATGGCATCCTCCAAATCGACAAAGGCTTCAAAGGTTTCTACTCCTCTCACTAGGGAATCCCTTGTGTTCCCTCCATGCAACCAGGTGGCTCGTCTTTCTGCGGATGTTGATCATCCTGAGTTCAACCAAGTTTCTATCTTTCTTCAAAGATCGCCATTACGCCATGCTCTCACAGAATCGACCAAGATGAGCAAAATGCTTCTTGGTAACTTCTGGATTACCTGTAAGTACGACTCTGGTACTCATCAGGTTTCTGCCTCCATTCTCTCTTCTGAAGAGCATCCCGACCTTTCCTTTGGGGTGCATGACCTTCATACGGTTCTCAATATTCCAGAGTTTAATGTGTATGCTCCATTCCCTACTCATCAAGAACACGATGAGGTCATTGCAGCTCTCAACTATGTTCACGAGGGCAAATCCAAAGGTTCCGGCACTCTTCTTCGAAAGAATATGGGTGCACTTTGGAACTACTTCTTTTCTCACCTCCTATACTGTCTCTCTCACAAGACTTCGGGGTGGGATCAATCCCCGACTGCCATCACTCGACTGGCCCATGCCCTCATCTTCATGAGGAGGATCGATTTTGCTCAGGTATTTTTCGATTCCTTGGTCGCTGCCATCACACCTCCAAGAACTCACAATGTGGCTCTCCCACGGTTCATTTCTCTGATCATCAACCACAAGCTATCAGCACAACTGTGTGCCGATGCTGCTTTGCCTGAACCGACGATCAAGTTTGACTTGCCCATTTCTCAAATCAGCAAGCAAACGATCTTCAGGTCTATCAAGCCTACCGACTCTCCGCTCACCTCAGGTATGCTTTCTTTCATCTCTTCTCCCAATCCGATTTGGGGAACGCTTGCCGAAGGTGAATCCGCCAGGTCTTCATCTTCTCTCAAGCCATCCAAATCGGTGGTCCCCTCTCCCCCAAAACCTTCCCGAGCTAAGACGGTGGCTATTAAAAAGAAAAAGGCCACCGGAAACGTCGCACTTGCTCTCATGACTATGCCACCGACGAATCCTTCGGTGGCTACCCCAGTCATAACCCCTTCTTTTTCTGTTAAGCGACGGAGCTCCAACTCCCCTCCTAAGTCTCGTTCTAAGAAACTTAGGAAACCTTCGGCCGAGCCTCACACTCCATCTACCGATTCTCAACAATCAGTAGATGTTGAACTTTCCCCTCCAGGGCCACGGGGATCTGTTAAACCCACTCCCACCTCCTCCAAACCTTCTCAACAAGATTTGGATGTACAAAAGGAGTCCCCGCATATTCCTTCTCCTCCTCCTCTTTATGTGGAGGTTGAAGATGAGTTGGTCTTCTCTCCGGACCGACATTCTGCTTCTTCACCGCACAGCCTATCACCCGGGGTCAATCCCGATGATATTGCACAAACTGGGGTTTTATCCCAGGAAATGCACCGACGGCTCTTCTCTCCCACTTCCTCTCCGATGCAATCCCCTTCTCCAAAACCCTCACCGAAGAAGACCCCCTCCCCGAAATCTTCACCACAGACATCCCCCTCACCGAAACCCTCCTCTGCCGAAAAGGGTAGAGCTTCTGCACAAGTACCGATCACCATATCTGCCGAGTTGTTTGCCGAAATTGTTGACTCCAATCGGCAAGTACGGATGCTAGGTGCTCAGTTTGAACAGCTACGCAAGTCCTTGCGTGAACCGGCCCTTCTTCCTTCTTTGGATGCAAACAACATCTCTCTTGCCGAACTTCTGCAGCTCGTCAAAGAGCAAAATTCTGAGGTTGTCGCTCTTAATCGCGACATCTTTCAGTGTTTGGATGTCATGCACAACCAGATTGCCGGTCTCCGTTCTCCTCTATCCGCAGCCATGGATTCTATTCTCAAGGAGGTGGTCAGACTTAATGATCAAAATACCTCCTTGACCTTATCGATGGCTGCTCTCAAGGCCGCCTCGGATGCTCGGGATCAAGATCTTATCCGTCTACGGCAGCAGACTTCGGCTCAGGCGTCTATTAATTCTGACATTCTCAGTGCCTTGCAGAATTTAAATCGGCGTCTTGACTCTCTGCCTGTCGATATTGCTCAGTATTGTGCTCAGTCTCTTGATATTGATATCACTGAGTCTGCATTCACTCCTGCTGATCGCCATGTTTTGGAACGTATTGATCGACGAGTAGGCCGTGTGTCGGCCAGATCCAGTGTTTATTCCCCGGCTCGTACTGAGGGGGAGAAACAAATTCAGGGGGAGCAACTCCCTCGGGTTCATATAGTCAGTACGAGTCAGGGAAAACCCTCTGCTTTTGCCGAAGTCTCTGCTGCTACCGAACCCACTGCTGCTGCTGCTACCGAACCTTCTGCTACCGAAGAGAAGGGCACCGATCACCCCTTGGTGGTCGAAGAGTCTGAGGGGGAGAAAAAGCCCAAAAAGGATAAGGGCAAAGCTGTTTTATCACCAGATGAAGTAGCTGCTGAAGAAAAGCGTCGAAAAGATGCTTTAATAAAGAAAGCTGCAGATGGTACTGGTCTTCAACTTCCTCCCCTAAAGTCTACCTCTTCTGTTTTGGGCTTATCCGAAGAGGAACTAAAAGCTGCAAAGCTTGCCCAAATTGCTCGGGACAGAGATACCGACCTGGCTTTTAAACTTGCTGCCGAAGAAAATCCTACTGACACAATCAAAGCTCAGGTGAGTGCTCTGGAGGAATCGGCGAAGAAAAATGAAGAAATAAAGTCTTTGTGTATCGATTGGTACCACAAAGCTCTCTCTAGACGCCGATCCTCTGCAAAAATCACAGATGTCAAAATTATCAAACCGTCTTCTAGCTGCAATGTCATTCGGCTAAGGATTATAAGGGAGGATGCTTCAAGCTCTATGGACAGACTGGATTCTCTTGTTCGGTTTGGAGTTGCCGAATGGATGGAAATTGGTATCTGTTTGAATAAAAGCCGAAATACTCTCAAACCTGAGGTTGATAAATTTCTTACAGATCTCCAAACAAAGTTCAGGACGTACCGAAAGACGTATAACATTGTTCACTCTCCGACTGAAGAGAAGCTCATCGAAAGTCTTAGGTTTGATCGTCCTCCTCCCAAATCCAAGCCAAAATCCAAAAAGGAAGATGTGTTTGCTCAAATGGCTAAAGAAGGAAAGGTTCCGAAAACCTCAAATCTGGATCTATCCTTACCGACTCCGGTTCCTCATCCTTCAACCACTGTGATTTCTGAGCCTACTCATGGTATTTTCTTCAACGATGCGCTTGGGCAGATCTCCTTCTTCAGATCAAGCCAAATCCCTATTGCCGACACAACCTTTCTCCACGGAATTATTCAAATAATTCCAATGTCGGCTAAGGACTTCTATGTGGCTACTACCGACGAACTAAAGAAGAGGGATGCTGAACCGCATTTCTCTTTTGAATAAACTCGGTGTAGTTTTATGCTTATATTTATTTTGTTTTCCTCTGTATTGTAATCTTCTTAAAAAGATTAATACATTGAGCTTTTATGTCTTATCGTAAATTTTGTACATTTTTTTTTATTTCATTCGTTTATACTTGTAAATGTCGGATACTCTAGAAAATCCAAATATAAACAAAAAGAATGGTCTATGTGAAAAAGAACCCAAAAATATGAAAAAGGGTCAAAATGCATTATTCATTAACTTCTATGTTGTATGAGATGTTATCATCAAATAGGGGGAGATTGTTGGGTCATCTAAGATTTAAAGATAACCTCTCCTTAGTCTTTATTGATGATTGAACCTTGTATTTTGTTTTATGGTTCTTTGTAATAGCTTAGTTAGTTTAACAGATCGGTGAGTCGAAGATAAACCGAATCCAACATAAAGGAAATCTACAATGCGGATTGAGATGGACCTCAAAGAGAACTAAGCTGACCTGCCGACTTCTATTCGGCAGATCACCCCCTTTGCCGATTCTTATTCGGCAGACTCTCCACATGCCGATTTCCTATTCGGTATGTCCTTTCTATGTTGCCGAATAATCGTTGTTCGGCACAACCCTCATCTGCCGAACTCTTTATTCGGCATTCTCCTCGTACAGATTGCTTCTTTATCTAGTACGAACATTTATGTTAAATCCTCATGATTTGACATACTTCCTCTTTCCCAATGATCTTCTGACAATGGGCATGGAAGCTTCTCTCTTCCTTTAGAAGATTTACATTTAGTCTTAATTTGATTAGATGTTTATTTTTCTAATAGATCTCAAAAAGATTTTCCCAAGAATATTTTATTTAGATATTGTACTTTCATAGTACAAAAGTTACCTTTTGTATTGTGACAAGTCACATCAAATATCTTATAATTTATTGTCAACCTCTCAACCTCCAAAGCCTTTACTCCTACTTGTCCTTTGCACTCATTACATTGGATAGTATATAAAGGATGGAAGTAGTACCATGCTACTCACGCTTTCAGCTCAAGCTTTGGCATTCACAAGATTTCAAGCAGGTTGATAGTTGTCTTTTATTTCATTAAGGTTTAAGTCTTTGTGTTCTTAATATCTTCTAAGTGTTAGATTGTCTAGAGTAGTTCTTAACTATTCTTATTCCGCAACAATCTTTATTTTCTCTATGTGTAATTCTTGATATTTATTATCAATAAAAGAATTAAAATTAAGTAATTTTGTGGTATTGTATTCAACCCCCCCCCCTTTTACAATACTTGTTTACTTCTTTGGGACTAACAGAACCCATCACCGGCGAAAACAAAAGCAAGTCTGCCATGGCCGGTGATGACAGGCGGCGATCGGCTGGAAGTTGGCCGACGACGATCTAGTAAAGACGGGTGATTTTGAAGAAAAAAAAATGTCGATCTAAAAGCTTGGGTTTCAACCTTTTTTTTTCTTTTGATGAATAAGAGAGAGAGAGAGAGAGAGAGAGACATGGGGTTCATCAAAACCCTAAAGCCATATGTGTAAACTTATATATATATATATATATATATATATATATATATATATATATATATATATATAGTGGAAGGATATTTTGCAACCCTTAAAAATGTTGCAACCCTTGCAACCCACATCTTAACCGTTGGATCCATGATCGACGGTTATTTTATTTTTATTTTTCTTTTTTTTTAATTAAAAATATTGGGCCCTATATCTATTGTAACCGCCGATCATGAATCCGACGGTTAAGATGTGGGTTGCAAGGTTTGCAACCTTTTTAAGGGTTGCAAATTAAACAACCCCTATATATATATATATAATTTCCTTTTATAAAAAAAACTTATGGACTAAATTAGATATTTTGTCAGATAACAAAATAAGACGGGGTCCACTTGGAACTTAGGGTTCGATTTTTTTTGCCATATAAGAATTTGTTCCCTTTTAATTAAATGCTCAAAGTGACTCTGATACCACTGTAGGGTTTTAAAGCAATTTGTAACCGTTATACGCAGCGGAAATTAGAAAATTTTGGTTACAAAATTAAATAGAAAACTTTTCTAAAACTTAAAACCCAAACGGATCCAATGATGCATTTAATCAAAACTCAAAACCACGCCATAGGGTGTTTAGAGATGTACCTTTCAAATCTGTTGTGGTTGAACTAGGTAAGCACTTAGAAACCAATCTAGGTTTCCTCTAGCGGTATCCATACACGAACACGCGAAATTCCACCGGGTGCTAGCCCAATAACCCTAAATCTATTTGTGTTTTACAGAAAAGAAAAGGGTTTCTTTTCTGTATTTTTCTGAAAGGCTAATCTAACTCAATTCGTGTTTCAAATGGTTTAGCCTAACCCCTTATTTATACCGGAAGAATTATAGTTAGACTATAATTCAATTAAGGATTAAATAAGGTTTAGTAATTATCTGTAATATTCAAATTCAAATATATATATATATATATAATTATCCTTTTAAACTTTAAAATATAATTATATAATTACAGATAATTCCCCGTAATTAACATAATTACGTTTTCACCCTGTAAATATCATAATTACAGTTTAACACATATTTTCATAAAAATTCGGGTTTCTATAAATGGAAACAAACGCATTCTTTGTGTGCGACCCTATAGGTTTACATACTCCTCAGCAGTATCTCTGTGTGACACGTGTAGTGGACATATAATAACTTACAATATATATATATATATACATATATATATAATATAATATCATAAATTTTAGATTTGTGTAACCAGATACACAATTTAAAAAATATCTACATTAAATGATGATTTTAAATAACCATTATATATAATCTTTATATATATAAAAAGAAAACCCATGAGTGATGATGTGGCACCATGAGAGTTCTTAAAAAGGTTGACCTTGGTGAAGAGATGAAACATTATGTTGTTAAGGTTGTCCCACATTGGTTGAAAGATAGAAAATTGGAAGATGAAGATGTGTATATAAGGGGTAGATATTAATGTTGAAATAATTTGAAATGGTGTTTAGCTAAATATAGCTAAATCCAAGTTTAATGATTGAGTTAAGTTCATATTAATCATTTTCATTTATTTTAAATTGATTTTGACAAAGTTTAGTGATTTTAACATCAATATATAAATTGAACAATTAAACAATTAATAATAAACCTAATAATTTTTTTTTGTAAGCTAATAATGCTCATATCAAAAGTTTTGTTAAATGAGTATATTTTTTTTAGTAAGGTAACATCTTTATATATATAAAAAGAAAACTCATGAGTGATGATGTGGCACCATGAGAGTTCTTAAAAAGGTTGGTCTTGGTGAAGAGATGAAACATTATGTTGTTAAGGTTGTCCCACATTGGTTGAAAGATAGAAAATTGGAAGATGAAGATGTGTATATAAGGGGTAGATATTAATGTTGAAATAACGTGAAATGGTGTTTAGCTAAATATAGTTAAACCCAAGTTTAATGATTGAGTTAAGTTCATATTAATCATTTTCATTTATTTTAAAATGATTTTGACAAAGTTTAGTGATTTTAACATCAATATATAAATTGAACAATTAAACAATTAATAATAAACCTAATAATTTTTTTTTGTAAGCTAACAATGCTCATATCAAAAGTTTTGTTAAATGAGTATATTTTTTTTAGTAAGGTAACAAATGTTTATAAATCAATATTTTTCATTTTCATTTGGTTTTACTTTATTATAATGAATAACTTAAATCAATGGTTACAAATAATTTAAATTGTTAATCTTTATTATTATTATTATATATATAAAAGTAAAACCCAAGAGTGATGAGGTGACATAATGAGATGTCTTCATTTCTATTTATCTAAATTCTCATAATTTTGATTTTTTTTTACTCAAAAAGGTTGGCCTTGGTGAAGAGATGGAACATTATGTTGTTAAGGTTGTCCCACATTGGTTGAAAGATAGAAAATTGAAAGATAAAGATATGTATATAAGGGGTAGATTAATGTTGAAATAATGTGAAATGATGTTTAACTAAATATAGTTAAACCCAAGTTTAATGATTGAGTTAAGTTCATATTAATCATTTTCATTTATTTTATAATGATTTTGACAAAGTTTAATGATTTTAACATGAATATATAAATTGAACAATTAAACAATTAATAATAAACCTAATAATTTTTTTGTAAGCTAACAATGCTCATATCAAAAGTTTTGTTAAATGAGTATATTAGTATTATTATTATTATTATTTTAGAAAGGTAACAATCTTTATATATATAAAAGGAAAAACCCAAGAGTTATGAGGTGACATCATGATGAGAGGTCTTCATTTCTATTTATCTAAATTCTCATCTTTATATATATAAAAGGAAAACCCAAGAGTGATGAGGTGGCACCATGAGAGGTCTTCATTTCTATTTATCTAAATTCTCATAATTTGAAATTTTTTTTACTTAAAAAGGTTGGCATTGGTGAAGAGATGAAACATTATGTTGCTAAGATTGTCCCAAATTGGTTAAAACATAGAAAATTGAAAGATGAAGATGTGTATATAAAGGGTATATTATTATATATATATAAAAGGAAAACTCAAGAGTGATGATGTGGCACCATGAGAATTCTTCATTTCTATTTATCTAAATTCTCATATTTTTAAATTTTTTTTTACTTAAAAAGGTTGGCTTTGATGAATGTAACACCCCGAAAATCTTCGAGTAATTTCTTTAACCCTTTTTATATAATTGTTCCGTTGAGTAGCAACTTGTCTAGTATAAATAAAAACCAAGTTGGTCAACTTTACATATTTCAACTAGTTAATGATTTCTCAAAGAACAAATTGAAAATAAATATTTTACTAAAATTATTTAACAAAATTTTATTATCTATGACACAAAAGAAATATAACTTTAACTCTTGCATGTAATTTATATAAATATTTTAATTATTATATTTGATTTTTAACGACTAAATATATTGAATAGTAACAAAATTAATAATAATAATATAAGAATTAATTGATAGGATTAATAATAATTTAAATAATTACAATTAATATTTATGAAATTTACAATTACAATTAATTAATAATTTGAAATTAATATAATTTTTAATTAACACTTACTAATAATAAAATAACAATTAAAAGAAAATGACAAAAAGTTCCTAAAACTTAGTGAAATGCTACTTATCAGCATCCACAGTGTGGTTATTAGGAGGTTTTTGAGAGTATTTCAAAAAGCAAAAACCTTCTTTTGAGGTTTTTCACATAGTGAAGAGGTTTTTCACTTGAGATTTTTCGTCATAGGTCGTAACTGCACGACCTGCTTTTTCGTATATAATCAGTTTTAATTTTATAGAATTTTATAAAAGTTTTCATTTAATCATTTTTATTTATTAATATATTTAAAATAATTCTATTTAAATATAATTATTAAATAAATAATATAAATAAATACATACATAATAAAAGTAATTATATTTTTAAAATAATATCTCAGATTTGACATATTTATATAATTCTAACAAATTTTTTAATGACCCAATTTTTATTTTCGGTTATACATACTTTTAAGTTTAACATTTTTTAATTTTTATTTTACATATTTTTTATACAACTTTTATATATTTCTTAATAACCTAATTTTTATTAATTTTATTGTACATACTTTTATGTATTTGTATAAATTTTAATGTATTTGTTTTTATAAATAAGAATAAAAATGATATAAAGTTAAAATAGTGGGACCCTGAATATTTTAAAAAAGTAATGAAAAAGTTTGGATGAGATTTTTTACATAGTGGAGATATATAAAGGTTTTTAATTTGTTGATGTGACAATAATGTGTAAGAAAAAAACTATGAAAAACCTTGGTGAAAAAGTCATACACCGTGGATGCTCTTAAAGCATCCACAATGTGGTTATTTAGAGGTTTTTGAGAGGTTTTTGTAAGTTTTTTCAAAAAGTAAAAACCTCATTTTGAGTTTTTTCACAGTGGGGAGGTTTTTCACTTGAGATTTTTGGAGAAGTTTTTCGTCATAGGTCGTAACTGCTCGACCTGCTTTTTCAGAGGTTTTTCGTATTTAATCATTTTTAATTTAGTGAATTTTATAAAATTTTCATATTAAATCAGTTTTATTTATTAACCAGCTTTATATATTTAAAGTAATCACATAAAATAAAATAAATATATAATATAATATAATATAAATACATAATTAAAGTATTATATTTAAATTAATGTCTCGAATTTGACATATTTTTATATAATTTTTACAAATTTCTTAATAGCCCAAATTTTACTTTTTAGCTTACATATTTTTAAATTAACTTTTTTTTATTTTAAAATTCAAATTTTTTTTTCAAATTTTATTGTACATACTTTTATACAGTTTTTACAGATTTCCTTGATAGTCCATTTTTTCATTTCTTATTATACATACTTTTAAATTAACTTTTTTTTATTTTTATTGTAAAATAAATAGATAATTAAATTAATAACATTTTCTCGATATAAATAAATATGTATTTGTCAAAATTTTAATTAATTTATTTTTATAAATAAGAAATAAATGATATAAAGTTAAAATGGTGGGACCCTGAAAAGTTTGAAAAAGCTTGGGCGAAGTTTTTCACGTAGTGAAGGTATGTAGAGGTTTTTAAGTTGTTGAGGTGACAATAATGTGTAAGAAAAAAGTTGTAAAAAACCTTGGTGAAAAAGTCTAATATTGTGGATGCTCTTATAAGCTAATTTTTTATCCATCCAAACAAGACACTTACAATAAGTTCAAAACATCACCTAGTTTATATTTACCAAAAATGGCCTTATATTGATCAAATATCTTGCTAAACTAAGAGGCCGTTTATCAAGCGTTTACTCGGGTAAGCACTTACTAAGTCTCGTTACCTTACGGATGAATCTGACATGGACCAAGAATCATACCCGGTAAGAACTAAGGCAAGGACCGATAGTCTTACCTGGTAAGTGATGGCGAAGGCTCTTACCACGGTTAGCACTTACCGGGAAAATTGTTGCATACCAAAACTGTTTTGGTGAACTAAAATTTTACCCTGTAAGCAAGTCATAGTGTTGAATTTTACCGTTAAACACTTACCCGAGTAAGCCTTTAATAAACTACCCCTAAGGTTATTTACTCAGCTAAACAAACTTAGCTATAATTATTTGTCTATATGATGATTAAAGCAATGTTTTTTAAGAGCATCTAGCTTTTTCAAAATTTCTCTTGAATGGAGAATTAAAACTCAAATTCTTCAAAAAAAAAAAAAAAATCCATTCAACTCTAACAAAATTTTCATTTTTTACATTACAACATATATTATTAAAATATTTTATATATGTAGTAAAATATTATTCATCTCTCGTGTACATTTAATATCAATGTTTCTTATTGTTGAGAATATAATAAAAGAAATTGTTTTTCTCTCATGATAACCATTTTTGAAAAGTTAACCAAGTTTGGAGAATTTCACATACTCTCTCAAGACTTTCTCCATTTTGAAGAAAGTTTTGAAGAATCTATTAAAGCAAAATTTTGCCCAAAATTTTCATTTTATCCATTTTTGAAAATATGTTAAAGATGCTCTTAATTTTTAAGCAATGGTTGAAAATTATTGAATTGAATAAGTTACCATATATATGCAATTTATAAGCTACTTATTATAAACATGTCTTAAAATATATGTATAAAATCGAACCTTAAATGATATGTAAAACAAGACAATTCTTTTAAAACTGAAAGGGATAATATCTTAGTAATCTTCAAAAATGACAATAAATTATTGATATGATAATTTCTCCAACTTCATTTTCTTGTATTCCGTGATCTTAACGAGATTACTAATTCTAAATCTCTATTAGATGTCTTATCCTTGCGTCTAGACTCCACACATATTTTGGACAATCACTAACAAACGTTTGTTTCAAATCATATTTGGTTGATTCAATTCTTGGGCATCGACAAAACCAATGACTTTAAAACGATTCTTCATGTATAATGTTTATTAAACATAACATCAAATTTACTTGGTTTAATGATGTGATGTAATAATTTGACACGATACCGTGTATGGGTTTTGTTTTGTTTCACTGGTTTAACGTTTTATTTTGAACCAAAAAATAGTCAAGAATTGGTAAGTGCACATTTCACAACTTGCAAAAGTACCTTTTATGAAGAAAATATGATTCTGATGTCCATTTCACAAAGCCACCATGCCAATTTGGTAAGCTGTAACACCCGTAAAATCCCCAAGTTAGTTTATGCCTGTTTAGCCTCTAATTAACGCATGGGTCTCCTTAATTATGCATGATAAATCGTTAGTAAGTTAAGTCGTAACCCATAGGCCAAACCTTAGTGCCTTCCACTCAATCGCCCGAACCTGGTGGGGCTCGGTACGAGTGGCGCGAGAGTGACAACAAAAGTGCCCAATGGCACAATCACTATGTCACAATCGCCGAGCCTTAATGGCTCTCGGTACATTCCAAGCGAGAGTGACGGCGAAAGTGACTAATGTCACAATCGCCCCGCCCCCTTGAGGTTGCGGTACCTTTTCGGCGAAAGTGCCTGCGAGAGTGCCCCTGGCACAATCGTCGGACACAATCGCCCACGCGTGTGACCTGGTATAAAAACTCCCCAAACGGGTTCAACTCATTCATTACTATCATCTACCCGATTTTGGAATCTTTGAAGGCGATTTTTAACTCTCCAAAGTCTCCATCTCCATTAAATGCTACCTAGGGTTGTCCTTACATTGTTTTAGCATTAAAGACATCAAAGTGATCAATTAGTGGAAGTGTTCAAAGGATCAAAGCTTCAAGTCTCATCTTCCTCATTTTTCTAGGGTTTACTATTTTCTAGGTTTTAATAAAAAACCTAGATTGTAAGTGTTCTAAACCTTTTGTACAAACTAGATACACATCCTACTTGTGTTGTTGCTAATATTTCCCTTATTCATGTGGTCAAAAACCTTCCTCTTGTTTGGGTGTTATAGAAATGGTGTTCTTGAACATGTGTGGCTAACTTTTGGGAAATTGGGAATATTATGTGATGGGGATATGAAATGGTTTAGTAGTTGATACTTGTTTCATGATGTACTCTATGCTAAAGATGACCTAAATGTTGGACAATACCCCTATTTTGGGTAAAGTTTCCTTGTAAGATGATATTCTTGATTTACTTTGGTGTGTACATTGAAATGTCATTTGTGATATCATTCATGGTACATATGATTATTGCGCCAAAGTTACTTATATTGGTATTATATGAACCTTATGGGAGCTAATTGTGCTTTATGGTCCAAATTGAATTGAATGGATGAACCAAGGCGAGTAGCCACAAGGAGGACATAGTCTTGGACGCCACCGTGTTGGTATGTGCCTAGACCTCCGCCATTCGGGGCAACGCCTTTGTAGTAACCTCTGGTGTGCCGGGTCTTTTTGGTGTCACACATGGATATTGACACTAAGGTATCTTGTCTCTTTGGGTGGAACTCGATTGGTGTTATGGGTCTCCCCATTGACTCCATCTATTACACTACCGGTTGAAATTATGCTCTTATCACTTTATATCATGCTCATTATTATTTGTTCAAGCTTACTAGGCTCTTTGACTTAACACTTGTTTGATGTCGATGTCTATCTCAGGTTCTAGTTGCGCCGCACCTAAGAAGGTCTAGGCGAGTCTCGTGTGAGCTTTGGGGAATGCAATTGGGTGCACTTTTGTGAAGATTTTTGTTGGGATTAGAGACAACACCCTTTTTGTAATCTTATTTCTGTTTTAGAAATTAGATTAATAGGTTGTTGTTTATTTCCGTTAAATTATAAACTGTAATTAAGCAAGTGTTTATACTTTCCCCATTTTGGGAGACTCATGCTATGACAATTATTATACCACACTTCTCTTTTTAGAAGTTTTTGTTTATCCCAATTTTTGGAGTGTTACATAAGCCGACCTCATCGAAATCATATTTAATTCAGAAAAAAGTACATTTCACGAGTTGTATAGATGAACACTTGTAAAAAATTGGCTATTTTGTTCAATTAAAAAAAGCAGCTAAAAAACGAAGAATATTATTATTCATAATGACTAGTTTGCTCAATTTTGGAGTATTTAACAAGTGACATATATTACACATGGATAATGGACAAAACAAAACTTAGGTGGCCACATTGATTGATTTAATAAAATAGTGGGGAAAGTTAAAAACTCAATACTTTTAGTCCTTAAAACCAATAATTAAATTGTAATCAACGCTATTATATAAATATCCAGCTCAGATATGACCCCCTGCAAACGCGCACACGGTAATTACCGTGATCCGCCACTTCGTTTCCCTTTAAATCCAACAACTGTCTACCGGTTGATCTTGTGCGTCAACACCGGAAAATTTCTCCCACAATCGTTCTCATTCGTTTACTCTTCTTTTCTTTTCCCTCATATTTGCTAGATTGCGCAGGGGGTGAACAGCGCACATTAGAGAAACACAAAAAGGAAAAGGGGGAAGTGGCGCATCTTAGCCAACCGTCATTGTAGGGTGGAATTTTTTTGTTTGTTTCTAAAAATTTGAAGGTAATAATTTCTCTTTCTATTTCTCTCTCTCGATTGTCCATGGCGGATCTCATACAGATTACTGGTGTGGTGCGTTTGCTGTTAATGGCGCATGCTCGCACATTAAGTTAGTTTGAAATCTGTTCGTGATTTTGTTGGTTTAATTGTTTTTTACAGATATATTTGTGTATATATCTATATACATACGCGGTTTATAAGGCTTTGTTTGTTGAAAACTCTTCCAATCCTTCAATGGCCGCTCCACCGGCAAGGGCACGAGCAGATTATGATTATCTTATTAAGCTCCTTTTGATTGGCGATAGTGGTGAGTTATAATCTTCGTCATTTGAAATTTAATTTCTGAATTTGAAATGCTATATGATATGAATATTTAGTTTTTTATTGTCTATATGCTATCGAGATTGGTTGTTGGTTGGTTGCTTATCTTTTGAAGTGAGAAAATGAAAGGTGTTTTTTTGCACGGATCTAGGTTTGATTTGGTAGTTTTTATCATGATATGGTCTTGTTGTTGTTGGATTTTTTGATTCCTCGGTTATCTGAGTTGTTTGCTACGCGGTGCTGATCTTTGGTGTTCTTTTGATAGGAGAAAATCAACTTTTATGAAGAATCTGAGCTTTACTGCTTTGAGCTTGGGTTTGTGGTTGGTTATTTATGTCAGAAGTCTGTTCTCAATCTTGTATGTATTGACTATTGAATGGCGTGGTTTCTAAAAACATAAAAAAGTAAAATTGTGTTCTAAGAGACTAAGAGAGTAGTAAGAACATAAATCCTCTTAGAAGATGTTAACAATCTATTTTCTCGGCATAATTGTCATCTACGTTCGAGGTCATACATACTTATGCAAGAATTAATGTATAAATGAAGGGAAATATATGGAAACTGATTTCCTTGCTTGTGTGTGATTGTCATGAAGATGCCATCCAAGTTTAAGTCTTGTACTTCCATTTACTCATCAATTATGATATTCGATACACAAAATACTAGTTGGTTCTAATATAGGTAACAGTTATGTAGGTTCCACTTTCCTGACATATCCAAATTAACTGTACATACTGTTGAAATCACAGCTTACCTTTTCTTCATGGACTTTCCCTGTGTTAAAAATCAACCTTCGGTAAAATAAGATGCAGAAGCAGAGACAAAATTGTGTCTTCGGCTTTTTGTCTGGAAACATCCTTGAAGTGATTCAAAATCTGACAGGAACGTAACCAACATGGCCGAGTTCTTTGCTGTTTGACTAGCAGGAAATTAGGGGCACAAGGTAAATGTCATCTAAGATATGATATATAGCAAAGAATAGGATATGTAAAACATACATAGATACATGTAGCTGCCATCAGCCATGTCTGATAGTAATTTTAATAGTGTATGCTTGTGGCAGAATACCTGTAGGAAAAATACAAATGCATGCCTAATAGTTACTGAAGAATCTACGAGGAATTACAATAAGATTGATAAAGATGTTATACTTGTTTTGGCCATGCCATTGCCTGGAACTGGATAAGTATATTTGGTCTTTTACTAGAAAAGGATGTATCCTCTGCTCAGCTCATTGAAGAGAGGAAGATGCAGATAGCGTACACATCGCCACCAATAGTCTATCTATGGCCCTTGTTGCTTTTGGGTCTTTCCCTTCTTTCTGTGTGTCGTCTATGCTAACATACCCTTCTACGGTCACAGGGACTTAGGATCCAGTATGTTGAACTATAACAGGTATTTTTTCAGGTTAGGCAATATACTTTCATGGTGTTTGTGACTGTCCCATTGATTAAGAACCTGATATAAAATGTTAAAAACTATGAGAAGAGAAGACAGGAGATAGTGATTACTATTTTCATTGAGTTTCTTTTTCTCCTAAGCAAGCAGATACAATAGCACAGGAGGTTGATGTCATCCGTATAGTGTATAATTGAAGTACAATAAGATATGTATTTCTTTAACTTCTCAATTGATTACTAAGGCCTTTGAAGGTCAAGTGTTTCTTTACTAAGTTATCCATGTTGGTATTGATCATAATTACTTTCATACCAGTTAAAGTTGGAAGTGCTTGAGCTTTTCAGTGTGCTTAATTATCTTTTACTGCCAAGTGATTATTTCCCGTCTTTGGTCCTTGCAGGCGTGGGGAAGAGTTGCCTTCTTTTGCGTTTTTCTGATGGTTCTTTCACTACTAGTTTTATCACTACCATAGGGTAAAATTGATTAATCTTTTCTGCATGAACATATGACCTTTTTCTTCCAACGAATTCTGACATTGATTCTTGTTACAGTATTGATTTCAAGATAAGAACCATTGAGCTTGATGGCAAACGAATCAAACTCCAAATCTGGGACACAGCTGGTCAGGAGCGATTCCGGACGATCACGACTGGTAGGGTTAAGGTTCTATTCTAGTAGATAGTGCCATCTTTGCCTCATATATCACATGCAGTCCAACATGTGCTTCTATATAAGATATAAAAGAAGTGGTCTGCCCCTGAGATTTGTTGCATACTTTTAAGATGTGAATAGTATCTTGTGTGGAGTAAATGATTGGCAATTCCAGCATAAATCCTAAGCAGCAGCGCTAATCCTCCATGAAGTAGTTGTATATTGTGTAAAAGTAGGCTTTACAACATGCGGATTTGGTGCTTGCTCCTGAAAGCTTGTGCAATGACTGCTTACCTTTTTTTGCATTTTTTTTTGTTATTTTCACATTAGATTGATATGTTATTAGGAAAAAGGATTAGACCAATATGTAATTTACATAATTTTTTTGCCCTCCAAACACTAATCTTTTTCCCTCCACAAACTTCAGCTTACTATAGGGGAGCTATGGGTATTTTGTTGGTGTACGATGTTACAGATGAATCATCTTTCAACAGTAAGATTTCTTCCCTGCTCAGTTAATATTATCTTATTGTTTTCCCTAATTTCCATCTTATTCTTAATTAGTTAAATCGATTATTAATCATTAGTTATTGGGAAAGGGGGGTGGGGGGGGGGTAGTGTGGTTTAAACTAATTATTGGGCAAGTGGCCTCACTGATATTATGGACACTGCTCCAAGGTATCATACTGCATGGACCAATATGTGTTATGCATCGTACAACCCTCAAAGTTTCTAATTTCAGTGGTGGTCGGTTGGGCTATGTCCATGTTTGGCAACCATAAGCTAGTTTATTTTTTGAGCTTATTGAAAAAGCTCCATCTGGTCAGCCATAAGCTAGCTTTTTTGAAACGCTACTTTCCCAAGTAGCGTTTCAATAAGCTCTGAGGGCTTTTTTCCCAATTATGTCTCTTACTCCCTTACATTTTTTCAATCAATTTTACAACATGTCCTTTAGGTCATTTTAGATTGTCATCTAGCTTATCAGCTACATTACTAGTTTATCAACTAACAACTAGCTCTTCAGCTAGTTTGCCAAACATGGCCTATATAGAAGCATGCTTCTCTGGACCTGCATGCAATGATATATACATACTATATATGCTCATGTTTTGTTAGTGTACTAATCTTACCATTCACATATTGCTTCTTGTTGTTGCCAGACATAAGAAACTGGATACGCAACATCGAACAACATGCCTCTGACAATGTCAACAAGATCCTTGTAGGAAATAAGGCCGATATGGATGAAAGCAAGAGGGTATGTTTTTGTCTTTGGACCTCATGCATCATTCATATCCTTCATGTTTATGCTTTTGGTTTACTTGAATGAAGTTTCCCTGGCCACAAGGATTCAAACAAATCTGACAGTACCTTAATATTTTGTAGGCTGTTCCTACCTCAAAGGGCCAAGCACTAGCTGATGAGTATGGCATTAAGTTCTTCGAAACTGTAAGTAAATCTATATATATATATATATATATATGCTTCCTTCTTTTGTTGCAAATTATTTTTCCATGATGAAGTAAAGAGATAGATATTCAGAATGAATTGTGTTATGCATAGATATTTTAACGACAAACATAACCTGTGTTTTGCAGAGTGCAAAAACGAATCTAAACGTGGAGCAAGTTTTCTTTTCAATAGCAACGGATATCAAGCAAAGGCTTGCAGACACTGATTCAAAGGCAGAGGTATTTTGTAAAAGTTGCTTCTATTAATAATTTAAATAAACAAGAAAGCCAAAGGGTTTGTTTTGCAAGAATTGAGCACATCACCTAGCCACATATAAAAAAAAAGAAACATATTACTCTCTCCCAAAATAAATGTCCAATGAAAAAGGCACATAGTTTTAGAAATGTGTAATTATTACATCTTTTAATTAAACCACATGACAATTTTACAAACTAACATAGAAATGTATGACATTTATTTTGGGACGGAGGGAGTAGCAATATATGCACAAAATTTGGCAAGTAGCTATTCAAATTTGTGCTTCAATGCACAAGTATTATGAATGTGGAGATCAACCAAAATGCATGTCTTAAAAGTATGACTTGGGTTACCACATACTAAATTTCGGGTAAAAGTTGGTTGATAGTTTAATGGAAATGCTATAACAAATAACTAAATATCTAAAATACTCTCTACATTAACAAGTATAGGAATCTTAGGTGGCAAAAATCAATGTTAACAATATTTGTAATGATTTATTATTAGTGGCTTTTAACTCCGTTGGTGCTTATCGAACTTCTTGAAATAGTGGTTATGTTGGAGGAATCTCCAAAATTAAAGAGAAACATAGGTAAAAGCTTGGATAAAACTTTATATCGTGTGAGAGCTTGCTTTCCTTAAGTTGTATTTCTACACTAATTTGCCTCGGTATCACAAAATTAACTTCAGGATAATCTCAAATCTCAGCCCCAATTTTGGCAGAAATTGTTAAACTTAGAGAATCGTAATTGTTCCTAAATTAATGCCGATAATATCTCCCCATTAAACAGAAATGATTGTTATAAACTGCTTACAAGGATTAGAAGGCTTCAGTCAGAAGCTCTGACTCCTCAGAGTAAGAACTCAGAATCAAAGGCCTATGAGTCAAAACCACTTCAGAATCAGAAGCCTCTGAATCGAACTCAGAGGCTTCTGAATTTCACTTTGAGCATTCAGAAGCTCAATTTTCCCGAGCACTTCTCTTCATAAAATTCATAGAGGCTTCGGGGCATTACCCCGAACCCCACGAGGGCGATCCCCCTCGACCCTGCCCGCCAGGGGCGCTGCCCCCTTGACCCCCGCCATATGTCACCATCGAGCATCGAGCGATCCTGGGTTATAGTTAGCTTACACGAGTGTGCCCTCCACACTTCCTAGCCCGTGATTTAACTTAACTAGCAACCCCATATTATCTCTTGTGAATCTAGTTACATAAAATGATTCGATTATTTCACTAAAATCACCAATAGGTTATAGGTGTGAGATTTTTGTTAACAAGGTGTGTGTATTTGACTGTTTAAGAAGGGAGAGAGTGGATGTGTGTATATATACATGTATACATATATAGAGGAAGGATCATGCGAGAAGTTAAACATTTTGCTAGAAGGCAAGAAGTGTGATATCATATATGATCATATGACTGTAGGTGTGTTTAATCATATATGATTGAACGTCTATGTATTGCCAATGTAACATGTGTTTAATCATATATGATTAAGCTTGTGTATCATATATGATATTACACTTGTCGCTTTCTCGCAAAATGTTTAGCTTCTTGTTTGAACTTGACCCTATATATATATATATAGAGAGAGAGAGAGGGGGGTCAAGAGAGAACCCAAAAGAAAAAAGAGCAATGGGACCCTTACCAACCATAGGATCTGACAAATAGATGGCCAAGATTCACCCCTATAAATCTATAATCATGGATTTAGTTTTGGCAAAATTAAAACCGCCCCTAATCCTTATTATTCACAACCATTATATTAAAATAGATGGATTGTTTGGATTATAAAACGGTTGCTAACAAGTACACAGGTAAAATTTTGGACCAAAACTTTAAATTTTTTTTGCATTTTGTGTTGGTTGGGATAGAGGGATTATATTTAACATGGACATGTTCATGTTTTATATTGACAACATTTTGATTATATGAATCACAGCCTTCAACAATTAAGATTAATCAAGCAGACAGCAGTGGTGCAAGCGGTCAAGCTGCACAGAAATCAGCTTGCTGCGGTTAAATAGAAAGCCTTGGAATGGTTTGGAGGTGCATGCGATACGCAGCGGGGGTGGAAAAACCAAATGCAACGACTGGTGCGATGATGATGATGATGGGGTTGGTGGTCCATTCTTTTCAAACTTTGTGTTATGTGAAACATAGGTTTTCATTCTTTTGTTTCTCTCTCTTTTTGTTTCACATGTTGTTTGGATAAGAAAAGAGGACACTACTTTTGATTTGGTGGTTTGTATTTCTTTTTCTTCTATATCTATACACTTGTTAGAAGCAAGTAGTAAGTAAACATGTAAGGAAATTTTAAGATGATTACTTGTTCAATAATCATTGTGGATTTATGTTTCAGTCAAATCAAATCTTGGAAAAAGAAGGATCAAACCCCTTCATTGCATTTGAAAATGAAAATGGGCTTGAACATGACAATTGTGGTCACGAGTTGCATACCCAATACCACAATCATCCCAATTTCTACGATTAAGAAACAATCAAACATAGAACAAAAACTAGACATTGTTCGGTTTATGTTTTTATTTTCTTCATGAGTGGATAATATCATGAGACACGTAATATATGTTATCCAGGGGTCGTTTATCCAACACTTTCCTGGTAAGTGCTTACCAATAAGAGTCAACAATTTTACTTAACTTACAGGTAAGATTTTAGTGCATTAAAACGGTATCGTATGCGACATTTATCTAGTAAGCACTTACCGGGTAAGAGTTAAGTAAATGACCCCTAAGTCTGTGAAAGTCTTTTTCTTATTAATGTTTGACGTCACGGACGTTCCAATCTTTTTGGAGGTCCTGTTACACCAAAACCTTTCGATTACAATGCAAAGTGAGATAACAAATATACAAATTACCGAGACGATGATACGTCATATTACTTTTGTTTTCTAATAGAAATTAGTGAGACACTAAGGTGGACTGTAGTTTTACATTTGTTGATTAAAGATTCTAAACAACGTAAAATTGGGCTAAAAAATTTTGGGAGCCCTGTTCAAAATCACACATTTAACATGCTAAAGAACTGCCTTATTTGACGTGTGCATGCCAATTTATTATCAAGGAATATGGTATTAAAAAATACACTTGGTATAAATAACTTGGTTATTTGATTAGCAACTGAATAACATTATTTGATTCATTTAAATGGGTAAATGATGATAACATTTTTTTGTAGAATTATCATGTGTATCGTTTTATGAATCAAATACATTTACTCTCAAAGTTATTAATGTGATGTGTATTTGGTAAATAACATATAAAATGTCATGTGGTAATCATTTTCTTGGTTTTCCTATGGTATGGTATCAATTTGGAGAAAAGGGTAGAGTTTACTCTCAAAGTCGATTTAGTTATCGTTGTTCAAGTCTCAAGTTGGCACAACCCGAATCCATAATGAACTATTTATTTTTCTTACCTCAAGCGAGGGTCAAAGCATGTTACTTTAGGATTTAGATAGTCGGAAAAATCAGTAAATTTCTTATTATTGCTACAATTTTAAAAGAATACAAACATTTTCTATTGATTTTTTCTTTCGAAAAACAAAAGTATTGAAAAATCTAGATCTGACAACATGGGTAGCTAGTAGATACGAGGCGAACTCGACCCTTTGACTTAGGATTAGTCAGTTCTTGTAACACCCTGGATTTTCAATACATATATATCGTTGTAAATCTCGTGTTTAACTCTTATCGTTATCATCGTATTCAGTATAACGTTCGAGTTTATGGTTTCGGTTAAATTGTGAAGTTCCAGTAAGTTCCGCGACTTGCTCGTGACTTAGAGTCGCGGCATAGGTCGCGATGTTCACTGATGTATTGTGGGTTTTGGTATGTCGCGAGTTGCATGGGGAACAGTAGTCGCGGCATAACCCGCAACGTTCACTGTTGGTTTGAGTTTTTGGGCATTTCACGAGTTGCTCGCGACTTATAGTCGCGGCATTAGTCGCGACATCCACTGTTTGGGTTTTGATTTGAGGACACGGGCGAGTTGCACCGCGACATTGCCTGGACCGACTTAAGGGTTTCAAAACACAAAATATCTCATTTTGAGTTTCAGAAAACTCTCTCATTCTCTCTCTCTAGATATCTCTCCCTCTCTCTAAATTTTGTTAGCTTTGGTTGGATCTTCGAGCTTCCATTAATCGAGTGTATTAAGTGCATTGCTCGGGGTTTCGGTGTAGAAAGCTTCGTCTTGTCAAAAGGGTCGATATCTGGTTCTTCGGGTTTTCGTATAAACCTATTGGGTGAGTTCCTACTACATTTCTAAAACATTATACATGTCAAAATGGTTACATTTTGAACTCCTATGTATCTCCATGATTTCAGATTTAAGTTTTCTACATATTCGATATAACTTGAGTTTTGGGAGATTTTAGGGTTCCGATCATTTTATGATGGATTCTATCTTATTGGAAGTAAAATGATGTTTTACTTGCACATTATGTGGACATGTGAAAGAATGTTTATGAACTCATTTTAATGATTTTCATTCTTACCAGAAGTTGATCTGGAAAGGACATTTTGTTTATAAAATGTGTTTATACCATATGATTATCTATGGTTGGTCACATAAGTTGTTGTGACGAGTTTGTACCATTACTAGTGGATCCCTAGGTTTTGAGTCGACTTATATTTCATTATTTGAGGTTACCAAGTAATGTAAATAAAGAACTACATGTGCATTAAATTGTGAGGTTCTGGCCGTTATCAAATAAAGAACTACATGTGCATTAAATTGTGAGGTTCTGGCCGTTAACAAAATATAGAACTACATGTGCATTAAATTGTGAGGTTCTATATAGTAACCAAAACGAAGAACTACATGTGCATTAAATTGTGAGGTTCTGGAAAGAAGGTTCATGACCTTATTTTAATGAATTTTATCCTTATCAACCGTTATCTTGGAAATGCTAAATTGAAAAGGTTTCCGTTTGGATGAGCATGTTTATATCTCTTAAAATTGATAAACTGTATGTTCTCACCAGGGTTTAAGCCTGACACTTTTCTCAAATGATATGTATAACAGGTTTCCCTTAGCGGTGGGATGCACAGGGTTTTGAGAGACGAGTTTAGTCTCGAGGCATTTTTGAGATGACTAAAGTATGTTGATAGTTGGGCATTGTTAAGTCCCATTCTTTTGATGAATTTTGGATTGTCGACTGATGTGATCTAGATAGTTGTGTTTAGATTAGTTTGTTGATGAATCCTAAATCCGTACAGGTTTTTGTAAAGTCTAAAGGACTGGTACACTTTTGAGGAGTTTATATCAATACAGATGTCATGTTGCCTATTTTGGGAAGTTTTATTTTACTCTGAATTTTAGGATGTTACAAGTTGGTATCAGAGCTCTAGTTTAAGTGATTTAGGCATGAATGTAAGATGTCTAGACTTAGACTGAGTATGCTAAGCATTGATTCGCGAGTTTGGGTAGAACTTCTAAGATGAGTTAGTCTTAGAGTCGACGGAAATTATAGTTGTCGAACGTTGTGGCAATGGTGACAAGAACTTTTATGTATTGTATGTTCATAATTCCACTTAGCTAATGTTATTATGAGAATATTTATACGTAACTATGCTTGAAATGCCGTTACTGTGACAATTGCTAACGTGATAGTACGTTTCTTGTGTTATCCTGTTGATCTATCTCTTACTCTTTCTCATGCTTGTGTAGCAACCATCCTTTAGTATGGTGAACACTCGTGGTCGTCCGCTGGGTGACGGAGATCTACGCGATGTTAGTTCGCGTGAGCCTAATCCAGTGGTAAGAACGTCCGCAGTCGTTCCTCCGGGCATGCTACCAATATTTACTGGGGGAGTGGAGCCAGAGCCAAGAGTGGAGTTGGCGTCCACCAATCCCGTTGTTTCAGTGGCAAATCCTCAAGCTGATATGATGGTCAGTGTCATGCTAATGGTGACGTCGGCCATGGAGAAACAACAAGAGGCATTCCTAAAGATGTTAGAGGATCGAGATCCGAGCTCTAAGAGGCCTGAGGCAGTGGCAGAAAATGTGGTAGTTGGCTCTGGAGGTGTCGAGAACAAAGTTAGATCCGAGGAGAATAGGGTCGTCGGCGTTTCAAAAAGTGGGAAGAGTTGTTCCTACAAATCCTTTCTGGGTTGTGGACCACCCGAGTTTTCGGGTTCCGAAGACCCGGTTGCATGTATTAAGTGGATCCGAGCGGTCGAACAAGCTTTCGGTTCATCCGAGTGTGGTGATGACCAGCGGGTGAGATTCGGTACACAACTGCTCAGGGATACCGCACTGACATGGTGGAATGTAATCCAGTCTACTCTCTCTCCTACTGTTCTGGCCCAACTGACTTGGGGCGAGTTCAAGGTGAAATTACTGGAGGAATACTGTAATGAGATGGCTATGGATCGGATCGAGGCAGAATTCTGAGCTCTCGTAAAAGGGAATTTGACGGTGAGGGAGTATACCCGTCAGTTCATGGAGAAGCTGGGGTTAGTGGGGCATGTGGCCTCCACTGAGAAAGAGAAGATTAAGGCCTATCTGAAAGGTCTACCGTCGGACATGATGACTATGGTCCGAAACTCGAAGGCCTCTAACCTTCGGGAAACCATTGAGGAAGCGCAGTTTTTGGAAGAGGTTCACGCGAAGAGTAAACCAGAGAAGGCAGTGGTAGTTACTGAAAAGAGAAAGTGGGAGAGCAGTTCTGCTCATCCCAAGAGATCCCGACCTTTTGTCGGAAATCGAAGCTTCAGCAGTCAGCAGGAAGCTAGATGGTGCCAAAAATGTCGAACCAAGCACCACGGTAACTGTAATACCACTTCTCAGTCTTGTTATAAGTGTGGAAAGTCTGATCACGTCACCCGTGACTGTCCGATCAGAGGACTTGTCTGCTATGAGTGCAAGACACCGGGACACGTGAAAAGAGATTGCCCGAAGCTTGTGTCGAGTAGCGCGACGACAAAGAAGGAGAACCCTCCTAGGGTTCCGGGTCGAGCATTTCAGATGACGGCTGAAGAGGCCAAGGCATCCGCTGATGTGGTATCGGGTACATTTCTTATAAACTCTGTACCTGCTCGTGTTTTATTCGATACGGGTGCCAGTTTCTCTTTCATATCTGAGTTGTTCCGTCAAAATATTGCTATGCCCACTACTAGTCTTGAGGATGCATTAGTAGTAGAGATAGCTGATGGTAGTCAAGTTCTGATCCGTGATGTTCTGAAGAAGTGTGCTCTCGGAATCGAAGGGAGAGAATTCTCGATTGATTTACTGCCAATGTTAATCGGTGGTTTCGACGTGGTAGTCGGTATGGATTGGTTAGCGAACAATCATGCCGAGATCATGTGTTCTAAAAAGTTAATTCGACTTCCCAATCCCTGTGGCGAAGTCGTTATGATCTATGGTGAGAAGAGAAAAGGTGATGTGGCAATAATCACAATGGCTAAGGCACGCAAGTGCTTAGTAAAAGGATGTTCATCTTTCCTAGCCTACGTGATCGACGCCAAGTTAGAAAAGTCAAAGTTGGTCGATGTGAAGATTGTGCGCGAGTATCCAGACGTCTTTCCTGACGACTTTCCTGGATTACCACCTGATCGTCAAGTAGAGTTTCGGATTGATCTCGTGCCAGGAGCAGCTCCTATCGCTAGAGCTCCTTATCGATTAGCGCCGTCAGAGATGCAAGAAATGATGGCACAACTCCAAGAACTTTTGGAGAAAGGTTTCATCAGACCGAGCTCGTCACCTTGGGGAGCTCCGGTCTTGTTCGTCAAGAAGAAAGACGGCATGATGAGAATGTGCATCGATTATCGTGAGTTGAACAAAGCAACCGTGAAGAACAAATATCCGCTTCCGAGAATAGACGACTTGTTCGATCAACTTCAAGGAGCGGGATGTTTTTCCAAGATTGATTTACGTTCAGGTTATCACCAAGTAAAAGTAAGAGAAGAAGATGTTTCGAAGATAACTTTCAGAACGCGTTACGGCCATTACGAGTTTCTTGTAATGCCTTTTGGTCTAACGAACGCACCGGCGATATTTATGGACTTGATGAATAGGGTGTGCCGACCGTTCCTCGACAAGTCGGTCATCGTATTCATTGATGACATACTCGTGTACTCTAAAAGCGAGTTGGAGCACGAACAACACCTTCGCGAAGTTCTCGAGGTGTTGAGAAAAGAAAGATTGTACGCCAAGTTTTCCAAATGTGACTTTTGGCTTGAAGAAGTACAGTTTCTGGGTCACGTTGTCACTCGGGACGGAGTGAAAGTGGATCCTTCCAAGATTGAAGCTATGATGAATTGGGTACCTCCCAAGAGTCCGTCCGAGATCCGAAGTTTCTTGGGTCTGGCGGGTTATTACCGGAGATTCATTCAAGACTTGTCAAAGATCGCATCATCCTTGACAGTTTTAACTCGAAAGAATGTGAAATTTGTTTGGGCTGAAGCGCAAGAAAAGGCCTTCCGTATCCTTCAAAAGAAATTATGTGAAGCTCTGATCTTATCGTTACCTGAAGGGTCAGAAGACTTTGTGGTCTATAGCGACGCTTCGAAGATGGGTTTAGGATGTGTGTTGATGCAGCGGGGCAAGGTAATCGCTTACGCCTCGAGGCAACTTAAGATACACGAGAAGAACTATCCTACCCACGATTTGGAGTTAGCAGCGGTGGTGTTCGCCTTGAAACTTTGGCGACATTACCTCTATGGCACCAAATGTACACTCTATACTGATCACAAGAGTCTAAAGTATGTCTTTGATCAAAAGGAGTTGAATATGAGATAACGGCGGTGGCTCGAGTTACTTAAGGATTACGATTGCGAGTTGCTTTACCATCCTGGTAAGGCGAACGTGGTAGCCGATGCGTTAAGTCGGAAGGACTGTAGCGGTTGTATTCGGGCTACCCATTCGAGAATCGAGCTAGTGTCTAGTCTTATTGAAAAGATCAAGACGTCGCAAGTTGAAGCTTTGTTAGAAGAGAATCTTAAAGAGGAAGTCATGACGAAGCAGCGTTTACTCCTAACGGAAGACTGCCGTGGGGTAAAACTGTTCAGCGGTCGTGTATGGGTACCCAAAGTTGGGGGTAATCGTGATCTTTTGCTTGAAGATGCTCACAAGTCCAAGTATTCCATTCATCCGGGAAGTACGAAGATGTACAGGGACTTGAAGTTGCATTATTGGTGGCCGGTAATGAAACTTGATGTGGCGCGTTATGTGGAGCGTTGCGTTACATGCTCGCAAGTTAAGGCCGAACATCAACGACCGTATGGGAGTCTGCAGTCTTTAGAGATTCCCGAGTGGAAGTGGGAGCATATCACCATGGACTTCGTGACGAAGTTACCAAAAACTCTTCGAGGTCACGATACCATCTGGGTGATAGTTGATAGGTTGACAAAGAGCTCTCACTTCTTGGTCATGCGCGAGACATTACCGATGAATAAGCTAGCAAAATTGTACATCGATGAAGTAGTCTCGAGGCACGACATTCCATTGTCGATCGTGTCGGATCGCAACAATCGGTTTACTTCGAACTTTTGGGATGGATTTCAGAAAGAGCTTGGTACACGAGTTAAGTTGAGTACGGGTTACCATCCACAAACCGACGGGCAAAGCGAGAGAACGATCCAGACATTGGAAGACATGTTGAGGTCTTGTGTCATCGATTTCGGGGGTAGCTGGGACTCTCACTTACCTTTGGTGGAGTTCGCTTACAACAATAGCTACCACTCGAGTATTGGAATGGCACCTTTTGAGGCGTTGTACGGGCGAAAGTGTCGAACTCCCGTGTGTTGGCTTGAAGCGGGAGAAAAGCAGTTCGCTGGACCTGAAATCGTGCAAGAGACGGCCGATAAGGTCAAATATATTCGTGAAAGATTGAAAGCGGTGCAGGATCGGCAGAAGAGTTATGCCGATAAGAAGAAGCGGCCGATGGAATTCCAAGTGGGCGATCGTGTGTTGCTTAAGGTATCGCCGTGGAAGGGTATTATACGGTTCGGAAAGCGTGGGAAGCTGAGTCCCCGTTTCCTCGGACCTTTCAAAGTGCTCAAACGGGTAGGTTTGCAAGCTTACCAATTGGAACTACCGCCAGAGTTGAGCAGAATCCAAAACACGTTTCATATTTGTTACCTTCGGAAATGTTTGGCGGAAGAGGAAAGTGTTATTCCTCTCTCCGAATTGACAGTTGACGAGGGTAACCGTTGTGTGGAAGAACCCGACGCTATCTTGGAGAGAAAATCTAAGAAGTTGCGTCACAAAGAAGTCACGTTGGTCAAGGTGCAGTGGAAGCATCACCGGGGAGCAAATGTGACGTGGGAATCCGAAGAGGATATGAAGCAAAGATATCCTCACCTTTTTGTATAAGAGTGGATTTCGGGGACGAAATCATTCCCAAGTTAGGGAGGATTGTAACACCATGGATTTTCAATACATATATATCGTTGTAAATCTCGTGTTTAACTCTTATCGTTATCATCGAATTCAGTATAACGTTCGAGTTTATGGTTTCGGTTAAATTGTGAAGTTCCAGTAAGTTCTGCGACTTGCTTGCGACTTAGAGTCGCGGCATAGGTCGCGATGTTCACTGATGTATTGTGGGTTTCGGTATGTCGCGAGTTGCATGGGGAACAGTAGTCGCGACATAACCCGCAACGTTCACTGTTGGTTTGAGTTTTTGGGCATTTCGCGAGTTTCTCGCGAATTATAGTCGTGACATTAGTCGCGACATCCACTGTTTGGGTTTTGATTTGAGGACACGGGCGAGTTGCACCGCGACATTGCCTGGACCGACTTAAGGGTTTCAAAACACAAAATATCTCATTTTGAGTTTCAGAAAACTCTCTCATTCTCTCTCTCTAGATATCTCTCCCTCTCTCTAAATTTTGTTAGCTTTGGTTGGATCTTCGAGCTTCCATTAATCGAGTGTATTAAGTGCATTGCTCGGGGTTTCGGTGTAGAAAGCTTCGTCTTGTCAAAAGGGTCGATATCTGGTTCTTCGGGTTTTCGTATAAACCTATTGGGTGAGTTCCTACTACCTTTCTAAAACATTATACATGTCAAAATGGTTACATTTTGAACTCCTATGTATCTCCATGATTTCAGATTTAAGTTTTCTACATATTCGATATAACTTGAGTTTTGGGAGATTTTAGGGTTCCGATCATTTTATGATGGATTCTATCTTATTGGAAGTAAAATGATGTTTTACTTGCACATTATGTGGACATGTGAAAGAATGTTTATGAACTCATTTTAATGATTTTCATTCTTACCAGAAGTTGATCTGGAAAGGACATTTTGTTTATAAAATGTGTTTATACCATATGATTATCTATGGTTGGTCACATAAGTTGTTGTGACGAGTTTGTACCATTACTAGTGTATCCCTAGGTTTTGAGTCGACTTATATTTCATTATTTGAGGTTACCAAGTAATGTAAATAAAGAACTACATGTGCATTAAATTGTGAGGTTCTGGCCGTTATCAAATAAAGAACTACATGTGCATTAAATTGTGAGGTTCTGGCCGTTAACAAAATATAGAACTACATGTGCATTAAATTGTGAGGTTCTATATAGTAACCAAAACGAAGAACTACATGTGCATTAAATTGTGAGGTTCTGTAAAGAAGGTTCATGACCTTATTTTAATGAAATTTATCCTTATCAACCGTTATCTTGGAAATGCTAAATTGAAAAGGTTTCCGTTTGGATGAGCATGTTTATATCTCTTAAAATTGATAAACTGTATGTTCTCACCAGGGTTTAAGCCTGACACTTTTCTCAAATGATATGTATAACAGGTTTCCCTTAGCGGTGGGATGCACAGGGTTTTGAGAGACGAGTTTAGTCTCGAGGCATTTTTGAGATGACTAAAGTGTGTTGATAGTTGGGCATTGTTAAGTCCCATTTTTTTGATGAATTTTGGATTGTCGACTGATGTGATTTAGATAGTTATGTTTAGATTAGTTTGTTGATGAATCCTAAATCCGTACAAGTTTTTGTAAAGTCTAAAGGACTGGTACACTTTTGAGGAGTTTATATCAATACAGATGTCATGTTGCCTATTTTGAGAAGTTTTATTTTACTCTGAATTTTAGGATGTTACAGTTCTATTTCTCGATGGGGGCAGGGAAGGGATCAATTCCCTCGTTGTTACCGTCATCACCCCTTTCCATTGTCATCATTACCTCCCCTTTCTTCGCACATCGAGCTTCTTTTACACTAGGTGTGTTTCTGGTTTCAAACTCTTCTACATCACATCATATACTAAGAACATCGACACATAGATTCCAATTGCCAAGGGGAAAGTGACTGGATGAACTGATTATGGTTGATGGAGACCAAAGTAATTAAGCAACCAAAGAGACTAGATTATTGATGATTCGGTTGATTGTTTTATTTTTTTCGTTTCTCCGGGACAAGTTATCATATAAACAAGACCCTAGCGATTTTAGAGCCTTTTGATTCTAGATTTTCATATCAGGATTTACATATGAACTTGTATCTAAGTGTAATTTTAATTTTAATACTGCTATCAATCTTTACACTGTTTGCAATTGGTTGTTCGGGTTTGTTTATGTCTATATCTAGTTTGAAATTATGAGGTGTTGATTGCATGTTTGTATTTAGTAAATTGAAAAGTGACATTTATGTGGTAATTAAAAAAAAAGTGGATTTCGTAGTACTATGTTGTGTTGTTACTTTTGTTCATGTTTGTGTTGCTTAACTATACTATGCTTATCATATAGTATGTTGATGTTACTATCTGTACATAAGACTAATGGTACTCTTTGTACACAAGACTAGAATATAGAGCCTCTTTTCCCACTTTCTAATACGAATACGATTAATAATGAGTATGCTATTTTTTTTATGTATATACTGATGTATTACAATAGATAATGTCTATATCTTGTTGCATTTTTTTTCCACTTTAAACATTGTTGATACAATGTGATATATTATATCATATCTATATATTAATCTTTATGGTGTGGGATAAAAGCTCTCATTTGGTATGGTGGTTTCGCCATATCACATCCATTAGTGATTGTTGGTCGTAAAAAAAATATTGATTGTAACACCCCAAAAAAATTGGGACAAACAAAAATTTTCAAAAACGGAAATGTGGTATATAAAACGTCAAAGCATGAGCTTACCAAAAAAGAGAACAATATACGTCTGTATAAATACAAGTTTGTAAAAATGAAGCAATGAGGGATAACAACCTCTTAATCTAATTCCTAACAAGAAATGAGATTACAAACAGTTGTTATCTAAGTTCCAAAATAGTCGTCTTCTATAATTGGCGTCCCAAAAATGCTCCCAAGATATCATCTAAAAGCCCCTAAACCTGCTTGGCGGGCGCGCCGCTAGAACCTGAGATACATATCAACACCAAACAAGTGTTAGACCAAAAGAGCCTAGTGAGTCTGAACAACAACATAACATATTTATTTAAAGGGGTTAATAAGCATAAAGGTCCTTAGAGGAATTAATGGGGGAGACCCAAAACACCAATGAGTTTCACCTCAAGATTCGATGTACCTTGATGTTCACTCTCGTGAGCAACATCCCAAAGGCTCGACACATTTGAAGACTACCTCCAAGGCATTACTCCAAATGGCGGATATCTAAATAGGGGTGAGAAAAACCCGCCCGACCCGAGACCCGAAAACCCCGAAATTTACCCCACCCGAAAACCCGATTAGCCGAACCCGAACTCTATACCGGATAAAATGGATCGGGGTGGGTATCCAAATTCCCCACCTGACCCGCCCAAAACCCAAATTTAATAATTTAAAAAAATACTATTTTATAAATGGTAATACTTTATAAACCCAATCTCCCAAATCTCAAATCATATTCAGTCCAATAGTTCATCGATTCGAGACATTGACGACTCCGACCTCCTTCTCCAGCTCCTCGACGGTTCGACAGAGACCTCTCCGACTCTGACCAGTGTCCTGACCTCTCTTGATAGTGACCTGACCTCTCTGGATAGTGACCTGACCTCTGTTGACCGTACGACTCCACCGACGCACGACTCGACCACGACTCCCTCCCAACGCTCACCGGTGCACGACTCCACCCACGACTCCGCCGGTCTCTTCTAAGTTCTAATTATGTATCCTTCTACTAGTTCTAGGCCTCTTCTTGAGTTCTTGGTTTTATTCATGATTCGGGCATTCAACTACTTGATCAATTCATGATTTTTGGTTTTGGACAGTAAGTCATCAACTGTGTATTCTGGACAGTAAGTTACTGTCTGTGTCTCTTTGGATTGAAAATTTGAAATTAGTCTTTAGTCCAATGTTGGAATGCTTTGGATTTTGTTTTTTATAACTAGAAATTAGTCTTTAGTCCAATGTATGTGTACTTGATGTCCCAATTTGATGTTCCTATTCGGCTATTCCAGGTTACTCAGTTACTGGACACCCCAAACCCGATCACCCGACCTGCCCCCACCCGAAACCCGAACCACCCGAAACCCGAATATCCGAATTATAATCAGTCGAATTTCGGGGCTTCCACCCACTACCCGATATCCGATCGGGTTTAGGGTTTAGGGCCCTGACCCAACCCGACCGATGCACATGCATAGATCTAAACACATACCAATAATGTGGCGCCCAAGACTACATCCTCCTAATACCTACTCGAGGTTCATCCAATATCCAGTCTCACATTATATACATTTTACTCCAATCAAAATTATATAAAATTTCCACATGGCTCCAAGCCTCATTTTAGGCCAAAATCCCAAATCATGTAAATTCCACATATAGCATCCATCCAATATGTGTATCATGTGAATAAATCCCAACATTTTCCTACAAAATAACCCTATCAAGATCCTCATAAAATATTAGAACACAAGACCCCAACATTTCCCCAATATAGCATAGTTAGGTCTATTTTATCAAATGATGAACATGATGAGAAGGAACAATATATTACCACATAAAGCATATAAAGACATGTATCTTATTTTAAAATAGTTTAGGAGACTCACAATCTAGGTTTTATAGAAAACCCCAGAAACTTGCAAAACCCTAGAAGTGAGAATAGAGAAGGAAGATGATCTTGAGACTTGGAATCCTTGGTTAAGATCTTTGGTTCGTGAGGCTTGATTCTTGAAATGAACGTGGATGAGATATCTTGGAGGCTCCTAGGTTTGATCTTGAAGGGTATTAAGTGAAGAGAGAGTTTTGAAAGAAAGTGGATGGAGGATTTAATGAGAAAAATGGTTGATTTCCCCTTTTAAATCGCATAGGGGCCGCGCGCGAGCCACGACGCGGTTGGACTCGCGCCGACCTCTGAGGTCGAGAGGGGACAAAGCCTCGAGCGGTTTGCGGCACGACTCCACTCGCGCGACCATCCGCACGGGTACCACACTCATCTCTTTGGCCAAAAATCGGGGTGTTACAATCCTCCCCACCTAAAGAGGATTTCGTCCACGAAATCAAGTCTCAGGTGAACAAATGAGGATATCGCTTCTTCATATCTATTTTGGCTTCCCAAGTTACATTCTCGCCTCGGTGGTGTTTCCATTGAACATTAACCATTGTCACTTCTTTATGGCGCATTTTCTTCGTCTTTGATTCCAATATAGCCTCCGGTTCCTCCACACACCGGTGTCCGTTTTCCACCCGAATTTCTGTCAATGGAATAACGCTTTCCTCCTCGGCTAGGCATCTCCGAAGGTAACACACATGGAAGGTAGTGTGAATCTCGTCCATTTCCGGCGGTAAGTCCAATCTATATGCTTGAAGTCCCACCCGTTCTAGAATAGTAAAGGGTCCAAGGAAACGGGGACTAAGCTTCCCGCGTTTTTCGAAGAGAATAATCCCTTTCCACGGTGACACCTTCAACATGACTTGTTCCCCCACTGGGAACTCGACCGGTCTCTGCTTCTTATCCGCATAGCTTTTCTAACGATCTTGCGCTGCCTTCAAACACTCTCGGATACCTTTTACTTTGTCCGTCGTTTCTTGCACGATATCCGACCCGACAAATTGTTTTTCTCCCGCTTCGAACCAACACACCGATGTTCTACATTTCCGACCGTACAATGCCTCAAACAGTGCCATCCCAATGCTCGAATGGTAGTTGTCATTGTAGGAGAACTCCACTAGAGGTATATGTGAATCCCAATTGCCCCAAAAATCTATAACACACGACCGGAGCATGTCCTCGAGAGTTTGGATCGTTCTCTCGCTTTGACCGTCTGTTTGAGGATGATAGGTCGTGCTCAATTTGACTCTCGTGCCCAACTCAAAACTTGGAAGTGAACTGACTATCCCAAAACTTGGAAGTGAACTGACTATCCCAATCCGAAACTATAGATAGTGGAACACCATGACGTGATACCACTTCATCGATATAGAGCTTGGCTAATTTGTCCATCGACAATGTCTCTCGCATCGCCAAAAAGTGTGCGCTCTTCGTGAGTCGATCCACCACCACCCCGATAGTATCATGACCCCTAAAGGTCCTTGGTAGCTTGGTGACGAGATCCATCGTGATATGCTCCCACTTCCATTCCGGGATGGCCAATGGTTGCAAACTCTCATAGGGCTTTTGATGTTCCGTTTTGACCTGAAGGCAAGTAACGCACCTTTCCACATAGTTGGCCACATCGAGCTTCATTACCGGCCACCAGTAGTGCAACTTCAAATCTCTATACATCTTGGTGCTACCGGGATGTATAGAGTACTTGGATTTATGAGCTTCCACCAAGAGTAACTCACGAATCCCTCCAATCTTCGGTACCCATATCCTTCCTTGAAATAGCTTGAGGACGCGACTATCTCCCGTTAGTAGCTCTCGTTGCTTCACCATGATTTCGGCTTTGAGATTCTCTTCACGAACTACTTCGACTTGACTTGCTTTGATGTCCTCCACTAGGCTTGGTATCACGTCGATTCTAGAAAGGGTTACTTTGACTTCGCTCCCATAATTCTTTCGGCTCAATGCATCCGCCACCACATTGGCTTTACCGGGGTGGTAAAACAACTTGCAATCATAGTCCTTCAAAAGGTCTAACCACCTTCTTTGCCGCATGTTGAGGTCCTTTTGATCAAATATGTACTTCAAGATTTTATGGTCGGTGAAGAGTGTACACTTCGTCCCGTGGAGGTAGTGTCGCCATAGCTTCAAGACAAATACCACCGCCGCTAGTTCCAAGTTGTGGGGGGGGGTAGTTCTTCTCGTAGTCCTTGAGTTTTCGCGACGTATACGCTATCACCTTCCCCCTTTGCATTAAGACACACCCAAGACCCAATTTGGAGGCGTCGCTATAAACCACAAATTCGTCCGATCCTTCGGGCAAGGATAGAATTGGCGCCTCGTATAGCTTCTTTTGAAGAGTTTAGAAGGATTGCTTTTGTGTCTCGGTCCATAAGAACTTGACATTCTTCCTTGTCAATGATGTGAGCGGAGAGGCAATCTTTGAAAAGTCTTGAATAAACCGTCGGTAGTAGCCGGCCAAACCCAAAAAGCTTCTTATCTCTGTTGGACTCGTCGGTGGTTCCCAATTCATCATCGCTTCAATCTTTGCCCGATCTACCTTTACTCCGTCCTTTGGTACCACATAGCCTAAGAATTGAACCTCTTGCAACCAAAATTCGCATTTTGAGAATTTTGCGAACAATTTCTCTTTTCGAAGAATCTCTAACACTTCCCCCAAATGTTGACTATGCTCGGCCTCGTCTCGCGAATAGATCAAGATGTCGTCGATGAAAACTATCACCGACTTGTCCAAGAAAGGTTGGCACACTCGGTTAATCAAATCCATAAATACGGCCGGTGTGTTAGTTAACCCGAATGGCATAATTAGGAATTCATAGTGGTCGTATCTCGTCCGAAATGCCATCTTCGGAATGCCGCTTTCCTTTACTCGTACTTGATGGTAATCGGACCTCAAATATATCTTAGAAAAACATCCCGCCCCTTGCAATTGGTCAAAAAGGTTGTCGATTCGAGGAAGTGGATACTTGTTCTTCATGGTAACCTTGTTAAGCTCACGGTAGTCAATGCACATCCGCATGGACCCGTCTTTCTTCTTTATAAATAAGACTGGAGGTCCCCACGCTGACGAGCTCGGTCGTATGAATCCTTTCCCGAGAAGTTCTTGTAGTTGGGTCATCATTTCTTGCATCTCCGTCGGGGGCTAGACGATAAGGATCACGGGCGATCGAGGCTGCACCCGGAGTGAGGTCAATGTGGAACTCCACTTGGCGCTCCGGCGGTAGTCCCGGTAAATCTTCTGGAAATACGTCCGTGTAGTCGCGCACTACATCCACTTCTCCAATATTCTTGTTTTCGAGTTTTGCGTCGATAACGTAAGCCAAGTATGAGGTACACCCCTTGGCTAGGCTCTTGCGCGATTTGAATGACGAGATGATCGTGTTGGCCTTTTGATTCTTTCCCCCGTAGACTATCACTTCCCCTCCCTTCGACAAGGTTACTCTAACCATCTTCTTGGAGCAAAATATACTGGTGTCGTGCTTAGCTAGCCAATCCATTCCTATAATCACATCGAATCCCCTAATTTTCGCCCGTGGCAAGTCCATAACAAAGGACTCCCCATCTAAGTCTGTAGTACACCCATCGAAACACTCTCAGACTAACATATGATTCCTATTGGCTACTTCTACAACTAATGCATCGGCCAACAAACTAATAGGAGTAGTGAAATTATTGCAGAAAGTGGTAGATACAAATTGTAACACCCCTAAAATTCGAAAATAGCAGACAAATTAAAACTTCCAAAAACGCCTAAAATACCAAGCATTGAAGTATCAAATATCTAAAATTACAAGGAATAATCACTGCAACATGTATCAGAGTTCTAACGGAACTATCTAGTACCACACACAGGGACAAAATCAGTCGGGTGTTAGTAAAACCACCAAATCTTCTATCTTCTCAAGACCGGATGACGTCTCTAAAGCCATCCTACCGGAACTTCTACCAAGCTCCACTCTCCACTCAGATTCATCTAAGACCTGATATACATGCCAAAAAAAAAAGTCTTAGGTTTAACGCCTAGTGAGTTAAAGCAGTTTTATCACATAAATCATAAAACGTTTTAAAAAGAATACTTTCTTCTACAAACAACCGCCTCCGGATTATTAGTTATAAAAAGGCTTTAATCACAAGCCATACTATTTTCAAGACTAATTATTCCTTTTCAAAATAATGTTCACCAACCAATCTCCCAAAAACGCACCCAAGTGATATTCCATCAAATACTATTTGTATAAATAAAAAGTTACGTTTTAACACCGAAGGTGTGGGTAAGAGAATACCCGAAGATAACACCTTTCGATGACGGGGGAGACCCGATTCCATTGAATGCGACGAAACACATAGTTAAGCCACTTATCAATGTTTACGAGATTCATTTTGGGTCATGGATCCCCATATACGACTCCTCTGAGCAACCACCGCAAGATGCCTAAATGACCCTAATTACTACTCGACCTCTGGGCATTGTCGCCGGGCATAGTCGCCCGTGACCACCCCCAAACTGATTGTTGGCCGCGAGAATGCCACCGGAGACTATGCCCTGGCATAATCGCCGGGAATAGTCATACCTGCTCCCATGGCTGTTGTTCGATTGGTGCGACGAGCTCGAAATGAGAAACTCGAAGCTAAGATAAACTCACGTACGTGCATGGACACAACACGACTATATTAAGATCACCAACATAAGCTTATATACATATATATACATATACATTCTTATATACATAATCTTAAACATATAGACACATATATAATACAAATATATGTATAACATTGATCCTATATTTAAATGAGGAAGACGAGGTCATGGGGAACGGGTTTCTAATTCTTAGGAAAGAAAGGGATAGGGAGGGGAACTTACTAAGAAAATTTGGTATGTCACACCCGATTCCATTGAATGTGATGGAACACATAGTTAAGATACTCATTAATGTCTACGAGATTCACTTCGGGTCATGGATCCCCGTATACGGCTCCTCTGAGCAACCAGCGCAAGATGCCCAAATGACCCTAATTACTACTCGACCTTTAGATGAGTCTCACCACAAAGTCACAAGTCTCCGTATCCGGCTCACCATGGGCACCACCGCAAGACTTAGCTCCATATACGACTCTCCAAGAGCACCATCGCAAGCTTACATAACAACATGACTTGGGGACCACTCACTAGACTCATACATGGACATCAAAACTCCATGATGAACATAACAACTCATATGCCTATGGATCTAATGCATTACAGTATAAACATTACATGACTCCATATGAATGAACTAATGCATCCAAAACAAGTAATAACCAATCATTTGTGCAATACTTGCATTTCCTTAAAACGCTCACATTGAGCTATTCAAACCAGCAACGTCCCAAAACTCATTAGAGTATAAGTCAAGCCATGAGGCATCTTAAAACGTTTGATAATAGAATCAAAACCAATATGGCTATATGCCGAAGTATAACTTTCTCAAAATTGGTATTTCTCCAATGTATAGTTGGCCGAAGGCCAAAGCCGTAGGATTCACTATTTCTCAAAATGACAGTTTCCATTTACTCACATTGTTGCAGTTGAAATAGTTTTAAGTATTGATATCCCAAAACCTATGAGTAGGGTAAAATCCTAGAATAACCATTTGTATTCAACTTTTCGTGAAATAAAACCCGAAACATCAAGTTACTTAAATTCTCCAATAAATCCAATAAAACTCCTTTAGTTGGTTTGAATATCATTTTGATGCTAAAACACCTCAAACACACTTAGCATACCATCATAAAGCTTTGACATCCCAAGTATGTGAAAATACCCATTTAACCATGAAATTCATCAAATGTAAAGTGTGCATGTAACAAATGTTCAGGATCCCCTTTTTGGTAACTCGAACACCTCATAAAATATTGTAAACCATTTTCAAGAGTTTGATAACACAAGTATGTGAAAGTGTACAAATATTCACAAAACTTGTCAAAATGAAGTAAATTCATGGATATACTTTGAAAACCCCAAAATATGTGCATTTTGACATGTATATAGTTTTTCAAAGAAACTAAAACTCACCTTGCTAGATTTAGACTAAATCTAGGTTTTTACCTCAAACTTGAGCTTTCTCGGTGAAGGCTTCAGATTCACAAACATCCACCGCTAGAACCTTATCTAGGTCACAAACAAACCAAAAACAACGAGAGTAACTCCCAAAATCAGATCCACACTAATCTTTACCAAAACCCTAAATTCTAAAATATCCAAAAATAGATCGAAACTCATAATACCAGAGATACATCAAGGAAGATGTTCTAAGAGGTTAAGATAAGAGGTTTTGATAGAAACAAAGGTCTAGGAATGGTTAGATTGACTTAAAAATGGGTTTCTTGGAAAACCCCAAGATATGTCAACAATGGTGAGGAGATGATGAAGAAGGTGAAAGTGATGATCTTGGGTTGATGATGAAGACTTGAGCGAGGAAATGGTTGAACACTTCGATGGAGCCCCAAAATCGGTTCTAACCCTAGATTTCCTTTTGGGAGAGTTTTAGAAGAAGATGAGAGGAGATAAAAGGGGTGAAAAGCCGATTTCTCTCCTTTTTATTTGCATAGGGGCTCCGCGCGGTTGGCGGTGCAGTTCGGCTCGCGCGGAGAGTCGCGCCGAGTTCTGGAGTTGAGACAGGACTGTAACACCTTTCTTGAGGGCTCGAAATTCCTCCTATATCCAGTCTATCGCCCTTTCGTTACTGTATTCTTCCAACACTTTCCTCTTGAAAGCATCCCACGATAGTGATGAGATGAAGGCGGCTCCATGGGTAGACTTGGTAACATTCCACCAAGTAAGAGCCAGACCCCTCATCATGTGGGAGGCGAATTTCACCTTATGTCCCTCCTCGAACCCGCTAGCATCAAATGCTTGCTCCATCTCTTGGATCCAATTCATGCACACTACCGGGTTGTCAGTTCCTGAAAATTCTAGCGACTTGCTGCATAGGAAATTCTTGTATGAGCAGGTTTTTTTACCATGTCTCATATTAGCAGCGATGATGTCCTCCATCCGGATTACCTTTCCGGTGTCGACTGGGCCTCTCTCATCATGCCCGGGGGCCACTTCTTGCCTCCGGTCGTTGGCATTTCTGTCTTCCAGTAATTTCATTATTCTTTCTTCTTGTCGTTCCATAGCTGAATTCATCACTTGGACCATGCTGGTCAATAGTTCGAAATGAGGGCTTACTCCTTGTACGTTGGGTTTTGTGAGATTCAAACTCTATCCTTGTGCGTGCTTCGGTCCATCAATAGGCAACGACGATGACGGAGGAGGTAGCACCTGGTTGACTCCTGCGGCTTGACTTTGAGTCACCATGCCTATAATATGCCCGTCCCCTTGGGCTCGTGCTTCCCTTTGCGCATCCGCCATTTTGTTCTGATATACACGAGAACGAGGTTATGAGATTATACCGATACTAGATTAATAACAAAGACATACTACTACATACATCAAGCATCATAACAATGATGAAGTCAAGCATGCTCACGTAATATTGTATTCATAATATCAGTAGCTAAGTGAAATTATGAATATAATACACATAAGAATTCTCATCACCATAGTCACGACTCTCAACTAGTGCATTTCTGTCGACCACTACGACCCACTCGCAAATTAAGAGTTCTATCCAACACGAACCAATCATAACTTAAAGTCTCAGTTTAAGTCTAGGCATCTAAAACTCATACCTAGTTCACTTAAACTAGAGCTCTGATAGCAACTTGTAACACCCCTAAAATTCGAAAATAGCAGACAAATTAAAACTTCCAAAAACGCCTAAAATACCAAGCATTGAAGTATCAAATATCTAAAGTTACAAGGAATAATCACTACAACATGTATCAGAGTTCTAACGGAACTGTCTAGTATCACACACAGGGACAAAATCGATCGAGTGTTACTAAAACCACCAAATATGTTATCTTCTCAAGACGTGATGTCGTCTCTAAAGCCATCCTACCGGAAGTTCTACCAAGCTCCACTCGCCACTTAGATCCATCTAAAACCTGATATACATGCCGAAAAGAAAAAGTGTTAGGATTAACGCCTAGTGAGTTAAAGCAGTTTTATCACATAAATCATAAAACGTTTTAAAAGAAAATACGTTCTTCTACAAACGACCGCCCCCAGAATATTAGTTATAAAAAGGCTTTCATCACAAGCCATACCATTTTCAAGACCAATTATCCCTTTTCAAAATAATGCTCACCAACCAATCTCCCAAAAACGCACCCAAGTGGTATTCCATCAAATACTATTTGTATAAATAAAAAGATATGTTTTAACACCGAAGGTGCGGGTAAGGGAATACCCGAAGATAACACCTTTCGATGACAGGGAAGACCCGATGTAACACCCTAAAATTTGAGCCAAGTTAAAATTAAAGTTTCGACAATATAATGTCTAAAATATAGAGGTTTATAAGCCCTGTGAATAAACAACTAAAACCCAAATACGTTGGGGTAGTTTGTATCAATTATAGTAGCGGAAAATGAAATATAAAATACAACAACCTAATTAATCTAGAACAATAATCAGGCTAGATTAAAGGTGGGTGTTGCTATGTCTCCAAAACGCTCTTCTCAAATGTCCCAAAAACCCGGTCCTTCAATGCTACTAGGTACACGATCGCCATATCAAAGTGGCTTATGCACACCACTAGAAAGACCTGAGAGTCATATAAAATACCAAGCAAGTGTTAGACCAACAGTCTAATAATGTATCAAGGTTTGACATTTCGTAATTTAAACATTTACACCGTATTAATTGTTACTGACACTCCCAATGGTTGAACTAATGTCAACCTTATCTTGAAGAAAGGTAGTTCACTCTTGAAAAAATACACACAAGACATACCTCTTGAAATACGGGGGAGACCCGTTTCCATCTTGGGTGACGAGAACACGTAAGTGGAGTCACCCGTGATGTTATTGGACTACACTTCATGCCCCGATTCTAGTTCCCATGCCATAAAGACATCACAATCCTCAAACAGTTTATGCATCTATTGCCTATTCTGTCGAGTTACACCTCAAGGACTTACGGGCATTAGTGATTATCCAATATAGACGAGTTACACCTCAGAGACTTATGTCCCCTATTGCCTACTCGCTAGTGACCACAATGGCTCAAGGTGATATACCCAACAATCATACAAACTACTCCCTCGTGCACAAGGAAGTATAACACAATATTCTTAACATTTAAACATTGACAATGTAGATATCCATAACCGAACATACTCCACATTTGAGCCCATGAATATAATGTTTACCATAAGAAGTTCTCATTTTAATAATAATCCTTTGCATGCTCATGAGTGACACATTCATGTTTCCCAAGTATAAATACATCCAAAATTTCATTAAATGCATATAATAAATGACTTTGACATTCTTACAACTATTTTCCATAAACCCTAAATGTTAGGTCAAACCCATGATTGAAACCCATGTATTTAATGTAGCATATATGTAGGTGAAATAAAGTCTATAAGTGAGAATGTGAGCATATAAGGAGAGAAATTAAAGCTTATAGATAAAAGACTCACAAACTAGGGTTTGTAAGAAGAAACCCTAAAATGGATGATCTTGAGGAGGACTTGAGTTTCTTGAAGCTTTATGTCACAAGGACCAGCTCTTAGTAGCCAATCACTTCTTAGAGACCACTTAAATGCTAGGTTAGGTTTAGGTGTATTGAATGAGGAGGGAGGAGAGGAGAGAGTAGGAAAATCACCATAAGTAGAGAGAATTTCGATCTGCAGGTTTGTGTTTTGTGTGTGTGTGTGTGTGTTTGGCTTCAAAATGCCTTGGGCATTGTCGCCGGGCATAGTCGCCCGTGACCACCCCCAAACTGATTGTTGGCCGCAAGAATGCCACCGGAGACTATGCCCTGGCATAATCGCCGGGAATAGTCACACCTGCTCCCATGGCTACTGTTCAATTGGTACGACGAGCTCGAAATGAGAAACTCGAAGCTAAGATAAACTCACGTACGTGCATGGACACAACACGACTATGTTGGTCCCGGAGGTGCTTAACAAGTTTGTAGAAGGGGGGGGGGGTTGAATACAAACACATAAATTAAAGTTTAATAAATTGTTTATTAATAAATCAAACACAATTTACAAGTTTGTTGCGAAATAAGATTAAGACAGACTCAATCTAAACAAACTTAAGAAACACTAAGATGGTTGCACAAGAATATAGAGAATGGGGGATTAGAGAGTATAGAAAACAAGGGTTTCTATAAAATAGAAATATGAAGGCTAGAGGTGAGCGCTCTCTCAGATGGAGAGGTAATCTTTCTATTTATACCCTATGCATTAAATGCATGGCAGGGCACTTTACACGTGGCGTTCAATGATTGGCTTTGGGAGTCTGACTTTGGGAGACATGCTTTCGGCCGGATCATGAACAGTGTAGTTGACAGAGTTGTTATACGATTTGTGGCAGAGACGTGTCCGTTCTGACACATCGTACTGGTTGTGCAAGGTAAGACAAAAGGAGACTTGAGGCATAAGCTTCGTGATCGTTTGATCGCTGAATATCTCTTCCTTCAGAGATATAAAGAGGTTCAGCTATTGCTGAAGCTTTTCCTCATGTTCCTTCGCGTATAAGTAGATTCGTCTTTGTTTCACTGATATCCGCATCAGGTCACTAGTAGACTTGTCTTTGTTCAGCAGCTTTGTCTTCGATTCAGCTATGAACATTTGTTGATGCGAGACTTGTCTTTAGGGATTACGTTACTGTTTACATCAGAAACTATCAGCGATAACTGAACAGACTCAGTCTGATCACTGATAGTGAAACACTAATACATATAAATGTTTGTAAGAAAGACTATCAGCGATAACTGAACAGACTCAGTCTGATCGCTGATGGTGAAACACTAATACATATTAAACGTAATTTTCACTAAGTATAGTAGAGGGTCTTTATCAAATCACTGAGAGAGTTTGGATCAACAATCTCCCCCTATTTGATAATGACAAAGTAACTGAAGAAAATTACTTTATAGTTCAAAATAAGGAATAATCAGGACTCATAACATACATGTCCCAATTACTATTTTGAGGGATCTTTTACAGTACTGATAGAGTTAAGTACTTCACTGAAATTTTCATTAATTCAAGGAAAGAATTACAATATGTGAAAATTATAAGTACAAGTGAAGAACTAACTACTGTAAGTTAAACTAATAGATTATAAGATATATAGAACTAATCTATCAGCTATCTAAAGAAGATTTTGGAGGATTGATCATATACTCAGGTATTTCTTCTCCTTTTTGCCTTCGCTCTAGAGATTCTTGGCTAATGATTGCTTTGATTTGCTCAGCAGAAGGGAAGTAGTCACACCATAAGCATAAGAGATCCTTGAGATGACTGAGGGGACAGATAGGAATTTCAGAGACTATTTGAAATCTGAATTCTTCCTCATCATCTCTGAAGAAGATTCCAAAAGGTTCTTTGATAACTTGTCCTGCAACATATGGTCCACCAGGGGGCAGATATAGATCGAGAACTTAAAGACCAGGAGGAGGACCAAACAGAGCTTCACTTGAGAATTTGATGGAGGTTTCATTTCTTATCACTGCGACATTTTCAGAGGAGGAGGAGACATGCTTTCTTTTGAACTGCCTTGGCTTGGAAGGAAGAGAAGATGGTACTTTTAACACAGTGGAGACTCTGTTGATGAGGGCTTCTAAGATGCCTTCGACATAGCCTCTGCTGGTTGATTTGGATTTCTTCAGCGCATCTTTGAACTCTAGCCATTCCATATAACTGAAGCTTTCCAGGTTTGAAACGAACATGGCCTTACAGCTTCCATCCTCTCTGGTAATATCTATAGTGACAGAAACTCGGTCCTTCTTCTTTTTCCCTGAGATGACAACGGCTATGATCTTCATTGGGTCAGAGTGATAGTCGATTTTGTTTTTACACCATTCGACTGAGCTATCGCTGACCCTTTGTTCTTTTAAGCGCTCCTCTTCAATCTCTTTCAATAGAGCAGCCTGGACTTCAACTGGTTTCTTCTTCAGCTTTTTGTCTTTGACTTGAGATGACTGAATCTTGAGAGCAAGAGAGGCATCTCTTTGACAATCAGCTATCAGCTTCTCAGCCCTGACAGATTCTTCGATTTCAGCTTAAGTCAGGAACTCTAGATCTGTTGATTGAGAGAGGATCTTCAGTCATTGTTTCTCTAGATGAGAGATCATCTCTGTTCTTTTCTTCATTTCTTCCTCTGAACAGTGAGATGGTCTAGAGGGCCTTCCTGGATGTTGCAGGGACTCTTCTTCCTCATCTTCTTCATCAATCTCTCTTACAGAGATTAGGATTATTTGTTCATCAGCTACATCGGCTGGGATTATTTGAAGTTCTTTACCCTTAAGCAGGGGAGAGAACTGTCTGGACAGAAAATAGAAAGAAAGGAGTTAGTGTATGTTTTGGGAAGAGAGAAGATAAAGGCTAGAAAGAGATAGAGGGTTTGTAGAAAGAAACAGGGACAAGTGAGAGGCATACCTGAGAAGGATTCTCCTCAGATAGTGAAATTGTCTTCAGGTTTCCCTTAGCAACCACACCTTTGGATTTGCTTTGGGAAGGGGTTCCTGAGGATGTTCCATGACTCCCCCCTGCTGTGACAACTTATTTCGAAGGTATCACTGAAGATGTGATGGCTGCAGAAGAACACCATAAGGACTGATCTTCTTCATCTTCATCATCATCATCTTCTTGATGAGGTTGCTCTTCCTCTTGATCTTCAAGATCAAGATCTTCTTCATCTTCATACTCCTCTTCTTCTTCTTCTACAAAGTCTTTGAAATAAAGAGGGGCTTGGTCAGCAACCTTCTCCCCCTCAACATGAGAGGGAGGATCTTCCTGTTGAACCTCAGGTTCAGCAGCATTAACTCCAGCAGCTTCGTCCCTATTTTCTTTAGCTGCCTTCTCCCCCTCTTTGTCATTATCAGGGAGGGAGGGAACTTTAGGTAGAGAGGAAGGATGGGCAGAGGCCAACTTCTGGACTTCAGCCTCCAGACTCTCCAGACGTCCTTCAATCAGCGGGATATCTGAAGTAGCTTGATGAATAAATTCAACAGCTACGTTCAGAGAGGTGCGATCATCCAATGTGAAGGAAGGAGATGGAGTCGGAGCTGGTGCATTCAGCTTGTTGAGAACTTGCTGAAGAAGAGCGGTGTAAGCATCAACTTTTGTGGATAAAGCATCAAACCGACGCTGAGAGTCTTCCTTGACTTTGACAATCTCTTCTTGAAGAGCAGAGATTTGAGTAGTTTCAGCTTTGGAGGAGCAGCTAGCTGTCAGTGTTTTTAGCTCTTCACCAGCGGTATTGACTGCGCTGGTGGTTTCATTGATGGCGTTGGTGAGAGAGACCACCTTTTCACTCAAACTGTTGACATTCGAGTCAACAGTTTCCAAACTAGGACCTGAAAGAAAAGTTAGCGTCTGAGTAACAGGCTTAGATGGAAAGATGGGAGCAGTGTTTGGGCTTTTAGGAGTACCTGAGTTATCAAACAATTTGTAGAATTGCATAGATTCTTCAAAAGTTTGATGATCAGATCCTAGGGGTCCAAACTGTGGCTGTTGAGAAATAGAAGGAGGGTTAGAGACCAATGAAATAGAGGGATTAAAGATGGGGATAGAAGAAGATGGGAGTTTAGAAGGTACCTCAGTTGATTGAAGAACTGAGATTTCAGGTTGAGTCACTGTTGTTGTGACAGCGACCGAGGTCGCTGGCATGGTTGATGTTATCACAGCTACAGATGTGGAGGAGAGGACCACGAAATCATCCAAGGAAGTTTGTCGAGAAACTTCCTCAGGCCTTGAACTAGTGGCTGATGTCTCCTTAGTAACTTTGGCCTTCTTCGAAGGACCAAAGGAACTAGCAGATGGTCGTTTGGAACCAGTGGTAGCGGCAGGGTTAGCAGAAGAATGAACCTCCTGCGTGGCCGCTGAAGTAGAAGAAGTGTGGAGAGAGAGTCGGGAGCGTAGGGTAGAGATACTTACCTCGTTTTCCAGCGGTTTGAGCTCCAGTGAACGCTGACCCACTTTGGCGAAGGAGCCATCGGCAGTAATGGGGTAGGCGTTGGCGTAGAGGAACTTCAGATATGCACAGATGAATCGTACATATGGGATCTTGGGATCCCTCTCCGTATTCTATATCTTTGACCTTAGATCGTCAAAGATAGCGGTGGCAAAGTCAAAGTTTTTGCCAGCGATGACCGAGTAGGCCATCTGGAGCTGTACCTTGCTGGCCTGATCAAGGGAACCACTTTTCCCACTCATACACTAAATGAAGTGAGAAAAGATAAAGTTCAGTTGAGAAGGCATGTTCGCCTTCTTGATGAGAGTCAGCTTCTTGTTGGGAATAGTGGAGCGGGGCTTGTTGTCCCAGTAGTACTCCATATCATCCAGAAACTGAATGAGTTCAGCGTCAGTAGGCAGAGCTTCAAAGCCACTCTTAGGTTTGTCAGGAAACCTGAGAGCCTTTCTTAAGCTGAAAGCGGTCATCATTCCTTACCGAGGTTAGTGCAGAAAGAAATGGCAGGGACCTAATCACCTTTCTTGTTGGTGATGGTCGATTCTTCAGCTGTAAACCAAAACTGTTGAAGTAGAGTTTTGGAGGGTTTTGGATCAACAGTGAGAGCGTAAGCAATGCAAGATTGCTTCAGGAATTTAGCAGCATCCACCAGGTGTGGGTATTTGATCCATCGAAGTCTAGGCGTCCAAGATGGTTGTTCTTGGGGACTTCAGAGTCAGTGATGGCGAACTTGACGTTCTTGGAGGGAACAAGTGTTGAATGTGCCATTGCTGAACAAGGAAAGAAATAAAGAATAGAAGGGAAGGATTAAAGTCTAAAAATAAATAAGTTTTTACCAGATTAAGATAAAAACAAAAATATTTGAAGATTAAGACATTGTTCTTAATTTAAGAAGGAAGAACAATGAGAAAACCAAAGGTTTTGAAAGAATAAAATCAAAAAGAATGATTTTAGTGAGTAGAAATCTTATAAAAATCCATAATGATAGAACATAAATGGATTTTAATAACAAGATTGAAATGGAAACAAGATTAAAGATTAAAATAACCTGGTGATCTTGAATGAAGATGATGCAGAAGCTTGAGAGAAAATTTCTTGCTCAAAAAGTTTTTCAGAAAGCGTAAAAGATAAAAATGAAAAGAAACATTCCTTTTATACGTAGAGAGTATGAGAGAGAAAGAGGCGGGATTACAAATGTTCATCATGACATGGACACGTCCCATGAAGTTGATTGGATAGAAGGGCAACGGACGAACGTGTCAGAAAAAAAGGCATGTCGTGGATTGTCGGTTCAAATGACGTCATAGGAGAGAGAAAAACATTTCATTTGTTCTTTTTGAAATTATCTCTGAAGAAAAGTCAGAGATAGATTTTCTGTTGAAAGAATCCCTGATAAAGATTCAGAGATTTATTTTAGAAGGATCACTGAAGAGAAAACTGAGTGATAGATTTTGTTTTTCAAAAAAAAGCTTTTAATCATTTGAAGAGAACTTCAGTGATCAAAGTTTTATTTAAAACATCTTACTGACTGAAGATTCAGTGATTGAGAGTAAGAGAACATACCTGTGAGTCAGAGTTTTAATCAGAGATTGAATGATAAATGGGAACTTATAATCACTGATTTAATGCATGAACGCTGAAGATTTACTCTTCGAGATTCAGCATTCCAAGCTCACTGATGAGAAAGTTGAACCTTGTCTCATCAAGAGGTTTGGTGAATAAATCAGCAAGCTGATAGTCAGTAGGGATGAAATGAAGTTCAATATCACCATTCATCACATGATCTCTGATAAAATGATATCTGATCTCTATGTGTTTGGTCTTTGAATGTAGCACTGGATTGTTTGCTATAGCGATAGCACTAGTGCTGTCGCAATAGATTGGAATCTTTGATAGCTGAAGGTCATAGTCTAATAGTTGATTTCTCATCCATAAGACCTGAGCACAACAACTTCCAGCGGCTACATATTCAGCTTCAGCTGTGGAAGTGGACACTGAATTTTGCTTTTTGCTTGTCCAACTTACCAGCTTTCTTCCTAGGAGTTGACATCCACCAGTGGCGCTCTTTCTATCGAGTTTACAACCTGCAAAATCACTATCATAATATCCAGTTAGATCGAACCCTGAGTCTTTGGGATACCAAAGACCTAGGTTAGGAGTCCCTTTAAGATATCTGAAAATTCGCTTAACAGCGATCAGATGGGATTCCTTGGGTTCAGATTGATAGCGTGCACATAAACAAGTAGAGTACATAATGTCAGGTCGGCTCATTGTAAGATACAACAGGGAGCCTATCATTCCTCTATAGGCAGTGACATTAACAGGTTTTCCAGATGGATCTTTGTTAAGTGTCAGGGGAGGTGCCATAGGAGGTTTCATAGCTGAAGTTTGTGTAAGATCAAACTTCTTCAGCATGTCTTTAACATACTTACCTTGGCTGATAAAAGTACCTTTGTCAGATTGTTTGATCTGAAGGCCAAGAAAATATGTCAGCTCACCCATCATACTCATTTTGTATTCTTTCTTCATTCTTTCAGCGAATCGAGTACACAGTGATGAGTTAGTAGAACCAAATATGATGTTATCGACATATATTTGTACAAGAATAATATGACCTTTTATCTTTCTGAAAAATAATGTATTATCAATTTTGCCGCGTTCAAAATTTTCAGAGATAAGAAAAGATGAGAGAGTGTCATACCAAGCACGAGGGGATTGTTTGAGACCATAGAGAGCCTTATCCAATTTATAAACATAATTTGGATACTTAGGGTCATAGAACCCTGGATGTTGTTCTACATAGACTTCTTCATTCAGCTTTCCATTTAGGAATGCTGATTTTACATCCATTTGATACACAATGAAGTCTTTGTAAACTGCATAAGCTAAGAATAGTCGAATTGCTTTGAGCCTAGCCACAGGGGAAAAGGTTTCATCATAGTCTATGCCTTCCTCTTGTCTGTATCCCTGAGCAACAAGTCGAGCCTTGTTGCGGGTTACAGTTCCATGTTCATCTAACTTGTTTCTAAACACCCATTTGGTGCCTATAACAGTTTTATCAGATGGTCTAGGAACGAGATTCCAAACTTTGTTACGAGTAAACTCAGTCAGCTCTTCTTGCATAGCGCTGATCCAATTTGGATCTCTGAGGGCATCATCAACCTTCTTTGGCTCTATTAAAGAAATAAAGTTGACAAAGAGACAGATATTACCTGAACTTCGTCGTGTCTGAATACGCATAGGGATCACCAAGGATTTGATCAATGGGGTGATCTCTGGTCCATCGCTGAGCAGGAGCATGATCGCTTACTTCGGAGATTGGATCAACAATTGGAATGTTCACTGATGATGAAGCTTGAGGCTCATCAGCTATCAAGTGTTGAGTGTCAGACATAACATTGTTTTCTGAGAGATGTTCAGATGAAGATGGTTCTGATGGAAGAAGTGTGTTTAGAGGCTCTGCTGAGATCCATGAGTTGGATTCAACGTTAGGAGGTATGATGTTTGGATCATCATCAACAGTCAAAGGATTTGAATGCTGATGGTTTGAAAAGAAGGGTTCTGTTTCTCTGTAATGAGAGAACATCCAAGCATTTAATTCTTCATTGTCAGCGATTGGTTTAGAGTTCGCTGAGCGAGTTTCATCAAAAGTGACATGAATTGTTTCTTCCACAGATTGTCTTCGCTTGTTGAAAACTCTGTAGGCTTTGGAGATGGAGGAATATCCAAGAAATATTCCATCATCATCTTTTGGGTCGAACTTTCCAAGCTGATCTTTGTTGTTTAGAATAAAGAAATGACAACCAAAGATATGAAGAAAACTGATAGAAGGCTTTCTTCCATGAAAAAGTTCATAAGCTGTCTTTCCGAATCGTTTTACTATCAGCGATCTGTTTTGAGTAAAACATGCAGTATTTACAGCTTCAGCCCAAAATTGAGTAGGGAGATGAGTATCGCTGAGCATTGACCTAGCGGCTTCAATGATCGTTCTGTTTCTTCTTTCAGCGACTCCGTTTTGCTGAGGAGTTCTCACTGAAGAGAAGTTATGAGAAATTCTCTTGTTCTCAAAGAAATTGTTCAGAGAACTATTTTTGAATTCAGTTCCATGATCACTTCTTATTGAACGTACAGTGAGATTATTCAGCACTTCCATCTTTTTAACAAAAGATATTAGTTCTTCTGGAGTATCACTCTTGCAGCGAAGAAAGATAACCCAGGTGTATCGAGAAAATTCATCTACAATGACAAGCGTATATTTCTTTCCAGCTATAGATTAGATGTTAACGGGGCCAAATAGATCCATATGCAAAAGCTGAAGAGGACTTGTCACCGAGGAAACTTGTTTAGACTTAAAACTAGCTTTTGTCTGTTTTCCTTTTTCACATGCTGAACAGAGAGATTCTTTAGCATATGAGTGCAGAGGAAGACCAGAAACCAGTTCCTTAGTAGAGAGAGAATTCAGGGTTTTGAAGTTTAGATGAGAGAGCCTTTTGTGCCATAGCCAGTTGACATCAGAAGAAGCTTTAGAGAGAAAACACACGTTCTCAGTGGTAGTAGAGTCCATATCTATTACATAGACATTTTATTTACGATAACCACTAAGAGCAAGTTTTCCTTTCTCATTCACCACTGAACATGCTTTCTTAGAAAAGCGAACTTCATAGTCTTTGTCACATAGCTGAATGATGCTTAGAAGGTTATGCTTCAGTCCATCTACATAAGTGACTCTTCTGAAGGTAGTTGTCCCATTGTTGAGGACACCAAACCCTCGGGTATATCCTTTTTCCATTTCCACCAAAGGTCACAGAGGGACCTTTCTCTTCCTTGTATTCACTGAGCAGGTCTTTTTGTCCAGTCATATGACGAGAACATCCACTATCGAGATACCAGATGCCCTTTGATCCCTGCAAACATAAGAAAGATTAAGCTTTCTTTGGTACCCACTTTTCAATGGGTCCTTTAGAGTTAGTGGAGATGGAAGATTCATCAATCTTCACAGCAGATGAAGATTCAGCTTCAGTGGTAGCCTTCACCTTGGTTAATTTCTTAACCTTAGTCGTATTCTTCACCTTGGTCAATTTTTCAGCTTTGATGACCTTCTCAGCCTTGGAGGCATTCATCTTCACTTTGGCTATTTTATCAGCTTTAGTGGCAATTGGACATTTGCTTGCAATATGGTCAGTAAATCCACAGTGATAGTATTTTCTATATTTGAAAGTGGTTTTAGGACCAGGAGTGAAAGGTTTTGAGAATTTAAGATGAGCAGGGCCAGGTCCAAGAATGCTTTTAGCATGAGATATGGGAGGAATTTTGATTTCTTCAGATATCTTAGGTTTGAGATCAATCTTTAGCTTTGGAGGATAGAGATCAAAGATTTCTATCACAGAGCTAGAAGATGTATTCACTGAAGGTTTAGAGGGAACTTTCAGCTTTGCTTTCTTGGAAGCCTTCTGAGGACGAAGAATGGATTTTCCTTTATCCGCAGATTTAGAGCCTTTGGATTTTTCCTCAGGGATAGAATTAGAAGAAGAAGGATAAAACTGATTATAAGAAGTGTTAGAGATAGAAGTGACAAATGTTCCAAACTTAAGCATGGAACAGTCTTCTTTAGGCTCATCCTGTGGTTTCCAGAAACCAAGACCGGTTTTATCACCACCAGTAGTTTGAGCATTTATTATCTCAGTGATCTTTGTTGAAGAATTGCACCATTTTTCAACAGTAGCCTTTTCTGCTTTTAGAGCAGCGATGGCTTGTTCGCGTTCTATGCTGATGATTTTATTTACAACAACTTGATCTTTCAAACTTTCCTCTAAAAGAGTCAGTTCTCTGATTTTTTCATGGCATTTTTCCAGCTTTTCAATTAAGTCATTGTTTTTGCTCTCAGCTAGAGTTTTGCCGTTTAGAGCATTGTAAAGATCAATCGTCAGCACATCAACTGTGCGACTTCTCTCTGATTCAGGTAGAGAGGGATTAGTAGAGATAGATACCTGAGATGATATATAGCTCATAGAAGTTTCAGCTGATTCTTCCACTTCTTCTTTAATCTCAGCCATGAGGCAAAGATTAGCGACTTCTTATTCATCAGAACTTAATTCTTCTGATTCAGTCCAGTCATGTTCTTCAGCAATGAGACCTTTACCTTTTCGCTTGTAGCTTTTCAGCTTTTGATATTTGTCTTTCAGCTTTAGGTATTTATCATCACTGGATCTTCTTGAGGTAGAAGGTTTGAAGACTTTATTTGACCTGCACTCACTTGCAAAGTGTCCAATCTTTTCGCAGTTAAAACAAGTAGCAGTAGCCTTATCAACAGGGGTTGATTTTGGCTTGTCAGTGAGGGACAGAGGCTTATTTCTTCTGAAATTGCTCTTTCTTGCAAATCTCTTAAAAGAGTTTGTCAAGAGTGCTAAGGATTCATCAAACTCTGAAAGATCAGTGTCTGATAGATCATCAGTTTCATAATCTAACTCAGTGATAGTGAGAGTAGATCACTGAGATGGAATTATTTCTGAAGAGACTAAAGCAACATGAGTGCTTTTGGAGTCTTTAGAATCTTTTATAAGATTCTTCTTCAAGAGATTTGATTGCTCATAGTTGAGAATTATTCCATATAAGATGCTGAGAGAAAGAGAATTTAAGTCTTTTGTCAGCTTGAGACATATTGAATAACTGTCCCAGCATTCAGGAAGACATTCCAAGAATTTTGTTAGGACCTCAGAATTAGAATAGGTCCTACCAACGGTTCTTAGATCAATGATTAAGCAGTTAAACCGCTGATGAACGTAAGAGAGAGATTCATTCTTACCAGCGATAAAACTTTCATACTGTCTTACCAAGTTAATCTTTTGAGTCTCTTGGATTTCAGTGGTGCCTTCATATTGAACACATATGGTTTCCCACATTCCTTAGAAGTTTTAAGATGCATGATAGAATGGAAAACTTCATCAGGCAAGACCATTGAGATAATGGTCTTTGCCCTTGCATCGATACCAACCTTCTTCTTGTCTTCATCACTCCATTGTCTAATTTACTTAACAACATAGCGTTCAAGAACAAATGGAGTGGTGGCAGTAGCTGGAACGACAGCTATGATTTGGACAGGTTCATAGGGTCCATTAGTTATGTATTCATGTATGGTGAGATCTACACCTTCTAGAAATAGCATCATTCGATTTTTCCAGAGAGAGAAGTTATCTCTGCTGGATCGAGGAGGTTTAGAAAGTGAACCATTATCATAGTAGTTTGTGTTTGTGTTAAGTGCCATTTTAGAATAGCAAGGAAGAGACTAAAGCAAGATCTTGTTTATCAGATTAAACAGTCCGCTCTGATACCACTTGTTGGTCCTGGAGGTGCTTAACAAGTTTGTAGAAGGGGGGGGGGGGTTGAATACAAACACAGAAATTAAAGTTTAATAAATTGTTTATTGATAAATCAAACACAATTTACAAGTTTGTTGCGGAATAAGATTAAGACAGACTCAATCTAAACAAACTTAAGAAACACTAAGATGGTTGCACAAGAATATAGAGAATGGGGGATTAGAGAGTATAGAAAACAAGGGTTTCTATAAAATAGAAAGATGAAGGCTAGAGGTGAGCGCTCTCTCAGATGGAGAGGTAATCTTTCTATTTATACCCTATGCATTAAATGCATGGCAGGGCACTTTACACGTGGCGTTCAGTGATTGGCTTTAGGAGTCTGACTTTGGGAGACATGCTTTCGGTCGGATCATGAACAGTGTAGTTGACAGAGTTGTTGTACGATTTGTGGCAGAGACGTGTCCGTTCTGACACATCACACTGGTTGTGCAAGGTAAGACAAAAGGAGACTTGAGGCATAATCTTCGTGATCGTTTGATCGCTGAATATCTCTTCCTTCAGAGATATAAAGAGGTTCAGCTATCGCTGAAGCTTTTCCTCATGTTCCTTCGCGTATAAGTAGATTCGTCTTTGTTTCACTGATATCCGCATCAGGTCACTAGTAGACTTGTCATTGTTCAGCAGCTTTGTTTTCGATTCAGCTATGAACATCTGTTGACGCGAGACTTGTCTTCAGGGATTACGTTACTGTTTACATCAGAAACTATCAGCGATAATTGAACAGACTCAGTCTGATCACTGATAGTGAAACACTAATATATATAAATGTTTGTAAGAAAGACTATCAGCGATAACTGAACAGACTCAGTCTGATCGCTGATGGTGAAACACTAATACATATTAAACGTAATTTTCACTAAGTATAGTAGAGGGTCTTTATCAAATCACTAAGAGAGTTTGGATCGACAGACTATATTAAGATCACCAACATAAGCTTATATATATACATATACATTCTTATATACATAATCATAAACATATAGACACATATATAATACAAATATATGTATAACATTGATCCTATATTTAAATGAGGAAGACGAGGTCATGGGGAACGGGTTTCTAATTCTTAGGAAAGAAAGGGATAGGGAGGGGAACTTACTAAGAAAATTTGGGATGTCACACCCGATTCCATTGAATGTGATGAAACACATCGTTAAGATACTCATTAATGTCTACGAGATTCACTTCGATCATGGATACCCGTATACGGCTCCTCTGAGCAACCAGCGCAAGATGCCTAAATGACCCTAATTACTATTCGACCTCTAGATGAGTCTCACCATAAAGTCACAAGTCTCCGTATCCGGCTCACCATGGGCACCACCGCAAGACTTAGCTCTGTATACGGCTCTCCAAGAGGACCACCGCAAGCTTACATAACAACATGACTTGGGGACCACTCGCTAGACTCATACATGGACATCAAAACTCCATGATGAACATAACGAATCATATGCCTATGGATCCAATGCATTACAGTCTAAACATTACATGACTCCATATGAATGAACTAATGCATCCAAAACATGTAATAACCAATCATTTGTGCAATACTTGCATTTTTTAAAAGTGCTCATATTGAGCTATTCAAACCGGACAACGTCCCAAAACTCATTAGAGTATAAGTCAAGCCATGAGGCATCTTCAAATGTTTGATAATAGAATCAAAACCAATATGGCTATATGTCGAAGTATAACTTTCTCAAAATTGGTATTTCTCCAATGTATAATTGGTCGAAGGCCAAAGCCGTAGGATTCACTATTTCCCAAAATACTCGTAGTGTCAAAATGACAGTTTCCATTTACTCACATTGTTGCAGTCGAAATAGTTTTAAGCATCGATATCCCAAAACCCATGAGTAGGGTAAAATCCCAGAATAACCATTTGTACTCAACTTTTCGTGAAATAAAACCCGAAACATCAGGTTACTTAAATTCTCCAATAAATCCAATAAAACTCCTTAAGTTGGTTTGAATATCATTTTGATGCTAAAACACCTCAAACACACTTAGCATACCATCATAAAGCTTTGACATCCCAAGTATGTGAAAATACCCATTTAACCATGAAATTCATCAAATGTCAAGTGTGCATGTAACAAATGTTCAAGATCCCCTTTTTGGTGACTCGAACACCTCATAAAATATTGTAAACCATTTTCAAGAGTTTGATAATACAAGTATGTGCAAGTGTACAAATATTCACAAAACTTGTCAAAATGAATTAATTCATGGATATACTTTGAAAACCCCAAATTATGTGCATTTTAACATGTATATAGTTTTTTAAAGCAACTAAAACTCACCTTGCTAGATTTAGACTAAATCTAGGTTTTTACCCCAAACTTGAACCTTCTCGGTGAAGGCTTCAGATTCACAAACATCCACCGCTAGAACCTTATCTAGGTCACAAACAAACCAAAAACATCGAGAGTAATTCCCAAAATCAGATCCACACTAATCTTTACCAAAACCCCAAATTCTAAAATATCCAAAAATAGATCGAAACTCATAATACCAGAGATACATCAAGGAAGATGTTATAAGAGGTTAAGATAAGAGTTTTTGATAGAAACAAAGGTTTAGGAATGGTTAGATTGACTTAAAAATGGGTTTCTTGGAAAACCCCAAGATGTGTCAACAATGGTGAGGAGATGATGAAGAAGGTGAAAGTGATGATCTTGGGTTAATGATGAAGACTTGAGCGAGGAAATGGTTGAACACTTCGATGGAGCCCCAAAATCGGTTCTAACCCTAGATTTCCTTTTGGGAGAGTTTTAGAAGAAGATGAGAGAAGATAAATGGGGTGAAAAGCCGGTTTCTCCCCTTTTTATTCACACAGGGGCTCCGCGCGGTTGGCGGCGCGGTTCGGCTCGTGCCGAGAACCGTGCCGAGTTCTGGAGTTGAGATGGGACAGAGTCCCGCGGAACACTGCTGACACTCTTCGTCATCCTCTTGGCTTCTTCGCTCAACCATGAATTAGGACGACAACTCCCAAAATTTGGGGTGTTACACAAATGAATGGTTCGCATCAGAAGCAAACAAAACACGGGCAGGTAGAGAGTTTACTAGAAACGTAACCGACATAACATCCGTCGTCACCCTTGCTTCCTCTGTCGTCATTTGGAAGGCCCGACTTGGCGCCTTTGGTGGAATTTCCTTCTTCGGAACGACCACACTTGAAACCCCTCGGTGCCCTCCCATTAGCTTAAGGCACTCCCTCTTGATATGCCCCAGCTCCCGGCACTCGAAACAAACCGGCCCCCAGGAGAGGTAATCTCGGCTCACATGGTCCTTTCTTCCGCACTTGAAGCATTCGGTAGTGTTGGAGAAAGGTCTCGGATTACAAGGACTGAAATGTTTACTTCTACACTTGAGGCACCACCTAGCCTCGCGTCGGGGGTCCATGTTCCTCACCCCGGTGAAGGGTTTGGAAGGTCGTGCGGGCCCGGTTGGCCTTCCCATTTCCGCTTCTCCCCGGATTGGTTCCTTTCTTCCTTGCTTTGGGTGAGGTCGTCCTCCACTAGTTGAGACTCATCGATGGTTTCTTGTAACGTGGTCACTCGGGCGTTCCTCACACCCGTCTTCATTTCTACAGGCAATCCTCTTAAGTACGCCTTTATCTTCGATCTCTCATCAACTGCCAAGTGCTCAACCAGACTGAGTTTTTCCACAAATTGCCTTGCATATTTGGCAACTGTCAGATCTCCCTTCTTCAAGTTTCGAAACTCCTCTTCGATCTTGTCGAGAGCTCTCTCATTGCAGTACTTGTCCATTACCTTCTTCTTGAAGGTTGGCCAAGCGAGCTTGACCAAAACCCCCGAAGTGAGCGCAGTTCGGATGATGTTCCACCATCTCAAGGCCTCTCCTCTAAACAGTTGTGACGCAAACTTAACTTTCTGGGAGTCGTCGCATTCTCTATATTCAAAGGCCATCTCCACCTCTTTTATCCACTTCATACAGGTCACTGGATTAGTTGTCCCAAAAAATTCTGGAGGTTTGCTACGTAAGAAAGTCTTATAGGAGCAGCCCCTTTCTTTCCCCCTTGCGACTCCCACTGCTTGCTCTTCCGTTCCTATGATATTACCCGTACCACCCGATCCAATCACAACATTTTCCGCCACGGTCTCATGCCTTCGATTGCTTGCATCCCGATCCTCTAGCACTTTCATGAACCTTTCATCCTGCTTGTCCATCGCAGAGTTCATCATCTGCATAATATTGGCCAACAAGACCGATTGGGGGTCCACTTCTTGGATTACCAGGTTCTCGGTCTCTAATTTCACTCAAGGAACTTCATCAACAACTCCCTCTAACATAGTGGGAATCGGCGGAATAGTTTGATTAATCGTTGGATTTACTCGTCTCGAAGTTTCCGGGGCGGTTACATTTGCTTCATTACCAACTTCGGGAGCTCCGACCCGACTTCTCGTGTTTACCATTGTGAATTGTCACACATGATAAAGATCATACTGGTTAATTCTTTAAAAGGTTAACGGTGCAATACGTACTACTACAATGATCAATCATCATAACAACAAATTCATGCATGCTTATGTATTAATATATTTACCATCGCATGGGCCCTATGAAATTTTGAATATACCATACACAAGGATATATTTCATCATTACCATAATTCTCAACAATTGTACTACAGTGGATCCTAATACTCTCCCCACCTAGGAGTGTTCTACCCGGTGGACATTGATACTATAGACGTCTACAACTTAAGTCTAGGTATACTAGAATCAACACTTAGTTCACTTAAACTAAAGTTCTGATACCAACTTGTAACACCCCAAAAAATTGGGACAAACAAAAATTTCCAAAAACGAAAATGTGGTATGTAAAATGCCAAAGCATGAGCTTACCCAAAAGGGAACAATATACACCTGTATAAATATAAGTTTGTAAAAATAAAGCAATGAGGGATAATAACCTCTTAATCTAATTCCTAACAAGAAATGTGATTACAAACAGTTTTTATCTAAGTTCCAAAATAATCGTCTTTTATAATTGGCGTCCCAAAAATGCTCCCAATCTCTCATCTAAAGGCCGCTAAACCTGCTTGGTGGGAGCGTCGCTAGAACCTGAGATACATATCAACACCAAACAAGTGTTAGGCCAAAATAGCCTAGTGAGTCTGAACAACAGCATAACATATTTATTTAAAGGGGTTAATAAGCATAAAGGTCCTTAGAGGAATCAATGGGGGAGGCCCAAAACACCAACGAGTTTTAAACCTAAGAGTCGATGTACCTTGATGTTCACTCTCGTGAGCAACATCCCGAAGGCTCGGCACATTTGAAGACTACCTCCAAGGCATTACTCCAAATGGCGGAGATCTAGACACATACCAATAAGGTGGAGCCCAAGACTACATCCTCACAGTGCATACTCGAGGTTCATCCAATATCCAGTCTCACATTATATACATTTTACTCCAAGCAAAGTTATATAAAGTTTCCACATGGCTCCAAGCATCATTTTAGGTCAAAATCCCAAATCATGTAAATTCCACATATAACATCCATCCAATATGTGTATCATGTGAATACATCCCAACATTTGCCAACAAAATAACCCTATCAAGATCCTCATAAAATATTAGAACACAAGACCCCAACATTTCCCCAATATAGCATAGTTAGGTATATTTTATCAAATGATTAACATGATGAGAAGAAACAAGGTATGACCATAGAAAGCATATAAAGACATGTATCTCATAGGAGACTCACAATCTAGGTTTTATAGAAAAACCCTAGAAACGTGCAAAACCCTAGAAGTGAGGATGGAGAAGGAAGATGATCTTGAGACTTGGAATCCTTGGTTAAGATCTTTGGTTGGTGAGGCTTGATTCTTGCAATGAATGTGGAGGATATAGCTTGGAGGCTCCTAGGTCTGATCTTGAAGGGTATTAAGTGAATAGAGAGTTTTGAAAGAAAGTGGATAGTGGATTTAATGAGAAAAATGGTTGATTTCCCCTTTTAAGTCGCACAGGGGCCGCACGTGAGCCACAGCACGGCTGGACTCGCGTGGGGAGGCGCGCCGGCCTCTGGGGTAGAGAGGAGACAGAGCCTCACGCGGTTCGCGGCGCGGCTTCACTCACGCGGTTCGTGGTGTGTAATGTCTCAAATTTACTTCCTTTCAGGTTAAGAGCTGGAAATCTTAGTTGGGTATTGACTTGATTTATAGAACTAAAATTAAGGACCATTATTGTTTGTCTATCCATCGTGGGATCAAGCCAAAACAGCAGGTCAGCCCCTACCGGCGACAATGCCGGCGATTATGACACCGTGTCAAACTCGTCGGGCAAAGTCACGAAGCTTGGGTCAGCCGCAGTACACATCCGGCGATAGTGACCGCAATTATGCCATGGGGCACTCTCGCTGGTCACAGTCGCCGAGACTGTACCGAGAGGGGGGAACCCGACGATTGTGCCTAGCGACAATGCCCTTGGGCAAAGTCGCAGGGCACTCTCGCTAGCGTGGGCTGAGGGTAAAAAAATACCTTCAAACCCGATTTTTACACATATCTCACTTACCAATCAGCTAGGGTTCGATTTTGGAGCTCTCTAGAGGCGATTTCTTGACCTTCTACCTTCTCTCTTCATTAAATCATCAAGATTCTTGGTGGGTGACATTACTCCTCTTCCATACTTACCTAAAGAGCATTAAAGACCAACATTCAAGCTTGGGAAAGACTTCTAGACCTCATCTTCCTCAACACATCTAGGGTTTGATACTTTTCTAGGTTTTTGACCAAAACCTAGATTGTGAGTTCTTAAATCTTTCTAAAACTAGATACATATCACTTCATGTTCATCATCATCATCTATCTTACATGTTTTCATATAATGTGTCTTATTTGTCATATGGGTTCATTTATGGGTTAGTTAAAGGTTATGTTTTACATGATTGAGGACCTCTTAAATGGCTATTGTGATTCTTTGGATGTTAATGGGATAGGTGGGACTTTTATCCTATTAACCACCTTAGTTTGGAGGGTTGACCTAATTTTGAATAAATGATCATTTTAATATCCATGATGGTGTATGGCTATATTGATCTCAAAACGGGTGATAAAATATGGAGATTGGGTGATTACTACTTGACTACATTTTACTTGATAATATGATATGTTGACATGAACAGATATGCATGGTTCATGTTGGGGTCTTACTTATGAGACACATGACTTATATTCCAAATTTGATACCCATGGTTGGTATTGTGAATGGTTTGCAGGAGCCAGATGTCTTGAGGCCTATTATCATTATTGTTGGACGAACCAAGTCAGTAGACACTAGGAAGATATAGTCTTGGGTGCCACCATGATGGTATGCACCTAGATCTCCGCCATTCAGGGTAATGCCATGGTTGTAGTCCTCATATGTGTCAGGCCTTTTGGATGTCGCTCATAGTAGTCGGCATCAAGGTGTATCGTCTCTTTGGGTGGAACTCGATTGGTGCTATGGGTCTCCCCCATTGACTCCACATATGGAATTTATCCAATAATTGTCACGTGTATATTTCTCTTAAATGAATGTTTATGACTTGTTCAACTCACTAGGATCTTTTGGCCTAACACTTGTTTGGTGTCGATGTGTATCTCAGGTTCTAGCGGCGCCGATGTTAAGAAGGTCTAGCCGGTTTTAGAGTGAGTTTGGGGAAGATTTTTGGGGCACCGTTTCATAGAAGATTTCATTTTGGGGAACTTCGGATGACACCCGAATTGTAATCTTGTTTCAAATGAAATTAGATTATTAGGTTGTTATTTCCCATTTCTAAAATTATAACTTGTATTTAACAGGTGATTATTCTTTCCCCATTTTTGGGAGGCTCGGTTGCTTTGGCAATGTATTTAAATACCATATTTCCATTTTCCGGAAATTTTTGTTAGCCTTATTTTTGGGGTGTTACACGGCGCGGCTTCACTCGCGCGACCATCCGCGCGGGACACTGCTTACCACACTAATCTCTTCGGCCAAGAATCGGGGTGTTACATTGATGCTCTCAAAGTATTCATTGTTATGTAAAAAAAAAGTGTAATCGTTGATCAATCATTAAAACCTTTTTGTTGTTGTAGTACTTTGAATACTTTACTTAATTGTGTCAAATCACTAACGAGGAACATAACAAGTTCAAGCAAAAGTAGGCGAAAGTCTTTGCCAGAGGAAAAACTAGTTAAAAACAAGCATCTTTTACTCCCAATAGTGTAAAATATTGTGTATGCATCATAACAACGAAAGGGATAAATGCTTTTATTTGTCTTTATATGCTCTCCCAATTGTCCTTCGTTATGTGATAATGCATCAGAGAATAATGTCTTGCTGAATCTTCGTTTTAAGAGTTCTAAATATTGTCAACAACCCAAACTGAACTTTTTGGAAAGATACAGGTACAAGTCCAAATTGAAATGAACTGAGATACCACATGATATATCCTATTTGTATTTGATTTTCTGTAGTTTTAAACATGACAAACTGGGCACGATGAGAATCAATTTAGTCACCTTAAAAAAATTAATCAATTCAGATTGAAAAATAATATTAATAAAGTGGTTCTTATACCAGCAAGAGGCAATATGTTTGTTACAGTTAGAGGGATCCAATTATGGTGACTCATCTGATGATAGTGATAAAGAACAAAGCCTAACTGCATATTAGGCCGATGTGATCACACTTGCAGAATCACGTATGGGAAAAAAGAGACATGAAAGTCGTTCAAAGCATTTTCGTTTATAACTAGTAATAGTGTCAAGACATCCGAAACTCCATTTAGCTATTGTCCTTTTTTTCTTTATAATTGATAATTAGTGTTAAAGACATTTTTATAAAAATGGTTAACTATTATATGTATTTTGTTTATTAATTTATGAATTTCTCCTAGTGATAATAAACAAAATATTGGTAGTAGTTAAACATTTTTAATAAAAATGCTCTAATATTGATATCATTTATACACAAAAGAACAATAGCTAATCAGAGTTCCAAATGTGTTATAAACAAAATTGCTTTGAACGACTTTCATATCTCTTTATTTCCTCACGTGATTCCCCAAGTGTAATCGCACTAGCTTAATATGTGGTCAGACTTTGTTCTTTGTCACTGTCGCCGAATGAGTCACAATTATTTATTCCATTCCGACCCTCGCAAACATATTGCCTCCTAGATGTATTAAGAAAAACACTTCATTTGTTTCTTTCTGATTTGATAAATAAAATTTAAGGTGACTAAATTTTTTTCTCCTTGTTTTGTAGTTTTCGTGTTGAAAACTGCAAAAGGAGGGAAAAAAACAAATAGAATATATCATTGTGGTATCTAAATTTAGTTCAACTTGTACTTGTATCTGTATCTTTGGAGAGAGTTCAATTTGGGATGTTGATAATATATAGAACTCTAAAAGAACAAGTTTCGACAAGACATTATTATAAATAGAACCCCAACCCTTGGATGCATTATCACATAATGAAAGACAATAGGGAGAGCAGACAGAGACAAATAAACATGCTTATCTCTTTCGTTGTTATGAATGCGTCCATTATATTTTACACTAATGGGAGTAAAAGATGTTTGGTTCTCAACTGGTTTCTTGTCTGGCAAAGGCTCCCACCTATTATCGGTGCACCTGCTTGGACTTCTCTTCTTCATCAGTGAAGATGTCAGGATTATTGAACTATTCAAAGTAATGCAACAACGAAAAGGTTTAGAGGGTTGATCAACAACCACAATTTCTTTTTCCTGTTTACAAATTAATTGTAATACCCTACTTCTATATTAATCCTCAAAATCTTAAGCCTTAATTACAAAAATTTAAGATTTAATTAAAGTCTAAATCTATAAACATATTATCTATTACAAATGGCAAAACTAATTTCAAAGCTACTTGATGAGTTGTCAAAACTATTGATGAATTGCCTAAGATAAGAGATAGAAAGTACAAAAGCATGAGGTGGCAAGAGCATGAGATGGTAAGCATAAGTATAAAGTACAAAAGCATGAGGTGGCAAAAGATAAGTTATAACAAGTACATGACATGGCAAGACTATGAATGAATTTGCAAAGCTAAAAATGCATGATATGGCAATCTAAAAGCTTGACAAAGCAATCTAGAAGCATGATGTGTTATCCTAAAAGAGTAAGTGTCAAAATGTTATAAGAGTACAATCTTAAAAGCAAAAGGAACAAGTGGTTGAAGCCTTATGTTTAACTATAAATAGAAGTAGAAATTCAAGCATTTGAATTCATACCAAATCTTTCTCTCTTAAATTACTACAAGGCTTAAAGTAGAAAATCAAGGAAGAAGAAGAGGAAACCAAGCTAAATCAAAGTAAGTATGTTATGTGATTTAATGAGATACATACATGCTATATGAAATTATTTTATGCATTATGGAAGTTTTGATAGAGATATTTTGATATGATTGTAAAGTTATGATACAATGAGATTTTGATGCATTTTATGATCAAAACATATGATAGCATGTTATGACACGAGCATATGCATTTGTGCATACAAAGTATGAAAGTTTTATACATGTTATGTATGACCATAAATATCCAATGTACGGGATATAGAATGAAGGGACGTCTTGCAAACGGACCTTATGGGGCAGCCTTTTATGGACCCCGGGGTTATTGAACCTCAAAGCTGTATGGCATACTTACATATGAGAAGTGAGATCTCAAAAGAATGTTTTATGCATGAGCATGATAAATATTTTTCAAGCATTTTGAAAGTTGTTTATTCATGAAACCATGACTACTTACTAAGCTTAAAGCTTATATAATTCATGTATGCATCTCAGGGAAGGAGTAAAGAAAGACTTCAAAGATTAATAAGGAAATGTTCATTTCAAGCTTTTAAATTTAAGTTTCCGCTATGTTTTACTCTGATGTAATAATTGAGACATGTAATAAATAAATAAAAATTTAGTTGGGAAGATTTGTATAATTAAAGTAATAACACTCGAATATGGAAATTGGGGCATTACAAGTTGGTATCAGAGCATTAGTTTAAGTGACCTAAGATTGTCTTAACCTAAGTTAACTTAGACTTAAACTTAAGAATATATGTGTGTATATATATATCTTCTATCACGGTTACATGTTTCAGATGTCTAGAAAAATCGGAGAAGGCCTGTCTGGCTATGGATGTGGATGGTTACAAGAATCAACCAATGGAAACCCGATCCCCTATTAAATTTTCCAAAGTCCAACACCAATGCCTGCTAATCAAATAAATCCCTACGAAAATATCATACCAATTAATACCTCTTTCAATGATGAAGTTTCTGATGCTAACAATAACTTCATTTTCACATATCCATGGGAAGATATACCATCAAGAAGAAGAATTTGTGCCTCCGCCACGTATAGCACATCCTCCACCAGAAGAAGTGGTCGCATCAGGAATAATTGGAGAAAATCATCCAACTCAAACTCCTGTTGGTTTGACTTGGACCGATTTAGATGAACTTCTAAACAGGGTGACGGAAAGTAACCACCAATGTGCCATCGCACAATCGGAGGTATATAAGCAACAATGCTATATCTTATCCCTAGAAAAAGAAATGGAGGCAACAAGAAGAAGATTGGAAGAAACTATCCAACTTCTAAACCAAAGCCAAACCCGGATCAACCACCAACAAGAAGAACTGAGCTATCTTAACGAACTGCTTAACTTCACTAAACTACCACCACGAGGGTGGAAACCTAAGAAATAGGCTTTCTTTCTCCCTAGTAAAGTAACAATAGAAGATATATAGATGTATCGGATAGATAAAGGATTAAAAAGGGAAAATTTTCTTATTTCCCTAAGTTTTGTACCAACACATCCATATATATATAAACTAAGAAATTATTCGGCTATGTCTAGAACTTAATAGTTATTAATTTCATTTGTATTTTCTTTAGATGGCAGGTTCGGATTCGGATTTCGACCCATCCGATATTGAAATAGAATATGAAGAAAATAATATTATACCTATGGAAATCAATGCTGAAGAATGGGAAGAAAACGAAGAAATTGACGAGGAGGAAGCCAATGTGGAAGAAGCCGACGAGGAAGAAGCCGAAGAAGAAGACATAAATAGGGAATGAGAAAGATGGATCATAATTAATACCTTACAACAAAGAAATGCACGCTTAAACCAAGAATTAAAATTCAAGACCCGGACATTCACTACCAAGATAAAAAGACAGATGCCTTTTTCTAATTGCACAGGTTAAAGAAATATTTAAAGGATGTAGGCCTACTCAAGTTGACTTAGAGTGGGATGAAACAGGGATAGTGCATAATAAAGAGTACAAGATCAAATCCCTATCTTACAAAGCATGGCTAAAACATAGATATCCGTGTGAAATTCTCGATATTTAAGAAAGCTAGCTTCGGAATATAGGCACTATTAGATATATGTGGGAAATTTTTGTAAACTCTATTTTCCCAAATTTTGTACGATACATATATGAAAATTATTCATGATTATATACATATTTATTTCAGATGAATGAAAGAGACGAAAATGAATGGCTTGAAGAACTTCTTTATGATAGTCCACTATTAGACCTCCTCACTTACGAACCAATAAACTATTCGAATCAAGTCCCTCAACCAGTCCAACTAGAAGTTCCAATTCTTGAAATTCTAAATCCAGATGAATAGATGATGCACGAGGGAAATCAAAATAATGTTATAGAAGACTTGAATGAAGAAGATCATTATCAACTCGAGATTCACCCTCCATTCTTTTGGGACGCACCAGAATGGCAAGTATTAGAATTCATACCGCCTATGGCCGTTATAAATGAATCACCTGAAGATGCTAGCTCAGGAATTACTACAACAAACGAAGCCCTAATTCCATCAGGATTGAGTCAAGCAGATATCAACATGCTTCTAGATAAACTAACTGAAAGAAATCGTCAAGTCACAATAGCTCAAGAAGAGGTGCACACACAACATAGGTACATTGTGCAATTGGAAAACGAGTTAAAGCTAGCACAAAGAGACACTGAAAGAGTCGGCCGAATACTAGATCAGACTCAAATCCAGCTTAAACATGCTCAGGAAGAATTAGCCAGAAGTTACCAAGAAAATTCTTGTTTGGTTAGTGAACTTTTAGGAGATTCTTACATGAGAGGTTTCACATCTCAAAGAATCTTGAGGGATCGTTACCCTCACTAGTAATAATAAATTTTAGTTTAATCCTAGTAACATACTTATATAATTATGATGTATCGGGATAAAAAGGGAAAAATTAATATATCCCAAAATTTTATCATGCATGCACTAGATATATATATATATATATATATATATATATATATATAACGGAATGTTATTATATTTGTGTGTTCATTTTATTTCGTAGGATGAATAGAGATGAATCAGAAAATAATTCACCACCAGAGCAAGGAAATAGAATGAGGGCAAATCCACAAGAATCTACTGGAGGAATTGATATAGCCACAGAAATCTCTCGAGGTATCCAAGAAAGTTTGCCAAGTATTATAGCTCAAATTCAAAACGCTATGAATCAAAACTCAGAACATGAAACGGTAGAAAATCAGACAAGGCACGAGCAACATAATGGTCAAACTCATGAATGCGACTATAAAGCATTTACAAATACTAGTCCATCCACGTTTGAAGGAAAAGGGGGACCGGTAGCTGCCATGAACTGGTTGGATGACATGGAGAGTTGTTTTCAAACATGTCAATGTGCTCCTACTTAACAAGTAAGGTTTGCTTCAACTAAGTTTAAGTTAAATGCCCTTCATTGGTGGAAAACTATACAATCCACAAGAGGCATCGCAGAAGCAGCCACAATGTCATGGGACGAGTTTAAGGATTTGGTCTATAAAAGGTATTGTTCAGATACACGAATAAAAATGATGGAAGAAGAATTCGTAAGGTTAGAACAAGGGAACAAATCTGTAGAAGACTATGTAGAAACTTTCATAGAAAAATCTCGATTCTCTACCTACTTAGTCGCTACAGAAACCCGAAAGGTGAACCGTTTTCTACTTGGCCTCAGAAAAGATTTATGCAGATTTGTAAATATGTCTCAACCAAAAACTTTCCAAGAGGTTGTGGAACTAGCAACTCTAGCTGAAAAAGATTGTTATGTACCAAACAATTACAAGACCCAAGAGAAAAGAAAGTTTGAGGGTAGAAATTTTAACAATCAATTTAAGAAACTCAAAGATAATAGTATAAGGACATTTGATAGATCTATTTGTCCTAAATGCAAAAAGCATCACCTTGGAGAATGTATGATTGGCAGAAATGTATGTTATCAATGTGGTCAATATGGTCACCTGAGTATGAACTGTCCTGAAAGGAATTGTTACAATTGTGGAGCAACAGGGCATCTTGCAAATAACTGCCCAAAGCCCAAAGGAGTTCAACCACGAAGAACAATACCAGGGAGTAGCGGAATCAAGTCAGAAACTGGAAAAGCTAAGGGAAGAATATTCCAAATTACTTCCGAAGAAACAAAGGAAATACCCGATGTGGTGACAGGTATTTTTCTAATCAATAAACAACCTGCTCAAGTATTATTTGATTCAGGAGCAAATAAATCAATGGTATCTACAAAATTCTGCATGAATTTAAATTGGCCATCCAAGAAATTAGATCAGGTCATTGAAATAGAAACAGTAGATGGTAAAATTACCAAGGTAGATAAAGTATATGAAAGTTGCTCAATGGATATAGATGGAAACTATTTTACCATTAAGCTTCTACCAATGCTCCTTAGCACTTTTGATATTGTGGTAGGTATGGATTGGTTGTCTGAAAACCAAGCCCATATAGTTTGTAACAAAAAGATGGTAAAAGTCAAGAATAAAGATGGTAAGGAATTAACTATTTACGGTAGTTACAAGGAATATCCCTTCAACCTTATCTCAGTCTTAAAAGCAAGAAAATGCATTCATAAAGGGTGTGAAACCTATTTGGCTTATATAGTGGATGCTAAGAAGGAAAAGAAATTAGGGGAAGACATACCGATCGTATGTGAATACACGGAAGTTTTTCCAGATGATTTACCTGGATTACCACCAGATAGACAAGTAGAATTTCATATTGATTTAGTACCCGGAGCAATACCCATAGCACGAACACCATACAGACTTGCACCTTCTGAAATGCAAGAGCTTATGAGTCAATTGCAGGAGTTGCTTGATAAAGGATTCATACGCCCAAGTTCATCACCATGGGGAGCACCAGTATTATTTGTTAAAAAGAAAGATGGGACGATGAGAATGTGTATTGATTATCGGGAATTGAATAAAGTCACAATCAAGAATATATATCCCTTACCCAGAATAGATGATTTATTTGACCAATTGCAAGGAGCAAGTTATTTTTCGAAAATAGATTTGCGCTCAGGATATCATCAATTAAAAATACAAAAGGAAGATATCCCAAAGACAGCATTCTGAACCCGATATGGGCACTATGAATTTTTAGTTATGCCTTTTGGTCTAACTAATGCCCCGGCCGTATTTATGGATCTCATGAATCGGATATGTAAGTCATACCTGGATAAATTCATCATTGTGTTCATAGATGATATCCTCATCTACTCCAAAAGTCAAGAAGAACATGAACAACACTTGAGAATGACATTAGAACTATTAAAGCGAGAAAAGCTTTATGCAAAATTCTCAAAATGCGAATTCTGGATTCGAGAAGTTTAATTCCTAGGTCATGTAATCAATGAAAGAGGTATCATGGTAGACCCAAGTAAAATTGAGTGCATAACGAAGTGGAAAACTCCACAATCAGTAACTGAAATTCGGAGCTTTCTTGGATTAGCCGGATACTATCGGAAATTTATCCAAGATTTCTCTAAAATAGCAATTCCCCTTACAACACTGACAAAGAAAACCAGTAAGTTTGAATGGGGATCTTCGCAAGAAAAAGCCTTTCAGACATTAAAAGGCAAACTAAGTAGTGCACCAATTTTAAGTCTGCCAGAAGGGGTTGAAGATTTTGTAGTCTACAGTGATGCATCCAAACAAGGCTTAGGATGTGTACTTATGCAAAGAAATAAAGTAATTGCTTTTGCATCAAGGCAATTGAAGGACCATGAGACACATTACCCAACACATGATCTAGAATTAGCAGCAGTAGTTTTTGCCCTAAAAATCTGGAGGCATTATTTGTATGGTACCAAATGTATATTATATACAAATCATAAAAGTCTCAAGTACTTATTCGACCAGAAAGAGTTAAACATGAGACAAAGACGCTGAATGGAATTGTTAAAAGATTATGATTGTGAAATTAAATATCATCCAGGGAAAGCCAACATCGTGGCAGATGCATTAAGTCGAAAGGAACCCATTAACCCTATTAAGATATGTGCATTAACTATTAAGACTACTACCAGTATATTGGAGCAAATTGGTCAAGAACAACAAGAAGCTTTAAAAGAAGAAAATCAAAAAGGGAAAAGAATTATCGGACAAATCAAACTTCTAGAAACTGACGAACATGGAATTAAAAGATTTCATGGAAGAACATGGGTCCCAAAGGTCGGTAAATGTAGAGAAATAATTCTTGATGAAGCACACAAATCTAAGTATTTTGTCCACCCTAGGAGCAATAAGATGTATAAAGACTTAAAAGCCTTATATTGGTGGCCTGGAATGAAAAAGTCTGTGGCAAATTATGTTGAGAAATGTCTTACATGTTCAAAAGTTAAAATTGAACATCAGAGACCATACGGACCATTACAGCCGTTAGATATTCCTGTTTGGAAGTGGGAAGATATTACTATGGATTTTGTGACAAAATTACCAACAACATTAAAAGGTTCTGATACCATATGGGTGATTGTTGATCGGTTAACAAAAACAGCACATTTCCTGCCAATAAAGGAGACATATGCACTGAATAAATTGGCCAAGATCTATATAAACGAAATAGTTTCAAGACATGGAGTGCCTCTATCAATTGTCTCAAATCGAGATAATCGTTTTACTTCAAACTTTTGGAAAAGTTTTCAGAAGGAGTTAGGATCACAAATTAAAATGAGCACAACATACCATCCTCAAACCGATGGCCAAAGCGAAAGGACGATCCAAACTTTAGAAGATATGTTGCGGGCTTGTGCAATCGATTTAAAAGGAAATTGGGATAGTCACCTACCCCTTATTGAATTTGCCTACAATAACAGCTACCATAGTAGTATACAAGCTGCACCATTTGAAGTTTCATATGGGATGTGCTGGATGGAAGTTGGCAGAAAACAATTAGTTGGACCTGAAATTATCCAACAAACTGCGGATAAGGTAATTCAAATAAGAGAGAGACTTAAAGTTGCACAAGATAGGCAGAAAAGCTACGCTGACAAAAGAAGGAAACCTATTGAATTTCAGGTAAGAGACAAAGTATTACTAAAAGTATCTCCGTGGAAAGGAGTACTACGTTTTCGCAAAAAGGGTAAACTACGACCACGATATATCGGACCTTACAAGATAGAAAAGAAAGTGGGAGCAGTAGCTTATCAACTTGAATTGCCAAAGGAGCTAATGAGAATACACAATACTTTCCACGTGTCTAATTTGAAGAAATGCCTTGCAAAAGAAGATGTCGTAGTTCCAATTGAAGAAATTTCGGTTGACGAAAAACTCAACTTCGTAGAAGAACCCATAGCGATCACTGAACATAAAGTTAAGAAACTTCGAAACAAGGAAGTATCCTTGGTATTAGTCCACTGGGACTGTTGTCATGGATCAGAAGCAACATGGGAAGTTGAATCAGAAATAAAGAATAAGTACCCACATCTTTTTCAGTAAAATTTCGAGGACGAAATTCTTGTAAGAAGGGAAGATTTGTAATACCCTACTTCTATATTAATCCTCAAAATCTTAAGCCTTAATTACAAAAATTTAAGATTTAATTAAAGTCTAAATCTATAAACATATTATCTATTACAAATGGCAAAACTAATTTCAAAACTACTTGATGAGTTGTCAAAACTATTGATGAATTGCCTAAGATAAGAGATAGAAAGTACAAAAGCATGAGGTGGCAAGAGCATGAGATGGTAAGCATAAGTATAAAGTACAAAAGCATGAGGTGGCAAAAGATAAGTTATAACAAGTACATGACTTGGCAAGACTATGAATGAATTTGCAAAGCTAAAAATGCATGATATGGCAATCTAAAAGCTTGACAAAGCAATCTAGAAGCATGATGTGTTATCCTAAAAGAGTAAGGTGTCAAAATGTTATAAGAGTACAATCTTAAAAGCAAAAGGAACAAGTGGTTGAAGCCTTATGTTTAACTATAAATAGAAGTAGAAATTCAAGCATTTGAATTCATACCAAATCTTTCTCTCTTAAATTACTACAAGGCTTAAAGTAGAAAATCAAGGAAGAAGAAGAGGAAACCAAGCTAAATCAAAGTAAGTATGATATGTGATTTAATGAGATACATACATGCTATATGAAATTATTTTATGCATTATGGAAGTTTTGATAGAGATATTTTGATATGATTGTAAAGTTATGATACAATGAGATTTTGATGCATTTTATGATCAAAACATATGATAGCATGTTATGACACGAGCATATGCATTTGTGCATACAAAGTATGAAAGTTTTATACATGTTATGTATGACCATAAATATCCAACGTACGGGATATAGAATGAAGGGACGTCTTGCAAACGGACCTTATGGGGCAGCCTTTTATGGACCCCGGGGGTTATTGAACCTCAAAGTTGTATGGCATACTTACATGTGAGAAGTGAGATCTCAAAATAATGTTTTATGCATGAGCATGATAAATATTTTTCAAGCATTTTGAAAGTTGTTTATTCATGAAACCATGACTACTTACTAAGCTTAAAGCTTATATAATTCCTGTATGCATATCAGGGAAGGAGTAAAGAAAGACTTCAAAGATCAATAAGGAAATGTTCATTTCAAGCTTTTAAATTTAAGTTTCCGCTATGTTTTACTCTGATGTAATAATTGAGACATGTAATAAATAAATAAAAAATTAGTTGGGAAGATTTGTATAATTAAAGTAATAACACTCGAATATGGAAATTGGGGCATTACATTAATAACAGTGAATAATAAGAGATCATGTCAAAGTTTTTTCATGACCAACAATCACTAATGATCTGATAAAGGTCAAGCCATCATACCAAATGAGAGCTTTTATCTAGCAAAGATTGATATATTGATATGATATATCATCATTTTGCTATCAATGTTTAAAAGTGAAAGAAAAAAAGGCGACTAGATATACACAAGGTCTATTGTAGTACATCAGGATATACATAAAGAATTGAGCATACTCATTATTAATCATATTCGTATTATAAAGTGGGAAAAGAGGCTTTGTATCCTGGTCTGTCTTGTATACGAAGAGTACCATTAATCTTGTGTATCAACACTAATGTCAACATATTATCTGATAAGCAAAATATAGTTAAGCAACACAAACATGAACAAAAGTAACAACACAAATAGTACTACCTAACCGACTTTTTTGTATTAGCAGACAAATGTCACTTTTCAATTACTAATACAAACATGCAAACCCTCAGAATTTCAAGCTCAGAAATAGACACAAACAAACCCACGCTGCCACGCAACCAATTGTAAACGGTATAAAGATTGACACCAACACTAGAACTAAAATTTACACCGGAAAAAAAAGTTCATATATAAATCCACAAAAGAAATTCTAAAATTTGAAGACTCTGATATCATTAGGGTTTTGTTTATAAGATAAATTGTATCAAAGAAATGAAATAAAACAATCAATCGGATTATTAGTGACCCAGTAGTCTCTTTGGTTGTTTACCTCGGTATCTATAGACAATACAACCCATCAGTCATCTGTCCCCCCCCCAAAAAAAAAAAAAAACTTTTTGTGGGAAGGGTGTCCTAGGTATGGCTAGACTAATCCCTTGGCAATGGCAAATTATGATTGTAAGACATTAGCCCCGATTAAACCTCAATAGCCACAATTGTTTTGTACATCTGGATTCAAACTCTAGATAGATGGGATATTCCACCATATCCCCTAGGGCCTTAACCAGTACGTCACAACCCTTTGTCCAGTCGTCTGTCCCTTAAAATTTGAGGAATCTATGTGTTGATGTTCTTTGGACAAGTATTGGACATTTTTAGACACAGTATTTATAATTGTCCAATACTCCAATTACGTGCCTAAAAATGTTTATAATATCACATCCGATGTACCAAAATTAAAGTTATAAAAACATATTACCCAAACAGATATCAAATCAAAGCAAACTACAAGATTATTAGCTACCACAAAAATAATTAAAACTGAAAAAAATAGCATTTATATTACAAAACTGATTATAACTTCACAACAAACAATCCCCTTGCATATATTGGTGTCTTTCAGATGTCAAATAATTTTGATATCAAATCCCATAACTTTTAAGAAAATCTATACATAATTCATGTACATATGCTGCTTATCAAACCTCACTTAACATGTATATATATACATATATGATCTTTCCTTAGTGAAGCGAAAACCGACCATATTTTACATTTTAAACAATCCGAAACCTATATATTGAGTTCATCTTTCCCATAAATACGTTGAAGTTCACGAGTCGCTGCTTGGAAAGATTCTGAACAATGAAATCCAAAACATTAGCAACAGCAAAACTGCAATCGTCCACTAAGGGTGCGTTTGGTATGCAGGACGGAACACAACAAAAACATGTTGTCTCACGTTTGGTGTGACAATAGACTGGGACAGAACAGAGACTGAGCTCGACAAATATATTTCTTTTGTCCCACCAAAATCAGGAGACAAGATTGGTAAATTACTAAACTACCCATGCCAAATTTAATACCCTTAAACCTTCCACAACATCCCATCGCGTCCTGTTTGCATACCAAACGAACTCTATAGAGACGAACATCTTAACGATCATCTACATAATTCAAACATGAATTTACCTTTCCAGCTACGAAATGCTTTCTGATTGATCGGGGAACCAGTTACAGTCTGAATTGCATCAAACAATAAACTCTCGGGTGTGCTTCTTAACTCTTGAACTATCTGATATATTGTCTTCCCGCTCTCAAAGTATATGTGATTGTTTGGGTGCTTTGTTTTACAACCAGCATGACGTTCAAACTCGTAAGCATTCAGTGCCTAAGAGAAAAAATCAGCTTAGTTAATGAGACTACGTTTGATGGTCTGTGTAAAAACAATTTTACACAAGCATCCAATAATCCCCAAAATTAAGGTATTCTTTTTGGATATGCAACATTAGATGGTAATTAACGAGACAATTCTCACGATATGAAAAACTAAAACCAAACCAAACAAACACAGTAAATCCTATACAGGTAGGGCCCCAAGGGGTAGAGCGTTTGTTTCCGTAAGATTATAATATACATGCAAAAAAGAAATATACTCAAACAATGTATTGAAATAGAGAGAATAAACAAATAAAAGAACTTACCTTAGAGAGATTACATGATTGGCAGCTACACAAGTAGCCAGAACCTTTTATAATACCTGGGAGCTCCTAGTTTACATAGAAAAGAGTCATGTGAGCCGTAATGCAACAAAGACGGATTATAAAAAGGCGGAGGCAATGAGTGCTTAGCTTTTTCAAACATAATTCTGAGACTTTTTGTTACAAACAAACCATCTTTCATGTAAAATTACAGGAAACAACACTAAATTTGTAAGAACAACATATCTTGGACAAACCGGTGATTCTTGCAAAGTGTAGTGTGATTATTTGCAACAAAAGGTCAAGTAGCCAAAGGGTCAATGGCCCAGCGGCACCCAGGTTGCCATTAGTTCCCAACCTCCTTGGAAGTCAATAGTTCAAGCCTCACCAAAGGTGAGGAGTGCATGTGTGTGAGGTTTTTGGTGAGAGGTGCATGTGTGTGAGGTTTGCCGTATATAAATATCATATACTTCAAAAAGAATTCAAGTATGATTGTGTATTTGTGTGAAAGCTCATCGCTCAAACGACAATGTAAGGATGTTTACCTCTCTTGACAGTGAAACATATTTGACAGGGACCCCATCAAGTATACCAGTAGCCATCAAACTTCTAACATTTGAAGGAAAACTATTAGGGGCTTCCTTTTTAGTTGCTTTTGATTCTGATTTGCTCTTTGATTTGATTCCCTGAGGCATATTTCCAACGGCAATCGTGTTCGATGCATCTAACTCTTTAATCCCAGGAGACTGCAATGTCTCGACTGTAGATTGATCAAATGATAAGCCATAGTTGTTCATGGCTTTGACATAATAGCCATTTATTGGTCTGGCCAATGGGTCAATCTCAGATTCATCCTGAAAACCATCAAAAGATATGGTGCTGGCTTCTCCTTTATCAAAGGAATGATCAATTGATATGGGATTTTCTTCATCTTTTCTATGAGCAGGGTCGAATCCGCTGTAAGAATGACCCATTAGAGTTACATTTCCTTCTTCATTGCCGTAGTTAGGCCGCATTGTTATGAAATTCGTGTCATTCTCCCTGTTATAAACTTGATTCAACAAAATGTCACTGTTGTGTTCCTTTGATGTACTCACACTGCTAGCGATATCCTTAACCTGATTAACTTTAACTTTTCTAATCCCTCCATAATTCACACAAATCTCAGGATCTTCAATTGTATAAGACATAGATAAACCAACTGAGGACTCGTTCCCAAGTTGATCGTGGCCTATCTTTTTATTCACGTGCGCATTATCCATCCCAACAGGAGATCCCAATAAGCGGTCCATAAACTGGTTTGGAGATGACTGGAAGGCAGAGACGTCCCAAGATAGATGAGATGTTGGAATTCCGCATATTGATTTGCTATTTGGAGATTCTATGGCTTGCCTTTTGTGAGGGAATAATTCCGCTTCAGTTGCATCCACGAACCATTGGTGGGAGCGTTTCGATTCCACACTTGAAGAGTTACCAAATAGGGATTCCCCATTGGTTATATGACCACTCCCTTTCCCCATCCAAAATCCCTTGTCGTGGAACGACTGGGTCATGAAAATCAAAAGAAAATAGCTTATAAGAATTAAACTAACTACAAAATATGACCAGCGGTCACAAGGTTGCCGGTAGAGCCCAGTCTTCCAGTGGGTCAGGGGTTAAAACCTCACCAAAAGTGAGAAGTGTGCGTGAGTATTTGACGTATATAAATGTTATATACTTTAAATATATGACCACATTAGCAAGAGAACAAGTACTCTAGAGAAATCTCTTCTTCATTGTACTCAACTTGTAAGTTGTAACTTCCCATTTGATTTGTGCTAAAATAATTGATCTTTCATCTCCTGTGGACACGTACACTGTCACATCAATATTGGAATGACATTAAATTTCGTGTCATTGCCGGTGTTCGAAAAGGCTCGCCGCAACAGCCGCCGTTACGCGCTGTGGCTCAATGCTTGTTGATGCCATGTTAAGCTTGTGGCACGCCACGGCCTAATGCACGGTTTTTGTAATGCCACATTTGATTTTTCTTACCCTTTTAATCTTTTACTTGTTAGTTTTTAATATATAATCTAAATTAAACAGTTTAATATCATTGACTAATTGGGTAGTAGTATAAAACATATGCTTATATATATATAGTATATATATATGATATAGAGATTTTTCCGCCATAAGTCACGCCCTCGCCGTAGCTCCTAAAGCTTGAATCTTGGCCTAGCCGTCACGCCATTTAGAACCTTGTTCATTGGCATGTGACACTAGATTTATGTACTTGCTTTAGATATCTGCATGGCATGTTTAAGTTGTTTATGAATTTGGTTGCATATCGACGAACATTGCTTTTGTTTGATTAGTTAAGCACATTTCATAGCCATAAATTTATTCCGTATTGTTGTTGGGTTTGCTACATTCGTCACACAATTATCCTAACCTCCCGGAGGTCTAGAGTTCAAACCTCACCACCAGAAGTGAATGTGTGTGAATATTTGTGCGTGTACAAATCTATACTTCAAAAAAGCATAAATACAAAGCAACAAAAGAATCAGCGAGTAAATTAAACGTAGAAACGCTAAGAAAACATACCATTGTGTGATGAATATTCCTAAAAACGCCAGGAACAGACAGAAGATATCTCTGTGAATGCCCAAAAAGAAAATAAGTTACAAAACGAACAAACTTTCGAAGTTAACTCGATGAACCAAAAATGAACTTCAAAACAGAGAAAATAAACAGTCAAATATCAAACCCTAGCTCGGAACCAGATACGTACAACGGAAGAGAAGTTTTTAGGGTTTATTTTTACCTTCGAATGGACAGCAGTTATCTATGTGATTAACTGAAGGTCCAGAGGAGATCCATTGCCGGCGGCGAACGGCCTAACCGAAGGTCCAGATAAGATCCATTGCCGGCGGCGAACGGCCGGCGATTAAGAAGCTGAAAAAAAGTTAGGTTTTGGAGGCGTATGCTTAACGGTGGACGAGATGCACAGGATTGTTCCTCTTCAGAAAGAATAAATAAAATGTGAGCGAGCGTACGCAATCGGGTGTAACCCTAAACAAGTGCACGTAGGTGATTTCTATCAAGTTCCGCCGTTGGATTGGGCGTCTTATAAATGAGTTGATGCTTCTATGGAGAAATGAACACTTTAGTCCTCTAAGTTTGAGTTATTGTCTTTTTAATCCCTAAAGTTGATTTTTCATTTCCAAATGGTCATTGTTATCTAAAAGTTGCAAAAATAACATCACAGTTTACAAGAATAAATAAATATGGTGTTTGTATTGCCGACGAACGATGGTGTGAGAATAAGAGTTATGGTGAGAAGATGATCTGGACCTTTAATCACTATTAAGCCCATCCCCACCCCATGAATCGCATTTAATAAGGGAATTGATCTGGTGCATCTCGGTGCATCTCATTCTAATGTTCATCCAATGGTGAAGATCCTTTTTTATTTTACCATTCTCACCATAACTTTCATTCTCATCAGAACTCAACCTTTGTATTGCCACAAAAAATAACGATATTCATGAAATGTCAAATTGAATGGTTCAAAAATTAACACGATATTAATTTTACATTGCATTGCAGTATTTAAAAAAAAAAGTAAACTACAAATTTGGTCTATGTGATTTGGTGGTTATAACACTTTTGGTTCATATAGTATCGAAATTACAAATTGGCCATTATGGTATGGAAAAACGATCAGATTTGATCCCCCCCTCTAACGGCCATTAAAAGAACCCGTTAAGTCAGGGTAATTTAGTTTTTTTCCACTTTTATCTCATTTTCTTTAATAAATAAAAAAATAAGTAAATTACAAGGACCAAAAATGTAACTTACACATATACACAAACACACACACACAATTTTCACCCACACCTACTGTTGTTATCCCTTCCTCCGGCTGCCAACACCACCCACACCCGCTGGTATACCCTTCTCCGATCATCTTTCTCGGCAAAAAAATAAGAACACAGACTAGTTCGTTCACACCAAAACACAATCAAAATCGAACTCAAAAGTCAAAACCTAAATCTAAACTTAAAAATCAAAATCAAACCCATATCCATATCCAAACTAAAATTGTTTCAAACCCTAATCTAAAACCACAAGCTAAATGACCGTGGAGGTGTGCTAGTTTTCATGGTTGAAGCAAGACATGGGAGTTGAAGGGGGGATTGTGATTGTGAAGCCAGAACAAACCCAGCCCCACCCACCTCTTTCCCTTCGATTTGCACTCTATAGTTTCGATTTCCTACCCCCCCTCCCCAACCCCACACTTCAAGTTGGTGTTTGTTAGAGATTCAGTCTAACTAGAGGCCATGGGGGAAAGGAAAGAAGAAGAATAACGAAGAAACCCCTAAAAATTCAATATAATTTACATAGTTAAGGTATAAAACCAATTAAACCCTAAAAACCAAAATAAAGGGATGGGGTTTCTTATTTATAGAGGTCGATAGTTGTAATATCCAGATTCGAAATTTTTATTTATTTTGGAAGTTGGGTGAAAAGTGAAACGAGAACCAAAGTGCAAGGGGGTTATTTGAAAATTTTGGTTTGTATATAAACTAAATATCTGATATTTGAGATTCATATCTCAAATTATCAACCAACTTAGATTGTAAAAAGAGAAAGAGAGAAAGCAAGAGGCAGAGAGAAAAGAGAAGATCTTGTGAATCGATAAGTTTTTATCAAATAGAGGTATGTTTTTAGCTTCATTCTTCTATCTGCATGTTATAGTCGGTAAATAGTCTTGTTAATCAAGCTTTTAACCGTGTATTTGATCGATTTAATGATCAAAAGTTTTCTGGGTTTGAACTGTAATACGTCGACTTAAGTTCTTGATTAGACCGGAAAGATGATGTATCGGTCATTTGCTTTCGACCGATATAGTGTAAAGGACCGGTAGTGATTCGACCGGTAGGTTGTATAGGACCGATAGTGGTTCGACCGGTAGGTTGTAAAGGACCGGCAATGGTTCGACCGGTAGTTGTGTTAGACCGGTAATGTTACTCGACCGGTATAGTGATTTGACCGGTATAGAGGCTCGACCGATACATTGTTTTGACCAGTATTATTCGGTGTATGTGTTCGACCGATATTTTGATAATTGGTCTAAGAGGTTTTTAATCAGAGTGGTTTTGACCGGGTTAAAAACAGTAGATTTCAATTGATGAGTCTTTTGAAAGAAAGAGTGTTAGTTGCAAGTTAGCTTACCTTTGTTTTAATACCATCGTAGGTGGTGTTAATCAATAGAAGTCAGAGTTGATTTCAGAAGAATCAGAGGTGAGTCTTTTAACTAAATCTTTTATGATTTGAGCAGTTAATTGATAAATGTGAGTTTTATATACTACGCATTTATAGTATTGAAAGTTATGCAGAATTATTTCAAAAGATTGATTTAATCAGTTGGGCATGTTTTATGCTCAGTGTATATAAACTTGTTTTATATACAGGCAGGACTAGGTGTATGCATACATTTGAGTCAGAAGTCTGACCTAAGTCGGGAAGTGTGACCCGCCTGCTCGTACCGGGGAGTGTGGCCCGTTTATGCCATTAGGGTGTGTCCCTAAAATAAGGCAGTGCGAGACAGACATACCGTCTTTGACGGGAATGTTGGTCATTAGTTTAAAGTACGCTTGTGAGCGTAGAAAGTGGTTAGTGATGACCAATAGATTTAATTATGCCTGCGAAGCATAAAATGTTTTAAAGTTTGATTTAAAGAGTAAGTTACGTATTGAGATATACAGTGTTGTTTAAATGTTTTAATTAATATTTGAACTGTTGTAGTAATGATTGGAGGGAACTCACTAGACCTTTGGTCTAACCCTCGCTATTTCGAAATTTTAATCCTGTTTCAGGTTATCGTAAAGTAGCAGATAAAGGAAAGAGAAGATTTGAGCTATAAGCAGGAGATAGAAGACTACCTGTAATAGTTATCTTTTTGGGAAACTCGGTTGTGTAGTAAGAGATAGTGTAACCTTGTACTCTGTATTGTAAGCCTGGGACAGTGTTTAGTAATGAATGTTATTTTATTATATTTATACATGTTCAGGTTGTTACAATAGCCATCGGTAGATATGAGATAAAGAATAATGGATTTTCAATTTCGATTTCCACTTATCCATTAACAAAGGGAGATCAAGTTGCCATGTTCTTCATCATCTCCGAGCAGTTTTGTAGCCACTGTGTAACCAAAGGGTGGTGGTTGTCACAAGGGTTTGTGGCAGTTGGGTAGGGGAGGGAGAGAGAGAGAGATAGAAAGAGAGAGAGAGAGGCAGTGGAGGATGAATGATGGTAGTTGGATGTGAGAACATGTCGGAAGGGAAGCAGGGAGGTGGTCGTCGGAAAAGATGGAGGACATCGAAGATGAAGAGTTAGTCTTGGTGATAATATATTCTTGGGGATGAATATATTATAATAAACTGCAATTTTGGTCGTTGTGGTTTGTATAATATCAAGTACAGTTCATTTTTTAAAGAAAAATGAGAAGAAAATGATAAAAAGATCAAATTACCCCTTATTATATTATAATAAACTACAATTTTGGTCGTTGTGGTTTGTATAATATTAAGTATAGTTCATTTTTTAAAGAAAAATGAGAATAAAATGATAAAAATATCAAATTACCCCTTACTTAACAAAATCTTTTAATAGGCGTTAGAGGGAGGGACCAAATCCGGTCGTTTTTGCATATCACAATGGCAAATTTGTAATTTCAAAACTGGCGAGACCAAAAGCGTTATAACCACCAAACCACGGGACCAAATTTGTAGTTTACTCTTTAAAAAAATAAGATACATTAAACAAATCGATAAACAAATTATATAAAAATGAGCATTTTAATATTTTTAATTTGATGTTATTGATGTATTTTTTTTATTTTTTTAATCGTATTTCGAAAGCTTCAATATATATAGAGGCTCATTCATTTGCTAACCGTGACATTGGTGCTAACCGTGCTAACCAATCTCAACCATCCATTGCGATGATCCACGACTCATATTTAATTGAATTTTCATTTAATTAATTATTATACATTGGGATTGATTAAAAACAATGCACAAGTGCACAGGGTTAATTTGGTAAAATAACAATCCAACTTTATTTACGGAAACACGTTTTAAATTCGTAAAATCCCTAACATTTAGGGATTTCTTCCCCTAGAATCATTATCCCTAGAATCCGATCTCTCCTTTCTCAATTCAATCCAACACCACCTTCTCTACGATTCCCAAATCTCCAACCTTTTTCCGACGACTAGATCCACCAGCAGCGGCGGTGCACCGCTAGGGCAAGTGGTGGTTTCCGGTGGAGGAGGTTCGGTGGTGGTGAAGCATGAGAGTTTAATTACAGAAGAGGTGGAAAACCCACGTGGGAACCACGCGCCACAGAAGTTTAGGAAGTTTTGTGGCGTCCGACGACGACCGTGGGGGAAGTACGCGGCGGAGATAAGGGATCCGGCGAAGCGTGGCGTAAGGGTGTGGCTTGGGACGTACGAGACGCCGGAGGATGTGGCGTTGGTTTATGATCAAGTTGCGTAAAAGATTCGTGGGTCTCGGGCTTTGTTAAACTTTCCACACCTGATCGGAACAGACATGGCGGAGCCGGTGAGGGTGACTCCACGACGATAAATCCTCCGCAAGGGCAAAACCAGATCGGAGGATCGTTTCAATTCCCTTAAGAAAAAAAATGATTTCTTGATTATATTCTTTTTAACACCAATTTCGGTATACAAATTTGTTGTTTGTAGTTTATTTTCAACCATGAAACAATGTAGAAGTGTAAATGGTATATTCATATATGCAACCTGTCCATATATGCATTTGTACATCTTTTAAGATTGCATATGTGCATATGGTTATATGTTAAGTTTCAAACTTAATGTTTAAAATGTTTTTGTTTTCTGTTATTAAGCTTTGATGTGCATATATGCATTTTGAATATGCATATGAAAATGGTGTAAGAATTGTGGATATGCATTTTTGCATGTTCTAAGAGTATGGAATCTAGAAAATGCATATATGCATTTGTTCATCTTTTAAGAGTTGTTAATGTGGACATAAACTAAGTATCTAATAAAATATGTTTAAAATGTTTGGTCTGTGCATATGTGCCTTGTTCTAAGAGTATGCAATCTAGAAAATGCATATATGCATTTGTGCATCTTTTAAGAGTAGAAAATGCATATATGCATTTGTGCATCTTTTAAGAATGCATTTGTGCATCTTTTAAGATTGCATTTGTGCATATGGTTATATGTTAAGTTTCAAACTTAATGTTTAAAATGTTTTTGTTTTCTGTGCATGTGTGCATTGTTCAAATTATTAAAGTCTTGATGTGCATATATGCATTTTGAATACGCTAGAAACGGTAAATTATTATATTCCAAAATGAAGATAACTACCAATTAAAAAAAATTGAACTATGGAAACAAGATAATTGTGGCGTGAATTAGGAAATTACCAAGTTTAATTTAAAAATATTATATTTAATATTAAGATAACTACCAAATTAAAAACCTTCTTAAAATATGGAAAAAGTTTAAATGATCAAAAATTGTAAAATTCCAATAATACCCTTTGAGATTTAATAGCATTGAATGAATGACATAAACTCTAGGAAACTTTTGATTGGTCTAGAATTGGTTAGCACGGTTAACACCAATGTCGTGGTTAGCAAATGAAAGGGACCATATATATATATATATATATATATATATATATATATAGCCTTAGGTTCATTTGAGAAATGATAAATATATGAGAAATAGAGAAGTAATCATAGCCATTCATATGGTCAAGATCGGATTTGACTGGTTAAATATTGCGGCTTTGACTGGTCAAAAGTTGCGGCTATTCTAAAAATAGAAGGACACTTTCGTAATTTTTACAAAATACACGGGTTGTGTTCATATATGAACATGTATAATTCACATATGAACTATATGTTCATATATGAATCAGTGTAATTCACATCTGAACTCTTTTAACTGATTCATATATGAACCTTTGTGATTCATATATGAACTCATTAACTGATTCACATATGAACTAATTAACTGTAAGTTCATATATGAATCAGTTGAACTAATTAACAGATTTATATATGAACAAATTAACTGATTCATATATGAACGTATAGTTCATATGTGAATCATATAGGTTCATATATGAACTCATCCCGCGTATATTACGAAACTACCCCTCTATCTTCTATAGACCATGCAAGGAATTATCCGTCGCTTCGCGGTCAAAGCCGCAAATGTTGACCAGATGAATGACTAAGATTACTTATCTATTTCTCATACATTTACCATTTCTCAAATGAACATCTCCCTATATATATATATATATATATATATATATATATATATATATATATATATATATATATATATATATATATATATGTAGCGATACATCTTGATTTTAATGTTTCATTTTATTTTATTTTTGTCTTTGTCAATTTTATAATTTTAATGTTTCATTTTATTTTATTTTTGTCTTTGTCAATTTTATAATACGATTTTGTATAGTTCTGAGAAAACGATAATGTTTTTTTTATAAATTTGTTTAATTTAATTTTTTATTTTAATTTAATCTAGAAATGTAATTTATTATAGATTTAATAATATAATATTATTTATAAAATAATAATTAAGTATTTTGTTAGAATTCAATGGTTATCCTAATTATATTTTATATCTTTATATTTAAAATGATATGTTTATCCTGTATTTGATTATGTTTACAGTTAGTTATTAATTCAAACATCCAGCTTTAAAATTTTATATCCATGCATCATTACTTGTAATTTTGAATTTTAAGTAATATGCATTAATAAGCGGTATGTAATGTATAAAAAATTGTTTTTAAGAGTTTTTCTCAAATGCTTTATAATATACTAGTGGTGTACCCGTGCGATGCAGTGCGGGTGAATCACAATTACGAAACATTTGTTTAACCCTCAATCATTTCCAGTATACTTTCAATTTTATTTCATGAGTTTGCGTGATTAATTTGCAAATCAACTAATATATCAAGTTGAAGGTTAATATGTTGTATTAGCAAAATCGAATGGAAAAATATTTGCACACATATTGGGCTTCTAAACCCATTACTCATAACTAATTACAAAACTTGAAATTCTTGACTGAACAAAGAAATACAATCATTTGTAAATAATGCTCATCTGTATCTCCAGAATGTTGTTTAGTTTTCGTGATGCACTCATCCGTAAATATTTCCTGCAAAAAACGCACAATGATTTTAATAAAAACATATGGTACCAAATGTGTAATAATATAATTGTGATTATACCTTATTCATCACGTAAAACTTCTTGATAGACGACGTTTGAGGTGTAGACTCCGGCACGATTAAATTTTTTCGCAGGCTTCACTAACACCTTCGTATTGCCCCGTGATATCCCTCTTGACAATGCCACGTAAAGTTGCCCGTGTGATAATACAGATTCCGGTAGATAAACACCTACATTCGGAATTGTTTTGCCTTGAGCTTTATTGATTATCATAGAAAAGTTAAGCCGAATTGGAAATTGTTTTCTCTTTTGCCTTGAGCTTAAATAGGTTGATCAATTTCAATTGGGGGGAGGGGCGTTTTTTTTATTGAGATACATATTGTAGTACAAAGAGACCTTGGTGCTAAGCTCGGTTTTGGGTTGTTTGTTGTACAAATAGCTTTCATCATCTTCATATATGTTATTGTTGCTGCTTCTCGTAGCCACTATTTCATTGTTGTTAGATGACATTTTCATAAAGTAGTTTTGCCTGTAAAAACAAGCAAATATAGAAGTTGAAATTTCAATTAAAGCAATCGGCAAATCTACGACCAGATTCCTACAAAATCCTAAAATCGAAACCAAAGATTACGAACAGAAAACTCCTTACCTCATTCGATCAAAGACATTTACACACGGACACAGGTGGTGCATGGTTGTCGTCAGCTCGTGCCGTAAGGTGTTGGGTTAAGTCCCACAACGAGCGTAAAATTTTCCCTAAATGACAAGAAATTTGGATTGAAATAGAAAAAGTTCCCACCAAAATTCATCAATTTCTGATTCAAATCTAGATTGAAATAAAAAAAATCACCAATTTCTAATTCAACTCTAGTCCAATTTCCCTAACTTCCAAGAAATTAAGATTGAAATTAAAAAAATTCTCAGCAAAATTCACCAATTTCTCATTCAAATCAAATCCAAATTCCATAGCAACTTCATATAAACTTTCTTCCACTAACAACATAAGTAGCAGTTCATCTAAATCCAAAATTCCAAAATTCAAATTTGAAATTTGAAATTTTAGATACCATTCAACCAAATCAAGCTATTAAATTGAAAAGGATGTAGACGATTTACCTTCGGAACGAAAAACAGATTCGAGGTCTCGTATTTTTGCTCTTTTTAGTCCGAGTGAAGGCACTTCTTCAAATTCTTTACTCTACCTCTTCTACACCCACCATTAAAGCAACAAATATCAACACCATCAACCAATTCTATATAAAATATGAATTCAATTAATGATAATTTCACAAATAACGTACACAAACAAACCTTCGATTCAGATCCGACTTACAATACTACCACCCATCGCTATTGGGGGGAAAAGATTCTTGAAAAAATCCTTTTTTTTTGTAAAAAGATTTGTAAGATTTTCTGCAAAAACCGAGATTCAAGATCGAAAACCCAAGCTTTGATAGGAGAGAAGATCGAATATATAATATGGATTTGAATTTGACAGCTTAATGAGCTTAATGGGACTCACAACTTATTCGGTCAGCTATATATGATTGTTTGGTAGTGGTTTAGTGATTAAAAAAGAGTGGCTTATTCTAGGGGGGCTTATTGCAGAAAGCCAAGTTTTTTTCTAAACCTGCCCTCCCACTTAAAAATCAGGCACCTTCCATCTATGAAAAATCCCTCCCCAACAGAAACCTTCCCGATCTATACAGATAGATTAATTCGCACATACAACTATATACATACAGGACTTGATGAAAAACCAACCAAACAACCCCTGAATCTTTAAGTAGTTTCAAAAATTAAATGACTAAAATAGAATCAGAATCAGAAATCGACATACCATCACGAGTCTATGGTTAATTCAGGTTGTTCTGCAGTTGCTAGTAGATTGCCCTGCTTCACAGCCACAATCACTTTATCATATTCACATTCACCACTCTTCTAAACCATGAAAACAAAGGTGATATCAAATGGAAAGTTTTCTTATGAGCAATCTTATTGGTTCAAATATTTGCCCTCAAATATATGTTTGAAGAAGAATAACGGAGCACATAACCTATCAAGCATTTACCAAAAATTGACAGCAGAGAGAAAAAGGAAGAACAACTTATGAGCATTACCATTTTCGCTATATTTCCTTGCCAAATTCGGAGTTCAATTCTCCAGTTCAAGTAACTCCATTGTTCAGATCATTGGCAGCAGGGATTCCAAGCCCTCAATTTTCAGAAAGTGTAAGTTCATTTAGTATCTTTATTATTTTGAAGCACTAAAATACCTTAAAATGGTCTGTACCTAAATGCAAAACAAGTTTATTGTGGCAAGTAGAGAATGACTAACATGTCTTTAAATCAACACTTGAGTAACAAACTGCCATGGAAACTTTAAAAAAATAACTTAATATAAAATGATAAAAATTGAATCTCATTGGTGGGATGGAATAAAATAACATTTATCTCTCCTATTTAGAGAATTATAGAGAGTTCTCTATATTTTGAGATTTTTCCATGATTCTCTATTTTAGCAAACAATATAGCAATGTGTTGGAGAAGAATAGCAAAGCAACCCCCCCCTTTTTTTTTTCTATTTTAGCAAAATGATGTTGGATATGCTCTTATAATTTGCATATATCCTGATTTTGGTTGCTCTTTTGGTAGTAGTAGATCACCAACGGTTGACACTTGCTCCTGATAATATGGAGGTTACGAGTTTGAATAAGTTTGATATCCTACTCTTAGGTATTACCTGGTGAATTACAGGGTTGTGTCAATGAGTGGGTTGGCAAAAGTTTCACCCGTTTGGAGGTGGTTTCTCTGGGTTTTTAACGAATAGTTGAGTGCTAATGACATGACAACAAAAGGTAACGTAGACAATGATAATTATGATAATGTTATGAGCCTGTGGGAATTTCACTTTAAAACCTGAATTGGCTTGATATGTAGCCGATGCGAGTGCTAAAGTTATTCGCAAAGAACTCTTTATGACACAGTTAAGAGTGGCTAGACGTTCTACTCATTGGGGTAAAGGTCAGTCCCATCCACCCCTGGTGGAATATAAGGGGATTGTTTGCCTGTTTGGTCTTGTTTGGCTTGTAATGTGCAAATTAAGAAAATAAGTGACGTCTCACCTTTCTTATGACGTTGACAAGTATCTCCAAGAACACTCCAATGGCGTCATGGAGACGACCAACAATCGTGAGAGGGCCTCTTGGAATTGTTACTTGGACAGAGTTATTGCTCCTCTTGACGTTCATGTCACTTTTCGTTTGGTCTACCCCAACTTACATAAACGCCATGTTTGCCACCATCACGACCCAATCTACATCCAGGATGGGAGAAAAACTGTAAGCAAATCTCTCACAGAATACTCTTATGTATAAAACAACCAAATACAAATTAAAAAGATAACTTTTTTGGCAGGTGGGAAGTGAAGTTAGACAGTGTAGGTCTAATGGTGGGACTTACAACAATTATGTGAAAACACCATTTACTAAAGAACCACTATACTCATTGATCCAACTTGCATCTGTCCTTTCTTACTAATGAGCAGTCGAACGAATCAAAGTATCAAACATTTACATAGAAGAATCAGAATCACAACCTGAGACATCACAACTCGATAACTGTAAGACTGTGTTGGAGCACCATGGAGGAAAACAACAGTTCCACGATTACCAATTCGGGCATCAGAAGACCCTGCAAGGTTTCAAAATGAAATGCGACAGATACCAAGAGTAACTGGATGTTAATTTTTGTGTTTGTGTGTGTTTTATTTAAAAAAAATTACCTGTTTCTCTAACAAACCATCTAGAACCTCCAAATTTGATGTAAGAGCCATATTCTCTTCCCTTATCTTCTATCTTCTATACAATTAAAATCACTGCTTTTTGTTAAAACTTGCAACATCTTTGCAAAAAGAGATCATTTATAAGAAATCAGATTGTGGCCAGAAGTAACCCAATGCTAACTAAATGAGAATGGTGTAATTATGTTATAGCAACTTAATTGATCATGTATACATTCTTATACTTGTTTTGCTTCGGTTTCAGTGTTGAATGAGTTAACCACCAACGTCTGTTAAGCCATCTAAAATTTTGCAGTTGCAATTCACTTGTAAGTAACGAATCCAAAGATTTCTTAAATCCTCAATACAAAATGAATTCACCTAATTTCTTTTATATGCAACGTACGTGTATAAGATGACAAGATGCACATATTTTTAACGACGATATCTCAATCCTAAATATTTTACATGTCATGGATCACTTTAATTGACAAACATAAGTTTCTCAAGGTAAATATATCGTTGATAGTTAACGACAGCGAATCAGAAAAATGCGTGAGGGCTCTCCATTCGGCTTTCTTTGAGGAAAATCTAGCAGACCTAGTCTACAGAATGGTTCGCCACCAAATGGAAGCTGAGTTTTAATTTGTTAAAAAGTAACAAAAATGCGAGAAGAGTAATTTTACCTGCAGTATCCCAAAGGCCGAGATTAATGGTGCTCTCACCGACCACCACGTTCGCACTGAAGTTATCAAACACCATAGGCACATAATCCTACACAGAAGAGTAGAGGGTCTGCTGATTTGCAAATCTATCTGGATACAGAAATGATAAAGCAAAGGGTATGCCGATGGGGAGAATAAGAGCTATAGGCACCTGCATCTCCCTGTCTTGTAATTTCTGGATGTTCTTATTTTTCAGATCTGCAAAGTCAAAAAAAGAGAATAAACATGAAATATGAAGCAGAAAGAGAATTATTACCTTGAATCGGTACAAAAGCTTCAAAAATGCAAATTTCATACGGAAGCTTACCTTGAATCGCGAATGAACCATTAATAAAGTTTAGAAGATAACCTGGAGAACTTGATCAATATTAAGGCATGGACCAACATATAAGTAATTTTGAGTGAATAAACAAAGGAGAAGCAAATACAGACTTGGACAAATATAGAAACCATAAATCAACAGACCCTGTTAGGGTTTAAATTGATACATGTTGCTTCTAAACCCTAATCACAATCTAAAACCGTCAGGGAAGAAAAAGTTTAAGACCATTAGAGAAGAACAAATTGCAAACGAAACTTGTGTGAGACCCTACCTTCATGACTTGTGTGAGACCCAACCAGTAAGCCTGGTAAAGAATGATGAAGAGATGAAGCCTGGGATCGAGAAATCAAGGTTCCAACTAAGATTATAACACATCAATGAACAAAAGTGAGCCTTGAAGAAAACTTGAAACACGAATCAGTCACATATGATGGATGAATCAAAGCACATTCTTGAAACTTACCCAAGGTAGATCAACTTGAAGATGGGAGAAAAACACCAGCAGAGACGGTAGATGGATGGAAGGCTTGGAATTGAAAATTCAAATTTCAAATAAGATGAGACTGTGTTGATGAATAATCTTTTGCAGGTGAAGGTACAATAATCATGGAAGGAGAAAGAAAGGGCTAAAAAATGAGAAAGAAAGCATGGGATATACCAAACTCGGAAGGCATAGTGTCAGAGGGCAGGAAAATAAAGTTTATGCATTGAAAACTTGTACATTGTGCATTATAAATTATAATTAAGAGTTTTTCAAGTTTTATGCATAAAAACATTGTACATAATGCATTGTGAGTGATACTTAAGACTTTTATCTTAAATGCTTATATATGTAGTATAAATACTAGTTGTGTACCCGCGCGATGCAGCGCGGGTGAATGGCAATTCTAAAGCAATAATTTATCCCTCGATCATGTTTCTCCGTCCATCTCGATTTAACTTATAATGCTACGTAAAATTCATCATGCGAGAATACTAATTTATGTAGATAAAAAGGTAAGTTAGGCATTATTTGTCCTTGATTGTAATACCAAAAGCAATAATCAAGTCAAAATGCAATGATCAACCCAAACACATTGCAAATTTTCATTACAATAAAATAAATAAAAATCGTCAAAGAGAACAAAATATAATGTCTCTAAACTATGTATGTATTGTTCCTAATTTGGCGAGAGATATCCATTTTATTGGGACTGGAATTTCTTCTCATCCAAGAGCTCTTGCTATTGAATAGAACAGCCAACTCTCCCATCTTTGGACAATGCAAATTGCTTGCTGTTTCGGCCGACATACGGCAACAACATATTGTTGTGCTACTTCAGTTTTTACATGTTGCTTGTTAACAAACTACTCTGCTTTAGCTTAAACGTGTTGCTATTGCTATTAGTTATATTCTAATGTTGAGCATATTGTGTATAGAGCTCAACCTGTTTCTCTATTTCTTTACACATTACTAACTTAAGACCAAAGCAGATAATATATTTTTACTTTGTAGTAGTTCAACACAACTTATTCTAACTTTCAACATTATCCCGAATCCCATTCAACACTAAAATTGAACTAACCTGGCAACATAAAATGTAATACTTCTGAATTAGGTCTGCTACTAAGAAACCGTTTACCAAAATGCTTACCGGTAAGAGGCAACCGGCAACACTTTTGCTTTTGCTAACCTTAACGGATAAGATTTTTGGTCACCTAATAGTACCTTATGCAATAATCTTACCCGGTAAGAGTTTATTGGTAAAAGTAGTTACCTTCACTTACCGGATAATAAAACTCTCGTTCTTTGCCTTGCCTCTTACCGGGTAAGAGTTTCGACCCCTGTCATGTTTAATCATGTAATTCCATGTCAATGATGCCAAAATAACAACAGTGCTTCTAGTACCAATTTTGCTATCTTACATTGAAACAGATGCACCACTTTTGGTATGGATGTCATAATAATAAACTATTAATCTAAATTCTCAAACAAATGTCATCAGCTTGAGCTTCATTGAAGCATGTTCCAAGATCCTATCATGGTGTCATCAATAACAACAAGAAGATTAGAATAAAAATGTTTATGCTGAATAATGCAGAAATGGTATCAAAAGAGAAAACCAACCCAAGGAGATGGTCATAATGGTCAAATAGAGGTCTTCAAAAAAAATAAATAGTATGTTTTCTTAGCTTATAATATCGACGTGGGGGTTAGGACTCTTATCTCTTGTAAAAAAATCACCATCTAAGACAAAACCTTTACCTTACCTATGAAACAAAGTTTCAAATTCAAATGACATAAGAAGTAGAACTCTAATCTAAACTGAGTATGCAATATGACCCAACATCAAAAGATACACCAGAAGCTCTCTAACCAACCAATCTATATTGTGAGTCACCCCTGTTTGCTTTACATCAGGTTCTAATAATGAAGAAAAAATGCAGTTCACTTCACATGCATCAGATGTAAAGTAGTTTCGCATAACTCCTGCTTGGAAGCAATTTAATTAGAAAAAACACATCCAGGAAAAAAAAAATAACTCACAAAGTAAATCCTTCTAAGATAAAACAAGATAAAAAAGATTGTTTAAAATGTGAAAGAAAAGCTTTATTACCATGACAAAGATTGCACCCAAAAATGCATCCTTTTTCACAGTGGGCATTGGGAAAACAACTCTAAACTCCCACGGTTAAAATGTGTGACAATATTCCCCCAAGGGTAAATGACCAACCTCCCACGGTTGTTATCGAATGAATAAAAACCATGGGAAAACAACTCTAAACTCTCTGCATCGATTAAAAGATTTGATGGGCAAAATGATAAAGAGAATTGAGTCTCAAGAGCCGCATCACAAATTTATATAACATAAAAAGAGAGATATTAGGTCCATTTCTAAGTTGAAAATCAATTTCAAAGACTAAAATGTAACAAAATAATCTAGCATGCCCAATAATAGACCCAGACCCTCACCCTCAAAAGGACATCCCCAACACTAAACCAAAACCCAATATTGGACGGCTCGACCATTCAGCAAACGCCAGAACACATAAAACAATAGCAATCGAAGGAACGACTAATCAAACGGTCGAAACTTTCAAAAATGTTGTAAACCTTTGACAAAGAAAACTTCAATTGAAGAAATCGTTCAGGTCTACAAATCAAGAACCAAGAATCCACAAATCATGAACCGCCAGAACTTTCAAAAATGTTGTAAACTCTTGCCAATAAATCGAATGTTTCCACCTCAAAAACCGACCTTTTTCATTAATATAAAATAAAGATCTAACTTACATTGGCTCCGATTCTAGCCAACACCATACTCATTTGGGCCAGACCTACCACTCCAAAAATTTCCGTCCATTTTAATTCAGCAACAGTAGCAGAAATGTAATGAATACATCTAAATGAAGGTAAGAGAATTCAGTCCCAAATCAATATATTAGCAACAAAATGTATAAGCCAAAGAGTAAAGCAGTCCTTTTTGTGAATAAAAAATTAAAACTGACCATTTTAACAATAATATCTATCATCTTCACTTCCATTACCGGGTAAGAGTCATGTCCCTCGCTTAAAGGGTAACAGACTTGGTGTATGTCTCCTATCAGATAAGATTTCGGTCCTTGTCATGCTCATCATTTGATTAGTGATACCCGGGTAAGTACTTACCCGTAAGAGTTTTGGTAAACGGGCCATTAAGTCCTTCATGCATATCATCCATTCTTAACCATCATATAAAGAGATAAGGTGTCCTTCGTCAAGCAGAAAGTTAATAACTTCAACATTATCTGCAAACCCATTTATGATTTTTAGGCCTACAATGCCAACAATTAGAACAAATTAGAGCCGTAAATTATGTAAGATCCTATTGCAAACCTATAGAAACAAAGAAACCATTTGCTACAGGTCCGACCGATGAAAGTAACAACAAAAGCCAAATCTCCATTTTCAGTTCCTTTTGTTAAGCAAAAACATTTGAAATATATTTTACATGTTTATGAATCATACCTAAAGGAAGGTATTGGGCCCTAGGAGTACCATACTTTCCCGTATGCTCTTCTTGCCTCTTATTTAACCCCCCTTATTCTTAGGTATATCTTTATCTCACACATTGACATGCATGTGCATTTGATTAATTCCATGAGCCTCTATGAAATTGTTTTGCATTGTGGGTAGATAAGATAACACATCAGATCAATGTTGGTTGAAGGATCAAATGTATTGCAATGGAAGAGCATACACAATAAAAAAAATAAAACGTATTAGCAATAGTAGGTCAATTTGGTTTTTAAAATAAAAGATTGAAATACAATGTTCATAATCTAGGGGTTTCTTACCTCTGCCCACAAAAAAGATTAGATATTGCTTTCATACTTCATTTACCAATGTCTTACATACACTCAATATCACAGAAGATTCTTGATGATTCTGATGTAGCTTGCCAATATCCATATTGGATTTTCTTTTTTCCATAGAGGTTATCATCTAAAAAGATTAAAAAAAATTTGAAATCGGTGACCACTTTGCTGATATCTTCCTGAAAATTGCATTGTGGTTACCAGAAGCTTTAAGTTTATTCAATATTCGAAGAGAACCCATAAAGTTGGGAACTTGGATTCGTTCAAAAATCATTCAAGTCTAGATGTTTGAGTTGCATCAGATAGAGTAAGGATGGACTTATATTCCCTCTAAATCTTTTCATAAAGGCTTCTTCATATTCTCTGATTGGGGAAATATCACCAATATAACAAATATCAGGGAGATTAATACTATGAACATGACCAATATAAGAAATATCAGGCATTTCATCAAACATTTGATTTGCAACTCTAAATTGGAACAACATTGATCAAACAGTTCAACCTAAGTGGTTCAATTGCAAAAAAAACCTACAAATCCTACCAAAAATACACAAAATAGAAGGGAAATTGATGAAACCCTAGAGCTGAGTGTGAATTTGAGAAAAAGGAGTACCTGGATTTCGTGAAGCAGCAAAAAGACAGAGGAAATTGATTTGTAAAACCCTGTGGTCTCACTCTTTCTCCATCTCACATTGTTTATATGCAAGTAGGAGCTTACTCTCGGTATAGCTGGACGTGAAGAGGTACTCTCGGTATGGCTGGACGTGAAAAGGTAGAAGGGAAGTCAGACCTGTAGTAGGTAGAAGGAAGCCATACTTGGTTCTCCATTTCAGTAGGCAAAGTTGTTTCTGGTTCACCATTCTAGGAAGAAAGGTTGGAGGCATGGGTTGAACATGTACCATCTTTATCGACATGTTTTAAATATTTTGCATCAAAGACTTGTATGTTATGCTATAAAAGTTGTCTTTTAATAGATTTTTGAATTTCATGTTTAGATTGGTAGTACATTATGCTTTAAGATTTGTATTTAAGACATTTGGTCTAAATGTATATTAAGGTAGTATAGATATATATATATATATATATAGGGGTAGGTTATTATGCAACATTTTACATGATGCAACCCATGCAACCCTCTATTCACCACTTATTTTATTTTCACATTTTTTAATTAAAAAATTGAAAATAAAATAAGTGGTGGATAGAGGGGTTGCATCGGTTGCACCATGTAAAGGGTTGCAATTGAACACCTCCCTCTCTCTCTCTCTCTCTATATATATATATATAGAAGGAGGATCAAACGAGAACAATAACTATTTAAAAGAACACGAGAACTAACAAAATCATTAGTGATTTTACATTAACGCGCAAAAAAGCCACGCAGACCTAAAGCCGCGACCAAAATCCCTTTTTCGTGTGTTAATTTAAAATCACTAATGATTTTGTTAGTTCTCGTGTTCTTTTAAATAGGTATTGTTCTCGTTTGAACCCGACTCTCTCTCTCTCTCTCTCTCTCTATATATATATATATATATATATATATATATATATATATATATATATATATATATACGGAGAGATTCAAATGAGAAGTGCTAAATGTATGAAAAGTAGAGAAGTGATCCTAACATTTCATTTGGTCAACATTTGCGGCTTTAACTGTGAACCCCGGGTAATTCCTCGCATGCTCTACAAAAGATAGAGGGGTAGTTTCATAAGTTTTACAAATACACGACAAACAAGTTCATACGTGAAGCCGTTGATTAGTTCACATGTGAACTATTTAACTGATTCACATATGAACATATGGGTTCATATGTGACTCAGTTAATTAGTTCATATGTGTAACACCCTAAAAATAGGGATAACAAAAATCCGAAAAACGGACGTGCGGTGTGTAAATTTACCAAAGCAAGAGCCTCCCAAAAATGGGGAAATATACGAACCTGTTTAATCACAGTTGTAATTTAACGGACAATAAATTAACAACCAACTAATCTAATTTCTACAACTAGAAAAGAGATTAGAAAAGGGTTGTCATCTATAGTTCCAAAAATTCTTCTATCCAAAGTATGTCCATTTGCAAGTATTCCCCAAGCTCTCACCCAAGAAACTATGTCAGCTTGGAACCGGCGCCGCTAGAACCTGAGATACACATCGACACCAAACAAGTGTTAGGCCAAAAATCCTAGTGAGTTGAACAATAATAAGCATGCATGAACGGTTACAATTCTTATCAGCAGTTAACAAGAGTTCAACATATGTGGAGTCAATAGGAGAGACCCATAGCACCAATCAAGTTCCACCCAAAGAGTCGATATACCTTGATGCCATCTACCAAGAGACACCCGAAAGGCCCGGCGCACCCGAGGACTACAACTAAGGAAATTCCCCGAATGGCGGAGGTCTAGGCACATACCATCACGGTGGCACCCAAGACTACATCCTCCTAGTGTCTACTGACTTGGTTCGTCCAACATAATGCATATAGGAGGTCTCGAGGTATATTTCAACCAAACATATATCCATACCAACCATGGGTACAATGTTACCATCCGATGCCATGTAAAGTCTAACATAAGACCCAAATACCATAATCATCATTGTTGGATATATTATCATCCAAAAGAAAGGTCCAAGTATGAATCATCATATACTAAGACAAGTATACATTAAGCATATCAAAATACCCATAGTATGACTACATGGAGAAAACCCCCAAACATATGAACAACTAGAGTGAATCATGGTATGACACTCACAAGTATATTTCCCACATAATATTTCATGAGAACACCATCTTGTAGTTGAACACATAGAGATGAACATTTTGAACAATACCCAACAATAATAACAATGTAAAAGATTAAGATGTGTATCTAGTTTTAACAAAGGTTTAGTAAACTCACAATCTAGGTTTTTGAACCAAAACCTAGAAAATATGGAAACCCTAGAAGTTGGAGGAGATGAGACTTGGAGATGAGAAGTTGAGCTTTATGAACCCTAGAAGTTGACCTTGAGAGGAGTTATTGCAAGAGTGAAGATCCAACCACCAAGAAAGTTGTATTTATGAGGATTAGAGTTTGGTGAGAAAGAAATCAGTTTGGGGGCTTCCAAAATCGCCAAAGAGAAGAGAGGGTTTGAGAAAAATGAAGTTAAAATCTGATAAAAACTCATTTATGGCCCTGCACCCCGACGGCGATAGTGCCAATCACAATCGCGACCACCAAAGCACCCGCGGTACATCTCCCGCGAGAGTGACCTGCGATAGTGACAATGTCACTATCACATGTCATAATCGCGCCAAACCCCCGAACTCTCGGTACAACCTACGCGAGAGTGACCGGCGATAGTGACACTGTCACTATCGCGTGGCACTCTCGCGCCACTCTCCCCTCAGCCCAAAAAGGCAATCTAAACCGATAAAGAGCGCGAGGTTAAAACAACTAAGATGGTAAATTAGTTTATATAACATTTCAATGCAATAATGATCAACATGCACATAAAAAGACTCATATTTTCAGATAGACACAATTAACGTATTTAAGGGAACAAATACTTACCTTGAGAATTTTCCGGGTGTTACAATCCTCCCCACCTAATTGGGATTTCATCCCCGAAATCTCATCCTAAATTAAACAAGTGAGGGTATCGCTTCTTCATATCATCTTCAGACTCCCACGTAATGTTAGCACCCCGGTGGTGCTTCCATTAGACTTTAACCATAACCACGTCCTTATGCCTCAACTTCTTCACTTTTGATTCTAAAATCGTCTCCGGTTCTTCCACACAACGATTCCCATTGTCCACCCGAATTTTCGACAAAGGAATCACGCTTTCCTCCTCGGCTAGACACTTCCGAAGGTAACATACATGAAATGTAGGATGTATTTCTTCCATTTCCGGTGGTAAATCCAACTGGTAGGCTTGTAAACCAACTTTCTCCAAAATGACGAAAGGTCCAAGGAAACGAGGACTAAGTTTTCCACGCTTCCCAAACCGGATAATCCCCTTCCATGGAGATACCTTCAACATGACACGGTCGCCCACTTGAAACTCGACCAATCTCCTTTTCTTGTCCGCATAACTTTTCTGTCGATCTTGCGCTGCCTTTAGCCTTTCTCGGATTTCTTTCACCTTGTCCGTCGTCTCTTGAACTATTTTCGGCCCAGCGTATTGTTTCTCGCCCACTTCTTACCAACATACCGGGGTTCTGCACTTCCGTCCATACAATGCCTCGAACGGTGCCATTTCGATACTAGAATGGTAACTGTTGTTGTACGCGAACTCTACCAAAGGTAGATGTGAATCCCAACTTCCCCCGAAGTCTATTACACACGACCTCAACATATCTTCTAGTGTTTGGATTGTCCTATCGCTTTGACCATCCGTTTGAGGATGATATGCTATGCTCAAATTCAGTCTAGTGCCCAACTCTTTCTGTAAGCTTGCCCAAAAATTCGAGGTAAAGCCACTATCCCGATCCAATACGATAGATTGCGGAACTCCGTGCCTCGATGCCACCTCATCAATATAAAGTTTGGCCAATTTCTCCATTGGCAAAGTCTCCCGTATTTGCAAGGAAATGCGCACTCTTGGTCAGTCGGTCAACGATTACCCAAATGGTGTCATGCCCATGCAAGGTCTTCGGTAGTTTTGTCACGAAATCCATAGTGATGTTGTCCCATTTCCACTCAGGAATGGACAATAGTTGTAAACTTCCATACGGTCTTTGATGTTCCGCCTTGACTTGGAGGTACGTGACACACTTCTCCACATAGCTAGCCACATCTAGCTTCATCACCGGCCACCAATAATTTAACTTTAAGTCTCTATACATCTTGGTGCTACCGGGATGTATAGAATATTTTGACTTATGCGCTTCTTCAAGAAGTAACTCCCGATTTCCTCCCAACTTCGACACCCAAATCCTTCCTTGAAAGAGCTTGAGTCCACGACCGTCTTCCATTAGGAGTTCCTTTTGCTTTGACATGACTTCGACTTTGAGGTTCTCTTCTTTAAGTGCCTCCACTTGACTCGCCTTTATACTTTCCAACAAACTCGATACCACATCGATTCTTGTAAGGGACATTTTGACACCACCCTCATAACTTATTCGGCTCAAAGCATCCGCCACCACATTGGCCTTACCGGGATGATAGAGTAGGTCACAATCGTAATCCTTCAAAAGCTCGATCCATCTTCTTTGCCGCATGTTGAGTTCCTTTTGATCGAAGATGTACTTGAGACTCTTGTGATCTGTGAAAAGAGTATACTTCGTCCCATACAAGTAGTGTCACCACAATTTTAACGCAAAAACTACCGCCGCCAACTCCAAGTCATGAGTCGGATAACTCTTCTCATGATCCTTCCATTTCCGCGATGCGTAGGCTATTACTTTCCCCCTTTGCATTAGTATGCACCCAAGACCCATATTGGAAGCGTCACTATACACCACAAAGTCTTTCGATCCTTCGGGTAAGGATAAGATCGGAGCTTCACACAACTTCCTCTTGAGCGTCTGAAAGGCTTGCTCTTGTGTATCGGTCCAAAGAAACTTGATGTTCTTCCTAAGTGAGCGGTGTAGCTATCTTGGAAAAGTCTTGAATGAAACGCCGGTAGTAACCCGCCAAACCCAAGAAACTTCGAATCTCTGTCGGACTTGTTGGAGGCTCCCAACTCACCATTGCCTCGATCTTCGCCAGGTCCACTTTTACTCCGTCCTTTGATACCACATGCCCCAAGAATTGCACCTCTTGGAGCCAGAATCCGCACTTCGAGAATTTCGCAAACAATTTTTCCCTTCATAGAACCTCTAATACTTTCTGTAAGTGTTTCCCATGCTCGGACTCGTCGTTTGAATATATTAAAATATCGTCGATGAAAACGATTACAGATTTATCCAAGAATGGCCGACAATGTCACTATCGCATGTCACAATCGCGCCAAACCCCCGTGAGAGTGACCTGCGATAGTGACAATGTCACTATCGCATGTCACAATCGCGCCAAACCCCCGAACTCTCGGTACAACCTACGCGAGAGTGACCGGCGATAGTGACAATGTCACTATCGTGTGGCAATCTCGCGCCAGTCTTCCTTTAGCCCAAAAATGCAATCTAAACCGATAACGAGCGCGAGGTTAAAACAACTAAGATGGTAAATTAGTTTATATAACATTTCAATGCAATAATGATCAACATGCACATAAAAAGACTCATATTTTCAGACAGACACAATTAACGTATTTAAGGGAACAAATACTTACCTCGAGAATTTTCCGGGTGTTACAATATGTGAATCACAAGGGTTCATATGATTCACATTGAACCTACGGGTTCATATGTGAATCAGTTAATTAGTTCATATGTGAATTAAACGGTTTCACATATGAACATATAGTTTATATGTGAATAAAAAAGGTTCACATATGAACTCGTTTTGCCGCCTATTTGTAAAAGTTACGAAACTACCATTTTATTTTTGGCATAGCCGCAAATTTTGACCAGCCAAAACTGTAATTCTTGACCAGTCAAAGCCGCAATTCTTGATCAGTCAAATCCGATCTTGACCGTATGAAGGGCTAAGATTACTTCTATACTTCTCATATATTTAGTACTTCTCATTTGAATCTATGGCTATATATATATATATATAGTTGGGTTCTGGTGAGAAGTTGAGGGTAAGGTGAGAAGTGGTTATCAACCATTGGATGAGAAATGGATGCACATTAGGATGAAATGCACCAAGATAAGATGCACCAGATTAATTCTCTTCTAAGCCACAATTTATGGGAAAGCATTTGATTAAAAGTGATCAACGGTTCAGATCCACTTCTCACGCTTCTCATGTTAACCTCAACTTCTCACACGATCCTTCGCATATATATATATATATATGGTTGGGTTCCGGTGAGAATGAAAGTTATGGTAAGAAGGGTAAGAAGGGATCTCCACCCTTGGATGCACATTAGGATGAGATGCGTCGGATCAATTCCCATATCAAACGCAATTCATGGGTGGATTTGAGATTAAAAGTGAACCAGGATCCATATCCCTTATTACCTTCTCACTCTAACTCTTCTTATCACACGATCATTCGTCTACATATATATATATATATATAACACACACACACATATATATATATATATATATATATATATATATATATATATGAGTATAGGGTTGGGTTCCGGTGATAAGTTGAGTTAACGTAAGAAACGTGAAAAATGAATATCAACCGTTGGATGCATATTAGGATTAGATGCATCGAGATAAAATGTATCAGATCAATCCCTGTATTAAGCACGATTCATGGGTGAGCTTGAAATTAAAAATCATCAAGGGTTCAGATGCACTTCTCACGTTTCTCACGTTAACTCAACTTCTCACATGATCCTTTGCTTATGAGTATTTATATTCATACTAATATATATTTACTATATTTTATATTATAAAATGTTTATTCACGTTCTTAAGTTTTTTTAGAATTCAAGTTTACAACTTATTGTTTTGTACTCCATAAAATTAACTAATAACTAGCAGATAAATTTGTTTAAATACAAGATAATCGTTGAGCCCTATCAATACGTCATAGTATTGCATAAAATTGATAACCAACCGAACCCCTCTTATTTTCTCAAAATCACACAAAACCATAGAATAAGATTGAGTGACAAACATTAAAGCAAATAATGAATTTAGGATTGAGGATCGAGATGTATCATGATGCGTTGTTCGAATACACTTCTTGTATTTTAATGAGCAAAATTTTCTTTCATTACTCATAGTGCCTAATTCGTGCCCTTTCATAAGTTGATTACTGAAAAGCATCTTATGACCATATGTTTATGCAAAAGGGTTTATAAACGACAAATCTGGAGCCAATCTACACCATTTCGCTCCAAAAATATCATATGACACACAAATCAGATACACAACGACCCGTTAGTCGGCTGACTTAAGAGCTCATTGCCCTTAAAGAGACTAATCCAAAATGAAATTGTAGCTTTCAACTGTTAGACTCAAACCCTCGATTGTTTATACATGTACAAAACCCCAAACAAACAACTTAAAGCTGTCAACATATGTTCCATAATCGCTTGTCCTGCATTATAGAGTGAGTTGATTTGTCGTTGACTTAGTCAACAACTTGCCATCAAAAAGAAAGACAAGAAAAGAAAAACAAAGTTTCTTCTGAAACCCTAGGACAACTAAGGGGTTGTTTAGTTAGTTTTCCATTGAGCCCTATATGTGGCTGTATGGATTAGATAAAATTGTTGGTTTGTTTGTTGTGCTGAATAAATTGTTTGAATGATGAAAATGACTATTTTACCCTTCTATTTATTTTTGGTTCTTAAAAATGTCTAAACAATTTAGAATTAATTACTTAATAACTATCATAAACATTATACCAAAAAAATGCTATACTTCCAAATCCCAACCCACTTTTTGTCAACTCTTAGGCAACAATCTAGAAGTAGTGGTTCAAAGGAAAATGGTCTATGTATGGTCTTTCACCAACAATGGCGTAACTGCAATTGTGCTTGAAACCGACAACCTTTGATTTATTTTGGTTCTATTAAACTCTAAACATCATTGAAGGACAATCGATAGAAGAACACCAAAATAAAATTCATTAAAGAACACCATTGAAGAACAACCGACAGAAACATCAAAAGAAATTCATTAGAAACACCGAACACCAAAACCTGTTGTTGTGGCAAAATCCAAACAATTGATTGAAGAACACCAAAACCTGTTGTTGCATCAAACCCAAACAATGTTTGGAGAACACCAAAATCAGTTGAATCAAAAACAAGATTGAATCTCAACAAAAAAAAATACCAAAACCTAGATTTCATTAAAGAGCATCATCATCTTCATCTTTGGGAAATATTAGAAAAATTGGAGAGGATGAGATAAACGAGAACTTGAACCATCACAAAAGCCATACCCTTGATCAACACATCTTCAAAGGAAAACTCAACCATTGTCGTGAAGGAGAAATGTGATTTGATCATAAATCTTCAAAATTGATTTGACAGAAACTTGATTTCGAGAACATAGAAGAAGAATTCCTCAAACCTGCCGTCATGGTTCTAAATAACTCGTTATGACACGTTACGGCGTCATGGCTTGGGTTCGCTACCACGTTAACCTATGTGACCCCACTTTAAGCCTTGACTTGCATTGTAACGCGTTATGACACGTTATAGTGCGTTACGACACATTATTTTGTAAGATACGAGATTATTTTAATATATAACTTGAGGAATAAATTATAATTGTTTACGGAACCTAAGACTTAAATAAACATAAAAAGGAAACTTAAAAACTAAAAAACCCTAAATTGGTAAATACTTACTCCCGTTCTCAAACGCAAAGAGTTGAACATGAATTCTTTGAGAATTGAAGAAAGCAGTGAGTAAAGATTCAAGGGATTTAATCAATGATTTTGCACTCTTGGTATCATTTTCTATAAGCTCTATATATTTGGTATCAATGGGCTTTTTTTTTTGTTTTATTACTTTATACGAATTTAATTCGTTCTATGGTATTATTCAAAACAATAACATACAAGTGTTTATATATGTATGTGTTTGTATATATATGCGTATATATGCCGCCTTAGGACACGCCATGAAAAACATCGTGGCTTCGCCGTAACTGATAAGGCTTGAGGCTTGACCTCGCCGCCACGCCACACCTCACGTCATTTGGAACCTTACATGTCATTGTTTTCTCTAATTTTATATCGCTACCAAACCCATCCGTTTTTTATTCTTCATAAAAGAAAAAAAAACCCATCCATTTTCGATTTACCTCTTAAATCCAGGGCAGGGACCGCAAGGAAGAAGATGGAGGGACTGTCGACGTCGAGAAGCAAGAAGGAGGAGGTAGGATGGCAACGTTGAGAGATAGGTTAGGTTTATCGATTGAGAGGGATAGGTTTGAGAAGTTTTCTAATAACCCATGATTTCCAGAGGGGTAGGATGGGAAATACGGTATCTGTATCCATAAGGGTAATGTTTGAAAGCTTATTCGGTAAACCCATCTCCAGATTGTTAAGCCATTGTCAAACACAACAATATGGCTGGTCAGATAAGTTAGAGGGATCATTACGCCCATTAAGTTATTTCTAAACAAGCCCTAAAAGTATCTCCAACAAATCATTTAAAATAAAGAAAATTGAGATTTTGACAAAAGATTTACTCTAACAAATTCTCCAAAATAAAGAAAGCAGAGGAAAGAGAGCAGTGGTGGAGGGCTCTTTTGGCAGTGGGGGGCCAAGGCCCCCCTGATTTTTCACCTCCTCCTTATTATATAAGTCATGAAAAAAAAGTAATATAAATCTTTATATATATAAAAGCAAAAACCAAGAGAAATGACATGGCACAATGTGGATTGAGAATTTTAAAATATTGGATTGTGGTTAACTTTGGCTATCCCACATTGATAGAATAATGAAATGTTGGAACAATAAGTTGATTATAAAAAGAGAAGAATGCCAACTTTTTTGACATGACCTATGATTTGTTTTAATCCATTTTGGATTAAAGAGTTTATTCTTAGTTACAAATTTGTTGATGTTGAATATATATTATATATTGTATTACAACTATCTTTATCTTTATATATATAAAAGCAAAAACCAAGATAAATGACACGGTACAATGTGGATTGAGAATTCTAAAATATTGGATTGTGGTTAACTTTGGCTATCCTACATTGATAGAAAGATGAAATGTTGGAACATGAAGATGATTATAAAGGGAAAATGATGCCAACTTTTTTTTTACATGATTTATGATTTGTTTTAATCCATTTTTGATTAAAGAGTTGATTTTTAGTTACAAATTTGTTGGTGTTGATATATATTGTATTACAACTAATAAGATACACTTATTTCATTTAATTTGTTTATTTTTATATCTTTTTGTCTTTGTATACATAAAATGAAAAACAAGACAAAATGACATGTCATGATGTGGATTAAGAAATCTAATATATATATATATATATAAGTAAAATTACCCAAGAGAAATGACACGCCTCAAATAAGAATCATCAATATATATATATATATATATTTATATAAAAGAAAGAACCATAGAGAATGATATGACATTGTGAGATTTGAGTAATGTACGTACCTATAAGAAACGAGGACATTTGGATTTGATATGAGATACGAGTATTCTCAAATACTACTAGGTGGTGTTTTACACATCTCACATTGATGAGTGAATATAAGATTGGAGAATGAATATATACCAGTAGAAACACAGAGATTTAGATTTTGATAAATTAAAGGATTACTTGCCTAAATATTCTTTTTGGCCGACCCCTATTTTTGTTAAAAATACCCATTTATATAAGCAAATAAATCGATAGACAAATGTATACAAATCATCATATTTCATCAATTTATACAATAATATCAATGTTGAACCTTGATGTCTTTTTATTATCTCACAAGTCACAAGAAGATTTAAGTATTCTCAAATCTTGAATTGTGATGTTATTTGGTTATCCCACATTGATAGAAAGAAAATAAATTTGGAAGAATGGATGAGTATGTAAAAGTTGAATGAGATGTCTTATTTGATTGTCCCACCGACATAAAGACAATAGATTTGGAAGAAGATGTTAGTATATAAAAGCTGGATGAAATGTCTTATTTATTTATCCCACATCGGTAAAAAAAAGATAGATTTGAAGAATAGGTTAGTATATAAAAGGTGCATGAGCTGTCTTATTTGGTTAATCCACATCAACGTAAAGATAATAAATTTGGAAGATGAGGTAAACAAAAGAAAAGGCGGATAAGATGACTTACAAGTTTAAAAGTTTGTGGCAACCTATGTGGCTGTCTCATTTTAGTCGACCTCTTTCGCTAAAAATCAAATTTTATAAAATATTAATCTTTATGTGACTTTATTTATATAAAAAGAACAACCATAAATAATGAGATGACATTGTGAGATTTCAGTATTCTAAAATATTGCATTGTGTTGTAGTTCAATTATCCCACCTTGATGCGAGGTGCAAGATTGGAGAATGAAGATGATTGTAAGAAACAAGGGTTGATTTTGATAATCAAAATTTTAGTTGGATAAATATGTTTTAGCTCACGATTGGAATCCCATAATAAATTAGCAAAAAAGTAGGATTTGGAAGAGAGGGTTGATATTGGCTGCCAACTCTCATTTTCCAAATTTATATATATATATATATATATATATATATATATATATATATATATATATATATATATACACACACAAATTAACCACTCATTGAAACACATTAATTATTTTATATTATATTCAATTAACTGTTAACTGAGGAATTATGTTTTATAAATCTTATCTCGATACATATATTTCCTGAAATAATTATCGTCACAACTGATGATGTGTCCTAACCAAGTTTGAGTATTATTAAACGTTAAATTATGGTTTGGTTAAATTATCCCACATTACTATGAAGATGATAAAATTTAAAAATAGATGGTTATATATGAGTAAAAGTTGGCTTGAAAAATTTAAAAATAAGTTTGACTAAATATATTGGCCAACAATAATTTTTCAAAAAATCTATACATCTACTTTAGGCCTTAAGTTTAAAACTTAATGTCAACATGTTTGTTAGAGTGTTTTTATTATATGTCACCTTATATATAAACTCAAGAGCATTAAACGAACTTTTGGAACTAATCAAGTTGGATATCATATTAGCGCATTACAAGTTTGAGTCATTAAAATAATAAGCAACATTTTTTAAGTTCAAACTTCAAAATTATCAAACTCAAATTTGAGCCAAGATGGTGATTCCTCAAAACTTTCGTAACAACAATAATGATATGGATGTATGACATGTTGTTTCATTCTAAATAACATAACAAGAAAGTTAATGTCAATACGTGTCAAACTCTTCGTAACAATAAAATGTTATCAATACGTGAAAATAAACCACTTTTGTAAATACATTCTTCATTTTAAATTGTATCTCATTAATTATTAAACAAGAAATTATGTTCTATCTTAACTCGGTCAAGTACTTCTTTAAAAAATTTATCGCTACCGTAGTACCGTACAACGCACGGGGTTGCCACTAGTACTATTAATATTAGGCTCCTCCAACATCACTAGTTTATATTAACATAGTTACAATCTTCCAAACCTCTTATTAGTTGTAAAATAATTAATATAATAAACTAAAATAATATAATAATTTAGTAATATAATAAATATATATATATATATATATGTATGTATATATTAGCAAAATATATTTTTGTTTTATGTTGTTGTTTAATTTAATTTCGTTTTTACTGACATGTTGTATTGTCTATATTGATGAAAAGTGTTGTTAACTAAACCAATTCTATATATTTTAGATGATTGAATTATATTTTTGAATCACATATTGTCATACTTTATACTTTTAAGTTCCAAAGTTTTACATTGTTTTAGACTTTTAGTATTAAAAAAGTTTGAAGTCTTGTGATTACACTACTTTTCTATTGTTCGAGTGACAATGTATCACACTTTATTCTTCAAAAATAAATTAACGATGTATTGAATTAGTGATATTGTTTGTTACTTTTATGTTTGACACGTGCATTAACAAAAAAAATCAATCTATTTATAAAAGAAAACATACAAATTCTTCTTAAAATTCTGAATATACAACAAAGATTTAGAATACGATCCTACATCTAGTATCCTGATTACTAACCCTTACCAAAAAAAAAAAATCAATGAACTGGTTCGCCCCCCCGGTTTCTAAGACCCGTGTTCCGTCACTGAGAGAGAAAGAGAGTCAAATTCTCCAAATTTGGAGAACTCCACCAAAATGATTGTTACGAGAGAGAGAGACAACTTTATTATATTTTACTAATAAGAAATCATGAAACTAAATATTTATGAAATGTTAGAGATCGGGGGGAAAGTAGTCGATCAGATGACCGGATTTCTTGAGAATCGTGTAAGTCACTTTCCGAATTGGTATTTCGACCCTATGCCTGGGTTGCACGAAACTCAATATGGGATAAGACTCAAGAACACTCACGTTTTTAGGCACAAAAACGAGAGCAAATTTGCTGGAGAGTATGTAGAGATTGTTAAAAATCGTGAGTCTAAAACATAAGTATATACGGTATATATATACTAGTCCCATTCGTAAAATAGGAAATAACGGAAATGACAATGATTGTAAATTACTATCAATTATAGTCGGTTACAATCAATTTAACTAAAATTAAGGGAAGAAAATAACTGAGCATTAAATTTTCAGTAAATGCAGATTTAGTCCAAAAATAGACACCAGAGTTTCTGGTCCAGAGATGCCCATCAGAGGCTCTGACGTGCCTTAAGAGGCTCTGATGCCCATCAGAGGCTCTGACGTGCCTTAAGAGGCTCTGACGTGCCTTAAGAGGCTCTGTCGTGCCTTAAGAGGCTCTGACTCTTGGATCACCGCCAGGGGCAACGCCCCTTGACCCCCCCGCCATTTCATCGTGTCTGGGATCAAACTCGTCTTATAACAAGTGTGCACTTCACACCACCTAACTTGTATTAGATCACAGTTTAAAACCCATTAGTACTCGTGTTATAACCAATTACACTTAAATGCCTGGTGACACTAAAATCACCAACAATCCTTCCCCATTTTAGTGTAACTGGTAGCTAATTATCGTGTACTGCACAACGGGGGCACAGTAATACCTAGTGAGAGCACAAGTATATACTTTCATTAGAATCGCTACAAGTAATATAATGGTACGAGTACCGAGTATCGTTCTCACAGGGACTGAACTACTGAGAATTGCTGATTTTCATGAACTTCTTGCACAAGTTTCGAGTTTGGGAAAAATATTTGTTTTTGATGGCGATTTGACAGAAAATGCGAAATGGATTTTATAATTAAAAGATGGGTACGGATGTAAGCTTTTCTTGAGAAAAACGTAGTAACAAGATAGTTGGACTCTTTGTAGTACGAAATGTCTATAAAAAGCCAGATCTCTCGAAAGTGAATTTTTATAGACCGGTCCTACAAAGTGTTCATAAAGTTTCCACCTTTACCGACTCTTAATCTTGCCGATTTAACTAAGTTGATAAAAATAATCAAGTTCTACCAATATGGAGATTTATACCCAAATCTCTTTGTGATATAAATCTCGACCGACGTTTGAACCTTAGTAAATCATACAAAACCCGTATCTCTACGTGGTTATCAAAGACTCTCTCAAATCTTTGTGCATCACTTAAGCCGTATTTCGAATCTGCCCCTCTCGAGGTCAAAATCCAATATTAACACATAAAAGTGATCGGCTTATCTGCGTTGAGTTGAAGTCTCGACTCAAGTGTGACCAAGGTTAAGAGTTGATAATGATGGCCACACCCAAGTGTAGCCTACTAGACCCAAGTTGGCTTACATCCGCACCCAAGAAGGTGCTTAGCTCATAATGATAATAAAAGATATAATATAATAAAAGAAATACTTGTTAACTACTTGCATAATAAAAGCGAACTACAATTATAAAAGGAAAGTACGGAATTTAATTACTTAAAAGTGCGGAAATTAAATACAATAAAGTAAGTACGGAATTTAAATACTGCAATTTAAAAGTACAATAATTAAATACTGAAAATAAAGGACGGAATGGAAAGCAAGAACTAAAGACTAAAATTAAAGTCTCACTTCAAGTCAAGATACTTTCAACCAAGTAATCTAGACTTGAATGAAGAGAATGTTGATGATGGGAGGTAAATGAGATGTTGATGGTGAATGGTAGATGGGAGGTTGATTGGTGTGAAATAAATGCTCCACAAAGTCTTCTATTTATAGGAGGGTGGCTTGAGCATCCAATGGTCAAGATTGAGTCTTTAATGAGTGGCCAAGACTATTCCAGCAAACTTGTGTTTCCAGCTCACTTCCAGCCTTTATAATCTGTTGGATAAAAGTCTCGGGTGCCCACAAATTGAACTGCAACACAAATTCTTACAAGATTGAACAAATTGGTTAAATTATCATATTTTGCAAACAATGTGGACCAAATGAAGGGGATAGAAGCAAAAGTGGGTAAAAATATGAATAAAACCTATAAAAATAGCAACAAATAACTCTAAAAAATGAGAGTTATCATCCCCCCAAACTTGAGGTGTTGCTTGTCCTCAAGTGACAAAATAAAAATGAAAAAGAATGACACGAAGAGGGGGAAAACTTGAATAAGAAAAATATACCACCCGGACGATGTTGATAATTCCTCTAGCTTGAATATTGGTGCATTTATCCATTGTTGAAATGGTTGGTTCCGAACTAATCAATAGGGCTTTGATTCGGGTTGGTGTTTGTGGCTTAAAAATTGAAAAATGACCCTTTCTTCCCCCAAACTTGAACTATTCTACAAAAAGGATTTTTGGATTTCTCGTTTTTGAATCCAACTTGTGTAGTTCTCGAACTCTTGAAACCCCGTATGTTGGATTTGTATATGGTTTACGACACGTTGGATTTCAAAAGTCTTTTTATTCAAGGAATGTCTTCCAATTTTACGAAGACTTATATATATATATATATATATATATATATATATTCTTTTTTTTCTTTTTTTCTCTTTGTTTTTCTTTTTTTCTTTTTTTTTTTGACATACGGTCATAAACTTGTATGAAAATGTCTGTATGAACCGCAAGGCGTCCCCCCGTATAATTTGTGAGAATCACCCTTCATGGTGAGAGATGTATTTCATCACAATATATAGTACAAGAGTTTACAAAGAATGGAAAAGATATACATAAATAATTATGTTTCCTATTTTACAGGATCACCACAATTTGGTGATGATCTTGTATCTTTATTGCTAATACCCCCCTCAAGCGAAGTGGTGGTGGGCCAACACGAAGCTTGGCACAGAAGTGTTCAAAAAGAGGGCGTGGAAGACTCTTGGTGACGATATCCTCCAATTGAAGAGTTGTTGGAACAAACCGAGTATATAAACGACCGGAAGAAACGAGTTCACGAATGAAATGATAATCAATGTCAATGTGTTTTGCCCGCTTGTGAGAGACCAGATTTTGACTTAAGAAGATCGCACTCCGGTTGTCACAAAGAAGAGTCGGTCGATCAGGAGGTAATGCATGTAGCTCTCGAAGAAGATGTGTGACCCATACGATCTCGGCAACTGTGTTAGCCATAGCTCAATATTCGGACTCACAACTCGAGCGGGACACCGCAGGTTGCTTTTTGGCACTCCAAGAAATCAGATTTCCACCGAGGAAGATTGAGTATCCATAGGTGGATCTGCGAGTTTCAATGCAGCGTGCCTAATCCGCATCCGAGTATCCAAGAAGAGAGGACCTAGAAGGACGGTGAAACGAGAGCCCATACGAAAGAGTTCCTTTAACATATCGAAGTATACGTTTCACCGCGTTGAAGTGGTTGTCAGTCGGAGCATGAAGAAACTGACTAACTTGGTTAACTGCATAGGAGAGGTCCGGGCGAGTGATCGTGAGATACTGAAGTGCCCCAACGAGGGACCTATATAGAGTAGGATCTGAGAATGAAGTGCCAAGGCTAGATAGTTGCTCGGGCGTAGCTAGAGGAGTAGGCATAGGTTTAGCTTCTAGTAATTTTGCCCGGGAAAGAATGTCGTGAGCATACTTGGCTTGGCTTAGAAAGAGTCCATTATCGGTGTAAGAGACTTCTAGTCCCAAGAAATAACTAAGTTGGCCAAGATCCTTGATGGCAAACTCACGATGAAGTTGTGAGACAAAGTGGCGGATCATTGGTTCACTATTCCCGGTCAGAATGATGTCATCAATATAGACCAGTAAGTATAAGATGCAAGAGTCGCGTTTGAAAACGAACAAATATGTGTCAACACGGTTGTACGAGAACCCAAGACGGGTAAGAAAGTCACTAAGTCGCTGAAACCAAGCATGTGGAGCTTGTTTGAGATCGTAGAGTGCCTTTTGAGTTGGCAAACATGATTTGGAAATCGGGAATCAATAAAACCCGGAGGTTGTTCCATGAACACTGTTTCAGTGAGATGTCCATTTAAGAATGCATTTTTGACATCTAGTTGATGGAGATGCCAATTACGCATGACAGCAAGTGAAAGTACAATGCGAACCGTAGAGGATTTGACAACCGGGCTAAACGTGTGGAAATAATCCAAACCGGGAATTTAAGTGAAACCTTGGGCAACTAATCGTGCTTTGAGCCGTTCAACTGAGCCATCCGAGCGATATTTGGTACGAAACACCCATTTGGAGCCAACAACGTTTGAAGAGTGTGGACGTGGGACGAGAGTCCATATGTTATTAACACGCAATGCTTTCATCTCTTCTTCCATGGCCGAGAGCCAACGAGGATTTTTCGCAGCTGTTTTGAAACCTTTAGGGTTCGTTGTAGCAAAAAGAGCAATATGTAGACTATTGCGTCCAAGTTGGGCAAGATCAACAAAATGCCTTGGTTTGAAGATACCTGCTCGGGCTCTTGTAATCATAGGATGAGTCGATGAAGTCCTAGTCTCGGAGCTTGTGACCTGCGTAGAGGTCGTAGAGTCCAGCATAGGGGTTGCAGGTGTCGACAAAGGTGGTTGGACAACAGTTGTAGGTGTCGACAACGGTGGCTCGACAGCAGTAGAGGGGTCAATTGTGCTTGCCGAAGACGGCCGATCAGTGTTGGACGGGGCTGGAGTAGGTCTATGACACAGCGAGCAGGGGCCGAGAGGCGGTTGAAGATCGACTTTGGACTCAGAAGAGCAGCCACTGGGCTTTGATTGGGCCGACAGTGAAGCTGACTGGTTAACTTCCTCAAAGTTGGAGAAAACTATTTTAGCAAGATCCACAACAGGTAGATTTCCAGAAAACGGAAAGGTAGCCTCATCAAATTGAGCGTGGCGAGTAGTGTAAATGTGTGAAGTAGAGGGATCCAAACAACGATATCCCTTGTATTGACTGCTATAGCCAATAAAAATGCATGAGATGCTCCGGGGAGAAAGCTTGTATGCCGAGTAGTCACGTAAGTATGGAAATACTCGACACCCAAAAGTGTGAAGGTTGGCATAATTTGGTGTGGTACCAAAAAGTAATTCAAAAGGGGTCTTGTTGGTTAAGACTCTAGACGGAAAACGGTTGATAATGTAGGTGGCGGAAGCAAAGGCATCGACCCATAATGACGCGGGGCAATGAGCATTAAACAACATGGCAAGCCTTGTCTCGGTGATATGTCGGTATTTGCGTTCGGCACGACCATTTTGCTGAGGCGTGTGCGGGCAGGAAATGCGATGAAGAGTACCATTTTTCGTAAGTAAGGTAGTGACATGATTATTGCGAAACTCGGAACCTCCATCGCTTTGGAAGGTTTTGACTTTGCACGAGAACTGCGTTTGCACAAAACTCAAGAAGGTAGACAGAACATTATAAAAATCAGATTTCTCCCTTAAGGGGTAAAACCAAGTAAACCTTGATGTAACACTCTAAAATTTTGCGGAAAATAAAACTCGAAAATTGGGCAATATAACGTTTGGAAATAGAAGAATTCCATCACCCTAAAATAGGGAATAATTTAAACCTGTGAAAATAGGGTAAATCATTTCAAAACCCAAGAGTATCATCCCAAATGGGGTATAGTGTGTGTTAATTACAACCCAATAAATGAAGCATACGACGACAACCTACTAATCTACAATAAGGAACTAGATTATGGTCGGGTGTCGCTATACTTCCAAAATGTGTATCTTCAAAATAACCTTTATATTGGTCACTACGTATCTTCCAAAAAGACCACTCATGACACCAAGGTCTCTCCCTCAATCCCGATGTGCCCCACCGCTAGGATAGCCTGCCAAACATGACAATAAGAACAATCGTTAGGCTAAAGCCTAGTGAGGATAAATCAAACAAGGATTAAATAACTAAACCCATTCGAAGTCTCGCGGAGTATATAGCCATGAGCTAAAATCAACAAACCAAATAAACCATTAGTGATCAGATAAAATACAGATAACACCAATCACATATTGAGCTCAACTCCTCTAAGTCTATTGCTCGAAAACATCAAGTCAACCCCTCTAGGTCTATTCTTGAGAGTTCCAAAACGGGGAACTCTAGCACAAGGGAATTACACCTTACTGCCCATGAGACGCTGCCCGACCGTATAGGTCCACACCTTACTTATCATGGTGACCCGATGCCTATTCCGTGCTAAGTGGTAATCCCAATGCCCAAAGCGGGGACATAGGGACACCGTGCCTATGGATCCATTGCACTAAAACTATATACCAACAACTAGCATGTACAATGTTCATATGAAACACATGTATATAAAATCATGTACAAAGGATTACCGACATATAAAACTTAGCACTCATTATCCAATGAGTTTTAAATAATAACAACCCATCCTTATGGCATAATATTACGTTCTACATATAAACACAAAATTAGGGTTATTTCACCCAATACTTGTTTTTCTTCAAAGGAACCCAACACTTTCCTTGGATGCACCAACACTCAAGAAATCCAAAGGTGTTTATCAAAGGAGTGAATAACCAAGTAACCTCTCTTTTAAACTTGAAATACTCTTCTCACCTTTTGCACTTGAGTTAGTAAAACCCTAATATTTCCAAAATCCACATTTAGGTCTTAAAAGCATGAAAGGTCAAAATGCAAGAGATATACACTTATATTAAAGTTAGGAGAAGAGAAATGAACTCACCTTACAAGGATTATACAAAACCCTAGATGTAGGTATTCTAGACGAAGGAAGAGGAACCCTTGAGCTTGAAGCACCAAGTCCTAAATCACAACTACCACCTAGAATCAAATCCGAAAACCATTAATAAACATCCTAACCAAGAAGCATTCAATGAGAGGAGGTGAAAACCCTATCTTTTGCTCTCCAAAAACGTCCACAAGGAGCTCCCAACAAAACCAAATGAGTTAAAAATGGGTTGGTGAGCATTTAAGGGCCTGGAGCCCGTCGGCGACCTTGCCCCGCGACTATGACACTGTCATAGTCGCTTGGCCACAATCGCCCGCGCCCAAGGGGTCTCGGTACCATCCTGGAGACAATGCCATGCGACATTGACATATGTCATAGTCGCTGGCATAGTCGCCGTCCTCGCCCCACCCACGGTACGTCCCTCGCGACTTTGTCCCGCGATAATGACCTTTGTCACAGTCGCGGGCATTGTCGCCCAGACTTGCCAAAGTCCGTTTTCCGCCCCAAAACAAACCTGTAAACGCATGCCCCTTTCGCTAGGTTCTATAACAACATTTAAGATCGAATTAGCGACGTACCGGAATTGCGGGTGTTACAATCCTCCCCAACTTGGAAAAGATTTCGTCCTCGAAATCTCGTCTAGGTGAAGAGGTGAGGATATCTCCGCTTCAAGTCCTCCTCCGCCTCCCATGTCACGTTAGCACCCCGATGGTGCTTCCATTGAACCTTCACCATCGTGACTTCCTTGTGACGAAGCTTCTTCGTCTTCCTTTCCAAAATCGCCTCAGGTTCCTCAACACACCGATTTTCTTCGTCAACTCTGATTTCGGAGAGTGGGATAACACTCTCCTCTTCCGCTAGACACTTACGATGATAGCACACGTGAAATATGCTATGGATCCCATCCATTTCCGGAGGAAGTTCCAATTGATAAGCCTGAAGCCCTACCCGCTTAAGCACTTTGAAAGGTCTAAGGAAACGGGGACTTAACTTTCCACGCTTTCCAAAACGAATGATTCCTTTCCAAGGGGATACCTTTAGCATGACGCGGTCACCCACTTGGAACTCTATTGGTCGCCTCTTTTTATCGGCATAGCTTTTCTGTCGATCCTGAGCCGCCTTCAAGCGTTCACGTATACCCTTCACTTTATCCGCCGTCTCTTGGACAATCTCGGGTCCAACAAATTGTTTCTCTCCCGCCTCGAGCCAACATACGGGAGTTTGGCACTTGCGACCGTATAAAGCTTCAAACGGTGCCATTCCTATACTTGAGTGGTAGCTATTATTATAAGCGAATTCTACCAAAGGTAGATGTGAATCCCAGCTACCTCCAAAATCAATTACGCAAGACCTCAACATATCCTCTAGAGTTTGGATTGTCCGCTCGCTTTGACCGTCGGCCTGAGGATGATAGGTTGTGCTCAACTTCACACGCGTGCCCAATTCCTTTTGCAACCCATCCCAAAAGTGAGACGTGAACCGACTATCGCGATCCGAGACAATCGATAGCGGTACACCATGTCGAGATATCACTTCGTTGATGTACAACTTTGCCAATTTGTCCATAGGTAAAGTCTCCCGCATGGCCAAGAAATAAGCGCTCTTGGTCAGACGGTCTACTATTACCCAAATAGTGTCATGACCTCGCAAGGTCTTTGGCAATTTCGTCACAAAGTCCATTGTGATGTGCTCCCACTTCCATTCCGGAATTTCCAAAGATTGTAAACTCCCATACGGTCGCTGGTGTTCAGCCTTTACTTGTAAACAAGTCACGCATCGCTCCACATAGTGCGCCACATCAAGCTTCATGACTGGCCACCAATAATGCAATTTTAAGTCTCGGTACATCTTCGTGCTTCCCGGATGGATAGAATACTTTGACTTATGGGCATCTTCGAGGAGAAGTTCTCGATTTCCCCCGATCTTCGGCACCCAAATCCGACCATTGAAGAGTTTCACCCCTCGGCTATCTTTGGTTAGAAGTAGGTGTTGCTTCACCATAACTTCTCCCTTGAGGTTTTCCACAAGCAAGGCTTCGGCTTGTGACGCTTTAATCCGGTCGATGAGTGTTGAGGCTAACTCAAATCATGCAAAAACAGCCTTGGAACTCTCCCTATAGTCCTTTCGACTATGGGCGTCGGCGACAACGTTTGCTTTCCCGGGGTGGTAGAGTAGTCGAATTAGCGACGTACCGGAATTGCGGCTTGAGAAGTCGTCAACGAAAATAACATAGTAACGATAACCATCTGTAGACACAATGGGTGTCGGTCCCCACAAATCACAATGTATCAAATCTAACACCTGTAATGAGCGTTTTGGATTAAGATCAAATGGTAAACGCTTACTTTTAGAAAGTTGACAAGACGAACAAATACTTGGTTTCGGTAAAAGAGATGTAATAGATAAACGCCCTAATTTATCTAATAATGTAATAATGTCAAACGAAACATGTCCCAATCTGTTGTGCCAGAGCTCGTAGGATGCACGAAGCCGTTTGGAGTGCAAGGCCGCCATGAAATCCTTTTGACCTTGCTCTAACACATAAAGTCCATGCTTAATTCTGCCCCGAGCTAGAACCACCCCTGTGAGTCAATTCTGAATAGCAAAGTCATGATCAGAGAACAAAACGTTAACCGGATAATCTGAAGTCAATTTGCTAATAGAAAGCAAATTCTTCGTGAGATGAGGAACAACCAGAACATCTAATAACTCAATATTGTGAGAAATAGATGATCGACCAATATGGGAAATATGTAAAGTATTACCATTGCCGAAGGTGACTTGATCTTTTCCCGAGTAAGGGGTGGAAGAGTCGAGAGATGTAGGAGAAGGTGTCATGTGAGCGGTTTCCCCAGAGTCCACAAACCAATCTGGTGAAGAATCATTGACATGGCATTGAGCATGAAAAGCATGAGCCAAGTTGGAGGCAGCAGGGGTCCCGCGAGTAGCAAAAATGTCGAGATCCGGACACATGTTGGCATAGTGACCATCTTTACGGCAGAGTTGACAATGAGGGGAGCGGCGACCACGTCCCCAACCACCAGAAGAACCACCACGAAACGAATTACTGCGTCCACGACCATGAGAGCCACGATAAGAGGAAGAGTGGTGGTGTTGCGCGTTGAAAGTCGCGGTTGGAACAGTCGGGCCATGGACATATTTAAGAAAAAGTTCATGACCTTCAGCTTGAGACAGAAGATCACGGAATGTAGGACGGGGCTTGATAGCCCGATGAGCAGTAGAAAAAGTCTCAAACGAGGACCCGAGACCACAAAGAAACCAGTGGGATTTTTCCATGTCGTCAACAGGTTGGCCAATGACGGACAATTGATCACAAATAGATTTAAATTTGCAACCATAGTCAGAGACGGAAGAAGTACCTTTCTGAAGTTGTCGGAGAGAGTCACGAAGGGTATGCATTCGTTCTACGGAGTCATGACTATAAGCCGACTCAAGGGCACACCAAACAACACGAGCAGTGGTAAGGCCGAGGGCTTCGGCCATTGCTTCTTCGGTGAGGGAGGATTGGATCAAAATTAAAACTCGTTGGTCAGCCTCGTGCCAAGTAGTGAAGTCTGGATTTGGTGAGTCAGTTCCATTGGATTTGATAGTTGTTGGAGGCTGCGTAATGGTGCCATCAATATAACCAAGAAGTTTCTGATATGAAAGAAGGGGGAGAATTTGATTTCTCCATAAGAGGTAATTGGAGGAGGATAATTTAATGGTTATCATATGAAGTAACGTGGTAACAGGAAGGGAAGAATCTGAGGTTTGAGAGGAAGAGGTGTTGTTGGAAGCCATGAGAGGATGAGAAGAAGGTGGAGGGGATCGATAGTTAGGCTGATACCATGTATAATTTGTGAGAATCACCCTTCATGGTGAGAGATGTATTTCATCACAATATATATTACAAGAGTTTACAAAGAATGGAAAAGATATACATAAATAATTATGTTTCCTATTTTACAGGATCACCACAATTTGGTGATGATCTTGTATCTTTATTGCTAATACCCCCAAACTTAGAATAGGACAATGTCCTCATTGACGTAAACGGTAGGGGTTACGGTATAGGGGTTGGTTTCAAAGGGAGTGTGTATAGGCCGCAACAAAAATGGCCTACGTCCTCTTAGTTCAAAACCATCCAAATCAACCAAGAAGAATTTCACCTGAAAAAGACAAAATAGCTAGAGGAAACACAATAAATATCAACATCATTACATAAACATTAAAAACACCCGTACAAGAATTACCAAAAAGAAACGGGATAAGTTTAACGATGACAAAGTTACCCAAAAGAAGTGTTGACGACAAACATAGTTTGCAATAGATGACAATTAAAAACCAAAAGATTCAACCTTGGGGTGATGTCTGCCTCAAAATCGTAGAACAAGTTGGGCCCTAGTATGTGCTCTTCAAAGCTTCCTCGTTCATTGAGATCAAAATGGTGGAGGGTTCGATTTTCAGAGGGGTTAGGGTCGGGGAGGGAGTGGTTTGCTTCTCTAAATATTGTGGGTTGGAGTACTCGCCGACGGGGTTTAGAGGGGTGGTGGTGGGTGGCATCGGTGTTGTGATGGTGGTGGAGGTGGAGGTGGGGAAGTTAGTGTAATGGAGAGGGGTGGTTATCGATGGTGGGTTTTTTCCGGTAGGGTGGGTGTGGGTGGTGGGTTTCATCAAGTGATGGAGAAGAGAGGGATGGGTTTGGGATTCTGGTTAATACCTGGTGTGATTCCACAAATGTGAGGATGAAGGTCCCTTGTGATGATGATTGTGCTTGGTCGTCGGCACCAACCGTCGATGAACCGGCGGCGATGGCTCCTGCGAAGTTTGAAGAGCCCGCCGATGTGTTGGGTTGTTCCGGTGGGTGTACGGGGACGGGGCTAGTAATGATGGTGGTTGCAGCGGCTTTGGTGGCGGTGATAGCAACGACTTTTCGTTGCAGCCGACGGCTCTAGCGAGACGGTATGAAATTGGGGTTTTGGTTGCGTTTTTCATTCTAGCCATGGGAGGAGATGGAAGGTTGCTTGAAATTGGGGGTTTTTTTTCTCTTGAAGAAACAAAAATGATTAACCCTTTTCTTTCTTATTTTAAAAATCCCCCCAAAACTACTCCCTCCCAAAAAAACGATTCTTACTTTTTTTTTTTTTAAATTTGAAAAAAAAAATTCAACTTAAAACGAGGATTTTTGGGGTGAGCCGCTTTGGCCGAGCCATGGAGGAAAATGGAGGAAGATGAAAAGTCTTGTGTGTTTACTTTTGATTTTTGAAAAGGGGAAATTGCGAAAAGGTAACGTACTTTAGTCTGATTCCTGTTTTAGGTAACGTACTTTCAAAACTTCTATTTTGGTACCTGAGATGTGAAATCTCAAACTTTTAAGTACCTAGTTACATATAAATGCTTACTAGGATTAGTTTTTTTTTGACATGGCATTATTTATTTATTTTTCTAACGCCAACTAAGAATATAAATTCCATATCATCATTTTTTAAAATGTAAAATTTATATTTTTTTAATTAAGAAGAAAATTTCATATAAAATTTTTTAATTCTAAAAATTTATCACAATTTTTTTATAAACTAAGAAAATCAAATTAACGTAATTTTTTTTAAATCAATAAAACTTGTAGTTTTTTTCTTTATTAAAAAAATGACCATAAAGTTTATAAAACTATTTAGATGATTGTAATTCTTGTAATATTTTTGTTTTATGGTATTTTCTTAATAAAGAATTATAAGAATTACAATCACCTAAATAGTTTTACAAATTTTATGGTCATTTTTTTATATAATAAAGAAAAAGAATTACAAATTTTATTGCTTTAAAAAATTATGTTAATTTGATTTTCTTGGTTTTTAAGAAAATTGTGATAAGTTTAAGATTTAAAAAAATATATATGAAATTTTTTTCTTAATTAAAAAAATATATTTTATATTTTAAAAAATGATGACATGGATTTGATATTCTTAGTTGGCGTTAGAAAAATAAATAAATAATGTCATGTCAAAAAAAACCTAATCCTAGTAAGCATTTATATGTAACTAGGTACTTAAAAGTTTGAGATTTCACATCTCAAGTACCAAAATAGAAGTTTTGAAAGTACGTTACCTAAAACAGGAATCATACTAAAGTACGTTACCTTTTCATGCAATTTGCCCTTTTGAAAATGAAAAACAAAACCCACCTTTTGTTTAGTCTTCCAAAAAGAAACCACTCCCTCCCAAAGTAAAAATCGGTTTCCCCATTTAAAAAAAAAAGACTTTCTTTTGCTTTTTTTTATCAACCTTTGACAATTGAAAAAGGGAATTTCATCTCAAAAAGAGGGTATTTGTCCTTGGCTTAATTTTTGTGTGGTTGGGGTGAAGCCACCAAATGAGAGAGTACCACCTATTTGTACCTTAAGTCATTTCTTCCACCAAAACTATGCCAAGTGTTGTTCTAGCCAATGATGAACCCTTATAGAAACCAGCTGGACACCAACCCTTATTAAATCAGATTGAAACTTTAAAGTCTTCTATTTTTGTAAAAAGAAACGTATCTTTTATAAAAAGTATACCCAACTCATGTGCCCACAGTGGGCACAGCATGCCCACAGTGGGCAAAATCACTGCTAAAAATAAAATTCCTAACTGTACAATATTTACAGAAAACGCTCACCTTACTAGCTTAAGGTTCCTGGGTGGTTGGGTTGGGCACTCCATCAGGAATGTAGTGCTTAACCCGGTGCCCATTTACCCTAAGAATGTTGTTATCCTGTGGGTTCAGTAAATCAACCGTACCACACTTACCAACATCTGCGATGGTAAAAGGTCCTGACCAACACGATTTAAGTTTTCCCGGGAATAATTTCAGTCGTGAATTAAAGAGGAGTACTTGTTGACCTTTTTCAAAAGTTCTGTTGCTTATCCTACGATCATGTCACATTTTTGTTTTTTCTTTATAAATTTTGGCATTTTCGTAGGCGTGGTGTCTCAACTCCTCTAATTCACTCAACTGAAGTTTCTTTTTTTTTCCTGCAGCATCCTCACACAAATTCAACTCTTTTATAGCCCAAAAAGCTTTGTATTCCAGTTCCAAAGGTAAATGACATGCCTTCCCGAAAACTAATCTATACGGTGACATATCTAATGGGGTTTTGAAAGCTGCTATGTAAGCCCATAGTGCGTCATCCAACTTGAGTGACCAATCCTTCCTATCGGGTTTGACAACTTTTTCCAAAACTGATTTTATTTCCCGATTTGAAAGTTCGGCAAGACCATTTGTTTGCGGATAGTATGTCGTGGACACTCGGTGTTGAATGTTATATTTGCTAAGAATTGTGCTTAACATTTTGTTTACGAAATGTGTCCCTTCATCACTAATTAAAGCTCGGGGGGTGCCAAATCATGCAAAAATATTTTTATGAAGAAAGTTAATCACAATTTTAGCATCATTTCTAGGACACGCAATGGCTTCTACCCATTTTGATACGTAATCAACCGCAACCAAGATATATTGATTATTGAAGGACATCGGAAATGGTCCCATAAAATCGATGCCCCAAACATCAAAAAGTTCAACTTCTAAAATATTATTTAAAGGCATCTCATATTACGTTGGGACAAATTCCCCGTCCTTTGGCATTGATTACAACCCTTGATGAACTCAAATGCATCTTTAAATAACGTGGGCCAAAAGAAACCACTCTGAAGAATTTTTGTCGCCGTACGTTGACCACCAAAATGGCCACCGTAGGGCGAAGCATGACAATCACTCAAAATTCCTTTCATCTCAAAATTTGGGACGCATTTTCTTAAAATTTGGTATGCACCTAATTTATACAAAAATGGATCGTCCCAAAAATAATGCTTACAATCGTGGATGAATTTTTTAAATTGTTGTCCCTTCATATGGTATGGCTTGATTCCGCTCGCAAGATAGTTCGCGATATCCGCATACCATGGGATACTATTCTCAAAATGACGTCGGATGGCAAGGATTTGTTCATCCGGGAAAACTTCCTTTATCTCATGATCTCCATCACTTGACACATGATTCTCAATCCTAGAAAGATGATCGGCAACCTGATTGTCTACACCCTTTCTATCAACTATCTCTAGGTCAAATTCTTGCAAAAGAAGGACCCACCGAATAAATCGTGGCCTTGCGTCGGTTTTGTTAAAGAGATATTTGATAGCGGAGTGATCTGTGTAGACAATAACTTTTGTGCCAATCAAATAAGATCGAAAATGGTCAAACGCAAATACTACAACAAGTAGCTCTTTCTCAATTGTTGTGTAATTTATTTGAGCTTCGATAAGAGTCTTACTTGCGTAGTAAATGGGATGGAAAATTTTATTCCGCCTTTGTCCCAAAACAACACCCACAGCCCAATCGCTAGCGTCACACATTATCTCAAAAGGCATGGTCCAATATAGGGCTATCACAATGGGTGCCGAAACAAGGGCGACCTTGATTGTTTCAAAAGCTTTGGTACATTCAGGAGTAAAGTCGAAAGCTTGGTCGGCATGCAATAAATTACAAAGGGGTTTTGCAAATTTTGAAAAATCTTTTATAAAACGTTTGTAAAACCCCACATGCCCCAAAAAGCTTCTAATACCTTTAACCAAACTAGGTTCGGGTAATTGCATTATCACTTCAAGCTTTGCTTTATCCACTTCTAAACTTTTTTTAGAAACCATGTGACCCAACACAATTCCTTCTTATACCATAAAATGACATTTTTCCCAGTTTAAAATTAAATCGTGTGTTTCACATCTTTCCAAACTCCTTTTCAAAATTTCAAGACAATTGTCAAATGATGTACCGATAACTGAAAAATCGTCCATAAACACTTCCATGGAATCTTCAATCATGTCCGAGAAAATAGACATCATACAATGTTGAAACGTTACGGAGCATTGCAAAGACCAAATGGCATTCGGCGGAAGGCAAAAGTTCCAAAGGGACAAGTGAATGTAGTATTCTCTTAATCTTCGGGTGCAATGCGAATTTGATTATACCCCGAATAACCATCCAGAAAGCAATAAAATTCCTTTCCGACCAACCTATCTAGCATTTGGTCAATAAATGGCAAAGAAAAATGGTCCTTTTTCGTGGCTAGATTCAATTGTCTATAATCCATGCAAATTCTCCACCCGGTGACGGTCCTTGTCGAGAGAAGTCCATTTTTCTCATTGGTGATTACCGTGGTACCACATTTCTTTGGTACACATTGTACTGGGCTTACCCAACCACTACTTGAAATGGGGTAAATAATACCTGGATCTAGCCATTTTAAAATTTCTTTCTTAACAACTTCTTTCATGATCGGGTTAAGTCTCCTTTGTGGTTGCACCTTGCCAACTCTATTTTCTTCCAAAATTATCTTATGTTGGCAAAGGGACGGACTGATTCCCTTGATGCCAGCTATTGTCCAACCTATGGCCTTCTTGTGGTTCTTCAACAACTCAATCAATTTCACTTCCTGTTCACAACTTAAATTGGAAGAAATAATTACAGGCAATTTTTCCTCTTCCATAAGATATGCATATTTAAGGTGTTTAGGAAGTGGTTTTAATTCTAGATCGGGAGCTTTGATTATAGAAGGAACCTGGGTTGGTCTTTCATTAAAGTCCAATTACTCAAATGCATCTATAACCTCTATCAAATCCTCTTCCGAAATATCTTCTCCTATGTAATCAATCAAACTCAACTCAAAATCATCACCTAAGGCATTTAAGTAGGAGCAATCTTCAATCTCACCATTAAACTTAAGGGATTTGAAAACATTGAAAGTTATTTGTTGATCGTTTACTCTCATAGTCAACTCACCCTTCTGCACATCTATCAAGGTTCTACCGGTTGCCAAAAATGGTCTTCCCAAAATGATGGGGACATCCTTATCTGCCTCATAGTCCAACACTAGAAAATCAGCCGGAAAAATGAATTTATCGACTTTCACCAAAATATCTTCAATTTTACCCTTCGGATAGGCCAAAGACCTATCTGCAAGTTGTAAGGTGACTATGGTGGGTCTAACTTCACCAATCCCTAACTTCTTAAAGATCGACAAAGGCATGAGGTTTATGCTTGCTCCCAAATCACATAGAGCATGTCCTACTTCTTGTCCCCCAATAGTACACAGGATGGTAAAACTCCCCGAGTCCTTTAGCTTTGGAGGGATTTTGTAAGTAAGAAGTGCACTACATTCTTTGGTCAAGGTGACAGTTTCAAATTCTCCCAGCCTTCGTTTCTTGTTGAGAATATCTTTTAAAAATTTAACATAATTTGACATTTGCTCGAGAGCCTCTACCAAAGGAATGTTAATGTGAAGTTGTTTGAAAACGTCCAAAAACTTTTTGAATTGTTCATCAACATTTTTGGTTTTTAATCTCTCAGGGAAAGGTAAGTATCTCAAATCCGGGACATATTTGCTCTTGTCGGGAGAGCATGAGATGAGTGGTTCTAGAGTGGGTGTAGTCTGCACTGGACAAATTGGGACAATTGGGCTTGCAGTTTGGGCCACGAATTCTGGTTTTGGTGCTTCACTAGAAGATGGAAACAAGTCTGGAAAATTCGAGGCATCAAACAAATGTGAGTCTTTTTGTATTACTGGTACAGGAGAGGTTTTCTCGACTTTACTAGACTCACTTATGTTTTCAATCTCTCTAATACTTATGGCCTTGACGTGTTCCTTGTGAATGCCTTTAGGATTTTCCGTGTCACTAGGCAAAGTCCCTTATGGTCTATTCTTAAGCTCGACAGCAAATTGTCCAAGTTAGGTTTCAAAACCCCTCAAAGTTGCATTGGGTTGGTTTATAAAACCTTTAAGCAACGATTCGATTGAACCATTACTGTCCGATGCATTTTGTTGTCTAGGTGCATGTGACTGTGAAGATTGTCCATGTTGGTAATTCTGGGATTGTGAAGACTGCCCATGCTGATAATTCTGAGGTGGGCCTTGATGAAATACCGGGGGATTTGGTGGTCGGTTTTGGACTTGACTTGCCCCGGGGGGTTGAAGTCCTTGATTTCCAGACCAAGAGAAATTCGGATGGTTTCTCCAATTCGGATTGGATGTTTGGGAAAACGGACTATTTCTAGAATGATTCCCGACATAGTTCACCGAAACAGGGTTATCGGGACAACACTCGAAAGGATGATTTTCACCGCAAAAAGTACACGTTTCAATTGAAGATTGATTTATTGCCTGCACATGAATTTTTTCTCCATTAATGTTCAAATTGTTTTTAACCAAATTAGTCAAAGCTACAATTTGTGCATTTAAAGTGGTGATGGCATCAACCTCACGAACTCCTGATGCAGTTTTAGGAATTACAACACGAGGGTTTGACCAATCAGTGTTATTATTGGCAACTTCTTCCAAAATTTCATACCCCTCGTTGTATGTTTTTGCAGTAAAAGCTTCACCAGCCGTGACATCGAGGATGATTTTAGCAGCATTAGAAAGACCATTATAAAATGTTTCTAATTGGATGCAGTGAGGGATTCCGTGATGAGGACATTTTCGAATTAAATCTTTGAATCTCTCCTATGCATCCGATACTGCTTCATCTTCCTCTTGTCTAAACATTAAAATTTCATTTCTGAATTTCACGTTTCTGGTGGGAGGAAAATATTTTTTTCAAAATTTTTTCAGCTAAACTCGTCCAAGTATCAATTGAATGAGGTGGCTGAGAATTTAGCCAGGCCTTGGCTCTGTCTCTCAATGTATAAGAGAAGAGTGTCAACCGTAAGGCTTCTGCGGAAACTCCGGGAATGAGAAAATGATCCGTCATTTCTAAAAATGATTTTAAATGAGAGTGCGGATCTTCCAAAGGTAATCCTCCAAATTGACCCATTGCTTGGATCATTTGAAATATTACCGGTTTCGGTTCAAAACTTTGCGCAACAATATTGGGCCTAAGAATACCCGACTTGAGCTGATCAAATTCGGGTGTTGAATAGTCCCGTATTCCCCTTTCTTTATCATCAGCAATTTTAATCGTTGTTTCCAAAGGCGGAGGTGGTGGAGGGTTAGCTTCGGCCATGGTTTGATTTAAAACTGGATTTTGCTGATTTCCTCTACCTCTTTCTATTCTTTTCAAAGTTTTTTCAACTTCAAGATCGAGAGGCAAAAGTTCACCGTGTTGTAGCCGTGGCATACAACACGATAAATGCTTTGAAAGTGAAACAAGTGACACAGGCTCGAACAAAAATCAGTATCTCGAGATGTAAAATCGTGTCAGTCCCCGGCAACGGCGCCAAAAACTTGGTAGCTAATTATCGTGTACTGCACAACGGGGGCACATTAATACCTAGTGAGAGCATAAGTATATACTTTCACTAGAATTGCTACAAGTAATATAATGGTACGAGTACCGAGTATCGTTCTCACAGGGACTGAACTACTGATAATTGCTGATTTTCATGAACTTCTTGCACAAGTTTCGAGTTTGGGAAAAATATTTGTTTTTGATGGCGATTTGACAGAAAATGCGAAATGAATTTTATAATTAAAAGATGGGTACGGATGTAAGCTTTTCTTGAGAAAAACGTAGTAACAAGATGGTTGGACTCTTTGTAGTACGGAATGTCTATAAAAAGCCAGATCTCTCGAAAGTGAATTTTTATAGACCGGTCCTACAAAGTGTTCATAAAGTTTCCACCTTTACCGACTCTTAATCTTGCCGATTTAACTAAGTTGATAAAAATAATCAAGTTCTACCAATATGGAGATTTATACCCAAATCTCTTTGTGATATAAATCTCGACCGACGTTTGAACCTTAGTAAATCATACAAAACCCGTATCTCTACGTGGTTATCAAAGACTCTCTCAAATCTTTGTGCATCACTTAAGCCGTATTTCGAATTTGTCCCTCTCGAGGTCAAGATCTAATATTAACACATAAAAGTGATCGACTTATCTGCGTTGAGTTGAAGTCTCGACTCAAGTGACCAAGGTCTAGAGTTGATAACGATGGCCACACCCAAGTGTAGCCTACTAGACCCAAGTTGGCTTACATCCACACCCAAGAAGGTGCTTAGCTCATAATGATAATAAAAGACATAATATAATAAAAGAAATACTTGTTAACTACTTGCATAATAAAAGTGAACTACAATTATAAAAGGAAAGTATGGAATTTAATTACTTAAAAGTGCAGAAATTAAATACAATAAAGTAAGTACGGAATTTAAATACTGCAATTTAAAAGTACAATAATTAAATACTGAAAATAAAGGACGGAATGGAAAGCAAGAACTAAAGACTAAAATTAAAGCCTCACTTCAAGTCAAGATACTTTCAACCAAGTAATCTAGACTTGAATGAGGAGAATGTTGATGATGGGAGGTAAATGAGATGTTGATGGTGAATGGTAGATGGGAGGTTGATTGGTGTGAAATAAATGTTCCACAAAGTCTTCTATTTATAGGAGGGTGGCTTGAGCATCCAATGGTCAAGACTGAGTCTTTAATGAGTGGCCAAGACTATTCCAGCAAACTTGTGTTTCCAGCTCACTTCCAGCCTTTATAATCTGCTGGATAAAAGTCTCGGGTGCCCACAGTGGGCACACCAGTGCCCACAAATTGAACTGCAACACAAATTCTTACAAGATTGAACAAATTGGTTAAATTATCATATTTTGCAAACAATGTGGACCAAATGAAGGGGATAGAAGAAAAAGTGGGTAAAAAGATGAATAAAAACCTATAAAAATTACAACAAATAACTAAAAAATGAGAGTTATCAGTAACCCATGAAATAACACATTAAATTAAACAAACCAAACTTGCACATAAATGAAAATATCGAAACGATTAAATTTCCACATTAGTATTTTACACATTCCAAATATTCGAGAATCAAGGTGTCCCAAGGATTGAACCCGTCAACCCATTTGAATACCTGAAGATAAAATACATACAAATTTCCTATACGTCCAACAAATTAAAAATTGACACAATTATAAAGTCGTGTGTCCTAATCCTCTCATGATTGTATAAAGGCCAAGTCCCCAACCTTTTGAAATGCGGCTACACTTCACAATCACATAGGTAATTCCTTACTTTGTGTACCTGCAAATACACTTTATCAAAGGAATTATTAATAAGATAAACTTCACCCTAACCACTGCAGGACTGAACACATACCTGGGATGATTCAACTTGTGTTCCAATTTATAAGTGTGAGCTTTCCACATTGAATTCAACTTCTAATGTCATATTAGAAGGGAATTGGGTGTCTCGCCTTTATAAATTTATAAGGACTTTAATCCCATCCCAATCGCAGACTTGTGCACTAAGTCTTTGTCAGACCTTTAGTTAAATGATCTGCCAAATTTTGTTGTGTTCTAATAAACTCAACGAAGATTACACCATTCATGATTAATTCTCTAATCATACTATGTCTAACACCCAGGTGTCTTACTTACCATTGTAAACGTGGCTATAAGCCTTAGCCAAAGTGGTCGCACTGTCACAATGGATTGAAATAGGTGCAATCGGCTTTGGCCACAATGGAATCTCATAAATTAAATTCCTTAGCCACTCCGCCTCTTTACCGGCGGTGGATAGTGCAACAAACTCAGATTCCATTGTTGAGTTTGTAATACAAGTTTGCTTTTTAGATGCCCAAGAGATCGCATGTAACACCCGTAATTTTCGGTAAGTATATGAGCACCCCAGGCGTTTCTGTACCTTGTGTTTGTTGGGATTCATGTTGGGAAAACACTACTAAAAGTTCCAAGGAGTGTCGAGGGCCTTAGTGTCGAAAAAGATCGGATTTTCGGGCTTCGGGGAGTATGGGCGAAAGTGACAACGAAAGTGACATGTGTCACAATCGTGTGTCACTCTCGCGGAGGGCCTTATGGCCGCGGTACATTCCCAGCGAGAGTGCCTCGCGAGAGTGACCATGTCACTTTCGCTTGGCACAATCGCGATCGGCCCTAGATTGGTTTAAAACCCTGATTTTCAGCCCCAATTCATTTGTTCTTCTCCCAACTCATTTCCTCTCTACCTCAAGATGAAAACCCTTCTCTCTTTATGGATCTTGGAGCATTCAAGACCTTGAATTTGAAGACTTAATGTGACCTATCACATTTTGGTTAAGATTTGGAAACAAGTTAGAACCCCATCTCATCTTCCACCTTTCATGGACTTCTAAGAGTTCATCAAACCTTCTCCACCCTTTTTGAAGATCTAAAGGGTGATGTTCATAGTGGTGACCTAGAGGTGTTTTGTTGAGGGCTTCAAGTCTTGGTAAATGTAAACTTATCTTCCCTTCAACTATGGAAATTAGGGTCTTGAGTTATGATGAAATCTTCTTGTAAAATGATTTGGGGAAAGATTCTAGATGGTTGGAAATGGTTATTTACGGTTGAAAATTTGTGGATCTAGGTTTTTGGAAGAATTTTGCTCATGGATTCGGATTTCTTCAAAAAAGCTCAAATTGGGGTAAAATCTAGATTTAGCATAAATCTAGCGAGGTGAGTTCAAGTTGATTTGTGAAAACAGTGTACATGCCAAAATGTTTATTTTAAAGTGTTTGTGTTTTACCTCAAATTGTTAATTGCTGATAAGTTTTGGTTATTTTGAGATGCTTAGTTTTATAAACATGGTGAAACACCCATTTTGGGATTTTTGGGGTATGTTGGTAAATAAATCATGTTGATACGTTTCATTGATGATTTTACATATATAATTAGAGTCCATTTGATGTAAGTGTCATTTTGTGTATTTGATCTTATAAACCTTTTCGTAAATGCATATTATTGTATTATGAGGCATTTTGAAAATATAAGGGTATGAGTTCATTTGGAAAATGGTTTGTCTCAACCAATAATGAGATTTGAGTTAATCATACTTTTGGTCGTGTTTGCATAATAGTTGGTCAAACGGGTTTCAATGTCTATACTGGTTTTCATTTGGGGGTTTACGTAAATTGTTGGGCCTTTGGCTCGGTTTTGACTAAATTGAGTCTTGAGGACATTTGTCCGGATTAATAACCGTTGTGGGGTTTTGAATATGATGGCGCATATTTCGTGTCATTTGAGAGTTACATGTTTTGGGAGCTTTGGTCTTTCAATTGGATTCATGTAATGTTAGACAATGTTGTAATGGATCCATACGCACGTAAGTCTGTCTGTTTTGTAAGGCCTGAGATTTTGGTTACATTTATTGACCACTTGGGTTCGCTAGCGAGTAGGCAATAGGTGGTGCGATGCTGCTGAGTTGAAACTAGTCTAGACTGGATAGGCACCCATGTCCATAAGTCCTCGAGGTGGAACTCGACGGAGTATGGCGAGAGGCATAAACGGTCTGAGGATTGTGATTTCTGGCATGACATGGGAACTAGGTACGGGATATGTGGTGAAATCCAGTAACATCACGGGTGACCCCATTTACGTGTTCTCGTCACCCAAGATGGAAATGGGTGTCCCCCGTCGTCGTCCATTAACGTTTTAAATATTAATGTCATACTTTATTATCGTTGGTTGTGTGGTCGACTGTAAATGATGGCCTTAATATTTGGTTCCCCCACGTATATTAAGGTTTGAATGAAATACGTCATCCCCACGTTTCGATATTTGATTTCGTCCCATTTTATGAGTTTTGTGTCATGTTCCACCCGTGTTGGGTATTTCGAGATATAACATTTTACCCGCATTTTATAAAATTGGGAGTCCTCTATCTATTTTCCTTTTGAGCAAGTTTTGGGTTGAACTTAAATTTACGAAAAAACGTTTTATATTGGGATCTTCGCCTTTAAAACAGTTTGGTTTGGGTAACGATTAACTCGGTGTCTATTTCGTTTAAAATGCATAATTATTGGTAAACGAGTCATCTTTAATAAGGGAAACATATCATTTTGTAAGATTTTGATTTTTATTGCATTCTTCCTTTTTAAACAATTTATTTATATATGTTGAAAACTCTTGAGCTCACTAGGCGTTAAGCCTAACCTTTTTATTTGTCGGCATGTGCATCAGGTTCCAGTTGGGGGTTCGGTTCTAGTAGTTCTATGAAGAGATGTGTCGTGATTTAGTTTTTCACAAGTGTAAGTAACTGGTGAAGTCTTCCGCAGTTTGGAGATAGCGACTATTATTGGGTTTTAGTAGCACCCGTCCTTGTTATAGACTGTATGTAGAGAATAAATTGTGTGTGTGTTGAGGTTAAACCTTAAATTGTGATTGTTTATGAACCCTTTATTGATGTATTTAGAAAATTTTAAATTAGTTGCTATTTCCATATTTCAGGGTGTTACATGGCACCTCCTCCAAGCAAAAATACCCAACCACTAGTTGAGGAATGATCCTCCATGTTGGATATCCAACTTGCATCCGAATAACCTTCTAAAACCGAAGGATATCCTAAATAACTCAAACCATAATCCATGGTTCCCTTGAGATATTTGAATACTCTTTGAACCGCTTGCCAATGTTGAGTACTAGGATTACTAGTATACCGGCTCAATCGTCCCACGGCATAAGCTATATCGGGCCTGGTGCTTGTCATGGTGTACATCAAGCTACCAATGGCCTTAGAGTATTCAATTTGTGAAATAGCCTTGCCCGTCTTAGACATTAATTTCACACTTGGATCCATGGGAGTGCTTACGGGAGAACACTCACGGTAATTAAACTTATTGAGAATTTTCTCAATATAATGCGATTGCGTCATAACAATCCCTTTGTTAACCCGTTTAATCCTTATACCAAGGATTACATCAGCTTCTCCCATGTCTTTCATGGAAAATTTAGATGACAACAATTTCTTAGTCTCATCTACATGATTTTGGTCAGTCCCAAAAATTAACATGTCATCTACATACAAGCAGATGATCACACCCACACCAGTAGCATCAAATCTACTATAAACACATTTGTCACATTGTTTTAAAGCAAAACCACATGACAAAATAACTTCATCAAACTTTTGATGCCATTGTTTAGGTGCTTGCTTCAACCCATGCAAGGATTTCACAAGTTTACACACCTTATGTTCGTTTCCAGGCATAACGAAACCTTCCGGTTGTTTCATATAAACTTCCTCTTGAAGATCGCCATTCAAGAAGGTTGTTTTCATATCCATTTGATGGATAATCAAATTGTGTATTGCCGCCAAGGCGATTAACAATCTAATAGTTGAAATACGTGCCACCGGAGCATACGTATCGAAATAGTCAATACCGGGTTTTTGCCGAAACCCTTGAAATACTAACCGGGCCTTGAATTTATCAACTGTCCCATCAAATTTCATCTTCTTTTTGAATATCCATTTGCATCCAAGTGGTTTAGAACCTGGAGGCAAATCCGATAACACCCAAGTGTTATTCTCAAGAATTGATGATATTTCGTCATCAATTGCTTCTTTCCAAAAGGCGACATCTCGAGACTCCATCGCTTCTTTGAAAGTCTTTGGTTCATTCTCAATACTATAACAATAAGAATATTGAAGCCCAAGCTCATCCCTTGAACCTTCCACCAAATACAGTTGGAATTTGGGACCGAAATTTTTGGCAATTCGACCTCTTTCGCTTCTTCGGACCTTTTGTGTTTCTGGACTTGAAACACCATCCAAACTTTCTGGATTTTGCACTTTATTGGTGCTAGGAAACATGTCCTTAGGTATTTGTATTGATGAAAATCTCATCTCATCAAAAATCGCATCACGCGACTCGATTACGGTGTTAATCGACACCGAATCATTAGGTTCGATTACGTAGAACCTATAAGCCTTGGAATTTTTTGCATATCCAATGAATATACAATCAATTACACGTTCACCCAAAGTTTTCCTTTTGGGTTCGGGTAGTTTTACAACAGCCCGACAACCCCAAATTCGAAAATAATTCAAATTCGGAGTTTTCTTGAACCAAAGTTCATATGGGGTTCTTTTGTTCCTTTTATTTGGAACTCTATTCAAAACATAACTGGCCGTTAACATGGCCTCTCCCCAAAATCCCTCACTCAATCACGAGTAAGAAAGCATCGAGTTTACCATTTCCTTTAAAACTCGATTTTTACGTTCGGAAACCCCGTTTTATTGAGGTGTGTATGGTGCCATTGTCTCATGGATGATACCAACTGATTGAAAATATTGTGGATCCATACATTCCCCTCCCCGATCAGTTCTAAGACATTTAATCGAATTACCCAATTGTAGTTCGACTTTGGTTTTGTAAATTTTAAACTTATCTAAAGCTTCATCCTTTGCATGCAAAAGATATACATAACAAAACCGAGTATTATCGTCAATAAAAGTGACAACATACTTCTTATTTCCTAAGGAATGAGTGGAGTGGAAATCACACAGATCATTGTGTACAAGCTCCAAAACATCTGTATTCCGTTTAACGTTCGGAAAAGGTTGTTTTGTAACTTTTGTGAGCATGCAAGTTTGGCACCTCTCCGCATTAATGTCAAAGGTTGGAATTAATCCATCTTTTGACATTTCATGCATCCTTCTAAAATTCACATGACCCAATCTAGCATGCCATAACATTGAATCAACAATTTTAGAAGAAGATGATGATGATATAAAAGCAGAATTTTCAGAACATATAATTTTATTAACCACATTTAAACGGAACATGCAATTACACAAATATCCAAAACCAATAAAACGACCACCTCGAGATAGGATAAACCTATTCGATTCAAACATTTGCTTAAATCCAAGATTATTCAAACAACTACCACTCACTAAGTTCTTACGAATTCTAGGCACAAATAAAACATCAAACAATTTAACATTATTTCCAGAAGAAAACTCTAAATTAACTACTCCAACTCCACAAATTTGTGCACTCGACTCGTTTCCCATATTCAACACCGAACCGTCTTCAACCGGTGTCAATTTCTCGAACCACCGACGATCCTTGAAAATATGGATTGTCGCTCCCGAGTCGATCCACCATGCACAGTCATCATCCTGCACATAAAAAGACTCAGGTATAAGTGAAACATAATTCTGGACAAAATTATCAAAGTTAGTAATAAACTGACCTCCTTTCACTTGATCACGATCATTAGACTCCGATCCACTTCCACTCGAACCAGCACCATTATTGTTCAACTTCACCCGACAATCACGTTTGTGATGACCCACATTGTTGCATCTCCAACACGCCAAATCCTTTTTCTTTTTAACGGATTTGTTGGGTCCATCAAACTTACGTTTCTTGCCTTTTCCGTTGTTGTTGGAGTTGGCTTTCTTCTCCTCAACCATGTAAACAGAGGGCTGTCCAGATTCAACTTTCCCCTTGGATTTGTCATTTTCTTGCACCCAAAGAGATTCTTCGATGCGCAAATGACTCCCAAGTTGAACCAATGACAGTTCCTCTTTTTGATGTTTTAAATTATGCTTAAAATCTTTCCAAGAAGGTGGTAGTTTGTCAATCACACTCGACACAGCAATAGATTCATCCATATGCATGTTGTGTAGTGTAAATTGACACAAGATACGAAGGATTTCATTATATTGTTCCATTACGGGCCTCGAGTCCACCATTTTATAACTGTTAAAATCGCTAACCAAGAACTTCTTACTAGAAGCATCTTTAGCGATGTACTTGGACTCGAGGGAATCCCATAATTCCTTCGCACTTGCCACATTTTCGTAGATATCAAAAAGGGAATTGCACATACCGTTTAAAATGTGTCCTCTGCACATATAGTCATCATTCTCCCACTTGCTCATTCTCCTTGTGTACTCCAGCGTCTCATCCTCCATCACTTTTGGCATGGGTGTACTCAGCACATACACTACCTTCAAAGTGGTCAGTAGAAAGTGCATCTTTTTCTGCCAACGTCTGAAGTCAGTGCCTTCAAACTTCTCCATTTTTCCAAACTTTGAGGTAATATTTTTCACATAATCGGCCATGATCGACATGTCGACATACCAATTCGATTGTTAGAGATCGGGGGAAAAGTAGTCGATCAGATAACCCGATTTCTTGAGAATCGTGTAAGTCACTTTCTGAATTGGTATTTCGACCCTTTGCCTAGGTTGCACGAAATTCAATATGGGATAAGACTCAAGAACACTCACGTTTTTAGGCACAAAAACGAGAGCAAATTTTCTGGAGAGTATGTAGAGATTTTTTAAAATCGTGAGTCCAAAACATAAGTATATACGGTATATATACTAGTCCCATTCGTAAAATAGGAAATAATTGTAACACCCTGGATTTTCATTATACATTTATCGTTGTAAATCTTGTGTATAACTCTTGTCGTTATCACCGTAATTAGTTTATCGTTCGAATTTATGTTGTTCGGTAAAGTTGGAACCTTCCAGTGAGTTCCGCGACTTGCTCGCGACTTGGAGTCGCGGCATTAGTCGCGATGTCCACTGTTGGTTTTATGGTTTGAGAACACGGGCGAGTTCCACCGCGACTTGGAGTCGCGGCATAACCCGCGACACCCCCTGGACCGACTTAAGGGTTTCAACCTCAAATATCTCATTTGGGTTTCTTTATCTGAAATCTCAGATTTCTCTCTAAATCGATTCTCTCTCTCTCTCTAAGTTTGGTAGTTATTATCTAGTTTTCGATCCGAGGTTCCGGTGTAGAAAGCTTCGTCTTATCAAGAGGGTCGATATCTGGTTCTTCGGGTTTTCGTATAAACCTATCGGGTGAGTTCCTACTACCTTTCTAAAACTTTATACATGTCAAAATGGTTGCAGTTTGAACTCCTATATATCCCCATGGTTACAGATTTAAGATTTCTACATATTTGATATAAGTTGAGTTTTGGGAGATTTTAGGGTTCCGATCATTTTATGATGGATTCTATCTTATTTGAAGTAAAAATATGTTTTACTTGCACATTATGTTGGATATGTGAAAGAAAGTTTATGAACTCATTTTAATGATTTTCATTCTTACCAGAAGTTGAACTGGATATAACATTTTGTTTATGAAAATGTTTTTATACCATATGATTGTTTATGGTTGGTCACATATGTTGTTGTGACGAGTCTGTACCATTACTAGTGGATCCCAAGGTTTTGAGTCGACTGTATTATTGGGATGTCATATTCCCCATTTTGTAGCTATGGACGCATATGATCCTCGGGGGCAACTTGGTACGGTTATGTGAGGTTGGATACTAGCTATGGTTCATAGTGATCCTAGTGAAGGAGTATACATTGGTTTTGCTTGGGGGCGCGATCTCACATCGTAGCACGGACCTATGTGTTCGTATCCTTGGATTCCAAGTGGTTAGCTCATAACTTGTATTATGGCCTACTTTGTGTTACGCCACTATACTTGGTAAAATATTTTATCGTTGGTCATTTGATGACGAGTTTTATAACGAAAAAGCCCGATTGTGGCAAAGGTATCATTTGTAAGATTTAACCTTTTTGGAAATATTATCTTCTGATTCAAATGTTTATATCTTTTGAGTTTTATAAACTGTATGTTCTCACCAGGCTTTAAGCCTGACACTTTTTCTCAAATGATATGTATAACAGGTTTCCCTTAGCGGTGGGATGCACAGGGTTTTGAGAGACGAGTTTGGTCTCGAGGCATTTTTGAGATGACTAAAGTGTGTTGATAGTTGGGCATTGTTAAGTCCCATTTTTTTGATGAATTTTGGATTGTCAACTGATGTAATCTAGATAGTTATGTTTAGATTAGTTTGTTGATGAATTCTAAATATGTACAGGTTTTTGTAAAGTCTAAAGGACTGATACACTTTTTGAGGAGTTTATATCAATGCAGATGTCATATTGCCTAATTTATGAAGTTTTAAAATTACTCTGAATTTTAGATGATGGCCAGTGTCATGCTAATGGTGACGTCGGCCATGGAGAAACAGCAAGAGGCATTCCTAAATATGTTAGAGGATCGAGATCCGAGATTCAAGAGGCCTGAGGCAGTGGCAGAAAATGTGGTAGTTGGCTCTGGAGGTGTCGAGAACAGAGTCAGATCGGAGGAGCATAGGGTCGTCGGCATTTCGAAAAGTGGGAAGAGTTGTTCCTACAAGTCTTTTCTGGGTTGCGGACCACCAGAGTTTTCTGGTTCCGAAGACCCGGTTGCATGTGTTAGGTGTATCCGAGCGGTCGAGCAGGCCTTCGGTTCATCTGAGTGTGGTGATGACCAGCGGGTGAGATTCGGTACACAACTGCTTAGAGATACCGCACTGACTTGGTGGAATGTTATCAAGTCCTCTCTCTCTCCTACTGTTCTTGCCCAACTGACTTGGGGCGAGTTCAAAACGAAATTATTGGAGGAATATTGCAATGAAATGGCTATGGATCGTATCGAGGCAGAATTCCGAGCTCTTGTGAAAGGGAATCTGATGGTGAGGGAGTATACCCGTCAATTCATGGAGAAGCTGGGATTAGTGGGGCATGTGGCCTCCACTGAGAAAGAGAATATTAAGGCCTATTTGAAAGGTCTACCGTCGGACATGATGACTATGGTCCGAAACTCGAAGGCCTCTAACCTTCGGGAAACCATTGAGGAAGCGCAGTTCATGGAAAAGGTTTACGCGAAGAGTAAACCGGAGAGGGCAGTGGTAGTTACTGAGAAGAGAAAGTGGGAGAGCAGTTCTGCTCATCCCAAGAGATCCCGACCTTTTGTTAGAAATTGAAACTTCAGCAGTCAGCAGGAAGCTAGATGGTGCCATAAGTGTCGAACTAAGCACCACGGTGACTGTAACACCACTTCTCAAACTTGTTATAAGTGCGGGAAGCCTGGTCACACTATCAGAGATTGCCCGGTCAGAGGACTTGTCTGTTATGAGTGCAAGACACCGGGGCACGTGAAAAGAGATTGCCCGAAGCTTGTGTCGGGTAGCACGCCGGCAAGAAAGGAGAACCCTCCTAGGGTTCCGGGTCGAGCATTTCAGATGACGGTCGATGAGGCCAAGGCATCCGCTGATGTGGTATCGGGTACATTTCTTATAAACTCTGTACCTGCTCGTGTTTTATTCGATACGGGTGCCAGTTTCTCTTTCATATCTGAGTTGTTCCGTCAAAAGATTGCTATGCCCACTACTAGTCTTGAGGATGCATTAGTAGTAGAGATAGCTGATGGTAGTCAAGTTCTGATCCGTGATGTCTTGAAGAAATGTGTTCTCGGAATCTAAGGGAAAGAATTCTCGATTGATTTGCTGCCTATGTTAATCAGAGGTTTCGACGTGGTCGTCGGTATGGATTGGTTGGCAAACAATCATGCCGAGATCATGTGTTCTAAGAAGCTAATTCGACTTCCCAATTCCTGTGGCGAAGTCGTTATGATCTATGGTGAGAAGAGAAAAGGTGATGTGGCAATAATCACAATGGCTAAGGGACGCAAGTGCTTAGTAAAAGGATGTTCATCTTTCCTAGCCTACGTGATCGACGCCAAGTTAGAAAAGTCAAAGCTGGTTGATGTAAAGATTGTGCGCGAGTTTCCAGACGTCTTTCCTGACGACTTGCCTGGGTTACCACCTGATCGTCAAGTAGAGTTTCGGATTGATCTCGTGCCAGGAGCAGCTCCCATCGTTAGAGCTCCTTACCGATTAGCGCCGTCAGAGATGCAGGAGATGATGGCACAACTCCAAGAGCTTTCGGAGAAGGGTTTCATCAGACCGAGCTCGTCACCTTGGGGAGCTCCGGTCCTGTTCGTCAAGAAGAAAGATGGAACGATAAGAATGTGCATCGATTATCGTGAGTTGAACAAAGCGACAGTGAAGAACAAATATCCGCTTCCGAGAATAGACGACTTGTTCGATCAACTTCAAGGAGGGGGATGTTTTTCCAAGATTGACTTACATTCGGGTTATCACCAAATGAAGGTAAGAGAAGAAGACGTTCCGAAGACAGCCTTTAGAACGCGTTACGGCCATTACGAGTTTCTTGTAATGCCTTTTGGCCTGACGAACGCGCCAGCGATATTATGGATTTGATGAATAGGGTGTGCCGACCATTCCTCGACAAGTCGGTCATCGTATTCATTGATGACATACTCGTGTACTCTAAAAGCGAGTTGGAGCACGAGCAACACCTTCGCGAAGTTCTCGAGGTGTTGAGAAAAGAAAGATTGTACGCCAAGTTTTCCAAATGTGACTTTTGGCTTGAAGAAGTACAGTTTCTGGGTCACGTTGTCACTCGGGACGGAGTGAAAGTGGATCCTTCCAAGATTGAAGCAATGATGAATTGGGAACCTCCCAAGAGTCCGTCCGAGATCCGAAGTTTCTTAGGTCTGGCGGGTTATTACCTGAGATTCATTCAAGACTTTTCAAAGATCGCATCATCCTTGACAGCTTTAACTCGAAAGAACGTGAAGTTTGTTTGGGCTGAAGCGCAGGAAAAGGCTTTCCGTATCCTTCAAAAAAAATTATGTGAAGCTCCGATCCTATCGTTACCTTAAGGGTCAGAAGACTTTGTGTTCTATAGCGACGCTTCGAAGATGGGTTTAGGATGTGTGTTGATGCAGCGGGGCAAGGTAATCGCTTACGCCTTGAGGCAACTTAAAATATACGAGAAGAACTATCCTACCCACGATTTGGAGTTCGCAGCGGTGGTGTTCGCCCTAAAGCTTTGGCGACATTACCTCTATGGCACCAAATGTACACTCTACACATATCACAAAAGCCTAAAGTATGTCTTTGATCAAAAAGAGTTGAATATGAGACAACGGTGATGGCTCGAGTTACTCAAGGATTACGACTGTGAGTTGTTTTACCACCCTGGTAAGGCGAACGTAGTAGCCGATGCGTTAAGTCGGAAGGACTATAGCGGATGTATTCGGGCTACCCATTCGAGAATCGAGTTGGTGTCTAGTCTTGTTGAAAAGATCAAAGCATCGCAAGTTGAAGCATTGTTAGAAGAGAATCTCAAAGAGGAAGTCATGACAAAGCAGCGTTTGCTCTTAACGGAAGATAGCCGTGGGGTAAAACTGTTCAGCGGTCGTGTGTGGGTACCCAAAGTTGGGGGTAACCGTGATCTTTTGCTTGAAGATGCTCACAAGTCCAAGTATTCCATTCATCCGGGAAGTACGAAGATGTACAGAGACTTGAAGTTGCATTATTGGTGGTCGGTAATGAAACTTGATGTGGCACGTTATGTAGAGCGTTGTGTTACATGCTCGCAAGTCAAGGCCGAACATCAACGACCGTAGGGGAGTCTTCAGTCTCTAGAGATTCCCGAGTTGAAGTGAGAGCATATCACTATGGACTTCGTGACAAAGTTACCTAAAACTCTTCGAGGTCACGATACCATTTGGGTGATAGTTGATAGATTGACAAAGAGCGCTCACTTCTTGGCCATGCGCGAGACATTACCGATGGACAAACTAGCAAAATTGTACATCGATGAGGTGGTCTTGAGGCACGGCATACCATTGTCGATCGTGTCGGATAACGACAGTCGATTCACTTCGAACTTTTGGGATGGGTTTCAGAAAGAGTTTGGTACACGAGTTAAGTTGAGTACGGCTTACCATCCACAAACCGACGGGCAAAGCGAGAGAACGATCCAGACATTGGAAGACATGTTGAGGTCTTGTGTCATCGATTTCGGTGGTAGCTAGGACTCTCACTTACCTTTGGTGGAGTTCGCTTACAACAATAGCTACCACTCGAGTATTGGAATGGCACCTTTTGAAGCATTGTACGGGCGAAAGTGCCGAACTCCCGTGTGTTGGCTTGAAGCGGGAGAAAAGCAGTTCACCGGACCTGAAATCGTGCAAGAGACGGCCGATAAGGTCAAATGTATTCGTGAAAGGTTGAAAGCGGCTCAGGATCGGCAGAAGAGTTATGCCGATAAGAAGAAGCGGTCGATGGAATTCCAAGTGGGCGATCGTGTGTTGCTTAAGGTATCTTCGTGGAAAGGTATTATACGGTTCGGAAAGCGTGGGAAGCTGAGTCCCCATTTCCTCGGACCTTTCAAAGTGCTCAAGCGAGTAGGTTTGCAAGCGTACCAATTGGAACTACCGCCAGAGTTGAGCAGAATCCACAACACATTTCATATTTGTTACCTTCGAAAGTGTTTGGCGGAAGAGGAAAGTGTTATTCCTCTCTCCGAATTGACAGTTGACGAGGGTAACCGTTGTGTGGAAGAACTCGATGCTATCTTGGAGAGAAAATCTAAGAAGTTGCGTCACAAAGAAGTCACGTTAGTCAAGGTGCAGTGGAAGCATCACCGGGGAGCAAATGTGACGTGGGAATCCGAAGAGGATATGAAGCGAAGATATCCTCATCTTTTTCTATAGTTTGGATTTTGGGGACGAAATCATTCCCAAGTTGGGGAGGATTATAACACCCTGGATTTTCATTATACATTTATCGTTGTAAATCTTGTGTATAACTCTTGTCATTATCACCGTAATTAGTTTATCGTTCGAATTTATGTTGTTCGGTAAAGTTGGAACCTTCCAGTGAGTTCCGCGACTTGGAGTCGCGGCATTAGTCGCGATGTCCGCTGTTGGTTTTGTGGTTTGAGAACACGGGCGAGTTCCACCGCGACTTGGAGTCGCGGCATAACCCGCGACACCTCCTGGACCGACTTTAGGGTTTCAACCTCAAATATCTCATTTGGGTTTCTTTATCTGAAATCTCATATTTCTCTCTAAATCGATTCTCTCTCTCTCTCTCTAAGTTTGGTAGTTATTATCTAGTTTTCGATCCGAGGTTCCGGTGTAGAAAGTTTCGTCTTATCAAGAGGGTCGATATTTGGTTCTTCGGGTTTTCGTATAAACCTATTGGGTGAGTTCCTACTACCTTTCTAAAACTTTATACATGTCAAAATGGTTGCAGTTTGAACTCCTATATATCCCCATGGTTACAGATTTAAGATTTCTATATATTTGATATAAGTTGAGTTTTGGGAGATTTTAGGGTTCCGATCATTTTATGATGGATTCTATCTTATTTGAAGTAAAAATATGTTTTACTTGCACATTATGTTGGATATGTGAAAGAAAGTTTATGAACTCATTTTAATGATTTTCATTCTTACCAGAAGTTGAACTGGATATAACATTTTGTTTATGAAAATGTTTTTATACCATATGATTGTTTATGGTTGGTCACATATGTTGTTGTGACGAGTCTGTACCATTACTAGTGGATCCCTAGGTTTTGAGTCGACTGTATTATTGGGATGTCATATTCCCCATTTTGTAGCTATGGATGCATATGATCCTCGGGGGCAACTTGGTACGGTTATGTAAGGCCGGATACTAGCCATGGTTCATAGTGATCCTAGTGAAGGAGTATACATTGGTTTTACTTGGGGGCGCGATCTCACATCGTAGCACAGACTTATGTGTTCGTATCCTTGGATTCCAAGTGGTTAGCTCATAACTTGTATTGTGACCTACTTTGTGTTACGCCACTATACTTGGTAAAATATTTTATCGTTGGTCATTTGATGACGAGTTTTATAACGGAAAAGCCCGATTGTGGCAAAGGTATCATTTGTAAGATTTAACCTTTTTGGAAATATTATCTTATGATTCAAATGTTTATATATTTTGAGTTTTATAAACTGTATGTTCTCACCAGGCTTTAAGCCTGACACTTTTTCTCAAATAATATGTATAACAGGTTTCCCTTAGCGGTGGGATGCACAGGGTTTTGAGAGACGAGTTTGGTGTCGAGGCATTTTTGAGATGACTAAAGTGTGTTGATAGTTAGGCATTGTTAAGTCCCATTCTTTTGATGAATTTTAGATTGTCAACTGATGTAATCTAGATAGTTATGTTTAGATTAGTTTGTTGATAAATTCTAAATCTGTACAGGTTTTTGTAAAGTCTAAAGGATTGATACACTTTTTGAGGAGTTTATATCAATGCAGATGTCATATTGCCTAATTTATGAAGTTTTAAAATTACTCTGAATTTTAGGATGTTACAATAATGGAAATGGCAATGATTGCAAATTACTATCAATTATAGTCGGTTACAATCAATTTAGCTAAAATTATGGGCAGAAAATAACTGAGCATTAAATGTTCAGTAAATGCAGATTTAGTCCAAAAATAGACACCAGAGCTTCTGGTCCAGAGACACCCATTAGAGGCTCTGACGTGCCTTAAGAGGCTCTGACGCCCATCAGAGACTCTGTCGTGCCTTAAGAGGCTCTGCCTCTTGGATCACCGCTAGGGGCGTTGCCCTTTGACCCCCCGCCATTTCATCGTGTCCGGGATCAAACTCGTCTTATAACAAGTGTGCACTCCGCACCACCTAACTTGTATTAGATCACAGTTTGAAACTCATTAGTACTTGTGTTATAACCAATTACACTTAAATGTCTGGTGACACTAAAATCACCAACATAAAAGAGAAAAAATATTTTGTTACATTTATAAAAAATAAAATTAATAGTAATCTCCAAAATAAGAAGCCTAAAAACATCTCCAATCGACCGCTAAGTCCCCAAATTGCTTGTCAAATCCGTTCCAAATGAAAAAGGAATTGCCAGCCTCAATTTTTGACCTGGATGCAGTGTCAAATTGACACAGCAAACTTGGATGGCTCACCATCATTTCATATTAAAAATTATTTTAATATGACATTCATTAATAAAAGTAAGTTAAGTTTAAATAAAATTCAATTTTAGATATAATTATTTAGTTTTCTATATTAGTTTTATAAATTATTATTTAATATATGTTATATATTTAAGAAACATATTAAGCTTTTTTAATGTAAAATTTATTAACTAAAAATTTGATATTTTTATTTAAACGAGTCTTTATTAAATAAATCAATTATTAATTATTATAATATGTATTTACAAATTATAACTAATATGTATTTACAAGTTATTTTAATATGGAATCCATAAATTTGGTGTTTTTTTTAGTGTGGTTAGAGTGGAATATTTTTTTTTTTGTTAATGGGTCCATCAGATTTGGTGTTTTTGATGTTTTCTATAGTGCCAACTGCCAAGGTTGAGATGGTCTAAGCGTAATTTTTTTAGAGATTTTAAATTTTGATTTTTCACTTAAAGAGAAATTTTGTAGTATCTATTGAAGATGCTCTAAAAACCGACATCATGCAATTGTTGGTAGTAAAAGAATTTTATAGCATGGCATCAAAGTCAAACCTCAAAATTTAAGAGCCACGGCGTTTTAAAAGGTATGACTTATATCGATAAAGGTGAAGGATCGTATGAGAAGTTGAAGTTAACGTGAGAAGCATGAAAAATGGATTTGAACCATTGATCACTTTTAATCTCGTGTCCTCTCATGAATTGCGCCTGATAAAGAAAATGATCTAGTACATCTCGATGCATCTTATGGCAGTACATCTATTTCTCATCTAACGGTTGATAACCACTTCTAACGCTTATCACGTTAACATCAAATTCTCACCGGAACCCAACCTTATCGATAAATGTGCATATCATGTATATAATTAAAATTTATAAATAAACATTTGTCTTTTACTATTAGTCCATGAGTTAAATAATATTAAACAATTTAAATTAGGTTATATACTCAAAAGTAAAACAATGAAGCGGCGAGAGAAATCAAATATCACGTTATAGAAATCACTCATTGGCATGACGTGCCACAAACTTAAACGTGGTGCGAGACACGAGCCTTTTGAAACACTGGTTAAATGTTGAGGAGTTAATAGAAGGTCCAACAACAAGAAGTCTCACAAAAGAATCAAACACAAGTTATTTCTAGTTCAAAAAAAAAAACCAATATTGCAAGTCTCTTACGATACAAATACATGAAAAAGGCGGAAACACCCAAAGATAGTTGCCGAAAGGAGATGACTCATTTTCATTCCTTCTTCAATCGAGTATGTGTCCCCCATTGTAACAACATCCACACTATCGATGTGCCTGTTTGGTCGGTAAAAGAAATACAAATCGAGTCAACAACCGCAACAGAACAAGAACTACCATCACGATAACAGTCTTATAACGGATAGAAAGGATTGATCTTATATTTTAGTAAGTAAGAATCTATTTGTAGTTGTTCAACCAAAAAGTGATAAGAGTAATAATAATACCTGCAAAGAAACCAACAGTTGCGAGATTTTGAATGGCCATGGTGTGATAGATCAAGTATTCTGTCGAAAAGTGACCAAGCGCATAGATGAACGATAAAAAGGTTGCTAGATAAAGCGGTTGGTTGTCAAGGTTAAGTGCACACAGGAAACACATAGTACAAGTAAGAAGCGTCCACACCCCAAATGTCCTTCCGTGAATCTCAGACACTGCATTAGTACATAAAAAAGTTCAGATTGATATATATATATATATATATATATATATAGAGAGAGAGAGAGAGAGAGAGAGAGAGAAAAGTTCGGCTGCAAACCCATTTCCGGCTGTGAACTGGGGGACAAAGAGGAGCCAACACGTGTCAATAGGTATCCACATTCATCATGAATAATGAAAGTGAACATTCGTGAAGATACCATTCATGATGAATAACCCATGAATGTATGGGACACATGGCATGCTCTCCTTTGTCCCCCAGTTCACAACCGGAAAAAAAAAAAAAAAAAACAAAAAAAACGGGTTTGCAACAAAACTCGCCCCTATATATATATATACTCCATCCGTCCCAAAATAAGTGTCCACAATTGACTTAGCACATAGTTTTAGACATACATAATTATTACACATTTTTGTTACCAAATGACATATTTACCCTTATTTAATTTTTTTATCTCATCACAACACTTATATATTTGTGCATTAATTAAGGGTAATGTGAGAATTTACTTATCTAGTTTTTGAAAATGGACAAACATAAATAGAAATGTAGACATTTATTTTGGGACGGAGGGAGTATATATATATATAGGAAGACTTTCCCTATAAGAAAATGTTGCGAATTTTCATGGGGGTTCATTCAAGAATTCAGAGATGGGTCATTTATATCGCCATGAGTAGTCCTTTCGAACGATCCTACTTACTCCCATTGGCAATAAAGCTTTCTAGTTCTCTTCCCTATTACAACTATTCATCAAGATAACACTACAAGCTAAAGAGGGTCTGATTCTCATCCAAAACTAATGATACAAACCTTGTAATTCTGAACATATCCATTGTTTCCAAAATTAACATGAAATTGACTTTAATAGGAATGTATGTACAATTTGCAACCAATGGAGTTTACTGTATCTTTCTTGGATAGTTGGATTAACTTCATATGTTACCATTAGTTCATGAATTAATGGCCTAACGATCTACAACATATGGCACCAATTAAGGGAAATTAAAAGAGAGAAAAGATAGGGAACTGACTGGTGGTTTGAGAGAAAACCGCACGGCGGAGAGCCCAAATGTCAAAGAAACCAAACCATACAGAGGCCAGCCGGAGTGAACCCACCAACATCAACCACCATCCTAAAGCTTTCATTCTCTCAAAATCTCTTCAATAAGGTTTGAGTAGACACTATTTGGAGTAAGAATCTGTATAGAGTAGGCGCTGTCGGGAAAACGGTTGTTAGAAAATTACCATGGTCAAGTGTCTGAAAGAAATGTCACTGTTCACCAAATGTTCTATGATTAAGTGTTAAATTACAAGTTTTCATAATTTTAAACAAAAAAATAAATTGAATTTCAGCATATTAGTTTGAATATAAATAATACCCTCATCTTAAAAACGAATTATTGAACCTCAATTTGGAAGTCATAATTGCATTTTTCTGTTTGGGAATTTTAAAACAAGTGTACATACTGAATTACAACACTAATGGAGTTGGTAATTCAATGATTCAATCAAATGAAACTGAATTCAGCAACAGAACCCTAAATTCCTAATCATCAAATTAGGATTCACATAGAAATCTTTGGCAACTAAAATAAAACTATAAGATGGTTCACTACCAGTAACAGCAAAAGAAAGATAAAACCACAGTCATCAAAGCAGGATTAACAGAATCATGTTCAAATTGTACAAGTTCTTAAGGGAAGAAGAGAATAATGGTATGTACTTAAAAACCACCTCTTATTTAGATCGAAACCATCATTTACCTAAGAGTCAACACCACAATGAAAGGATCTCATATTATTCCTAAAACATTTTGACCAGCAAGATAAGTTTAGAACTTCATTTAATGTATACATTAACCCTCTTTAATCAAAATGGTCATATGAAGTCTGAACCATATTAGTTGTCTACTCCTCCATTCCCGAATAAAGTTACATTTCAATCAATGAACTCAAATCTTCCAGGAATCACCCTCAATGATAAATAAAAAAAGGAAGGCAAAGGAACAAACGATAAGTAAACCATCAGGTTCCAACCTATCTATCACGAGTCACGACATGATAATAAATGTGAAGGCTTCAACATTAAAATTTGTTTAAGAGAAGTCAGTAAATAAATCAGCATCACGAATCATATGAACTGATGCAAAGTGCATTGAGTTTATCTGTACCTAAGAGGCACCACGAAATATGTAAATAAAGCACCTGAGTTCCCATTTTGGCATTGAATTTCAAGCTGATTTTAATCCTACAAATAAGCATACGAGTGGAACAAAATGTACCATAAGCAAATTGCACCCAATTCACAATTATGATGAAAAATGGTCAATAAGCCTTGGCCTGTTGTCTTTTAAGACTATTTTAGAATTCAGGATGCTCTTTTCTTCCCTAAAAACCAATTGACAACACTAAAACTTCCTGTTCACAACATATACGGCACAACAATAATATGGACCTGGCTACATATAATTTTTATGTAATATGGAAGACAAGTATTAAATTTGCTGTCATTTATGTCACTGAGGCATTTCATCAAACACCTTGCTAGCAAGTACAAAAGATAAAAAGAAAGTGACGATAAAATAAAACAGCAAAGAATGTAACAGGGAGTATGCATCACTGGTAAGTTATTAATCAAGTTCAAATTGTACAAGTTCTTAAGGGAAGAAGAGAATAGTGGAATGTACTTAAAAGCTACATATTTATTTATATCGACACCATCATTTACCTAAGAATCAACATCACAAATGAAAGGATCTCAAATTATTCCTAAAACATTTTGACCAGCAAGATGATTTTAAAACTTCATTTCATGTATACATCTACCCTCTTTAATCAAAATGGTCATCTGAACTGTGAACCGTATTAATTGTCTACTCCTCCAAATACATATATAACAGAAGAGAAGTTTCTACGGTTTATTTTTACCTTCGAACAGAGAGCAGTTATCTATGTGATTAACTGAAGGTCCAGACTCCAGATGAGATCCATTGCCGGCGGCAAGGGCCGGTCCTGAGGTCTTCGATGCCCAGGGGGAAAAGCCAAAAAAATTCCCCCAATATATAAAAAAGCAAAAACAAAACATACTATTTTTAAGGGGTTTGAAACCTATTTAAGTTAGACGACTCATCCCCCAAAAGAAAGGGAAAGACACACAGAATGACAGAAATATGAGTTTAGTGTGTCTATATAACATTCTTGTTAGGATGAAGACCATATATGAATGTATCACACAGTAATCACTCAAAAAGTAACGGGAAATTCAAGAAACAAACACCCAAAGAAGGAAGAGGCCACGAAAAATACACAAAGAAAAGTGAGTTTAGTGTCTATTTGTGTACCATTCTTATTAAGATGTATGATTGTTGATTTTCTCAAAGTCCAAGTAAAACATATAAAAGCAAGTAATGGCTTCAAAGTCTAAATCAGTCGGACTTTTTCAAACAACATTTAAATTTATAGCTGAAATATAGTTCGATTGCAAATTTCTCAGTAACCTAACTCAAAACTCAGACACATAAATCAAACTCAGACTCAGCAAACCAGAATGACAGAAATCAAAATTCCAAACAAATGCAGAACTCAAATACAGTATACTATTCCCCAGTCCCTGTACCTTGCAGATCCCTCAAGTCATGGTGCATTGAAGACGTCCTAACTCAACAAAATGCAGAAAAACGTTCATTTGTAAGGGCAGTGGCTCAAAAATCACATGTTTTTTTTGCATCAGTAATCAATAGTAGCATTGGATATTTAACTAATGATCAGAACTATAGCATAAAGCATCATCAATCTTACTATACTTTTGGTAAACAAAACTGGTAATTTGGGATTGTTGTTGCTAATAAATTGACCAGATTCATTAGGATGCACTAACAAATTCTATAAAAGCTTAAATTTCACAAAATTAACATGATTATAACTTGTAGTTTACTAGATAAATGATGGACTACATATCAAATTAGCAATCAATAATAAAAATCAACTTCATCAAATAAACTAATCTAAATCAAAACTTCATCAACAAATACAATAAAAAAAATCAAGTCAAAATCAAAAATCAACTCAAAGAACTAGATTACTAGACATTAACTAATCTAAGCATAACTACATCAAATAAACCTAATCTAAGCAAAACTTCATCATAAATTATCTATGAAAAATCAAAAAAATTAGGATCAAGGAATCGTGAATTTACCAAAATTTTAGATTCCAAACTTGCTCCTTTACAGCCTACAGGGCCGAGACCAGTCCAGAAGGCAGAAGAGAGGAGAGCTGGGGGCAGAGATCGAGAAACGGGAGTCCAGTCAGAGTCGTCGTAGGCGAGAGCAAGTTTTGAGAGTGAGAGTGAAAGTCTGGACGCTGCACTGCAGCCGCGAGGCCAGAAGCCCAGGGCCAAAAGCTGGTCGTACTAGGCCAAAAGTTTTTTGAGCCTTTTCGTGAGGGTTGAGAAAAAGTTCAAAAAAGAAAACGGATCCTATTAGGCCCGTTAGTTAGTTACCAGCTTATTTAGGGTTTGTTTGTTTACCTCTTAATGGTTCCATTAAGAGACAACCTCTGAATCGCTAAAAAGTAAATCCTGTTTGGCAAAAAAAGGGTCGCCTCTTAAGGGTGCATTTGGTTTGCAGACTGGATGGGACGGGACAGGACAAAAACTCACTGTCCTATGTTTGGCGTGACATGGGACAGGACAAAAATTCACAGTCTCACGCTTGACGCGACATGGGACAGGGACAAAGATGGGACAAAAAATTGTATTTTCTTGTTCCACCAAAATAGGTGGAACAACATGGGACAAAAGTGAGATATAAACTAAAAAACATTGATCTACCGTCATTTGATGTATAATCCTAATATGGTATTAGTCTTAAGGGTCACCACTACCCATCGCCACCACCACCACCATCGGCGGCAACCAGTAGCCACCGCCAACCACCGTCGGCCACCTCTACCTATTTCTCCACCATAACAACCTCCTCCCACCTCCACAACCATCGGCCATCACCACCACCACTACCATCGTCGACCACCTCTACTAACACCGATCACCGCCACCTTTGGCCGCCACCACCATCAACGGCCACCGATAGCCACCACCAACCATTGTCGACCACTTCCACCTCTTCCTCCACTACTACAACAACTTCCTCCACCACATCCACAACCACCGCCTATTGCCACCTCCACCGATCACCACCACCCATTGCCGCCGCCACCACCGACGCTCACCATCAACCACCGTCGGTGACCTCCGCCTCTTCCTCCACTACAATAACCTCAATTACCCCTGTCCACCGCCACCGCCACCACCACTACCATCGTCGACCACTTATACCTCCACCACATCAACCATAACAACCTCCTGCACCACCACCATCCACTATCTTTCACGTTCTTCACAACTACCATCCTTCACGGGCCACCCATCGCATTTATCTTTACTTGTCGTTGCAACTATGCATCCGCCAATTCATTAAGATCTTCCAAATTGAATCAAATATTATATTTTCTTTATATGAATTGGGTTTTTTCGAACTACCATCAATTATTTCAGGTTATTCATTCAAATTTTCTACCATTGTTTTTGTATGTATTTATATGTATAAAAATCGTTTAAAAAAATAAAAATGTTTTTTAATTAAATTATTTAAAGATATACTTTATTTGTGTTATTTATAACTATTATATAACATATAAAATCATCAAACAACTTTTAGGAAAATTTGTCCAGTCATGTCCTATCCGTACCAAACACAAGACAGACATTTGTCTTGTCCTATCCAGTCCAGTCCAGTCCTGTCCTAGCCTCTTGTTCTGTCCAGTCCAGTCCTGTCCAGTTCTGTCATGTCCAGTCCCGTACAATCATGTCTGCGTACCAAACGCTACCTAATGGTTCCAAAATCCTCTTAATGATTTTGTATCTTGAACCTCCCTTAACTATTAAGAACCCTGATTTCATTATGAATAATTAGCAAACAACCATATTTCATTTTACACTATATCATAAAAACCTCTTAATCATTCAGACCACTTAATCATTCTACACTAAACCATTCAGCAACTGCCAAACAGATGTCCATTGGTGTTTCAAATGTAACAGTTTAGTTAGCTATATATTACTGTTTGATAGTGCTTAATAATATAGAAAATGGCTTATTCAGTAAGCTTTTAGGATGAATTTTTATACAAAAAGCCAAGTTTTTCTAAATTTGCCCCTCTAAATTAAAAAAAAAATGTTTCTTCCATTTATGAAAAAACTTTCTCAATCTATACAGACAGATTAATCCACACAGAGAGTTTTATCCATATAGGAGTTAAATAAAGACCAATCAAACAACTCCAAAGCCCTATATGAGTGTTAAGCCCCATATGAGTGTTGGGAAATCCCATGGACTTTGCTGCCCTAGGTCCCTGCTCAATTCACCCAACACTAGGTCTGCGATTAAAAAGTTGGAGGTGGATGAGGTTTCGGTGAGAATAAAAGTTAGGTAACATTTGGTACGCATACATGATTGGATGGGACTAGATAGGAAAAAACTGGATAGGACATGACAAGAGGCTAGGACTGGACAAGACAAATGTATGTCTTGTGTTTGGTACGATTAGGATTGGATAGGACAAGACTGGACAAGTTTCCCTAAAAGTTGCTTGATGATTTTATTGTCATATAACAATTATAAATGACACAAGTAAGTATATCATTAAATAAATTAATCAAAAAACATTTTTTATTTTTTTACACAATTTTCATACATATAAATACATACAAAAACAATTGTGAGAAATTTGAATGAAGAATCTGAAATAATTGAGGCTAGTTCGAAAAAATCCGATTCATACAAAGAAAATATAATATTTGATTCAATTTGGAAGATCTTTATGAATTGGCGGAGGTATAGTTGCAACGACGAGTAAAGATAAAGGCGATGGGTGGCTGGTGAAGGATGGTAGTTGTGAAGAACGTGAAAGATAGTGGATAGTGGTGGTGCACGAGGTAGTCGTGGTTGATGTGGTGGAGGTATAGGTGGTCGACGATGGTAGTAGTGGTAGTGGTGGTGGCGGTGGACAGTGGTAAAAGAGGTTGTTGTAGTGGAGGAAGAGGCGGAGGTGGCCTATGGTGATTGGCGGTGAGTGACGGTGGTTGGCGGTGAGCGTCGATGGTGGCGATAGCAATGGGTGGTGGTGATCAGTGGAGGTGGCGATGGGCGGTGGTTGTATAGGTGGAGGAGGAAGTGGTCGACGATGGTTGGTGGTGGCTACCAGTGGTCGTGGATTGTGGTGGCAGCCATGGGTGGTGGTGATCGGTGTTAGTGGAGGTGGTCGATGGTAGTGGTGGTGGCTATGGCCTATGGTTGTGGAGGTGGTTGAGAAGGTTGTTATGGTGGAGGAATAGGTAGAAGTGGCCGACGGTGGTTAGCGATGGCTACTGGTGGCCACTGATGGTGGTAGTGGCGCCGATGGGTAGTGGTGACCCTTAAGACTAATACCATATTAGGATTATATATCAAATGGCGGTAGATCAGTTATTTTTAGTTTATGCCTCACTTTTGTCTCATGTTGTTCCACCTATTTTGGTGGAACAAGAAAATACCCTTTTTTGTCTCATCTTGTCCCACTATGTCCAGTCTTTGTTCTCGTTCATGTCGCGTCAAACATGGGACAGTGAATTTTTGTCCTGTCCCATGTCACGCCAAACGTGGAACAACGAGTTTTGTCCTGTCCTGTTCTGTCTTGTCCCATGTACCAAACGCAACCTTACAATGAGAAAAATAAGACTGTCGTCCTTAGATCAATCATAAATTGAAGATCAACGCTAATGAGATGCACTGGATCAATTCCCTTCTAAGACTTAATTTGTAGGTTATTTTAGATTAAAAGTGATCAAGGGTTTCAAATCTCTTCTTACACTTCTCACCTTTAACTCTTTTTTTTCATACAATCTTTCGTCAACTTAGGGGTCGTTTACCAAATTCTTACCCGGTAAGCATTTACTGGCAAGAGATTCACCTTCATTTTCCTTATCGTGTAACATCCTTGGCCATAAAAATAGTTGTTGGTAAGCATTTTAAACCCGGTAAGAGTCGTTTCTCACACTTATCGGGTAATACTCTTGGCCTTGTCTTATCTCTTACTGGGTAAGATTTTCGGTATTTTCCATGTTCAATCAACGAGGTAAATGATATTGGTAAGCGCTTACCCGGTAAGCGTCGAGTAAACGACCCCTTAGGTTGTGGAGGTGTATCCTTATGATAGACGAGGAGCACATGATTGTTCCTCTTCACAAGGAAAAATAAATGGTGAGCGAGCGTATGCAATCGGGTGTAACCCTAACAAGTGCTCCTACGTGATTTCTATCAAGTTCTGCTGTTGGATTTGGGATCTTAAACGATTTTAGGTGAGTTGATGCGCCTGTGGAGAAATGAATGGATAACACATCACATTGCATTCTTGTTTATGATTTTTTTAGGCAAAAAAATAGTGTTTCTTAGACGTAGAGATGCCAATAAGGTCTGGGAGTACCAAAAAACCCCATCCTAGTCCTATCTTAGTAGGGAAATAAGGGGCGATTGGTTCGCAAAATATTTCTGGATGGAATGGAATATATCAAAGGAACTTGACTTTGAAATAATTTGAATGGAATGTTATCAAGTTTGATCACATGTTTGGTTGATAGACATTGGAATGGAATATGTTAAAAGAATTGGAATATATTTGTTTGGTTCACATAATGTAGCTTTGGAATTGAAATGAAATATTGGTAAATAACCAAAATACCCCTTTTTGAAAATTTTAAACTGAAATCCAACTATTGTGGTTCAGATCGGTGGTGGTCGGCGGCGGTTCAGATCGGTGGTGGTAAGCGATGGTTCAGATCGGTGGTGATTGGTGGTATGTTCGGCGATGGTTTAGATCGGTGGTGGTAGACGGTTGTTTAGATTGATGGTGGTCAACGGTGGTTCAGATCGGTGGTGGTTGAAGGTGGTTCAGATCGGTGGTGGTTGACGGTGGTCTAGATCAGTGGTAGTTGGCGGTATGGTCAGTGATGGTTTAGATTGGTGGTGGTCGACGGTGGTTCAGATCGGTGGTGGTCGACGGTGGTTCAGATCGGTGGTGGTCGAAGGTGGTTATAAACGGTGGTTCAGATCGATGGTGGTCGGCGGTAGTTCAGAATGGTGGTTCAGATCGGTGGTGGCCGGTGTGGTTAAGATCGGCGGTGGTGGTCTGTGTGGTTAAGATCGATGGTGGTTGGTGGTGGTGGTCGGCAACGGTGGTCTGTGTAAATCTTGTATGGAAGTGGGGATAATTTTGTATTTTTTAGAAAATGGGATGGATTGAAATTGAATTCATTCTCAATTGTGATGGAATGACCAAATCCATGAATGGTGGAATGTGTGAAATTCAATTCCATTCTATAGGTAAACCAAGCACCTAAATGGAATCTGGTCAATGGAATTGATTATTCCACTTCCTTCGAATTCCGTCGGAAGCATGCGCATAATGGAATTGGAATCCATTGAAAGAATTTGACTTTGAGGGAATTGGAATGAAATTTGATGAAATTTGACCACACGTTTGGTTGGTAAGAATGATGAATTCCTTAATTTGTGGAATTCAAAGGATTCCATCATTTTCATTATGTGAACCAAACATAGGATTTGGAATTTGGTCAAAGGAATTATCCGTTCCAGTTCCTTCAAAATCCATGAATCAAACACCCCTAAGGGTGCGTTTGGTTCTTAGAATGAAATTTGATGGAATTGGAATCCATTGAAGGAATTTGACTTTAAAGGAATTGGAATGAAATTTAATGAAATTTGACCACATGTTTGGTTGGTAGGAATTAAATGGAATTCAATTCTTTCATTTAAGCCAAGAAATGATGAATTCCTTAATTTGTGGAATTCAATGGAATTCAAAGGATTCCATCATTTTCGTTATGTGAACCAAGCATGGAGTTTGGAATTTGGTCAAAGAATTATCCATTCAAATTCTTTCTGATTCCTTCAAAATCCATGAACCGAACACCCCCTAAGATTCCATCACCATCTGAGGGGAATCATAAAAAAATTATCGTTTAAACAATTTAGTTTTTATGATATATATATATATATATATATATATATATGTATGTATATCAATTTCACATTTAAAAGACATAATTTTTTAATGTTAATTTACCAATTTTAATTGTTGCATTTGTATAAAAGTAATATGAAATAGACCTAGTTCAAAGACAAATATATCAATTATAATACTTAATTAATGAAAGTTTATACAACCATATTATTGTATCTCCAAAAGTTTTTCCACGAACAATCAAACCAATAATATAATTCCTTTTACAAGTTTTCATTATCGAAAATTGGTTATGTATTATATATACTCATTGTGTTTCTTGTTTTATTATTATCTATACTTATTACTTATATTATAAAGCATTTGACATAAAGTTTTAAAACAACTTTTTATGCATTTTGTATTTCTTATTAATGCTACATTACTTAAATTTGAAGTTTACAAACTATTGTCACATTAAGGTGTCGTTTACTAAACACTTACCTTGGTAAGCGCTTACCTGTTCAATTACCTTACTGTGTAAACATAATAAGGACCGAGAATCTTACCCGACAAGAGGGAAGGCAATGATTGATAGTCTTACCCGGTAAGTGAGGGTGCTGACTCTTACTCGGTAAGCGCTTACCAGGTTATAAACACTTATCATCAATCTATTTTTATGGTCGGGAATGTTACCTCATAAAGCAAGTGAGAGTGGTGAGTTTTGCTGATAAGCGTTTGGTAAATGGCTCATAATACAACTTGTTAAAAATCCTTTGACGCGTAGCTCAATTGGCGAAGGGGTTGGATGACTTTGTGCAAATACAATACATGTCTCGGGTTAGATCCATGGATTCCCGACTAGCCTCAGTCATTGAGTGAGCTAAAAAATGCCCCCTCACATTGATGTCCTTGGAGACAGGTTTCGTGTGAGGTCAATTGGGGTTGTTGGTAATCAACTTTTTGCCCAATTACAACTTATTAAAGCACCAGAATATCTCAACACATCTAATATCCAACCTAATCCTTATGGACCCTATCTATAATTTAACCCAATCCTCAAAATATATTATCCAACTCAGGTCCCTATCTATAATTAACCGATTCCCTTAAAAGTGTCGAAATATCATATATATATATATATATATAGGCGAAGGATCGTGTGAGAAGTTGAGGTTAACATGAGAAGCGTGACAAGTTGATCCGAACCATTGATCACTTTGATCAAATGTCATCCCATGAATTAAGGCTTAGAAGGCAATTGATCTGGTACATCTCATCCTAATGTGCATTCATTTATCATCCAACGGTTGATAACCATTTCTCATGCTTCTCACGTTAACCTCAACTTCTGGTGTTCCTACCACAAACCAATGGTGCAATCTGTCCTTGCCTATCAAACCGAGCTCCCCAGCAGCCCAACCACACCCTTCACCACCCACACCTTCCCCACTAACCTCCCTTATATCTAACCATCCTCTCCAACGCACAAACACAACCCAAACAACTACCCCATCGACTACAATTGAGCACTCGTCGAACCAACCCAATCACTCAACCACATCACCCCCACCTCCACCCCAACCCCACCACACCCCCATCACCACCTCCATTCCTACCCTCTAGAACCATTGTTACACGACTTAGTAACAACATCACCAAACCTAACCCAAAATATGCCAATAATGTCATACTAATACCACCACCTCTTGACCCCACCACTGTTAAACAAGCTTTGAAAGACCCCAATTGGCGCCACGCCATGCTCAAAGAATATTCTGCTCTTACCCGTAAGAACACATGGTCACTTTGTTCCCTTTCATGTATCCCACAACATTATTGGTTGTAAGTGGGTCTTTAGGATAAAGTATAACCATGATGGAACTATCAAACAATACAAGGCTCGGTTAGTTTCCAAAGGGTGTCACCAGCGTCCTGGCATCGACTACTCCAAAACCTTTAGCCATGTCATAAAATCGACAACTGTTTGTCTCATACTCTCATCAGTTGTATGTCATGGTTGGTCGTATAGACAACTTGACGTAAACAATGCATTTCTCCAAGGCACCCTAACTGAAACCGTCTACATGGTTCAACCCTTAGGCTTTGTAGATTTCGTTGATGCTCACCATGTCTGTCAGCTGTCCAAAGCCATTTATGGCCTCAAACAAGCCCCGCGAGCTTGGTATAACGAGCTCAAATCATTTATCCTTGATTATGGCTCCTACAATTCCATGTTTGATCCATCATTGTTCCTCTATCAACGAGGTACCTATCATTTCTACCTTCTAATCTATATTGACGACATTATCGTCACTGCCCATTTTTACCTCACCTAAATGACTTCATCAATACTCTAGCTACAAAATTCTCCCTCAAAGACCTTGGATTCGTGTCTGACTTCCTCGGTGTTGAAGTCATACCCAAATCATCTGGTCTATTTCTTAGTCAAACTAAGTTTATTAATGATATCCTTACACGTTATTGTAACACCCTCAAATTTGGTAAGAGCAACTAATTAAAAATCTCGATATAATATCAAATGGAGGACAATACTTCCTCCTACAAATCAAAACTCATCATACCTCAAATATAAAATTCTATAATTAACCTCAAATATTATAAACTCCAGCATTAAACAAGGACTAAACCGAAGTCGGGTGCTACTTAACCCCAATACAAGTTGCTCTTCACAAAACCAAAACGGAAGACTTCGCCAATGCTACTCGCTTCTCGAGCACATTACTAGCACTCATTTCTTCATAGTGTTACTAGAACTATTCTCAACCAGAACCTGATGCACATGCCGACAAATAAAAAGGGTTAGGCTTAACGCCTAGTGAGCTCAAGAGTTTTCATTATAGACATATAAAACAATAAACTTTAAGAATGTTATTTAAATCGTGATTTCCAAAATGAAATACATTAAGTCTGAAAACGACCTCTTTTTCAACATTCATCATCTTCGTGAATTAAACCACGATACAAAACGTGCCTTCGGATATAAATCCAAAACCCAAATCTCACGTAAGACATAACTGATACTTTAATAATCAAATACTGAAAACGTGGATAAACTCTATCATCCAAAATATCCAAAACATGGATAAGGTTCAACATTCAAAACCACATAACATGGGTAACAACCCATACTCAAAACGTCACCGAAAACATGGATAAAACTCCATACCCAAAGCAACACCTTTCGGTGATGAAGGAGACCCGATTACATTGCACGTGACGGAACACAAAAGTAGGTCACGTAACTATGTGGTAAAACCAAAATGCATGGATTATACTCATAAGACATATCGAGCTCAACCCCTCTAGATCTTTTGCATGTGGAGACTCAAATTCAACCCCTCTAGGTCTATACTTCGAGGTATCCAAATCCATACCAAACATACAAGCACATTTAGATTACACCTTACTGCTCATGGGACAATGCCCAACCCCACGGGTCCACATCTTACTTACCATGAATCCCGATGCCTATCCGTGCTACAATGAGGGAAACTAATCGTCCCAACATTGAACATAAAGACTCAAGTGCCTATGAATCCATTGCATTACAGTAAAAAAACATTACAAGACTCCAAACGAATGAACCAGTGCATTCAAAACAAGTAAATCTCAAATAAGATGCAGTAATTGCAAATTATAATCAAATGCTCTACATTGAGCTATTAAAACCGGACAATTGTCCCCGAGACCCAATAAAGTCCAACCCGAGCCATAGGATCAACAAATCAAAAGACCAATTGTTAAAAATCATAGAATGTAATCAAACGTAAACAACCCGCATTTATACAAACCCATGCTCTAAAATATATAAATAACTCCAACATAGTTTAGAGTAGGACAACCCATTTTCCAAGTGAGTTTATACCATTTATTCTTTCAAAAACATCTCATAACACAAAATCGAGCATTTCTCCAAAACACACAATGAAAATACATTGATACTTAATAATCTATTTCCATAAAACAAATCATTAAAATACCAATGTTTATGATTTATTTATCAAAATGTCCAAAATCCCAAATGTGGGTGTTTTACAAGTTTATAAAGTTAGACACTTCAAATAATCAAAACTCATCAAATAACTCAACAGTTAATAATTTCATGTAAAACATATAAACGTTTAAAGATTGACATTTTGGCATGTACACCATTTTCACAAATCAACTTGAACTCACATTGCTAGATTTATGTTAAATCTAGATTTCCCCCCAACTTGAGCTCCTTTGAAGAAACTTGAATCCACAAGACAATCCTTCCAAAAACCTAGATCCACAAGTTTCCAACCATAAATATTCATATTCAACAATTTAGAATCGTTCCCCAAACATTTTATGTCAAAGTCCCCATTTTGGCCAAAACCCTAATTTTGACCTAAATTATCCAAAATCATCAAATAGGAAATTTGAGAAACATAATAACTAGGAAATCATCAATAAAGCATTTATAACTTATAATAAAGTTTAGAAACTAGGAGGATGAACTCACCACTTAGGTTTTGGTGAAAACCTAGAAAACCCCAAATTTCTTGAAGGTGGAGGTGATGATGATGAGCTATTGACCTTTGCTTCCAATACACCACCAAATACTCTTGAATCTTCCCAAAACTAACAATCTATCCTTGAAAATCTCTCAAATATGAAACCATAGCAAAAAGAATCGTCTCAAACGGAGTTATGGTGAAGGAGATATGAGGAAATGAAGAAAACCCCCAAAAATCGGATTTTTAACCTCCTGACCTGCTCCACAATAGTGCTTGCCTAAAGTGACATGTGTCACTTTCGCTAGGCACTCTCACGCTATACGTACCGAGAGTTTTATACTCTCCGCGATAGTGTCATGCTAAAGTGACATATGTCACTTTCGCTAGGCACTTTAGCCATACTTGTACCGACCGTTTTCCTGGTCGTTCCTCGACTGTTTTTTCGGTCGTTCACCGACCGTTTTGTAACACCCCGAAATTTGGGAACTTGTGTAAAGATTCAAGCTTTTGTCAAGGATCTGTTGTATAAGTGGAATCAGTTTCAATTTTAAGATTTATAGTATTGTGATCACGAGTTTCATTAGTTCGGGTGCCAAGTTTTGGGCTTCGGTACCATGCTCGCGATAGTTCCAGCGATAGTGACATGGTGTCACTATCGTGAAGGCACAATCGTCGAGGGTTTGGGACTCATGGTACGTCTCACGCGATAGTGCCAGGCGATGGTGCATTGGTCACTATCGCAGTGTCACAATGCGGGGGTTGTACCGAGAGTCGTGGTTTTCGGGCAATAATGCCCGCGATAGTGACAGATGTCACTATCGCCTGTCACTCTCGCCGGCGGGTGAATTGAGGTATAAATAGGCAGGTCGCGATTTTAGCTCACTTTATTTGATTTTGAACTTGGAAGCAACGATTTTTCTCTCCAAGAAGTTGGTAAGTTCAGTCCCAACCTCCCTTTGGTCATTAATACTTCCACCTACTCAACCTTGATCATTTATGGCATTCTAGGTACTCATAGGTAGGGTGTAAATGAGACGAGACAACTCGCGAGCTACTCGAGATCGACTCAGTCAAAGCTCGACTCGAATAGGCTCGACTCGAACTCGAGCTCGACTCGATATACTAACGAGTCGAGTCGAGCAACCTCATACTCGACTCGATAAGCTCGTGAGATACTCGATATATAAGCAAAATAATAATAATTAGTAATATTATTTTAATTTAATTGATGATGATGATGATGATGATGATGATGATAATAATAATAATAATAAACAAACTCAAGTTTTTAAAAAAAATGGAAAATGATAGTGTAAAAGATATAGGGTGTGTCTCTAATCCATCCCACATTGGTGGAATATAGAACCAAAGCTTAGAACTCCACTATATATTGACCTTTTCCTCCCTTGCTTTTACATTCTTTATTTTTGCTAAATGGCTTGAGCCTAAGGGCTTGTGCCTATGTGCTTGTTTTAATAGGAGTACCTTTTAAAAGTAGGTTCACCTTGAGTTCTTTTAAGCTATTTGTTCATCTTGAGTTCTTTTATGTATTAAACGAGTTCGAGCTTGATCCGAGTTCGAGTTCGAGCTTGATTCGATTTTTCGAGCTTAAGTTCGAGTTGTGATTCAAGCTTGAAACGAGCTCAAGTTCGAGTTCGAGTTTGGAAATTGGCTATCGAGTTCGAGTTGAGTTTGTATTTTCACTACTCGCGAGTTTTCGAGTCGAGTTCAAGCTTGATAATCGAGTTTCGAGTTCGAGTCGATTATAATGATACTCGAACTCGACTCGCATCATTTACACCTACTCATAGGTGATTTTGGTACTAGTTCATCAAGTCTTCTTAAGATCTCATCCTCATCTCCTTAAGTTCTTGGTATTCTAGGGTTTTGAAATACAACCCTACAAGGTGATTTCATTATATTTTATAAACTTTATACATGTTAAAAGGTGGATTTCAACCTTCTAAACATCTCTATTTTGATTTACTTGACTTGGGTGAGTTTTCACCAAAACCTAATTTTGGAGATTTTAGGGTTTTATGTGAATGGGTATGATTTTAAAGTTGATGAATTTATATCTTGAACTCCTTGTGGATTTGTACATGGGAAGCTTGTTTACCCCAAATTTTATATCTAAAAGCTTGAAATCAAAACTAGGGTTTTTGAGTTATTGATAGTTATTTATTGAATGAGGACTTGAGTGTTTGAATTTAAATCACATAAATACTATCCAAAGTATTATTTTGGAACCCCTTGGAAAACTAGGTGAGTAATCATATGGGTTCTAGATATTTGCACAATTGTTGGCATATTGATTATTGGAGTTATTGGTTGGCCTTAAAGGCGTTGATTTTGCATATTTATTGCATTTGGACGTCATGAACCCACACTTGCTTATATCATTTTGTCGAATGATGGAACGCTAGTTTTCCACATTGAGGCACGTTTAGGCATCGGTTTGGGCTATAAGTCCTACGTGCTAGTATATGATATTGGATGAGGATCTCAACGTAAGGGCCCTATATGGTTGAAGTTGACTTTCTGTGAGTGCACGTTTAAAGCTACCGAGCCTAACATCCCATCCGTATACTTTATTATGTGTATTGGTTTTACTAACTTGTCAAGTGGCTTACTCTTATGTTCTGTCACTTGTGTTAGTAAGCGGGTCTTCCCCGTTAACCCAAGAGGTAATTGTTTATGGTGAAGAGTTACATCATTATTATTATTAATAATTCACCTTTCTTATTTTCGCTTATAATTGATTATTTCTAAATATAAATGTTTGATCTCACTAGGCTTTAGCCTAACACTTTTTCTTAAAATGACATGTATAACAAGTCATTCTAGCGGTGGGACTCCTCGGGCTTGAGCGAAGAGAGAGTTCGAAGAATAGTAACATTTTTGGAGGATATAGAGACGCACACCCGACTTAGTCTTGGTATACGTTTGGAGTAGTAAAGTGTCAACACCCGAATTTAATTTGGATCTAATTGTACCTAGATTAGTAGGTTGTTGAAATTAACTATAATTATTTCTTTGGGTTGTAAGCGTTGTACTTTGTTCCCCGTTTTTTGGGATGATATATTTTGGTTAAAATTTCATTAACAGGTTATTCAGGTTTTCTACATTTATAGTCGTCATATTACCGGATTTTCGAATTTTTAAATTCCTCTAAATTTGAGGGTGTTACAAGTTGGTATCAGAGCATTAGTTTAAGTGAATTAGGTATAGAAGTAAGGTACCTAGACTTAAGCTGTGACTTTAAGTTATGAATTGTGAAAACGGGTAGAACCCTTAAGATAGGATGTCTTAGAGTCGACGAAAATTACACTTATTGAGAATTATGATAATGGTGATGAAAATTATTACGTATCATATGTTCATAATTTCACTTAGCTAACGTGATTATGAAGATGTTTTACGTGAGTATGCTTGTTTTCCATTGTTACGATGATTAATGAATGTAGTAGTATGTCTCCTTGTTTATCACTCTTATGATCTATCTCTCACCTATATTCTCGCATATGTGTGGCAGACAATGGTAAACACTCATAATCGGTCGGATGGTCATGATGCAACGGCATCCACGGCTTACCACCCTAGAGCGACAACGACGGACTTTCCCCCACCGTTACAAAACGTTTTGGGCGGAGGGCCCGAACAAGTACCCCATCGCAATTTAGTCACATCTGATCCGTTAATGGAGAAGGTGACCCCGGAATCAAGGATGATGGATCGAATGATGCAAGCTATGAACGCAGCGATGGATCAACAGCAAGAAATTTTTTTAAAGCTACTTGAAGACCGAGATACTAACAACCGTAGGCATAAAGCGGTTGCGGAAAATGTGCTAGTGGCGGGATCCAGGGGTACCGGACCTGAAATTCCCACCGTTGGGACCGCGGCCCCGGAAGCGAGGCAAGTGATGAAAGCTTGTATCTTCAAGGCTTTACTTAGTTGTCGACCACCAGAATTTAAGGGCACAGACGATCCGGATGCATGTATGAATTGGATCAGAGAGATGGAACAGACTTTCAGATCAAGTGAATGCGGAGAAAGCCATAAGGCAACGTTTGGTTCTCATATGTTGAGAGGGGCAACCCTCACATGGTGAAATGTTTACTCCTAGTCGGTGGAGGCCACGGTGTTGGCTAAATTGAACTGGTTGACTTTTAAGAAGAAACTGATGGAGGAGTTTTGTAATGAGCGGACTATGGACCGGAGAGAAGATGAATTCCAAAATCTGAAGAAGGGAAACTTATCGTTGAAAGTGTACAACCGTCAATTTATGAACAAGCTAGGTTTGGTGGGACATTTGGTCCCAATTGAAAAAGAGAAAATCAAAGCCTACATCAAGGGATTGTCGACCGAGATGATGAATATGGTACGGGTGTCTAAGGCCTCTACTCTTCGGGAGGCGATCGAAGAGGCACAGTTAGTGGAATATTCCTATGGTCCAAACAAGGCAGAGAGAAGCGGGGTAGTCGAGAAAAGAAGATGGAGGGAAATTTTGTACCCTCTAAAAGACCGAGACCTTTCAACAACAATCAACAGAGAGTCGGCCATAGACGGGATGTCCCATGGTGCTCCAAGTGTTAGAGCAAGCACCTTGGCCCTTGTAACTCAGGGTCTGAGCCATGCTTCAAATGTGGCAAGCCTGGCCACAACTACCGAGATTGTCCGATCAAAGGACAAATTTGTTTTGGGTGCAAGGAGTCGGGCCACATTAGGAGAGAGTGCCCGAAGACGAAGACTGGATTTAGCGGATGAAAGAGAGTGGACCCTCCGAAAGATACGGGGAGAGCCTTCCAGATGACTACCGAAGAGGCGAAGGCTTCTATGGATGTAGTGTCGGGTACGTTTCTCCTAAACTCCGTGCCTACCCGCATATTATTTGACCCAGGCGCAAGTTTTTCTTTTGTGTCAAGTTCCTCTTGTCAAAATCTATCCGTACCCACTACTATTTTAGAGGATGCCTTAGTGGTAGAGCTAGCTGATGGTGATCAAGTAGTGGTTCGGGATGTCCTTAGGGGTTACAAATTGAAGATCGAAGGGAAAGAATTCTCGGTTGATTTAATGTCGATGGTCATCGGAGGATTTGATGTTGTCATTGGGATGGATTGGCTAGCGAATAACCATGCCGATATTTTTTGTGCAAAGAAGTTGATTCGAATCCCAATTTCGAATGGCGAGTCGGTGACCGTTCACGGCGAGAGGCGGAAAGGCGAGGTGGCAATTATCAGCATGGTGAAAGCACAGAAGTGTTTATCGAAAGGATGCTCATCCTTTTTGGCGTACATCATAGACGCCAAACTCGAGAAGAAAAATCTTGAAGACGTGGAAGTGGTAAGAGAATTCTCCGACGTATTCGAGGATGACTTGCCTGGTTTACCACCCGACCGTCAAGTAAAGTTCAAGATTGACTTGGCACCGGGAGCTTCCCCGATAGCTAGGGCTCCGTACCGTTTAGCTCCATCGGAGATGAAAGAGATGATGGAACAACTACAAGACCTTCTTGAGAAGGGATTTGTGAGATAGAGCTCTTCACCGTGGGGAGCACCAGTCTTATTCGTGAAGAAGAAAGACAGTACCATGCGAATGTTCATTGATTATAGGGAGTTGAACAAGGTGACCGTGAAGAATAAATACCCACTCCCAAGGATCGATAATTTGTTCGACCAACTTCAAGGAGCGGGATGTTTCTCGAAGATCGATCTATGTTCGGGTTACCATCAAGTGAAAGTCAAAGAAGACGACATTCCAAAGACCGCATTTAGGACGCACTACGAGTTTTTAGAAAATATTTTGAAAAAATTTGTGTGGACTTGTTTTGTACATTCATACGGTATTGAACTTCGATGTATACGTGTGACGAAAATCAGATTTTAAAGGTAGAATTATTGCACTTTGGGCAAAAATATTCTTTGGCTATAAATTGACGTTTTGGCAATTATTATAAGGATTTCTTAACTTTCTTTGACATGTTGTTTTTTCTATCTCGAGTTTATGTGATAACAATTCATACTTGAGAGAATAGAGGTGGTGGTTTGTAGGGGTGGGGGTGGATGGTGGCCGTGACAGTGACAATAGTGGCATAGTGGCAACTACAGTGTTTTTGTGGGGGGTGAGGAAGGAAGGGTGGTGGTTGTGACAATGATAGTAGTGGTGTGGTGGTGTCAATGGTGTTTTGTGGGTGGGTGGGTGATTGTGACAACAACAATAGTGTCGTTGTGGTGGCGGAGGCCATAGTGGTTTGGCGGGGTAGGTGGGTGGCGGGGTAGGTGGGTGGCGGTTGTGACGGCGACAGTGATAGGGATAATGATGGTTTGTGGTGGCAACAGTGGTAGGAGCAGGTGGCGCGATGAGGTGATGAGGGTGAGGTAGTGGTGTTGGTGTAATTGCATGCAAAGATTATTTTTGTCTTTTTTAAAAACAAATTATAAAATCCGTTCTATTTGTCGGGGAATGGAATTCAATTCCTTGACTTCAAATCCCTCAACCACATAATTCAAAGGAGTTTAGTGATTAAATCCCTCAACCACATAATTCAAAGGAATTTAACAATTTTGTTTATTTCAAGAAGTGAATTGAATTAACCATTCAATTTCCCTTGAAATCTCATGGATTCCATGAGCCAAAGCACCTAGGTGATTTATCTTGAATATGTGTAAAGATCAATTACAACTCTTACCTAACTGAAAAGTTTGTATCAAATATTGTTGAACAGTTTTGTTCTATCGTAAAGAACACAATATTGAAGGTGTCTCGATGTAGGCTTGGAAAAAGTGCAATAGCAAAGTCTTGGTGAACAACTCTAAAACTCGTGTTTGTTTTCTTTGATTCAAACTCTTTTTTCCTCATTTTTTTCCTTTTGAGGTGAATAATTGTTGATATTTGAAGGTTTGTGTGAATCGACATTTCCCCCAAGGTTGCACTAAACATCGTCCATTGCAAATTAACATCATCTCGTATATATTCCATTGCATGAATAAATATATACCTTGCAATAAGGTACAAAAAAGTGCAACTGATACAAAAAAGATCTATGTGTGAAACAAGTATTGCTTTCTTAAGCATACGTACATAAGTGTTTAATACAAAATTACAAAGTTGGTGGTCAACGAAAATTTTTGTTTAATAATAAGTGATAACAGTGACAAACTTACAGAGCAAGATGAGTATGAACGTCCATACCCACCAATCATCAGCATCATCATCATTATTATTTAAGTTATGAATTGTAAAAAAAAAACTAGTAAATTCATTATGTATTACAATGTTATTTAAAAAGTAGACACTTTATAACAAAATCAAATGATGCTTTTGAAACCTTGAATATTTACGGTTTTGAGACCTCGAAAATTTGACTATTTTCAATCATTTTTGTCTGTCTTTTCTGACCATAGTTCTTCACTTAATTCTTCATTCAAATTCTACACCAATTAAATAATATGAAAATCATTTTGGTTGGGGGGGGGGGGGGGGGGTAAAATAAATTCTCAATTAATCATATAGGAGTATTTAAGTAGTTATTTTGGCAAAAATATACTACCATTTGAGAGATGCATTGCTTGGGCCAATAAAAATATATGTATACTTATTTGTTAGCCCATAATTTACTTACATTGTATTTTTAGGCCCAAATCAAAATCATTAGTTAATATAAATCCCCAAATCATGTGACATTTATACAAATATCATAGTGATATAAGGGTTGGATATTCTGAAAAAAGTACCAATTTCATCTGAGGCTTATACATGGAAAATTGCTACAAAAATCGCGATCGTCGAGGGGACAAGCATCGAAAGCCAGATATTAACTTATCACAGCTTACCTCGTTCCTAAAATTTGATAATTCGTTCTTTTCACCATGGAATCATACGGAAGATCGTCTACCGTTGTGTAGCAGTTGCGGAAAGGATAAGGTGATGCAATTTGAAAGTGGATCATTTTTTTCTTATGATGTGAGTACTAAAGATCTGTAATCTTCTTGTTTCTAATTCTGCATCAGTTTAACTAGATTTTAATTTGTTTACACATTTGACTAGATTTTGTTTTCCTAAGTATTTCTTTTCGGGAATTTATGATTGGGAGGGGCATATCGTACGTTTTATTAGGGCATTCTATAATGAGAACACAAATCAACTAAAATTTGTTGCATTTAATCAAAATCGAAGATGAATTTTAGTTTTAGGGTTTAGTTTTTATGATTGGCCCCAAAAGAAGATTTCGGGCCGAAACATGCGATATCTTATGTCAAAGTCAAAAGTTGACTATCTTTGATTTTAAAGATGAATTGCATAAAATCATTTGGCATTTTCTTATACCAATTGTGTCAAATGACTAACAATTGACCTATTGACGAATTATAAAAGGCTTATGAGCCCTAGGCCCATTAGCCCACACACACGTGCACACCATTTTGGCTTGCATTCTTTCTTATAAACTTCTTATTTATACACTGTGATAATATAAACATCCTTGTACTTTTAGAACATATTGATAATAGGAAAAATATGACATGATTATGGTTTTGTCAACAACAAAATACGTCATTGCCCAATACCATCTCATACCCATGATCATCATCATATGTTTACACCCCACAAGTTGCATACCCCTTACCCACAATTATCAACGTCTTATTACACCTCATAAGTTGCACACCCTTATGATTTTAGTTATTTAGGGGTTGTTTGTTTTTTCTAAAAAATCTCTTAATGACTCTTAAGTCTGAATCGTTCAGATCTTTTTACACACCACCTCTTATTAATCATAACTAAAATAAGACTTCAGACCTCTTAAAAAACAAACGACACCTTAGTGTTATAAAGAAAATTGATCTACTCCAAAAACCTTAAAAGCCCATTTATGACCATGTAGGCCTTTCTAGTATAAACATATGTTTAACATTTTGTAGTACTCAAACTTTTTTCATATTGGAAAGTCATTGTTGTTGCTTGTTTAGGTGGATTTATGCGTACATTAAATTTCTTTTGTCATACAGATAACTGCAATCAAGAAGTATGTAGCAGCTGACAATCAAACAAAGAACAAAAACTAGACGATGTTCAGTTTCATGTTTTTATTTTCTTTGCGAATGAATAATATTGTCAAACATATGCAAAAGATATTTATCCTGGATAAGTGTATGGAAGTATTTTTTTTTCTTTTCTTACTGATGTTTATCTTTAACTTAACGTGTGTTATAGTATGTGCATGTAGTTTATTATTAAGGAAGATGGTACTAAAAGAAAACAATTTGTATGTCATGTGATAAACAATATAACAGTACTTAGTTTGCAACTAAATAGTTATGTTATTCGTTTAAATCGGTAAATTATTATTATTCTCCTTATGGATTTATCATGCAAACATTATATTCATTAGTTTATAAAAATATACAATTTTTCGTAAATATATAAATATAAAAAGTTAAAAATGTGTTATAGTTTCATTAGTTTATAAAAATAAATTAAACTGATAAGTTGGTTTTGCTATTTAATTTACCATTTAAGTAATTTGAAGAAAAAAAAGAAAATCATAAAAAATAATATTAATTTAGGGAAAAAAAAGGAATAAGCTATAAATTAAAGTTTGGGACGCATAAATAAGTTGAGTAAACTTCAATGCATCATAATACATTTTTATTTCGTATTCTCAATTTTATTTTTTGAATTTGTAATGTTTTAAGAAAGCAAAAGAGTTTTTGTTGGTTATTAATGTTTTGAATATTTTTTTCACATTAGTATGGTTAACACTTATTCTATATTTAAACATGTTTATCAGTTGGTTATGAGTTAGTTTATAAAGTTCAAATGTATTAACAAGTTGTATGCATGTAATAATAAGTTGTAGATGTTAATATAATTAAAATATTGTAGAAATATATTCGCATAAATATATATTCGTGATTGGAATTTTGAAAACCATGTTATATCAATATGAGTTTCAAATTAAAGAGAATTAAATGAAGGATTTCATTATTGAATTCCTTGATAATGCAATTCATTAGGATCCTATAAATAAGAATTCATATCCGCTAAACAAGAAAAAGATAACAACCAAATTGAAAATAAACTTTATCCTAAAATAGCTTGAGCATATCTTCTAATATTCCCCCTCAGTGCGAACGTGGTGAAGCGGACACGTTCAAGCTGGATCGAAAGGAATCAAACAGGTATCTAGGCAGCCCTTTGGTAAAAATATCGGCATACTGATGAGGAGAAGGGATGTGAAGTACCCGAATGTGACCAATTTGGACTTTTTCACGAACAAAGTGAATATCCATCTCCACGTGTTTAGTTCTTTGATGTTGAACCGGATTACCGGATAGGTAAACAGCAGAGACATTGTCACAGTAGACAATAGTGGCCTTACGGACAGGAACTCGTAGCTCAAATAATAAGTTTCGCACCCAGGTGGCTTCAGCCACGACATTTGCAACGCCCCTGTATTAAGCCTCTGCACTGGACCGTGAAATAGTGGGTTGTCGTTTAGAGGACCAGGAGATGAGGTTAGGGCCAAGAAAAATGCAATACCCTGAAGTAGAGCGCCTTGTGTCGGGGCAGCCACCCCAATCCGCATCGGAATAGGCGACGAGACATGAATTCGGAGAAGCCGTTAGACGTAACCCGTGATCCAACGTGCCATGCAAGTAACGAAGAACCCGTTTCATAAAAATCATATGGGGTTCCCTTGGAGCGTGCATAAACAGGCAGATTTGTTGAACAGCATATGACAGATCCAGATGAGTAATGGTGAGATACTGCAGCGCCCCCGCCAAACTTCTGTATAATGAACCGTCCGGTAGGAGTGCCCCGTCAGAAGCACTGAGCTTGGAATTGGTATCGACAGGTGTGTGACACGGTTTACACGTGGTCATATTAGCCCGATGGAGGATATCTCTAGCATACTGAGTTTGTCCAAGGAAGACAGAATTGGCATCCCTAGTGACTTGGATGCCGAGAAAGTGGTGAAGAGGGCCCATATCAGTCATAGCAAATTCTTGTGAGAGCCGTTTGATGACTTGTGTTAATACCTGCGGATGGCTAGCCGTGAGAACAATATCATCCACATATAAAAGTAAGTAGGCAACCTGATCGCCGTGATGATAAATAAACAGGGATGTGTCACATAGGCTTCTTCGAAACCCGAGGGAGGTGATGAACCCTGAGAACCTGGAGTACCATGCACGTGGCGCTTGTTTAAGGTCGTACAGAGATTTTTGCAGTCTACAAACATGATTAGGGAACTTGGGGTGGATAAAACCCGGTGGCTGTTGAATGTAGACGGTCTCCTGAAGGGTTCCATGGAGGAAGGCATTCTTGACATCGAGCTGGTGAATTGGCCATGATTTGGAGACCGCTAAAGATAACACTGTGCGAATGGTACCTGGTTTGATCACAGGGCTAAATGTTTCCATGCAGTCAATGCCGATGGTTTGTGACTTGCCGTTACAAACTAGTCTTTCTTTGTACTTGTCTAGCGAGCCATCGACTTTAAATTTGTGCCGAAATAACCAATGTGACCGAATGACTGGCCTATCCGTGGGACGTGGAACGATCTCCCATGTGTTATTGACCTGTAACGCACTAAATTCATCGTCCATGGCGTGAAGCCAATTAGGATCTGATAAAGCTTTTACATAGGAAGTAGGAACGGGAGATATGTTGGTTGAGGCGGCAAAGAGGTAGCGTGGGTTCGGCTTGACCACACCATCTTTGCCACGAGTTTGCATGGGGTGAGTATTTGTCGTGTGTAGGGGAGGGTTTGGTTGGGGGGATGTTGGGGTTGATTGCGGAGTAGTTGTGGTGGTAGAATTTTGGGCTGAGGGAGTGTGAGGAGGTGTGATGGTAGGTAATGGGCTTTGGGCCGTAGGTGAGTTGGTATGTAACGGGTTTTGAGTTTGGTCTGATTGTGTGTGTTGGTGTTCGGTTGGTGTAGTAGTAGGAAAAGACACATTATTAAAACTTGGACTGTCCTCATCAAGAAAAGTATATGTGGTGGTGGATATAGGTGTGTTGAACGGGAAAGTGTGCTCGTCAAAAGTAACATGACGAGATAAGTGTACACGACCGGTGTGAGGGTCGTAACACCTATAGCCACGAAAGTCGGCAGGATACCCGAGGAACACGCATTGGGTGGATCTTGAGGAAAGTTTGTTGGGTTGAGTAGCAGACATGTTTGGGTAACAGGATCACCCGAACACTCGCAGATGATCGTATGTCGGGTGGCGCCGATATAGGGCAAAGGCGGGGGTGTTGAAGTGGAGTTTTTTTGTTGGAAGAATGTTATGGAGGTAAGTGGCAGTGTGGAGAACTTCAACCCAAAATGTGGACGGGAGATGAGAATGCACCAGTAGGGCACGAATAATGCCATTCAGTCGTCGAAGCATGCGTTCAGATTTCCCGTTTTGTTGGGACGTCTGAGGGCACGAAAACCGAAAGACAAGCCCATGTTGGTTGGCAAAATTTTTAAAGTCGTTGTCAAATTCTCCCCCTAGATCACATTGAAAGGTTTTGATTGAAGAATGAAATTGGGTTTGTATGAATTTGTGAAATTTGGTGAAATTGGTGAACGCTTCTGATTTATATTTGAGCGGGTACACCCAAACAAAATGAGTAAAGTTATCAATAAGCACCATGTAATATTTATAGCCAGAATTACTAAGGACCGGAGAGGTCCACAAATCACAATGTACCAAATCAAAAGCATGAAAAGTTTAAGATAGAGAATCAGAAAAAGGCAAACGTTTACTGTTCGAAATTTGACAAGAATTACAAACCAAAGAGTCAACAGATGTATTATTCTTGAAAGAATTAAAATGACTAAGATAGTGAAGCACGGTCGATCCGGGATGTCCGAGACGATCATGCCATGGTGTTGAAGTAGAAGTGGCAAGTAAAGCTGTAGTAGGTGGTGTGAATGGGTAAAGGTCTCCACTGTTATTGTGGCGGGAAAGCAGTTGCCCATCCTTGAGGTCCTTCAAAGAAAACCCGAAAGGGTCAAATTCAATTGAGACTTGGTTATCAATAGTGAATTTGCGAACAGAAATTAAATCCTTTATGACCTTAGGAGAATGAACGATTTGGTTTAGGTGATAGGTTTTATTTGGTGTGTTGTAAAAGCCGTTACCAGAACCATGAATAGGCAACAAGTCACCATTACCGACAAATATAGGGTTGACGTGTAATAAACTTTGAACTTTAATTTTACCTGAATCTGAAGTGATGTGAGAAGATGCTCCCGTGTCCATAAACCATTTTGCCTGATCATTGGAATTGAGGTTCAAAGTGGTCATGGCAGCTCCGATGTCATTAGAGGAGAGAGCATTGAAACCCGTTGGAGCTTGTTGGTTAAAACCGAAACCCGGTGGAGCAAATAAAGCGGGCTGCTGCATCTGCATGATGTAGGCCTGCGACGGTTGGAACTGGGCCGGCATAAAAGGGAATGGACTCGGCGGTGGTGTCCAGGATGGATATTGGGCTTGTGGCCCATGTTGAAGTTGGCCAAACCGAGGCCCGCCTGTATGCCCTGCTGGACCGAGAGTTCCCTCTGAATTGTATGGGGTGTTGTTCGACTGTGTCCCCCAATGTGATCCGTAGGAGTGTGATCGACCTGCTCCTCGGCCTGAGAACCGGCCACTGCGCCCCCTGCCACGCGCTGCCTTTGCCGGATCGTAGTTGTTCCCCCGATACCCGTTAGGGTATGGGGATCGCCCGGTGTCAGTGTGATCCTGGGGGTTGTTGTTTCTATTTTGCTGTTGACCGGCGGAAGAGGATGGGTGAACTAGCACAGTATCACGGCTTGAGTTCGATCTAGCCGCCTGTCGTTGTTGCTCTACTTCTACCATACCACGGGCCTCATCCCAAGTGGGACATCACTGATTGATGATAGCCACGATAGTATCGTATTCAACGGGAAGACCACGAACCATCTGAATAACGAATCGACTTTCGGACACGGGTTGATCGATATCGCCGAGTTGTGTGGCGATATCTTTCAACTTTTGACAATATTCATCGAACGAGGAGGATGCTGAGAGGGTTGAGTTGGTAAACTGTTGTTCCAGGGTTGCGGCTCTGGCATGTTTATTATTTATAAAAATTTCTTGAATCTGAAGCCATGCCTTCCCAGAAGTTGTATCATCATCGAGAATCCGGTTAAGGATCTCATCGGAAACGGTACTATAAATCCACTGAAGAATGAGGGCATCAAGCTCCGCCCACGCGTCGTAGGCCGGATCTTCTTTGGACGGCGGCGGCGTGTCATCAATATGGTGGAGGATCTTGTAGATTTTGAGATGATTTTTGAACAATTTCACCCAATTCGAGTAGGGTGTTTTCTTCCCGTCGAGTGTACGGATCTTTTGGTGCACATTCGTCACCGTGAATGCTGGATGAAAGGTTGGTTTTTCAGTATCGGTATTGGAAGGGGAAGATTTATCCGTCGTTTCCACCATGGTGCCGCCGTGAATCGGAGGAAATAGGTGGTAGGGTTACGGTGGTGGTTAGAAAAAAAAGGAATGTTCTTTGGCTCTGATTACCATGAAGGATTTCATTATTGAATTCCTTGATAATGCAATACATTAGGATCCTATAAATAAGAATTCCTATCCGCTAAACAAGGAAAAGATAACAACCAAATTGAAAATAAACTTTATCCTAAAATAGCTTGAGCATATCTTCTAATATTAAATACCCATTTTTTTAGATATAATTTGTTTAACAAATCTAGGGATGTTGTTTGATTTTTTCATCTTCAATTTTGATTTGTTAATTTGGGGACGTTGATGGATTTTGGACAAACAAACTAGTATAAAAGAAATGAGAGAGAACCTCACTATTAGATGTGTTTCTCTCACCAAACATCAACAATGTAATGTAATACAAAACAATATAATATAATGCAATGCAATATATATTCATTCCCACTCCCAGGCATGTTCATTCCCGTTTTCATTTTCATTTCTTAAAATGAATCAAACACCTCCTTTATTACATTTAAGATAATTTAGAGGGGTTTTTTTTCTTCTTAAAACTGTGATAAATCTATAGATTTCCAAAACTTGATTGGTTAATATTGAAAGGGTAATACAAGTTTACAAATGTAGTGTTTGGTACGCATATTAGATGAGACATGACTGGAAAAGACAAGACTAATTGTTTGTCATGTATTTGGTACAATTAGAACAAGACATGAGAAATCTGGAAAAATGACCAAATATGTAATGACTGTAATCCTTCATTAAAAAGGTATATGGGGTCCAAGTTGAAATGAAAGAGGATTTATGGGTCGATTTGGCAAAAGTGTAAAACTTGCATTTGTTAGTAAAAACCCTAGAGAAATCTCATTTGCTTGCTATTTGTTGGAGGCGGCGTGTAAGGAAAGGAGGGAGAGTTTTGGTAGGATCAATTTGAGATTTCAATCTTGGGAAGTGTGAAGGAGGAAAACACTGAAGGATTGCATCTTAAAAAGGCATCATTAACCTAATTTTTCTTTTTTGGATCTTCTATTGGAAGTCCCTTGAAGGATTATAGAAATTATTGTTCGTATCTTTTGTTTTAGAAGGTGAAATTGATTCAAGTGGTTTGGGGAAAACCAAGGGTTTAATTAGACGAATATTCAGTTGGAGGATTGTTGTAGAAAATTTATTAAAGACTCGTTTAAGGGTAGGAAAATTTGTTGCAGTCGAAGGACTGTAATGTGTAAATCTCCCCTTACCCGAATTTGCTATTATTAAACCGAGAGTGAATCTAGATCGTTCCAAGACCATGTTGCGCCCGGGGTAGCCGGGAATCTGCTTGACCGCTTGGACCGAGAGGTTGGGTCACACCGGGATTTACCCGGGACTAAAACCCGGATGCAACCGGGATTTGGAGTAAGGCCGAAAGGGCCGAGAAGTAGGGGTGAAACCCAAAGGCCGCATGGCCCGGGATGGGATCCGGTGACCACGGCCTGGGATGAAACCCGGTGACCGTGTGGCCAGGGATGAAACCCGGTAGCCACGACCCAGGGAATCAAACCCGATAAAGGCCACGACCCGGGGGGTAAAACCGGCATGGTCAGAGACCTTTTTCCGTGAGAGTCGAAATCTTTAATTGAGGGCTAGTGAATCTAACCAAGATTTAACAACGCTTCGTTTAACCAAAATTGTAGGTATCCGTTCTCCTTAAATTAAGTTCTGGTGAGTGTGCCAGTTTCCCTCAAGCAGGTGAGTTCCCTTAACACTCTTCATATACGTTAAATGTTTTGCCAATGATTTCAATCACTCAATTTGGTTACGAGCATTATGATATGATTTACAATTATAAGGATTTTTATCACACATGATAGGAAATTGTTTTTCAATGCATTTGTCATGTTTACGTAATGTTATCCATTACTTGGCATGTTGATTTGGAGCCGGGTTGTACAGTGGGATTAATGTACCTTGGAGTGGTGAATATTCCTTGGGAGAGTATTTATATCGTGTGGCTTGAATTTGTTTCTTGTGCATACAAGAATGACATCTACTGGGGGGCCATGGGGATCTACTGGGGGGCCCAATTGCGGATATCACGGTGAGGTGATGGGAGACTATGAGCATTGTGCAATACCCAAATATGGTGTTGATTTGTTAAAATTGGTGGTTGATGGGCCTTTATGGCGGTTTGCATGTTTCATTTGTAAAATGTTGAACTGTTTTCGAGAGGGAATTCACTAGACCTCATGGTCTAACCATCGCCTTTCAAAATTAAAACCATTTTCAAGTAAGAGAGTAGTTGGAGCTTCTTCTAAAGAGAAGAAGAAGGCTTGAAGCGATCGAGGTGATGACCATTGAGATAGCTTCCTTTAGTTCCGCATGTTTAGTCTAAATATCTCAACTGTGACTGTGTGTATCCGCTGCTATACTTTGGGAATTTTGTTATGTTTTGTGTTGAGATGTTGGGACCTCATTGGCTTTATTATATAAATTTTTGCGTTTACGGTTTTGGGTGTTACAAAATTACCCGTAAAATGTCTTTTAAATAATTTGATTATAAAAATAAAAGTATAATTTCTAATAATCTATACTATATTATAAAAACGACATAAAAAACTCTTAATTACAACATTTTAAGCACAAGTTACAACTAATTAAAGCCAATTACTTAATTTACAATTTCTTAATGCTTTGGTACAACCTTTTCAAACACAGTATGTCACATAATCATCTATTTGTGGAATGGATACTCATTTATTAAAATAACTATTTGTTTTTTTGGTGGAGGATTTTATAAAATAGATTTTATATTAGCATAATCTATTTTAAATGTAGATTTTACATTTAAATCTATATTAGTGAGATGTAATATAAAATCTTTTTTCTTTCGTATTTTTTTATATTACATCTCATAATGATTTTTCCATATTTTATTTTATAAAATCTTTTTCCATATTTTATTTTACTAGTGTTGGGCCCGTGCATTGCACGGGAGGATAAATTTTTTGTTGGAATATTGAACCGAGTTAAAATGAAACGTAATTTCTCTGTTAACAGTTAATGAAATACAATGTGAAAAACGAATGTATTTTCATAAGTGGTTAACTTGCATATATTCTTAATCGTTTGTTGTTATGACTTTAAAATACGTGTAGATCTTATAAAATAAAATAGATTTTATATTAGCAAAAAAAATACGGAAGAAAAAAGAGTTTATATTACATCTCATTATGTAAAAAGATTTTATAAAATAAAATAACAACAAACGATTAAGAATATATGCAAGTTAACCACTTATGAAAATACATTCGTTTTTCACATTGTATTTCATTAACTGTTAACAGAGAAATTACGTTTCATTTTAACTCGGTTCAATATTCCAATAAAAAATTTATCCTCCCGTGCAATGCACGGGCCCAACACTAGTATACTATATAAATATATTAAAAATTATATACATACACATCTTAAGAGATATAAATGTTTTATAACATCGTTTAAATTATAAAGCATTTGAGTTCTCGTTTTTAAAAACGCTCAACTTTTTAAGAATACAACTGTTAAATAATAAATACAAAATATTTGAAAATTTTAATAATATTTCTATTTACTTATTTTGTAGATAGCAAAAATTGAAGTTTGAAATGTTTTTAGAAACTCACCTTACCCTTTCAAATGGATGGATCAAATTTTAACAACTCACAGAAAAAATCCTTTTCTTTTGTTTAATTAAAAAATGAATTACCCCTTATTTAAAGCTAAATTAATTTTAAATGTAATTAATAATTTAATTAATCAAATTATATTAATATTGTTAAGTCAGATTTTATAATAATCATTTTATTTATAGGTTTGGTCTAAGATTGTGTTTAGAGTGCTTATTTGTTCTGTATTAGCCAAGGGTATTTAAGTCCCTTGTGGCTTTGTGTCTTGTAAGGAATTCACGCATATTCAATATTCAAGATTACATTTGCGCTTTCAACTCTTTCTCTCAATTTTCTCTCACTAGATTTAGAACGATCTTGCATTATCAATTGGTATCAGAGCCTAATCTGAATCTGAGAGGATTGAGAGAAACGTTTTTCGATTCTGAATTTGGGGTTTAATCAAAAAATTTGATCGATTTTCTTGATTTTTTCAAGAAAATCACTTTTTTTGATTTTTCATCAAATTCGGATTGTTTTTAGATCGAATTTTCTTGTATTTTGGTTTGTTGGATTCGGTTTTGATAGTAGAACATTTATGATTCACATCATTTTGCAAGAAAATCAATATTTGAACTTCAATTTTGAATTTTTTTGAATTTCTGGAAAAACCAATTTTGTGTACTGTTATGTTCAAGATTTCTCGATTTTACGATTTTTGATCGAATTTATTGTTTGAAAGTGTTTAGAAATCAGTTTTCGATCACTTCTGTGTGAGCAAAATTCATCTTTTTCAAATTTGTAATCGGTTTTGGAAGTTTTTCTTGATTTTCTCACGTTTTGCGCCAGATTTGGATTTTGCGCGAGTTCATCAGGTTTGCGCCAGTTCATCCAGCTTTGCGCCAGATCATCTTCCTCTTTGCACTAGAAATTTGTGAAAGTTCAAGTCAAGTTCTCGCGAAAAGGTTCTTTTGTGCCATCTCTTCATCAAGCAAAGCAAAGTTTTCGCTAGAAGTTCTTCGCGCAAGTTCATTTTGCGCTACAGTCATCTTGCGCAAAGATCAGCTTGCGCCACCTTTGTATAGCGTAAAGTTAAGTTTGCGCCAATTGTTCATCGCACAAAGAGATTTTTGCGTCATCTGTTATTCGCGCAAAGTGTCTTTGCGTCACTTTCATCTCACGCAAAGTCAAGGTTTGCGCCACCAACTTCTAACGCAAAGAAAGTTTCTTATCACCATCATCTAACGCAAAGTAAAGTTTGCGCCAACTTCTTATCAAGCAAAAGTCAAGTTTACGCCACCTTTGTCTCACACAAAGTCAAGTTTACGCCATCCTCTGTTCGCGCAAATCTCAGTTTGCGCCAGTTTCTCTGTGTTCAAGACTTAGAATTTTTCTCTGGATTTCTGAAGATATGGATATGTCAAAGTTCTCGTTTCAAGCTCAGTTTTACAAGAACAATCTTATGATGTCGTTGGGAACAGAAACTCGTCCTCCTGTTTTGATCAATGAAAATGAATTCACCCAATGGCAAGATCGGTTCATTAACTTCATCGAGCGTCAAGCTAATGGAGAAAATATGATGAAGTCATTTACTGATGGACCGTTTATCAGACCTAAGAACGATACTCCTTTGACTGCTGAAGAGGTTACAAGAGAAAAAGCAGACCGTGAAGCAAAGTCTAATATGATGTTAGCAATGCCCAATTCTATCTATAATAGAATTGATTGTTTCAAGCACGATCCGAAGATGATGTGGACTCAACTAGAAAAGATTATGCTTGGTTCAACGGTCGCGACACAACTTCGGCATACACGTTTCATGAACAATTTTGAAGAGTTCAAAGCCAAAGATGGGGAATCTCTGAAAATTGTTTTTGACAGGTTCTATGCGGTGATAAATGATCTACGAAAGATAAAAGTGGAAAAGATTGAGCTGAAGACCAATCCGAAGTTCCTCAATGCTCTACAACCGGAATGGAATAAATCTTGCCATCGCTTGAGGAATGATGTCAGGATATCTTCTATGCAAATCCAAGAGCTTTACGAGATTCTGATGACAGATGAATGCATTGTCAAGGATAAAAAGGCCAAACTTGACAAGAAAAACAAGAAGACAGTGGACCCGGTTGCACTTCTAACGAGCCAACTGGCTGATCAAGCATTATCTGATAATGCTTATGATGGGGCCACAGATGATGATGGTGAGGCGCTACAAAAGGCAATGATTCTTCTCTCTCAGCACTATCACAAGAAGTTCCAACATCATTCGGGTTCCAACAATCTTCGCTTCACTTCTGGGTCTAAGAATGTCAAAGTGCCCGAGGTTAAGAAAGCAGCTGCATGCTTTAACTGTGGAACACCGGGTCACATCGCTAAGGAGTGTAGAGTGAAGAAAGTTCGGGATTCGGCGTATTATCGAAAGAAAATGGAACTAGCCGAAAAGAGAGAGAATGGAACCGCTCTGCTAGCTGACGAATAATTCTGGCTAGATCACTCCGATGATGAAGCTGATAATGTGGAGACTGCTCATATGTGCTTCATCGGAGATGATCAGAGTGATGATGATGATTCTTCCACTGATGAAGATGAGGTACCTTCTGTTTTTGATTTCAAATTTATATCCTAACAGATGAATGTCATAATAATTGTTTTACATGATTCACGCTCAAAGTTATTATCTGAAAAACAATTAAATTCAGAAAAGTCAAATTTGATTGATAAATTACAAATTTCTTTGAAAGATGAAAAATCTATTTTGGTTCAAACAAAAGAAATCTTTCAAAAGAAATTGGATGATTTAAAAAAATCAAATATGACTTATCTTGATTCTTTGACTGAAATGACCAAATTAAAAGATAATTTTTCAGATAAAATAAATGAGTTGGAAGAAAAATTATATCGAAAGAATCAAACTGAACAAACTATTTATTTGAACAAACCACGGAGTTATGAGTCTATTAAAGAAAAATGGGGACTTGGTTTTGAAAATCCTCATTGTTTAAACAATACTATAGAAAAATCCCCTACTTTATATAAATTCGATTATCTAAGTCTTGCTAAATATGCTCCTCAATTTAAATATGATTGGATGAATGAAAAGCAAGTTTTAGATATCGAAAATGAGAAAAGAATGAACAACAAGAAAAATGAAATTTCTTTTGTTTACACGCGCGAAAATGCCAAATATTTTCCTGATAAATCAAAGAAGAACATAAACAGTTTAAATGACATTTCTCCTATTAAATCTTCATTATCTGATGATTATTTTGATATATGTGCTACTAACACTAATAAAAAAAAATATATCACCAATTTCTTATGATTCTAAGAGATATATTCCTCCATTAGTGTTAGAAAGCAAAATCATTGATCTTGAAGATAAAATGGAAGATCAAAATATTCAAAGAGAAATTGAATCTGATGTTATTCTTTCTTTCATGACGACAAGTCTTGAAGAAAAATTAATTTTTCAAAAACAAGATTTTATTACAAATTCAGTTTCTGATCTTTCTTCTGATTTTAAAGAAAACAAAATGGAAGTTCCAAATTCTAAAAATATTTCTGACTTCGAGGCAAGTTCAGATTTCATGACTGGTCAGTTTGGTTTCTTAGGTAAAATTGTTTCTTCTGATTCAAATCTTAAATCGAAAATTCTTGATGAATCTTTTACGCTAAATGATGATTATTATAAACCTAAGCGTAAAAGAAGAAGGTCAAAGAAGTCAAATAAAGAAGCTAAAGTCATTTCTGACAGTTCTAATTCTTGTGATTCAAATATTTCAGATAGGACTTTGAGCACTCCTTCAAGGCAGATATGGAGGGTCAAGCGGACATCTGATGAATCTACGACTGATGAGGATATATATGTAGACAAAATCTATAAAAGTGATTCATTTGCTATTTGTAATAAAATTTCAAAATACTCAATAAAGCAAATGATTCGAATTTCAAAAGATGTCTCATATTCTTCTTCTGATTCTAGTTCAGATGATTATGCTTTGTCTTCTACTGATGAATATGTTCATTTATCTGATAATATTTCTCGTGATTTCTATGTCATGATAATTATATTTCCCTCGCAAATGTATATCATTTGCTTAATCCATGATAGTAGTATCTCATGAAAAATTATCTATATCATATGGTGGACTAAAAGTTTAGTTCCTTACGAGTCATAAGTGGAAATTGCGCAGTGAAAATGTTTGTGAAGTTAAATAGTTAGAGAACCACACTGTAAGTTCTATCTTAGGAAAACAATTTCGGAGCACTACATAGGCCTGTTGGTTTACGAATAAGCTTGATTTACCAACTCTAAAACATTGTCTTTTCTATTTTTGGATTTCATATCTGATTGTTTTAATTTATTGATCGCCAAATATGTAAAGAAAGTGAAAAGATATCTTAAAAGTTGAATATATGTTATGCTGACTACGTTTGTTTGTTCTAAACGCATGTAGGTTGTCATTTGGACACAAACCAAACAATTGAGGACCAACAATGCATCAATATCATGTCGATTATACATTTTATAATTGACTATTGTGCTTTCCATATTCGAGTGGCCAACAAGAACAAGAATAAGATTTTTATAAGAAGGTCATAAACATCAGTATATTCTTATTCCTATGTTGTGGATTATCTTTATGTAATTATATCACTTTTGAATTGTTCATAAATACATAGTTCTTTATTATATTAGAAGTTGAAATTGAAAACATTGTAATTTTATTTTGTTCAAACCTTAAGTTTGTATTTTTGTAATGAGTTGTGTCAATTTTTATTTCCTAATTTACCAGAAAATGTTACATCAAGTTGCATTATAGTGGTAAGATAACATGTTTCCATTCAAATTAAAGAAAAAAACAATTTTCAATTCGAGATCTTGGAGTGATAGAAGCATATGATCAAACTTTTCTGCATCTTTTTTTGAAATATGGACTTCAAAAGACAATATATACTATGCATTATTATTTACGTTTATTTGGATTTTAAGTTTCGTTGCATTGCATTGCAACAGGTACATAATTAGTATATATATTAATGAAAGAAAGGAAGGAAAAAAAAGTAGTAATAATAGTAGAAGGAAAGGGATGGAAAAGGGGGGTTGGAAGTTGGAAGAAGTCTATTTTTTTGGTTGCTTGTGGCTCTGCTCTCTGACCACCCCACCAAAACAAAATAGAGTCACTTAGCACTTGCAGATCCACATACATGGATCTACCGTTTTAATTCTAAATTTTAATTTTAAATTTTAATTTTAAATAATAATATTAAGTCGACAAACAATAAAACAACAATATTAATAATGGAATCATTTTAACCAAATCGACTCATCAAATTTCACAAGAGGAGACTAGGTGTTATCTTATAATGGGATTCCAAATAAATAAAGTCATATGTTGTGTACCCGACCAACGAACGGGTATAACACTAGTTTAACATGGTTGGAGCTAAGCTAATCCTAGTATTTATTTCTTTTTTTTATTTTGTGACTAATGTGTACTTTAAAATTTTGTCTCCAAGTTTGCTTAAACATTTATATTTTGCCCCATTCTAGCTTAGTATAAATAGAGATGTTGGATTAGTTGTTTTACCATGCTTAAGATCTGGTTTACTTTAGTTATAATTTACATTTGAAAGTCTTTTATTTTTAGTCTTAATATATATATATATATATATATATATATATATATATATATAGGGTTGAGTTATTTTGTTAACCTTAATATTCTTGTTAACTATGTGAACTAATCCAAGTCATCCATCTTGATATTGGATGGTTGAGATTAATACTTAATTTTTATTAAAAAAACGTCTCATTTATTACATATGAAGGTGAATATGACTGATCAAGGGTATTATGGGGAAAAAAAGGCTCATAGTATTAATCCATATGAAACGCCTAATTGAACATTTATTTCATTACAATAGAAACGGATGAACATTTATTACATTACATATGAAACATTTATTATGGGGAAAAGAAAATGATTTAATCATAACATACAATATAATTATGGAAGCTTCATTTTTGTAACCCCCAATAAAAGTTAATTTTAATTCAGAAAACACATTAACATCCCTGAAATGAACGCAACAAAGATGAACATCGATAGAGATGAACACAAATGTTCATCAATGAACACCTTACAAACATAAAACATTGATAGATGGGAACATCGATGAACACCTTACAAACATAAAACATTGATAGAAGGGAACATCGATGAACACAAACATTGATAGATTGGAACATCGATGAACACCTTACAAACATAAAACATTGCATAAAACACATATGTTAATCTTTAATATATGAATGTTCGTGTGATTTACGAATGATGATTAATATATGATAAATTTCTTAAAAAGAACGACTATACGATCTACTATTTTATCAAACATATGCACCGAAATATGTTTATCCTATTGATATGATGTAAAAAAATGTAGGATATGAAGATAATACAAGAATCATAACCTACCATGTAATTATGGAAACTTGTTTTTTGTAACTCCTAATAAAATTAATGCAAAATTGTTAGAAATAAAATGACATATATACCCTTTAACATTAAGAATTTCAATAATTTAAACATCAACAATCCTTGAATTGCTATTGGTTGAGCAAGGTTTATAAAGTTAACAAGAAATGGATGGTTAACAAATGATCCTTGCTCTCTCTCTATATATATATAAACCGTTGGATTTTTTTTCTTGTCTTCTACCATCTATTTTTGCAGCATTGTCAATAACATTGTTACTTTATTTAGTTTATTACGCTTATTATCTTTACATTATGCTCTTTATTTCTAGTCATTTAATTTCATGTACTAACTTTTTGTTATTTACATTTTCATGCATTTACTTATCGTAATGAATAGCTAATTCTCTTAGTTTGGTTGTGAGACAAAATGCGAGATTTCAAACCGAAGGAAAGTGGACATCGTTTCGCAATAATAATGTTCCACTATTTCATTCAAGTTTTATAATTCTTGACAAGTTGATCAATTTGAAAAGTGTTAAAGTGTCATGGTCTTAGAGATAAGTCACTTGAATGCACATCATTTTGAATGATATGGGAAGTAGATTTGAGATAGTTGCTAACAAAGATATTTGTTATCTATGTTTTTCAAATTAGATAATTCTCGTCAGGTTGGTCACTCATCAAAGTGTTAAAGTGTAGTGGATTCAGAGATGAACCACTTGGAACACATCAACTTGGATGATATGAGAATTGGCTCGAGAGAGTGGTTTTATACAAATAGATTTGTTAATCCATATATTTTGAGGACATCATTTGACACTACCACTGGTCCTGATACTGCATAGAGATATGTTGGTTGAAAGCTAAACAATAATGCAATGGTTGAGGCTTGGGAAGATATTCCTCGAACTAGATGGTTTAACTAACTATTGCCAACTACTTGTTGTAGCATTTCTACAACATTGGTCTGTTGGAATATGTGTTTACGTCTTACCACAAGTCTTACACCCATGCTCTTATATTATGCTGTTTTCATTATTATTAACTCCAACTTAAAATAATTTTTCAAATTCTCTATCTGAAATCATTTCTTTCATTACACTTTTACTCCAATCTCCGTGGACGATAATCAGTATCTTTACCACTTTATTACTTGAGAGACAATATTGAGCCATATTGTATACTTGCTTTTGGTTTCGATTGTCACATATTTTAAGGTGTGTAAAAAGCACTATCATATATATATATATATACATTTTCTCGTTCACATTTTTATATGATAGATCCACTATTCTGAGCGATTAAAACGGTTAAGACATAACTGCATAATAGTTGTAACCGTTAACGGTTAAGATTTGAGAGTAGTTACAATTGACTCAAAGTCAGAAGCAACAAGTCCACATAGTATCCAAAGGCCCTGAGTGATCAGAGGCTCGAGGTGTCCAAGGCTCTGGTCACATGGACCAGAGGTTCTGGTCACACAGTCGAGAGGTTATGACTTTAACACTTAGGAAAAATCTGTGTGATTACTTCAGAGCTTTGAGCTTAAGGTTCAAGGCTTTGAGTCCACATCCTCTAAACAACACTTAGCCATTTTGCACCAAGTTTTAGCCAAACTTCAAAAGGATTTCTAACCTATTGAAAAACACTCAAAATGTGTTGAAACTCAAAAATCCTAAAGTAAACCTCCCGCAAGGGGGCAACCCCGACCATTACCTTAAACAATCTAAGGTGATAGAAACAACATTTGTAAGTGTGCAGTACGCACCTACTTACTCACCCATGTTTGCCTTATTACCCGATCGATCTCACGTAAATCTTAATCACACTAAAATCACCAACAAGATATGTTTGATAAAGTGGACGTAGACCAACATATTTGAATGATTGGAGCATCTTTAACAAGTTTTTTTTTAAAGATAAGAGAAAATGGAGATTTTAGGTTATTTTTTTGCTCTAACAAATTCTCTAAAACTTTCTCTAAAATTAAAAAAAAGTGGGAGAGTGGGTAAAATCCTTTAAATTTGAATAACTACGAGTTATTCACCATATTTATAACTAATGAACATCATAGATACATCAATCATGCAAAAATTTCAAACTAATTATGTGATATAGATTATAGAGGGTGTTTGGAAATGTAACAGAACTCATCAAGCTACCTTTTTATTGCCTTAGCCTAACGGGTAAGGAAGTGAACCTTATTACACAATGAATGAGAGATCCGAGGTTCGACTTCAAGTCTCGCCCACATGTTCATGAGACATACCATTTACCAATATACTCGAGGAGTTCCAAAAAGTGATGTCATACTCTCTACAAAAACTTATTAATGGAGGTCGTTTACCGTGTGTTACTTATCTTTACTAGGTGAACATGACAAATATCGAGAATTTTATCTGGTAAAATGCTTAATAACGATCGAGAATCTTACCCGATAAGCAAAGAAGAATATTCTTATCCAATAGACACTTATTAGGTAACGTTTACCAAGAATCTATTTTGAAGTTTGAAAATGTTACCGGATAAGGTAATAAAATTGATTTTGATAATGATTTGAAAATAACTTCAAAATTATTTACATTTTAGCATTAATAAATAATAATGATCTTGATTCAACGATGAAATCACACATCCAACCACCTTACAAATCTCTCAAACAAAAAAATGAAATAAAACCCTAAACCTTATTTTGTAAACCCTAAACCCCAAATCAAATTGGGGAAAATTGTTTAATCGAACGGTTGAATATGATGTCAAACGGCAAAAACCTAATAGATAAAAAAGCAATGACTAGTGCGAGTCACGACGGTGTATGTCTGTCACAATTACCAACAAATGGAGGAGCCGGTCACCGACGGCGATGATTATTCCCGCCACCGTCAAATTGTCCTCGCCGACGTTGTAGCCCCTATTTCTCATTCCATTTCCAGTTCATCTTCAATCACTCCTATGTCCCCGACCTCCTCATCGTTCTCCCCTACAGACGGGTCCGCCGTTCAAAAGGTTCCGGCCTCCGACGGCGATACGGTATATCTCTTGGAAACTTACGCACTTCAAATGACCTCATTGCGCAATGCATTCCGGTGAACTATTTTTTTCTATGAAATTACGTTGATTTTCTGAATAGGTCATTCAAATTTCTACAATTAGTCGATGCCATGATACACATATAGGTGCGAATCTGTTGTTGTGGGATAACTTGTGAGTTGCGAGATTTAGGTTTATTTCTCAGGAAAGCGTTGGAGGTAAAGTTTTTGCCCGCCTGATATCCAAATTCAAGGTCGAATTGCTCCTCTTCTTTTGGACCGAGGGAACATTAGGTTTGATTGAGTTATGGTTGAAAAAGAGGTCAATAAACGTTTCTCTAATTTTTAACTAGACATACATGGTCGCTTTGTTTGGTCCATCTGATTTCATTGATTTGGTTATCTTTCCATCTTGTAGGTCTCAAAAACACATGGATAATTATGTAACAGATATAGGACCTTACACAAGGGAAAGGGAAATGAAATGAAATGAAATGGGGGGAACAAATAAGTTTAATGTCATTCCTTTCTTGGTGAACTAAGTACGGTATAGTGAAGTTGCTTGACATTTTGGTAGCTTGTCAAATTTTCTAGGGATGTGTGTGTATTATGCTACATAGCAAAGAGAAACTGTTAAGAAACAAAGTATATGAATCATGTGTTTCTGGAAGGATGTATTTTCACATGATTAGTTCTTTGTATGTCTCCTTCTCAGGTTATACATGCTGGGCAATGGATTTGCATCATACATGTTTGCAAATCTGAATGAGCAAGTTATCATAGGACTCGAATGATGCTAATTTATCTTATGTTTCATATGTTAAAAAGTTGTTCTTGTACCCTTCATATAGTAATTAGGGAAGCAAAACCTTCTTCCCCTAGTTGTTTGCTTGTTTGTTGGTTTTTGGGAGCACAATTAGTAACCCAGTAAAAGTACAAGTATGTTCAACCCCCTAAGAAGATACCATTTATACTTGTTATCTTTCTATGAACTTGTATCATGTCGGCCCCCATGGTAGTGTCAATATTTATGGATCTCAATTTTAAAGTAAGATATAAAATAGATCGACTGCCTTTTGGTTTCCTATTCTTACTTTCACAAGTTCAAGAAACTACATAATTGTTTTATAAGGCTTCTATATCTTTTGCAAATCTTCTAAGCAGGCTACAAGTAAGATTCTTGTTAAATTGTTATCATATGGTGTTGTACTAGGGTAAACATTTGGATGAATAGGTTATCACTTGAGGCTTGACTATAGCATCAAGGCAAGGTGACAAGGTCAAATGTATTTAGTTTATTTACCATCCAGCTATCTGTAGCAAGACTTTACTCTTTATGCCTTACAACATTTGGAGAACTGAAAGATGATACTTGGGGGTGGTGATGGGTGAAGGGGGACTATTAACGTCTATACCACTTTTTGCATATTATGAGGGTTGAACACCCTCCTTCAAGGTTATTTGGGCGGGAGTGTTCTCATTGGCTCATAAGGAATTTTGGTAGGTTTTGTAAACGTCAAACTAATCCAACAACAATATTTAGTGAATGGTTTTATTTTGTTTTATTGTATTTTATTTATTTAAGAGCAACTTATCCTTACAAATAAAAAAGGGAAATGCTATGACGTTTGCACATGCTAATGTCAATGGTTATTGCAGGTGTCTCCAACAAATATGCAAGGCACCCCAAAGTTTACTCTGCCTAAAGATTGGTTTGTGCAAAAGGTACGTCGTAAAGGTGGAGGCACTACTGACAAGGTAATTTCAAATTGCTTCAGATTTGTTAAATATAGTAGCAAAGATAATAAAAATTATAAATTTATTGTGTTGAATCAATGGGTTACATTCTAGACACAACATGTGATAGAACAATCCTCCTTCTTTACACCTAAGCTACTTAGGCTTAGAATGTAATTTTGTCACGACCAATGGCTCATGTTGTTATCTTCAAAACACTAATAGAAGAAGGTTGTGAACTTGTAAAAATTTGTCACTAATAACCAAGTAATATCACCTTCTAAGATTTCTACAAGTTATGATCAAAAGTTCAATAATGAAACAAAGCTAAAAGAAACACCGTCTTGAGTTAACCTTTACCAGGAAGCAATATGGATCTTTTTGTAGTATCAAAGAGGAATTAGTCTTATAGAGTGAAATTCTTGGAGGTGAAGAAGAAAATAATTTTGGGGTAAATTTATTCTTTGGACCGACAATTGAACAACCTTACTCATGATAAGTGACACTCAATAAAATGAGCAATCAATCATTGTGTCTAATTGATTGCGACCTGCTTATCATGAGTAGCGTATAGCCGTGTAGCTTGGTGTGTCAATGGGACGGGTCTTGATCCAAATCTTTGATTCATTTACATGGACCAATAAATCAGTAAAAGTGATTTACTGATCCATTAAACAATCTAATAAATTGGCCCATATAGTACTGGGATCGATCCCATTTGAATATTAAAAATAAAGGCTTAAAAGAAATAATTGGTAGTAGGTGCTCATGGGTTGGGTTGAAAACATTTTGAAAAATCAAAAACCTAACACAAACCAAAGTGCAACCCAACCCAACCCGTACGGGTTGATCGGGTTGATACTTTGGCACATCAAACTATTTTCCTAACCTTGAATATGTTGTTTTCTCTACTCATAATTCCTTTTTCATCATCAATCAATTGGTACAACTTATCCATACTCTTTCTTAAACCTTAAGTATATCGCATTCAACTACTTTTCTCAATATACATATATATGTTCACATTTACTAAACATATATATGAAAGAGTTATATAGAGATGGAGAAGAGATTGAAAATATATGTATATGAAAAAGGATAGGTGATGGGGTAATTGTCTAATGTACATATTAATATGGACTTAACAATCATATTAAACTCAAGAAATAAAAGGATATCGGGTTCATCGGGTTGGGTTGGGTTCAAATGACCGTAACCTAATTCCAACCCAATACATACAGTTTGAAGAATTTACAACTTGATTAGACATCGGGTTGCTTCGGGTTGAGTTATTCCGCGTTTGTTTGGGTTGGTCAAGTTGGTTGGGTTATTGAGCAATATCACCCCTAATTGGTAGGAAACTGTCCTTATTAACACTTGCATGAAAACCCACAACGCTTCTTCAAAACCTTAACAAATTATTCTTCAAATTGATTCTTCATTAGGATTAACAATGGTCACTCAATCATTGATCTGGGATTTGTTGCGGAAGGAAAATTGTTGTGACATGAGCATCCATGCTTCTAGAGTTCTAGGACTTGTTGAAACTTTGGTTACAGACTTACAGTTACAGATATTGATTGATTGCAATGAGATAACTATGCACCTTTGTTTTTGTCTTTCTTCTATTTCTTTTGTTAGTTTGTCTCTCTTTTGATATGCTAGAAAACAATGTTGCTTTGATTCTCGTAAGTTGTAACCATGAACCTGATTATCAGGAATGCTTCCAAGAATGTTTCGTGGCAATGATATTTGTCTCAAATCGAACTATGAAAGCCTTAAAGTTTGTATATATAAAACACTTGTATGGTACAATCGCATTGATAATTGTTTTAAAAAAATAAGTATTTTATTTTTTGTTTGTGTTGTAAAATTTATGTTATACGCTTGAAGTTTGAATATTATGTTTTAGCGACATCACCATGTACTGTAAAGTACAGACATTTTTATTGTACAGTGCAAGTAAATGTTCTAAAATTTGTATTATATCATCTTGTGAAAACTTAGAATGGGTCGGTGTGGTCCGTGTGGATCATGATCCATCTACTTGGTTTAGTTAGATCATGGGTGAAATCATAGTCCACTTAGTTGGATCATGGGTTAGATGACTAGATTAGATCATTAGGTTGTCCAATCATAATCTATTCTAATCTTCCATTGCATCATCTATGGGCAAAATAAATAATGCTTATCCCGTCCCTCATAAATGATGGCATCTTGCTCTTCACGGATAATGAAACTAATAATAGTCCCACATCTCTTTAACCAAACCATCTTGACCTCTCTGCTAAATTCTTGGGTCCATTCTCAACTATGGCACAATTAGTCCAAATTCTTTTAGAAGCGAATGCCATGGGATATTCCATTCTTGTAGAGTCATCACTTTGAATCCTACTCTACAATTTCTGGTCAGCCTAACTCAACCAAGGCTGGTTGGAAATCAATGCATAACATCAGTGTGGGGAACGAACTAACCCTGCCTCTCACGTTCACCTTAGTGACCACAATTTTCAATTATCCAAGCTAATGGAACCAAGGTGGCGTTTGTTTTTTAAGAGGTGCTGAAGTTTGAAGTATGATGTCCAATTTTACTTCTGATTTTTAAGAGGTGGTGCATAAGTCTAAAATCTGAATCAATAAGACTGTTTTTGTAAACCAACAAACGTCTGAAAATGTATAATTGTCTATTTTATCCCTAAAAAATCAACTTAAATACGTCAATTGAAGTGTGCATCGATGATCGAAGGACGGAACGAAAAATAGAAACAAAAGAAGGATGCTGGCAGATTTGCGAGGCTGTGGAGTTTTAATCATATCTCACAAACCGAAGCCCTGATTTAAGCGATTCAAGATGTTATTGAAAGCCAACACACAGATCTACAATCTTCGTGTTTTGCGTTTTTGCAAATTCGGGTGCATCTGGGCTAAAACTGACGTTGAAATCGAAAGAATGGTGCTGGACGGAAATAAGAGGAGATTTAAGAGATAGGGTTACCACTTTTTGTCCAGACCATATTAAGAGATAAGAGACTTTGAAAATAATAAAAAACAAATGGTCTGAATTATAAAACGTCTGACCGAATCAGACATAAGTGGTGATTAAGAGCTTAAAATGAAAAAAACAAACAAGGCCCAAGTCTCTGGACTTGACTCTGGTTGACTAGAATGCTTTTTCATTGGTCCAACAGATCAATCACGAAGGTCTCATAATGTCCAGGATAGTGTCTCCTCATGAGCTGTGAGTTCTACATATTTTTTCTGTGTGCAGGATTGTCATTTAATAGTGTCAACACCGAAAATTCTTCTAACCTTTTTTAAAGAAGACCAACTCACTTTTCTCCAGATAGTGTCCAACTTACTTTTCTCTTGTGGATGCTTCCACAACCCAAAGTCAACCTTTTCCCTGCCCAATATTCAGAAACAAACTAGCAACGAAATATTCCTTACACTCGTCAATGTTCATAGCTTTTTGGTGAGATTATGGCTGGCAAACTTGTTGATCAATGCCACTTTTTGGCTGCAAATGGGAGAGCAGCGGTAGATGCCTTACTCTTTCTATCCCAAAATATATGTCCAGAATGAAAGGGTGCACAATTTTAGTAAGGTGTGCAATTATTACACCTTTTAAATGACAAATTTACTCTTAGTAATAGAGGGAGTACCGAATATGTCCATCTCATAATTAAAGGTAGAATTCGAAAGTAGACACATACTTTGAAAGTGGACACTTATTTTGGGACAAACTAAAAGAGAATTTTGGACACATATTTTGGAATGGAGGGAGTAGCAAATTGGGAGGAAAAACTTTTCCTGTTCTGTCTATGAGACGGCCTATGGTAAGCCACATTCTATGATAGCCCAAAAATGAAATGTCCTTGCACATTTGCATGGTTTGACGTTTGTACAAATGTTTCAATGGTAAGTCTTCTTCATAATGATTAGGCATGGGTAAATGTGAATGTAAGGAACAACACCACCTCTGGAATTGGTGAAAGGTGCATGTTGAACCTTACAAATAGGTCACTGTTGTAGATATACCAAATTTTTTTTTTTCAGTTTCAGTACTTTCTCCTCTTTCTTCTTTCTCTAATCATGATTTTTTAAAAATAATAAAAGCCTGTTATGTAGAATCATTCAAGAATTTCAAGTAGTATGTTCAGTGAGAACTAGATATTTATAACATCATTCTGCAGTATTACCGTGATCCTGAAACTGGACGACAATTTCGATCTCTTAAAGAGGTTGAGAGATACATCACTGAAGGAATTACACCTACAAAATTTAAGGCAAAGAGGCTAAACTCTCATCGTCATGAAAAGGTTAGGTCCAGAGCTGATTTGTTCGTATATGATGTTTGATTCAATATACACAATAGATTCTCTTGTCAACAAGAGTTCAATTATTTTTCATTATTTCATTTTGCAGAATTCAGACAGTCAAGATACAATTGTGGCCGGTGGAAAGGTAAGCTTTAAGTTTTAAGTCATGCAACGACCAATACCTAGTCATAAGTGATATGACTTGTAAATGTTGCATATCCTAAATCTTTTCTTATTTTATTCCAACATTTACTGATGTTTCTTTTCCTTAATTTTTCTTGCCAACAAGGATTTCAATTACCTTTCATCATTTGCATTTTGCAGAATTCAGGCAGTCAGGATATGATTGTGGTTAGCGGAAAGGTAAGCTTTAAACTTTCAGTCATGCAACAACTGTTAGCTAGTCCTGAGTGATATAACTTGTAGATATTGCATGACCTCGTTTTTTTTTCAAAGTTTTGTTCCAACATTAACAATGTTTCTATTTCTTAATTTTCTTGAACAAATTGTTTTTGATGATTGGAGACAAGGCAGTCCCATCTATCTCATGCATGAAGAAAAGTACCCACATGACTTTTGGTTACTATTATTCTCATTCTTTCTTTCCAAAGTATATATACATCCTTTACAATCTTTTTGCTGACTGCTAGCTAATTGGAATCTAATGATTTTAAGGAGTTCTACAGAATACATGCTTGATTGACCAAACATACAAATAGAGGCTTACGTCCATGCTAATGACATTGCAGTTGTTAGATTTAGAAGAGGATAAAGATAACCAATATCAGCTGGTTAATGTGTCTACCCCTATCATTTCACCTACATCCTCCTTTAAACTCCCTGATGGTTGGGTTGTGGAGGAGGTACCCCGTAGATCTGGAGGCTATATTGACAAGGTAGCATTCTTTGTCTATAACTCACATGTTCTGTTTGTATCATGTTCTCTGTATTGGTAAGTCATCTTTGTTTTTTGTCCTCTTATTATGCCTTTTGTTCTGTGAAATTAATTTATTCAAACCAAGTTTTAAATGTCAGCTAATAAATAACTCTTGATTTTATGTAACAATATGTTCAGTCTCTGGTGGCCAATTGTTTGACTTTCTTATATACTGGCTTAAATTGGTACACCTTAGTAGGATCCTTTTGTAGGTGGCCTGGTTGACTGTATACCTATACTGAGTGAACGGATGGCACTTAAAGCTTCTAGATAGATCACCATGTATGTCTTTACACTTGGAGGCAAAAAGACAAAATGCAGAGAAGCTTTCTTTGCTTGTATGAGTTTGTCTGTTCTGGATTTGTGGGTTTCCGTTGCCATGGACAGTTGTGTATATACATCTAGATTCTTTCATTATGTTTTCTGTTTTCTCTTTCCTTTTTGTGTTATGCTGCAACACTATTAGAAGTCTCTCCTCCATATTTGTATGGTAGTTAATAAGACATGGATGAATGATACAAATTTGTAGAAGATACAATAAGTTGAAGCTTTTGATTCAATCCAAATGTCAATGGGAAGGCATAAGATAGCCTTTGCTTAAGAAAGTAACACGGAGTAGGAGTGGTTTTGCACGTCGGCTTATATATAGAGAAATTATAAGACGTGTGCCAGATATTTGTTGGGTTGAGAAGTCATTTCTGAATATAGAGTTCTTGCATCATTAATGCTGGATACCTTTATCTGAATTTTTTACTTGGGGAAGTGACTTATTTGACCACCTGCAAATATTTAGGCAAGTGACACTGTAACATTATTTATGTACTAAAGGAAAAGCTTCTACCTTCCAGCATCTCTCGATTTCTGAGATCCTTCTAGTTGTTTGCATCTCTTATCATTATTTAGACCCCTAGAAGCATGACTCAAGCCAAGGGGAAGTGCTTTAGTTTTTTGAATCAGAGGGGATTAAAAACCCAGAGGATGCCTCATGGCATAACCCAAGTATTTGCAAAAATCTCCCAAGGACTAGGGCCCAGCATGGAATATTATAACTTCACTAAATGCTACAAGCAGAAAATACCAAGTTGTGTTAGTACAATCAGAAGCTTACCCATGCACCTGCAAAGAAATTAAAGAAAAGGACATAGTAATCCAGGCAGCTGAGGGATCAAATAAACCTGCCCTTTACTATCAGCTGCCCAAGGGGCCATTTACCTAACGCTAACCAGATAAGCGCTTACCGGGTGAGCATGGCAAGGACTGAAAATCTTACTCGGTAAGAGGCATGGCAAGGGCTGATAATCTTCCCATTAAGTGAGGGTGGTGAGTGGTGACTATTACCCGGTTAGCACTTAGCGGGCAAGTGACGCTTACCAACAATTTTACTATGCCATTTCGATGGCCAAGAATCTTATCCGGCAAGGTAAGTGAGAGTGGTGACTCTTACCCGGTAAGCCCCTACCCAGTTAGCTTTTGGGAAACGATGCCTGATTGTCCATAGGAAGGGATCTCAACTCTTTAAAGATCTTCAAACCTTTGTATCTGTTATGTTGGATATAGAAGTTTCTCATGGCAGGAGCATGTGATGCATACTGTTATGTGCAAAAAAGGAAGTATTGGAAACCAACTCAATAGATAAGTGAGATTGTCTCCAGTGGGAACTTGATCTATGGTTACTTGCAATTTTTTTTCCGATAAAGGGGATAGAACCCCAGGAAATTTTTATTTCTACTGCAATTAGTTGTCTCCAGTGGGAACTTGATCTGTGGTCACTGCAATTAATTGTGTCCAGTGGGAACTTGATCTATGGTCACTTTATTTAACAGCTTGACTAGGATGAAAATAACGACTGATTTAAGAATAGTTACAACTGAAAGACAATTACAAAGAAGTGCGAGGAAAATAAGGAAGGTGAATTGTATGGTAAAACTTAAAAGGATTACCTTTGGGTTCTGATTCCACCTTGATCCATAGAATTAATCTTGGGTTCTTGACATCTGTCTTTGTAATAAAACCTTTTGCATACAACGTCAAGTGCAAAAAGAAAACAAGATAAGTTAATTTAATCCCAGGTATAACCTATTGGTTCATAGACTTCCTGTCTTAAAACCTAAACCAATGTGCTCGGTGCAGGTTGTTGGGATGAAGTATGAGTTAAATCTGGAACTGGATAAATATATAAATTGAACTCAAGTAATCATTACAATTAGAAGTTATAATAAACCAGACAACTATTACATAGAGACAAAAGATAAAACTTTATGACCCTGGTTTCATGGTATCTAAAGCCTGTTGTCTGGAATAAATATGCAAGCAAATTAAACCCAAGTAGTTGTCACTGTTGCAAGTTCTGATAAAGTAAACATCTAACAAAGAAAGACAACAAAGATAAGCTACATGACCTTTGTTTCATTGTCTCTGAAAGTGCGTCTAGCTCATCATGCAATTTTCCATTACTGTAGCCATGAGTTGCCATGATTTTTTAGGTGCAATGGTGGAAAACAAATGGTATCATGATGACGATTGACGACAATAGGATGGGGTTATGGAAGTTTAGAGATGTTTGAGAGATGAAAGAATGGAAAAATAACTGATGATGAAGAGGAAACTCTACCTTAGTGGACTTGATTTTGTGTGGGTTTCTTCTTTTTTTCACTACAGCTCCAATATGTGCTTCTTGGTCTTCGTACAGGAGAGCAGATGCTAAATTGATGACATAACCTCTAATTGGGTTTCTGGTACATATCCATATAATACGCTACAGGCCTCATGTGTCTAATCCAATAAAACTAATCTTTCTTGTGGTGATTGTTTCCATGTTCTATTACCTTAATATACCTTTTCATTTTTTGGTATTTGGTCAGTTTTGGAAGGCAAGAATTTATTTCCTTTACATATGATATTGACTTAATTTTGTTAAATTCACCATCCAATTCAGAGAGGTTTTGCCACATTTTGTGCAGTATTACTATGAGCCCGGGACTGGACAAAGGTTCCGATCGATGATAGCAGTTCAGAAATACCTAGAAGAACTGGAAGAAAATTCACCATTGTCAGTTGTACTAGAAGAAATGAGAGAGAACACTTTGCCCCTTTCCAAGGCTTTCAAATTAAGCAATCGTATAAAGGTTGAGCTTATGGATCAACTTATGTTTGACTGAAGTAGAGCATCTCCAACAGATTCTCTATAATTCCTCCAAAATAGAGAAGCAAAAGTTCAAATTAACTAAAAAAATTACATTGATCATTTTGGACATCAGTTATTTTATTAAAATATTCATATCCCAAAAAACTTTCAAATAAATTTTATATGAAATGATAGTACATTCAACTTCATTGGTGGTAACAATAAAAAACATCTCTTTCTCTCTCTCTCTTCAGCATTTAATTTTGGAGAGTTTGCCAGATTTGGAGATTTTTATCCTCTCTTTCCTACTTTTTTTCATTTTGGAGGATCTGTTGGAACAACAAAATGGGTTAAAAACTCCAAAATCTCATTTTCTCCATTTTGGAGCATCTGTTGGAGATGCTCTTATGTTTGTCATCTTGTTATTTGTACCGTTGCTTACCGCTGCTATCTTGTCCTTTATTAGGACCATGGTTCATACAACTCATGGAAAAAAAGCATATGTAGAAAAGAGAAGACCTCATCATTTGTCAATCCTCCAAGCAAAATCAATTGGGTTATTGCTGGTGCCGGAGGGGATGCATGGAATGCTTTTGAGGATGATACGTTGGTTTCAGATTCTGTGAAGCAACAGTGGGGAAAGACATTTATGATGGCCATCAACAATAGCAAACATAATGCTCCAGTTTCTGGGTGACAAGGTATTTGAATCTGGTGTTTTTCACAGTTTACACACTGCCAGTAGCATGAACTGTGAACATTGCAACTCTCTTCATATGATCTTGGCTTGTCTTTTACTTGCTCACTAGATCGGTGTCCAAATGGAAGTATCGCCGGATGCTATCAGATTCTCAATTGTTTTCATAATTACATATCTTAACTAATCTTTGCAAGTTTTTTTTAAAGAACCGTGGGTGTCTGGACTGATACCATGGCGTGCTGAAGCTAACAGCTAGGAAAACCTCTAGTGGCCCCATGGTTTAAAAAAGCGTTCGAGGCGCACGCCTCGAGGCGAGGCGGTGGAAAAACGCCCCTGAGGTGCCGCCTCTCTTCCCAGCTTTGAATCGTACGCCTTGTGACCATGAGGCGGTGAGGCGTCCATGAGGCGTACGCCTCTATGATTATTTGTTTCCTGAATACATTTTGAATACATTTTACAGCTGTAAAGTAAAGTAAACCACAGGTCCACAGCCTTACTTTTTTTAATTTTGTATCAAATTTTATTGTATATATTTATTTGTGGTCCTACTTTGAATATTCTTCTCCACTTTCTTTTTTATACTATTCTTCTATCTGTCTTCTATCTGATTGTCGAGAATAACTTCTTACATTGATTATGCTGTTGTACATTGAATATATTGCTTTGTCTTTATTTTTTTTTATTATTTTTATTTTTTTTAATAAGTACATTATGAGTTTAATATGCTATATCATATATGCCCTCTTTTATTTCCCTGTTGGTTTCATATAAGTACAACACAATACAAGAAACCTTTCATTTGTATTTTACTGTTTTTCTGAGTTTATATGTTACTGTTTTTTTTAGTTTGTATGTTACTGTTTTTTCTGAGTTTGTATGTTACTGTTTTTTTGAGTTTACTGTTTTTTTTTGAGTTTACAGTTTTTTTGCATGGATATTGTATGTTACTGTTTTTCTGAGTTTATATGCCATAAGTCAATTATTGCAAATTTGCAATTATTGGGAGATAAGTTTATATTCCGTATTGAGTTTATTTTTTGGGTGTAATATGCTACTTTTAAGACTTATAATTAGTAGTATTATTGAATTATGGATTCTATGGTTTGGATATTTTGGTATGGATATATAAAATTATGTTTTTTCTTAAGTGTTGTGAATTTATGATTTTTTTTGTTTTATTTTTTTGAGGCTTACGCCTCGAGGCTTACGCCTCGCGTACCAATTCAAAAAACGCCTCGAGGCTCGTTACCGTTTTTTTAAACCTTGAGTGGCCCTTACTGGACTCGAACCAGTAACCACTGGGGAGCAAACCCAAGATCTTTTGTTAATGGACTCTGCTTCTGAAACCATGGGTGTCTCTTATGCAGGGGCGGACCCACTATGTTGCGTATGGTGGGTCACCGCTTTGTTCCTCCATTGAAGTGTAAATTTTTTTAGGGCTGTGAAAGGTGCCACCGTATTATCTTGTTGGGTGCAACCATATAATGACACAAGTTTCTCTTGGTAGAGTTTTGTTTGCACGGTCTTTTCTCCTCTTCCAGACCCCAGTTCGAATCCCATTTGTATCATTTTCTTAGTTTTTAGCTTTTAATTTCAGGTTTATTATTTTCTTGCAAAAATATGGTTTAAAAGACTAGAAGTCTAGAACACAGGACCTCACATACAAAAAGCAAGGAACTAACCAATAAACCGATGATGATGTTGTAAAAATATCAATAGGTTCGTTTTTTGTAGTCAAATGGTGCCAGTGCCACTACTTGAAAAAGATTCTAGGTCTGCCTCTGCCCTTATGGAGAAGTTGGATCTTTCTCCATGTTCATATTGTTTAAACTGCTTTCTATCATCTTTTCTTTTATAAAAAGAAATATTTGAATTATTAGGCTTTTAGATATTTGAAATGGAACACTACTGTATTCAAATATTGATTCTTTTTCATGCATTTCAGGTTTGGTTCTGAAGCTGGGTCACTATATAGTATGTAAGATCTTTTGAAATGGATTCTCATCTAATTAGAGGTACATCTTGAACTCTGTTGATTCAAGTTCTCAGGTACAGTTAGGTAATTATGATACTCTCTTGATTTAAATTTGTCACATGTTATAACATAGCACTGGTATATGGGTGTGTTTGTTGTTGTTTTTCTTGTTTTGCAGTTCTGGTATGTCTTATAGATGTTTCCATTGAGAGCAAATTGAATAGTTTCCTTTAACATCATTGTCATTTGGTTTTATTATCATCATCTAAGATGATTGAAGAAAATTCATAAAAAGCCTATTTTGATTTCACCTTTTAATGAGAAAGCTTCTTATTCTGCGACTTGACTGCCATTTTTACGAAAAACAGGGGGATATTTTGGTTATATTTTGCTATTTCTATTAAAAAATAGGGGGATGTTTTTGTTTAAAAAGGTGGTTATAACCACTTTTTTAATCACATACGTTGGATCATCTCAATCTAACAGTTTTGATAAAAAAAATTTAGTTAACCCTTTTTTGAGGTTCTCCCCGGTCTCCCCCCCTTCTCTCTTTATATATATACACACACATACATACATAGGGTAGGGTCAGGTTCAGGGAAAACCTAAAAAAAAGGGAAAACTGAAGATCACCGTGGTAGCCCTTCATCTAGATGGTATGCACTTGTGCATACAAGTAATTTGTAACATGCACACGTACATATGCACACGTGCATAAAAACAAAAAAACAACATAATATACCTGTATGCACAAGTGCATATCGTCCAGATGAAAGGCTACAAGAGTGTTCTAATTTTTACCTTTTTTTGAGGTTTTCCCTTGAACCTCCGTCTACAAATATATATATATATATATATATATATATATATATATATATAGAGAGAGAGAGAGAGAGAGAGAGAGAGAGAGAGTCGGCCAGTTGGGTTCCGATGAGAATAAGAGTTAAGGTGAGAATACTTCTAAACAGTTCGAAGAGTTGGATATTTTGATCAATGGCCCAAAAATATTGCGGACCTTCAATTACCTTCATTTGATTGTTGACAAAAAACACGACCTTCGTCAACCTTAATCTTCACTTTATTCTTTAATCACTCATTTTCACTCACTTTTACATATCTTCAATCACTTGCATATGCATGAATTTGCTAAAGTTCCAGTCATGTTAATAGAAATAGGTCAATGAAGGTAATTGAAGGTTTTGTTCTTACTTTCTCACACGATCCCAATTATATGTATGTGTGTGTGTTGGGGGCCGCCCGCGGGGTGGTGGTGGTGGTGGTGGTGGTGGTGGGGGGGGGGGACGTTGCGGTGTTTTGTTGGTTCCCCGGTTCGCAATGAAAATCAGGTTCTCCATTGAACCTGCCCCTATATATGTATGTATATAGTTTGCCTTCACTGGGACCAAGTCAAAAACACGAAACTGATGCTAGTTTTGTATGTGTTGATCTGTGAAGCTAGGCTTGAATCCGCAACCGAGAGGGTTTACATTCATGGTGTTTTCGAGTTCGGAGCCAATCTGGAGATGATGTTGTATATGTACAGTGCTGTTATAACTAGTTAAATTTGTGTGTATGATCTCTTATGTTAAGTTGATGGCCAAATTGGATTTAGATGCTATAAGGGTATATGATAGTTAGCCTAGCTGTTTGGCTTTCAGAGTCAAATCTGCCTAGTAAACTTAACTTGAAACTACCTTTATTGCTTTTCTATTGTCAATTCTGGAAGGAACAAGTGCATTTTGGGTGGCTTCTCTTCATTTCAACTTTTCAAAGTTGTCTTTTTCAGAAACTAATCTAGAAAATGGCTGCTTACATCTTACCCCTCTAAACCATACCTTTGTATACCGGTTGAACAAAGTAAAAGTGGACCGTTTTTGGCGGTTTGAGCGGTCTGGTGGTGTGGTCCGGTTAGAAAAAGTCAATGGCCTGGTTTGGTCTGCGGTTTGAACGTTTTTTTAGAGTTTGGACTAAAACAATCGCCAAAGTACACATGTATTATTTACATTTAGTTTTAATGTTGTATGCTCACTTTTATAGCTCAATTAAAAAAGAATCCATCCAAGGAATTTACTTTTTAGTTTTTACTTCTCAATTGTCCATGTTCCCTAAATTGGAAAAACTTCGAAATCCGTCAAAAATGAAAATCTACAAATTCAAATCGTTCTTTGATAAATATTTGTCCAAAATTTCAACTATTGTCAGATTTATTTAACCTTTTTTTCGGCTTACTCAATGTTCTTTTAATTTTAGAGATGTATGTTTATTTTATCATTCGGTATATATATATATATATATATATATATATATATAGAAGGAGGATCAAGCGAGAACAATAACTATTTAAAAGAACACGAGAACTAACAAAATCATTAGTGATTTTACATTAACGTACAAAAAAGCCACGCGAACCTGAAGCCGCGGCCAAAGTCCTTTTTTCGTGTGTCAATGTAAAATCACTAATGATTTAGTTAGTTCTCGTGTTCTTTTAAATAGGTACTGGTCTCGTTTGAACCCGACTCTCTCTCTCGCTCTATATATATATATATTATTAATGTTATATTGGTGGAAATTTAATCTTAGCGATAGATGTTATATTGGTTTAGTTTAAAGCCCATAATAGGCCCAACTTGCCTTAATTGGTTTAGACGAAACTGTCTTTTTGTAGTCCGGTTTGACGGATTTGGTCACTTGCTGTCAAACCGCTCGGTTTGGAGAAATTCATAAACCGTCATTGTGGTTTTGGGGGGGGGGGGGGGGGAGGTAAACTGTCCAAATTGGATTGCTAATGCCTCTAGCGTGTACCTCTTACCCCTTCGAACCATACCTTTATATATTAGGTTTGTTTTGTTAAACAGAAAAAATGTATGTGTACATCTTACCCCTCTCTCTAAACTATACCTTTGTATCCTAAGAGGGCATTTGGTTTGCATAATGAAATTTGATGGAATTGGAATCGATCGAAGAATTTGAATTTGAAGGAATTGGAATGAAATTTGACCACGCGTTTGGTTGGTAAGAATTCAATTCCTTCACTCAAGTCAAGGAATGATGAATTCCTTAAATCGTGGAATTCAATGGAGTTCAACGGATTCCATCATTTTCATTATGTGAACCAAACATAGGATTTGGAATTTGGTTAAAGGAAAAATCCATTAACCAAACAACTTCTAAGTTTGTTTTTATAGACGGATAAAATATCTGCCTACATCTTACCCTTTCAAATCATACCTTTTGTATGCTGGACTTGGTTGGTTGGTTTTAATTATTTTTCTTCATTTCAAGTTTTCACTTTCCTAGGATTTTACTATGTATTAATCTTGTTATTAGGATGATTTATTACTTAATTTTTACACTACCCTCTTACTCATGATTTAGTTTGAAAATTTTAGTCTTGAGTAAATTGTGGTCCATGAGGTTTGTTAATTTTTTGTTCTAAATTTGCAATTGTGGTTTTGCAGTAATGCTCGGTTTTGGTCCCTTAAATTAACTCCAGCTATTCTAATATATTAAGTTTGAGGGTAAAGCTATTATATTAGGAAAATATTGAAAAAACCCTAATAGGGTGTTTGGTTTGAAGAATGGAATTTGAATCCATTGGAGAAATTTGACTTTAGAGGTATTAGAATGAAATTTGATGGAATTTGACCACGCACTTGGTTTGGTTGGTAGGGATTTAATTCTTTCACTTAAGATAAGGAATAATGAATTCCTTAAATTGTGGAATTCAAAGGATTCCATTACTTTTATTTTGTGAACCAAACATGGGACTTGGAATTTGGTCAAAGGAATTGGTCATTCCAATTCCTTCAAATTCCTTCAAATTCCTTGAACCAAACACTCCCTAATGTTCTCTCTCTCCCCCCCATTGTTTCACGTGACTGCCACACACCCAAACCAATTTACCGCCAACGCCATCCCTTCCTTTTGCCGAAACCCCATTGTTGTTCTTCTGATGTTGGTGGGCACCGGTGGAGCTCAGTATCCTTCCCTACGCCTACCTACCCTTAACCCTAACTTCTCTTTCGTCTTTTTTTACTCTCTAAATCAAACCCCTGTTCCCAATTGCTTGTTATTCTTCCCATGATGGTGATCACAGGTAGAGGTCCGTCCTCTACTTCCTTTTATTGAATGAAAATTAACAATCATTAATGGGAGGGACCAAAACCGAATAAAAGTGCATACTACAACGACAAATTTGGAATAAGAATAGTTGTAGAAACCAAACAACAAGCTACATGGACATAATCTATAATTTACCAGAAAGAACAAGGAAAAGGCTTTATCATCTAATGTATGTGATGGTATTGAATCAAGAAGAGGCTCATCTTCAAGTCAAGTGCAACCTTGTTCCTATTTGCATATTTTATATAAGTTCATTCATGATTGATTTAAATCATAACAAGCGTCCGTAATTTATCATCTTGTTATATATGATTATATGTTAAAAAGGAAAAACCAACCCAAATGAATTCAATACGTCTTATTTTGAGATAGGGTTTGAAGAAGATGATATATATGCAGAGACAGTAGCAGACCTATCATTTACCCCGAGTAGTAGAGAGATTATTTATGTGAATATATGTTCAACGAGTATTTTGTTTATTTTCGATCTACGATCCAATAACATCTTTAATGCATCAATAAAAGATATCAAGTTTACATATTCCATGTGAGAACAACTACAAGCATCTTATGCTTTTGGGGTGTGTTAATCGCTTGGTAAATTATCTTTATACGCATGTCGTTCAACTTCATCAAAACAAAGTATACGAGCAGTGCCATCACCAAATTGAAGCGCAGTACCAATATTTACAATTTTTACTTTTGTATTATATTACTCAATACATCAACGGTTATTTCATCCTTTTTCTGTTCATTATTTACAAAATTAATGTTCTCATTGTTACCCATTCTAGCAAAACCACCCATGGTCATTGAAGCATATTCTAAAAATACCTATATCTGCCGTTGTGACTCAAAAATGAAAAATGGATAGGTGAAGAGATTCGATAGAATTTGATCATATAACCCTTTGAGCAAATGTATACTAATTACAAAAATGACTCGTCACATGGGTTTTGGTTTATGGTCATCTTTCCTGTTGTTATTAAGGATTGATGAAAGCATGAAAGTAGAAGAACCCTGAATCTTCATGTAACACATTTCCTTTTTTCTTCTAGTTTAGCCTTGGAAATGGAGTCCATAGAACTAATGGATCGTCCATTTTCACATGCTATCTTGCAACTGTGTCGACAAATCCAACTTGTAAGGGAGAAATGTGATCTTACTTAAAGACAATTACAGAAATTTGGATTGTTTTATGTAAAAATGAGTTAACTTGATGGTTATATCATATTAATAATGTATAAAAAAGACATCAGAAAAAGGAATATGTTGAACATTTTAAAAGTTATTCAAAATGTATTTAAGTTACCATAACCTTTTATTTAGCAAATTTGGGTTATTATTTTAATTAAAGAAGTAATGAAAATATGGCATGCTTTCATCAATGAATTGAGATCATTTAAACAACCAACATCAACTATTTTGACCAAAATAATCTTAACTAATACAAATCATGTTTTGTTTATAACTCAACACAACCCATTACATCATGGGTTGAGTTAACTTGTGTTGGTTAAGTTAAATATATTTTTTAAAAGATTATTAAAATAAAATCTAAAAAGAACAAAATCAAGTTCAAACATAAAGTCTACTAATACAATCTCATATATCAAGGAACAAAATAAAAGTTGGAATGTATCAATCAACAATGACGTTATTGATCTATGATCTTGGATTTGTTCATGTTGTCTACAATTTAAAAGCACAAATTAAGAATTTATCAAAATTAAATAAGCATTACGTTAGGTTGAGATGATATGGGTCTAACCCTTCTCCGACCCAAACCTTGTGCTCTAGGATTTAGGACCTGACTAGGTATTCAACATGATTCGAGTTGGGTTCATTCATCCGGCTTTTCTTGTTGGTTGGTCGATCACGTTTAAATGCGATTAGAAATGAACATCATATCAGGTATTCCAAGTAAAAAAAAGCTAGGTTCAACTTTTGTATTTATATGTTGTGTCAGGGACGGATCTAGAAATTTTTTTATACGGTGGCACCACATAATATAGACAAAAAACAATTACAAAAGGCACGGTTTTTATCGACGTGTCTTCATCTTTTTACCGACGTTAAACATTGTCTTATGTGTTTTTTTGGCCTAATTCCACCATTTCGAGGAATTTTTAAAGTTTTTTGCTTAATTTGGACGGATTTTAAACTTTTTTATCGATTTCGAGGGATTTTTTCGGTTTTTTTGGGTGATGTCAAGAGTTTTTTTTTCGGTTTTTTTGGTTGATTTCAAAAGTTTTTTTTTTGGTTTTTTGGTTGATTACAAGTTACGGTTGCACCTTCTTGAAGTTTCCAAAATAATACGGTAGCACCTTCCAAAACGATACAGTTGCACATTTCACAAAACTAAAATTTTTACCCTTCGTTCGAGAAAAGATACGGTGGCACATGCCACCCATGCCACCAAGCTAGATCCGTCCATGTGTTGTCTTATATATATATATATATATATATATATAGGGAGAGGTTCATTTGAGAAATGGTAAATATATGAGAAATAGAGAAGTAATCTTAGCCATTCATCTGGTCAACATTTGCGACTTTGACCGCGAAGCACCGGATAATTCCTTGTGTGATCTATAGAAGGTAGAGGGGTAATTTCGTATAATACACGGGATGAGTTCATATGAATCTTTGTGATTCATACAGATTCATATATGAATCACAAAGGTTCATATATGAATCTGTTAGTTAGTTCAACTGATTCATATATTAATCACAAAGGTTCATATATGAATCAGTTAAAAGAGTTCAGTTGTGAATTGCACTTGTTCATATATGAACATATAGTTCATATGTGAATTATACATGCTCATATATGAACACAACCCGTGTGTTTTGTAAAATTTACGAAATTGTCCTTCTATTTTTGGGATAGCCGCAACTTTTGACCGGTCAAAGCCGTAATATTTGACTAGTCAAATCCGATCTTGACCATATGAATGACTAAGATTACTTCTCTATTTCTCATATATTTACCATTTCTCAAATGAACCAAACACTATACATATATATATATTGAATCAAACGAGAATCATAAAAAAGTTAAGAAACGTAAAACCAATCATTCAATGATATTGCAAAATCTTTCAATTTTTTTTCATTAAAGATATAATGATAATTTTAATTCGTTGTACGGTGCTCTGCCGTAAACCACTTGTTTTTTTTCTCTTCAGGTTTGAAGTTCGAAACTTAATAGAAAATGATTTAGTTTTTTAATATTTGTTTAATAATATTATTAAAACATGATTTTAATATTTGTTGCTTAAAACTTAATATATTTTTTTGTTCTATTTTGTATGTCAAAGCTCTTCGACCATCTATTACTTATATAAATTTTGTGTATATTTTTATTAATCATACATTTATAATAATTGTATAATTTTCATTGTTTCACACTATGAAACAACACAATATTGCTTAATTACAAACATCTAATCTCTTTGAAGTTCCATCACTGTGAGACTAACACTTCTTATGATCGGGGGGTAATTCTGAGCATTCCAAAGATCATTGACCTTGAAAGAACGAGTCGATGCCTAAAATCAATATAGCTACCATGAAGACATGTGTATGCCAAGAAGTATTTCATTCCTGGTTGTACTGAACCGATCCCCAAAGGCATAAAGTTGACACCTAATATGGAAATAAAAACCCCAAATCATACAACTTTACGAACAAACCATAACATCCTCATTATTCACGAATACCCATTAAGATGGTACACCACCGACACATAAAATGTTGCCGCACAATTAATCCACTAATTCAAACCCAACCATACGTAAACAACCGCACAAGGTTTTAACCCGAAGATTTTATCGAAAGGGGAAAGACCGTCACTTACACAACTGAGATAGTAGCATAAATCCACTACCTTAATTATACATACATAAACAAACTTCATGAGGTCAACTTCCCAAAAATTCAAATCTGTCCTCAAATCGGATCATTTGTCATTTCAATTTCCAAGGACTTCTTTAGTCCCTAATTACAACTCCTTTCACAACGGGGTTTAAATCTATAACTCTAATGAGTTCAAAGTTTTTCAACTATAGGACTCTACAAATATGTCAATTGAAAATTTGTAAGACTTTCAAACGTAAAAGCTTTATAACAATCAATCGTACGTGTAAAAACCCACTACCGCTTACTCGATAGCTGTGCAAAGTGGCCACAAACGCCACACATGTAAAACCATTTCGAAAAGCATTTGATCATTAACCACGCTAATAATGACAATAATAAAAGAGGTGCATCAACTTTTCAAATGGACCACTGTGGTCCTAAAATGCATCAATCTATGCCATGTACGTAAAAATTAATTTTCTGTACTAAAACAATGTGCAACAAATGTTTGTACAAACTCCAAAAGAGGAACTTCACAATTTCAAGCTCCAAAATTCTTTCTTTTAAACTATAAAATGGCATGGAATAAGATTTCCAACAAGACCCACATACATCCGTTTATTTCCCAAACTTAGTAAAACGATAGGTGCATGCGATTTGGTCAAACATAAAATAATTGGATTGGCGAGGTATTAGCTCGGAGTTGAACTCACCAAATGTTTCACATCTCCTTTATTCATCTTAACCCGCGTCGCTCTCTCCTTGGATTGGATTTCTATGGAAGGCCTCGTTATGGATCGCGTGCTATCTAATCTGGAAAAGACGAAATGAGGTTGTCTTCAAGCAAAAATCGCCGATTGTTGAAATCCTTTTTCGAGAAATCCAAGCCCGATCCTTCGCTTGGATTGCTGGTCGTATTCATAAGGTTGATATCCCTTGGGAAGTCTGGGTTAGTTCTCCCCAAAACTGCCTAGTCCCGGCCTAATCTTTGGTGTTTATTATTTTCAGTTGTTCTTTTTTGTATTGCTGTTTTCTCCCTCCTTTCGGGTGTAATTAGGGTTTTGTAACCCACTGTGTTCTTTTCTCTTTCGTTACTGCTTCTCGCAGTCTTGTATTGCATGTTGGCCTTTTCGTTTTTCTAATATGCTGCCTTTAAAAAAAATTAAATCGATTTCAAACCTTAGGCCGCACGAATGCAATGTTCTTGTCCAAAAATAGTGGCTACAAAGTCATGCATACTAGCAACTCAATATAATGTATTGCGTGAAACTATTACAGTAAAATCAACAACTGAAGAAGGTATAAAGCAAAAGTTCAGCTCGAACAATCATAGGTCCTTCATATGCTTACTCACACAAAAATGTAAATCAATTCAAATACCAAATAGTGTACAACGAAATATACTTATGTAAACCTCAAAAGTACAATCATGCGATATCAAGACTCTCAGGACTTCTCTTACGGTTGCAAAAAGACATGTGCAAAACTCGCATGAGACATGACACTCAATAAAACTCATAAATTCACATGCATCATAATTAAAGCCTACGCATTTCAAAGTTCACTCATGCGTAGCAAAACGTCATAGAATAATACTTCATAAAACTCACATGAAATAAACTTTCCAATAAGACTCGAACACCAAAACATGGGAATAACTTATTCCTCTAAAACCTTAACATATGTGAAGGAGATCCAATGTCAAGGTCATAAATCACAGTTACTTGCCCGAGACTCTAAACAAGGTTAAATCGTGAATACTACAATATCCGAAAATAACGTTCGATAAAACAGAGATAAAGAAAATTTCAACAAAGTCTGCAACCATGTGCCATTAAATAATTTTATGCGTATTTAAAATCATGGTTTAAAATCTTGTTTGTGCTAAACTTTTTTTCCAAGATTTCGTAATATAATCCACATGATGATTTGGAAACATGAGAAATAATTGATGCAATTTATTTCAGAACTAAATTTTGTGCATGAATTTGATCGACACTCAACATCTCGAAACCACGCTCCTTAAATTCCAGTCGCACTATTGTCATACGGATGCTCAAACATCTTAAGGCAATAATCGAGAATTTCATCGGTTCACCTTACAATTACTCCTTGAAACAAGGCAGATTCAATAAGCCTATGGTTCTAATTCAACCAATAACTCTGACCCAAACATGGTCAACTTAATGTACTCGTCATACTTATATAGTCACTCGAAGTGACAATGCTATAAACATCAACTTCTTCAAATGACTACTCACCAAGGAATTTTTCATCTACCCCATTGATCATCACATGAAGGCGATTCAAGCACATACATACACATGTAAGTTCACCATAACACTGACCAGGTGCAATTATGAACACACCGTACATGAAGATCCTTGTTACCCGTATCATGATTCCCGATTCTAGTGACTCTATTGACCTCAAAATATTCTATCTTAAGGTGTCTAATAGTGCAATTTCACTTTCACTTACTTCGAAGAACGCTAGTTTGAGTCTAGGTATCCGAAATCAACACATAAATCTCTCAAACTTAAGCTCTGATACCAACTTGTAACACCCTCCAATTTGGAAAGAACAACTAAACAAACTTCGATAAAATAACCAAATAAAGAATAAAATCCTTTCTACAATCCATTCTTGGAAATACTTCAACTTTAAAACATAAAAATTTACACCACCATTCAATAACTTAAGTCACATACTAAGACTAAACAAAGTCGGGTGTTACTTAACCCAAATAAAAGTTGTTATTCCCAAAATAAATGCGGAATACTTCACCACGCTATTCACCTCTCGAGCATACAACTAGTACTCATCTCTTCACAGTGCCACTAGAACTATTCCCAACTGGGACCTGTTGCACATATTGACAAATAAAAAGGTTAGGCTAACGCCTAGTGAGTTCAAAAATTTTCGTCATATATATATATATATATATATATAAATCGTTAAACTAAAAGAATGTAATTTAAATCACGATTTTTAAAATCTCATATATTAAATATGAAAGCCACTCGCCTTCCAAAACCCACAAGTTTTGTGATGAATACCCCAATATGAAATATTCCTTCAAAATATAAATTCAAACCCTAAACTCATCCAAAACGTGAATAATGATTAATTTCCCAACTAATGAATTGCGTGGATTAAGAATTTATTATCCAAAACATCCGAAAACACGAATAAGATATGATACTCAACCACAAATCATAGATAATAATCCATATATATATAAAACGTTACCAAAATCATGGATAATATGAAACACCCCAAAATAACCAATATATACAATAACAACATCGAAAGCGTCAAATCGTAGATAATCTTTGCTTCAAAAGAATATATCTAAAATCCACCATTTGGTGACGGGGGAGACCCGATTCCATTGAATGTGACAGAACACAAAAGTAAGTCACATATCTATGTTATATGAGCGTCACTTAAGGATAAAACACTCGTTAACATCAACCTTTCCAGGTCTATAGCTAACGAGTCAACAAGCTCAACACCTCTATGTCTATTGCTTGGATAGTCATCAAGTTCAACCCCTCTAGGTCTATACGTTGGAGTTTTCGTGCACTCATAAAGTTCAACCCCTCTAGGTCTATACCTTGGAATCTCCAAAACATCCCAGTTAAGCTCGTTCACAAGAAATTGCAATTATTGGTCAATGGACGATTCCCGACTCAAGGATCCCACATCTTACTCCTATAAGACCCCATGTCTATTTCAAGTTACAATACGAGGATATTTATCCCACTCAAACTGATTTTTATGCCTATGGATCCATTGCATTACAGTCTAAAATATTACATGACTCAAAATGAACGAACTAGCGCATCCAAAACATGTAATTCTCAAATAAGATGCAATAAATGCAAATCATAACCAAAGCTCTACAGTGAGCTATCAAAATCGAACAAATGTCCCCACGAACCGATCCACAAGCTCAACCAATCAATTGACTATTTGTAAAAGTCATAAAATACAATAAAACGTAAATGGCCCACGTTTATGCAAAAACATGCTCCACAGACATGGATAACTCAAACAAAACATCATGAGTTGGGATGAATCGTTTTCCAAATGAAAGTATACCATTTAAAATTCCAAAATGTTTTATAACTCGTATAATATACATTTTTCACACGGTTTATAAAACCAAATACACTAAAAGTACATTTTCATCAAATGACCTCCATTTATATAATAAATCATCAAACGGACATATAAATATGATTTCCTTATCAAAATATCCCAAAAACCCAAATGTGCCTTTTTTCAATATTTATCAAATCAGATGTATCCAAAGATGTAAATTTCGTTAAATAAACAACATATTTGATAATACCCAAATAAAACATTTTTATACTTCAAAATGGACATTTTGGCATGTACAAAGTTTTTACAAATCAACATGAACTCACCTTGCTAGATTTAGGCTAAATCTAGATTTTTCCCCAACTTAAGCTTCCTTGAAGAAACTTGAATCTAGATTTTTCCCCAACTTAAGCTTCCTTGAAGAAACTTGAATCCACAAGCAAAATCCTTCAAAAACCTAGATCCACAAATTTTCAAGCATAAATATTCATATTCAACCATTTAGAATTGTTCCCCAAACACTTTATGTCAAAATCTCCAGTTTGACCTAAACCCTAATTTTGACCTAAAACCTCCAAAATTTTCCAAACCGAAATTGGACAAATAAAATACTAGGAAATCATCAATGGAGTATTTATAACTCATAAATAAGTTTGGAAATGGAGGGGATGAACTTACCACATAGGTTTTGATAAAAACCAAGAAACCCTAGCCAAAAACTTTAAAGAAATGGATGGAGATGGTGAACTTTTGATCCTAACTTCCAATCCTTAACTTGATGATGGTTTACTATTACATTACCCAAGGATTTGAGCCAAAGATGTCTCAAAAATATCAAAGGATGGTGTTAGGTCGTTCTATAGAGGTTTTGGGAGAGAATGAAGCTGATTGGGTTGAGAGGGAGTGAGCCAAACAAGAAAAATCGCGACTTTATGCTGCCTGGCACACCTAGCAACATTGCCAGGCGACAATTATAATATCCGGATCCAAAAATTTCGATAAATTTTGATAGTTGGGTGAAAAGTTAAGCGAGACCCAAAGTTCAGGGGGGTTAAATGTAACTTGGGTTATATATATATCTTAACTGTAAGATTTTAATCAGGTTTCATTCCTGATAAATTGGTGAGCGTCTGAAGGAAAGCGAGAGCAGGGAGAAAGGAGGACTAGGTCTTGAAGGATCATACGGTTTCTTTGCAAATAAATGTATGATTCTAGCCTAATACTTCCACTAAGAGTTTTAGTCGGTAAATGATCTCGTTGTTGAGTTTGTAACCATGTTATTGGGCGATTTGAGGATCTGAGTTATTTTCTCGAAGTTTTGGAATCGCCTGAGCGAGTTTGAATATCGACCGGATCGGACCGGGGGTGCCGACCGGTGTGGGCCGATCGGTGTCGACCGGTGTCGACTGGACCCGTGTCGACCGGGTGGTCTCGACCAGGGAGGTCTTGACCGGGTGGCACAGTGTGTAGTATTTTATGTTCTAGTCGGTGAGTAAGTGGGTTATATATGTTTTGGCTTACTGATTTATCGATGTTGTCATAGGTAGTGAATCATTAGAAAGCAGACTTTAAGCGAGAAGGATCTGAGGTGAGTCTTTCAAACTAAATCCTTTACGATTTCGAAAGTTATTTGATAAATGTGAGTTTTCTGAACTGCACGTTTATATTATCGAGAGTTGAGAAGGTTTATTGAAAAGGTTGATTTAATTATGTTGGAATTTTCGTGCTATGTTTATATAAACTTGTTTTATATATTGTTGATGATTAGATGTATGCATACATTTAATTCAGAAGTTTTGACCTAAGTCGGAAAGTGTGGCCCGCCTGCTCGTACCGGGGAGTGTGGCCCGTTTATGCCATTGGGGTGTGTCCCCAAAATAAGGCAGTACGAGACAGACATACCGTCTTTGACGGCAGTGTTGGTCAGTAGTGTGAGTTACGCTTGCGAAGCGTAAAGTGTGGTCGTATTGGTCAGTAGTGTGAGTTACGCTTGCAAAGCGTAAAATGTGGTAAATGTTTGGTCAGTAGAGTGAGTTATGCTCGTGAGGCATAAGGCTTTATTTAAATGTTTTAAATAATATTTGAACTGTTGCAGTAGCACTTGGAGGGGACTCACTAGACCATCGGTCTAACCCTCGCTCTTTCAAAACTATAACCCTTTTTCAGGTTATCGCAAGGTAGCAGGTTCTGATAAGGATAAAGAGAAGTTGTGAGCTTTTCCCTGAAGTTAGAAGACTCCTGGTAGTAGTTTTTCTTTTTACTCAGTTGTGTAATAGGTTGTCATGGCAAACCTTATTCTTTTGAATTATAGGCTTGGGGCCGTTTCTAGTTGAAATATTACATTTTGATGCAATTAAAGTTTGGGTTGTTACAGTTGGTATCAGAGCCATAGTTTAAGGGATTTAGGTGACCGGATGGGCCTAAACTTAAACTGTGGTATAGAGGGACACAACTGAGATTTAGGAAGTCTTAAAGGAGTCATTGGTCTTTGTGAATTGTGACGACAATAGTGAGGACTCTCATGTAAGGTAAATTCAGAATTGCATCTGGCCAATGCCATTATGAATCTACAGGTGCATGGGTATACTCGAGAACTATTGTTGGGTAAGTCAGTGGGTGTAGTTTTGGGTAGTGAGTTATATCATTGAAATGATAGCGTTGGTCTGACGTGCTGTACGAGCACTTTCATAGGTTTAAGGTTAATACCTTCTAGGATGAGTATTGTGTGGGATGTAGATGTTTTGTCTAGAGGAAGAACTCCTTGAGTCTGAAAAGGGAAGATTGACGATTGGAGGTGAGCTGGTCACTCCAAGGGAGTAGTCGGTTTGGTAGTTTGTGATGTCGATCAATGGACATCAGGAGAGTTCACCCCAAGAATCGAATAATAGATTTGAGCCTTTTGAATCAGTAGTTAGCTGAAATTTGGCAAGGGTGGCTGAGAGACGGTATTCGTGTTGACTATTAAATGGAATGAAGACATAATGGAAATGAGCTATTGTTGGTAAGCATAGTTGGACCAACGTAAGGACGCAGGAATTGCGAATCAATGGTCGCGTTGGTTACTGGTAGTGGAATATACCAGAATGTTGGGAATCGTTGATGCTGAAGATAGATGCTATTGTGAGGGACCTGACTGGTTGGTCGGGAGTAAGGGTCGGTGGTATATTGGTGTGAGTGTAAGCGGTCGACCTTATGAGAGCGAATAACCTTCAATGAAGTGGGAGTATCATGCATGGTGTTTTCGAATAAGTTGCTTGAGTTTTTCATGTCAGGATTATCGGTGTCTGTGCACCTTTGAGTCATTTGCTTTGAAAAGGAGTTAGCGTGTGTAAACGTGTATGGGTTTCAGAAAAAGGGCAATTTTATTGCACGGTGCGCTAAATTTTGAGCTGAGTAATTTGGGAGTTATTGCACTTCTTTTATAAAGGAGTCATATTTTGTGGAAAATATAACATCTTTTGACCGTGTGATGTTATAAGGAAGACTGGTATGGACTTAGTCATGCCAGCAAAGGCAGAAGTCGACTAACTCACTCAGCATAAGTAATTTTGTTAGAACTTCTTGAAATCACTTGAGTAAAGTTTCATTGAAAATATTTTCAAATGTGTCAAATGATTTCAAACTAATATGTTGTCATGCATGAAGGCTATGAACTCACTAGGTCGTAAGGAAGCATTGAAGTTAATGATAAGGAAAGGGGTGAAGGATGAGAGTGTGACGTTCGATCCATTGTCGGTCGATTCATGATCCTGCTATTCCTTCTAGGGAAATGCGGAGAATGACAGAAGCCTTAGCCCTTGAGTGTTAGGAATGATTCGTTTTGTGGTAGCATGCACTCCTAACCTGAGATAGTGTAGTCGGCGAGTGGTGTTGTTTGGGGTGGAATTCGAAGTCGTTAAGGTACGCCTTTTAGCATCATGTTGTTATGTAACGTTGTGGTTTTTGGATGAAAAGTTATTGACATCGAGCCGGAGTTTTGAGTTGATCTGGTAATCAGATTCTATCAAGTAAGTCATGTGCCTTCAACGTGTGAAGTTGGTGGGACACCGAGATAGTTATGATGCGTTGGAAAGAGTAGGTTCCTTTGGGAATCCTTGTTAGTCGAAAATATTGTTGAAGTATCACTATGTCGACGGTGATGCTGAAGTCAGCGACAAACTGTTGAGGCCATTGCCGAAACGCTGAAAATGGGAAGTGGCTGTGGTCATGTTTTTCTGAGTTTCTTAAGGAAGCTAGAGATCGTTCGGGATCGGTGTGTATCTAGAATGGTATAGGACCACCTCGAGGGGACTTTTCAAAATGGAAGATTGTTAGTTGGTCAAGTAAATTCCCATGAGGTTCTGATGGTTCATGTGGGAGTAAAGTATAGGGAGCAATCGGGGTAGTTGCACTTCGAGCAAGTTAATCCGTGAGAGAGTACGCTTAATCTTATCGACTACCCGACTTTGTTTATGGCAGATCGCGATAATCCGACCAAAAGCAAAAATCGTGTTGAGTGGTTTAGATGTTCAAAAGTTTGCGGGCGGTCCAGATTTGAGCAGGACAAAGTTGTGAAACGACTTTATCTCAAATATTGGTGTTACGATCGACATGATGAGTAGGGTATCTATTATGTGTACCAAGTGTTGTGGAGATTTTGATGTTATGGTGATGATGTTGTAGGGAGATGAATGGTTAGATGAGATGGTGTTATTTTTATGCCAAAGTGGTCGTTCAAGTCATTATAGTGGTAAGGAGCTTCTTTGGTGTTAAGTTTTAGACTTGTATTAGTGTTATAGGATAAGCATTGGCGAAAACCCTTGCTCAGTGATTCTCGGTGAGTTTTTCGAAAGTGTCAAGTATGTGACAGAGATGCATAGATGTTGGTTGGGTTGGTGATTTTTCTAATCTGAAGTTTCTGGGTTCAAAGGATAATTGGCGGCAACTTCGTGGAGGAACCTTGGGTTCCTGGGTCTCAGAGAGGTGTTGGACAAGCTCATCTTATTTCAGTGACATATTGATGTGAATGTCGAACGATTTAGTTCATGGTGGGTTGTAAAATTCGTAAGGATGTCAAAGTATTCTTCGAACGTGAAGGAACCCTACAAATGGCGAAGGGGAGTGAGGAACGTGAGGTGTCTTTGATCAGTGAGTAATGTTGTGGGAAAACGTGGTTTAATGTTTCGCGTGTGGATTGTCTGTAACCGTTTGATGAAGTGTAGTAATGTAGTTTGTGTTTTGACGAGTTGGAATTGTTAACCTGAGAGTAAGAAGTTTGGCAAGTGGCGCAAGATTTGGGAGTTTATGTTTTCAGAATTTCTGTTAAATGAGTTTATAAACCCTAGTGAGGGCGTGAGAAAGGGGATTAGAGTGTATGCTATGGTTCGAGAGTGGATAAAGCTAAAGCGGACGGTTGGTCTAAGAATTGGTGCTAGCTAGTGAGCCTATCACTAGAAGCATGTTCATGTTTTCGAGAAGGAAAGGGAAGAAGCGGTTGGAGGTAGTGCTTAGAGTGTGTCAACTTGGTAATTGTGTAGGAAAGGTTCCAAGTGAACCTGTCTTCCAGTGTTAAATTGGAGTGATGATGGGAGCATGATCACTCTATGTTAGAACGGACAAAGCTTGAATTTATTTCAATTGTGACCGGACAATTGTTGGATGCGACGAGAATTGAAGTGAGAGTCATTATGATTCGTTCAGTTGGAATTAGTGGGCTATGAGGGTAAGGTAATGTGGAATTTTCTTTTATATTGGAAGTGGAGTGATGACCTTTGGGGCGATGTATGTTACTGCGTATGAGTTAAGTATCACCATTGAACGATGAACAATATAGTTTGGGAAAGAAAGTGCTTTTACGTTCAACGTATGCCATACCGAGAGAGGTTACTATGCAATGGCTGATTACCGGATGAAGAAATTCATAACTCTGCAGTTATTGTGGTAACAAAAGTTTATTATACGCATGTTGATGCAGGAGTTGATCTGGGATGTTACGGCTTTGATTTTGGAACAGAATGCTTGGAGCATTTGAGGGAAGTTAAGTCGGAATGAATGAAAGAACGTGAGTCTTGTGAATCTTAAGATTTGAAAGGGGGCGACTTGATGCAGAAGTTGTTCCCATATATTGAGTGGTACGTTCGAGAGAAAGCTAGTGTTGGTTTACTTTTTGGAGTCCATAGAAGCTATGGAAGGAGTTGGAGAGGTAGTGTGATAAGAATTGGGATAATTCGTGTCATAATTCTCGCTTCTCTTGAGAGCACTTGTTGGAGGTGGAGCAGCGATACCTTTGCGAGGTATGCAAGCAAAGGAGAGTTTTCCATGATCATAAGTTCCGAGGGGACCTTTGATCGTTGGGTTATATAAAGTTAAGGAACAAGGAAATCCGGTTGGTGAAAAATCCAGTAGAGATTTCACAAAGGACAAGAATCAACGTGGGAAGTGGAGGCGAACATGAAATCTCAGTATTCCCATATGTTCAACGATGGAATTCTGGGGACGAAATTCTCTTGAGGGGGGATATTGTAATATCCAGATCCAAATATTTCGATAAATTTTGATAGTTGGGTGAAAATTTAAGCGAGACCCAAAGTTCAGGGGGGTTAAAAGAGCAAGTTATGTTTTTGAGATATAAATCTTTGTTTAAATGTTTTAAATAATATTTGAACTGTTGCAATAGTGATTGGAGGGGACTCACTAGACCATTGGTCTAACCCTCGCTCTTTCAAAATTATAACCCTGTTTCAGGTTATCGAAAGGTAGCAGGTTCAGATAAGGGTAAAGAGAAGATGTGAGCTATTTTCAGGAGCTAGAAGACTTCCTGCAATAGTTTACTTTTTGACTCAGTTGTGTAATAGGTGATAGTTGTAAACCTTATACTCTGTAATGTAAGCCTAGGGCAGTTTTTAGACAGAAATGTTATTTTGATATATGTATAAAGGTATAGGTTGTTACAATTGGTATCAGAGCATTAGTTTAAGGGATCTAGGTGACTAGATGGGCCTAGACTTAAACTGAGAAAGTAGAAGCACAACTGAGCAGTAGGAAGACCGTAGGAAGTTAACATTAAGGTAGTAAGGACTAGCATGTAAGGTAAATTTGGAATTTCATCTGGCCAGTGTAATTATGAATTTACAAGTACATGCTTGTGCTTAACTTACCGTAATGTGTAGCATGTTAGATTGAATGTCTTATGTTTCTTCTTATCAGAAGTATGTCTGAGCGAGTGACAAGGAGTAGGTCTATGCCGAATCCTGAAATTGAGCCACTTAATAAAGTCGTTGCCGAAGAGCGAACGACTGCGGTCAACCCGACTGCTATCCGAGGAAAGAGTCACGGTCGACCTAGAGGTAAGACAGTTCAGAAAACAACTACTTAGGCAAGGGTTTTGTTGGGAAATTCAGAAATGCTTAAGTATGGTTAATGCTGCTACAACAGAATTACTACTGCCAGTACATCATGATTACTACTGCTAGTAGATTTTAATACTGCTTGACAAGTTAATACTTCTACTTAAATAGTTAGTACTGCTTGAAGAGTTAGTACTGCTAAAGTATTAATGCTGCTGAATGTTATTAATACTGCTCTTGAACTTAGTGCTGCTTATGAGATGATGAAGACTTCGCATGGCAAGGATGACATCTGGATTATTTGAAGATAATATGGAAAGCTTGAAGATAAATATGGAAGATTATTTTGAAGATCTTTTATTATATGTAATTATCTTTTATCTTCAGTATATATAGAATTAGTCAGAATAGTTTAGAATTATTTTTTATTTTTTTTAGAATTCTGAGTTATTGTTTTCATAGAGAGAATCAACCTCAAGGTTTGTAATCCTAATTCTAGAGAAGTAGAATTCGTATTGGTGAGCCTGTTCATCAATATTGAGGTTGAGTGTTGAATCTTATAACTTTATAATCATTTAATAAAGTTTGCAAGTTGTTCTTTTGATTCACTGTTTTATTGATTATTGAATATTGAAGTGTTATTCCGCAAACTTCTTCAATATTGTTTCTGAGTGTGTATTCTTGTTTAGAATTAAGATCCTGACAAGTGGTATCAGAGCTAGTACTCTCAGAAATCTCATTTATTATGGAAAACACAGCTGAATCAAACAGTACTCTGGTCTCAAAAGTTCCAATGCTCAGATCCAATGAATTTGACATGTGGAAGATTAGAATCAAGCAATACATTCTCCTCACAGATTACTCTATGTGGGACATCATTGAGAATGTCCCATCTGATGCAGGGAAGATTGGTGAAGATGGCAAAAGAACCCCTCCAAAGACGGATGCAGACAGAAAGACAAGGCAGACAGAGATGAAAGCCTTGAGCACACTGCTCTTGGCCATTCCAAATGAATATCAGCACCAATTCTGCAATTGTACTGATGCTCAGATGCTCTAGAATGCTCTAGAGAAGAGATTCTCTGGTACCAAAAGTACGAAGAGAAATCAAAAGGCAATCTTGAAGCAACAGTATGAAAACTTCATGTCAACTAAGAATGAGTCCATGACTCAAACTTTTGACAGGTTTAATAAACTGATTGGTGAACTGGCTACTATGGGAGTACAGATTGATCAAGATGATGTGAACAGAAAGTTCTTAAGGTCTCTTGGAGATGAGTGGACCATGTACACTGTTTCATTCAGACAAAATGATCAGTTGGAAGAAAAAGAACTTGATGATCTGTACAATGATCTTAGAGTATTTGAAGCTGAAGTGGAGGCAAAGAAGAAGCCTTCTGGATATATTCATAATGCTGCACTCCTATCAGCATCAATTGATTCTACTGCTAACCCTGAATCAGTTAATGCTGCTAATGGAGCAAATCAAGATAAAGACATTGATTCTGTGTTTGAAGCCTTTCTTGCCAGTCATGGAAATTCCTCTTTAATTAATGATGATCTGGAACAACTTCATCCTGATGATTTGGAAGAGATGGATATTAAATGGCAGATGGCCATGCTTTCCATGAGGGTGAAGAAGTTTATAAAGAGGAATAGGAGGAACAACTTCTCTCAAAGAAGAGAAGATGAAGCAGGGTTTGATAAATCAAAAGTGGAGTGCTACAAATGCCATCTGAAGGGACACTTTGCAAGGGAATGCAGAAGTGGAGTGTCTCACAACAACAACCACCAACAAGCTCAATCTGGAAGCTTCAATAACAACAGAAACTCTGCTCAAGCCCTTGTTTCTCAACAAGGAATGGGGTTTGTTTGGAGTGATCAAGCAGAAGAGGCTATCCAGAATCAAGCTCTTATGGCTGAAGTATCTGATCTCCTATCTGAGGTAAATTCTAATCTCTGTTCTAAAACTTGCATAGATACTGTTAAAAGGTACAAGGATCACAATCAGAAGATGAGTGATGACCTTAAGAGATTAGAAAAGGATATCAAAGATTATGTGAGAATTGTTGAGAGGTTTGAGGAACAGATTAAAGGTTTTCAAGCCAATGAACTCCAACACTCATATGACACCAATTACTGGAAGTGGGAGAAAAAGGATCTAGAGCTTAAACTGACAAAATCTAAAGAGGAGAGTGAGAAATTGAGAGATGAACTAACCAAGGTTAAGCTTGATGTAGAAAAGTTTTCCAATGCTTCTAAAGCAATGGACTCTTTACTACAAACTCAGATTCATGACAAGCTAAGAAGAGGAATTGGATATAATGCCACACCACCACCATATAACAACAACTACATTCCTCCTACCTCAGATCTGCTAGAAACCAAAGATAGGAAGGACTTGCCTGAGGGAGCCACTGAGATAGATCCCTTAGATGAGATTGTTGTTGTGGATAAGACTGAAAAAGAGGTTGGTAAGAGTAAAGATAACAAGGTGAGTGGTGAGATTCCTCTAGAGAATAATATTATCACCAATGAAGACTGTGGAAGGGCTTGGATCAAATCCAAGGACATAGAGAAGACAGAGGGAAAGTCTGGTAAGGTCCATTACAAACAGACCACAGTTGTGAATCCAGGTCCTTGCAAACAGTGTGCATGTAAAAAGAATGAGCCCCAAAAAACATGATAAAAAGAGGGGAAATCAAAGAAACTGGAATAATCAGTGGGCACAAAAACAAGGGGTTGATTTGAGTAAAATCAATAGACCAAAACCTTGTTTTATCTGTGGCAAATTGAATCATCTTGCCAAATACTGTTATTTCAATCCTATGAACCAAAGGATGAATTTTCAAAGATCTATGCAAAAACCCTTTGGTTATAGGAAGGTTGAAAAGAACCATGTGGCTAAGAAATCTGTTAAATCTAAAAGCCACATGAAGAAAAAGTCTGTTAAAGAAAGTGTCAATATGTGGGTTCCTAAAAGCACTAAAACTGTTAGTACTGCTACTACAAATAGTGCTGCTGACAATGATAGTGCTGCTAGAAGTAATACTACTGCTAACAATGTTAGTGCTGCTGACATAGTTAGTACTTCTGTGAAAGTTAATACTGCTAACTCTGTTAGTGCTGCTAACAAGGTTAGTACTGCTAAACCTGTTAGTACTGCTACCTCTGTTAGTACTTCTAAGGTTAGTACTGCTTCTAGTGGTTGTGCTACTAAGCCAATCATATTGAAAAAGTACTCTAATAAAGAGTGTTCTAAGTTTAAAAACCTCATCAAAAAGGAATGTAAATACTTTGATGAGAAAGGGAGACCCAAGACCACTTTGGCTTGGGTCCCCAATCAATACTAATTGTTTAATCTTATGTCCAGGGCAACCAACAGCTCAAGGGGAAGAGCATCTGGCATGTAGATAGTGGTTGCTCTAGGCACATGACAGGGAACATGTCATGCCTCAAGAATTTCAAGAAAATTGATAGTGGACATGTTGCTTTTGGTAATACTCCAGATGGAGGTAAGATTAGTGGTAAGGGAGATGTAACCAAAGGTAAGATGACCTTTGAAGATGTATTATATGTTGAGTAGTTAAGGTACAACCTGTTAAGTGTATCACAGGTTTGTGACAAACAACATAGTATATTATTTACAGATTCTGAATGTATTATCCTTGCTCCTGGATTCAAGGTAGTTGATGAAAAGATGATACTACTAAGAACTCCCAGAAAGGATAATGTTTATTGCTTAGATATGGAAAGTGTTTCAAATGATTCATCCCTAAATTGTCTTGTTTCAAAAGCTTCTTTGGATGAATCATCACTTTGGCACAGAAGGATGTGTCACATGAATTTTAAAACAATGAATAAACTTGTTAAAAACAACCTTGTAAGAGGTTTACCTTCCAAAGTCTTTTCATGTGATGATCATTGTGTTGCCTGTCTCAAAGGCAAACAACACAAAACTTCTCATAAGACCAAAGAATTGAACACAATCTCTAATTCTCTTCAGTTGTTGCATATGGATCTGTTTGGTCCTACAAATGTTATGAGTATTGGTAAGAAATCATACTGCCTAGTTATTGTTGATGATTACTCTAGATTTACTTGGGCATATTTTCTAAGGACTAAGGATGAGACAAGTGGACTGATCAAATCCTTTATTCTAAGAATTGAAAACCAAACAAATCAAAAAGTAAAAGTCATTAGGTCAGACAATGGTACTGAATTTAAAAATCATGACCTAAACACCTTTTGTGAGGAAAAAGGAATTGAGAGGCAATACAGTGCTCCTAGAACTCCACAACAAAATGGTGTTGCTGAGAGAAGGAATAGGACACTGATTGAGGCTGCTAGATCTCTGTTGGCAAATTCAAAACTTCCAATTACTTTCTGGGCTGAAGCAGTTAATACTGCTTGCTATGTCCAAAACAGAGTTCTAGTAGTCAAGCCTAAAAACAAGACACCATATGAGCTTTTAAATAAAAGAAAACCTTTTATAGGATTTTTCAAACCTTTTGGGTGTCCTTGTACCATTCTCAATACCAAAACTCACTTAGGAAAGTTTGATAGCAAGGCTGATGATGGTTTTCTTGTTGGTTACTCATCTCAGAGTAAGGCTTACAGAGTTTTTAATACTTCGTCTAGGATAATTGAGGAAAGTGACAATGTCAAGTGCAATGAGAACACACCAAATCCTATTGGGTCTGGTCCTCAGTGGCTATTTGACATTGATTCACTAACTAACTCTTTGGGTTTCAGTAGTGATTATCATGCAGGTTCAGGAAGTGGAGGATCAGGGGATGAACAAGTACAAGTACAAGACATTTTACCTCAATCTGTGATCTTTCCCATACCTATGATAGAGCCTGTTGAGGTCTATGAAAAGGAGAATGCTACTGAACCAATTCAGAGTGCAGAAGAAAGAAGAGATAAAGAGAATCAAGTGCATGAAGAACCAGAAGCAGCTGATGAGATCCCATCAGCTGACTTAAATGATTCCAATCTGGATGTGGAAATCAATGAAGAACCTAGTCATCAGACTAGAACTCAAAAGAATCATCCTTCAGAGCTGGTCATAGGAGACATCTCTTCTCCTATGATAACAAGGAATCAAAGCAGACTTCAAGAGCTGAAAGATCAGCAACACACAGTACTCTCCTGCTTTCTATCTTAGATTGAGCCTAAGAAGGTTTTTGAAGCAATGATAGATTCCAGTTGGATAGAAGCTATGCAAGAAGAGTTACTGCAGTTCAAGTTGCAAGAAGTCTGGGACTTGGTGGACCTTCCAACAGGTCATAGAGCTATTGGCACCAAGTGGATTTTCAGGAACAAAAAGGATGAGAGAGGCATTGTGATAAGAAACAAAGCAAGGCTGGTGGCACAAGGGTACACTCAAGAAGAAGACATTGACTATGAAGAAGTGTTTGCTCCAGTGGCAAGGGTAGAGGCAATTAGGCTATTTCTAGCCTATGCCTCATACATGAAGTACAAGGTATACCAAATGGATGTGAAGAGTGCCTTTCTGTATGGTACAATTGATGAAGAAGTATATGTCTGTCAGCCTCCTGGATTTGAAAATCCATCATATCCAGACAGAGTATACAAACTGAAGAAAACACTTTATGGTCTGCATCAAGCCCCAAGAGCATGGTATGATACACTGTCTACCTATCTCTTGGAGAATGGGTTTGAAAGTGGAATAATTGACAAGACCTTATTCATCAAAAGAAGTAAGAAGGACATCCTATTGGTTCAGATATATGTGGATGATATCATCTTTGGATCCACAAAAGATCAAATGTGTAGAGACTTTGAAAAGTTGATGCACAAGAGCTTTAAAATGAGTTCAATGGGTGAACTTACCTTCTTCCTTTGGGCTTCAAGTGAAACAGAAGAAAGATGGGATCTTCATAAGCCAATCAAAATATGTGAAAGACATCCTGGACAAATATGGTCTAACAGACTCAAAGCCATCAAGTACACCTATGGAGACTCATAAACAGATCACTGCTAATCTTGAGGGGGAGGATGTTGATGTCCATCTATACAGATCAATGATAGGATCTCTCATGCATCTCACAGCCTCAAGACCAGACATCATGTTTCCAGTGTGTTTGTGTGCTAGATTCCAAGTCAAGCCAAAGCAATCACATCTACAAGCTGTTAAAAGGATTTTCAGATACTTAAGAGGGCAACCTAGATTAGGTCTTTGGTATCCTTATGAATCCAACTTTGACTTGATTGCTTATTCAGATAGTGACTTGGGAGGTGCTAACATGGATAGAAAGTCTACTTCAGGTGGATGTCAACTTTTGGGTGCAAGACTAGTATCTTGGCAGTGTAAGAAACAAACCACAATGTCCTTATCAACAACAGAAGTTGAGTATATTGCTGCTGCAAGTTGCTGCTCTCAGGTTCTATGGATTCAGAATCAGATGCTGGACTATGGGGTAACCTTTCTTCACACACCAATCTTCATTGACAATAGCAGTTCTATAAGCATTGTTAACAATCCAGTCAAGCACTCCAAAACCAAACACATTGAGATCAGGTATCACTTTATCAGAGATTGTAATGAAAAGAAGCTAATTCAAGTTGCTAAGGTTCATACTGACAACCAATTTGCTGATCTATTCACTAAACCTTTTGATGTGGGTAGATTCACTTTCTTGGTCACAAGTGTGGGCATGATCAACTCTGAATAAGCTCTTTTTTCTTAAAAGTGTTTTCATACATGTTATTGGTTTATTCTTTAGTGCTACTAACATCTTTCTCAGAAAGTTCTTACCTTGCTCAGAGTACCTTAAAGCTTCAAAAAGTGTAAGTGTGGTTAATATTGCTCACAGTTAATACTGCTAGTTAAGTTAATACTGTTAGTGGTTAATACTGCTCACAGTTAATACTGCTAGTTAAGTTAATACTGCTAGTGGTTAATACTGCTCTCAGTTAATACTGCTAGTTAAGTTAATACTGCTCTCAGTTAATACTTCTAGTTAGTTAATACTGCTAATGGTTAATACTGCTCTCAGTTAATACTGCTAGGAGTTAATACTGCTCATGTCCCAAATCGTATAAATACCCTTTTTGCCCGTCCAAAAGTTCATAACGACTCTTTGCTTTCTATTCATCTGCTCTCTAACCTTTTCTCTCAAGAATCAAGTGTTCCAGTACAGATTATTCAAGCTCAATGGCGTCTATGGCATTTATTGACGAGCATAATGAAATCGCGATGCTACAAAAGCCAAAGCAAGCTGCAGGATTTCATCAGATAGTGGATTTTCTGAAGTCTAGCCATATCGCCTATGCTCTGATAGTGTCTCCATCAATCTATATCGAGCACCAACAACAATTTTGGGCTAATGCCACCATTGTTACTGAGAATGGTGTGCAAGTAATCAAGACAAGGGTGTGTGGCAAACCCTTGACAGTTACTGAAGAGGTAATTCGCATCAGTCTACGTCTAGACGATGTCTATGGTATCTCATCTATCTCTTTTGATGAACTGTTTTCCACTCTTACAAGAATGGGGTATGGAGGCCCATTGGGTGTTTTCAAGTTCTCAAAAGCTAAATTTTCACCCCAATGGCGTTTCTTTGTCCATACCCTTATGCATTATATTTCCAAAAAGACTACTGGATGGAGTGAGTTCAGTAGCACCATTGCTTATGCTTTGGTGTGCTTGGCCACTGCCAGAAAGTACAATTTTTCAAGAATGATTTTCAGTGATCTTGTATCAAACTTGGGAAGAAAAAAGAGTTTTTATATGTACCCAAGATTTGTACAAGAAGTTATAACCCACGAATTGACGGATATGCCTCACTTTGATGGGGTATATGTACCAAAAATCCCCAAAGGTAAGGTCTTTTCAAACATGAAAAGATCTCCATTGGACTCGGAAGGAGTTGACACCCCATTGTTCTCTACAATGATGGTGGTGTCCCAACCTGAAGAAGGTATGGTAGCAGGGTCAAGGCCCTCATTAGACCATCCCACTGCTAGCCAATCCCAACCTTCCATCTCTATATCAATCCCTCAGTCCCTAATTCATAAGCCAATTTCACCAATCACCCATACTTATACAAGGAAAAAGGTAAAGAAGGCTCCTTCCCTTCTTTTACCATCACCCACTGAGCCTTTAAGCCCTCTAATGGAGAATTCTCCATTAGAGAATACCCATAGGGAAAACACAGGGGTGTCTCCCAACCCCAAGGAGGTGCTCACTGAGGAGATGTTTGAGCATATGGGTGCTAAGGCTGCCACTACTCCTGCTAGCACAGAGGAGGTCAGTGGTAACATAAATAAGACCTTCCCCATGGCAACTTTGGATGAGCAATAATCCAAAGGTCCCAGGTGCCAAGAAACCATGGGGGTAGCAGGTGCTTCTGCTAGGCAGAAGACCTCTACTACAAAAAGATCCCATGATCCTTCAAAAGAGGGTAATACTTCTGGAGAAGGTGAGGACATATATAACTATTTTGAATTGATGGAAACCATGGGAAACATAAACATGGATCTGATCAAGCAGGGGAAAGAAATAGAAGAGCTGAAACTGATAGTTCTGTCTCAACAAGAACAGATTGTCAGCTTGAAGCAAATGGTGAAGAAATTGATTCTACAAAAGAAGAAGAAACAATTTGTGCTAAGAAGGAGGAAACCAGTGACTGATGCTCCCAAAAAGGGGGAGTCAGAAGCTGATGTCAACATGGAAGATGCCAAAGCTAAGGGGGAGCAAGAGAAAGTGAATGTTGAGGGGGAGCAACAAAAAGTGGAAGCAAAAATGGTACAAGAAGCAGAAATAGAGAAAGAAGCAGTAACAGTTAATACTGCTGAGTCAAGCCAAGCAGCAGAAACTGTTACTACTGCTGACCTAAAAGAAGCAGCAGAAACAGGGCAAGAAGTACTAACAGATCTTGAAATTGCTGAGACCTTAATCAAAGCCAAGCATGATACTCCCAAGGTCATCTTAAAGGCCAAATGAGTTATCATCAAAGAACAAGGTGAAGTGATCAAGAAAACAAATGTAGAAAAGAAGGTGAACAAAGACAAAGGCAAAGCAAAAATGGTGGAATCTAATCAACCAATCAAAAAGCAAAGGTTGGTTGAATCAGATGAAGCTTTAGCCAGGAAGATGCAGGAAGATATTGAAAAGGAAGAAAGGGTTCAGGTTGAAAAGGACAGAGAGATGGCAAAGGCTCTAGCTGCTGAACTGAATGAAGCCTATCAACAAAGTCTGGCAACAGAAATTGCACAAAAGAAAGCAACATCTTTGAAGAAATATGTGGTGATAAAAACAGATGCAAAGAAGAGACAACCCTCAAAGACTTTCCTTGGTACCCAAGAGAGAAACAAGATGATAACTTTTCTCAAGGGTGCTGTAGGAGTCAGAAAGGAGATGTTCTCCAAGATGACATTTGAGCAGATCAAAGAGCTGTACAATTCTGAAATGACCAAGCTTCAAGGGAATGAAACTGTTAGGGTGGAGATGGAGAAGAGAATGAAAGAAAGCAATGATTTAATGATAGAAAAACCATTTCCAGATGAGCAAGAAACACCACCAAAGAAAGAAGCCACTCTGGGTGAAAGTCTAAAGACTTTAAAGAGAACCAAGATGATGGCAAGGAGAAAGTCATCCAAGAAGGCTAGAATAGCTGAAGGAGAGGCTGAGAAGGTTGCTGAAGAAGAAGGGGCACCTGAGTTATCTGAACAGAAAGAACCAGCAAGGACTGATGATGTACATCTATACATGGTAGTGATGGACAAAGTGCCTGAACCAATTTCAGCAGAACCTGTTGGTGTGAAGCCTCCTGAGGTTATTCTCTGGGATACATTGACAGTGGATGGAAAGGAATACATAAGGCTCAAGAGGAAGGATGACAAGTATGAGGTATTCAACACTTGGGCAAAGATTGTCAGAACATGCTCCAGGTCAGATATAGAAGAAATGTTTGAAATAGGGATGAAGTTGTATGCAGATAAACTGAAAGCTCCAGGGATTTCAATTACTAAACTGGTGATGGAGTATCTGTGTATGATGTTCAAACCTGATGAAGTAGAGCATGTGATCGGAATGTGTTCCAAACTGTCAACAATTGGACTCTATATGAAACTAGTAGAGTATATGCACTAACTATGGACTTAAATCACATAGAGTACTTCCTAGTGGATAGAGTGTACAATCACAGTAGACTAAAGCTTCATGCAATGCTGAAGAAGAAGCTAGGATGTGTTCCAGATTCAAAAATGGCTAAATATTTGATTCAAAGAACAATCAATCAAAGCTTGGGACTGAATGTGGATACAGGGGTATGAATCATGAAGTTTTAGGAGCATCTAAGAAGAACTTCTGAAGAACTTGACTTCTTTTCCTAAAAGTCAAGTTAGGGGGAGATTGTTGGGAAATTCAGAAATGCTTAAGTATGGTTAATGCTGCTACAACAGAATTACTACTGCCAGTACATCATGATTACTACTGCTAGTAGATTTTAATACTGCTTGACAAGTTAATACTGCTACTTAAATAGTTAGTACTGCTAGTAGTTAGTACTGCTGGAGTTAGTACTGCTAAAGTATTAATGCTGCTGAATGTTATTAATACTGCTCTTGAACTTAGTGCTGCTTATGAGATGATGAAGACTTCGCATGGCAAGGATGACAGCTGAATTATTTGAAGATAATATGGAAAGCTTGAAGATAAATATGGAAGATTATTTTGAAGATCTTTTATTATATGTAATTATCTTTTATCTTCAGTATATATAGAATTAGTCAGAATAGTTTAGAATTATTTTTTATTTTTTTTAGAATTCTGAGTTATTGTTTTCATAGAGAGAATCAACCTCAAGGTTTGTAATCCTAATTCTAGAGAAGTAGAATTCGTATTGGTGAGCCTGTTCATCAATATTGAGGTTGAGTGTTGAATCTTATAACTTTATAATCATTTAATAAAGTTTGCAAGTTGTTCTTTTGATTCACTGTTTTATTGATTATTGAATATTGAAGTGTTATTCCGCAAACTTCTTCAATATTGTTTCTGAGTGTGTATTCTTGTGTAGAATTAAGATCCTGACAGGTTTCCACTGTGGGAACTCGAGGCGGGAAGACGATTCGTGGTATTCGTCAAGATGAAAGTGTAGAGGTAAGATCCGAACAAGAAACTTCTCATCAAGAAAGTTCGGCTTCTATGAGGGGTCGAAAGCAGACAGGAAATCATGGTGGAGGTCGAACACAAGGTTTTGTTACCCAAGAAACCTTCGCTACATAAATGGGAAAATTACAGGAAACGTTGAACGCTTTATTGGCTCAGCGCAATAATGAGGTTTCATCAAGCAAAGAAAAGAGTGAAGAAAAAGTAGCGACCGAGGTAGCAGAATCACCAGTAACTATAGAGGGTAGCCACCCTCAGTCAAACCCCATTGTGACCACTAAAGCGGTAGTAGGGAGAGGATGTTGTCAGGATCGAAACTCAAACAAGAATAATTCACTCAGGAACAATGTTAAAGAAGTTGCGGAAAAACGCTTTAACACTAACAATCAATGAAATAGTATATCAAACTCAAATCACAAGTTTATATTGATTCAACTTGATGATTACACACAAAACCTCAATCTGTTGAACAGGATCAACAGACGTTCTATACTTCTCTATAGAAAGGATCTAAACTAGTCTTGAGGTTAATTCTCTATCACCAAAACTTATTCATTCTCTGTCAATAATTCTCTCAGAATGTACTATATAATCTATAACATCTAGACTATATTTACAGAGTAGATTACAAGATAATTATCAAAATAAACTTGATCTTCAATATCAATCCCATAATTATCTTCAGCCTTATCTCCAGCTTGTCTTTATCTCCAAGACATCTTTATCTTTATAAGCAGCACTAACTATCTTCAGAAGTATTAACCATCTTCAGCAGCTTTAATCTTCAGCAGTACTAAATACTAGCAGTACTAACTCTCCAAGTAGTACTAACTATTCAAGTAGCAGCACTAACTCTTTAAGCAATATTAATTCTATTAGCAGTAGTAATCTTGATAGTCTAGCAGTAGTAATCACTTAGCAACATTAATCAGTAGCATAAACCATACTTATCATATTTATACCCAACAGATGTAGTTTTAAGGAGTTTGCTGCTTGCAAACCTCCTACTTATAAAAGGAAATGGGACGGAACTGTCCGTGACTCCAAACCGTTTAAAGTTGCAAAATTTGATCAGCGACCTGTTAATAAGTTTGAAAGTAAGCCATGTAGCAAGTGTAAACGAAGGCATAAAGGAGAATGTAAGATTGATAAAGAGGGTTGTTATAAATGCGGAAAGATGGGGCATATGGCTCGGGATTGCCAGAGTTCGAGATCTTGTTATCAGTGTGGATCTCCTGATCATATCAGGACCAATTGTCCACAATTGAAAAAGGGATCGGTTGAGGATATGTAGAAAAGGGAAGTGAGAAAAAGGTGGAGCCAACTAAAGCGAGGGCTAGAGTTTTCAATATGACAGCCGAAGAAGCGGCAGAGATACCGGATGTAGTGACAGGTACTTTCTTTATAGATTCGAATTATGCAAAAGTATTGTTTGATTCAGGCGTAAACCGTTTGTTTGTGTCTCCAAATTTCATGCATAAATTGAATGAGAAACCTAAGAAGCTTAAGCATGAATTGAAAGTAGAAGTGGCTGATAATAGTCAAATCTTAGTGGAGGAAGTGTATGATGGGTGTAGTATTGTCATCGATGGGAAGTCATTTCCACTTCGACTGTACCCGATGGGTATGGGAGAGTTTGATGTTATTGTGGGAATGGACTGGTTGGCGTTTAATGATGCTCATATAGTATGCAATAAGAAATTAATTCTTATAGCACAGACAGGTAAAGAAGAAATAGTAGTGTTTGGAGATCGGAGGGATAGAAAGTCGTGTTTGATTTCAATGATTAAGGCTAAGAAGTGTTTAGTAAAAGGGTGTGTGGGTTCTTAGCTTATGTTATAGATGCTAAGAAAGAAAAGAAAGGATTAGAGTCTGTTCCGGTGGTATGTGATTATCCAGAAGTATTTGCGGAAGATTTAACCACTCTGCCTCCTGATCAGCAAGTGGAATTTCGTATTGATTTAGTACCCGGAGCAGCGCCGATTGCAAGAGCACCGTATAGACTGTCACCGACAGAAATGAAAGAAATGATGACTTAACTGCAGGAATTGTTACACAAGGGGTTTATTCTCCCTAGTACCTCACCATGGGGAGCTCCAATATTGTTTGTTAAGAAGAAAGACGGGTCTATGAGAATGTGCATAGACTACTGGGAGCTTAATAAGTTGACTGTTAAAAATAAGTATCTGCTTCCCAGTATTGACGATCTTTTTGATCAACTTCAAGGAGTGAGTTACTTTTCGAAAATAGATCTACGATCTGGGTATCACCAGTTGAAAGTGAGGGAGGGATGTACCTAAGACTGCCTTTCGTACAAGGTACGGACACTATGAGTTTCTAGTTATGCCATTTGGTCTGACCAATGCGCCAACAACTTTCATGGACTTGATGAATAGAGTGTGTAGTCCGTTTTTAGACAAGTATGTCATAGTCTTTATAGATGATATATTGATTTATTCACGGTCCAAAGAAGATTATGAAACTCATTTGCGAGTGATTTTAGAATTGCTTAAGCGCAAGAAATTTTACGCCAAGTTCTCAAAATGTGAATTTTGGCTGAAAGAAGTTCAGTTTCTAGGTCACGTGGTGTCGAAAGATGGGATTAAGGTTGATCCAGCTAAGATTGAAGCCATTAAAGGGTGGGAAGAGCCGAAAACACCATAAGAAGTAAGGAGTTTTCTAGGATTGGCGGGTTATTATAGAAAGTTCATCCAGGACTTTTCAAGGATAGCCACGACGCTAACAACATTAACTAGAAAATATGTCAAGTTTGTATGGGCGAAAGATCAGATAGAAACATTCAGTAAATTGAATGAGAGTCTAAGTAGTGCTCCTGTCTTGTCTCTACCCAACGGAACAAAAGGATTCGTAATCTATAGCGATGCTTTCAAGTTGGGTCTGGGATGTGTGTTAATGCAAGAAGGCAAGATGATTGCTTATGCATCTCGTCAGTTGAAAGAACATGAAAAGAATTACCCAACACATGATTTAGAGTTGGCAGCGGTAGTCTTTGCTTTGAAAATTTGGAGGCATTATCTGTATGGGATCAAGTGTCAGATTTACACGGATCACAAAAGCCTTCAATATCTTTTCAAATAGAAGGAGCTTAATATGAGGCAGCATAAGTGGATGGAGTTGTTAAGCGATTATGACTGTGATATTCTGTACCATCCAGGCAAGGCCAATGTGGTAGCGGATGCTTTAAGTCGTAAGGAGCATGGAGAAATAACAAAAATGGTAGCATATCGAGTTGATGTTGTTTGTAATTTCTTAGAAGAAGTTATAAAGTATCAAGAAGAAGCAATGTCAAAGGAAAATTTGAAAAGTGAAAGAATAGTTGGAATTGTTAACTCGTTAGTTGTTGATAATCGCGGAGTAAAGTGCTTTAATAAGAGAGTATGGATTCCAAAAGCAGGAGAACTGCGGCAGAAAGTATTGGAAGAAGCGCATAAATCCCGTTACTCAGTACATCCAGGAACCAACAAGATGTATAGAGATCTGAAACAAAGCTATTGGTGGCCAGGTTTAGAGAAAGATATTGCTCACTTTGTTGAGCGATGCCTGATATGTTTGAAAGTTAAAGCTGAGCATCAAAGACCTTATGGGGAGCTTCAATCGTTAGAAATTCCAGTTTGGAAGTGGGACGAGATTACGATGGATCTTGTTACCGGGTTACCTCGATCATCTAAGGGGCAAGATGCCATTTGGGTGATAGTGGATAGACTCACAAAGTCAACTCACTTCCTACCGATCAAGGAGACGTACTCATTACAGAAATTGACTCGGTTGTATATAAACGAGATAGTAACCAGACATGGAGTACCGTCGTCAATTTTGTCAGACAGAGATGCTCGTTTTACATCAGCTTTCTGGAGAAGTTTGCAAAGGGAATTAGGCTCTCAACTTAAGATGAGTACGGCCTATCATCCGCAAACTGATGGCCAGAGTGAGAGAACCATTCAGACATTGGAAGATATGCTTCGTGCATGTGTTACTGATTTCAAAGGTTCGTGGGAAATTCATTTGCCGTTGATTGAATTTTCCTACAACAATAGTTATCATGCTAGCATACAAGCGGCCCCGTTTGAAGCATTGTATGATCGTAAATGTAGAACACCTTTATGTTGGAATGAGGTGGGTGAAAGATAGTTAGCGGGACCGGAAATTGTACAGGTGATAGCTGATAAAGTCAACCAGATTCGAGCAAGATTAAAGAATTCTCAAGATCATCATAAAATGTATGCAGATAAACGAAGGAAACCGATAGAGTTTCAGATAGGAGACAAAGTAATGTTGAAAGTCTCGCCTTGGAAAGGGGTAGTTAGATTTGGAAAGAAAGGAAAATTGAGACCGAGGTTTGTTGGACCATTTATCATCACGGGACGTGTTGGTGAAGTAGCCTACGAACTTGATCTACCAGAAAGTTTACGTGAGATTCATCCCACATTTCATGTGTCAAACTTGAAGAAGTGTTTGGCAGAAACAGATGTAGTAGTTCCCTTAGAAGACATTCAGGTAGATGAAAAATTAAGTTATATTGAGGAGCCCGTAGCAATTTCGGACCTCAAAGTAAAGAAGTTGAGAAATAAGGAGATCCGATTAGTGAAAGTCCAGTGGAAATTTCACAAAGGACAAGAGTCAACATGGGAAGTAGAGATGGACATGAGATCTCAGTATCCCCATATGTTTAGCAATGGAATTCCGGGGACGGAATTCTCTTAAGGGAGGAAGATTGTAATATCTGGATCCGAAATTTTTATTAATTTTGGAAGTTGGGTGAAAAGTTAAGCGAGAACCAAAGTTCAGGGGGTTATTTGAAACTTTGTTATATATATAACCTTAAGTTTAAGAGTAAAATTTATATTTCACTCAAAGTCTGAATGTTGTTGAGACCGACTCCAGAGCTAGAATAAGGCGAAGCAGGGAGAAAGAGAAAGGTTTTTGAAGAATTGATCCATTTTTGTCAAATAGAGGTATGATTATAGCTTAATACTTCTATCTGCATGTTATAGCCGGTAAATAGTCTTGTTATTCAAGCTTTTAACCGTAGATTTGATCGATTTATAAGATTTGGAGGTTTTCTGGGTTATTGTAAAAGTAGCCGACTTAGTATGAACTTCGACCGGAACGAAGGAGTCGACCGGTATCATACTCGACCGGTAGTGTAGTCGACCGGTATGTTGTGCTGACCGGTATGTTGTGCTGACCGATATGTTAGCGACCGATATATTGTCGACCGGTATAAGGATGACCAGTGATGTCGACCGGTGTTAACCGACCGGTGTAGGACCTGACAGGTATAAGTATTCGACCGATAGTTTGTTAACCGGTCCTATGTGCTGTTGACTGGAGTGGTCTCGACCGGGGTAAGTCGACCGGAGAAGTTTTGACCGGGTCGCACAGTGTATTGTATTTATTAAAAAAAAAGGACAGAATGTTAGTCGCAAGTTAGCTTACCTTTGTATTTTGATACCATCGTAGGTGGTGTTAATCGTTAGAAGACAGAGGTTAAGCAAGAATAATCAGAGGTGAGTCTTTCAAACTAAATCTTTTATGATTTTGACAGTTATTTGATAAATGTGGGTTTTATAAACTGCACGTTTATAGTATTGAAAGTTATGAAGATTTATTGAAAAAGGTTGATTTAATCAGTTTGGCATATTTATGCTCAGTTTATATAAACTTGTTTTATATATAGTCAGGACTAAGTGTATGCATACGTTTGAGTCAGAAGTCTGACCTAAGTCGGGAAGTGTGACCCGCCTGCTCGTACCGGGGAGTGTGGCCCGTTTATGCCATTAGGGTGTGTCCCTATAATAAGGCAGTACGAGACAGACATACCGTCTTTGATGACAGTGTTGGTCAGTAGCTTAAGGTACGCTTGCGAAGCGTAAAGAGTGGTCAGTGATGGGCAGTAGATTGAGTTATGCTTGCGAAGCATAAAGTTTGATTAAAAGAGCAAGTTATGTTTTTGAGATATAAATCTTTGTTTAAATGTTTTAAATAATATTTGAACTGTTGCAATAGTGATTGGAGGGGACTCACTAGACCATTGGTCTAACCCTCGCTCTTTCAAAATTATAACCCTGTTTCAGGTTATCGAAAGGTAGCAGGTTCAGATAAGGGTAAAGAGAAGATGTGAGCTATTTTCAGGAGCTAGAAGACTTCCTGCAATAGTTTACTTTTTGACTCAGTTGTGTAATAGGTGATAGTTGTAAACCTTATACTCTGTAATGTAAGCCTGGGGCAGTTTTTAGATAGAAATGTTATTTTGATATATGTATAAAGGTATAGGTTGTTACATGATTCTAGCCTAATACTTCCATCTAAGAGTTTTAGTCGGTAAATGATCTCGTTGTTGAGCTTGTAACCATGTTATTGGGCGATTTGAGGATCTGAGTTGTTTTGTCGAAGTTTTGGAATCGCCTGAGCGAGTTTGAATATCGACCAGATCGGACCGGGGGTGCCGACCGGTGTGGGCCGATCGGTGTCGACCGGTGTGGGGAGACCGGTGTTGACCGGACTCGTGTCGACCGGTGTGTCGACCGGGGTGTGTCGACCGGGGAGGTCTTGACCGGGTGGCACAGTGTGTAGTATTTTATGTTATAGTCGGTGAGTAAGTGGGTTATATATGTTTTGGCTTACCGATTTATCGGTGTTGTCATAGGTAGTGAATCGTTAGAAAGCAGACTTTAAGCGGGAAGGATCTGAGGTGAGTCTTTCAAACTAAATCCTTTACGATTTCGAAAGTTATTTGATAAATGCGAGTTTTCTGAACTGCACGTTTATATTATCGAAAGTTGAGAAGGTTTATTGAAAAGGTTGATTTAATTATGTTGGAATATTCATGCTATCTTTATATAAACTTGTTTTATATATTGTTGATGATTAGATGTATGCATACTTTTAATTCAGAAGTTTTGACCTAAGTCGGGAAGTGTGGCCCGCCTGCTCGTACCGGGGAGTGTGGCCCGTTTATGCCATTGGGGCGTGTCCCCAAAATAAGGCAGTACGAGACAGACATACCGTATTTGACGGCAGTGTTGGTCAGTAGTGTGAGTTACGCTTGCGAAGCGTAAAGTGTGGCCATATTGGTCAATAGTGTGAGTTACGCTTGCGAAGCGTAAAATGTGGTAAATGTTTGGTCAGTAGAGTGAGTTATGCTCGTGAGGCGTAAGGCTTTGTTTAAATGTTTTAAATAATATTTGAACTGTTGCAGTAGCACTTGGAGGGGACCCACTAGACCATCGGTCTAACCCTCGCTCTTTCAAAACTATAACCCTTTTTCAGGTTATCGCAAGGTAGCAGGTTCTGATAAGGATAAAGATAAGTTGTGAGCTTTTCCCTGAAGTTAGAAGACTCCTGGTAGTAGTTTTCCTTTTTACTCAGTTGTGTAATAAGTTGTCGTGGCAAACCTTATTATTTTGAATTGTAGGCTTGGGGTCGTTTCTAGTTGAAATATTACATTTTGATGTAATTAAAGTTTGGGTTGTTACAACAATGCCAGTGGCATAGTCGCTGGGGTGTACCAGCCTTCTATTCACTCTTTGCGATTGATAGTGCGACTATGACATTGCCATAGTCACTGGGCATTGTAGCGGGACCCTTCCCAAGCCCCGAAACTCAACTTTTTCAATGCCAACACTCCCGATACGCTGAGGGACTCAAGATAATGTTTTCGAACATAATTCCCACCATTTACAAGTTGTGAAAACGTCCGGGTAACCTTTACTTACCGAAAATTACGAGTGTTACAAATATAGTGACGTTTTATAATGTGAAAACAAGTGTAATTGATTTAAAATGTAACATAGAATACTGAAGTTTTATTTCACATAGTAAAACAACTTAATATGAAACAAATGAGGGTTGTTTCACAATGTGAAAAAATAGGTGTCATTGTCGTGAAACATGACATTAAATATCATTTCATACGATGAAACAACACATGAGTTAAGTTACCTGTAATGTTTAGGATGAAAATCACAATGATTAAAAAGTCTAAAAATATATAATGGTGTATGTCTCAAATTAAAGAAACTAAAACTATTCTTTATTTGGTATGATTTTTTAATTTAAATTTGTCTCGTTGTTAAATATTTTAGATTTAAAAAATAGTGTTTTATTTTAATTTTAAAATAAATGAAATTATATTTGGCTAATTCAAGAGAAAATAAGAATATATTATAAGTTACGGATCTTGAAAATAATAAATTGTGTTAAACGAAAAAACAAATAGAAAAACAATAAATGGAGTGAATGAATCTGTAATTCTCATTAATGAAAAACCCTTTAAATATGGATGAGTTACAAGTAGATAGCTATGAGATATTTCAGTTCTAATCTAACTCTGATATACTTATCTCTATCTCTATCTTTATCTCTATCGTCATATCCTTTAGACGATGTCACACTTATCCTACAACACTCCCCCTTGTGCCGAGTTAAAAGAGTGACAATGCATAATTGTTGTCTCGTTAAAACCTTACGCCAAAATAAAAACCAGTGAGAAAAAATAAAAGCCTGACGAAGGAAAGACGAAGGAAAGAGTACAACGCACCAGCTTCTTTGCAATACATAGACTTTTCCTTTAGTCTAGTTTTCTCTTAAATTCGTACATTTATCATGGGGGTTAGGAAAACATGATGGTATATAAACTGTTGCCTCACTAAAACCTTACACCAAGGAACAAAATCCAATGGGAAAAATAAAACCTTGGTTGAAGGAAAGACCACAACAAACCAATATCACAAATATAGTAGACTCCCCCTTTTGTCTACTACTCTCCCTGATTCGTGCATTAATCAAGGGAGTTTGGAAAACATTTGCATTTACTTTCTACATGTTCCCCAATATATGGTTTTAGGTAATGATTTGGTAAAATGTGTCATGTTCCCTGACATCTTACTTGATTCAATTGATTATCGAGGAGAATTTTCTTATTGCTGATTGTATAAGACTTAAGCAGAATATGCTTTGTGTTATCACTCTTGATCTATCTTATGTTCATTTCTTCGATACATGATGCATTATTTCCATATATGCAAGTAGGATACTGGTTGAGCCCAAAATTACTAGCTCCTCTAATATATGTAATGGTAGTCCTTAATCATATACATTCTTTAATTATCTCATGGAGAGTAATATCCTTGGAATAGTTCAAGGAGGTAGTTAAAAAGGGTTTGCTTAGCTTACTTCCAAGCAATTGACGTGTTTCCTGTGGTAATTCCTTATCCAGTTTGGGAACAACCTTTGTATGGGTCAGACAGAAACCTAATATCAGTAAATACATACCAAGACATTGTTTGATGTTTTTCTATAAGAGCTAGTACTTTTGCTGCTTACATTCCAAGTAGGTATTGAAGTTCCATTATCAATCTCATTTTTATTTCTATAGGGAAAGTATAAGCCCATGTCAATGGTTCCAAAAAATTAACTTGATATCATTCCAATGACGTTGCATTGGTGTTGAGCTAAATCTAGCTAACAAGTTCACTGAGAAATACAATATACGATCAAGTGTATTGTGTTAAGTACGATAATGCGCATATTGTACTTAGATAGAGAATTCCAGCACCCCAACACTTTTTCGTCGTCATCCTTTAGACGAAATGGATCTTTCCTTATATCCAATACTTTGATCAATCATGGGAGTGCTAACCGGATGCACTTTGTCCATATTAAATTGCCTGATTATTTTCTAGACATATGTGATCGTGAATTAATATTTCACAAACTCGGTGTCCTAACTCAAATAGCTAGACAAAACCAAGTTTTCCCAAGATTTTCCATCTCATATTTAGATTTCAAGTAGCTTGTGGTTTCTCTTATTTCATCAAGAGTGCATATTATGTTCATAACATGGACATATAAAACTACTTTGAATCCGGAACTTGTTTTCTAAATAAATACGTAAAGGCACATTTTATCGTTCTTATATATCTTTTTCCAATCGAATATACACTTAGGTGGGTATATCACATCCACATAGATTACTTTAATCAATAAAGTGTTTAGTGCAAACACATTTTGTGGTTTAGAGTTACTTGATTTTGGTAATGTAATGTCATCAAACACTTTTATATATCTCTGAATCTAGATCCCCATAGAGATATGTAGTAACCACATCCATGAGTTGCATTTCCAGTCCTTCGGAAACTACGCTAATAAATTATTTGGATGTCATAACATCCATTGTGAGAGTGTAAGTCTCCTTGTGGTCAATCCAGAGCGTTGTGAGAAACATTGCGCCAAAAGGAGAGCCTTATATATTAGGACTTTATTATTCTCGTTACGCTTTTTGACAAAGACTCAGTTATGTCCTACGGGCTTTACACTTGGTAGGTTAGCACAACCGGACCAAATCCCCAATCCTTTGTCAAAGAATAATTATTTATGGATTGTTTCTTTACATTTAGGTCAATATGCTCTTTGTTGATATTATTCAACTGAGCCTGGTTCGATGTCGTCGTGCTCGATCATCTTATGAGCCATCGTATATGCGAATAAATCATTAATGATTATATATCATTTGTTCATCGATTCATATGTACTCTCATAGTTCATTTGAGATTAATATTCATCTCTAGAATCAATATTAACTTCGGAGCGTCCTCCAGTGATGATTCATGGACATAATTATAATTAGAGACAATCTCATGAGAGTTTTGTGTATTGATGATAAATGGATGTGCCTCACTATTCTATTCCTTTAGAATAGTATACATAGAACCAAGTAGCTTCCACCACTTCCATTTGGTAGCTACGACCTCTACCACACCTCCACTATGTGTGATTGCAACGCACTTTCTAATGGCGTTGTGCCCCTGTTGGGGACTTTTTAACCTTGCAAGTATATTTGCAGCTCGTATATGTGATCTTGTCACTTTTTGGACTAACATTAAATGTATCAGGTATCGAGTCTGATTCGTTTGACTTCAACATTACGTTGTGAAGTTTTAGGGATCAAAATGAGACAGAGTAGGAATATTCAATGACACTTCCTGTTGTTCCCATGGAAAATCCTTTTTCCTATCTCCCCCTAACGATGGGAAGACTGTCTCATGAAAGTGACAACCCGTAAATCTAGCAGTAAAGAGATCACTAGTCAAATATTCTAATTAGTGGATAATTGTTGGGGATTCATATCCAACATATACCAAATCGTCTTTAAGGACCCATTTTGATGCGCTGTGGGGGCTCAAGTAGCACATATACTATGGAACCAAATATGCGTAAATGTAAAATATCATGCTTATATCCAGTTACCAACTGGTACGCATGAAGCTGGTTAGCTAGTAGTGGGTCTAAAAAGGAAAAAAAACTGCATATAATAATTTCATAACCCCAGATAGATGTGGGTAAATTGGTGCGCATTACCAATACTCTAGATATCATCATATTCTTTTGATAACAACTTCTATGAGACCATTTTATATATACACATGGGGTATAGGAAACTCTACATTGATCCCAATACATATGCAATAAACATCAAATCCTTATGAAAATTCTCCAGCATTCCAAGTCATGTAGACTAGATGATATAATCAGGGTGGTGAGCCCTTAAACGTATAGCTAGTGCTAGGAATGCAGTATTTCGTGTGGACAATAATACTACATGCGTTCATCGTGTCGAAACCAGAACCATAAAGTACTATAATGTCCCACATTATGGATGTTTATGTCCATAAGTATCACCTTGTATTCGTTGTAACAATGGAATATTTTTGTATTATGTCCTTAGATTTAGGATTGTCTCATTCCTGTCTTGGCTAAGGACCAGGGTATACAAAACTTTTAGGTATTTGAGAGGGCATATTATGATGGCGGTGTTGCTTCTTATGCTGTATAAGTCAACAGTTGCAATTTGCCTCATTTTGCCTTTCACTCGAAAGAGAATGTGTCTATATGTATTTTGCAATACACGGATCACTATGTCATAACCATGGTGTCCCACATGGTCATGTCGAAACATATATGTGTCATTGCCCCAAAGTTCTTTATTGGTGACAAAAAAATAATTCGATGACCCAATAATTTACTAGTTAGACACATTAGTTTCCATGATATATGTTTACTTTCATATTCATTAGAACTTATGTATATATGCTCATTTCCATTATAATTTTCATTTGATACGAATATCTTTACAAGATTCCTATTAATCTTGTACCAACAAGAAAATGACAGTCCATCGTCTAAGTATTTTGGTTGGATGAATTATAAAATAAGTATTTGTCTATCATTTTAGATTGTGTGGAATATTCTACAAAAACTCAAGTTCTCCTCGATACATTCCTACATGGAATGGAGAATATTGATAGTTTTGCTATTTATTTAGATGTATTTCTTTACATCTATAATGGTTACATATTCGATTTTACTTAAGCAAAAGAAATTAATTTTAATACTTAAAATAAATGTCCAAGAAACCTATGCTTAATCAATCTTAAATTAATATGATATAGTTAATTTTCAACTTGTTCCCTTTTTCGAAATGACTGGTAATTAATGTATTTTTCTTTGACTATCCAATATCAACTGGGCAGTAGTTGCATCTCTGCTCAAAGGATTGGAAAATCCTTCCAACTATTGTCATGACCCTAACTCTTTCCACGGTCTTGTCCACGTGGTATATAGATGCCGTGTGAAAATTGTCTTTCATTTACTATTCTTTAGAGTTGTTCCACCTCTAATACTTTCATTATTGATCTCGGGAATTTTCTTTGTCCCGACATATCTGGTGTTGTTATTTGAAAGAACCTTGTTGTGTCTATCAACCACTTGTAGTAGGTTGATGAGTTTGTCTAAAGGTTACATTCCAACTTATATTAGTTCATTAATATTTACTGATATATGAAAGTTGGTAATAATGTTAGGAATCATGTCATCTTCTGTGAGTTCCTTGCCACAGAGATTGAGACGCGTTTTGAATATAACATTTCTTTGTTGAAATCAGTTACCTTTTTGTAATCGAGCAAGTGGGTTTCATTCCACTGTACGATTAGTTCGGGAAGTACATATTCATGAATACTCCCGATTCTCCCTTTCGAGACATCCCACAATTCTTTGGGGGGGTTCTAGTAAAGGTATTCCTATGAAAGTTATGATTTATATGTCATCTCAAAACATGAGGGTATTTGCTTGTACCTTTTCAAGATGTTGGTTTTGGGGTCAATAGGGAGTTGATGGACTTTAGGTATTTTCATGTACCTTTCAAAAGGAGATTTATATACTAATTTATGGTACTCAGATTCTTTTGAGTTTACGACATTGATTTCGGGATGAGTTGTATCAACCATTTACATATATAAGGGATAATATATGATTTTATGTTTGATAAGACAGTGGATTGTGGTTATAATTATTATTTTATGTATGAAATTTCATTATCATAACAATATTGGATTTTTGTATGCTTACATTTTGTTGATGATACTTCATCAATATTTCAGTTTGCAAAAAAGAAATCACTCAATCTATTGGATTTCCAGGAGTAGGGGAATCACATGGATTTCTTAAGTCCCTACAAACTTTAAGGTTGTTTACACCCGTTTGACAAAATTTAGTCTATATCTTGTGATTTATTTAATTTAAATATAACATTGTCAATTATAGAGCATTTGACATGAGGTCAAAATGACTATGAGTTTGGCATATGAAGCCAATTTTAATACCTTAATAGTATTTTTGGAGATTTTGGCAAAGACCAAAATATATGGGGTTGAAAGTGTAACTTCAAAAAATTAATTATATAAGTTTAAAATTATGAGTAGGAACTAACAATCAAGGTAAATGTTTGAATTTAACATTTTTCACGCTATTTTTGGAGCTTTTGGCAAAATAACCAAAGTATTGGGGGTTGGAAGTGTAAATTCCTAAGATAATTTAATTATAAGATTGAGGTTAATGAGTAGGAACTCATAACCATGATAAACATTTGAATTATAACAATTATTAATTAAGATAAATATTTGAATATTAACAATTTAACATAAACAAATAATTAATCAATTGATATTGTAAACTAATTGGATAAACATCTAAACATACCAATATTAGATGAACGTTTAAATTAACCATCTAAATATATGAATATTGTAATCTAATTTGATAAGCAGTAATAAATAATAATAATAGTTCAAAACAATAAATATTATCATATGCTTAATTAAATGGTAATTGATCTAAATAACATAATGTTAACGTAATTAAATTAACCAATTAAACATGTTAAAATTGTAACTAATTGAGGATGACTAAATAAAGAACGGCATGTTTAAAACAATAAAAGTTATACTAACACAATTAAAATAAATAAGGTGAAACAAATATTAAAATAATTAATAGTCTAATTCATTATTTGGACTAGTCTAAAAGAATATATTTAATAGGTCAAATTAAATAAAACTAAGTAAACATGTCCAAAAATAAGTCAAGATTGGTCCACATAGATAGATAATATTAAACTTAAATAAAAGTTAATATAATAAATATTTATTAAATAAAAACGTCATATAAAATAATGAAAAAAACAAATTAAGTTTTTTTTAGTTAAAAAAAATGATAATACATATCCCTTGTAGATAATTAAAAATTATTTATTTAATTCATTTTGATAATTAAAAAAAATGAAAACAAAATCATTCAATTATCCAAATAATTCAGATAATTAGATCATAATCATACTAAAATCACATATAAATTCAAATAATTATTTTTTAATATAGTATTTTTTACGTCAATATAATTTTCATTTATTTAATTATTTCAATAAAAAAATTAAATAATCATAAATGCGATTTTTTTTGTGAATTCAATTAATATCAATCACGAAAATAACGGAAGTATTTTACAGAAAACTTAAGAAAAATTAAACATGATTCATAATATTCACTTATGAAAAAATTGATTGAAAACTTACTAGAATTTTCTTTTTGACATGCGTGACAAAAAGCAAAAGATAACGCAATAGCGATGCAATTTTGCGACAAGCCGTTCAACGACAACGTGCACCAATCGTTTAGAGACGATGAAAAACAATTTTGAGCTTTACGTGCTGATAATGTGTTAAAGAAAAAACGAATAGAACAACAATAAATGGAGTGAATGAATCTGTAATTCTTATTAATCAAAAACCCTTTAAATAGGGATGAGTTACAAGTAGATAACTATGAGATATTTCAGTTATAATCTAACTCTGATATACTTATTTCTATCTCTATCTTTATCTCTATCGTCATATCCTTTATACGATGACACACTTATTCTACAACAAATTGAATTTAATTTTAAAAATTAAAGAAAATATGGTGACAACTTGAAAAGGAATTAGAAAAACTGGTCCATATATCAAATGTCTTTCATGGCCTTTCATTTTCAACAAAACATTTCTTTAATTATTATTTTCATATTACCATATTACAAAAATGTCATTATCTTTCATAATCATAAATTAAACTCAATTAATGGTTGAGACCAGTTATCATAGTTCTTAGTTTTTTTTTTCATTTGATCTAATCCTTATATATATAAAAGGAAAATCATACAAAAAGTCAATTAACTTGAAATAAATGCGAGAATGATCAAATCACATGAATGTTATGGTAAATTCACATGTGATACAACAAGTCCATAAGGATGCGGATGACTGGTCTATGCGACCAAGGTCACGTGAAAACTCATCTAAGCAATGGTTTGCCAATGCGGCATGTTTGTATCATATGTGATTTACTCTAGAACCACATGTGATTTGTTCCTTCTCGGCTCTTGTTCGTATGTTGACTGTCTTTTGATTTGAACATGCCTACCACCCCTCTGGATATATATATATATATATATATATATATATATATATATATATATATATAGAGAGAGAGAGAGAGAGAGAGAGAGAGAGAGAGAGAGAGAGTTCAAATGAAAACTCATTTTTCATTGTGCACGTGAGGACAAATCTCAGCAACTCGATCTCTTTTGATCCAACAACTCATATTAAATAAAGTTTTTAATTTTAAAATGCTTAGGGGTAAAAATGAAAGAAAATTTAAACACATGCCTACCACATTTGACTTTTTATTTTCTTTTATAATTAAAAACTTTTTACCCAATTAAAGTTTAAAATAAATTATCTTAAAAATTACTAATATTTTAATCAAACAAGTTATATCAAAAAAACGAGAATTTCGTGCTCTTCGATATGACATCCATCTCGATATAGTTTTTTTTGTATTTTTAACCGTTTTTTACGTGAAATACTATATATGTGTTATATTCATAAAGAATATTTATGTACGTTCAAGTTTGTACAACGCCTCGACACCGTAAGTATGTAACTCGACATCACCTTCTTCAACACTTTCTTCAACGTCGTAAGGCATCACGTTTCTTCAGCACCGTAACCCAACACCCATCAAGACGAATCGAGAACCTATCGAGTAATTCTGTTGTGAATCGGGGAACAAAAGAGAGCGCGTCACGTCTCCACATCTTCACAGGTCATTCATGTGTTATTCATCGTGAATAATGTATCATTCAGGATGAATAATACAACATTCAGGGTGAATAATTCACGATTCATGAATTCATGTATTATTCGTCATGAATGTTGTGTAATTCAACCTGAATACTATATTATTCATCATGAATAATGTATCATTCAAGATGAATAATAGAATATTCAGGGTGAATACACGATTCATGATAAATAATACATGAATCATAGATTCGTGTATTATTCATCCTGAATACTGTATTATTCATCCTGAATACTGTATTATTCATCCTGAATAATGAATGAACGTTCACCTTTGTTATTCATACTGAATGTGAACACCCGAGGACGTGCATGCATATTCATAATGAATATAACACATATATAGAATTTCACGTAAAAAACGGTTAAAACGAAAAAATCTTGAATATTGTATTATTCATTCTGCATACGGTATTATTCATCATGAATAGTGAATGAACGTTCACCTTTGTTATTCATACTGAATGTGGACACCCGAAGACGTGCATGCATATTCATAATGAATATAACACGTATATAAAATTTCACGTAAAAAACGGTTAAAAAGAAAAAAAAAACTATATCGAGATGGATGTCATATCGAAGAGCACAAAATTCTCGTTTTTTTGATGTAATTTATTTGATTAAAATATTAGTAATTTTTAAGATAAATTATTTTAAAGTTTAAGGTGGTAAATTTTTTTAATTAAAAATAAAAATACAAAGTCAAAGAAAGTAGACGTTGATTCAAAATTACAATTTTGTCCTTAATCACTTCCCAATTAACCTTATTATGTATTAACCATTGATTAATTATCTAAATTTTGATCAATGGTTAAGATTTGTCCTCATGTGCTCAATGAAAGATGAGTTTTCATTTGAACCCACCCCTATATATATATATATATATGAGTTGGGTTCCGGTGAGAAGTTGAGGTTGACGTGAGAAGCGTGAGAAGTGGTTATCAACCGTTGGATGAGAAATGAATGCACATTAGGATGAGATGCACTAGATCAATTATCTTCTAAGCCATAATTCATGGTAGGACATTTGATTAAAAGTGATCAATGGTTCAGATCCATTTATCACGCTTTTCACGTTAAACTCAAATTCTCACACGATCCTTTGCCTATATAATATATATATATATATATATATATATATATATATATATAATATTTTAAACGACATAAGAACATGGTATGTGTTGTATGCAATTCAAATGTAACAACCAAGTTATTTTCTATTTTGTTTTTATGTTTTTTAATTTATGTAGTTTTCCTAAAATACATAGAATGTCATTTATATGATGGAGTGGGCACCGTCACAGACATGAAATATATGGCCCATAAAGACGTGGCATGTTTTCGTTTTTTAACACTCAATCATCATACCACCAATTATTTTAAACGAAAATCATTATTGCCATAAATGTTAATTCGTCATGGCTCCTAAGGCTTGACCTCGTCGTCACGCCACGCCTCACGTCATTTAGAACCTTAGTATTTTATGTTATTTTCTATATAAATCTGATTCAAGTTTGATTTAAGTTTAAAGGTTAATGAATGGTGGTGACTAGTGTGCTGTATGTTTTTGAAGAAGAATACGAGCATTTTTAACATCTATGAGATTTAATAATTTTTTTTTTGCTTCAATAGCTATGGTAAAATAGAGAAAAGAAAAGAAATAAGATGATAATCTCCAAATTTGAAGAAATTTCTAAAACTTTATAGAAGTGAGAAAAATAATATTTTAATTCTCTTCCACAAATAAGAGGTATTGAAATTATATATATAGGAGAGATAAATAATATTTTATTAAATGTATTGAATATTTTATTACTATAATGTTAGAATTACCAAAATGGAGTAGCTGTCGGAGGTGAATTTAAGACCATCTTCATCAAATGAAATAACAAACTTTTTTCCAAAATGTCACATCAGCTTTGCAATAACATCTCATATTAATGAAATTATATAAATCTTTCAAAAAACGGTTTTCATTGCCACATCACCAATTACTTTATAATTTATATTTACATATTTTAATAATTTATAATATCACAAAAAATACTAAATATAATTTATTTTATAAATATTATAATTTTATAACTTATAATACATATATTAATCACATTTTTAGTTTTTTTTGAACAATCACATTTTAGTTAAAAAATGTTCAATATAATTTATTTATCAATTTAATATGGGAAAAGTAAAAAAAAAAAAACCAATAAGCTATTACATTTTGAATGATTAAGTCTCTAAACTATTTTTTTGAATGAAAAAACCATTAAATTTTCTCATTTTGAATGATTGAGTCCCTCAACTATTTTTTCGAATGAAAAAACCATTAAACTTTCTAATTTTGAATTATTAAGTTCCTAAACATTTTTTTTTGAATAAATAAAACATCGAACTTCTAAAAATTGGTTACCTTTTTTTAAAATGTACTTGGAACTGACTATGAAAGTTTTAAATTAAAAACAAATCTAAATCAGTTATACTGTTCTCAAACTCTACGCCATTAACACTCTTCACGAACAATCGTATCGCTCCACCTCGCCACTCCTTGTTGCCCGAACGTTGTTCGTTTTCCATATCGCCTAACACGTTGTTTGCCCTGCCATCGATCTCCCTCTTTTTGATCTATTTTTTATCAATCAAAAGAGGAAGAATCAAAAGATAACCGGGGTAGGATTTTTGGGTTAAAATTATGTAAGTAACCAATTTTTAGAAGTTTCGATGATTTAATTTATTTAAAAAAATTGTTCAGGGACTTAATCATTTAAAATGGGAAAATAAAATGGTTTTTTCATTCAAAATGGGAAAGTTTAATGATTTTTTCATTCAAAAAAATAGTTCATAGACTTAATCATTCAAAATGAGAAAGTTTAATGCTTTTTTCTTTCAAAAATTTAGTTCAGGGACTTAATCATTCAAAATAGAATAGTTTGTTGGGTTTTTATGAATTTTTCCCATTTAATATTCATTAGAAAGGCTTTCTATACTTGAAAGGTCTTTCTATATTTGAAAAGCTTTTAACTATTTTGGCATATGTAGCGCCGCCATATCATTTGAAAGAAGACTTTGAAAGCCCCATGTGGATGCTCTGAGACTTTTTTGAAAATTTGAATTTTCATACTCTATTATAGTAATTTTATAATATAGTTGTTAGAGATGCTCTAATAAGGGTAAAGAAAAAAAACACTAAAACATCTCACATAAAAGCAAGGCTGACTCAAATGTTGGGTGAGGCGGGCAGTTGCCCATAGCAGCATAGGCCCAAGGGTGTTAAAGCCCAACCCTTTTATATGTGTTAGTAGGCTCATTTTTCTCAAATTTTTCTAGACAATTTATGCTCACGCTCTCGATCTGTGACACTCTCGCTCTTAACTCTCGACTCCTTACTTTTGTTGGCAGCATATGCTCTCGATCTCTCGCTCTGGGTTTTTGCTTATTCCTTTAACTCTTTAACACACTCACTATCTTACCTTCACGACGGGCTTTGCTTCCACCCTCTTTTAGGCATTGGCCTTCACACACCAAATGGTGCTTCTAGGTGTTTTTTTAATTAGATTTAAGTTAGCCTATTTGCCTATTTGGTTATTAGGTTATTTGTTATTTGCTAATTTGTTTATTATTATAATTTGTTGTTTACTTGTTTATTATATTAATATGAACTAAGTTATTTGTTTGCATATAAGCCACTATTCGATGAGCCATTGATCGCGCCAAGAAAAGTGAAAATAAGAACATCTTGCACAATCCATTTGCTATACAAACAATGGAGAATCCTAATATGGGTATGTTTTACAATTCTATGATGAACCTTACTACTGATTTCTTGCTAAAACCAATTTTCTTACATGGGTGTGTTGCTTCCATACAATTTGTGTGCTTGCTTTTCATATTCATCTCTTGGCTCTAGAAAAGATTCAGAATTGATTGAATTAGTCTTTCCAAAACAGAGTTGTCGGTATTTATTTTATAAATAAACCATGTATTATTGTCTTGTTCTTTCACTCTTCAATCTTGTTTTGGGCTTCTTGAACAATTTTTATTGGTATATAATGTAACACTCGGAAAATTGAAGGTAAGTATTTACTTTTGTATTTCAATATTGTATTATATGGGTGACTGTGGAAATCTTGGGTTTATAAAATGCATGTATGATGGTAGTTTATGTTATATCTTTTAGAATGTCTAAATGTACTTGAGTGTCGTGTTGAAAATCAAGTTTTTCGGGGTCTCGGGGGTGTGGCGCGATAGTGCCCTAGGCACAGTCCCAGGTCACTATCGCCGAATGTGTATCGAAGGTGGTGTGTGTGTTGAGCGATTGTGACACCGCGATAGTGACATGGGAACTATCGCCGATCACTATCGTTGGGGTTGTACCGAGAGGCCCCTGAGGCTCGCGATTGTGACACCGCGATAGTGCCTATGGCACTATCGCCGGGCACTGTCGCCGTTGGGGCTATTTGTTTAAATATCACCCTTTGACCGATTTTGACTTCACTTTCTCACCTCTCTCGTTTTGTTGGGTGATTTTGGAGACCTCAAGAACGATGTTCTCCCCTCAAAACCCTAACCCTCATTATTATCAACCTACTTCTTGTTGGGGTTTTGGGATTGCATTTATTTCTCTCAAAGGAGCATCCATTAGAGTTATCAAGTCAACCATCTACCTCATTCAAGTTCAACCTCTTCTATCTAGGGTTTTTTATTTTCTAGGTTTTAATCAAAAACCTAGATTGTGAGTTTACTAAACCTTTGTTAAAATTAGATATACATCATAATCTATTTTCAATTATTATGCATCTTTATTTGAGTTATTCATCCCTAATATTTTATTTGCTTGAGAGCTTTCTTTATTAATATATCCAAGTCCTATTTACCAATGTGGAAGAACTCCCTAATGGTATTATTGATACTTCTTGGCTTATAAGAGGTGGGAAATATATTTGGTTGAGTTACTTTGGACACAATATCAATAGAGTGGTTTGACCTAACTTTTGGATGGGGGATTATTTGATGAATACATGTTTATATGTGCCATGCTATGACTTGACGGAATACATATCTGGATATTGAGATGATTTACTACTTGAGACACCATTTAGTGAAATTGCAACTACATGATTAAAATTGTGGTCATACTAGCCTTGTACGAATATTGTGATAATTAGGATAATATGGTCTATTATGGTACCCATGGTTGGTATTGAGAATATGCTTGGGCACAATGTGTCTTGAGGCCTACTAATAATAATGTTGGACGAACCAAGTCGGTAGACACTAGGAGGATGTAGTCTTAGGTGCCACTATAATGGTATGTACCTAGACCTCCACCATTCGGGATGATGCCATGGTTGTAGTTCTCGGATGTTCCGAGCCTTTTGGATGTCACTCGTGGTAGTTGGCATCAAGGTATATCGACTCTTTGGGTGGAACTTGATTGGTGCTATGGGTCTCCCCCATTGACTCCACATTTAATGAATTTTTGGTTAACTGCTGATAAGAACTGTGATTTGACTTCTATGCTATTTCTTGTACAACTCACTAGGATCTTTTGGCCTAACACTTGTTTGGTGTCGATGTGTATCTCAGGTTCTCGTGGCGCCGCTTCTAAGCTGGCTTAATCGGTCCTTGGTGTGAGCTTGGGGAAGGTGCATTGGGGCGCACTTTTTGTGAAGACTTTGATTGGATTTATAGACGACACCCTTTTTGTAATCACTTTTCTATTATAGGAATTAGATTAGTTGGTTGTTGTCTATTTCCGTTAAATTACAACTGTAATTAAACAGGTTTAAATATTTCCCCATCCTTGGGAGGCTCTTGCTATGACAATTTTCGTATACCACATGTCCGTTTCCCGGATTTTGTTATCCCTACTTTTAGGGTGTTACAATTTGGTATCAAAGTTTTAGTTTAAGTGAACTAGGTATTGACCTTAGTATGCCTAGACTTAAGCTTTAAGCGTAGCGTTAAGTTGTCCACCTTGGGGTAAAAGTCTTAGGTGGGGAGAGCGTTAGAATTTACGAAATTACATTAATTAAGAATTGTGATGACAGTGACGATGGATCCTTGTGTATAACACAATCATAATATCATGTAGCAATGCTATTATGAATGTGCTTTACGTGAGCATGCTTGAATTGCTATTGTTATGATAATTGATAAATGTATTAGTACGTACTATAAGTTCAACTCACTTAGTCTTCTCTCAACCTCTTTTCTCGTGCGTGTGTGGCAGATAACCATGGTAAACACTTGGAGCAGACAACAAAATCTACAGGATGGTCAAATAAATAATGAATCAACCGCCGACCAACCTACCCTAGTAGCGACTGCTGTAGGAGTACCCGCGACCAATGTCTTGAGCGGGGGACCCGAAAATATACCACGGACCATTCGTCCCTCCGCTAACCCGACTATGGAGGAGGTGACCATGGAAACCAGAATCAGAGATAGTGTGCTGCAAGCCATGAATTTGGCCATGGCACAACCACAAGAGTTCTTTATGAAACTTCTGGAGGATCGAGATGCCAGTCACCGACAACCTGAGGCGATGGCGAAGAATACTATGTTTGGGTCGGATGGTGGGCCGGTCGTTGTGTTAACTGAAGAACAAGGTGTGAACGGGAACAAAGGTATGGTCAAGGGATGCACTTACAAAGCTTTCCTAGGGTGTAAACCAAAGGAGTTTTTAGGTTCCGCCAATCCAGTCGCCTGCATGTACTGGCTTAAGGAGGTGGAAATGGCTTTTGAATCTAGCGAGTGTGATGACTCGCAACGTGTCAAGTTCGCTTCCCAATTACTTAGGGGTGAGGCCTTGATTTGGTGGAATCTCACCCGGTCCGCCCTCACTCTCGAAGTTTTGGCTAAGTTAACTTGGTCGGTTTTCAAGAAGAAAATCATGGACATGTACTGCAGCGAAAGATCTTTGGACAAACTGGAAGAGGAGTTCAGAGGTCTGAAGAAAGGGGCCCTGTCTGTCACCGATTACTCCAAGCTTTTCTTGAAAAAGCTAAACTTGGTGGGACACCTGGTCCCTGATGAAAGATCAAAAATCAAGGCTTACCAACATGGGTTACCGGCCGGGATGAGGATGACAGTGAGGAATGCTAGAGGGTTGACACTTCATGATGTAATCGAAGAGTCCTTGCTTGTGGAAGATGATTTGGTTGCGGAGAAGGAAGAGAAGGGTCAAGTCGGGGAGAAGAGGAAGTGGGAAGGGCCATCTGGGCCCGTTCGCCAAACTAAAACGTTTATAGATGGAAGATTTGGAGACAATCGTCGTGAATCACGATGGTGTCATAAGTGCAAGACCAAGCACTCCAGCCCATGCAATCCAAGACCTCACTCGGGTCCCGTCGAGTGTGTCAAGTGAGGGAAGAAGGGTCATGCCATCCGAGATTGCCCTATCCAGGGGGCGGTATGCTTCGAATGTCGAACCGAGTCACATGAAGAAGGATTTCCCGAAACTTGTGGGTGGAAACCATGGGAGTTCTTTTGGATCGACGATAAGGGTCGAGCAACCACCGAGGGCGCCAAGCCGAGCATTCCGGATGACCGTCGAAGAGACAAATGAGGCAGCAAATGTCGTTTCGGGTACATTCTTAGTAATCTCCTTGCCCGCTCGTGTGTTGTTTGATTCGGGTTCTACTTGTTCTTTTGTGTTGAATGCTTTCTGTGATAAATTGTTCATTCCTAGAAGTGTTCTTCCCGACGCCTTAGTAGTAGAAGTGGCTAATGGGGATCAAGTAATTATCTGAGAATGTTTTAACGATTGTACCCTGGAGATTAATGGGAATTCCTTTGGGGTAGACCTGTTACCTATGGCAATAGGTGGATTCGATGTAGTCGTAGGCATGGATTGGTTGTCGAGACATAAGGCCAACATCTTATGTTACAAGAAGATGATCCAAGTACCTTTGTCGGGAAATGGCGTAGTCACCATCTATGGTGAGAAGGGGAAGAGATGCAATCCCATCATCTCCGCTCTTAAGGCCCACAAGCTCTTAGCAAAAGGTCACTCTTCGTATCTAGATTATGTGGTGGACGTCAAGAAAGAGAAGAAATCAGTGGAGGACATGAAAGTTGTGCGAGATTACCCGGACGTCTTTCCGGAGGATTTACCCGGGTTACCGCTGGAACGCCAGATGGAGTTTCAAATCGACCTTACTCCGAGGGCGGCTCCGATAGCCCGTGCTCCCTACCGTTTGGCTCCAACGGAAATTCAAGAGATGATGACGCAACTTCAAGAGCTCCTAAAGAAAGGATTCATCCGACCGAGCTCGTCCCCATGGGGAGCCCCGGTGTTATTTGTACAGAAGAATGACGGATCTATGCGGATGTGCATTGACTACCGAGAATTGAATAAGGTTACGGTGAAGAACAAGTATCCCTTACCTCGCATCGACGACCTCTTTGATCAAATCGAAGGCGCGAGATATTTTTCAAAGATTGACCTTCGGTCCGGATACCATCAAGTGAGAGTGAAGAAGGAGGACATTCCGAATATGGCTTTCCGAACGCGATACGACCACTACGAGTTTTTGGTAATGCCTTTTGGTTTAACCAACGCTCCATCCGTATTCATGGATTTGATGAACCGTGTGTGTCTCCCTTTCTTGGATAAATCCGTGATTGTCTTCATCGACGATATTTTAATCTACTCAAAGGACGAGTCCGATCATGGGAAATATTTGCGGGAAGTGTTAGAAGTTCTACGAAGGGAAATATTGTTCGCAAAGTTCTCGAAGTGCGAGTTTTGGCTCCAAGAAGTGCAATTCTTGGGCCACGTGGTATCTAAAGACGGAGTGAAGGTAGCCCTGGCAAAGATCGAGGCGATGATGAGTTGGGAACCGCCAACGAGTCCGACGGAGATTCGAAGTTTCTTGGGATTGGCGGGTTACTACAGAAGATTTATTCAAGATTTCTCCAAAATAGCTTCGCCACTCACCTCCCTCACGAGGAAGAACGTCAAATTCCTTTGGACCGACGCGCAAGACCAAGCTTTTCAAACACTCAAGAAGAAGTTGTGTGAGGCTCCTATTCTATCCCTACCCGAGGGATATGATGATTTCGTGTTGTATAGTGACGCTTCCAAGATGGGTCTCGGGTGTGTGATAATGCAACGGGGGAAGGTGATAGCTTATGCGTCACGGCAGCTAAAGGACCATGAGAAGAACTACCCGACTCATGACTTAGAATTGGCGGTGGTGGTCTTTGCATTGAAATTATGGCGACATTATTTGTATGGAACGAAGTGTACTCTTTTTACCGATCACAAAAGTCTTAAGTACATTTTCGATCAAAAAGAGCTCAACATGCGACAAAGAAGGTGGCTGGAGTTACTAAAGGACTATGATTGTGAAATGCTCTACCATCCCGGTAAGGCCAACGTGGTGGCGGATGCGTTGAGTCGGAGGAGTTATGAAAGCGGTGTTAAGTTATCCCTCACAAAAATCTACATGATATCGAGTTTGTTGGAAAGCATCAAGACGTGTCAAGCGGAAGCGCTTAAGGAAGAAAACCTCAAATCCGAAATTATGATGAAACAAAAGGAAACTTTGACGGAAGATGGTCGAGGGCTTAAACTTTTTCAGGGTCGAATTTGGGTACCAAAGTTTGGTGGAAAGCGGGAGTTACTTCTAGAAAAAGCGCATAAGTCAAAATACTCTATACATCCCAGTAGCACCAAGATGTATAGAGACTTAAAGTTGAACTATTGGTGGCCGGTGATGAAACTAGATGTGGCCAACTACGTGGAGAGGTGTGTCACGTGTCATCAAGTCAAGGCGGAACATCAAAGACCGTATGGAAGTTTGCAAGCGTTGTCCATTCCCGAGTGGAAGTGGTACAACATCACCATGGACTTCGTAACGAAACTACCGAAGACCTTGTGAGGTCATGATACTATTTGGGTGATCGTAGATTGCCTAACCAAGAGCGTACATTTCCTTGCAATGCGGGATACCTTGCCAATGGAGAAGTTGGCCAAGCTTTACATTGGCGAGGTGGTGTCGAGGCATGGAGTACCAAAATCGATTATGTCCGATAGGGACAGTCGATTCACATCAAATTTTTGGGCAAGTCTACAAAAGGAGTTGGGCACAAGACTAAATCTGAGCACGACCTACCATCCTCAAACGGATGGTCAAAGCGAGAGGACGATTCAGACGCTCGAGGACATGTTGATGTCGTGTGTTATAGATTTCGGAGGGAGTTGGGACTCACACCTACCTTTAGTGGAGTTTTCTTATAATAACAGTTACCATTCTAGTATTGGAATGACATCGTTCGAGGCGCTGTATGGGCGGAAGTGTAGAACTCCGGTTTGATGGCTTGAAGCGGGTGAGAAACAATTCTCCGGACCATAAATAGTTCAAGAGACGGCGGACAAAGTGAAATAAATTCAAGAAAGATTGAAGGCGGCTCAAGACCGATAGAAAAGTTATGCGTACAAGAAGAGAACACCGGTCGAGTTTCAAGTGGGCGATCGTATCATAGTGAAAGTGTCCCCATGGAAAGGGATTATTCGGTTTGGAAAGAGAGGGAAGCTTAGCCCCCGTTTTCTCGAACCCTTCGCCATCTTAGAAAAGATTGGACTACAAGATTACCGGTTGGATCTACCACCCGAGATGGATGGAATCCATCCTACTTTTCACGTGTGTTACCTTCGGAAGTGCCTAGCCAAAGAAGAGAGTGTGATTCCTTTGACGGAAATCCGAGTGGATAATAGAAACCATTGCGTGGAAGAACCGGAAGCAATATTGGAGTTAAAGGTGAAGAAGCTGCGGCATAAGGACATGGTCATGTTCAAGGTCCAATGGAAGCACCATCGTGGTGCTAACATCACTTGGGATTCCGAAGACGATATGAAGAAACGTTATCCTCAATTGTTTAATTTAGGATGAGATTTAGGGGATGAAATCTAAATTAGGCGGGGAGGATTGTAACACCCGGAAAATTGAAGGTAAGTATTTACTCTTGTATTTCAATATTGTATTGTACGGGTGACTGTGGAAATCTTGGGTTTATAAAATGCATGTGTGATGGTAGATTATGTTATACCTTTTATAATGCCTAAATGTACTTGAGCGTCGTGTTGAAAATCAAGTTTTTCGGGGTCTCGGGGGTGTGGCGTGATAGTGCTACGCGACAGTGCCTTGGGCACAGTCGCAGGTCACTATCGCCGAATGTGTACCGAAGGTGGTTTGTGTGTTGAGCGATAGTGACACCGCGATAGTGACATGGGCAATATCGCCGGTCACTATCGATGGGGTTGTACCGAGAGGCCCCTGAGGCTCGCGATTGTGACACCGCGATAGTGCTCATGCCACTTTCGCCGGGCACTTTCGCCGTTGGGGCTGTTTGTTTAAATATCACCCTTTGACCGATTTTGACTTCACTTTCTCACCTCTCTCATTTTGTTGGGCGATTTTGGAGACCTCAAGAACGATTTTCTCCCCTCAAAACCCTAACCCTTATTATTATCAACCTATTTCTTGTTGGGGTTTTGGGATTGAATTTATTTCTCTCAAAGGAGTATCCATTAGAGTTATCAAGTCAACCAACTACCTCATTCAAGTTCAACCTCTTCCATCTAGGGTTTTCTATTTTCTAGGTTTTAATAAAAAACCTAGATTGTGAGCCAAACCTTTGTTAAAACTAGATACACATCATAATCTATTTTCAATTATTATGCATCTCTATTTGAGTTATTCATCCCTAATATTTTATTTGCTTGAGAGCTTTCTTTATGAATATATCCAAGTCTTATTTACCTATGTGGAAGAACTCCCTAATGGTATTATTGATACTTCTTGGCTCATAAGAGGTGGGGAATATATTTGGTTGAGTTACTTTGGACACAATATCAATAGAGTGGTTTGACCTAACTTTTGGATGGGGGATTATTTGATGAATAATGTTTATATGTGACATGCTATGACTTGACGGAATACATATTTGGATATTGAGATGATTTATTACTTGAGACACCATTTGGTGAAATTGCAACTACATGATTAAAATTGTGGTTATACTAGCCTTGTACGGATATTGTGATAATTGGGATAGTATGGTCTATTATGGTACCCATGGTTGGTATTGAGAATATACTTGGGCACAATGTGTCTTGAGGCCTACTAATAATAATGTTGGACGAACCAAGTCGGTAGACACTAGGAGGATGTAGTCTTGGGTGCCACTGTAATGGTATGTACCTATACTTCCGCCATTCGGGATAATGCCATGGTTGTAGTCCTAGATGTGCCGGGCCTTTTTTATGTCACTCATGGTAGTTGGCATCAAGGTATATCGACTCTTTCGGTGGAACTTGAGTGGTGCTATGGGTCTCCCCCATTGACTCCACATTTAATGAATTTTTGGTTAACTGCTAATAAGATCTGTTCTTTGATTTCTATGCTATTTCTTGTACAACTCACTAGGCTCTTTTGGCCTAACACTTGTTTGGTGTCGATGTGTATCTCAGGTTCTAGTGGTGCCGCTTCTAAGCTGGCTTAATCGGTCCTTGGTGTGAGCTTGGGGAAGGTGCATTGGGGCACACTTTTTGTGAAGACTTTGATTGGATTTATAGACGACACCCTTTTTGTAATCACTTTTATATTATAGGATTTAGATTAGTTGGTTGTTGTCTATTTCCGTTAAATTACAACTTTAATTAAGCAGGTTTAAATATTTCCCCATCCTTGGGAGGCTCTTACTATGGCAATTTTCGTATACCACATGTCCGTTTCCCGGATTTTGTTATCCCTACTTTTTGGGTGTTACATGTAAACGACTAGACCGATGAAAAGATTATAACCCTTTTGCATGTTGTTCTTGGAACACTTATTTGGTTCTTTGTTTCTTTATATTTGCAAACACTTGATTCGAATTCCTTGACTTAAGCTTCAAAGTACCCATTCGTTCTAAGAGTTTGGTGGGTGTTTCTCTTATCAGTTTCTTGTTATTCCCTTAAGGTAGATTATGTTTATCTAGCTGTGGTGAGGTTTGCCTAGGTCAATTGTTTGGTAATAGGTTCTAAATGGCTTGTAAGGTTAAGTTTTCATCAAGGGCTTATCCATTTGATCGTAATGACCTTTTTCTAAATATCTAGTTCATGGGTATCATTTGTTGTGTTGATTAGAGGTTCTTTTAGTACATGGGTACCCTATGTTTTGTATTTTAGATTACTCATCCACTTCCATTAAACCATTTGAAACCATTGTCAGCCTTTGAGTTCATAGATCTCTCTCTTACTAACATTTGTATGTTTTCCTTGTGATAATTTTCCAGGTTTTGTCAAATTCCCAAAAACTACAGACAATACTTTCTAGAAAACATCCTCCAAAATACATTTTTATATATCTTTTTTTTTGGAAGGGTGTCCTAGGCTATGCCTAAACTAATCCATTGGCAAATTATGACGGTAAGACATCAGCCCTGATTAAACCTCAGTGGCCATAATTGTTGTGTACGTCTAGATTTGAACCCTGGGTAGATGGGATATTCCACCACATCCCCTAAGGCCTTAACCAATACGCCACAACCCTTGTGGTTCATTTATATATATATCTTTGTCACATTTTATAGTCTTAGTTCGGTTTTAGTACCTCCAACATATCATGTAAGTACCATGTGATTTGAAATGTGATACATACAATAATATAATGCGCATTTTAAGCATGACGATCAATATGTTCTCTATTTTAAGCTATAATCAACATTTTTAGTATGAACACTATTTCAACGAGATTAGATATGTGTTACATGTTCAATATTGTTAAATGTGAACGAGTTGTTTTACAGTACTATGGTTAAACATGTATGTTTAGTTGGGTAAGTGTGTTCTTTGTTTCTTGGATTAGGAGCATATTTTTGACTCTTCACCCATAACATTCAAAACCATAGGACCGACCCAACATAAGAGATACATAATTTTCTTAACGAAATCTTAGACTAATAATGTTAACCCAAATAAACCATTTTGGTTTCCGAAACACAAAAATAAAAAAAACATTAATACTCACTACAAAATTAGGCCCTATCAGCGACGGACTAATCCGTTGGAAATGGTTAATTTCGTCGGTAATCTGTCGTTGATAATGCGTCGGTCAAATAGTGGTGGGTGATGTAATCTGCGACGGATCACCGACGGAGTTTAGCGACAAATTAGCAACGACAAGGATCAGTGATGAAGTGTATCAACGACAAATTAGCAACAAAATGTTTCAGCAAGAGATTAGCGACAGACTCCATCAACGACAAAATAACGACGACTAGTTCAATGACAGGCTTTTAGGGGCGGATTAGCGACGGATTATTGACAAAGCGAGGGATTTCCGTCGGTAATCCGCATTGATTTTTGTTAAGTAAGAAAAAAAAATCAAAATACCGCATTTCCTATATATTTATATAAAACATGTCCACAAATTCAAAATATCAAACCAAAACTGTCCAACAAATTAAAACTAACAAATTCATATAATTTAAAATACCAAATTCATACAATTCAAATATCCGGGAGGTACCGGGTACATAATAATCTAAATAGAGGTAGACCAGGTAAACGTGTCGTGTTGTGTCGGGTTCAAAGTTAAACGAGTTGAGAGTGCCTAACTCAAACACGACCCGTTTAATAAACGGGTCAGAAAATCTCAACCTGAACTTGATCCGCCTAACTTGATACGACCCGCTTAACCCGTTTAACCCCTTTATAAAATCAAAAATCCATAAAAATAACAAATCCAAAGTTCAAATAAAAGCATTAGAAATCCAAATTTTATAGTTCAAACTTATAAGTTCAAACTAAATCCAAAGCTTAAAACCTCCAAAACATTAAAAATAAAACATTATAATATATATATATATATAAACGGGTTATTCGGGTCATTTTCGAGTTGAAATTTTTGACCCTGATGTTACCCGTTTATTTTAGTGTCGTGTCGTGTCAACCTGTTTACTTAACGGGTTGAAATGTATTACCCAAACCCATTTGTTTCGTGTCGGGTTAGCAAGGGGGGAGCGCACACGTGGGGGGGGGGGAGTCGAAGTGTGTTCATGCTGCTGCATAAAAGCTGTAAATTGAGCCGATAATGAGATCTGGTGAGCTATACTCGACCTGTCGGGTCTCTTCCTCTTTCGTTCAGCCTCTAGCTCGGCCAGATAGTGATCCTCCCGCCGCTTCCCCTCCTCCTATATCCTTGCTAGTTTCGCTTGCAACTCAGCTACCTGTAAATATTCAATATTTGACAAAAATGAATAATTTATTGGCAATGAAAAGTAATCACAATATGACCAACATACCTCCCTGGCCGATCCAGTAACGGATGATCTCCCAGTGTTGCTACCGACACTACAATCACAGGTCATAACATAATGTGGATCCTAGGAGGCCCAAACCTAAAAAGACGACCCTTCCTCTGTCCTCCAACTCTCTGCTCCCAAAGAGCTGGATTACCAAAACGTATGGTGTCGAGCTCTACGCTAGACTAGGATTTATTTGTAAGATCTTGAAACCGCTCCCATGGTTTAGAAAAATAAAAATAGTTGAGTTTATATTTGAATACATTTCAACAGTATAACGGTTGTAATCGAACATATGTCATGCCCGTTTTTAACAATTATAATATTGTAATTATCAATGGTAGTTACATTGCCAACCAACCTATCTATTTAACCTACTGTCTATCCAGTTAGCAGTGGCGGTCTAAACTAATAGCATCACTACATTTATTAAAATATATTATTTTAAACCTGCTAACTCTTCTATAAAACAAAGTAATTATTTTAGTAAACTTATTGCAGATCTAGCCACTTTGGGGTAAACGAAAGTCGAAGGATTAGGCAGGACAGACGAACCTAGAGTCACCTTTCGGTTCGAATAGTGGATCCGCTCAAACACCTCAGATAATTCGGCTCGCGACCCCGTGTCTCTCTCTACAATAGACAATTAAGTTAAGTTGTTAGTAAACATACAAATCTAATTACATATACAAAAAAGATGTAGACTTACCCTTTGGTGTCGATGCTATGCAACACTGATCGATCCCCTGGTGTGCTTGGACAACACCCCCTCAAAGGGGTCTCCCGATTGGCCTTAGTCTGGGATCTCCAACAGTCGGTATCCCACACTTGTTAAAAACACAACACATAAGTCGGTATAAAACAAAGTTAATTAACTATAAATTATAAATTATTAAATATTTATTATTTATTAATTTATTAAATTATTTAAAAAAAATTAAAAATAACGGTTTTGGTCCCTCCTCCTAGTGATTGTTAACTTTTTTTCGTTAAGTCTAACTAAATCAGGGGTATTTTAGTTATTTTAAATATTTCTCTATAATTACAAGAATACCCCATATATATTAACTGTGTGCTAATGGACTTAATAAAAAAAATTGTTTAAAATGACTAAAATACCTTTGATTTAATTGGAATTAACAGAGAAGGTTAACAGGTATTAGGAGGATGGATCAAAACCGTTATGAAATGACAAATGTAATAGACCAAATATGAGTTTCGAAGATTATAGATGATATATGTACATTTATATACATATACACAAATACACACAAATACACACACACACACACACACACATATATATATATAGGGAAGATCTTTTGTTAACCAAAAAAATGATGTTGGCTTTGTGAACTCATTGAACCAATCAAAAACATTCTTTATTCATGGTCACTTCAAATGTTAGAGTCAACGATTAAGGGTATATAAAAATTGCTTGTTTTTAGGGATGATAAAAATAACATCCTTTTCAAGATTCTTAATGATTATGTTCAAATTAATTTAGATGATGGATAATCAAAATGAACACAGTACCATTCAACTTATTGATTCGGGATGATTTCTTTGTTTCTGGTGTTTTGAATGATATGTTTATTAGTGAACTCAGTTCACATGATGTTCATGCGTGAACTAGAGATATGTAACACCCGGAGTTTTCGGTAAGTAAAATCACCATGTACATTTTTATAGCTTAGAGATCACAGATTTTATGTTAGGAGATTTTTGCCTTTGGTCCCTATGAGAATCGAGAGTGTTTGCGTAAGAAAAGTCGAGTTTTGGGCTTGGTACGCGTCCGAGTACAATGTCCGGCAACTATGACAGTGTCATAGCTGCACTGGCAAAGTAGCAGCCGAAGGGAGGCCATCTGGACACCCCAAGTGACTATGCCAAGCGACAATTCTCTAGCAAAGTCGCTTGGCAATATCACCATGTGTACCAGGGCTGCTTAAAGTCGCGATTTTCAGCCATTCATCTTCATTTCTTCATATCTCTCTCATTTCTACTACGTTTTGGGTGATTCAAGTTTCTATGGTTTCGTTTTTGAGAGATCTTCAAGGATAGAGTGTGAGTGTTAAAATTTATTGGAAGATCCAAGAGTATTTTGTGGTGGTAAGCTCCTCATTTCTTTCGATTTTAAGCTAGGGTTTGATGTGTTCTTCATTTCTCGTCTTTTCTCTCCATTTTGCCTTAGGTTTTGGATCTTTGGAGGTGAAGACACTTTGCAAGTGTTGGATCTAAGAGTTAGGAGGTGTTGCTTGTAGATTCAAGTTTCACCTAGAAAACTCAAGTTTGGGGTAAAAACCTAGATTTAACCTAAATCTAACAAGGTGAGTTTAAGCTCATTTGTGAAAACGTTGTTCATGCCAAAAATGTCCATTTTAAGGCGATTATGTGTTTACATTATTTTTATTAAATGTTGGAATATTTGAAGAGTTTTACTTATTTGGGTTATTTGGTTTTATAAATCTTGTGAAACACCCACATTTGGGATTTTTGGGTATTTTGATAAATAAATCGTAAGTATATGTATTTTAATGAATTATCTTATGAATGGAGATCTTTTAGTATAAGTTCACTTTTAGTATGTGTTTTGGAGAAATGCTTGTTCTTGGGTTGTGAGACGTTTTGAAAGAATAAATGGTATAAATGCATTTGAAAAATGATTTGTCCCAGTCTAAAATTTGTGTTTTAGGTTGTTCACGTCTTTGGAGCATGTGGCTGCATAAACGTGGGTTATTTAAGTTTTATTGCATTTTATAACTTATAACAAATGGTCAATTGATTTGTTGAGCTTATGGCTTGGTTTTTGACTCTGTTAGGTCTTGGGGGCATTTGTTCGGTTTTAATAGCTTAATGTAGAGTTTTGGTTATGATTTGCATTTATTGCATCTTATTTGAGAATTACATGTTTTGAATGCACTAGTGCATTCGTTTGAAGTAATGTAATGTTTTGGGCTGTAATGCAATGGATTCATATGTATACGAGTCAAATTGAGTGGGATAAATATCCCCATAATGTAACTTGAAATAGGCATGGGGTCTTATGGGAGTAAGATGTGGTCTCTTTGAGTCGGGCATCGTCCATTGACCAATAATTGCAATTTCTTGTAAACGAGCTTAACTGGGATGTTGGAAATTCCAAGGTACAGACTTAGAGGGGTTGAACTTGATGAGTGCACGAAAATTTTAAGGTACGGACCTAGAGGAGTTGAACTTGATGACTATCGAAGCAATAGACATAGAGGTGTTGAGCTTGTTGACTCGTTAACTATAGACACGGAAAGTTTGATGTTAACGAGTGTTTAACCCTTAAGTGACACTCATATAACATAGATATGTGACCTACTTTTGTGTTCCGTCACGTTCAATGGAATCAGGCCTCTCCCATCACCGAACGGTGGATTTTGGATATATTCTTTGGAGACAAAGATTATCTACAATTTGACGATTCCGATGTTGTTTATTGTTTATATTGGTTACTTTGTAGTGTTAAATTGTAACACCCTCGAAAATGGGAAGAGCAACTAATTTAATGTTAGTGAATGCCCAAAAGCTAATCATACGATGATTGTAATTTTGAGTTTTGTTTCATGAAATTAATAAGTAAATAAAAGGCATTGCCCAATTTATTATGTATATGTTATATTCTGTGTTTTAATTATTCATAATAAATAACCTTGAATAATGTATTCTAAATGTCCCTAGTTAAATATTATTTTGGGTTTTAAGGTTGAAGTAATATGATAATGACTAGCATATGTAGGGATTCATATAGAGATATTGAATCTACATATGGGTACAAAATGGAGATTTTGTGTATCGGACGTGACTCGCTATGAGAACACTTCATTGGATGTCATGTGAGTGTCATAAGTGTTTCTCATGTGGTCAATGTACATGTAATTCTTTGGCTTGAGAAATATGGAGTTTGCTACGTGTGAGTAATATATTTTGACATTTGTTCTAATCATTCTGTAACTGGATGACATAATTATTGTTGGGTGTGTTATAAATCACATGGTAGAACTAGCATATATCGAGATAGGATTTGTCCATCCTTTATGACGGGAGTGATGTCTCTGGGCCCCTTGATAAATATATATACTAAGGAAATGCATGCATGCTCGGATAATTGATATGAGATATCATGATCTGTTTTATTAGTATATTAGGGAATCAAGAAACTAGAGATTGGACATAACGAGAATGACACATTCAATGTCTCGTGTTCAATCTAGACATCAAGGACAAAGGAATTAAATGTGTAAACTAAAATTGACTACAAACCGATAATTTGTTGTATCATCAATTCTCGTCATTTAGGTGACGATGATGTATTGCTAGATACCGCTCATTGTTTATAAATATAAATACGAGATTTATAATTATTACCAACATGTCGAGAACCCATTGGATCACACGCTTTGGACATATTCGAATAAGGAGTTTAAATAATTTAAACGTTTAATTATTATATCTGATTTGTATTGATTTAATCTGATTAAATAAAACCATATATTATTTGTGTTAGACATAAATAAAGTTGACTAGGGATGGCTTTTGTAAGGGAGTGATGGTGTATGGAAAGTCTTACACTCAAGCATGGATACTTTTACACTCAAGTAAGGTGTAGGGATGGTGGTGCTTTCATGCCATGCCTTTCATATCCATATAAATGTATGACATTTTATACAAGAGTTATTCTTGCAAATCTCTCTAAAAATCACCTACAACTATATGCTCCCTTTCCTTTCTAAGTTTTGAAACCGTGACTAGCATCACGAGAAGGCAAAGGATTCGGATTGTTCGCGTGGATACCGTGGAGGCATCAAGCTTGCTTTGTTGCTGTGATTCAAAGTCTCGTTAACTGTGAGGTATAATTTCGAAACACCCAATTTATTCCGGTTCGTATGGGTCCTTGGAGGGTTACGGTTTTATTTTCCGCTGTGCTTGAGATCCCGTAACCCACACTACAAAGAAAATGATTTTTAGAGAAGAAAGTTCTAGAGAAGGATTTGGAAGCGTATCTAAAGATGATATTTAGGGAAGGAATTACACGACAAAAGTGAAATTTGTAACAAAAGGTAAGATGACTTTTAGAAACGGATTTGAAACCAAATAATACGCTATGAGAATTATCCCTAAAGCTTTTAGAGACGCTTCTTATGTAAAACGTCTCCGAAAATCGAAAGAGAGGCTTTAGAAACGCTTCTAAAACGTCTCTAAAGCATAAAGAATATTTATCCTTATTTTTGAATTAAATAAAATGCTTTAGTTACACTTTTATAATTCTCAAAAGCGTATCTAAATATTTTTATTTTCAATAAAAATCAAATTTATATAATAAATATATCAGACGTTTGAGTTCTCCGATTTTCTACGAGCCTATGAGAGTTCTCCGATTTTCTTCTTTTTTCAACAATCGAATCTATCAGACGTTTGAGTTCTATTGATTTCGATCTTCGATCTCGTTTTTTAATCGATTTCGAGTTCAATTTGTGTTCATCTCTTCGATTTAGGGCTTGAGGATTCATGGAGTTACGATGTTTGATGGCGACTTTGAGTTTGTCTTCGTATCTTCATATTCGTTTCTCTGTATTATTAGGTTTATATTTGCCTTGTTTTATACTTAGATTAACGAATATGAATTTGTTTCCAATCTGTAAACCTTCTTATGATTCATTGTTTGCATTCAATTTTACTCAGAAAATGTCTAGCCCTAAATTGTATCGTATAAAGTTTATGTTTGTATGATGTATGTTCTCTGCATATTGTTGCTATATCTATTGTTACTATATCATTCTTCAATTCGTATTCTACTATGTCATCATTTCTTCAACGAAAGTAGGAGAGGCAAACATTTTTTCACTCTTCTATTTGTGTGGTTTAGTTGGATTGTAGATGAGGATTGAGGAGGCTGGCCATTTCAGGTTATGTTTCTTGCATTTCACAACTTATATGTGTATCTTTAGGCGGATCAAATCGTTTAGGCCATTGTTTTGTTGAAAATGAGGTTGAATTTGGCTCTTTTTATTTAGTTAATATATGAACTAATTTGGGTTTGGGTATCATCTCCCATGTTTATTTCCTTGGAGTTGGAATAACTTTAAGATTTTGATGGCTAGAGGTTTTTTTAAGTTTAATTAGGTGTGCTGATTGGCCTTTAATATAGAACAGTCTTTACTTGGGCTCATTTTAGAATGTGAGATAAGTTTGCAATGTTTTAGTTTTAGCTCCATGATATCTACTCTAGCTCATGTTACCTTGGCTACTTTGGTTTCAAAAGTGAAGGCGGTATCATATGCAAATTAAGGATTCTAAGAGCTAATGGTTAGTGTGTTTTTATTTAACTAATATATGGTTAACTCAATTAGACGTGGTTAACTTTCAATTTGGATATAACTTTTCAATATGACAAGGCTCTCAAAGTGTGTTGCCATTTTATCAACCCCTATTCTTATTCTACTCTAATGCATCTTCTGCTTGTCTTTTGAGAACAACCAAAGTTTCATTTCATATATTATGCTTTGCTCTGACTTAGATCCCAAATAATGAAAGATATGATTTATGAAGCATTTGATTCAAATGAATCATATGATTGAATACGCCTTGTAATGGAATGAATCATTCACTGTGTTTGTATGTGTGTAATATTTTGAGATGAAATGGATACCAATCTCTAAGATCATCATTGTAACCTTTTGTCTTCTCTTTTTTGTTTTATTGGTCTCATTATGAGGAACAAAATGGGGTTTGTATCATTGAAAAATGGTAATGATGAGTAAATACAAAATTGGTAAGGCAAATATTATGAAACTTGTTTCCTTTTATATCTTATTGAAGAGGTAAAGATTTCTTTCATCTGTATTTAGATTATTCTTACATACCAATCTCTTCCAAATTGTAGGCCATGTAAGATATATAGACATTTTTTGTGTGTTTTTGTTTTCACATGAGTTACCTGTTTGTGGTACAACCATTGAAACTGTAGGTTGTTTTAAACGATGGTGACTCAAAAGCCAGATCGTCATGTCTAGGTCACCACATCCGACGGATTCTATAACAAAGGAATAATATGTAGTGGTATATGTATATAGTACAATAGTATTGCACCAGATAGCCATAGCTTCTTGTATAAATTGGTGCTTATCCTCTGTTTTTAATATACTAGAATCATATAGAGAACTCTCCATACTCTCTCAATCTTCATCCTGTTCATTTCTATTTTATTAAGTTACCTCATAAGAATTTGGTGAACTAACCTGGACGATAAGAAAAGATGGGAGTAGATGATAATGGGCCACTCACATCCAATGGCGGATCCAGTAACTTAGAGGGATAGGGGTACACATAGAAGTATCAAAGAAAACTTTGAGACCAGTTAGAGTGGTTTAGAAATTAATAGAACAGTTGAGGCTGCAGAAGGGGTCGGTTGGGAATGGGGTGCTTTTGTGTGTGTGGGGTGGGGGGTGGGGGGAGTGTTGTATAGTTGTTCATCTTGTATGATATGCATTTCTCGTATATTCCCTTATCTCCTGCAGATCTGATCAATTGTAGATAAATTGATACTTGCAAGTTCCAAGCAATGGGAAGTGAATTCTATGTTGAATTTTATGGTGATCATTTTTGTTTGATTGAATAGGTTAGAGATTTCATACACTCGACATTGTATCATCCCGACCATGGATTTTTTCACAAAGCCCAAGATCTGTTGGAGTGCTTGATAGGAGCATTGACTTTCGTAATTTGAAGGTATTTTTCATGGATGTCAAACTGTTACATATAGCAGTGGTTCATATCTGGGCTTTTTGGAAATCATTGGCAACTCTTTACAACTTTTTTGGAAATCATTGGCAATGTTCCCTCTTTTTTGGGTGGCCCAAAATAAAAGACACAATGTGAATCTATTTTCCAGCAACCTTTGCTCAAAAGTTTCAGCATTTTTATTTTATTTTTCTCATTGTATTAGTTGTCTTAAAATTGTTTTGTGTTCAGTTCTTGCTCTTGCTTTTAAGCTATTTATATTCTAGATCTCTGAATTATGAAGAGTTGCAAGTAAATAATAAAACCATATTAGTTATCTTATCCAAAGCAATGTCATAGACGAAGTGGAATATGTTTATTTGTACCACATCAATTTGGTAGTTAGCTTTCTTAATAGGCGTGCCAAGTTAAGGTGGTATGGTATATATGGGCGGAGCACATGTTACTTGCTCAGCTCACTTGAGCTCATTGTTATCTCGTCCCAAAACTGGTATCTAGACTAGTATAACATTCTTGGTGATACATCCTTGTTACTATGATACACAACCTGAAATTTTCCTCCATCTGCCTGTGCAATTGGAGCTTAGATAAATTATTCATCATCTAATTTGTGTGTTTGTTTCCATAATACGAATCAGGTTGTTTGTAGCATACCTGCTTAAATTTGAATGATTTGTTCACAAGAATTAAGAAGTCATGGCGAGTAAGCTAGGCAGCAAGTATGAGCCATGGCATGTACCTTTTTGAAGACATTAGTTTTCAGACTTGGCAAGTAAGCTACCCACTACGATGTTGTTGCTAATTCAGCTGCATCTGAGTCCTTTCTGTTGGACTTAATCCAGGTAGGATTTATATTTGTATTTGAAGTTGTTACTGATCATTCTATATTTCTCTGTTTTTGTTCTTATGCCAATGCCCTTCTGTGAATAGGTAACAACTTCCCTTCAAATGAAAAACTAGTTTATTACTTCTTTAGGTGGTTCTTTTATGGTTTTTAAAATTAATTACAAATTCAAATAGCTAGAATGATCATTAATTTTTTGTGTACTTATAAATAGGGATTAAAAGGTTGCTCATCACATTCGGTGCTTCCTTTGTTTGGCTCGTCGCCTTGTGGTTTCCCAACTACAAATACATTAGCCTCGTTAGATCATGGTTGTTTCCATCTTATTCTCTCCTGGAACGTAGACGAGCCTCATGCTTAGCCTGCTTGCATCTGGTCTCCTTCTTATACGGTAAGCTAATCAATTTGTAGTTGGTTATCATTTAGAACTAATGTAAGCTATTTTGCTCAAAATTTCTATTGCATTTATGTCAAGGTCCTCTTGACCCTTATAATTTTGGTGCTTTCTGGCCTGGGTCTACTCTGAAGGTTGCAAAGCCCAAAGACGACTCACATGTGGCCGTTTTAGGATTGGGTGCTATGAGACTTGAGGTAACCTTTTTTTGGATTGTAGCTCTTTTAACATTTATAATGTTAATGATTTCTTTTTGATCAGGTTGTTCATTGTTGAAGCAGCAAGAATTGTTGCGGCTTCAAAGGATTATTGGGGTTATTGATATCAATCACAATGAATCCATGCTTGGTAAGTTGTAAAGTATCTAAAAAATTTCCTGCTTAAAAATGTGAATGAAAATAATAATAAGATGAATAGTAGATTTCATATATTCCTTGGTTTCAACAACAAAGAAATTTGGGGTGGAGTCTGTGAATCCAAAAGATTAGAAGAAACCGGTACAAGAAGTGTTCGCATAGATGACTAATGGAGGAGTTGACAAGAGTGTTGAATGTACCGAAATTGGAATGTGGTAGTATGAACTTGTATGGTTTTTAAAGAATTTGGATGAATGTATGGATTGATTGAACATTACCGTTTGTTCCAAAAAATTGTATTTTTTATACAAATATGAAATTTTATTGTTTTATTATTTTATGTTGTTTTAATTGATCAATTCTATTTCTTATTATATTTTATTATTATATATAGAGAGCTGAAATTTGGACGAAAAATATATATATTATACCCTTTAGAGAAGGATTTCATTTTTATTAAAAAGGTAACTAAAGGATAGTTTTAGAGAAGGTTTTGGTTTTTTGTAACTAAAGATAACCTTTAGAGAAGTTTGTAGAAGTGTAACTAAAGGATAGTTTTAGAGAAGATTTTCCAAGAATGTCACTAAAGCCTATACCTTTAGAGAAGTTTTTCCAAATACCTTCTCTAAAAGTACTTTTTAGTGACGCTCTTAAATGCTCGAAAAGTGTCGCTAATAACTACCTTTAGAGAAGGTTTCTGGAAAAAAAAGCATCCATCTTTAGAGAAGCTTGAAAAGCGTATCTAAAACCCCAAAAAACTTCTCTAAAAGTTAATTTAAATATACCATTTGAAAACTCTTCCAAAAACTTTTAGCTACCCTTACATAGAGAAGCTTTTTGACGGAATTGAAAAGCTTCTCTAAAGGCTTTAGAGAAGCTTTTTAGAGTTTTAAGTACAAAACGAAACCTTCTCTAAAGGTCATTTTTCTTGTAGTGCCAACAGTGGTATCAGAGCTACTTACGAAACTCTAGATCGGTTTTTGGTGACATGCATGCATTTTTAAAAACTATTTTGCTGCTGTATGTTTTTGTTTCGTAAATGTTTTGGTTTTTCCGTCCCAGAAATATTCTGAATATGAGAAAACTTAAAACATGTAAAACGTGGAGTTTTCTATTAGGGTTCCAAAGGCTTTTGAATCGCATCATTTCGACTTCGTATGAATTTTTTACGACAGTGTCGCAATGCTGTCCGAAAATCGAACCCACTACGGGTTTACTTGATTTTCGACCCATAAGGGTTCTAGATCTTTGAAATCCTAAAACATAAAAGATGTGTATCTTTTTGTTAGTTTTTCAAAGAACTTTGAATCACCCTTTTTCGATATCGTATGAATTTTGTATTAATTTTATACGGTGGTGTTGCAAATCGGCTTTATGTTTCAATATGATTGAATATGTATAATGTGATTTGCTTGGTGAATGGTTATAGCACTTAGTCATGGATGTATTATATTTGGTAAATACGACTTGCATGTCGTGCCTTTCTCTATATACTCTCTTTGTACACTCTCCTCTCATCCAATCCTCTCGAATGTAACTCGAGGTTTCTTTGTTTGAAATGTAAAATATTTTGTACAAAAGAAAGCAAGAGATGGAGGCGTTATGAAGTGATGGAGATGAGAAGACTTAGAACCATAAGAGTTTATTTTATGTAATGATATTCATACTTGGATCTATGAATATCGCATAGGGGGGCTATAACCATCTCACATTTATTTTTATGCTTTATTTTACGCTTTATATATTATGATATATTATGCGTGGTTGTATGTATGTGATATTTGTTACAACATTTAAAAACAAACATGATTTTAAAATATATAAGTGAAAGGAGTTTTACAAATCAAAATGAGTTTTGATAAAATAAAAATTGATATTTATATAAGATATAAAGTGGACCGTCGATCTTGAGTGATAAGGTCTTAGTACATCATAGTAAGATTTCAACCGATTTTGTCACAAAGGCCTAAACCGCCAAAGAAAGGAAGGTATTTAAGTGATCCTCGTGATCCTCCTCCAATCTGGATTCCGGTTAAATCAAACTATGAGGAAACGATCTATTACAAAAGAAAGAATGGTAAGATCAAACTAACTAAAATCCCTCACCAAAATATTAAGTTTAAGATGCCTTCCAAACATGGCACTTGTCAAGACTTTGATCATTGAGGGTGGGTCATGCTAAAGTTGGGTACTCTCTTTAATCTTAGTAAGATAAGGTAAGCATAGGATTCCTACAAGCCATTTTGGGTTGGACTTAACCAAATTAAGCCTAATAGGATTGGGGATTTGGAGGCATGTGTTGGGAACATTCATTTGATGAATTTAAATAAAAGTTATTCACCTAACTATCCAAGAGTTACATAGAGATGTAATTAGCAATATTGTTGCATACCTAAAACATTATTGGTTGATCGGTTAGCTAAAGTTAAATTGATCGATAATGAGAATATGGATCTTGGTCCGCTAGAAAGCTTATGACGTTTTCCGAAACAATAAAAGAGGGTTGCTGTTTTGATTAAAATAGTGGGAGCTTGTTTGATGAAAGTCCTTATTAAACAATAAAATTTCATGACACTAAGAACTCTGCTTTTCTATTGTAGATTACCAATGGCACAAACCAACAATGGAAACAAAACACTTTGCGATCGATTCTTGAGAAAGAAAAACTAAAAGGAACAAATTTCATCAATTGATATCGTAATTTGAGAATTGTCCTCAAAGTTGAAAAGAAACTATATGTCTTGGAGCAACAAATCGCTGAAGAACCTAATTCTAGTGCTCCTAGAACTGAAAGGGACACTTTTAAAAAACATGATGAAGATGCTTTGGACGTCTCATGTCTAATGCTAATAACCATGGAACCTGAGCTTCAGAAGCAACATGAAAACATGGGGGCGTTCGATATGATCGAACATCTAAAATTGCTATTCCAAGAGCAAGCTATACATGAGAGGTACGAAACATTCAAGCAACTGTTCCGTTGTAGAATGTCCGAAGGTAGTCCTGTTGGCACTCATATGCTTAAAATGATTGGGCATATTGAGCGTCTTGAAGGACTAGGTTTTTCTTTACGAAAGGAGTTGGCCATTGATGTAGTTTTGCAATCGTTGCCAAATAGCTACAGTCAATTCGTGATGAACTACAACATGCATGACTTTGACAAATCCTTTCCAGAATTGCTCAATATGTTACGAACAGCCGAGCAAGAGCTTGCAAAGAACAAGTCCACCATTTTGATGGTCCGTAAAGACAAGAAAGGGAAAGGCAAAGGAAAGTCCATTGCCAAACCCACTTCTAAATCTTTGAAGCCAAAAGGAGGCATTAAGAAACCCAAGGTAACTGTACCTAAGGAGGGTGAGTGCTTTCATTGCAACAAACCCGGACATTGGAAGAGGAACTGTCCTCTCTACCTTCAGGAAAAGAAGAAAGGAAGTGTAACTTCCACTTCAGGTATCTATGTGATAGAAGCTAATCTTTCTACTTCTTATACATCATGGGTATTAGATACTGGATGTGGTTCTCATATTTGTAGAAATGTACAGGAACTCAAAAGGACTAGAAGGTTGAGTAAAGGTGAAGTTGATCTGCGTGTTGGAAATGGGGCAAAGGTTGCTGCTATAGCCGTAAGATCTATTTTGTTAACTTTACCGATCGGATTATTATTAGAACTCGATGATTGTTATTGTGTACCATCTATTTCTAGAAATTTGATTTCTGTATCTTGTTTGGACAAGAAAGGTTTTACCTTCAGTATTGGAAACAAATGTTGTTCATTCTCTTTTGGTAATATATATTATGGTGACGCAAGTTTGATTAATGGTATTTATGTTCTTAATATGGATAATCCGATTTATAACATAGATAAAAGGAATGTCAAATCGAATAGTTCAAATTTAACCTATCTCTGGCATTGTTGTCTTGGTCATATAAACGAATCTCGCATTTCCAAACTCCATAAAGATGGATTATTGAACAAATTAGATTTTTAAACATATGGGACGTGTGAAGCTTGTTTAATTGGAAAGATGACAAAGGCTCCTTTTGTTGAACAAAGTGAGAGAGCAAGTGATGTATTGGGAATCATACATAGCGATGTATGTGGTCCAATGAACATACATGCTAGAGATGGTTATAGATACTTCATTACATTTACTGATGATCTCAGTAGGTTCGGCTATGTTTATTTAATGCGACATAAGTCCGAGTCCTTTGAAATGTTCAAAGAATTTCAAAATGAAGTACAAAACCAACTTGGAAAGAGTATTAAGATTCTTCGATCTGATGGAGGTGGCGAATACTTAGACCATGCTTTTCTTGATCATCTTAGAAATTGTGGTATTGTATCACAACTCACTCCACCTGGAACACCACAATGGAATGGTGTCTCTTAAAGGAGGAATCGTACACTGTTGGACATGGTACGATCTATGATGAGTCAATCTAACCTTCCAACATCCTTTTGGGGATATGCTCTAGAGACAGCGACTTTCACACTAAACCGATTTCCATCAAAATCTGTTGAAAAGACACCATATGAGATATGGACTGGGAAGAGACCTAAATTATCTTTTATGAAGATTTGGGGTTGTGAGGTTTACGTACGACGTCTAATCACAACTAAATTAGAACCAAAATCTGATAAATGCATATTTGTAGGATATCCCAAAGAAACTATGGGATACTACTTCTATCATCCTCACGACAATAAAGAGTTTGTTGGGCGTACTGGTGTCTTTATGGAAAAGGAATTTATTTCCAAAGGTATTAGTGGGAGGAATGTAGAACTTGAAGTTGTTCAAGATCAAAATACTTCAACACATATGGAACTAACACAGACACCACAAGTAATTGTGGATCCACATAGCGATGTGGAAAGGCAGTCTGATGTCGTAACACAAAGTGCTCGTAGATCTAGTAGAAAACGGAATGAGCCTGAGAGATATGGATTTCTCATCACTCATACCAGGGATGTGATGCTCATGGATGATGAGTCCACTAGTTACCAAGATGCTATGGCAAGCACTGACTCCAAGAAATGGCTAGAAGCTTTGAGAATAGAAATGGACTCCATGTATGAAAACCAAGTTTGGAACTTAATTGACCCACCCAACGAGGTACGACCTATAGGGTGCAAATGGGTTTTTAAGAAAAAACCCGACATGGATGGTAATGTGATTACCTATAAAGCACGATTGGTTGCAAAAGGTTTCAAACAAATTCAAGGTGTTGATTATGATGAAAAATTTTCTCCAGTCGCAATGATTAAGTCTATTAGAATTTTACTAGCCATTGCAGCATATCACGATTATGAGATTTGGCAAATGGATGTCAAAACAGCTTTCCTTAACGGAAAGCTACTTGAGGATGTATATATGATACAACCCAAAGGTTTTGTCGCTCCTGAAAAATCTCATATGGATTGAAGCAAGCTTCAAGGAGTTGGAATCATCGTTTTGATGAAGCGATCAAAGAGTTTGGCTTCTTAAAAAATGAGGATGAACCTTGTGTCTACAAAAGGGTTAGTGGGAGCACCGTATCATTTCTTTTATTGTATGTAGATGACATATTACTCATTGGAAATGATATTCCGACGCTTGAGTTTGTAAAGGATTGGTTAGGAAAATGTTTTTCAATGAAAGACTTAGATGAAGCTGCCTATGTATTAGGCGTTCGGATCTATAGAGATAGATCGGTAAAATTACTTGGCTTAAGTCAGAGTACATATATAGACAAAGTGTTGAAACGGTTCAACATGTGTGATAGCAAGAAAGGGTTCTTACCAATGTCTCATGGCATATCACTTTCTAAGACACAGTGCCCTACTACATCTCAAGAGAGTGAACGAATGAGTAAGATTCCATATGCTTCGGCAATTGGATCTATCATGTATGCTATGATATGTACTCGACCTGATGTATCGTATGCTTTAAGCATGACGAGTAAATACCAATCCAATACAGGTGATGGTCACTGGATTGCCGTCAAGAATATCCTAAAATACTTAAGAAGAACAAAGGATTTATTCTTGGTATATGGCGGTGAAGAAGAGTTAAGTGTAAAGGGTTACACTGATGCAAGTTTCCAAATGGATAAAGATGATTTTTGATCGCAGTCGGGTTTTGTGTTTTGTCTTAATGGTGGTGCTGTGAGCTGGAAGAGTTCCAAGCAAGCAACAGTAGCTGAGTACATCGCAGCATCAGATGCAACCAAGGAAGCCGTTTGGATCAAAAAATTTATTTCTCAACTTGGAGTTGTTCCTAGTAGTGATTGTCCTATAGAGTTGTTATGCGACAACAATGGAGCTATAGCACAGGCTAAGGAACCTATATATCACCAAAGATCCAAACATATTTGTCGGTCCAACAATACTTATCAAGTTTATAGAAACAACAACACAATATGATTACCAACCTGTATTGATTATAACAAACGGTGATTACACGGTTGATCGATTAAGCATGAAATGTGTTCTCTATGTTTTCTCTCTTTTACACCTTCAAGTGTGTGTTTGTATGTGTGAATTATGATCTGATCTTTTTGAGAGTTGTTAGAGATACACTTATTCTAACCAAGTGTGTTAGACACACTTCCTACAACTTGCAATATTAAACTATAAACCTACCTAATATCTAATCTAATAATATACATAATATCTAATCTTAGATATTATGTAAACTAACTAAATACTAGAAACTAACCAAGTTAGCTTTATCTAACTATTACAATGTTATAACTTAGATATTAAATCTAAGTAAACTAATACAATTACATTGACATTTATTACAAATAGACATAGACTTTTATATCGAGAGTCGACGTTCCGGCTTTAGCTTCAGATTGCGATCTTCAGTTTGGATGATCTTGAATCCAATGAGACTGTGGTCTAACAATCTCCCCCTTTGGATCAAGATCATTACGAAAATGATTTTAGCAATTCAGTCTTCTTGTTCAGCTCAGAAGATGCAATCTCTTTCTTTAGCTCTGAAATCAGCATGTCTTCAATCTATTTTCTTTAGAAGAATTCAGTCTTTGACGTGATTCTTGAAACATGTGATCTTTGCCATTTCTTTTGTAGTCATTCTCCCCCTTTTTGATGTTAAGTGTAACGACTTCATCAAACTATTTGTAAGAAATGTCTATCTTGTGGTTAGAGCCCCTGATCCGTCAATTCAAAAGATATTCATCCAGATCTTTTCAAATCCAAACAAAATAGTCGTGTAACACCTGAATCAACTAATGAATCAGTTAACATGCCTGTCAGTAACACTAAGTCACTGTGTGTAACAAATACACTTTGGAAAGGAGCTGTTTTGATGTTGACTCCCCCAGGGCTTCCATTTAATCATCGAAACACCACAAAGGTAAATTTCTATAAACGTTATGACAAAGAAACTAATTCCTTGTGTGTTTGTGCTTGTGTTTGAAAGAATTAAGCACTTGATGATTGCTTATTAGGCTCAAAATTGTGTAAACCACTGAGACAACAGCAAGTTAAACACATACTCAATGTGCATGATTGAAGTGCGAAGGTGGGGCAGGCTTACTTCTTTTCAATATCCAGATTTTCCGAATGAAAATCAGATAGCATATGTGTTGCATCCCCTTTGAAAATGTGAAACACTTTCTTGTGAAGAAGAAAATGAGTAGATAGTGAGGTTTGATCAAGAGTTGGCATGGGTTAGTTGCCTGTTTCAATAATGTTCACCAAAGAATTGTGAAACACTAGTAATGTGGCTACCCGGCTCAGAAAAAGTTGGTGGAGAGTTGTGATATTCTTTTAACTCTGTTCTCACACGCTCTTTCTTTTAAACCTTTTGCTTTCTCTAATCACACTCATTTCTTGTCTATTTGCACACTCAATCACTAAGGATTAACTTCGTGGGTAGAAATCACTGGTTAAGGTGATTCCATTGAAGTTGTGTTAATTCCTAGCACAATGATTCTTTGTTTTCCTATGATGCATGTGAAGCTCATATTGGTTTAACTATTTCAGTTAAAGCACAATTTAGATCATGAAAACATTTAAAATACACTCCCAAAATATAAAATCTGTTGAAAAATCAGGAAGTGGTTTGAACATTAAAAACAATGTTTTCTATGATTGAAAGTTGTCCTTCTTTCAACCATATATGAGATTAAGATAAAGGATTATACCTTAACGTTTGATCTTACATCTCATGAAGCTAAGCTTAAAGTCATAAAGATATGAACTTGTAAGCTTCTCTCAAAAATACTGCAAAAGTCTAATGTCAAGTCAAAGTAAAATGTATTCACTTAAATTGAAAAGACAAAAAGCAGTAAAACTTTTAAAGTACGAGTTCTGATCAGAAATAATCAGAAGTCATATCGGTACTCCCTTTTTGACTTGAAGAGCTCCCCCTAAAATCTTGCATTACAAAAGAAATTTGACATTAAAAAGTACATGCACAAATTTTATGAGCTCCCTCTTGAAGTAATATTGACCAGATGTCAATTTCTTCTCATTCCCCCCCCCCCCTTGGATCATGAACATTTGATAGAAGTGCAGATATCAATCAGAGTTAAGAATGAAGAAATGATGAAAAAGTATACAATTTAGAAAACTTTGATAGCTAACTACTGATTAAATCTTAAGATTTAGCATACCAAGCTTAGAGATAAGGAAGTTAAACCTCTTTTCGTCTAAGGGTTTGGTGAACAAATCGGCAAACTGATAATCAGTTTTTACAAAGAAAAGTTCAATTGTTCCTTTTTCAACATGATCTTTAATAAAATGATACCTGACATCTATGTGCTTTGTATTGGTGTGTTGAACAGGATTCGCTGATATTGCGATGGCGCTCTTGGAGTCACAGTATATCGGGATTTTGTTGAATTGGAAACCGTAGTCGCGTAATTGAGTTCGCATCCATAGGACCTGAGAACAGCAACTAGCAGCAGCTACATATTCTGCTTCGGCCGTGGACGTTGAAACACAAAGTTACTTCTTCGATGCCCAACTTACTAGTTTGTCACCGAGGAACTGTACATGTCCCGACGTGCTCTTCCTGTCTAACATACAACCTGCATGATCTGCATCTGTGTAGGCTGTTAGTTCAAAATCAGTATCTTTAGGATACCACAGACCAAGATCTGTAGTGCCCTTCAGATACCTAAAGATACGCTTCACAGCAGACAAATGGATTTCTTTAGGATTGGCCTGATATCTTGCACATAAGCATGTTGAAAACATTATATCTGGCCTACTCGACGTAAGATACATTAAAGAACCTATCATCCCTCGATAATTCCTAACATCAACAACCTTTCCCGAAGGATCGGTGCCAATCTTAGTACCTGGTGCCATTGGGGTACCAATCAGTTTTGAATTTTCCATTTGGAACTTCCGAAGAATATCCCTAATGTATTTTGATTGATTGATAAAAATACCCGATGACAATTGTTTTACTTGTAAACCGAGAAAGAAATTCATCTCTCCCATCAAATTCATCTGAAATCTAGACACCATAAGGTTTGCAAAATTCTTACAGTACTTCGGATTTGTAGAACCAAAGATAATATCATCTACATAGATTTGAATTAAGATGATATCGCCTTTTTCCTTTTTGATAAACAAAGTGGTATCCACCGTACCTTTTGAAAACCCAGACTTGACTAGAAAAGTGGAAAGAACATCATACCAGGCTCGAGGTTCTTGTTTCAGACCGTAGAGTGCTTTGTCGAGAATGTAAACATGATTCGGCTTCTCTTTATTGACAAAACCTTCTGGCTGAGAGACGTAGACTTCCTCCTTCAGAATTCCATTGAGGAATGTTGTCTTCACGTCCATTTGAAAGACCGTGAAGTTCTTGTGGGCTGCGTAGGCTAGAAACATTCTGATTGCCTCTAATCGCGCCACAGGAGCATATGTTTCGTCATAGTCTATTCCTTCCTCTTGTCTGTATCCTTTGGCTACTAGTCTTCCTTGTTTCGGATAACGGTACCATCTTCGTCTTTCTTTATCTTGAAAACCCATTTCGTACCTATAATGGTTTTACCTTTAGGCTTTGGTACGAGTCTCCAGACTTGAAGTGCATCGAACTGATTTAGCTCTTCTTGCATAGAGATCACCCATTATGGATCAGCAAGTGCTTCCGATATGCGTGTTGGCTCGAACTTTCTTAGAAAGGAGTCATGCATGCACATATTCAATGATGCTGACCTAGTTTGCACTGGTTTTGATGGATCGCCAATAATCTGGTTTAGCAGGTGCTCTTTGGTCCATTTATGTTCATGAGGCAGTGGATTATATGAATGTATGTCAATTGTATCATCTATAAATCCACTTGTACCTTCTTCTGTTTGTTCAGGAGGATTGATGGTTTTAGTTGAAGTGGCAGGTTCAGAAGGCTCAGCAGGTACAACTTGTTTTGGCTGTAGATTGATCTGTACAGAATCTTCTACTGTTTCAGCTACTTCTGTCTCTTTATCATTTGTCACTTCTTCAACTGTTGGAGTCGGCATTTGAATTGTAATTTCTTGTTGAATCGGGGCGTTTGATTCAATAGGAACATCTGAACTGGTTGGATGAGTAGTTGTTGAGTCTTCCATCCTGTCAACCATAACAGATTTCTTTACATTTGATCCAAGAAATTCATCATAAAACAATTCAAATAATAAGTCTAAATCAAATAAATGGTTAGTTGAAGTTGAAGCTTCGTCTGATTTATTATGTCGAGACGCAGGTTCTGGACTGAGTTGCCCAGAAGCTAGTACTCCGGTTATAACGGATTCTGAACATTGTTGTTCGAAAGCCATATCTTCATCAAAGGTGACATTGATGCTTTCAATCACCGTCTTTGACTTCTTCAGATAGACACGATATGCAGTTGATGTCGAGGAATAACCAATAAAGATTCCTTCGTCCGCCTTAGCACTGAACTTATTGAGATTCTCCCTATCGTTTAGCACGAAACACTTACATCCAAATATATGGAAATATTTGATTGTCGGTGTTCGGTTGTTGATTAACGCATAAGGAGTCTTCTTGAACCTTCGATGTACCATGGATCGATTCTGTGTGTAGCACGCGGTCGAAACAGCTTCTGCCCACAAAAATAGAGGTAAGTCCGAATGACTTAGCATAGTACGAGCAGCCTCGACTAGCGTTCGATTTCTTCTTTCAACCACTCCATTTTGTTGAGGCGTTCGAGCAACAGAGTATTGATGTGAAATCCCGACAGATTCGAGATATTCTTCAACTTTGTTGTTCTTGAACTCTGTGCCGTTGTCTGTTCTTAGAAACTTGACCGGTTTCTGCAGATTCACCTGGGTCTTCTTTAGGAATGTAATGAGAACATCAGGTGTCTCATCCTTTGAACGTAGAAACTTGACCCATGTGTATCGCGAGTAATCGTCCACGATCACGAGTATGTACTTCTTTCCGCCTAGACTTTGAGTTCGCACCGGACCGCATAAGTCCATATGCAATAACTCTAATGGAGCATTGGTACTTAGTTCAGGCTTCGGTTTAGGAGGTGCCCTCTTCATCTTGCCCTTTTCACAGGCTGCACATAGATGTTCTCTTTCGTATTTCAGCTCTGGAAGTCCTTTGACGAGCTTTCCACTGACCAGATTGTTGATGTACCGAAAGTTGAGGTGAGAAAGACGTCGATGCCATAACCAACTTTGTTGCATCAAAGCTTTCGATAGTAGACACACTTGCTTGTCAACCTGGACATTTGACAGATTGATTGTGTAGAGGTCTGATTCTCGAGTACCGACCAAGAGTTCTTCGCCTTCTTCATTGCGAACTGAACATCTCTTGGCTTTGAAGTTGACCTCTAACTCTTTGTCACAGAACTGGCCTATACTGAACAAGTTGTGTCGTAAGCCTTCAACATAGCTCACCTTCTTGATAGTGACATTGTTCTGTTGTACATCACCGTATCCCATGATTGGAGAAAACTGGTCGTTGCCAAATCTTACTGTTCCACAAAATTTGTCTTTGAAATTGGACAGTATCTCTTTTTGCCCTGTCATGTGCTTGGAACATCCGCTGTCCAAGAACCATGTATGACTAGTCTGCATAAGAGAAAATACAAATTTAGATATTCATACGACAACATTGGAATATTCACTTTGATTATCGAAGTGCGGGTCTTGAACTGATTTGTTCAAAAGCCTATTTTAACTTTGATGTTCGGGTTTTGAACTGCATTATCCAAAAACCTATTTTGACATTGAAGAACGAGTCCTGATCTGTACATAATCAGAAGTCGCTTCTCTTTAAGCTTTGTGTGCCTGCAACACAGATTTAGCCTTAGGTACCCACTGGAATTTGGGTCCTGCTGTGTTAGCACAAGATTTTGGTAACCATTTCAAATTGGTTCCTCTTTTCTTTAGAAATGTATGAGAAGAGTTAATATGAGATGAATGCACATGGTAATTTCCAAACCAATCTCCAGAATCTTGACAAGTGATAGAAACATGTTTATCATATATAGAGGACTTTCCAGCAGATAAAGATAACTGAAATAATTGCTTCATTGAATATTGTTTACGAGAAACAACAAGTTTTGAGTTCAAAAGAGCAATATCAGTAATTAGGACATCTTTACTAAGCGAAGTCTTATTACAATTAACACTACTAAGCGATAAAACGGTCTTTTCAAGCTTCCGTTTGGGTTGCCATTGAGAATTTACTTCTGGCCTTTGCTTGCGCAGATCTGAAACATGTGTAACTGGTGAGTTAGACTTCTGAGCAACAAATGAATGCACCTTCTTTGGCTTACCAGTAGTGATCGGTTTCTGTGAATGCTGAGATATTTTCTTACCTTTAGCATTTTTGGCTTTCACAGAGACTGACTTATCAACTTTCGTTGATTTTACACAGTTAACAGGCATACTGGTTTTTCCCAAAGATTTCACAACAAAAGATGAATGGTTTGAAAGTTTAGCATTGAAATCAAATTGTTCAAAACAACCATCCAAACCACCGTCAAAATTAAGAAAATCAAACCCTTCGTTTGATGAACCAAACATGTCATCAGATTTAGAAGCTTTTGTAAAAATAACATTTTTCTTAACGGTTGAAATTTTTTTTTGTTGAATCTCAATCAAAAGTCTTTCACTGATAAAGAGTTCTCGAGTTCAGAAATTTTACTTTCTAACACGAGAGAAGGGACATATATTTTACCTATAACAGGCTTTGCCTCCATCTCTTTTACAGAATAACTTTGAAAGTAGTCAGTTGAAAGAGATTTCTTTTCATTATTTGGATAGTCATAACTATTATTCAACTTCGCATAATAAAATGGAAGGTGAACTTTAGATGACTTTTTCCGTTTTTCAATTTCATTTGCTTCATCCTCCTTTGATAGTTTAGTATTAAAAACTTTAAGTGAAGAGATTCGGTGAGAAACTAGCATAGAGGTATAATCATAAAGTGCATGCACTTCTCTTATACCCTTTTTAAGGCAATGAGGTTTCACATAACCGATTCCCCAATTTTCTTTATTCTTTTTCGGTTTGTTAAGATGAATGGTTTGCTCGCTTTGACCTAATGAGTACAACTTCTTTTCCAAAGCATCTAGTTTTTCAATTAAAGACTTGTTTTCTTTAGTACATGAAGAATGCATTTTAGTCAGCTTATATAAGTCAAGCTCACTATTTCTCAGTTTTGACTTGAGTTCAGAATTCTCTTTTAGAATTATAGTCTGTTCTTTTGCGTTGGTGTCAACGTTTGTATGTAAAACCTCAATTAATACTTTCTTCTCAGCAAGTTCATTGCTAAGTTTTTGTATCAATTGGTTTTTGTTAATAATAACACCATTTTCTCGCTTAAGATTAGATTCTAACTCTTCTTGTTTTAAACTCATGGTATGCATTTTATTCATGAAATCTTTATACGATAAATCACATACCTCCTCTTCTTCATTTTCTGAATCAGCTTCAGCATCTGATTCCATCTTGCCCATCAAGCACATATTGACGGCTTCATCTTTATCTTCATATTCTTCTTCTTCATCTGAGTGATCAAGCCAGTATTCATCCTCAGCCATCAGTGCCTTGCCTGCCTCCTGTTGCTTTGCAAGAAGCATCTTGTTCTTGTAGTAATCGGAGTTTCTGACCTTTGATCTTCGGCAATCCTTGGCAAAGTGACCTGTTTTGCCACAGTTGTAGCACATCGGTGGACCTGGCTGACTTGATCCTTCATCCTTGTACTTTCTTTCTTCGGGTTTCTTCTCCTCTATCCTCTTTCCTTCAGACTGGTACCTTTTCTCTTCCGTTTTCTTCTCATCTAATCTCTTTCCTTCAAACTTTTTCCCTTCAAACTTTTTCCCTTCAAACCTACTACCTTCAACCCTTTCCTTATGAGCGTAGTTGTTGGGTCCAGAAGAGTACCTCTGACTATTTGATGTTGGATTCCTGTAGAACTTTTTCTGAAACGCATTTGTCAAAAACAACATTGCTTTCTTCATTTGTTCATTTTCATCCATGTCAGAGTTTGCATAAGCTTCATCTTCTTCTGATTCATATACAATCGTCTTGTTCTTCTTCTTGACGACAAGAGCGACTGTATCTTAAACTGCCTTTCCTTTTTGTCTTTTCTCAGCTAGAATTTCATCCACCTCTTCTTCATTTTGACGGAGGGTTTCATACACCTCGTGAAGTGGAATCTCATTCAAATCTTTTATCTGCCGCATCTGTCTGGCAAAACTTTTCCATTCTGGTTGTAGAATACTCAGGAATTTAATATTCAGTTCGATTTGAGATTTGTTGACCTTGTTCTTGCTCAATTCGTTTAGCGAGGTCACGAATCTATCATATGTTCCTTCTAGATTTTCTCCAGTCCTGCCTTTAAATTCTTCAAAACTTTGCAGGCAGTTAGAGATTTTAAGCTGATTTCCTATCTTTGAACCCAACATCATCTTCTCGAGTTGATCCCACATTTGTTTGCCGGAGGCCTTACAACTGTCAATCTTTATGTAGATTTCGTTCGGAATCCCTTGTAGAATGTATGACTTGGCCAATATGTCTGCTTTTTCTCTTAACTTATTATCACCGGTTAGTTCTTCATAAGTCAGTGCATGTCTTACTTCTTCAGTTCCTTCTGCTGGTTCCCTATATTTTGTTTCCATGGGGCCTTCTTCTAAGGATTGTTTGATGAAATCACCCAAATCCTGTCTTTCGATGAAGTTTAGGAACCTATCCTTCCACTGTTCATATTCACCTCTAAAGAGAACTGGTGGCTTGGTGTCAGTTCCTATTGCAAGAGCTTCTCTGGATGTCATCCTGTATTGAATAAGAGAAAACTTGACAGATATAATCGTTAATCCAAATAAAATTTGATCACACAAGAAATTTTGTCCCCCTAGGCAGACTTAGCACGGGTCTAGTGAGGAGAGCACACTGAGGTGTGCGGGTCTAGTTGGACGCGCACAATGGAGTTGTGCGGGTCTGGTTAGGAGCGCACAATTGAGGTGTGCGGCTCTAGTTGGACGCGCACAATGGAGTTGTGCGTTTCAAGAGGGAACCGCACAATTGAGATATGCGATTCAAATGGGACACGCAAGGTTGACTTGTTCTTTTTAAGAGATGAACTCGATGTCTTCAGGTATGCGTGTCTGAGGTATGCGTGTGCTTTGGAACCCGAGAAGTAAGGAATGCGTTTCCTTTGGGACGCGCATAATAGAATATGCGTTTCCTTTGAGACGCGTACAGTAAGGTATGCGGGTTATTCTTCCTCTGTTGTGCGGGTGTTCGTCCTGTACTTCTGAAAATCGACTGAATCTTGTTCCTGAAACGATTTAGCAATACCAAACTCTACCAATATGTCTAGAAACACTTTTAGTATAGAATTTAAGCACTCGATCTCACTAAAATACTCTTTTTAGAATTTAATCTGATCGCACAGTGACTTACCCACTTCGACTGTTTTCACTCAAAATCCACAAATTTGAACTCGATTTAAGCTTAAAAGTGAAATTAAATAGCAACAACTCGATCTAGCATGTAGTACGATCACACTCTGATCGATTCTAACACCTAAAACAGTTTAAATCACAAACTCAAATTTTCTTGAAGAACACAGAGACGTTTTTCTTTTATAAAACTTGTTTTGATCTTAATCAGGCTCTGATACCAATTGTCGGTCCAACAATACTTATCAAGTTTATAGAAACAACAACACAATATGATTACCAACCTGTATTGATTATAACAAACGGTGATTACACGGTTGATCGATTAAGCATGAAATGTGTTCTCTATGTTTTCTCTCTTTTACACCTTCAAGTGTGTGTTTGTATGTGTGAATTATGATCTGATCTTTTTGAGAGTTGTTAGAGATACACTTAATCTAACCAAGTGTGTTAGACACACTTCCTACAACTTGAAATATTAAACTATAAACCTACCTATTATCTAATCTAATAATATACATAATATCTAAGCTTAGATATTATGTAAACTAACTAAATACTAGAAACTAACCAAGTTAGCTTTATCTAACTATTACAATGTTATAACTTAGATATTAAATCTAAGTAAACTAATACAATTACATTGACATTTATTACAAATAGACATAGACTTTTATATCGAGAGTCGACGTTCCGGCTTTAGCTTCAGATTGCGATCTTCAGTTTGGATGATCTTGAATCCAATGAGACTGTGGTCTAACAATATTCTTAGAAGATATCATCTCATTAGAGAGATTATTGAAAGAGGTGATGTTAGTATAAGCAGAGTGTCAACTGACAACAATGTTGCTGATCCACTAACCAAGCCGTTAACACAGCAGAAGCATGATGGCCACTGTAGATCTATTGGTATAAGATGCATGGATGATTGGATTTAGTGCAAGTGGGAGATTGTTAGTGAATGCCCAAAAGCTAATCATACGATGATTGTAATGTTGAGTTTTGTTTCATGAAATTAATAAATAAATAAATAAAAGGCATTACCCAATTTATTATGTATATGTTATATTATGTGTTTTAATTATTCATAATAAATAACCTTAGAATAATGTATTCTAAATGTCCCTAGTTAGGTCTTGGGGCATTTGTTCGGTTTTAATAGCTCAATGTAGAGTTTTGGTTATGATTTGCATTTATTGCATCTTATTAAAGAATTACATATTTTGAATGCGCTAGTGCATTCGTTTGAAGTAATGTAATGTTTTGGGCTGTAATGCAATGGATTCATATGTATACGAGTCAATTTGAGTTGGATAAATATCCCCATAATGTAACTTGAAATAGGCATGGGGTCTTATGGGAGTAAGATGTGGTCTCTTTGAGTCGGGCATCGTCTATTGACCAATAATTGCAATTTCTTGTGAACGAGCTTAACTGGGATGTTGGAAATTCCAAGGTACAGACTTAGAGGGGTTGAACTTGATGAGTGGATGAAAATTCTAAGGTACAGACCTAGAGGAGTTGAACTTGAAGACTGTCCAAGCAATAGACATAGAGGTGTTGAGCTTGTTCACTCGTTAACTATAGACCCGGAAAGGTTGATGTTAACGAGTGTTTAACCCTTAAGTGACGCTCATATAACATACATATGTGACCTACTTTTGTGTTCCGTCACGTTCAATGGAATCGGGCCTCTCCCATCACCGAACGGTGGAGTTTGGATATATTCTTTGGAGACAAAGATTATCTACAATTTGACGATTCCGATGTTGTTTATTGTTTATATTGGTTACTTTGGAGTGTTAAATTGTAACACCCTCGAAAATGGGAAGAGAAACTAATTTAATGTTAGTGAATGCCCAAAAGCTAATCATATGATGATTGTAATTTTGAGTTTTGTTTCATGAAATTAATAAATAAATAAAAGGCATTGCCCAATTTATTATGTATATGTTATATTCTGTATTTTAATTATTCATAATAAATAACCTTAGAATAATGTATTCTAAAGGTCCCTAGTTAAATATTATTTTGGGTTTTAAGGTTGAAGTAATATGATAATGACTAGCATATGTAGGGATTCATATGGAGATATTGAATCTGCATATGGGTACAAAATGGAGATTTTGTGTATCAGACGTGACTCGCTATGAGAACACTTCATTGGATGTCATGTGAGTCTCATAAGTGTTTCTCATGTGGTCAATGTACATGCAATTCTTTGACTTGAGAAATATGGAGTTTGCTACGTGTGAGTAATATATTTTGACATTTGTTCTAATCATTTCGTAACTGGATGACATAATTATTGTTGGGTATGTTATAAATCACATGGTAGAACTAGCATATATCGAGATAGGATTTGTCCATCCTTTATGACGGGAGTGATGTCTCTAGGCCCCTTGATAAATATATATACTAAGGAAATGCATGCATGCTCGGATAATTGATATGAGATATCATGATCTGTTTTATTAGTATATTAGGGAATCAAGAAACTAAAGATTGGACATAACGAGAATGACACATTCAATGTCTCGTGTTCAATCTAGACATCAAGGACAAAGGAATTAAATGTGTAAACTAAAATTGACTACAAACCGATAATTTGTTGTATCACCAATTCTCGTCATTTGGGTGAGGATGATGTTTTGCTAGATACTGCTCATTGTTTATAAATATAAATACGAGATTTATAATTATTACCAACATGTCGAGAACCCATTGGGTCACACGCTTTGGACATATTCGAATAAGGAGTTTAAATAATTAAAACGTTTAATTATTATATCTGACTTGTATTGATTTAATCTGTTTAAATAAAACCAGATATTATTTGTGTTGGACATAAATAAAGTTGACTAGGGATGGCCTTTGTAAGGGAGTGATGGTGTATGGAAACTCTTACACTCAAGCATGGATACTTCTACACTCATGTAAGGTGTAGGGATGGTGGTGCTTTCATGCCATGCATTTCATATCCATATTAATGTATGACATTTTATACAAGAGTTGTTCTTGCAAATCTCTCTAAAAATCACCTACAACTATATGCTCCATTTCCTTTCTAAGTTTTGAAACCGTGACTAGCATCACGAGAAGGCAAAGGATTCGGATTGTTCGCGTGGATACCGTGGAGGCATCAAGCTTGCTTTGTTGTTGTGATTCAAAGTCTCGTTAACTGTGAGGTATAATTTCGAAACACCCGATTTATTCCGGTTCGTATGGGTCCTTGGAGGGTTACGGTTTTATTTTCCGCTGTGCTTGAGATCCCATAACCCAACATTTAAAACTTTCAAATATATATCAGTTAAGGATTGGATATATTCTTCAAAACAACACTAGAGTCACCAAGAATAGAAATCTAGGTTAAACTTCAACAATTAATAGGTCGACTCTAGTATAGAGGCTAATTAAAGTTGGGTGTTACTAAAACCCAATAGTAGTTTCTCTCCTCAAAGACTAAAGAGGAAGACTTCATCAAGCTACTCACCCTTGCACATACTCCTAGCACTCAACACTTCACCAAAACGCTAGAACCATTTCCCCCATCCGGAACCTGATGCACATGCCGACAAATAAAAATGTTAGGCTAACGTCTAGTGAGTTCAAGAGTTTACAACATAAAATAAATATATTTGAAGAATGCAGTTTAAATCATAGACCTTCAAAAATATTTACTTTAAATATTAAACAACATCATTTTCCAACAACAGACCTTTAAAACAAGGAACCCAACATGAACCTTCTTTCGTACAACCACTTTAATCCCAAGCTCACCCAAAACGTGAATAGTAAGCAAACTCCCAAATTTATAATAATATGAATAAAACTATACTTCTCGAAACACCCAAACGTGGGTGGGGCATGGTACACAACTCATAAATCTTGAGTAATCAAATCTGCATACGCAAAACGTCACCGAAAACATGGATAGTAAAATGATACAATTTAATACCCAAATAACACCTTCCGGTGATGGGGGAGACCCGATTCCATTGTACGTGGTGGAACACAAGGTTAAGCCACATAACCATGTTGTCGAACTACACCTCAGATCGTGACTGTATTGCCTGCTCCGCCGAGCTACACCTCCAGTCGGACTTTATTTCAAGTCCCATCCATCGTATCCCCCATTGCCTGCTCTGCTGAGCTACACCTCAAGGATACACGATCTTATTGCCTGTTCGGTCTCTAGCAGAGTTTCATCCTTAGGGTACTCATTCAACCCCTAGTACCTACTCCCTAGAATTCAAGATAGGGGCCTCAACTTCTTACTTGATAACTCCCGATGTCTAACCCTCGTGCACAAGAATTAGACACCCAAACACAAGACCCAAGGTCCCGAAGTACAAACCATACAGGTTCCTCTTCGCCAAACAACCGGGACGACATTAATGCCAACACGACATCATTTCCCAAAGTGAGAATCCCAAGAGTCCTCACCATTAATTACGACTGACTTACATGCCTATGGATCCAATGCATTACAGTCTAAGATATATGACTCCAAATGAATGACACGTGCACTCAAACATGTATTTTCCAAAATAAAGCGCAATAAATGTAGCACTCACCCAATGCTCCTCTTTAAGCTATTAAACCGGACAAACGTCCCCAAGACTCGGTGATTACAAAAACTGAGCCTTAAGCCCAACCAACAAATGACCATATGCTAAAGTCCACAAAATGCAATAAAATGCAACGGACCATGACTATGCAACCACATACTCCAAAAATTTATGAATACAATCCAATATCATTTAGACTTGAACAAATCATTTTCTAAACAAGTTTATGACCACATAGGTTTAAAGTATCCATATTCACAAGGTTGGGAATGTCCAAACTCCAATGACTCACACGTTGGTATTTCCAAACAATTTTACAACCCGAAATACACCTATTACCCATAACCACAAAAATGTATTTTTACCAAATACCCTTCGTTTATGAAAATGGTTATCAAATCATTTTTCATTATGATACATTTATCAACAATCCCAAAAATACCAAAGATGGGTGTCTTACAAGTTCATAAAGTCAAACGTTTCCAAATAACCAAAACTTATCAGATAATCAACAGTTAACAAATTCATGTAAAACACATAAACACTTTAAAATGAACATTTTGGCATGTACATCATTTTCACAAATCAACTTGAACTCAGTTTGCTAGATTTAGGCTAAATCTAGATTTTACCCCAACTTGAGCTTCCTTGAAGAAACTTAGATCCTCCAAGCCAAAAATTCCAAAAACCTAGATCCATACATTTCCAACCATAAATATTGACATCCAACCATAAATAATTGTTACCCAAACATTTTACATCAAAATCCCTAATTTGGCCAAAACCCTAATTTTGACCTAATTTCTCCAAAATCATCAAACCCAAAATTTGAGAAACTAAACACTAAGAAATCATCAAGAGAGCATATATATTTTATAATAAGGTTTAGGAATGGGAATGATGCACTTACCACTTAGGTTTTGATGAAAACCTAGAAAACCCCAAATTTCTTGAAGATTGAGGTGATGATGATGAGCTCTTGACCTTTGCTTCCAATCTACCACAAATTATTCTTGGATATTCCTAAAACTAATAATATAACCTTGAAAAGTTCTCAAAAACGAAACCATAGCAACTTGAATCTCCAAAAACGGAGTTGAAATGAGAAACTTATGACCAAATGAAGAAAAACCCGATTTTATGCACTACAAATCTGGCACGATTGTGACATGCGACTGTGCCATATCACAATCGCATGTCAGGGTCACCTGAAATGTACCGAAAGTCATTTTACCCCCTTGTCGACCTTGACATGCTATAGTGCCAATGGCACAGTCGTCGGACACTATAGCCTGGCCCGTACCGCGAGTTTTTCGGCCGTTCTTCGACCGTTTTCTCGACCGCTTCCCCGATACTTTTCCCGGCCATTCCTCGACCGTTCTCCCGGCCATTCCTCGATCGTTCTCTCGGATCATTTGATGCTATTGTGCCATTTATTGTGCCATTGTCATAATTTCATGACACATTCGCTAAGACGACCGAACACTCGGTAACGTCCGTGCTATTGTGACATATGCCACAACTGCATGGCACTGTTGTCAGGACTACCACACTTTCAGTACCAATGGTGCTACTGCGACAGATGTCACAACCACATGTCAGTATAGCCGAGACAACCATACTCCTATTACCATTGGTGTTATTGTGACAAGTGTCACAACCACATGGCACTATAGCCATACTCCATACTTGGTTCTTCCTTTACCGATTCATCCAGTTCAACATCATCCAACCTAGATCCATAAATTTCCAACCATAAATATACATCTTTAACCGTATAGAATCGATCTCCAAACATCTTATATCAAAATCTCTATTTTGGCCAAAAACCCTAATTTGACCTAACTTCTTCAAAATCATCCAACCCTAAAGTTTGATATAAAAAAACACTAGGAAGTTATAGATGGAGCATTTATGACTTGATTAAAGTGTTAGAAAGAAAAGGGATAAACTTACAATAGTGGGTTTTGGTAGAACTCAAAACCCTAGAATTTTCTTGAAGGAGGCATCAATGGAGATGGTGGAATGGTAGCTTCTTGAATCCTAGACGTCCAAGACTTAGATGGTGATGGAATGCTTCAAAAATCATAGTGAATGGCCATAGGAATAGCTAGGGTTCGAACCAAGAAGATGGGAATCGGTTTGGGAGAGAAATGGTGGGATTTGAGAAGTGAGAAATGAGATAAAAGCTGAAAATCGCGACTTAATAGCCTCCAGTACCCCTGGTGCGACATTGACTAGAGACATTGCCCCTGGAAATGTCGCCAATCCTCCCCTTGCTTCTGATTTTTGCTGCGACAATGACAGGTGCGACTATGACACTATCATAGTCGCCGGGCATTGTAGTCGTGCCCGTACCAAGCCCCGAAACTCGACTTTTCCAACGCCAATACCCCCGATACTTTAAGGGACTTTAAATAATGGTTTTCCACTAAAAATCCAACCATTAACAAGATACAAAAACGTCCGGGTGGCTTTTACTTGCCGAAAATTACAGGTGTTACATAAATATTATCTATGATTTTGGTGACGCTTTATATATGGATTGTTATCCATGATTTATGGGTTAAGTATTTATGTCTCACCCGGGGTTTAGATATTTCGGATAATAGAGCTTTATCCACGTTTACATTATATGGGAATTAAATCATTATTCATGTTTTGAATAAATTTTGGGTTTGAGTTCACATCTTGAGGAAATGTTTTATATTGGATCTTTCGTCACCAAAAAAAAAATTGTGTGTGTTGGAAAATGAGTTGTTTGCATATTTAATATAAATCCCATTTGGAAATCATGATTTAAGTTGCATTATTTCCGTTTAGCGATTTATATAATCATGATGAAAACTCTTGAACTCACTAGGCGTTAACCTTACATTTTTATTTGTCGACATGTGCATCAGGTTCCGTTTGGGGTATGGTACTTGTGGCACTGTGAAGAAATGAATGCTAGCTAGATGCATGAAAAGAGAATATCTTTTGGGTGAAGTCTTCTGCACATTTAGAGATAGAAATTGTATATGGGTTTAGTAACACCCGACCTATATTTAGTCCTTGTGTAAGACTTAGTTTATTATTTGTTGAGGTTAAACCTAGAATTCAATTTGAGATATTTCGAAAATTGATTTGTAGGAAGGGATTTTATCTTTTATTTGATGTATTACTTAAATTTTTGATTAGTTGGTTTTTACATATTTGAGGGTGTTACAAGACATTATACACAAATAATCGGTCAAACGTTCATTAGTGAACACTTTTCATAACTACCGACTTCTGTTACTTATCTTATAAATGTTCATTGGTGAAGTAATAAACCGTTCATAAGTGAGAAGTGGATCTGAACCATTGATCACTTTTAATCTCAGACCCACCCATTAATAGCGCTTGATATGAGGATTGATCTGGTGCATTTTATCTCGGTGCATCTTATCCTAATGTGCATCCAACAATTGATAACCACTTATCACGCTTCTCATGTTAACTCAACTTCTCATCGGTACCCAACCCTATAACACAAACACATATAGATACACATGTATACATATAACATGGATCGAGAAATAACACATACACAAACACATGTATACTTATAATACATACACATGAGAAAACAAGAAAAATAAATACTTCCCTCGCTAATTGGCGAAGGACGCATTAATTTTTTTATTTATATATTTTTTAAATTCAAATCCACGTGTTTGTCGTTAATCCATCATTATTACCGACGGGGTTAGTAATGGACACGCGAATTTTCATTTTTCAAAAAATTTTAAATCAAAATTCAGGAATTCCACTATTAATTAGCTATGGCCACATGTCCATTGCTAATCCGTCGATAATTATTTAACGATGAATCTATGAGGTATTGTGTTTATAGGTTTTTCGTTAGTATTCCGCCACTAATTAGTAATGGAAATTATCTGTCGCTATACCTCTTTTCTTAGCAGTGACTTGTTAAATTTTAAGAACCAAAGCCCATGAATAACCAGAGATGTAATTCACTATAAAAACTTAATATAAGTGAAAATAATCCAAAGACTTGGATAGTCGAATCACACAAAAACCGAAATAATTCGTTGACCAAGTATTAGACCAAGAAACAATAGTCAACAAGTCAATCAATCATGGTTCACGCACACACTCCAACACCTTAACTCTTTGTTTTCTTTTGATTTTTTGCTTTTACTTTATAATATGTTTTAACATTGGAGTAAATTGCATTTTATATATAGAGAGACAGAGAGAAAAAAGTCTTAGAAACTTAAAATTTTATTAATAGAAAATATTACAAATGATTACAATGAATGAAAGAAAATGTTTTACTAATTCATCTTCAAGAGATTTGAAGATGAAGAACTCTAAATGTTGAGAGAAAAATGAAGTAAAACTAAAATTGTGAAAATGAGATAATGAACCGTGTTAGGGTTTTTTCAGCAGAAAAAGTCTTTATATATTTTCCAGATTTTGCAAAATAGTCCTCTTAATTTTCTGAATATTGCTCCGCTACCACTATAGATTCCAGATATTTCAGTCCAGCCCCTTAACTTCCTGAAATTAAACCATTCACACTTAATTAAATATGATGACAAGATTGGTAAGAATTAACATATATTTTAACACCCTCCCTCAATCTTGACATCTAAACATATCTAACATGTTTAATTTAAATATGAGATAGTTGTGTTGATTAATCCCAAGAGATTTAGTAAATATATCTGCAGAATTTTCTGTAGATAAAACCTTTTCTGTTTTTAATAAACCAGAAACAATTTTATCTCTTACTTGATGAATATCTATCTCAATGTGTTTAGTTCTCTCATGAAATACAGGGTTATTAGCTATTTGTATTGCTGATTTGTTATCACAGTTTAAACTTACAGAAAGTTAATTTACTAATTTTAAATCAGCCAAAATACTAAGTACCCATAATATTTCATAGAGAGCAGATGCCATGGCTCTATATTCAGACTCAGTTGAAGAACGAGAAACAGTTGCCTGTTTCTTACTTCTCCATGACACCATGCAATTTCCCAAAAATAAACAATAACCAGTGACAGACCTCCTAATTGATAAGCACTTACCCTAGTCAACATCGACAAATGCAGACAACTTGAAATCAGAATTAGAACAAGTAGAAAAATTTACACCTTTACTAGGAGAGGCCTTTAAGTATCGTAAGACACGAAGAGCTAATTTTAGGTGAGACTGACGGGGTGAGTGCATGAACTGGCTTAAACACTGAACAACAAAGGAGATATCAGGTCTAGTAGCTAACAAATAAATGAGTCTACCAACTAATTTTTGATATCCGATAAAATCTTTTAAAGGAGGATCCTTATCAGCAGATCTTGCATGATCTGTAACAACCAAGTTCATGTTCATTGGGGTTATAATTGGTTTACAACCCAAATATCCAAAATCATTAAGAAGTTCAAGACAATATTTTCTTTGTGACATGCATATGCCTTTTTCGCTTTCTAATATTTCAATTCCCAAATTTTTTTTTTAACAAACCAAGATCTTTTATTTTGAAATTTGATTGCAAATAATCTTTAACTTTCTGAATTTCATAATCACAATTTCCAGTAACAACTATATCATCAACATAAACAAAAAGAATAAGAAATATATTACCTGAACTTTTAGTGAATAACGAATAGTCACTAGAACTTTGATTGAAACCACAATCTAAAAGACAGATTGACAAATTTTCATACCATTGCCGAGGAGCTTGTTTTAATCCGTAGAAGGATTTAACAAGTTTACAGACACGACTATCATTAGGTGAAAAATATCCAGGAGGTAAACACATATATACATCTTCAACTAAGTCACCATACAAGAAAGCATTATTGACATCTAATTGATACAAAGACCAGTGATGTTGAACTGCTAAGGTAATAACACACCTTACAGTAACCATTTTAACTACAAGTGAAAACGTTTCCTCATAATCTAAATGTTCTCGTTGACTATAACCTTTTGCTACAAGACGAGCCTTATAACGTTCAATTTCACCAGAGGACTTGTATTTAATTTTATAAATCCATTTACATCCTATGGGTTTTCTACCATGACGTAATTCAGTCAAGATCCAAGTATAATTTCTATACAAAGCTTCCATTTCCTCATTCAAGGCATCAACCCATTTATGATCCTTACTAGCTTCAATGAAGCTATTTGGTTCAAAAGACTTATTCAGAGATGAAGTGAAACAAATATTATTATCACTAAGAAAAGAATAGTTTACTACCTTTTCTATACCATATTTAACCTTGCCCTCAACAACATAATCATCAAAACGTTTTGGTAAATTTGAAGAACGGTTAGATTTTCGAACAGAGGAAACATTTTGATTATAGTTGTTTCCCTCAGAAGGGGACCCCAAATGTTCATCATTAATATGTTCATCATCTTGTCGAACACTTAATCTGGGAAAATTAACATCACACGACTCACTGGCAACCTCAGTACTATCAGGATCATTTGATCCGGCAGCCCTGTTTGAAGTATCACATGCAGTACTACCAGGGTCCAAAGACCCGACAACTCTGACTTAACTACCACTATTATCATGGTTGCTAGAATCATTTAAGGGACTTGGAACATTTACATTTGAAGGGTTCTCCCTATTATCATGGTTGCTAGAATCATTTAAGGGACTTGGAACATTTACATTTGAAGGGTTCTCCCTATTTTCATCAGATTGTAAAAAAACAGAATCAAAGAAATTCAAGGAATTTAAATCACTAAGATTATTGGAAGACTGATTTGAGCTCATCTTAAAAGGAAACATGGTTTCGTAAAACTTAACATCCCTAGAAACAAATATTTGTTTTGAATCAAAGTTATAAAGTCAATAGCCCTTTTTTGAATTTGAATATCCCAACATAACACATTTTTCTTACCTTGAAGAAAACTTATCAGTAACATTAAGATGAGTCAAAACAGGAGCAAATCCAAAAACTAACTCATAAGGAGATTTTCCATTTAAAACAGAAGAAGGAGTGCAATTAATAAGATAAGTAGTTGTTAAGATACACTCGTTCCACATATTTAAAGGAAGATTTCCTTGAAACATTAATGCACGAGCTACATTTAAAAGATGTCTATGTTTACGTTCAACCACCCTATTTTGTTGTGGTGTGTAAACACAGGAAGTTTGATGTAAAATACCTTTAGCCTTAAAGAACTCACCTAATCTGTTATTTATGAATTCAGTACCATTATCACTGCGAAATTTTTTTACATGTTTCCCAAACTGAGTAAGCAGCAAACTGTGAAAAGCACAAATATTATCAAACACTTCATCTTTGGTTTTCAACAGGTAAACTCAAACAGATCTGGTATAGTCATCAACTATGGTCAAAAAATACTTATGTCCATCTTTACTAGAAACCCGATAAGGTCCCCAGAGATCCAAATGAACTAATTCCCCTAGAACTCGAGAAGTATGATTACTCATGTTAAATTTATCTCGGGTTTGTTTAGCTTGATGACAAATATCACAAGGACAAGAGCCATGTTCATTTTCAAGATTAAGAGTTCCTTTTAGAACTTCTAGCACTTGGTCAACTGGATGTCCCAGCCGACTGTGCCACAACTGTCGTGAAACACAAGTAATAGACAAATTTGCTCTATTAGCACCTTGAAAACTAGAGTGATCAAAAAAATAGAGACTGCCTTGCTCACTACCAGTCCCTACAATTCTCTTTGGAAGAGAACCCTGAAGAAGGTAACACTTACATTCATCAAATCCAACAAAAATTTTACTATCTCTACCAATTTTGTGAACAAATAACAAATTAACACGAAAATCAGGAATAACAAGAACATCAAATAACACAACTTTATCATTTAATCTAAAATTTCCAATCTGATTGATTTTAGCTTCATCTCCATTAGGTTGAATTACTTTAAGATTTAAATTTGAAATGTCAATAATATTTTCAAGGAGAGAAGTGGAGCAAGTCATATGTTGATTTGCTCCAGAGTCAATAATCCAACCAGACTGAGAAGTTAAAGAATTACCTATATTAACAGATAGAATACCTGCCATATTGACAGAGATGTTGTATGTCTGCCTTTGATCAAGAAGAGAAAGAAACTTATTTATTTGATCTTCTGTTAAGGATGGGGAAACATTCTGGCTACAACCAAAAGTATCCGCAGTACAAGCATTACTAGATGAAGGCTTAAAACCTTGATTAGTTTTAGACTTGGTAAACTGAAAATCTTTTGGAAAACCAATCAATTTGTAACATCTTTCTATGGTATGACCATTTAAACCACAATGTTTGCAAGAAAGGGGAGATTTCCCCTGTTTTTTCTTGTCATTTGTCTCACCAAAGAAAGCAGTATGTTGACCTCCCTTAGTATCAGAGGATCTAGTCACACCTCTGTGTGACTCTTCCCTTGATATCAAGGAAAAAGCAGTCTTAACAGACGGCAGAGGATCAGTTGTTAAAATGCTACTTCTAACATGCACATAAGTATCATCCAGACCCATTAGAAACTGCATAAGTTTTAGTAATTGATTATGCTTAGAGAAATCGTAAGCAACACTACAAGTACATGAAGGTAGTTTTATTAAGGCATCAAATTGTTTCCATAGAGCATTCAATTTATGATAGTAATCAGAAACGGGAGCACCGTTTTGAGAAAGAGAATTTATTTTTTGGTGAAGATTAAAAGTAACTGAGCCATCAATTTTGTCATATGTCTCTTTTAGTTCCATCCAAACCTCAGAAGCCACTCTAGAAAAGACTTGGCTTACAAAAAGATCCTCATAAATGGAGTTTAATATCCAAGACGAAACCACAGAATTACATCTATCCCATTGTTTGCCCAAAACATCATTTTCAACAGATCGAGTAACAGTTCCATCAATGAAACCAAGTTTGTTCTTAGTTTCCAGAGCCAAAATCATAACACAAGACCAGACTTTATAGTTGTCGGTACCAGTAAGTTTCAGGGTCAAAATTGAAGCACCTGAAGTGTTACTAGGGTGGAGATAAAGATGATCTCCAAAGTCCAGTTTAGCGATGAGAGATCGTTGATCTGGCTCTTTAGAGGTCTCAGCTCCAGTCATAGTGACAGAAAGAAAAGATAGAAGAAACAGACAAAACCTGAGAGGCAAAAGGACAGGATTCCTTGCCACTCAATAGGTGGTAGGTCAAGTCAACCCCTCAGTTGTCAAAAAAAATACACACAGAGAAAAGGATAAGAAGACTTACAGTGCAACAAGGAGCAGATAGTCGGAACGAATTTATAGAGAACAACCTTAGTTGTAATAGCAGCGGAGAAGATATGGTGAAGCAGATCTGAATCTTTACAACAGATCCAGAGAATAGTCCACAGATAGATCTCAAGAGTAAATCTGAACAAACAAAACGAAGAATGCAAGAATCCAAGAACACTCCACGAATCATGCACAACAACCAAAACAAAGGGAAGGGAAGAACATGAATACACTAGACTAAACCAAGGACAAAGTTAATAAGCTACTATTCTATTCACAACAAAAACAAGAATGATGGAACCACCCTTCAGTGTATAATCGTAGAGAGAATCTTACAGATCTGCTCTAATAATACACTTCATAAGGAATCCCCGTAGATCTGAGGAACAGAACTAGAATGCACAAAGATGATAATCAAAAAGAGGAAATAGATCTAAATTACAAGAGAAACAAATCTAAACAGAAAACATCAAACCAAATCGATAATAAATCTGACTTTAATCATACAGAAGATAAAATGCATAAAAGAAACAGATGACACACGAGATTTTGGACGAGATCTAGCTCAGATCAGATCCAAATCTCTGTAGGTCGAACACACAGCACGACATAAACGGAGAAAAGAAAAAAAGAGGAACCAAGCCAAGAGAACTCCCTAGACAAGATCTACACAGATCAGATCTAGAGAAAAGAAGGCTTGATCTCAAATGAACACCCTCTCTAAACAAGATCTACACAGATCAGATCTAGAGACGATATGAAAGAGGAATATGAACTCAAAAATATGAAACACTCTCTAGACCAGATCTACATAGATCAAATCTAAATATAGAGTGTTGAAAGAAAATGAAAGCCTCCAGATACAAAATCATGACACTGATTAGATCTGAAAGTTATATATTCGAAGAACTTGAAAAAAGAAAGAGACCTTAGTCATTTGAAGAACATCTTAAGGTCGATTAAAACGAATAACAAATTAAGATAAAGATATAGAAGATTTACCGATTCAGTCCCGAGAAAGACGAAGAAGCATCGATATCAGTTCTGATACCATCTTAGAAACTTAAAATTTTATTAATAGAAAATATTACAAACGATTACAATGAAAGAAAATGTTTAACTAATTCATCTTCAAGAGATTTGAAGATGAAGAACTCTAAATGTTGAGAGAAAAATGAAGTAAAACTAAAATTGTGAAAATGAGATAATGAACCGTGTTAGGGTTTTTTCAGCAGAAAAAGTCTTTATATATTTTCCAGATTTTGCAAAATAGTCCTCCTCTTAATTTTCTGAATATTGCTCCGCTACCACTATAGATTCCAGATATTTCAGTCCAGCCCTTAACTTCCTGAAATTAAACCATTCACACTTAATTAAATATGATGACAAGATTGGTAAGAATTAACATATATTTTAACAAAAAGTCTTATAAAGCATATGGAAAAAAGTCTTAAAAACAATTTATGTGCATTAACTACAATTTATTTATGTATATTACTTAAAATTCAAGATTACAAGAAAATGGTGCATCATGTATGGGTACAATTTTTTAAAACTGCATATTTAAATTCATATAGCTAACAGATATAAAACAATCACAAATAAACATTTTGTTATTCCAAGATGACAAGATCTGTAGAGAGAGAATCTAGAAAGAGAAAGTGTTCATTCGAATGAAACAGTAACTTGTATTCAATATTGTGAAAAGTTCTTACAAACAAATAAGCCAAGGGGACTTAAATACCCCAAGGCACTAACAAGACAGAAAAGAACTAAAAGTACTGAAAGATAAAGGAAATAAATACAATGATTACTATAAAATCAGATCTAACAATCTCCCCCTTAGTAATCATTGGCGCCGAGGTCTTAAAAAAAACAATCTTCAAAAACAGCATTGACCATCTAGGCGACTTTGAAGGATCATTGGCGATCTTCTCGTTGACGTAGTCTGTTCAGCCCAACTAACACTTCCAAACGTCGCAGAGTTGAACGGAGATTCAGTCTATCTTGAATAGTGACCAAAGTTCTACGGATCAGACGAATTTCATCATTTTCAAAAAGATATGACTCTCTTCTTGTTTCCAAAAACTTTCTTCTAGCTTCTTGTAGACGATGCTCCAACTGAAGTTTGATCACCTTTAGAGTTCCATGAGAGTAATGTTCAATCTCATCAAATCGTAGAAAGCATTTTTCACTTGAGCTGTTCTTATATACTACTCCGTATGGATCTTCGATAATGGTGAATAACGGATAAGACTCTAGATTCTGCAAACTCTGGTTGAGCCTTTCAAGATTAACTACAGGCTGAAAGCTTTCGACGGCCATCTGGAAATCAAAAACTCGATAAAATCGAATATGTCGTCGAATGAACCGTTTAATAACAAAAAGAGTTTGAGAAACATCCTGAGTCCGGTGATAAAGATTCCTGAAGTGATCATATAAGAATTCAACATCATCAATTGAAAGATCAATCAAATCAGCCTCTGAAAAATTGTACCGCTTGCAGTCTCTTCTTTCCAATTCAAGGTCTGGATACCATATGTTCAGAAACTTATTAAATGTGACACTGAGAACTCGAACTATTAGATGAAGATAAGCAACGGTGTTATTCCTTTTGCGCTGGCACTTGATAAACGCTAAGTATTCATGCTGATAAGCTTCTGATTCTTTCTCTACTCCAAGTATGGCATATATATTGATTGTCCTTCTTCTTGAAACAAAGATGTTGCTTTGGATATTTTCAAGAAAAGATGTTCTGAGTCTAGAAGCCATATATCTCTGCTATAGATTTCTCTGCCTTTACTGCCTAGTTAAAGCTTCTCCTTCTTCTAGAAGAGATGGAGAAATTACCGGTTCAGAGGAAAGAATATCTGCTTGAGCTTTAGATGACTGACCAACTTCAAATGCACTTGACGGAATATTGGTTGTCGGAGCAGAACTAGATACAGGAGTAGATGAAGGTTGATCATTTTCTGGAATCTCACATTGACTTGGAAGATCACCATATAGCAATTCAGCCTCTTTTGTATCTGATGCATCCATGAAAACAGTATCATCCTCTGTATCAGATAAGATGATGATATTGTTGCAATCTTCTTCTTTAACTTGAGCAACTTTCTCAAATCTAACTTCTTCATCATCATCTGAAGTTATCTCTATGAAGTTCGCGAAGAAATATCTCATGTCATTTGCTGCTTCCGACTCTTCAACTTCATAAGTTCTACCTGAGACATCTGGATCCACATACACTACAATTTGCAAATTATTAATATTTGCTTCAGACATATTAAATTCATTATGCAAAGCAGTTACATCAGCATTGTCAACCATGACATTCACTAAATCTTGGATACTGCAATCTTGAACTGTATCAGCAGTCTTTTCTCTATCTCCAACCACTTCTTTTTGAACAATTTCTCGTGCTTCAGAAGACCCTTCCGTTCTTTGTCTCTTTTCCATCTCCCCCTCATGGCCTTGATGATCGGGATCATCTTGGTCATGTCGGCTTTAAGAGACGGGCCAGCCTCAGTCCTGCATGATTGCTCTAGATGATCAATCTTGTTAGATAGATCAGAGAAAGCTTATGACATAAAAGAACGAAGATCAGATAAACTGGATCTAACTTCCGATCTGAATTCCTGAAATTCATGAGATAAAGCATTAATGCGATCAGAATCGGAAGAGGAAGAAACTGGAGGCGGCGTTGGCTGGAAGTTCCTCAGCAGAGAGATTAAATCTTGATCTTGATGTTGTGACGGAGACATAGATAGAAGAAGCGCATAAAGAAGATCAGATAGCTCAGAAATCGGATAATCATGAATAGAAGCCCTGGAAGAAGTATCAGTCGGAGCAGACATGGAAATACCCGCAGACTGAGTGAAGATTGACGGAAAAGGAAGAGATACAATCGGTGATGTAGATGAAGACACTGCAGAAGAAGGTTCTCGAAGAATCACCCCTGAAGGACGGCGGAAAGGAATCTCAGGAGGAAGAACCGAAGTATCTATCTCTGGCATTTTCCCTTTGAAAAAAGACTTCAGCTTGTTAATATCTTCTTCTTTTTTAGCATCCACCCTTTCTGAGAACTGACGAATTACCTCATTCAGAGTTGTAAATTTCTCAGAAGAAACGCGTGCAGGAACCATAGAAAGCTCAACAGCAGAGACAGTGGTAGCAGTAACATCAACAGTAAAAGAAGCAAGAGCTTGACTCTGTGTTTGAGTGGAGGTTTGAACAAATGAGATATCCAGTTCATCAACGTTTAAACGAGCAGCAGAGAAATCAATAAACACCGATTCATCTTCTGAAATATCTTTTGAGACAACAACCACTTCCGGTGTTCTTATTTTCTGTTCAGACACTTTCATGTTGGGTTGATCGGCATCATCATCACCATTGTCTGAATCACTTGTTGTATTTTCATCATCATCAGAAAGATCAGCATTTGTTGCATCATCATTAGCAACTCCAGTTTCATCAGGATTGGCATCTTCTCCAATATCAGCAGTAACAGTAGTGGCTTCAGCTTCGATAACAGTAATGACAGATTCCACTTGATGAGTAGCAACATCTTATGGTGCTGCAGAAAGATCAACATCTGTCTCTAGTGTAGTTGCAACGGCAGTAACTATTTCCTGAATAGTTGCTTCAACTTGCTCTTCATGAGTAGTACCAGCTGGAGTGCCATGAGAAGGTTCTTCCTGTTCAGCCTCTTCAAATTCATTTTCTAAACAATAATCGATGACACTGTCATTGGTCATGTCAGCATAATTGGCAATAAGACCATAAGGAATGGTCATAGAAAAAGTGAATGACTTCTTCTGTTTCTGAAGATAAAGCATCTCGGAATCCTGAACTTGCGGCCAATATAATCTACGTGTAATGTCCGGATTGCTTCGAAACATGCTTCTAATAATCAGCTTGAGAAACCTGATAAAAGGAATGAACTTTCGTCGCTTGTTGGTTAACTTGTCTTTCACTACTTCAGAGAGCTCAGTCCAGAAAATAATCGTATAGTCGACATACAGGTCATAGACTACTGCATGGAACAGTCGAAGATAGTGAAGACTAGAACTATCCGTGCCGGTATGTTTAGAAGTTAAGCACCTGTTGATGACTGAAAATAAAGAATACCAGACAGGAGGAAGATTAGACTTGTCAAAGTCTACAACCTTTTCCAGTGAACCAACATAGCCTAGTCGCTTGATGCCCTCAAAAACTTCCTCTTCGGATGGAAAGTTATCATATGTTGTCCTTCCAGGTCTAGAAGTAGGCTCAGGAAGCTCAAGAATCAACCGTAAACACTTATAAGAAAGATATTAATCAAATTGATCAATTTTGAGATCAAATCGATGAGGACGTGCCAGTTCGTTCTTAGTGATGGTGTGCCAAACTTGCTGAACATAGACTTCCGGAACATCAGCAACTGAACAGAGAGCTTGAGAAAGCGGATGTCTACGAAGAATGGAGAGTATGACAGGATGAATCTTGATGCGATCAAAGTCAACAAAGTAGTTGTTACGCTTATAAGGCATGTACATGATGTTAGGAAACACATTATTTGGAGTTTGCCTAGATATAGAAAGATCAGCCCCAACAGATGGTACAGACGGCATAGGTGTATCATGAGATGCCTGATCAGTCGGATCCTCAAGAACAACATTCTCGTCTTGAATCATTGGTTCAGTATTTGTTTGAGAAGACATGATAACCTGAAACACAAAAACAAAACAAAGTTAAACATTCAACATAAAACATGAAAAAAAAATTCCAAGTATGGTTTGCGGGTCCTTAAGGGAACGCAAAGGACAAAATGCGTGTCCTGAAGGGAACGCATTGGAATAAATGCGGGTCCTTAAGGGAACGCATAGGAAGGAATGCGTGTCCTTAAGGGAACGCATAGGAAGGAATGCGTGTCCTTAATGGAACGCAAAGCATACATTGACACAAACGAAACACTCAAAGAGTTTGCGTGTCACTAAGAAGACGCAAGATAGACTTTGCGTGTTCTTAGTGAGACGTAAACTACACAAAGGAAACAAAACAAACTAGAGGAATGCGGGTTACAAGTGAAACGCAAAGTTCACTATACGGGTCTAAAGAGACACGTAAAGCACACTATGCGGCTCTTGTTAGAAACGCATAGTATTCTTTACGGGTCTAGTAAGACACGCAAAGAACACTTTGCAGTTCTAACAGGACACGCAAAGTAGCCTTTGCGGGTCTCAAAGACTTGAACACAAAACCCTAAAACACGCTATGTTCGAACCCGAAAACCCCAAAACACTAAATCTAAGCACAAAACAACGAAATTAAACCAAAATAAAACATACCTGAGTGTCGATTATAAGGTCTAAACAAAACCCAATACGCAAATCGATCAAAATCAACTCAAATCTGAGTTTTTAGAAATCGATGAACAGTGAAAAAATCACAAATCAGTAAAAATACACGTAAGAAACCAAAAAAAAATCAAAACAAAGTAAAGGAACACTAATTAAACTACAAACATATAACGAAAATACAAAAACATACCTGAAATTCCAAAGCCACAATCTGAAATAAATCAGATGAGAAAACAAGAAGAAAATACAGAGAGAATGGAGGGAAGATGAATAGTCAAACAAGTTCAAAGGGAATAAAGAAAAGAAAATACACACTCTTACTTCTATATATTCTAAAAACAAAAAAAAACACTTAAAAAAAATAACTACGAGAAAATTACCTGATAAGCCCTCATTCACTCCCCCTACACAAATGCACAAAATTTATCAAATTAGTTTAGCATTTGCATAGTAATTTCAGAAATACTTACCTGATGAATTTCTGATCATCACAAGAAGTAATTAATCAGCAACATTCACTCCCCCTCAAAAATAGAATATTAGCATATATGGAAATCAGATATACACTCCCCCTCGAAAAATGCACATACCATATGAGTAAACACAGATAGCAATCATAAGGACATCAATATGAAAGATGATCTTATGGAATATAAATTTTGTAACAACTGAATATATAAAATTTTAAACACTAAACAAATTATAGTCTACTCAGTAAAATTTCTCAGATTTATCAATCAGATGAAATCAAACATGAGTTGTTGGATACAAAAACAAGTTTCATTGCATATCAAGTTAAGACATGTTCAGCTTCAAACACATGCAGGTATCTATTCAGTGTGCTCGCATGCGATCTTTGATTAGCTTCAAGAAAACTGCAATTCTAAATATAAAATGGAGAACTTTGCATTTACATACACTAAGACATCAAGAATTAAGATTTTCACAAAATTACAGATTTATCGCAGCTTAAAATATATCACCAAGTATCAAGAGATATGTGCTCATTGGCATCTTTTAGCAGTGTGCTCATTGGCATCTTCACATGAGTGTGCTCTTTGGCATCTTTTAAGCATTGTGCACTTTGGCATCTTTTAATCAAAGAGCTTATTAAGTAAAGAACATGCCGTAAACGTAACTTTCTATCTGACCCTATTGCAGGATTTGGGTTAGCCGCTCCCAGACCAGTTGGCCTTAGGGGACTAGGTGTCAAGCACCCCTTGGAACTTACTTTCCCGAATCAGAAAGGCTACATCGACATATCCTAAACCCATTCATACCAGTAAAACATGACTTTCGATCTGGTTCTATAGAAGGATTTCTGTTCGATCACTCCCAGATCAATTGACCTTAGGGGACCAGATGTCGAGCATCCCTCGGAACTTACTTTCCCAAACCAGAAAGGTCACAGGTACAAACTTTTAAACTCAAGGATTTATGTATTTTAAATGCTTAAAAATAAAATCATCTCAATAACTCAGATCTATATCGAATAGCTTAGCCCATATTTTCATTACGATCTACAATTCTGATCACTTAGGATGTTTATGCAAAGTAAACCATAAATATGCCGACTAACATATCTTTAAAGCAGTATCTAAAGCGTCAAGCATGTTGCTGACTTTTTGATGTTTGTAAGATTTGAAAATTGAACATATAAAACTTTAATATAAACAAAGTGACTTGTAAAAGATCCTAGAAACACATTCTATTCAAAAGAAAGAAAATCTGAAAGATTTTACTTTATAGAGTAAAATTTGTAAAGATTTAAACTTTTAAGTTCAACATGCCGATTTTGGAAAGCAAAAAGTTAAAACGTTTTTCATCCAAAGCTTTTGTAAATATATCAGCAAGTTGATATTCAGTTGGGACAAAATATAACTCAATAGTACCTTCTTCCACGTGATACTTTATAAAATGATATCGCATGTCTATGTGCTTGGTCTTGGTGTGCTGGACAGGATTGACCGATATTGCAATCGCGGACTTGCTGTCACAATAGATTGGCACCGTCTTGTATAGCATTCCGTAATCACGAAGTTGCGTTTTCATCCACAGTACTTGAGCACAGCAACTAGCTGCAGCGACGTATTCAGCTTCGGCTGTTGATATTGACACGCAGTTTTGCTTTTTCGACGCCCAGCTTATCAGTCTGTCACCCAGAAACTGGAGATGACCAGAAGTACTTTTCCTGTCCAATTGATTACCACCATAATCTGCATCAGAGTAAGCAATCAAACTATAATCATAACTTTTAGGATACCATAATCCTAAATAAGGAGTTCCTTTGATATATCTGAATATGCGCTTGACTGCTAATAGATGCGATTCCTTAGGATTTGCTTGAAATCGGGCACAAAGGCATGTGGAGAACATGATATCTGGTCTACTTGCTGTCAGATACATTAGTGATCCGATCATCCCCCGATATGTCTTGACATCGACAGCTTTTCCATTTGGATCAAGTCCGATCTTTGTTCCATGAGCCATGGGCGTGCCAATCGAAGATGATTTGTCCAAATTGAATTTCTTCAAAAGGTCAAATATGTACTTCGACTGGTTGATAAAAATACCATTTGGAAGCTGCTATACTTGTAAGCCGAGGAAGAAGTTGATTTCTCCCATCATGCTCATTTGAAACCTGGAGGTCATTAGATCAGAAAACCAAGTACATAGAGATTGATTAGTAGCACCAAATATTATGTCATCTACATAAAATTGAACTAAGCAGATATCCAAGTTAGAACTATATATAAACAAAGTGGTGTCGATGGTTCCTTTGGTGAAGCCGGATTTGAGCAGAAAGGCAGACAGCTCATCGTACCATGCTCGAGGTGCTTGTTTCAACCCGTATAAAGCTTTATCGATGAAATATACGTAATCTGGATGATCTTTGTCCACAAACCCCTCTGGTTGAGATACAAATACTTCTTCTTTCAGTTTACCATTGAGGAAGGAAGTCTTGACATCCATTTGATATACAGTGAAGTTTCGATAAGCCACGAACGCGAGAAACATCCTGATAGCTTCTAATCTAGCAACCGGTGCAAAGGTTTCGTCGTAGTCAATCCCTTCTTGCTATCGATATCCTTTGGCTACCAATCTGGCTTTGTTGCGAACAACGATACCATCTTTGTCCTTTTTGTTCTTGAATATCCACTTGGTTCCTATGATGCTTTTACCCTTTGGTCGTGGAACAAGTCTCCAAACTTTTAGCGTGTCAAACTGATTGAGCTCCTCTTGCATTGCTAAAATCCAGTCTGGGTCATCCAATGCTTCAGATACTTTGGTAGGTTCAATCTTGCTTAGGAAGCAAGTGTACAAACATTCGTTGGAAGAAGCTGTTCTGGAGCGAGTAGAAACACTTGCTTGAGGATCCCCAATAATTTGATGGATTGGATGAGATCTTGTCCATTTTGTTGTATGAGGGAGAGGATCAATAACTTCTTGAACCACTTCTAATTGTTGAGGAGGATCTTCAGATGAAATAATGTCAGAAGATGACACAGATATGGTTTCAACAGGAGGAGGAGGTATTTCCATGACATCAGATTCATGCTCTTGTTGACCAGACATAGCTTGTACTTCTTGTTGAACATTTTCTTCTGGAACAGATTCATCTTCTACAGACTCCTCATGAACAGTTTCAGCAATTTCTGGTTCATGTAAGAATTGATCCGGATGATGTTCAGAATGTATGTCTTGAATTTCAGGAGATACTGAAGCAGCATCAGGTTCAGAGTTTGATACAGCGGAAGTAGGATTAGATGCACTCACAGATTCCTGATTCAAGACATTTGACACATAATCAGTGTTTGGTTTAGGAACATCATCATAAAAATTTTCAAACAGAAAATCAAGATCAGAAAGATTAGATAGAGAAGTAGAAGAATCCTAATTTGTCGACTGAAGTGCAGGTTCTGAACTAATTTGTTCAGAAGTTGAGTTTCCAGTAATAGCGGGTTCTGAACTTTGTTGTCCAAAAGCCAAATTAGCAGCTTCATCAAATTTGACACTCACTGACTCTATCACTTTTCTTGCAGAGAGGAGAAAGACTCTGTAAGCAGCAGAGTTAGAAGAATAGCCCACAAATACGCCTTCATCTGCCTTTGGACTAAATTTATTCAGATTATCTCTGTCATTCAAAACATAGCATTTACGCCCGAAAGACTTGAAATATTTGATGTTGGGTTTGATACCGTTCATCAATTCATATGGAGTCTTGTTGAACCGTCGGTGTATAATTGATCTGTTTTGAGTATGACAGGCAGTTGACATGGCTTCGGCCCAGTGGGACAAAGGGAGACCTGAATAAGCAAGCATAGATCTGGCAGCTTCCACAAGCGTTCTGTTTCGTCTTTCAACAACTCCATTCTGTTGCGGTGTTCTTGCAGCAGAAAACTGTTGTTGTATACCTTGATCATCATAGAATGCTTGAAGAGTTGAATTCTTGAATTCTGTGCCATTATCTGATCTTACAACTTTGACGTGCTTTTGCTTATTTGTCTGAATGGTTTTGATGAGGTTGATGAGAATTTCGGGTGTCTCGTCTTTAGATTTGAGAAATTTCACCCATGTATATCTGGAGTAATCATCAACAACAACCAAAACATATTTCTTCTTACCAATACTCTTTGTCTTCATTGGTCCGCACAAATCAACATGAATTAGATCTAGGATATCCGCAGTGCAATGTTCAGGCTTAGGCTTATGAGATGCTTTCTTCATATTTCCTTTCTCGCAGTCCTGACAGAGATGGTCTTTCTGGAAACAGAGGATTGGAAGACCTCTCACGGAATCATTCTTGACCAAGCGATCCATATATTTGAAATTGAGATGAGCTAGTCGTCGGTGCCACACCCAGCTTTCATGAATAGAGGCTTTTGATAGAAGACAAATATCTGATGGAACCTTTACTTCGGAAAGATTAATGGTATAAAGATTTGATCGTCTCTTTCCAACAAGTAAGTCCATGCCGCTATTATTCTTTACAACAACTCTTTTAGACTTGAAATTGACTTCAAGATCTTTATCGTAGAACTTTCCGATACTGAATAGATTGTGACTTAAACCTTCGACATAGCTTACTCTTTTGACAGTTATATTACCTTGAACAAGATCACCATAACCAAGAATGGGAGCCGTCTCGCAGTTTCCAAATTTGACACGACCGCAACATTTTTCTTTAAAATTTGAAAGCAAAGATTTGTTGTCAGTCATGTGTTTGGAACACCCCGAATCCAGATACCATAATTGATTTAGCTGCATAATCAAAAATTACTCAGATTTAGGTACTCATATGAATATGGGTCCCTTCTTGTTAGTCCTTTCCTTTTTCTTTTTCAAACATTTATTTTTCCAAAAAATCTGAGACTGATCAAATAAAGCATGAACATCATCACATATTAATGAAGAAACGCAATCATCAGAATCAGAACTAGAGAGACAATATGAGATATTCTTCGAAATTTGAAACATTTGCTCTACAAAATATTTTGTAGTTTTATTACAAAAGGCAAATGAGTCTTGTTTACAAAGAAAATCTACACATTTATCCTCTACAAAAACAAATTCTTCAAATCTCTGTTTCTTTAGCCAAACAGACTTCACAGACTTCTTCAAAGGCCTATCTGAAATAGAGAAATCAGAAAAATTAGAATTTTCAGAAATATCAAACTCTTTCTTCTTTTTCTTCTTTGACCTTCTTCTTTTACGCTTTGTTTTGTAGAAATGATTATTTAACGTAAAAGTGTCATCAATAGTTTCAGATATAATATTTGACTTAGAAGAAGAAGATTTATCAATAAAACCAAACTGATCAGTTAATTGATTTGGACAAACCTCAGAGCAAGAAACATCAGATGAACACAAATTGATGGAAGATTTGAGAAGACCAGAATTATTTTCTTTAAAACTCGATGTCATAAAAGAAAAAATGACATTGTTTTCAATTTTTCTCAAAATCTCTTGTTCTTCCATTTGTTCTTCTAGATCAAAGATTTGGCACTCTAATACTAATGGAGGTATATATCCCTTAGTATCATAAGGTACTGGAGATATATTGTCCTTATTAGAATTAGCTGCATTTAAATCAAAGAAGTCATTAGATATAGAAGATTTAGTAGAAGAAACAATGTTTAACTTTTGTCTTCTCTTCTTTACTTTTTCAGGAAAATATTTTGCATTTTCTTGAGTGTAAACAAAAGGAACTTCCATTCTCTTGTTGTTTATCCATTTTTTATCTTCCTCAAATGTAGTTTCTTTAGCACTTGTCCAAAGAGGTTTGTATTGAGAACCATATTGTGAAAGACCAAGACATTCGTAATCATAAAAATTGGGAATCTCAAATTTAGCTTTCTTTAAAAACTGAGGATTTTTAAATCCAAGACCCCAATTTTCTATTAACGACTCATAGCTCCTTGGTTTATGCATATAATTGTTTGTTCAGTTTGTTTTTGTTTATAAAGCTTTTCTTCTAATTCAATTATTTTATCCGAAAACTCTTGATTTAAAATTGACAATTCATACAAAGAATCATGAGAAGTCTGTTTTTCAATTTTTAAATCTTCTATTCTTTCTTGAAATTTCTCTTTTGTAAACTTTAAAATAGCTTTTTCATCTCTCAGAGAAATCTTCAATTTTTCAATTTGAACAGACTTTTCTTGATTTTCACGTTTTTCGGATAGAAGCTTTGAACGAAAGTCATGTAAAGTATTTGTAATGACATTCATTTGTGATGAAATGAAATTAAAATCAAACTCAGATGGTACCTCAAATTCATCGGTTGAAGTCTCCTCATCCTCATCATCACTGTTGTCGTCTCCAATAAAACACATAGCAGCAGTCTCTTCATTATCAACTTCATTGTCTGAGTGGTCTAACCAGTATTCCTCCTCAGCCAACAGAATTGTTCCACTTGCTTTCTTCTCAGCCAAAGCTAATTTCTTCTTATAGAAATCAACATCTTTCACAATCTTCGTTCTGCACTCCTTTGAAATATGCTCGGGTTTGCCACAGTTGTAGCAAGTCACAACCTTCTTATCTTCTTTCTTTGGTTCAGCTGCAGTAGCAGGCTCATATTTGGGAAAGAAAGGCTTTGATGTAGTATCAGGTTCTACCTTCTTTGATCCAGATGAGAAACGAAGATTGTTTGAACCTGACCGTTTCTGATATTTCTTTTGATAGTGCTGACTTAGAAGAATCATGGCTTTTTCCAATGTTTCGCCATCGTCATCTGTTGACCCGTCGTAAGCAGACTCAGTCAAGGCTTGCTCAGCCATTTGGCTAGCTAAAAGAGCGATTGGATCCACAATCTTTGGCTTCTGCTTATCCAGCTTAGCTTTCTTCTTCAGAACCATGGCTTCATCAGACATCAGAATTTAAAACATTTCCAGAATAGGCATTTTGGAAATTCTGGGATCATTCCTCATCCGATGACAGGATTTTTCCCATTCAGGTTTGAGTGCATTGAGGAACTTCAGATTTGTCTCCAACTCATTCTTTATTACCTTGATCTTATACAGATCATTAATAACAGTCCAAAACCTGTCGAAGACACTTTCAGACTTTCCCCATCCTTAGCCTTGAACTCTTCAAAGTTGTTCATGTATCTTGTCTGACGAAGCTGGGTAGACATTGCAGTACCAAGCATGATTTTCTCCAGTTGTGTCCACATAAGCATAGGATTATGTTTGAAACAATCGATTCTATTATAGATGGAATTCGGTAGAGCAAGAATCAAATTCGACTTGGCTTGATTGTCAGCTTGGTATCTTAGAAGTTCATCAGCCTCATATTCTCTCAGGGCTTTTTCTACAGTAGTGGCTGGAGTGTTTCCAATAGCTGGTATCACTTTCATTGGCCTGACCATGGGACCTTCAGTCAAAGCTTTCATCATATTTTCCCCATTTGGTTGCCTTTCGATGAAATTAATAAACCGGTCCTGCCATTGTTCAAATTCGTTCTCATTTATCAGCACAGGTGGACGAGTATCAGACCCCAACGACATCATGAGGTCATTCTTGTAAATTTGAGCTTGTAGAGACATTTTGATGAAATCTGGTATTCAGAAAAAATAACCAAGTTATGAAGACCCGAACACCCAAGGTATGCATTTCTGACTTGAATCACAAAAGAAACTATTCGGGTCCTTGATGATACGCAAACAAGGACTATCCGGGTGATAGGAGGACTATGCGTGTTCTGAGAGATACGCACTTGATACTTTGCGGGTTCAGAGTGACACGCACTTGAAGCAATGCGTGTATAGAGAGATACGCAATATATACTATGCGTGTTCAACAGGGCACGCACTATATGTTATGCGTGTTAAAAGAGACACGCACTTGATGATCTGCGTGTGCAGAATGACACGCACTTGAAGATCTGCGTGTGTCGACAGATACGCACAAGAGTTTGCTTTTCCAAGAGAGACCCGATAACCTGAGACAAACACTAACACCCAAAAGTTAGTTACACAATGAATATATGATAGAGGCGCATACTAATAATATGAATATGAATAACCCGCATACTTCATTAATCACACGCATACTTCAAAATCTATGACTAACATGCAAACTATAATATCAACCCGCACAATCATATGAATCATACGCACAGTAAGATGAATGACCCGCATACTACTTGAATCACACGCATACTTACACTCGATGATAAATCTGCAATATCAATCATATCAATGAAATTACACCCAAACACATTGCACACAATCGATCGAAAACAAGTTTTTAATACAATTCTATTAACAAATTCGATCAAAACGCTCCAAATCTCAAAAACTCAATTAGAACAAAACACAGAACTCGACTTTATCAGAACATATTCAAACTCAAAATCGAAGCACCAAATCACGTTTTTATGCAAATCAACAAGAAACAAACTAGATCGACTATCTAAAATACATCTAATAACATCAAATTCATAGCAATTCGATCACTAAATTGACTGAAATTGGTGAAAATCCAGAAAACGAGATTTTTCTTGAAAAATCAACAAAAATCGATCAAATTTTCGAATTATCCACACAAATCAGAAACAAAAATACACTAATATCAATCCTCTCAAGATCTTGAAGGCTCTGATACCAATTGTTATTCCAAGATCACAAGATCTGTAGAGAGAGAATCTAGAAAGAGAAAGTGTTCATTCGAATGAAACAGTAACTTGTATTCAATATTGTGAAAAGTTCTTACAAACAAATAAGCCAAGGGGACTTAAATACCCCAAGGCACTAACAAGACAGAAAAGAACTGAAAGTACTGAAAGATAAATGAAATACATACAATGATTACTATAAAATCAGATCTAACACATTTTATTTAATATAAAATATCTAAAATATAATTAGGATAGTTATTGATATCTAACAAAATATTTCATCAGTATCTTTATAAATAAACATTGTATTATTAAAACTGAAATAAGTTATCTAAAATATAATTAGGATAGTTATTGATATCTAACAAAATATTTCATCAGTATCTTTATAAATAAACATTGTATTATTAAAACTGAAATAAGTTATATCGTTATTAAACCTAAATTAACTTATAATAAAATTATTGAATTAAACAAATTATACAAAAAAACGGAAACTTTTAAATTGTTAATTTGATAATAACATCAATATACTTTTTTTTAAATTTTTATGGGGTCTTCAACTTTATATAATATTCAAACATAAAAAACATTATCACCTTTTCAAAACCACACAAAATCAAAGAATAAAAAAAAAAAATTGAGATATATCGTGTTACATTATACGAGTACCCTTCTAGTATATATATATATAGGGAAGGTTCAAACGAGAACAACCCTATTTTACGAAAATGCGAAAACACTTATGGGTCTCCAAATTAATTTACACATAATAAACATTAGAATAAATAAAAACAAATTAGTATTTATCCACAATTTTCTATTATTTTATATTTTCCTTATCCCTTAGGTATTGTTAGTATCATCTGAGACTATGTTGATGTCTCTGTTGGGATTTGCTTATAAGTTTGTCCCACACAGAACAAGAGAGGAAAATCAACTTGCCTTATAATAGGATTCCCCTACCTATTATCAAAATGGGTTACCCAACCAAGTGGGTTAGCTCATATTAAATGTCAAGATGTTACGCGGTTTACCCCGCGACTTCAAGGCCGTGACCCAGGCCGCGCAACTCTCTGTTTGACATTCTGTTGACAGTTAAGTTGCTTAATCAGAGGTATATATAAATACCTCTTCTCTCTCGTTTTTGGCAGAAAATAATCAAGATTTTATGGGTTTTTCTCTCTGTTCCATAAACACGTATAACACCCTCAAATCTGGAAATAGCAACTAATTTAAAATTTTCTAAATACACCAATAAATAAATCATCAACAACCACAAGTTAATATTTAACCTCAATACATACATTCTTTCTATACAAACAGTCTATAATGAGGACGGGTGCTACTAAAACCCAAAAGTGTCACTATCTCCAAACTGCAGAAGACTTCACCAAATACTTACACTCATGAACCACTAAGCACATCTCTTCATATGACTGCTAGAACCGAACCCCCCTTCTGGAACCTGATGCACATGCCGACAAATAAAAAGGTTAGGCTTAACGCCTAGTGAGCTCAAGAGTTTTACATTAAAGATATATAAAGCAATAACTTTAACAATGTTATTTAAAATCATGATTTCCACAATCCAATACATTTGATTTGAAAGCAACCAAAAATGAAATACATTAAATCTTAAAACAAATCTCCTTTCAACGTTCACCCTTTTCGTGATTAAAATCATAAAACATACACCTCTTTAAATAAAACCAAAACCCAAAGCGCTCGTAAAACATAACTAACATTATAATGATCAAACACTGAAAATGTCGATAACTCCCACTTCCAAAACCTCCCAATGACTCAAATGAGTTTCAGTAATTAGAACCTTAAAACATCAGTAAATACCCATACTCAAATGTCTCCGAAAACAAGAATTATAAAACTCCATAACCAAACCACACCTATAGGTGGCGGGAAAGACCCGATTACCTTGTACGTGATGGAACACAAAAGTGGGTCACATAATTATGTAAGAAACCAAAACATGTGGGTTACACGAATAAAAACCCACCGAGATCAACTACTCCTAGTATATTGCCCGAAAACATCAAGTCAACCACTCCAGGTCTATCCTTGAGAGTTCCAAAACAGGGGAACTCAGGCACCCAATGGAATTACACCATACTGTCCATAGGACGTTGCCCGACCGTATAGGCCCACACCCTACTTACCATGGAGCCCGATGCCTATTCCGTGCCAAATTGTGAACCAAATGCCCAAAACGGGGGCATAGGAACACCGTGCATATGGATCCATTGCACTAACTAAACCATTACATGACTCAAAACGAATGAACTATTGCATTCAAACATGTAATCTCAAATAAGATGCAGTAAATGCAAATCATAACCAAATGCTCTACGATGAGCTATTAAAACGGACAAGTGTCCTCAAAACCCAACAAAATCCAAACCAAGCCATAAGCTCAACAAATCCAAAGACCCAACGTTGAAATTCATAAAATGGAATCAAATATAAACAACCCGTACTTATGTAAACCTATGCTCCCAAAACATATGCTTAAATCCAACGTAGTTTAGATTGGGACAAATCGTTTTCCAAGTGAGTTTATAACATTTATCCTTTCAAAACGTCCCATAGCACAAAACCATACATTTCTCCAAAATACAAAATGAAATATGTCTTTACTCAAAAATCTACTTCCATAAAATAAATCATTAAAATACCAAGATACATGATTTATTTATCATAATGCCCAAAATCCCAAAGATGTGTGTTATATGAGCTTATAAAGTTAAACACCTTTAAAAATAACCAACTTATCAGCAGTTAACAAAACTTATCAGCAGTTAACAAAACTTATCATCAGTTAACAAAACTTATCAGCAGTTTAACAATTTCATGTAAGGCACAAATCACTTTAAAACAAACATTTTGGCATGTACACCGTTTTCACAAATCAACTTGAACTCACCTCGCTAGATTTAGGCTAAATCTAGATTTTACCCCATTTGAGCTTCCTTGACGAAACTTGAATCTTCCAAGCCAAACCTTCAAAACCTAGATCCAAACATTTTCAACCATCAATAATCATTTCCCAAACCTTAAACATGCATACCTCAACTGATACCGAAACCCTAACTTCCATAACTGAAGAGACTAGAAGATTACCTTAAAAGCTTGATTCCACCAACCAAAGCACCTCTAGTTCATCAAAATGGTCACAAACCTCCAATCAATGAAAGGGAGAACAAAGGGTGGATGAAACCCTTGAAAACTTTGGTGAAGAAGATGGAGAAGGAGAGATGAGGAGCTTACCACCAAAAAATACCCTTGAATCTTCCAATAGACTTCCAATATCTTGCTAAATCCTTGTAGAGATCTCAAAAACGAAACCATGGCAACTTGAATCACCCAAATCGGAGTTGTGGAGCAAAAGTTATGAAGAAATGAAGTTCTAGGGATGAAAATCGGGTTTTAAGCTCGAACAGGGCTCCGTGCGGGTTACCGGGAGGGTTAGGTAGCGCCACAAGTCACCCGAATGGGTTAACAGGGCTCCGGGAAGGTTACGGGGCGGCCCAAATCGCGCCACAAGTCGCCCCGTGCACTGTTTGTCCGGTTTCTTCGTTATTCACTGTTTTGGCCGTAACTTCTTCATTATAGCTCCGATTTTGCTCCGGAAAGAACCGTTGGACTCGTAATTGAATCATTTATCCATCAAGACTATAAAATCTAGGATTAAAGTCCAAAATCATATATCTTATTTTTTCCCTTTAAGTCTACTGATTTCTATAATAGCTTGAAACGATACATTTTCGACATCGGGGTGTTACAACACGATTCTTAAGGAAGTATTCTTTGATTCGTCGGGTTAAAGTTCGATACTTGATCGAATTGTTGTATCCTCTAGATAGACGTCCACAAATCATATGTACGCGGGACGAATTTCTGTCTAAGGACACTGCAAATCGCAGGCCTCAATCCCACAACGATCTTCATCAAAATTCTCATCAAGATAATCGAGTTAGTCATCATTCTCTTTCTGTTTTCGATTATGTATACGAATACTAGTATAGAATTCGTTTTATATTTGTGAATTTATTCTGAATTTTATGATTCAAAGGTTTATTGTGTAAACGAATTTTTGATTTCGTTATCTAAGTTCTAACAATCTTAGACAGAAATTTCGTTGACGATGGATCAATCTTCTTTACTGAAATCGCACGTGGAGAAACCCAAAAAATTTAAGGGTTCCGATTTCAGAAGATAGCAGTAAAAGATGTTGTTCTACTTGACGACGTTGAAGGTGTCTAACGTGCTTACCGATCAATCACCGACACCACCGGTTGGAGAAGGGAAAACGCCCCTTCACATATTCAAATGGCCGCTTACCAACGTTCCGTTGACAATTGGAACGTGAATGAATATAATTGTCGCTATTATATTCTGAATGGGCTGGATGATGGTCTTTACGACATTTATTCATCCTTCACCTCGGCTAGAGAAATATGGGAATCGTTGCAGTCTAAATACAAGACGGAAGTCGCTTGTTCTAAGCGATTCATTGTGGGCAAATTCCTGAATTTCAAGATGACAGATTCTAAACCGGTTTTGAAGCAAGTAGAAGAACTTCAAGTCTTGGTCCATGAACTGGAAGTCGAAGGTATGGGTGTCAATTCCAATTTCCTTATTGGTTCTATAATTGACAAACTTCCTCCATCTTGGAAAAATTTTAAACTATATCTCAAACATTTTGTGTGAGGATATGAGCTTTGAATAATTGATACTCAAGCTGCGAGTGGAGGAAGATAACCGGATGAACGAGAAAGCGTATGCAATCTCGTTGGAGCCAAATGCAAACATGGTAACCAATAGCTCTTCAAAGACAAAGTTCCAAAAAGGGAAAGGCAAGTTTGTGGTTGTCAAGCATCAATCAAATGCTTCAAATCCATTGTCCACACAAAGAAAGCCTTTCAAGAAGCGAGTCTTGAGTTGCTGGGTATGCGGAAAGCCAGGCCATCGAGCAAAGGATTGCCGACATAGGAGGGACCACGGTGGACCCGGAGGAGGAGGCGCCGGTGGTGGAGGGGCCGGTGGAAACCCACATCAAGCCAATGTGGCCAATTCTCCAAACCAATTCGTTGTAGTAATTGAGGCTTTTATGGTCACAAACGTGACCGATTGGTGGGTTGATACCGGTGCCACCAAGCACATTTGTAACTCCAAGAACCTGTTTGCAACTTATCAAACTGTCACCGATGAAGAACCAATGTATATGGGAAATGCCACTACAGCAAAAGTGGAAGGAAGAGGAAGGGTGAATCTCAAGCTCACATCGAGGAAGGAACTTGTACTCACCAATGTCTTGCATGTACCTGCTATTACAAAGAACTTGATCTCTGGATCCACTCTTAGTAACAAAGGATTCAATATAGTGTTTGAATCTGATAAATTTGTGATTACTAAGGGTGGAGTGTATGTTGGTAAGGGCTACCTAGATGAGGGGCTCTTTAAACTCAGTGTTGTACATAATGACAATGTAAATACTGTAAATAGCAATAAAACCGCAGGCTCTAGCTCTGCTTCTGTGTACATGCTTGACTCTTCTTCTTTATGGCACTCACATTTAGGACATGTAAACTTTCGATCCTTACAAAGGATGATAAAACTTGGATTGTTACCTAAATGTTCCATGGAAAACAAGACAAAATGTGAAGTGTGTGTTGAATCTAAATATGCTAGCCATCCTCATAAATCTATAGAGAAATCCAATGAAGTACTTAGATTCATCCACAACGATTTATGTGATTATAAAGCCACACCCACACGTGGAGGAAAGAATTATTATGTGTCATTTATTGATGACTGCAGTAAGTTTTGTTATGTATACCTTATGCATACCAAAGATGAAGCTTTGAATATGTTTAAGACATACAAAGCTGAAGTTGAAAATCAACTTGACAAGAGGATAAAAATTCTGAGATCCGATAGAGGAGGAGAGTACGAATCTAAGGATTTTGCAGAATTTTGTTCCCATAACGGCATAGTTCACCAAACCACGGCTCCCTATACTCCACAACAAATGGAGTAGTCGAAAGGAAAAACAGAACATTGAAGAACATGATCAATTCAATGTTGATTACCTCAGGAGCACCACATAGTTTATGGGGTGAAGCATGCTTAACTGCAAATATGATAATAGAATTCCTTACAAAAAGAGTGATAAGTCTCCTTATGAATTATGGAAAGGAAAACTTCCTTCCTATAAAAGGATGAAACTGTGGGGTTGCCTTGCAAAGGTTCAAGTACCTTTACCAAAAAAGACAAAACTTGGACCCAAGACCATTGATTGCATATATCTTGGTCCTGCAAGGAATAGTGTTGCTTATAGATTTTTGGTCTATAAGTCAAATGTTGAAGATATCCACAACAACACAATAATGGAATCAATCGAGGCATAATTCTTTGAACACGTCTTTCCTTACAAGGATAAAGAGAAAGGAATCTCTAATCCAAGGAAGAGAGTGTGTGAAGAAGATGACATCGATAATCTTGAGAAACCGGATGAAGAGGGTACTTCTCAGGCTCAAGAAGAAAACTTAGAGCCTAGAAGAAGTAAAAGAGAAAAAATTGCAAAAGACTTTGGACTCGACTTCATGACATTCGTTGTCGATGAAGAACCTCAATCTTATAAGGCCGCCATTGAATCTTCGGAGGCACCTTATTGGAAAGAGGCTATTCGTAGTGAGATAGACTCCATAGTTCAAAATAATACATGGAGATTGGTAGATTTACCACCGGGTCACAAAGTAATTGGCCATAAATGGATCTTCAAGCGGAAATTAAGACTTGATGGCACTATCGAGAAATATAAAGCTCGATTGGTAGCCAAAGGTTACCGCCAAAAGGAAGGTCAAGATTTCTTTGACACTTACTCACCGGTGACACGAATCACGTTCATTAGGACGTTGATGGCAATAGCAGCCATTCACAACCTACATATACACCAAATGGATGTGAAAACTGCTTTCTTAAACGGTGAATTAGAGGAAGAAATCTATATGCAACAACTAGAAGGTTTTGTTGTAAAGGGCCAAGAAAACAAAGTACGCAAATTAGTTAAGTCTCTATATGGACTTAAACAAGCCCCAAAGCAATGGCATGAGAAGTTTGATAACACTCTTCTATCAAATGGTTTTCACATAAATGAGTGTGATAAATGCGTTTATGTGAAATAATGCAAGAATGCATATGTAATCATATACCCTATATGTAGATGATATACTAATCATGGGGACCAATCTGGATGTAATCAATCAAACCACGAAGATGTTGCACTCTTCATTTGACATGAAGGATATGGTAGAAGCAGATGTGATTTTTGGGATAAATATCCAAAGAGATCCAAATGGGTACATTCTTACTCAATCACACTATGTAGAGAAAGTGCTTCGGGAATTTGGTCACTATGATGATAAACCGGTAGTCACTATGTTTGTTCCTTCAAGCCAACTCAAGAAGAATCAAGGAGATAGTGTATCTCAGTTGGAATACACTCAAGTGCTTGTCAGTTTGATATACATAATGAACTGCACTAGACCGGACTTAGCATATACCGTGAGTAGACTTAGTCGATACTCACATAACTCAAGTAAAGATCATTGGTTTGCACTTTTACGCATGCTAAGATATCTCAAATACACAATGAATTACGGGTTACACTATATCAAGTATCCTCCCGTGTTAGAAGGATACTGTGATGCAAATTGGATTTCCAATCATTCTGAAAGTAAGTCCACAAGTGGCTATGTATTTACACTTGGTGGTGCAGCCATATCTTGGAAATCGTCGAAGCAAACCGTGAATACACGGTCTACCATGGAAGCCGAATTTGTAGCCTTAGATAAAGTTGTCGAAGAAGCAAAATGGCTTAAAAGCTTCCTAGAGGGTATTCCCTTGTGGCCTAAGCCCTTCACTGCCGTATGCATCCATTGTGATAGCATGGCCGCTCTCACAAGAGCAAAGAATCAAATCTATAACGGTAAATCAAGACATATCAGGCGTCGCCACAAAACTATCCGAGACTTGCTCAAGAATGGAATTATATCCATTGATTATGTAAAGTCAAAGGAAAATATTGTAGATCCTTTGACAAAACGCCTAAATCGAGAACAAGTCTCATATACATCGAGGGGGATGGGCTTAAAGCCAATTCAATGAGCTACTACTCAGCGGAAACCTAACCTAGCAACATTGGAGATCCCGTGGTCTAGGTTCAATAGGACAACTAGTTGAGGAAAGCTCAAAGGTCTAATACACAGGTATGCCTGTTCTATGATGTTTATTTTGTGTATTTTCCGTTGATGATTCAGGGATGAATTCTTTTCTTAATAATACTGATAGCTTCTTGGTAGAACAATACGGAATGTTCTTGATTAGTATTACCTATATGAGATTGATGTGGTGTCGCATCTTTGAAGACGGATATGGCTACGTCTTCTAAAATTCTCATGAAGAAGGATTGTTCACGACCGAAATGAACACAATGGTAAGAGTCAAATTATGCATAAATATGATCTGTGTGATATTTATTATCTCGACTTACTACACAACGTGGTTAATTCAAGACTCTATGTCACTACCCACAAAGTAGGTCTGATGCATACTCACTATGAAAGGTTTAAGTCGCCTAGACAACTTTTCAGATGCATTTCATATTTAGTTTCCTGAATCGAACAATAAATACTCTGTGATTATCTTATTTTCTATTCAAATGTGGGGTATTGTTGGAGTTTGAATAGAAAATGTGGGGTATTGTTGGGATTTGCTTATAAGTTTGTCCCACGTAGAACAAGAGAGGAAAATCAACTTGCCTTATAATAGGATTCCCCTACCTATTATCAAAATGGGTTACCCAACCAAGTGGGTTAGCCCATATTAAATGTCAAGATGGGCCTTGGGCCTTGGGGATCTTAGGGTCTCTTGGCTTGAGAGAAGGAATTCAAGCGGGTTCTTCCGCGGCTTGAAGTCGCGTACTAGGTCGCCTAAGTCACTAGAGTTTTGCAAACAACAGTGACATACGCGGCTTACCCCGCGGTTTGCATCCCACGCACCAAACCGCCCAACTCAATGGAATGTCTCGACACAGAGACTTACGCGGTTTACCCCGCGACTTCAAGGTCGTGGCCTAGGCCGTACAACTCTCTGTTTGACATTCTATTGACAGTTAAGTTGGTTAATCAGAGGTATATATAAATACCTCTTCTCTCTCGTTTTTGGTAGAAAATAATCAAGATTTTCTGGGTTTTTCTCTCTGTTCCATAAACACGATTCTTAAGGAAGTATTCTTTGATTCGTCGGATTCAAGTTCGATACTTGAACGGATTGTTGTATCCTCTAGATAGACGTCCACAAATCATACGTACGCGGGACGAATTTCTGTCTAAGGACACTGGAAATCGCAGTCCTCAATCCCACAACGATCTTCATCAAATTCTCATCAAGATAATCGAGTTGGTCATCGTTCTCTTTATGTTTTCGATTATGAATATGAATACTAGTGTAGAATTCGTTTTATATTTGTGAATTTATTCTGAATTTTACGATTCAAAGGTTTATTGTGTAAACGAATTTCTAATTCCGTTATCTAAGTTCTAACAGTCTCCGTTGCCCATAATGATGTGATAATGATCTGATTTTGTCGTGATAATAACGTGATAATAACGTGATAATACTTTGATAAATTGAATATTTCTTATGATGTGATTTTTCTATGATAATGATATGATAATTATGTGATTTTGTTATGATAACGATATGATAATGTTGTGATAATCGAAGACCAACGATCATCATCTCTACCATCATCACTCTGTCTGTTCATTATGTGATTTTGTTGTGATAAATTGATAATAACATGATAATGATTTGATACATTATGATCGATGCATATATTATCTGTACGTGAATTTAGAGATGAAGAAGTCACCAATATTACAGATAAATGCAAAATCACATGATTATCCTTAATTAATTACTTTATTCTTTTAATTTTGATTATGAGTTACATAATTTAAAGGCCCATAAACGTTCTCGAATTTTCGTAAAACGAGGGTGTTTTCGTTTGAACCTCATATATATATATATATATATATATATATATATATATATATATATATATATATATATATATATATATATATATATAAGGATGGTTCAAACGAGAACGCTAACTATTTAAGAAAACACGAAAACAACAAAAAACAACAGATAATGTACAAAATCATATGTGATTTTACATTAACTCGAAAAAAGCGGACGCAGGGATGTCTAACGCGACCCACAGGTCGTGCGCATAGTCCCGTGAATCCTATATGATTTTGTACGTAAATCATATATGATTTTGTACGTACTCGACTGTTTTCGTGTTTTTTTAAATATATGTTGTTCTCGTATGAACTCACCTCTCTCTCTCTCTCTCTCTCTCTCTATATATATATATATATATATATATATAGGGGCAAAGTTCAAACGAAAAGTGGTCAATTTGCGAGAAGACAAGAAGGAATATGAGCCACATAATTTAATAATTAAAAAATACCATAAATAAAAAATAAAAATAAATTTTAAAAATTAGGATAATTACAATTTTGAATTTGATAAATCCTTAAAAATCTCATTATATCTTTTAACTTTACTACAAAATGTACCCTCGCAATGCAGCGGGTTTCTGAAATCTAGAACTCGAACCCTCGATTATTATTCATACTTTTTGTTATATTTTTTTATTTTATTTTACGATTTTGAGAAACCTAGATTTAAAACAAAAATATATTTTATTTAGTTTAATTATGGTTTTTTATAAAAAATAATAATAAATTATTTTGTTACGGGTCAAAAAATGTTTAATTTAAATGATAACTATATTTAAGTTTTTTTATATTTAAAATTAAAAGGATAACATACTTCAATAAAAAAATAAAAAATAAAAATAAGGTGTTTTATATCGAATTTTCTTATATTTATCGGTTAGTTATATCAATAGTTAAAAATTTTAGATATTTTAGAAAATAAAAATAAGTGCTTATCTGCAGTTAGTTACACGAATTCAAACATTGAGCTTTTATAAGTTGTACTTATGTTTAATCAATTTGTACTTTTGGATTTTAAGTTATAATGCATAAAAATTAGTTTTTAAGAGTTTAGCTTAAATGCTTTATAATATAGTATTGATATATTAGTTAAAATTCAAAATTACAAGTTAATGAAACATAATTATAACTTATTAAAGTCTCATGTTTTTATTTGTATAACTAACTGCAAATAAACATATTAAATACAGGATAAACACTATGAGATAAACTATCTTTTTATTTTTTATTAAAATATATTATCAATAATTTTAAATATAATAACATAACAAAATAATTTTCATTATCTTTATAAACAGATCATAACTAAAAGTAAAATAAATTACATCTTTATAATAAAATATAAGTTATACTTGTAGCAAAGCATTATGAAATTGTAAATTAAGTAATTGGCTTTAATTAGTTGTAATTAAGAGTTTTTTATATCTCTTTTATAATATAGTATTGATTTATTTTTTAATTTTAATAAATTCATAGTTTTTTTTTTATCAAATTTATATAATTTTTTTCTAGATACACTTTTAATAAAAAAAATCATATTTTTTTTATCAAATATAATATGTGATATTCACATGTGATTAACTTCGTTTAACATATGATCTATTATTATGTATCACATATGATCCCACTAGGTGAATTTTGGTACATATCACATATGATAATATATATCTGAATATAAGTGACGTAAAATCACATGTGATAATATTTACATCACTAAAAGATCTATAAATATAAATATACATAATCACATAATATATATAGTTATCACATGATAATATGATATGTGATATGTATAAATATTCATATAGTGATATTAAATGTGATATATGGTCAAAACTATGATTTTTTTATTAAAAATATATTTAGAAAGAAAAAGTAATAAAAATTATGAAATAATTGAAATTAAAAATAAATAAATTTAAAAGATATAACGAGAATTTTAAGGATTTATCCAATTCAAAATGATAATTATTCTAATTTCTAAAATTATTTTTATTTTTTATTTATGGTGTTTTCAATTAATATATATAGACCACATCTCTCCTTGCATTCTCGCAAATTAGTTTGTTTTTTTGCATGAACCTCCCTATATATATATATATATATATATATATATATATATATATATATATATATATATATATATATATATATATATATATATATATATATATAATGGGGTGGTATCAATTGGAAACCAAGTTTCATTGGAAACTTTGGAAACCAAATTTCAACCATTGATCTTTATAATCAATGGTTAAGATTCATTTGAATTATATATGGTAGTAAATTAATTTATTTATTAATAATAAATAAAAATAATAGATGAAAAGGGTAAATATGTCTTTTGATTTTGTGTCTCAAATATGGCAAGAAAGGTTTATTTTATTTAGATGACTTGAAACCAAAAATAAAATTTCCCACACAATATAAATTTTTGTTATTTTTTTTACTATGAAAACGAGGAGTATTTGTCTTTTCATCAAAAAAATTATTTTTCTTTTAAAATGTAAGAAAATATTTTTTTAATTTCATTTTATTATAAAATTTCCCACGCAATCTAATATTGTGATGAAACAGAATGAATTTGTGGATTACAGATTTCATTGGATTACAGATTTCATTGGATGATAGATTTCATCAGGTTCATCGTGTTAGCATTATTGTTTCATAATGAAAATAGATTCATCAGGTTCATCGTGTTAGCATTATTGTTTCATAATGAAACATGATGAATTTGTGTCATTTTTGTTAACTTCCCATTTTTGTTTCATTACATGTTCAGTTGCATATCCGTATATGAAAATAGATTCATCAGGTTCATCGTGTTAGTATTATTGTTTCATAATGAAAATAGATTCATCAGGTTCATCGTGTTAGCATTATTGTTTCATTATTACCATATATAGGCTAAATTAAAATTAAATAATTTACCTAAATTAAATATCTCATTTTTAAATTAATCAATGATTATTATTACCATATATAAGCTAAATTACTATTAAATAATTATTAATATAATAATAATAATAATAACAGTTACCATATATATTATGAAATAATGTAAAAGACAAAAATAATCTTTTCAATTAAAAATAAAAATAAAAAAAAGAAATTCACTGATTGGTTGATTTCGGTTTCCAAAGTTTCCAATGTAATACTGGTTTCCAATTGATCGCTCCCCTATATATAATAAATCTAAAAAATAAAATTTTGTTTTTGGAGAAATAATTGTTGGACAAAGAGAAAATTGTTGGAATAAAAGAGAAAATAAAAACAATTCCAAGGAAATCTTTACCGTGCCGTAAAAAGCACGTAAAGTCCACCACTCCATAGGTACTGCCTTGTTTAATTCTTGCCCTAGAGGTACCCCCTTCCGTCGTAATCGCCAACCACCCAATTCTTTCTAAATATGGCAACATAATTACTACTATCTTTTTCTAATTCAAAATTCATAAAACAAGTTTGTCAAGTATAATAATACAATAAAGTAATAAACATAACTTCATATTACTTTACACACCTTTTTTTTCCTCCAAAGAATTTCATATTGGAACAAAAAATACGAGATAAAAAATCTTGATCTATAGTTTATCTTGTAAAAAAATGCAGTTTTTCGTAAACACTCATAACAAACTCTCGGATTTTTGACTCAACATCAAAAGGTCCCGATTCGCGGGTTTGATTTTTTGGGTGCTATCACACTTTATTATAAGCCAGACAAATATTCGATAAGAGAGAACTTCGTTAACAGTGTTGGACCTTGACTCAAATGAATTTTGTCAATAAAAATAACAATAAGGTATTTTTTATTAGACAATATTAAAAGATATTGGTTTTTATGAAATAATTTATTTTATGTTATATTTAAGGTGGATTTATTTATTCTCCATGACTATGTGAGTTAGGAAGGCATAAAAAAATAAGGTGGTATATGACATTTGCAAACCTTCTAATTTATATAAACCGGTCTCAACCATCCATCTAGGTTTGTGAATATCTGGTTCTATAAGTATTTTGATTGTTTCAAGAATTAAAGTGTTGATAATAGCGAATGGACCCTAAGGGGGCGTTTGGTTCGCTGGATTCCGCCGGAATCTGGTGGAATTGGAATGGTCAATTTCATTGACCGAATTCTGTCGTGTTGTTTGGTTGCCAAGGGAATGGAATTGAATTCCATGAAATCCTTAGATTAAGGAATTGGTCATTCCATTTGAAAATGGATGGAATTGAATTCCATTCCATCATGGTTTTTCAAAAAGACAAAAATACCCTCTAAACCTTTTCTAACAAAATTAAAACCCATCAGATGGGGATTTGGTTTCCTCTCTCTCCTCTCTCCCCTCTCTCTCCTCTCCTCTCTCTCTCTCTCCTCTCTCTCTCCTCTCTCTCTCCTCTCTCTTCTCTCTTTCCTCTCTCTCTTTCCTCCCTCTCTCCTCTCTCTTTCCTCTCTCTCCTCTCTCTCTTTCCTCTCTCCTTTCCTCTCTCTCTCCTCTCCTCTCTCCTCTCTCTCTCCTCTCTCCTCTCTCTCTTTCCTCTCTCTCTCCTCTCCTCTCTCTCTCCTCTCTCTCCTCTCCTCTCCTATCCTCTCTCTCTCCTCTCTCCTCTCTCCTCTCTCCTCTCCTATCTCTCTCTTCTCTCTCTCTCCTCTTTCTCCTCTCTCTCTCCTCTCTCCTTCCTCTCCTCTCTCTCTCCTCTCTCTCTCTCTTCTCTCTCTCCTCTCCTCTCTCTCCTCTCTCTCTCTCTCTCGGTATTTAAAAAAATTAATAAATAAATAAAAATAAAAGAAAAGGTATTTTTGTCATTTTTCAAAATTCCATTCCAATTCCTTTGTAAACCAAACAGACATATTCCAATTCATTTGACTGATTACATTCCATTCCTGCCAACCAAACAGTTGGTCAAACCTGAAAACATTTCATTCCAATTCCATTGACAGATTCCAATCCATCAGAAATCATTCTGCGAATGTTTGCCGGATTCTGCCAGATCTGATGAAATTGGAATGGTTAATTCTGGTGACCAAATTTCATCCTGATGTTTGGTTACCCATGGAATGGAATTGAATTCCATGAATTCCTTCAAATGTGGATTTGATTATTCCTTCCTAAAAGTGATGGAATTGAAATCTATTACATCCAATAATTTGAAAATGACAAAAATACTCTCGTAACAAAAGTAAACCCTAGCCTCTCTTTCTCATTCCTCATTCGTATCTGTATCTGATTAAATCCATCGCCTCCATTAAACTCTTCCATCCATCGCCTCCATTGGAAGAGTTCTTCCATCTATCGCCTACTGCTTCCATCAACTTCGATTTCTGCATCTGATTTTTGATTTCAACTTCGATTTCTGATTTCAACTTCGATTTCTGCAGTATGAACTTCGGTTGCATCTGTAGTATGAACTTCGATTTCTTTTTTGCATTTGATGCTGAAACTATTCTTCGTCTACAACTGTATTTCTTCTTTTTCTGGGTTGTCTGCAACTGGTTATTTTTTTTCTTCTTTTTCTGGGTTGTGTTCTTCAATTTATAGATTCATGTTCTTCAATCATTTGGGTTTTTGTTCAATCGATCTTCAACTGGTTCTTTTTTCTTCCTATTCTTTTTCTGGGTTGTGTTCTGTGTTAATGGTTATGGAGGAACTGCACTTGGTGTGGTGGTATGAAGATGACGATGTGATTGGATTAAAAAGAGAAACTGGAAGGGTATTTCTTAATCAAAGAAAGAGTATTTCTTTATATAAATAATCTTTTTGATCATTTCTCAATGAGAGAAACTGGAAAATTATAAAAAGTATATGGTTTAAAGACCACCATGGAAGGGTATGTTATGTATGGTTTTATAAATGGTAAATTACATATTTTTTTTCTCATTAAATGTTAATTTTATAATTACATATAATTAAAAAATTTAGAATAAAAATCAAAGAAAGGGTATTTTTGTCATTTTTCATAATTCCATTTCAATTCCTTTACAAAGCAAACAGATAGATTCCAGTTCATTTGACTGATTACATTCCATTCCTACCAACCAAATACTTGGTCAAACCTGATAACATTTCATTCCAATTCCTTCCATATTCCAATTCCTTTGACAGATTCCATTCATTCTGAAATCATTCTGCGAACCAAACGCCCCCTAATTGTCTTACATGAATATCCCAATCATAATAAATGAACTCTCATATTTTTTCATAAATATCTCAATTGTTTGGTTGTATGAACTCGAAGGTTTTCAAATGATTGGCACTATACAGACACACATGCATAGACGAAGGATCGTGTGAGAATAAGAGCTAAGGTGAGAAGTGTAAAAAGCTATTGGACCCTTCATCACTTTTAATTTCAAAACAACCCATGAATTTCGCTTTAAAAACAACATTTAACCTCTGAAATGTGAATTACATTTAAATAGTTTAAATTATTATAAAAAACAACATACACAAAAATGTGAATAGTTTTGTTACAATTTTAATATAATCAATATGTATAATAATTAAAAAATATTAATATAAAATAAAATTTGAAATACGGAAGCCAACATTTTAACCTCTGAATATAGGGATCAAGCTTAATGACCTCTATTTTATATAGTATTATAGTAGTGAGTTGGAGAAGAAATAACATCTATTTTAATGTTTTTAGTGATGGGTTAGAGATGCCCTAATGCTCCCACCTAATGTAACACTCCGATATTTTGGGAATTTACATTCTAAATTGATGTTGAGCAAGGTAGCCAAAACGGATATCAGAGTTTTGCCAACAGTGTTTCGCGTGGCTCTCCGCGCGAGCATTTGCTCCTTCAAGACTCCAGAGCCCGGCGCGGCTCTTTGCGCCAGTGGAACCGCGCCGTCATCCGCGCGCACTGTGTCTTTATAAAAAGAAGTGATCCGGCCTCCACCCTCATTTCTCACACAAACCCTAAATCCCTTCCCCTTTTCTCTTCCAAATCAACCCCCATACTCCCCAGACAAACCCTAACCTATTTTGGAGCTTTTCCTCCTAAAACCATGTAGTTCTCCTTCATCTAGCAAGTTGGGAACAAGAACCATCAAACCTTCATCTTCATCTTCCTCACCAAGCTCTTGGGGTTTCATCCAACAATCTCCATCATTTGAAGATTGGGGAGTTTGTGGTTTATTTTGGTAACCTAGAGGTGTGTTGGTGGTGGATTCAAGCTATTGGTTAAGGTAGGTTTCTAATTCTTCATCTATGGAAATTAGGGTATTTTAGGTATGGATGAGATCTTCATGTAAAATGTTGGGGAACGATTTTATATGATTGAATATTTATGTTTATGGTTGGAATCTTGTGGATCTAGGTTTTGGAGGTTTTGGCTTTGAGGATTCAAGTTTCTTCAAGGAAGCTCTAAGTGGGAAAATCTAGATTTAGCCTAAATCTAGCAAGGTGGGTTTAAGTTGTTTTATGAAAACTATGTACATGCCAAAATGTGTATTTTGAAGTAAAAATATGTTTTACTTGGTAAATTGCAATGTGTTGAGTATTTGGATAAGTCTTCATATTTGATAAACTTGGGTTGTCTTAGTCTCATAAAATGCCCATATTTGAGATTTGGATATCTTGCTAAGTAATAGCATGACTTATGCATTTTTGGTGATTTTGTACAATAAAGTCTATTTTATGATTTATGCATTCTTGGTGATTTTGTACAATAAAGTCTATTTTATGAATTATACATTTTGGTGATTTTGGTGATTTTTGTGTACAAATGAAGCCTAACTCATGATCTATGCATTTTTTGTGTATTTGATTTCATAAACCATTTGGTAAATGCATGTCGTGTTATGAGACATTTTGGAAACATAAGGGTATAAACCCATTTGGAAAATCATTTGTCCCAATCCGTGTTGAGTGGATTAATCACATCTTTGAGGTACGTGTCTGCATAAACGCCGTTTAAATGCGTTTTATTATTTGGGGACTGTTATTTGTTGGTCAAATGGATTTTTGAGCATTTTAGCTCGGTTTTGACTTAAAAGAGTCTTGAGGACATTTGTCCAGTTTCAATGGCTCAATGTAGATCCCCATTCGCGATTTACATCTTAATGTATCTTATTGTATATTAATGATACTTGCATGCTCGAGTGCGTTGGTCATTCTTGGGTAGTCATGTAATGTTAGACTGTGTTGCATTGGATCCATAGGCACGTAAGTCAGTCTTTAATTGATGGTCAACTGGGTGTTGCGGGAATTGACTCCGGGGCCCATGTTTCATGACCTTAACTTTTCAAGTGTACACTAGGAGGGATGATTCCAGTTGTGCTATCATGAGTGATGGGCGTTTGGGGCCTCTGCCATGTCGGGGCAATGCCATGGTTGTAACCCCTGACTATGTCAAGCCTTTGGCGGTATTCATGGTAATATTCGTTAAGGTCAGCTGTCTCTTTTGGTGTAGCTTGAAGGGAGTCGTAGGGGCACTTGGGCTTACGTGTCGTGAAGTGTCATACGATTAACGTTGTATGAGTGGCATACTTTTGTGTTCCTCCACTCTCAACGGAAACAGGTATCCCCCGTCGTCGGTCAACAGTATTTTGGATATTTAATTGTCCATGCTTTAATATTTTGATTTCATCCCATTTTATGGTTGCGTGAGTATTAAGTTTTAGTTCCATCATTTCGATGACATATTATATTTATATGGATTGTTTACCACGATCTATGAGTTCAACATTATTCCCCACCTGTGTTTTGGGTGTTTCGGGATATAAAGTTTTATCCGCATTTTTATAAATGGGGGTCCGGTTTCTATTCATGTTTGGGTGAGTTTTGGGCGACATCACTTTATAAAGAATGTTTGTATTGGGACGTTGTCCCAAAAAACGCATGTCATTGGAAAACGAGTCATTTTCATAGCTAAGGGGAATCATTTTGAAAGATCATGATTTAAACTGCATTCTTCCCCTTTTACGATATATTTATTCATGTTGAAAACTCTTCACTATTTTTATTTTGTCGGCATGTGCATCAGGTTCTGGTTGGGAGTAGTCCTAGTATCACTATGAAGAAATGAGTGCTAGTAGTGTGCTCGAGATGTGAGTAGCTTTAGCCAAGTCTTCTGCTTTGGTCTTGTGAAGAGTAGCTTGCTTCGGGGTTAGGTAGCACCCGACTTCAGTTTAGCCCTTGTTTAATGTTGGGGTTTATAATTGTTTGAGGTTAATTGTAAAATTTTACATTTGAGGTATGATGAACTTTTGGTTTGTACTTGATATTATCGAAAATTTTAATTAATTACTCTTACCAAATTTGAGGGTGTTACACCTAACCTTAATTCTCAAATCTCAAGTATGTAGTCTCATCTCATGCACCCACGCACACGAAGCTGTTATATCTCTTCTCTCGCAGTGTATAAATATTATATATATATATATATATATATATATATAGAGAGAGAGAGAGAGAGAGAGAGAGAGAGAGAGAGAGACGTGATCATTTGCTAACCATTAATTAGTATTAGTTTTACAAACTCATCTGAAACATTCATTTTTTTTATCAACAATTTGGTTAAATTAGATGTAATAAATGATGGAAAAAAAATGAATTATATGGAATTAAATGAAGGGAAATATTGAACAAGTTGTGATTTGTTTTTAGAAGATAAATTCGGTTATTTTGGAATTAAATTTATCTCTTTTATCCTTTAAATTCGGTTTTCATTTATCCCTTAAATTCAAACAATTATTGGTGGTGATTTTAGTGTCATCAGTGTAACAGTAATTTGCTTGAGATCGATTAATGTAATAAGGCAAACATAAGTGAGTTAGGAAAGGGGGTGCGAAATGCATACTCACAAATATTGCCCCCTATCACCTTAGATTGCCATAAGGCAACGGGTCAAGGGGGTCGCACCCCCTTGTGGTGTTATAGGCTAGCTCCGTAGCAGGGTTCCAAGGGACATAGCTAGACATAGAGAATTCTAGTTTCGGTATGATTTGGATGAATTTCAGAAGCATGGAAACCTTCCTGAAATTGTTCCCAAAGTTGATAGGAAATTGACTAAGTCTGAACTCTAGGTTTTGCAATCAGAGTTGTACTCTTTACAATCAGAGTTAAGCTTTGTGCAATCAAAGTTGTGCTATTTGCAATAAGAGTTAAGCTCTTTGCAATCAGAGTTTTGCTTTTTGCAATTAGGGTTAAGCTCTATACAATCAGACTTATGGTCTGTACAATAAAAGTTTATATATAATTGTAATTGTTCTCTAATCTTATCCATTAACGGTTATAATCGCTTTTAACCGTGGGTAACTGTCGATCTCTCATATAAATGTATAAAGTATGATTTGATGAATATACACAGACATATGAAATTAGTGCGTTAATTCATGTATGTAGTTTTCAGGATTATCCAAGTATTGATTTTGTGAAAACCCAAGGTATTGTAGGGGAGAAATATAGTACTTGGAAAGTGTCTTTCCAATACACGATCTAGAAACTTGTCTAAGTATTATCTAACCACAAACCCAAAACTCTCAACAATTTTTGGAATTAACGTTCTTTTAGTTCGCATATGAACTTTTATTGTTCCAAAAGTTTACCAAAGTTTATACGTGCAACCAAAAAATAATGAGATAATTATGGTAGTTTGAACAAAGTTGATAGATGAAACAATGATTTTGTTTAAATTTCATAATGTTGTTTCGTGTATGAACTTTGGTAGTTCCAAAATTGTTACAAAAATTTATAGATGAAACCAGAAAGTGAATGAGATGATTAAGAAAGTTTAAACAAAGTTCATAGGTGAAACCAGAAAATCCATAGATTAATCAATGATGTTTGTTTAAAGTTCATTACAGTTTTGTTTCATAATGATAAATGAATGAGATAATTAAGTAATGTGATAATTATGTGCATGAGATAATTAAGTGAATGAGATAATTAAAGAATGTGATATCAATATATAAAAAAGACGAAAATACCCTGATTAATACAATTTGTAATAATTAGGCGGTTAACAAAAGAACGCGCCTATATATATAATTTAAATTAATTAATATTTAATTTTATATTATACCTCTAATGATACAATTTTCTTTTGGACCTGCCTGTTTGTCGTCTATCACACTGTTGTTTAAATATTCGGAAGACATGATTATTACTAGAGTAAACTTTACTTTTGGTCCCAAACGTTTGTCAATTTCAATGGATATCGTCCCTAAACTTCAAACTCGGATTTGGTTACTTGCGTTTGTCATTTCACAATGGTTTTGGTCCCTCTTCTTAACAGTTGTTAACCTTTTCAATTAAGTCAACTAAAATGAGGGGTATTTTAGTTATTTAACATTTTTTTTTCATTTCTATTAAAACCAAAAAAAATTATATTATATTAATATTTTATATTATTATTATTATATTTATATTTTGTATGATATATATATATATATATATATATATATATATATATATATATATATATATATATATATATAAAGTAATGTTGGTCCTGGACCGCTATTACTTACACAAAAGGTGTTTGTAGAGGGGGAGTTAAATACAAACACAGTAAATTGTTGTTTTTTAGTTTTATATTTTATTCAAACATAAAATTACAGATATGTTGCATAAGTTAGGAAGATAAGATCCGTGACCAAACTATCTGACTGGTGATAAATTTACCAATACTGAAAGAGAGAAGAAAGAATGTTCTCTTTCAGATCCAAAAGACTAAGATAGTCTTCAGATTGTGACGTTGGATTAATTTGATGTTTTCACATAGAAGTTCTAATAAAATGCGTGATTTGCAAACAATCACAATGAATACATTTTATTGCCTTCATTGCATTAAAGGTTTTGCTTCAACTTTAACAGGTGTAATCATCCAATTTGCTGATCCTTGCATACTCGTATTTTTCACTTCAACCTTTGTAGTTGATGTGGACACTTGTTAACTCATCTCATCCTTTGGTACATTAATTAAATAATGTTTTAGAACTTACTTTGAGTGATATGCTTTTGCATGTTCCCATACTAGGATGAGAGTTAGGAAGAGTTGGTGAATCAAACTTGTTGGACAAGTTTGCACTTCAAAATCCAACTTGCCAGTAGTAGTATTTGTCAGACTAATAATTGACTCTATCTTGTATTGTAACACCCTACAAATAGACGAATTAAAAATTCTGCAATATAACCTCTAAAATACGGAGGTCCACATACCCTGTAAATAAAAATCTATAACAAGCACGAAGCCAAGATTCATGACAACTAAAACCCAATGAAATCGGGGTAGTTTGTACCAACAATGGTTACAAAAATGAGAGACATCACAATACAACAACCTACTTAATCTAGAAAGAATTATGCCTAGATTAAATTCGGGTGTTGCCTATCCACCAAAATTCTCTCTTCACACGAAACCCCAAAAACACCGGCACTTCGAGAACTCCTACGTGCACGGTTGACAAGCTCGACCGCCTAAATTCCACCACGGGTGGGATCTATGAGAAAGCAACAACCACAACAAGTGTTAGGACAAATCCTAGTGAGAGTTCCATAAATTATATAATTCACAAGACGAGAATAATATAATACAAAAATACAAGACTTGTGTTACCGAACTCCTTTGTCTCAAAACGTTATTTTCCACTTGCAACGATGTTCCAAACGTGAACATAACACACAAGAAACATCCTTTGAAAATACGGGGGAGACTCGTTCCCATCCGGGTGACATGTACACGGGAGTGGAGTTACCCATGATGTTAATGGATTACACCTCATGTCCCGGTCCTAGTTCCCATGCCATCACGACATCACAACCTCAAACCGTAATCATTACCTTTATTTCCTACTCCGTCGAGTTACACCTCAAGGTCTTATGGGACATTATTATCTATCCATATCTAGACAAGTTACACCTCAAGGGCTCACGTCCCCCTATTGCCTACTCGCTAGCAAACAACAAGGACCAACACAAAAGGTCCAAGTAAACATATAACTACCTCCTCGTGCACAATGAGTAGTATCCACATTCTTATCAGGAGATCAAAAATTTGGACAAGCATTTATAGACATATATATATAGAGAGAGAGAGAGACAGAGAGAGAGAGAGGTGGGTTCATACGAGGAGGGGACCTATTTAAGAAAATAAAGGGATGCATCTTAGCCCTTCTTTTATTAGATCAATGGTTGTGATTAAAATATGACAAAAAATAAAAATAAAAATAAAAATGAAATATAGGTGAGATGGACATGGGATAAATAAATGTAGGGTCAAAATTGGAAAAGTCACTAAAAAAAGAGGCGTGATATTTGAATTTGATTTTAGGGAATCATCATCCCTACCAAATAGGAGAAAACCCAGGAAGCTTCAATCGCTCCCAAAACCTTCAACCTGAAATCGTAAAATTTTGAAGATCAATACACACAATCAGTTCAAACGAGGTCGAGAATATGAAAACAAAGAAGATTCCGATAACACATTCAATGGATTCGATAGGTTTGAGATTTTATTGCATGTTTGATTTTAGGGTTTTAAATGGATTCGACAGCTACGCACGAGTGTGATGTACTCAAATCGATTCCGATCGCCGGTGCAAAATAACCTTTCATAAACACATAATCGAAATAGTACATGAAGATGGAGTTGATTCTGTGTGTTGTGTGCCGGAAAGTTTATTTTCACACCGAAACTTTCGAAAAGCTTCAACCCTGAAATCTTGCTCTCGATTCGTTACAGAGTTGAAGATCAATAGTGAAACGAAGTTCAAAGAAGTTCGATAATATGAAAAAGACGAACAAAACTTCTGCAACATCGATGGATTCGACTTCGACTTGAATCATATGTGATTTACAAGGACTGTTATTAATCATATGTGATGTATAGGGACAATTATATTGTTTAACAATATGATATCTCTTAGTAAATCATATGTGATCTATAAGAACTGTTATACTTAGTTATTAATCATATGTGATTGAACACCTAGTAAATCATATGTGATTAAGAAACAATTTGATATCTCTTAGTAAATCATATGTGATCTATAAGAAATGTTGTTAGTTATTAATCATATGTGATCTTGTTTAACAATCTGATTAATCATATGTGATCTCGTTTTACAATCTGATAGTATATGATGAATTGTTGTTAGGAACACCTAGTAAATCATATGTGATTAAAAAATATCTGGTATCTCTTTGTAAATCATATGTGATCTACAATATGATTTCAAATGACACAAATACCCTTCCTTAAATAAAACAGGAATTCTAATTTGATTGGCTGAGAATGCTCCTCTTATTTTCTTAAATTGTTAGGATTCTCACATGAACCTTCCTCTCTCTCTCTCTCTCTATATATATATATATATATATATATATATATATATATATAAGTCCCCATTTCTACCTGTAATCACCATTATCACCACATGAGACTCTATCATATGACCATAATATCCTTCCCCGTAATGCCAACCCATTTTTACTTTTCAGAGTAATATACACTTCATATTCCCAACATATAGCCACAATGGATTATGTTATTCTTACCATGCTAACATGAAATTCTAAATAGTTAGATCAAACTCATAGAAACAAGGGTTTTCCCCATGTACCAACTATACAAGTAAGAAATCATAGATATATAAACATTTAACAATCATACAAGCAAATATTAGGGTTTAAAAAAGAAAACTCACTATTTAGGGTTTGTAAAGTAAAAACCCTAGGATGGGTAGATCTAAGAGATTTGACTTCCTTTCCTTGAAGCTTTTAATAATGTTAGAGTCAAACACCTCCCTTCAATCACTTTCCTTGGAATCTCACAAATGCTAGGGTTGCTTGCAACAATAAATGAGGGAAGAGGAGGAAAGAGAGAGAGAGAGAGACAAACCAGAGAGAGAGAGAAGGAGCAATCTGCAGTAAAAGCAAAGAAAGAATAATGTGTTTTCAATCCCTCTAGTCGACTTAAGAAGCAACCCGTCGGCCCCCCTTTGGCTACTATGCCCTTCGGCGACTATGCCCCGGGAAATGTCGTCGGGCATAGTCGCCCGTCTTCCCCCACCTTCTAGAAAAATGCCACAAAACTCAGCCAGCCGACCCTCTATCACAACATTGGCCCTGCGACTTTGCCAGGGGCATTGTCGTCGGGCAATGTCGCCCCTGGCCTGCCTCCGCTGCCCGAATGATGCCAACATGCTAGACGGTCCTAGACTCGACCCCTCTCGATCCCCGTAGGTTGCTATAGTCACTTGGTGGGGTTACTTGGGATCAAAGGTGCTAATCCAAGATGCAATGCCTCACGAACTACTAAAAATAAATATACGGTCGAGTGATTAGTCAAACGTCCAAACACATGTTTTTACGCAACGATCACCCAACTACTTGCATTCTCACAGTATAAATATTATCGTTTCTACTTTGATATGCCGTGCATGCAAGTGTTTAAAAGCATAAGAGGGTTCTTAAGTTGATAATCATAATGCTATAGATAGAGTAAAGAAAGCGTCAAAATATGCCGCAATAATTATCTAAAAAAACGGGGTGTTACATGTATTGATCTTTTCTTGGCTAGATGACAAACCAATTCGCTTTGTGTAACACCCTAAAATATGGAAATAACAACTAATTTAAGATTTTCTAAATACATCGATAACTGAATCAACTACAACACCAATTTAAGGTTTAACTTCAATAAACACAATTCAATCCCTATACACGATCTATAATGGGTACGGATGTCACTAAAACCCAATAACAGTCGCTATCTCCAATTGCGAAAGACTTCATCAAACTACTTACCCTCGTGTAAATCTAGAGCTCATCTCCTCAAAGCACTGCTAGCACCAAACCACAACCGGAACCTGATGCACATGCCGACAAATAAAAGGTTAGGCTTAACGCCTAGTGAGCTCAAGAGTTTTCATTATATATACATAAAACAATATTTAAAATGGGATTTCCAAATTGAAATACGTTCAATCTAAAAGAAACCAAAATGAAATACATTAAATCTGAGAATAATCTCTTTTCAACATTCACCCTCTTCGTGATTTAAAACTATAAAGCAAAATGCCTCTTCGAATATAAATCTGAAACCCAAAACTCACGTAAAACATAACTGACATTTTAATAATCAAATACTGAAAACGTAGATAAATTCCAACTTCCAAAACATCCCAAAAACATGGATAAGATCCAATAATCAAAACCTTAGACATGGATAACCACATGTATTCAATACGTCACCAAAATATAGATTATAAAACTCAATACCCAAATCAACACATTTTGGTGATGGGAGATACCCGGTTACATTGTACATTACGAAACACCAAAGTGGGTCACATAGTTATGTAGAAAACCAAAACGTATAGATTATACGCATAAACCTACCGAGCTCAACTACTCCAAGTCTATTGCTCGAAAACATCAAGTCAACCACTCCAGGTCTATCCTTGAGAGTTCCAAAACAGGGGAACTTATGTACATACTGGAATTACAACTTACTGTCCATGGGACGTTGCTCGACCGTATAGGCCCACACCTTACTTACCATGGAACCCGATGCCTATTCTGTGCTAAAGTGTGAACTTGCCCAAAACGGGACAAAAGAACACCGTGCCTATGGATCCATTGCACTAACTAAAACATTACATGACTCAAAACGAATGAACTAACGTAATCAAAACATGTAACTCTCAAATAAGATGCAGTAAATGCAAATCATAACCAAACGCTCTACATTGAGCTATTAAAATCGGACAAGTGTCCTCAAAACCCAACAAAATTCAAACCGAGTCATAAGCTCAATAAATACAAAGACTCAATGTTGAAAATCATAAAATGAAACCAAACGTAAACAATCCGCCTTTATGCAAACCCATACTCCAAATTATATAAATAACTCCAACGTAGTTTAGATTGGGACAAATCATTTTCCATGTGAGTTTCCATCATTTATTCCTTAAAAAACATCCTATGAGTCTATGTCACAAAATGAAACACTTGTCTAAGATACACAATAAAATAGATTTATACCCAAACTCTACTTCATGAAATAAATCCTTAGAATACCAACATGTATAATTTAGTTGTCAAAATTGTCAAACCCCCTAACGTGGGTGTTTTACAAAGTTTATAAAATCAAACACTTCAAATAATCAAGATTCGCCAAATAAATCCTTAGAATACCAATGTGTATAATTTAGTTGTCAAAATGCTCAAAACCCCTAACGTGGGTGTTTTACAAAGTTTATAAAATCAAACACTTCAAATAATCAAGATTCGCCAAATAACTCAATAGTTAATAATTTAATGTAAAACATTTAAAAACCGACATTTTAGCATGTACACCGTTTTCACAAATCAACTTGAACTCACCTTGCTAGGTTTAGGCTAAACCTAGATTTGACCCCAACTTGAGCTTCCTTGAAGAAATTTGAATCCACAAGCAAAATCCTTCCAAAACCTAGATTCACAAATTTCTAACCATAAATAACCATATTCAACCTTTTAGAATCCTTCCACAACATTTTACATCCAAATCCCCAATTTGGCCAAAGCCCTAAATTTGACCCAAATTCTCCAAAATCATCTAAATCAAAATTTAGGGAAACAACACACTAGGAAATCATCAAATGGAGCATTTATCACTTATATAAAGATTTTAGAAAGGGAAAAGGTAACTCGCCACTAGGTTTTGATTAAAACCTAGGACTTCCAAAACCCTAAGACTTGCATGAGAAGATGAGAAGGAGAAACCCTTGACATTAGCTTGAGGTTAAACATCCTTTAGGAAGAGTGGAAGATGCACTTTAAATCCATGGATAAATGTTTAGATGAAGCTAGGTTTTGTAACATATGGGAGGAAACAAATGGGAGAAAGTTGGGTGAGAGTGGATAATCGACCTTTTAAGGCCCTGGCACCCGCTCGCGATAGTGCCTTGCGACCTTGACATGGTCACTGTCGCAGGGCACAATTGCCCCCACTTGTACCGCAAGGGGTGGAGTCCCCGCGACTATGCCCCGCGATAGTGCCCTTTGGCACAGTCGTCGGGCACTGTCGCCCCACTCCCCCGAACTCCGAAAATTCAAACTTTTTCAATGCCAAAACCCTCGATACTCTAAGGGAATTTAAACAATGATTTCCCAACAAAATCCCGCCATTTATAAATTATAAAAACGTCCGGGTGACCTTTATTTACCGAAAATAAAAGAGCATATTCTGTTTATGTTTCTATACAATCAGCAATAAAAAGACTCTCCTTTAGATTCAAGTGAATCAAGTAAGGTGTCAAAAGAATATGACATATTTTACCAAGTCATTACCTAAAACCATATATTGGAAAACATGTAGAAAGTAAATGCAAATGTTTTTCAAACTCCCTTGATTAATACACTAATCAGGAGGAGGAGGAGTAGACAAAAGGGGAGTCTACTATATTTGTGATATTGGTATGTTGTGCTCTTTCCTTCAACCAAGGTTTTATTTTTCCCATTGGGTTTTGTTCCTTGGTGTAAGGTTTTAGTGAGGCAACTGTTTATATACCATCATGCTTTCCTAACTCTCATGATTAAAGTATGAATCTAAGAGAAAACTAGACTGAAGGAAAAGTCTATGTATTGCAAAGGAAATTGGTGCGTTGTACTCTTTCCTTCGTCATATTTTTATTTTTTCCCACTAGGTTTTATTTTGGCGTAAGGTTTTTGTAACACCCTAAAAATAGGGATAACAAAAAATTTCCAAAAGAGGAGAAGTGGTATAAAATTGCCATAGCAAGAGCCTCCCAAAAATGGGGAAATATACAAATAACCAGTTTAATCACAATTTGTAATTTAACGGGTAAATAAATAACAACCAACTAATCTAATTTCTAAATCTAGAAAATAGATTACAAAAGGGGTGTCATCTATAAACCCAAATCTTCCAGAAATAGTTCAAGTGCCAAAATCCCCAAGCTCTCGCCCAAAGCATCTAAACTTGCCTAGGAGCAGCGCCGCTAACACCTGAGATACACATCGACACCAAACAAATGTTAGGCCAAAAAGCCATGTGGAGTCAACGGGAGTGACCCATATCTCCAAACAGGTTCACCCAAAGAGGCGATGTACCTTGAAGCCAAATAACAAAGGCAACCCAAAGGCCCGACACGCATCGAGGACTACCGCTTAGGAAATTCGCCGACGGCGGAGGTCTAGGCGCATAGGGGACTACCACTCAGGAAATTCCCCAAATGTCACCCACCTACATCCTTATAGTGAATCACTGATTTGGTTCGTCCACATTATGCAAATAGGAGGTCTCAAGATGTGTTTTAACCCAACATATTCGGATATCAACCATGAACACAACATTACCATCCCAAGCCTGTAAATCCATCATATGACATAGTAATCATCCAAATACTTTGTGAGAATATAAGGTCGCCAAAAGGCATTCCAAGTAGGAATCATCATAATACCAAGATATGTATAAATGACTCATAGTAGGTTACTCACATACGTATTTCCATAGAAATCCCCAAATACTTGTACATTAAATAAGAGCACTTGAGTAATAACAATAATGATAACAAGTAAAGTAAATGATGTGTATCTAGTTTTTACAAAAGGGTTAGTAAACTCACAATCTAGGTTTTGAACCAAAACCTAGAAAAGATGAAAACCCTAGAAGTTGGAGGATGAACTTGGAGATGAGGAGTTGCCTTGAAGAAACCCTAGAAATCTTCCTTGAGGTGATTTAATGCAAGTAATCAATGACCCCAACCACCAAGAGGGTTTGGTATAAATGTGGATTAGGGTTTGGGAAGGGATGGACCAGTTTTCTTAGAGCCAAAATCGCCAAAGAGAGAAATGAAATGTGTTGTAAATGAGTTAAAATCGGCTGGAACTCATTTAAATGAAATTCCCCCGTCGGCGATAGTGCCCGGTGATAGTGCCAAGGGCACTATCGCGAGTCACAATCGCGAGGAACTAGGCATCCGCGGTACCATATCCGCGAACATGCCCGGTGAAAGTGACATTTGTCACTTTCGCGTGTCACTATTGCGAACTCCCCCGAACTCTCGGTACAATCTCAGCGATTGTGCCTGGCGATAGTGACAATGTCACTATCGCGTGGCACTCTCGCGCCAAGACCAAACCAGCCCGAAAACTTAACCAAATTCGAGAACGAGTGCGAGGTCTAAACACATGCATCTTTAATACTAACCAAGTAACATCATAGCATAATAACAATGACCACATGCGTATATAAAGTCTCGTATTTTCAAATAAATACAGTTAACACATTTAAGGAAATAAATACTTACCTTGAGAATTTCCGGGTGTTACAATTTTAACGAGATAACAACTGTGCACCACCACTCCTTTAACTCGGCACAAGGGGGAGTGTTGTAGGATAAGTGTGTCATCGTCTAAAGGATGTGACGATAGAGATAGAGATATAGATACTGATAAACATATTAGAGATAAATTAGAACTGATATCTCTTATAGCTATCTACTTGTAACTCATCCCTATTTAAAGGGCTTTTGATTAATGAGAAAGACAGATTCACTCTCTCTATTCTATTGTTGTTCTATTCGTTTTTCCCTTTAACATTAGTGACAATTCTAAGTCAATATTATATGCATAATAATAAGAGTAAATTACATTCCCCGTCCCTGTGGTTTAGTGATATTGTAGATATAGTCCATATTTCGCGTTTATTACATTGGACATCCATGTGGTATGCATAAACGCAAGCAGAAGATCCCTCTGTCTGACGGAATCCAAAATATTCCGTCAACTCGGGAGAGGACTTCGGTGCTCCAATCGAGAAAACAGTGGCGCTTTTGGAGGAATTTAGGTATGGTTCCGAGGATGGGATAATTTTTGAAGGCGATTTCGGTAGTGGTGGAGTTGGGTTGGGAAGATGATATATATATATATATATATATATATATATATATATATATATATATATATATAGAGAGAGAGAGAGAGAGAGAGAGGTGAGTTATTGTGCAACCTTTTTAATGGTGCAACCCCATGCAACTCACCTATCTACCACTCATTTTGTTTTAACCTTTTTAATATATATATATATAGGGTATATATATATTCTAATAAAAATAAATAAATAAATAAATTACATGATTGGTTCATGTGGATTGTTTGTGATAAAATACAAAAAGAGAGGGTAAAAGACGAAAATACCCTTACACTTAACAGAGTTGACGAAATATTTTGGATTCCGTTAGAGGGAGGGACCTTCTGTGTGCGCTTATGCATACCACAAGGATGCCCAGTGTAATAAACGCGAATTAGGGACTATATCCAAAATATCAGCAAACCACAGTACCAGGAATGTAATTTACTCTAATAATAATTAACGATTGTTTTAATGAGTAAAATCAAATATATAAAAAATGGTGCAAAAAATAAATCTACTTTAATTGGTAACATCAAATTTCATTTTTAATATAAGATTGTAGATATTTTATTGGGAAAAGTTCAGAAAACCCAACAAACTATCATATTTTGAATGATAAAGTTCTTGAACTATTTTTTTGAATGAAAAGAAACTATTAAACTTTTTTGTTTTGAATGATTAAGTTTATGAACTACTTTTTTGAATTAAAAAATCATTAAACTTTCTAATTTTGAATGATTAAGTCTCTGAACAATTTTGTTTGCGAATAAACCATTGAACTTTTAAAATTTTGTTACGTATCTCTTTTAACCAAAATAAAACTATGTGTAACCGACAAGGAATATTAAAATAAAAAGAAACTTAAATCATTTTTATCGTTCCCAAACCCTAGTCTATCGAAACCTCAAGCAAGCAGCCAAGCACTGATATCACTCCATTGCCACTCCTCGTAGCCCCATCATTGTTTGTTCTCCATATCGCCTATCACACTGTTGGCCTCTGTCATCGATCTCCCACTTTTTGATCTATTTTCTATCTTTTGATTCTCCCTTTTTTTTAATAGATAAAAAAAGGAGATCGATGGCAGGGGACAACAACGTGATAGGCAATATGGAGAAAAGACTACGATGGGGCGAAAAGGGAGTGGCGTGGGGAAGTGATACAGGTGTTTGTGTAAGTTTGAATGGCCTAGAGTTTCGGAACGGTAAAACTGATTTAGGTTTCTATTTATTAAAACATTCCTAGTCGATTACAGGTAGATTTTTTTGGTTAAAAGAATGTAAGTAACCAATTTTTAAAAGTTTGATGGTTTATTTTATTGAATAAAAATGTTCATGGACTTAATTATTTAAAATGAGAAGGTTTATTTGTTTTTTATTCAAAAAAAATAGTCCAATTACTTAATCATTCAAATTGAGAAAGTTTAATAGTTATTTCATTCAAAAAAATAGTTTAGAGATTTTAATCATTCAAAATGTGATAATTCGTTGGGTTTTGTTTTGAACTTTCCCCTTTTTTTAAACTTTTTCTGTTGGTATAAATGAATAGTGTTAAATTAAATTTGGTGTGATGTGTTACTATTCATTACACCAAATTTTTTGATGTAAGATTTGATGTCCTCGTTGAAGTGATATGTATCAAATTTAGTATTTGATGTTCTCATTAGAGATGGTCTAAAAACATCTCAAACATCAAATACTAAAGTAGAGATTTTAAAGAGTTAGAAGGTTTTTTTTACTCCAACAACTATTCTAAAATGTATGTTAAAATAGAGGGAAAAAGAAAGAAAATAGAACTCTCTAAAACTTAATAATGGTGAGACAAATATTATTTTAATTGTTTCCACTAAGGTTGAATGTGTAAAACTATTGTATAACACTTTTTTTAAAAGTGTATGTAACAACCCAAACACGCAGAATAAAGCTTAATCGACTTTAATATAAAACAATGCCAAATAGCCCCAAACCCAACAACTATTCAACTAACAAGGTTCACGGAAACAACCTATTACACAACTGAGATAGTACAAGAGCGACCAAGTCGGGAAACTAGGATTGACGGCCTTCTAAAAGTCCGCTCCTAACTCACAGCTTCTCATTCCAATTCCGAAATCTTCTACGAAGCATTCTCCTGAAAAAGGTTTTTTATTTTGAAAATAGCGAGGGTTAGACCGGATGGTCTAGTGAGTTCCCTCAAAATGGTTATACAACAATACAATTTACAACAATTACCCAAAACAGTTTTATAAAACATCATATAAATAAATCACACTGCTGACCAACACTACCGTCAAAGACGGCATGTCTGACTCGCACTGACTTATTTTGGGACACCCCCCCCCCCCAATGGCATAAACGGGTCACACTCCCCAGTACAAGCAGGTTGGCCACACTCCCCGACTTAGGTCATACTCGCCAACAATAATGTATGCATACATTTCCTCTCGACATGACAATAAAAGCATATTCACATTCACACATTTCTCGCATTTATACATCACGCGCATAGAAACCTTTCTTGCATTTATAAATAAATCTCGCATATAAATAAAGCATAAATGAAATATAATTATGCTTTAAGTAAATTTCACATGTTTTCATACATTTAAACATTTGAGGCAATCAGTTAGAAAAACTCACCTGATCCTTGCTTAGCTTTTGATCTCGCAGTCTCACCACCTACGATAGCACCGATAAGTCGGTAAGACACCTCACTAAAGATACATATTAATCTCTCAAACACTCCCCCAATGAACCTAATTAACAGCTACTGGACAGACCTAACACAACTCTCCCGGCGCGACCCGACTCCCGGGGTAAACACGCGCCCGGTTCACTTCCCCCCGGGCTCCCCCGTCTCCCGGGGTCACGGACCGGGTCACTCGGCCCTCCCGGGGTCCCACCGACCGGGACTACCCCGGTCCCCCGTCGCCCAAGGCATCCTCCTCCCGGGTTCCCCCGGTCGATGACCTACGAACTCGAACACGAACATAGGGTTTTTCAGCGAACCCATAATCCCTCAATCCGACCCCAAAAGCACTAATAGCGAGATTAAACCACTAACAAATGTAAAAGAATGAAATAAAAACAACTCTAAACAACCCATTGCTAACAAAAGCTTTAATCCAGGATTAATGAAGAACATTTGAGGTTTTTAGCAAATCTAACCAAAACCCAACTAATGCAGTCGACCTCAAGAACAAAGATGAATGAGATGAGGGTTACCTTAAATTAACTGATGAAGAATTCTCCTCAAATCCCTGCTTCCGTCGATCTGCTTCTCAAAATTGCAATCAAGTTCTTCCTTTCCCTCTTACACTTTTCTTTCAACCGCCAAATCAATAATGGGGAGGATCCCTACGTTAAAAACCCCTTTTATTCATAACTTACACTTTGCCCCCTTGAACTTTGAGTCTTGCGTAACTCTTCACCCAACTCTCAAATGGAACAATTAGAACCCGGTTATTACAATGTAGTTGTTATAGTTGAATCTAATATTTTTAGAGAATTTAATTATAGATACTATATTTTTGAAAAACTATAGCATAAAGTGGTTGGAGATGTTTGAGAACATCTCCAATAGCTATACTACAATAGAATATTTGATATTTTAGGACAATATAGCTATGCTATATTGTGTGGTAAAATAAAATAAAGAATCTAAATTTAGAGAAATCTCTAAGTGAAGGTTTTGTTCTCTATATTGTTCAATAGATTCTCTAACATTCTCAAAAATAAAGAAAATATGAAAAAGTTTCAAGTTTAGAGAATTATCTAAAACTTGATTTAAGAAGAGAAGAATGATTATTTTATTCAATTCCATAACGAGATTGTTTTTTTTTAATACCAAGTTTTTAAAAAGTGTATTGGCATTATAAAATCAGATAATATTATAATAATTTAATTTAAGTTGAAATACTGGTAGCGGAAAACCGTATAGGTCACAGTAACGACGCAAGTATACACCAAAACTATGATCGCTACAAGTAATAAAGTGGTAAATATACCGAGATCGTATCCACAGGGATTGGACTTCAAAGTTTCGAGTCCTAAGTCAAGAATACACATATTTCAGTTAGAGAAGAAGAAAATATTTTTGAGAGAATTTTGAGTTTTTAACAACGAAAACTAAATAAATAAGAAACTAAAATGGGTATAGGTGTAAGTTTTCCTTGAGACTTGCGTAGTAACAAAATGGTTAGTTACTTTGTAGCACGAATTGTCTATAAAAAGTCCGATCTCTCGAAAATGGATTTTTAAATACCGGCCCTACAAAATGCACATAAAGTGTCCATCGTTACCAACTCTTAATCTTACCGATTTAACTACGTTGAAATAAATCAAGTTCTACCGGTACGGAGATTTACACCCAAATCTCTTTGTGATATAAATCTCCTCCGACGTTTGAACCGTAATAAATCATGCAAAACCCGTATCTCGACGTGGTTATCAAAGACTCTCTCAAATCCTTGTGCATCCCTTAAGCCGTATTTCGAATCCGCCCCTCAACTTTGGCCCAATAATCAAAGTATTAGGGCCAAAATTGTAAATACTTTGATTATTAGGCCAAAGTTGAGGGGCCATAATTGTAACTTTCCTTTAATTTGGAAATCTATGTTCGTGATACACGAACATATGATACGAACTAGGGCCAAAATTGAAAATAATTTGATTAATGTTTCAAAGATGAGGGGCCATAATTGTAACTTGTTTTTTTATTTAAACCATTTACTTTGTATCACATAATATACACGAACCAGGGGCCAAACTTGTAATTCGGTATATTCGTATCACTCACATGATATATACGAACAGGGGCTAAAATTGTAAATTTATAATATTTCTTTAACTCACATGATGGTCAAAAAGGCAAGTTTGGTTCGTGAAATACGAACAGGGGCCATAAATATAATTTTTTTTAAACTGATTTCATTTCCCAGGAACCCATTTCACGAAGTTAATAAAAATTGTTGAGTTTTTAAATTATGTTCGTATATACGAACATATATTACGAACATATGTCAAATTTATCAGATTTAGGGATGTGTTCGTATATACGAACACCTTTCACGAACTTATGGGCTATTTTAATAAATTGAGGGAGATATTGGTTAGGAGATAAAGTCGATTTTCTGAAATGGCTGGTTTAATTAATTTCCCTTGAAAATATATGTATAGATGAAAGAAAAAATATTTTATTATTTGTATAAAATATTTTAATAATATATTTAATATTAGAATTACTTAAAATAAAATATCCATTAGAATTAAATGTTAGAGTATTTATTTTAAGAAAATCACAACATAAAGTGGTGAAGATCCTCTGACAAATTTACTTTAAAGAAATCCTTACAGGTTTTTTATTTTATTTTATTTTATTTTATTGAGAAACCTACCATTCATGTTTTGACCCAACTACAAAAGCCAAAGGGAGGTTGCAAAGGTGACATAGCTTAGTAGCTGATGATACCACCAGACTACTACTCTGTGTCACATGGAGCCCTATTTTTTACATCGGACCACGCTATAAAACGTTTGTCACTTTTAAACATGCATCTGCATTACGACGAAGAAAAAAAAAAAAAAAAAAAGACCCCGATCCAATTCATACTCTTTCACAACATTCAACTCTAATTTTTTATTCAAACCAAGTCGTTTCATCAAGTTAAAAAAGGAAAAAGTTTCAATTTGGATTTTATTTATAATTAAAATCAAGTATTAATACTGGTTATGATTAGGGGTGAACAAAGGCGGGTACCCACCGTCAAATTTTTAATTTTTTTTTTTATCATTCATATTATAAAAAGGTAAATATTAATTAGAGTGAATTACATAAATAGTCCTTCGTGAATGTCTGTATTTCACTAATCGTCCTTCCAGTTCTAAAAGTACATTGTTGGTCCCTAAAATCGAGTTTTGGTGCCCAAATTCGACCCTGGCACTAATGCAGTCCACTGAGCTGCCGTTAGAAGGCACATGTGCCCCTCACGTGAGGGACATTTTGGTCATTTTACCTATCGTCTTCAACCTCACATCCATCCCCAAGAACATTCATACTCAAGTCAAGAACATCATCATCCCAAAAAACTCATACAAACCCATATTTTCCTTCATCTTCTTCCTCAACAAGAACACCATCCACCGCCACCCCCCTTCTACTACCACCACCACCCACTACTACCATCAGATTTCAAGAACAAATATAGAAATAAAAAAAATCATGAAAAACAATTTTCTCAAGCCCAGAAATGAAACAAATCAACAAGAAGGAATATAATAACCTTAAATGAAATGGAGAACAACATTGAATATAATAACAAAACCCATAAATAAATATAAATTAGATTCATATACAAGAAACAATCTCCCAAATACAAATATAAATCCCGAAATGAAATCTATAAAATTACAAACAAAAATCGAAAGCTTAAACAAATCTAATCTAGATTTGTGGATTGTAACCCTAAACAAAAATTGAAACCTTAAACAAATAAGCAAAAACCGAAGGAGATCATGAACATCTGTTCTTCGAGAAATCTGATGGAGATCAGGAACATCTTCATCACCACCAACAGCAACAACACCAACAGTGAAGGCGGTGGTGGCGGGATATCGTCGCCGAAATCATTGTTGCTAGTGGCGGTGGCGGTGGTGGCGGGATATCGTCGTCGGAATCATTGTTGCTAGTGGCGGTGATGGAAATGGGTTTGGAAGGAATTGGTTGGAAATGGGTTTGGATTTTTCATTGTGGGTATGGCATTTGAAAGGAGAAGAGAGATTAGAGAGAGGGATTCATACAAAGCACACTTGAAAGAAAAAAAAAATAGAAGGAGAAGAGAGATCTAGAGGGAGTCCGTGGTTTTGGAAGGAGAAGAGAGATTAGAGAGAGGTGGTGGTTTTGGGAGATACCATCTTCCAAGAATGGTTTCCTTTATGATTTGTTTTAATTAAAAAAAGAAATAAAAATAAAATCTTAATTTAATTATATATTTTAAATAAAATAAAAAAGGGTAAAAAGACAAAAATGTCCCTCACATGAGGGGCACATGACCCACTTAACGGAGCATGCCTAACGACGTTAGCGTCAGGGACGAATTTGGACACCAAAACTCGATTTTAAGGACCACCAATATACTTTCAGAACTTGAGGGACGATTAGTGAAATCCAGGCATTCACGAACTTGAGGGACGATTAGTGAAATCTAGGCATTCACGAGGGACCATTTACGTAATTCACTCTATTAATTATATTAGAAAGTCCAAACGTAAAGAAATAAGTATCACAAACGTGAAAACTAATAAGATAAAAACTAAAAAATAATACAAACAATGTTTACAAAACAAATAAATATTGCAAACGGTGCTTATAAAACAAATAAATACTACAAACGGTGCTTCCGAAACACTTCACGTCATTAAAATTAGTTGATGTTGATAAATACTACAAACGATGTTTCACTAAAAGGTAGTTTATTATATTTTTATAAATAAAAAATAGTTTATTATATTTTTATAAATAAAAAATATATATTTTATTAAAAAAAATAACGGGTACCCGTCGGTTCCGGTTCTGGGTACCCGGTCCCGGCGGGTACCCAACGGGTAACGGTTCCAAAAAAATGACAACCGGAACCGGAATCGGTCCCGATCGGTTCCATATTTTAGGAACCGGAACCAATCACATCGGTTCCGGTTTAGGAACCGACAGTTCCAAAACGGTTCCGGTTCCAAAGGTGGGTACCCACTTCCGATGCTCACCCCTAGTTATGACTAGCTCTAGATGCTATTCCAACTTGGTTTATATGTTTTTTTTTTGTTAATATAAAGTTTTGCATACTTTTTGTTTTGAAGTTGGATTCATCAATGCCACATGAGACAAACTTTTTCTTCTTATAATTATGAGATTGTTGAATTACATTTGGTGGGAGGAGTTATTTTTAAACTCATAAAAGAAAACATCTAGAGATAATGTCCTACCACAAAAACGTCATGACCCAAAGAGGATTTAAGCCAATCCATTGCAACTGGTTTATGGGTATTCTTGGAATGGAAAATACATTACACAGGGGAAATTTTAAAAAATAGCCAAGTTGACTTTTCCTCATCTTTTTTTTTTACTCATCGATCGAAATAGCCGAGATTAGGCAAGTAACACATTTTATACAACTTGCACAATCTACTTTTCCAACATAATATTTAAGAAAATTAGACATTGAGCAAGTTCCGGAAATGCTTCTTTGGTAACGTCAATTTGTTCAATTTCCCAAAATGCAAGATAATTAAAAATAAGATGTCAATAATACTTAAAAAGAAAAGCTTTATCTACTTCATTGCTGAATCATTTTACATTAACTGTATCTCACATATACTCTTTTTAATCTAGTTTGAATGGATAATCATTCTCAAAGATCTAGGAATCATATAAGGAAAGGTAAAAAAAACGATGGATGATGAAATTTCGAAAATTTAACGGTTTCCATTGTATGAATTAGATCGCTTTAGAGCTGGAAATTCCTCTTTTTTTGTCTCTATTAAACTCCCACTGAAATATTCTTTATCCTCTGTCACCATCTGTTTTTTAACTCTTCGGTTTTTCCTCAAAACGACGGCGTCTTCCACCGTCGCTGCTTCCTCGTTGTTGTTCCTCACCCCTGTGCCACGTGGCAGCATCCTTGACTTGTAATGTGAAATCAACGAAAAACCCGGGTTGTCTTTCCCGTATGCTCCCGGCCCACAATCACGGAACGATATCGAGCCGCACGAGATCAGCTGCATCAGCACCGATGATGCTTTAATCTTGTTGTTAGTTTGATGATTCACATTCGGATTGTGATCTTCTGTTTCTGGCCGTAGGATTAGCTTACCATCGGCTTTCATCAGTGATTCTAGGGTTTCGGGGCTTGAATCGGACGGCGGTGGTGAAATCTCTCCTCTGCTTAGTTCTGAACTCTCGTTTTCATGAAATGTTTGTTTTGTTTCTCCTTCTTCTTTGATTTCTTCTTCTTGTTCTTCTCTGATTGTTGATCTCCGGCGACGGCGTTTGTCGTCTGTTTGAGTGGAGGCGTCGGCTGCGACTTTACCGGTGGAGGAGTCTCCGGTGTAGACTTTGTATTCGTGGAGATCGATTGCGCTCCATGACTGATTCCTTCTACGCCTAACTACCGGAAAATCATCGTCGCCGGATTTTTCGTAGTCCGGCGACAAAGAATTCTTCGATATGGATGATATTTGTGCCTCAGATTTGGAGGTCAATAAGGATCCTCCAGCAACAACGAGCTCCGATCCTTTCAGAACGTACTCTTGGCCATGCGCCGGGTAAATGTAATCATTCTCCGCCAAATCGTGCCATACGAATCCATTTTTATAGCTCCTATGTCACACAAATTGAATCAATTAGCCTTCAGGAACAGTAATTACACACACGTAGCTAGAAAATTTAGAAGTGAAGATCATTCACGGCGTCTAACGCAGATCGACGGAGACGGACTAACCTTTTGGAAGACCACGAGTACAATGCTGCCATTCCATTTCCACGGAGAGAATTGAGGCGATCGATTACATCTACAAGATATTTGCAGAAGATTTTCACCAAATTAAAACATTTATCAGATCAAAACAACTTATTTTCCTCCTAAATCAACCAGTCAATTCAGCCATTCCTTCTCTACAGAGAGAGTTGAGGCGATTGATTGATTACATCAACATTTCCAGAAGATTTTCATCAAACTTATAAGAACTCATCAGATCACAACAACTTAATCCTCCTCAAACCTAACTATTCAACAAATTCAACATAATAACAAACAGTTATCAATTTTTACACTCACCTCGGAGATAAAGGCCGTCGGAGGAAGACGAGAGAGGAACCTCGACGAAATGAGGTTGTTCAAGGTTGCCATTCCTGGAGAGATAGTAAACGACGGGGACTCTCCGTGGTTTATTGTTGTTGGAAGGAGGTTCTGTCCAGACTTTGGTGTGTTCAGGGCTGCGTTCTGCAGTTCTTGGATCCTTCCATTTCTTAGACAAGTGGTGTAGCTCCGTCGTGGTCCTGCCGGACCTTGAAATGGCCTCCATTGAAATTCAAGCTCTGCAAATGGGTGAATGAAAAAAAAGTGAAGAAAGAGAGGTGTGTTTATACAAGGAGGGAATGAAAGTGTGATTAATTCAAAATTGGACGCAACTACCAAACAAAAAAAGGACTTGTGGAAACTTACCCTCTGCTGCTGCACAGCACCTCCTTACTTTATCTACTATTATAATTATAGAATCCAGAATTATTACGTTTTAGCTATTTGTATATCATGTAAGAATAAGAATATTTGTACGGTTTTTGTGATTTAAATTTTATGCTCCGGCAAAGAGAAAATTGATATTTAAGTTTAGAGGTTGTTTGGTAGGTTTTTCGTTAGGGAAAATTGACTCAAATTGTAATTATATACAACAAACTTAGGGGTTGTTTGTCAGTTGTTGAATGGTTTGGTGCAGAATGATTAAGAGACTCTTATGATATAGTGCAAAATGAAATAGGGTTGTTTGCTAATTGTTCAGAATAAAATTATGGCTCTGAATGGTTAAGGGAGAGCTAAAATACAAAATCATTCAGAAGGTTTTGGAACCATTAAGGGGCAAACATTTTTTTACCAAACAAAATTCACCTCTTAACAATTCAGATATTGCCTCTTAATGGAATCATTAAGAGGTAAACAAACAGCCCCTTAGTCTTAGGTGTTGTTCGGTTCGTTTTTTTTATAAGATCTGAATGGATATAGTTGCCTGTATTGATAAAGTTGTCTGCATGTTAAAAAATAAGTTGGTGTTCGGTTACCGTGCTGAATAAACAGTCTGAATGTCAGAAATGACCATTTTACCCCCAACTTGCTAGATATACCATAAACATAAAATCAATGAAAATCGATGGAGAGAAACCTAAATATAAACAACTTGCTAAATATACCGGACAAAATCGATGGAGAGACTCTAATGTATAAAAACCAGAAACATGAAAATCAATCCACAAAATCCACAGATCAATACACAGAGAATAAATTTATGGAACCAGAAAAAAAAAATATACAGTAGATCGATAAACATAAAATCGATCCACAAGATCCATCCACAAACTGATAAAAAAAACACCAGATTGATAAACATAAATGTATGGAACCCAAAAAATAGCCTTAATTGCTTGGTACAGGAAACCCAAACTGATGGAGGATGGAGAACCAGGGGCTTCAATAGTTCTTCGATAACCCATGAATAAATCAATGGAGATAGAGAGGAGATCCAGGAACAGGTATGCTAGAGAATGAACCGATGGAGATAGAGAGGAGAATCCACTAACGATTTTGCCGATGGTTCTTCAATAGTTATTCGACCGGAAATTGATGGCTTTAAACCTAGAAAATCGATGGTCATCGTATACGCAGTAGCTGTGAGAGAAAAAAATGGAGAGAAAGATACCTGTGAGAGAAAACTATGGAGACGATGGAGCTTCATTGCACTGGTAGTTGTTCTTCAATTTTTGAGAGGTGCGACTGATTTTATAAAAGGTGTAGGGTTGAGTAGTTGGGGTGTTGGCAAGGGTAGATAGGTAAAGGATAAAAAAGTAAATGGCTGAATAGCAAGGAGTTAGTATTTTTAGCTGACCACTTCAGCCACCAGCTGACTGAATAAACCCATACCGAACACTTAGATATGGCTAACCGAATAAGTCATATCCCTTATTCAGCCCATTAAGCTGCTACCGAACAGGGCCTTAGTCATTCATCTTTTGGTTTTGCACAAATGTCATTACTTTCGTAATATACGGGTTATAATTGCGGACCTAGCTCCAAAAAAAAAGGAATCTGGTCGATTTTCCTTAAAAAAATCTACCTAGGTCTGTAATTTTTTTAAAGAAAAATCGGTCAAATTCGTATTTTTTTGTGTGTTTTTGAGCTCGGTCGGCAATTATGGACTTGTATATTGCGGATCTTGTAACATTTTGGTGAAAATGAAAGAAGAATAGCTAGGAGACTAATTTGCTTGAGTAAAATGGCTATTTGAGTCGATTTTCCTTTTCATTAAGTCATATATTAATAAAGTTGTTTGTGTAAATCTGTATTTATAAATTGAGAAGGTTTTTATTTAAGAGGGGTTTTTTTTATAAATGACATCAACGTGTTTTTTAATTGGGAGGAACAAGTTTGGAGAAAAAATGGCCTGTTGCATAAAGCTCCTTCTATATGCTTATTGAATAAGCCACATTCAATATCATAAATTCAATACTAAACCGTCATATACAACTGACTGAATAAACTATGAGTCCCATTAAATTCATTAAGCTGCTAATAAACCTGTTTTTTAATCTAACTTTTGCTATAAAATAAATTCTTCAAAAGAAACTCTAAAATAATAAAAATTGGAAAATAAATGGTAAAGTTATTCGAATTGAAAAACTTACAAAAACTGATTGTTTATAAGAGAAATTCCTACTAATAAATCCTTTGAAACTAAATTGTAACAGAAATAAAAAATATTTTATTAAATGTATTGAATTTTTTAATATTAATATTATAATTTTTAAAATGAATAAATTGTTGAAGTTAAAATTTTTAATTTTTTATTTCATAGAAATTTTATAGAATTTGTTGATATTACCCTAATATTGTTTTATTTATTTTAAATACTTTATTTGATTAGGAAATTACTTTAAATGGTGTGATCAATTATCATTCATAAATAAATGTTGCTTTAGATAGTTAATTATTAATTATATCTTTTTTATTAAATTACATAACAAGTGAAACAAAAACCTCAAAAATGTTTAGATAAACCCAAAAAACACAATTAGTTTTTCATATATTTATGTATTTTAGATTCAACACTTTCTTGTAAAATATCATAAATATTAATTTTCATTTATAAAATTATTTAAATAGTAAATTTAAATGTTATAAATTTAACAACTAAAAATACAATAACATAAATTATTAATATATTTTTTATGAAATTTATAAAATGACAAATAAGGCGTCAACGAACGTGATGAATGGAAAAGAGGTTGAAAATTTGTGAAAAGGAAGGTTGCATGTGATGGTGTTTGCCGTATAAAAACAAGTGTAGCGGTCAAACCGAGTTGACTTGTTCTTTGATTTTGGACGGTGTTGATTGGAAATTCTAAATCTACGGTTGAAAGAAAATAGAATTTGAATTCATTTATATGATGATGTGCAATATAATATAAAATGATATTATTTTTTTAATATTTTCAATAAATAGTATGGATTTTTGAGATGCGAATATAATGGTACTTGATATAACGTTATGCTACTAAAAAAACGTTTTTTTTAATTATTATTATTATGGCAAAATTCTATTCCCATTTTATATAAGAGAATCTCAAACATATTTTTTAAAATGGAGATCAAAAATCAATATTTTAAAAAAAATATATGTTTATTTTCAACATCTCTATTTTAGAGATAACAATATGAATTATAATATTATATATAATTCATAAAGTATTTTTTTTCTCAAATAAACATTTATTTCAAGGATTCTCATTCTTAGGATTCATAATAGAGCATCTCCAACAACATTGCTATATTGTTTGTTATAATAGAGAATTAAAAGTAAAAATCTCTAAAATGTATTACATTCAACTCCAACAGATTTGCTATTTTAGAAATTTTAGAACAATTTATATTATTATAATATTATCTAATTTATCATGCCAATACACTTTTAAAAAAAAACTTAATATAAAATGATAAAAATTGAATTTTATTGGTGGGAATGAATAAAATAATAATTTCTCTCTCCAACCATCAAGTTTTAGAGATTTTCTCTAAACTTAGAAAAATTTCAAGTTTTATCTATTTTAGCAAACAAGATAGCAAAGTTATTTGAGAGGTTTAGAGCATCTCCAACAGCATTGCTAATTTTTTTCTAAAATAGAGAATGGAAAGTCAAAATCTTTAAAAACATTTTATTCTAACTCCAACAACTTTTCTATTTTAGAGAATTAATCATTATTTATATTATTATAATATTCCATAATTTATCATTCCAATACACTTTTTAAAACAAAACTTAAAATAAAATGTTAAAAATTGAATCTTATTGGTTGGATTGAATAAAATAATATTTTCTATCTCCAATTTAGAGATTATAGAGAATTCTCTATATTTAGAGATTTTTTAATCTTTCTCTACTTTAGCAAAGCTGTTGGATAGGAATAGCAAAGAAAAAACCAAAATTTTCTATTTTAGCAATGCTGTTGGAGATGCTCTTAGAGAACAAAAACCAATTTTTTTCTATTTTAGCGAAGCTGTTGGAGATGCTTTAAGAATTTCTCTTTCTTAAGTAATTATTTTTGGAAAATTTTCCAAACTTAAAGAATTTCAACATTTCTCCCCTATTTTGTCTATTTTAAAAAAGGTTTTGAAAAATTTGTTGAAGAAAATCTCTCATTTTAAAGAATTGTTGGAAATAGTTCTAATTTTTTCTCCAAAGACCTCATTTATATGTATATAAACGAGGAAAAAAAGAATATTATGCAAAATGTTTGTGTTAAAAAATAACTATTTTGGAAAAGGTATAACTAAAACACATCAGTCTCATCTACGTGACATTAATATTAGATATAAATTTTAAATTATAGACTCGTAATTCAATCGCTTCTAACATAAGTCTTCATATTTTATTTTTAGTTTGTTTTAAAATAAGTATATCCACGTTAAAAAATAGGTCTATTTTCCTATTCTACTATTTATTGTGTGACGAAATTTTTTCCCTCTCTATTATTAAAAGTAAAAGTGTCACTTAGTCAATTAATTGTGTGTCATTTTTGTTGTAGAGATTCTTTTTTGTAACGGAGGGATTATTACTTGTATGCTATTTGTCATATTTTTTTTAAAATGATTTTTTTTCTTATATATAAAGGGCAAATCAAATGCGAACCATACGTTACAAATCTGTAAACTAATTCTCGTGTGTTGATATTGAGACTGGTTACGAAATCCTTCATTTGGTGCCGAAACTGCCAACTAGGATTCACGTGAAAAGGGGGCATAATTAGAATTTCTTCATAAACAAAGTTGGTGACCTGATGACAAGGGAGCCTTCATCCCGAAGCCTGAATAGTATAAGTGAACTTAATAATCCGATTCATTTTCACAGTTTTGCATATGAAATCTAAATTGTTGTTTCACATGTGAAAAACACACTCACTACACAAAACATTTGAAACAACTTGAAATATAACTTAAAAAACACATTGAATTGTTGAAATTGGTTTTCACGCGTTTGTAATATTTTTGTGTTTCACATTTGATTTAAATATATATATATATATATATATATATATATATATATATAGAGAGAGAGAGAGAGAGAGAGAGAGAGATGCTCATTCATTTGCTAACCACGGTATTGGTGCTAACCGTGCTAACCAATCTCAACCGTAGATTGATGAGATCAATGATCCACAATTAATTGATTTTTAATTAAATTAAAATATTCAAAACGGTTGTAAAAAATACATTGCATGTATGCACAGGGGTACTTTGATAAAAATACAATACCTTTAATTTGATAAACATGTGCCTACTAAATAAAAAACCTAAATAATTAGGGATTTGATCCCCCAAAATCGCTTTATCCAACAAAACACGCACGAACACCCTGTTGAAATCGACTCCAACAATCCTCTCTATCACGACGAATCAGGAGAAATCCAAGTAAAATCCTTTCGATATTCAAGATCATCGTTAAACTCGGGATCAAGAAATCGATTTGGAGAAAATGATCTGAAGAATTTATCAAGAAATCGATTTTGGAGAAAACGATCTGAAAAATCGATCAAGAAATTGATTTGAAGAAATCGATTTTCAGGATTTCAAGAAAACGATTTCAATAACGATTTTCAGGATTTGAAGAAATCGATTTTCAGGATTTCGATCTGAAGAATCGATTTGGAGAAAACGATTTCAAGAAATCTGTTATTTTCGATCTGAAGAAATCGATTTCAAAAAATTGTTCTACTCACCTAATGATCTCTTTGATAGTGCATATGTGCACACTTGCATACGGTGCATATATGCATATGTTTGCTGAAATATTATATGCATATGTATGTGCACACTAGTGTCTAATATGCATATGTGCATATTGAGTATATGCATATGTGCACATTGAGTATTGTGAATATGTACATGTTGCATATGTGCATATCAAATGATCTATTCTGCATTGGTTGAGATACATATTGACATCTAGAAATGCATATATGCATACTCGAAATATGGAAATACATTAAATATTATATTTAATATTTAGATAACTACCATATTAATAACTCCTTGAAATATAGAAATACATTAAATATTAAATATTATATTTAATATTTAGATAACTACCATATTAATAACTCCTTGAAATATGGAAATACATTAAATAGGCGTGAATTATGAAATGTCCATATTACCTTTTGAGAATTAATAGGATTGAACGCATGACATAAATCTAGGATGATTCTGATTGGTTGAAAATTGGTTAGCACAGTTAGCACCAATGTCGTGGTTAGCAAATGAAAGGGACCTATATATATATATATATATATATAGTGGTGAGATTGGGAAAGCACCTCAAAAAAATTAAAGAACCAAAGAACCATGAAAAAACTAATGAAAAATATATCAAAATGGATGTCAAGTTGAAATTAATAAAGTGATCATTTTTTTGGTGTAATTAATTTGTTCCTCTCCAATTGTGGTTATATATATATAGGGGTCTAATCAAATTAGAACTATGTAGTTTGTAGTAACCGTGAGATCCAATATGAGTCACTCATTTAATATAATTAATTTTATTTTTAAAATAAATTAAAAGGATAATTTATTAATTTAACAATTTAGATTTTTTTTATTATAAATCAAATCATTAATTACTCAATTTACCTAATTGATTATAATTTACCCTAATTATATTTTTGAAAAGGATGAACTTGCAAAACCTCCACACTCCAAAACCTGCACATAAGGCTACATCGCCCCACCCCTCATCACCGTCCAAACCATGGAATCCGGTATGGCCATCGACGGTGCTAGTCTTCCCCTGCCACACGTCATGAAAGCCTCTATTCGTCTGGACTCATCGTTTATCCCATGCGTTCCTTGTGGCGGTACTCACCGTGTTGTATAAGGAGTTTATGGTAACACATAAACCTTGTTCGTCTCCTCTAAATCTATGTCTTCTCAATCGGTGGTGTCTTTCTCTGTCTTCTCAATCGGTGGTGGATGGCGTCGTAGAACGGAGGTATTCGGTGGTAGCTTTTTTCTGAATCGGTGGTGGATGGCGTCCTAGCAATGGAACCAAAGGCGGCAGCCGGAAAGAAACCAACAGCGACGGAGAAAGCTCCAACAGAGAAATCACCAGCCGAGAAGAAGCCTAAAGCCGAGAAGAATCTCCCGAAGGACCCACCGGCGGCCGGAGCAGACAAAAAGAAGACGAGGCACAAGAAATCGGTGGAGACTTGCAAGATCTACATATTCAAGGTTTGTTCTTCCTGGTGACATCCATACTACTGTGAGGCTTGTTCTTCCTGGTGAGTTGGCTAAACATGATGTGAGACTTGTTCTTCCTAGTGCTTAGAAGGATTTTGGGTTTAGACAGTGTTATCACATTAGGTTGACCTAACTTGAGTTTTTGGGAGATTTTAGGGTTCTTGCTAAGTTTTGTAAAAATGAAGGGCTCCATTTGATATATGTTAAAATAAAATATTTCTTATACATTTATGGTGGAGTACTTGAAAGAATATGTATAATCTCATTTTATGAGTCTCATTCTTATCGGCAGTTAAATTTGGAAAATGCATTTTGGGAAGTAAATGTTGTTGGAAGCTATATGTTTAGCTTTGGTTAGTCACAAATGTAAATGTGACAAGTCTAGACTATTACTAGTGGATCCCTAGGTATTGAGTCGGCTTATATATATATATATATATATATATATATATATTTTTTTTTTTTGGGGGATGTTTTTCCCCATTGTAGCTATGGATGTATTTGATCCTCGGAGGCCTTTGGTACGGTTATGTGGGACCGGTTACTAGCCATGGATCATAATGTAGTCCTAGTGAACGAGTATTACTTGGTTTCCTCGGGTGCCCTCCCCCACATCTTAGTACGGACCGACGTTGTTCGTGGCCATGGATTCCAAGTATTTAGCTCATAACTCGGAATTGTAGCCTACTCGGTGTTCTGCTACACTCCTTGGTAAATCGGGTATCCCCCGTCATCGCAAGATGAATTTTGGACCGAATAGTCCTTATAGGGCAAAGATTTAAATTATAAACTCAATTCTCTTGCAAAAATTTCCTTTTATTATATTATTTTGTATTTCTTTAAATTATTAACTGTATGTTCTCACTAGGCTTTAAGCCTAACACTTTTTCTCAAATGATGTGTATAACAGGTTCCCTTAGCGGCAGGGCGTCAAGGGGTTGAGAGAAGAGATTGGTCTCTTGAGGGCATTTTTGGATGATAGTCAAAAAAATTGGAAGCTTAACATTTAAAACTGTTATTTCATTTTTGGTATTGAGTTGACAACCTATGTAATCTAGCTAGTTGTGGTTTAGATTAGTTTGTTGTCGTTTCCCATACATCCTTGCAGGTTTTTTGCAAATGCTTACGCTGTTACCCATTTTGGGTGGTTTTCCCTATTTATAAACGTCTTATTGCCGAATTTTCAATTTTCAAAATTTCCCGAAATTTAGGGTGTTACACTTCTCAATTCCTAGCCACACTATCGTCATCCGGATGCTCAGACATGTTAAAACAATAATCACACTAAATTGGTTAACCTTACAGTTTCTTCTTGAAATAAATTCAATTCAATAAGCCTATTGTTCTAATTCAACCAATAGCCCCGACCCAAAATGGTCACTTAATGTATTTATCATACTTAACCATCACTCCAAGTGACAATTCTATAGACAACAACTCTTCTATTGGCTACTCTCTTAGAAACTTTCTCACTACCCCAACGGTCATCATAGCAAGGCAGTTCAAGCACACACATGTAAAATGTAGGTTCACCATAATACTGGCCAGGCGCAATTACATGATCATCCTTGTTACCCTCGACAAGTTTCCCGTTTCTAGCGACTCTATCGACCTCAAAATATCATATCTTAAAGTGCCTAATGGTGCAATTTCACTTTTAATCACTTAAAAAAACGCTAGTTTGAGTCTAGGCATCCAAAATCAACACCAAATTTTCTCAAACTTAAGCTCTGATATCAACTTGTAATACCCTCAAATTTACTAAGAGCAACTAATTAAAAACCTCGGTATAATATCAAATAAAGAACAAAACTTCCACTTATAAACCAAAATCCCATATACCTCAATTATATAATTAGTTAGATAACCTCAACAAGTACAAACTCCAATAATTTACAAGGACTAGACTGAATTCGGGTGCTATTTAACCCAATTACAAGCTGCTCTTCTCGAAACTATTGCGGAAGACTTCACCAAGTTATTCACTCCTCGGGCTCACAACTAGCACTCCTATCTTCACAGTGCTACTAGAACTATTTCCAGCCGGAACCTGTTGCACATGCCGACAAATAAAAGGTTAGACTAATGCCTAGTGAGTTCAAAAGTTTTCAACATGGATAAATATATTGTTAAAAGAAAAGGATTCGATTTAAATCAAAATCTTACAAATGATTTACTTTAAAATTTTGGAGATGACTCGTTTTCCAATATCATGCATTTTCAAAGAGGAACACCCCATTACAAAACATTCTTTATAAAATGAAGCAATCCAAAACCCATCCAAAACGAGAATAGAAATCGAACCCCAATCGAAGAAACACGGATAAAACGTTATGTCCCGAAACACCCAAGGTACGGGTGGGGCATAATACTCGACCCAAAAATCACGTATAGGAATCCACACACATATATATATATATATATATATATATATATATAATGCCACCGAAAACATGGATACTAAAATACAATACCTAAAACAACACCCTTCGGTGACAGGGGAGACCCAATTCCATCGAATGTGGCGGGCACACAAAGTTAAGCCACATATCTATGCTATAAGCATAACTTCAAGGATGGAAAACCTTTGATATCAACCCTATCCATGGATCTTTAGTCAATGTAGACATCAACCCTATCCATGGTTCTTTAGCCCAGAGAATCACCAAATTCAACCCTATCCGTGGATCTTTAGCCCAAAGAATCACCAAATTCAACCCTATCTATGGATCTTTACCTTGGGACCTCACCATCCTTGATACGCTTGTTCATTTAGAAATTACATCGTATCACCAACGCCTATTTCCAAATTACAACTCGGGGACCTTATCCCACATTTACATGATAAAGCTGACTTCTATACCTATGGATCAATTGCATTACAGTCTAAAACATTTCAAGTCCCAAATGAATGACTAACGCACTCAAAATATATCATTCTCATAGTTTATGAAATAAATACAACTCTTACCCAAGACCCACATCGAGCTATTAAAACCGGACAATTGTCCCATAAGACCCAAATAAATCAAAACCGAACTAAAGGTTCAACAACCCAATTGACTATTTATTTAAAAGTCATGATAAGTACTAAAATGTATTTGACCGACATTTATGCCAACCCATTCCACTAAGGTATGATTAACTCAAAACCCATCGTTGGCATTTTCCAAACAAAAACATACTATTTATCTCCAAAAATACTTTATAACACAATAACATGTATTTCCCAAATGATTTATAAATTTAATAACACTAAGGATGCATAAACGTCAAATAATCTCCACATATGAAATAATTTATAAAAATAATACACTTTCAAGATTTATTTACCAAAGCATCTAGAAGACCCAAATATGTGTATTTCACAAGTTTTATAAATCAAATGTACCAAATACGCAAAACTCACCAAATGATCCAACATTTATAGTTATCAAGAAAAACTCATAAATACATCAAAGTGAACATTTTTAGCATGTACAGCGTTTTCACAAAACAACTTGAACTCACCTTGCTAGATATAGGCAAATTAAATCTAGATTTTACCCCAACTAGCTCATTTGAAGAAGATCCTCAAGTCAAATCTTCCAAAAACCTAGATCCACAAGTTTCCAACCGTAAATATTCATAACCAACCATTTAGAATCGATCCCCAAACATTTTACATCAAAATCCCCAATTTGGCCAAAAACCTAGTTTTGACCAAAATTCTCCAAAACCATCCAAACCAAGATTTGAGAAATATAAACATTAGAGAGTCGACAATGGAGGATTTATAACTCATTATAAGGTTTAGAAATGGTTAGAATGACTTACCAATGAGTCTCTGACAAAACCCCAAAATGTGGTAAGCAATGGTGAGGAGATGGTGAGATGAAGGATCATTTCCTCTATCATCCAAATACTAGCTTGATCATGAAGAATCTCTTTAGAACTCAAGGATTTGTGCCTCAAATGCTTCAAAACCCTAAATAAATGAAGAGGGCTCGGTTTGAGAGAAAATGAGGATGAATAGGTGAAGTGGTAAATGAGAAAAGGGATGAAAACTCCACATTTTAAAACCCTAGGGCCGACGGCGATTGTGCCCAGGGCACTCTCGCTCAACATGTACCGCGGGCACACCGCCGTTGGCGATTGTGCCCCGCGATTGTGATCAATGTCACTCTCGCCCAGAGTGTACCGAACCCACTTCTTTCCCATTTTTCACCCGGAGCATCCAAGGCGTGATAAGGCTTAACAGGTAAGTCATGAAGGATGAAATTCCACGATAGAAAGTAAGAATTTCTCCAAGGATTGACTTTCCCAAACAGAAATTTACGGGTGTTACACCCAGATGCTCATAAACCCGTTTCTTGCATTCTGACCCCATTTCTCCTGACCATCTCCTCTCTTCTTCTTTTCTCTCCTCCATGGGAGACTTTGGCAAACTAGTTGATTATTGGAGGCCATAGGGAGCATTTTTGGAGATCTATCCTAAGGGTTTCAAGAGTTTTGTTTGGGATCCTCTAAGGTTTGGAGAGGTAAGATTTTTCGGTATTTTATGATCTAGCTTGCGTTTTGTTGTGAATCTGATATTTTGGTTGCTTTTAGTACCTCAAAGACTTGGGTGGTAATCTTGGGAAGATTTATGAACGTCTTTGCTTAAGGATCCTTCACCAATGCAATTAGAGATATGGGTTTAGAAACTAGTTTTAACCTAACCTAGCAATGCGAGTTTCAAGTTTCTTTGTGAAAAAACTTTGTACATGTCAAAAATGTGTATTTTAGAGTCTTAAAGTGTTTTCCTTACGAATTATCAATTTTTATTGGTTACTTGATGAAATTGCATCTTTTACACATTTGGTTTTTATAAAATCTTGTGAAGTATATATATATATATATATATATATATATATATATATATCTAGGTTTTTGGATATTTTGATAATAAATCATAATGTGTGTGGATTTTGATGATTTATTTTTCATATGTGGATTATCTAATGTTAGTGCACTTTTGGTTTATGGATTTTATAAATCATTTAAAAAATACACACTATGATGAGTTTTGTTGGATTTTGAGATATTTTGGGTCATGAGATTTATTTAAACTCTTTAAATGAATTTTAGAGTTTATGATGATTGATGACTCATTTTAAATTAGTCAAACAAGTTCAAGAGCTTATTGGTTTGGACTTAAGATAAATACTCATTTTGGGATTTTTGCTCGACCTCTAACTTAGTAATGATGAGTTTCAAACCTTTTGGTGTATAAATTGGTTAAATGTTGAGTATTTGTAACTTATTGGGCTTTGTTGACTTTTATTGTATAGTCAAGTGAGTTTAGGAGTTTATTGGTTTGATTTTAACTAAAATGAGTTTGGGGACATTTGTCCACTTTAAATTGCTTAATGTTGAGTTCTGTACATGATTTGCATTTATTACATGTTTATTTGGATATTATATTTTTGAGTGCGTTGGTCATTCAATGGGAGTCATGTAATTTAAACTATAATGCATTAGATACATATGCATATGAGTTGGTTTGTTGGTTTAAAATGCAATAGTTATTCCCAGTGGCGGACCCAGGATTTTGGCTGAGCAGGTGCACCTTTAAATTGAATCAAATGCCGACAAAGCCGCTCGGGGTGTTTTAAGCCGAATTTTGCCATTTGTTTTTTTTAAGTTTTTTGGTTGATTTGAAGGGACTTTTTTAGTTTTTTAGGTTGATTTTGAGAGAGTTTTTTGGTTGATTTTGAAAGAATTTTTCGTTTTTTTGGTAAAGACTAATCTAAAAAATCAAGACCGTCGGAGGCTTGAGCTTATATTTATTTTAATTAAAAAAATTTGGAACCTCTTGCTTATTTTAATATATATTTTATTGTTTAAATTATTGGTCCCACGGTCCAGATTTTAAGAGGGTTAAAAAAAAGAATATATGGACAGGGTTGGATTCAAACCCTAGACCTCCGCTAAGAGGAGTAGACCTCCGCTAAGAGGAGGCTTATCTCAACTGAAAAAACCATCACACCAATTGCTTCTTTATGTCATAAATTTAGTTTTAAAATTAAGCGGGTGAACCTTTAAGATGCCTACATTTTTTTCTTTTACGATAATCAACTGAGCGGATGCACGGGACCCAACTCGTCCCTTACTAGGTCCGCCCCTGGGTTATTCCTGTATTGTAGTTAGAAATAGACAGTAGGTCATTGGGGGCATTGTGGTGCGATATCTTGGAATAGAGCATTCATCATTGACCATATGGTATAATTTATAGTAAACAAGCATATTTAGGATCATCGAGGGGCCCATGCAAGTAATTTATAGTAAACAAGCATATTTAGGATCATCGAGGGGCCCATGCAAGCTATAGGACCATATAGTTGAACTTGATGACCATTCATCCGTAGTGTGGCTCAGATATGTGGCTTACTTTTGTGTTCTCTCTACTTTCAATGGAATCGGGTCTCATCCGTCATCGAAAAGTGTGTTTTGGAAATGATATAATTGGGTGTGTTTTTGGGTATGGTATATACCCATGATTTATGTTTCACATGTTGTATATCATTCCTATTTTATTGTTGCTTTGGATATTTGAGTTTTATCCATGTTTTTTTGTATCTGAACACTAAGTCTTATTCATGTTTTGAGGAAGTATTGAGTTTTGATTTCACATTAAAATGGGTGTTTGGGTAATTGAGTTTTCATCACGAAAATATTGGGGTTTGAAAAGTTGTTGCTTTATGGTAACAACGTTTCATTTTAAAAATGGCAATCAAAATAAACAGTCTTTTAGTTTTACTTACTTTTTTATAATTGTGATAAAATTTGCTTGAATTCATTTGGCTTTAAACCTAATATTTTTTTCTTATCGACATGTGCATCAAGTTCTCGTGGGGGTGGTATTAGCGACACTTGAGCAAATTCGAGTGCTAGTTAGAGACTCATGAATTACTTAAATTTCTAGGATGTTTTCGTATTATTGGAGACAACGGCTTTTGGTGAGAGTTATAGTAACACAAGTCCTAATCTAGTCTCGTTTGGATTTAGATTTTAAGTTGTTGACTTTGACTTTATTGTATTCTTGTATGTTAGTATAAAGTACTTTCAAGAGAAGTTACTTGGCTTTTGTTTTATGTCGAAAATTTTAATCAAGTCGCTCTTTCTAGATTTCAGGGTGTTACATATAACTTCCCTTTTAACCACATTAATTGGATCAACCTGTTTGGATGGGTTCTTCGGTTCTCTCTTGAATATTTTACTATATATATATATACATAGAGAGAGAGAGAGAGGGAACATCAAAGAAACATAGTCAAAATAAGAAAACACGATACGGTCAAATCACATGTGGTTTTACACTGACATGAGATGCGATTACGGAACACGAGCAACACAAGTGGCGACTTGGACCGTGGCCTCAGATCGCAGCCAAAGTCTCATGAATCACATGTGATTTTACACGTCATTTTAGTGTAAATTCACATGTGATTTGGTTGCTCTCGTATTTTCTTATTTGGTTGTTGTTCTATTTGAAACCGATTCTCTCTCCCTCTCTTTATATATATATATATAGGGTTGGATTCCGGTGAGAAGTTGTGTTAATGGTGAGAAGCGTGAGAGTGGTTATCGACCGTTGGATGAGAAATGGACGCACATTGGGATGAGATGCACCAAGATGCACCAGATCAATTCCTTTCTAAGCCGCAATTCATGGGAGAGCTTGAGATTAAAAGAGATCAACGGTTCAGATCCACTTCTCACACTTCTCACCATTAACTCAACTTGTCACATGATCTTTCTCCTTTATATCTATATCTATATATCTATATCTATATTTATATATCTATAATCAAATGATTAATACTAGAACTTAAGATATTTGATTTATTTATAGTTTCATAATGTGAATTTTTTTTACATGTATTTTAGTGAACATAAATACAGTTTTATATTATAAAACAGATATATGTTAATCAATATTTTAATCTTAGTTTTATTTAATTTTTTTAATTATAAATATACATTTTTAATTTTTTAAAATTTACTTTTGAAAGTTAATATGAAATAATTTAAAAACAGTGTGTGTTATTGAAGTCAAAGTAGGTGGGGAGAAGTAAAGTGTAGTTTGACAAAAGAGTGCATGTCCCCAAAACTTCAAACGAATTTCAAACACTTTGATGAAAAAATTATTTGTTTTTCAAGGCCAACAACATTAATTATTTATTTATTATCGATGTAAGTAATTAAATGAGTTTATTTATTATTCATGTGCACAAAGTACACATATATTCATATTGACTCAATGGTCAACCACTCTATATGCCATTCATACATCATGAAATCAATATTCACATATGAATACAGTCTACCGACCCATTTTTATTTAATAACATATTTAAATAATATCTTCATTATATAAAACAAATCAATTTCGATTAAGAACTGATAATTTATCAAAAATTAAAGAGTAAACTATAAATTTGGACACCGTGGTTTGTTGGTTATAACACTTTTGGTCCCTACAACTTTGAAATTACAAGCGTCATTGTGGTATACAAAAACGATCGGACCAATCTAACAACCCGTTAAAGCAAAGGTATTTTAGTCTTTTCTAATTTTCTCTTATTTTTGCTTTAAAAAGTAAACTCAGGACTAGATTTGTAGTTTACTCAAAAAATAATATAATTAATTATATATTTATACTATATATTCGCTCGAATTTTGTTCATTTTTCTTTAATAGTTGATAAGGTATTTTTTAGTTTTTCATTTATTTAAGGTTTTCCCTTGAACCTCCGTCATAATATAAGGTCAGGTTCAGGAGAAAACTCTAAATAAATGGAAAACCGAAAAACCACGAAAAAACGAATGAAAAAGTATATGAATATGGATGTCAAATTAATGAGAAAAATATGATCGTTTATTTGGTGTAATTTATTTCGCTCGAATTTTGTTCATTTTTCTTATTTTTTCGAATAAAAAATAGGGGGTTGAGGTTTTTTTAATTTAAAAAATATTGTTGTAACCGTCCGTTTAATCATATCCACCAGATCATCTAATCTAACAATTAATAAGGTGTTTTTTAATTTTTCATTTATTTAAGGTTTTCCCTTGAACCTCCGTCATATAATATAATATAATATATATTTATACACATTGAAGATTTGAAGATGTGAAGATGTAGGTTGAACAAAATGATCCACCCCAAGCTCTGTGCACATATCCAACAATTTTCTTTATAATCTTTATATATATTAAAAGAGAAACCAAACATAATGACTTGGCAACATGAGATCTGAGTATTACTTAAATTTTGAAATATGGTTGAGTTTCATCATCCCACATTGATGGGAAGATGATAATTTGGAAGAAGATGATGGATATATATATAAGAGTCATGGATGCCATTGAAATATAAAACCATGGTTGGAATCAAAACCAACCAAAAGGTAAAAATTATAGTGTAAAATACATATTTTAATTAGGTTTGAGTATTCCTCAAATCTTGAAATATCATCATCCTACATTGGTGGAAAGATGATAGTTTGGAAGAAATCTTTATCTTTATATATATTAAAAGAGAAACCAAACATAATGACTTGGCAACATGGGGTTTGAGTATTACTCAAATCTTGAAATATGGTTGAGTTTCATCATCTCATATTGGTGGGAAGATGATAATTTGGAAGAAGATGATGGGTATATATAAGAGTCATGGATGCCATTGAAATCTAAAACCATGGTTGTAATCAAAACCAACCAAAAGGTAAAAATTATAGTGTAAGACACATATTTTGATGAGGTTTGAGTATTCCTCAAATCTTGAAATTTCATCATCCTACATCGGTGAGAAGATGATAGTTTGAAAGAAAATAATGGGTATATAAAACAGTAATGGGTGCTCTTGAAATCTAAAACCATGGTTTGAAGCAAAACCAACCAAATAGTAAAATTTATAGTACAAAACACACATTTAAACTAGGTTTGAGTATTCCGCAAATTTTGAAATAAGGTTGAGTTTCGTCATCCCATATTGATGGGAAAATGATAACTTAAAAGAAGATAACGGGTATATAAAAGAGTGATGGATGCTTTTGAAATCTAAAACCATGGTTGGAATCAAAACCAATCAAATGGTTAAGATTATAGCACAAAACACACAATTAAATGAGGATTGAGTATTCCTCAAATCTTGAAATAAGGTTGAGTTTCAACATCCCACATTAGTGAAAAGATGATAATTTGGAAGGAGATGATAGGTATATAAAAGTGTGATGGATGTTTTGAAAATATATAATCATGGTTGGAATTAAAGCCAAACAAATGGTAAGATTATGGTGAAAACACACACAATTAAAATCTTTATATATTAAAGTAAAATCCACAATGAATGAGGTGACATCATAAGGAATGAGTATTCATCATTTCTTCAATTGTGGTTGAGTTTTGTGTATTCCACATTGATGGTGTGATGAAATATTGACAATGAATGATTGGTATATGATGGGGCTTGAGATGCCTTTGTTGTAACTCATAAAGTTGGCTCATATTGGTTGATCCTCTAAACTCATGAAGTTGGCTGATCCTCTAAACTTACGGGTTGGTTGATTTTTGCTAACGCTCTCTTAGCAAACATGTTAACTATACAAAATAATAAAAAAATATTATAAGATTCAAATATTTTAAAATCTTGGAGTAGGTGTGATTTCGACTATCCCACATTAATGAGAAATCTTTATTTTGAAGAATAAATGTGAGTATAAACGGGTAAAATATTCATTTGAAAACTTTATATATATTAAAGTAAAACCCACAAAGAATGAGGTCACATTATAAGGAATGAGTATTCATCATTTCTTCAATTGTGGTTGAGTTTTGTGTATCCCACATTGATGGAGTGATGAAATATTGACAATGAATGATTGATATATGAAGGGGTTGAGATGCATTTGTTGTAACCCATGAAGTTGGTCGATCCTCAAAACTCACAGGTTGGTTAATTTTGGCTAACGCTCTTTTAGCAAACATGTTAACTATACAAAATAGTAAAAAAATCTTATAAGATTTAAGTATTTTAAAAATCTTGAAGTAGATGTGATTTCGGCTATCCCACATTAATGAGAAATCTTTATTTTGAAGAATGAATGTGAGTATAAAAGGGTAAAATATTCCTTTCAAAACGAAAATGTTAGTTGGCTAAATGACTACATTTATTTTGCAAAACAAACTTATTTATATGAAGTCTTTATATATATTAAAGAAAGATAAAAAACATATGACGTGACATTATGAGAGTTAAGTAGTTTTAAATCTTGATGCATGGTGTGATCTTGGTTATCCCATATTACAGAAAAATCTTTAGTTTGAAGAATAGATGTGGGTATATGAAATAATGATGCTTTCTTTTTGAAAATGATAAGGATAATAACTACCTTCATTTTGCAAAATAAACTTATTTATATGAAGAGGGACGTTCAAATGCAACCCATTTACATGATATAACCCCTCTATCCACCACTCATATAGAGGGGCGTTCAAATGCAACTCATTTACATGATGCACCCTTTTATCCACCGCTCATTTTATTTTGCATAACAACCCCCTCTATGAGAGTTAACTATTTTAAAATTTTGATGTAAAGTGTGATTTTGGTTATCCAGTATTAAAGAGACATCTTTAGTTTGAAGAATAGATGTAAGTATACGATAAGATGGTGTTTTTCTTTTTGAAAATGATAAGTTTAATAACTACATTTCTTTTGCAATACAAAATTATTTATATAACATCTTTATGTATATAAAAGGAATATGAAAGGCATAAGATGTAGTAATATAAGAGTTAAGTATTTTATTTAAATGGACAATCTACATATTACTACCTATATTACTCATGCTACCGCGCAACATGCGGTTTCCGCACTAGTATCATTAAACCTATCTAAGTTTAATTCATGAACATACTCTGTAATTTTCTTCAAAGTTTCATCAAACCTTTCAAGAACATTGACAAATTTATACAAGTAGAACTAATGTAAAAACAGAACCCTAAACATTAAATCCCTGAAATCAAAACCCTAAAACTCAATGAGATTGAACCAAGTATTTTATCTCAAACCCAGATTTCATTTGTAAATTTGGAAAACTAAAAACCAACATCCATAAATCTCAAAAACTGGACTAAAGTCCTGAAAAATTAAAAACAAGATGGAAGCATAGGAGAAGGTCTGTACAGAACTCGTGGTTGACGCTAGAGTCGTCAAAGAAGAGGGAGTGCTAGAGAAGAGGCTATCGTCGTCTTTAACACACATAGACAACGTGATATGGTGGTAGGGTCGGAAGTGTCTAGGCATGGATATTGTGGCGGGGGATCGTGTGAGAAGTTGAGTTAATGATGAGAAGCGTGAGAAGTGGATCTGAACCGTTTATCTATTTTAATCTCAAGCCCTCCCATGAATTGTGACTTAGAAAGGAATTGATTTGGTGCATCTCCGTGCATCTCATCCTAATATGCGTCCATTTCTCATCCAACGATCGATAACCACTTCTCACACATCTCACCATTAACTTAACTTCTCACCGGTTGTAGAGTAGCTTTGTAATGATGCATGTGTTCAAGTAGTGACTCTTAAAGCCACTTCTCAAACAAGGTTTAAAAGAATCATTTTGTAACAAATGCATATCATTTATTAAAAGATACATATGCACTATATGCAACAATAAAAGATAATTTAACAATTTATCGTATAAACATATTTGAAGAAATCATAGACATAATAAAATTAATAAGTTTTCAAGTATTATTGAAGAGTTTATTTTAAACAAAAACCTTTACAAAATATTGACTATTGGATCTTATTTTAGAAGAATTTATGTTCAATTATAAAATCGGGTTAAAAAAATGAGTTCTGCTTGAGCCTTGAGGGGAATCAAGAAGGAAAGTAATAAAATTTAGATTAAATTACGTTTTTAGTCCTTGTGGTTTGTTGAAAATTTCTATTTTTGTTTTCATGGTTTTGGAATTATGATTTTCATCTCTATAGTTTGTAATTCATTACTTTTTTTCGTTCTTATGGTTTACAATTCATTTCTATTTTAATCCTTCATACTTAAAAATAGTGTTTTGGTTGCAGGGACGAAAGTAGAAATGAATTACAAACCATAAGGATGAAAACCGAAATCTCAAAACCATAAGGATGAAATTCGCAATTTTTAACAAACCACAATAACAAAAAACGTAATTTACTCTAGAATTAAACATGGGACAAAAAGTATATAAAACCATGAATAGCCGAATGTACAAGTCCTCTTCTTATCAGCCAAGGTGCAATTTGTGAGTTTATGCCTTTTGGGTTTGTGCTACACTGGGCCGCCCAACATCAGGGCAGCTTTGGTGAACCAATACATAGGGTTCATGCAAAGCGCACCTTCACATTGCCTAGACAAACTTTAGGGTGCGATTGATATACTGAACATGACAGGATAGAACAGAACATGGATTATTGTCCCACGTTTGGCAGGATTGTTAGGTGGAACAAACAGGAACAGAATGTAACAAAAGTGGAAAATGCCTGTTCCACCCCCACCCCATGGAACAAGCTGAAACAAGGTGGAACAGACTTATGTTTTACCAATATAACCTCAAAAAAAAATTATCTTCTAAAACATTAAATATGCTTTTTATATTTTATTCATTTTTTAAATTTTATTTATTTTATGTTCTTTAAATTTTCACTTTATTGCTTTCAAATATTATTTTTATATTAGAAGCGTACTCGTGCAATGCAGCAAGATACATCACGATTTTAATGTTTCATTTTATTTTTTGTTTTGTCAATTTACAGTACAATTTTGGATGGTTTTAAGAAAGTGATAATGTTTTTTTTATAAATTTGTTTAATTTAGGCTTAATAATTTAACGTTTTTTATATAAAAAAATTAAGTATTTTGTTATAATTCAATGATTATCTTAAATATTTTAATGACATCTAGAAAAAATAACAAATTACATATTTAATAATATAATTAAAACAAATTTATGGAAATGTCTGCATAAAAGGAAGACACTGCACATACCAAATTGGTGGGTGTTAGAAGCATACGGTAGTAATATGTATCTTGTGCTTTGATACTTGTAAATTAAGAGATTTTTAAAATCTTGCATAAAATGATGGTACCTTGTGCCTAATAATTTGTATGTAAGAGTTTTTTTATCCGTGCTTTGTAATATGGTATAGATAGTTACTATGTTTTGATTAATTTATTTAAATTATTAAATATTAATTGTAAAAAAATATAGAAAGGGTTAAAAAATTGGAAACTATATAAACTTTTTGTTTTGGTGTCACTTTAATATATATTGAAAAGAAATTTCTAATATTATATTTTGTTATAAAAATATTTATTTCGTTATAATTTAATAAATTACATAATTAATCAATATATATATATATATATATATATAGATATAGACTTAAGTTCGCGTGAGACCAAACAGTTTCCGTGAGACCGGTGAGACCAAGCTTTAAAGTATGAAACTTCACACCAAAAAACTGTGAATGTAAAAAAAATCGAACTTTTCATAGGGAAAACACCATACATGTTACGTTCACGGTATTTTTCGTTTTGAATGTTTTTTTTTTACCTTCACAGCGTCTTCACTGTGAAGGTTCGGATATACCTTCACAGTCTTTTATCTGTGAAGCTTTGATTTTTTTTAACTTGGTTTAGGTTTTTTTTACCTTCATAGTGTGATTACATTATGAAGGTTCGAATGTTTTTTACCTTCACAGTGTTTCGGTGTGAAGTTTCATGTTTTAAGGCTTGGTCTCACGCGGTCTCACGGAAACAGCTTGGTCTCACGTGAACCTGACCTTATATATATAACATATATAAACAACTTATTAGGGGTAAATTGGTCTGGTCATGCTATCTGTTCTGTCCAGTTCTGGTTTACCAAATGCTAAACAACTGTTCTGTCATGTCCCATCCTGTCATGTTCTATCATGTCTTCGTATCAAACACACCCTTAGGATCCTGGCTAGATGTGTTAACGAGTCGAGTCGAATCAAGTTGTAAATCGAACTTGACACGAGAAAATACGAATAACTTTCTCACTGTAGGGCAACCAATTTTTTTTTCAATGTTAGAGCTCAAGCTCGATACTTGTTTATGGGCTTGACTCGACTCGAAAAATTTAATCGAGTTTTTGGACGAGTCGAGTCGAACATTAGTATTATGAAGTTCAACTCGTTAAGTTAAACGAGTTTTGGTGTATGTTCGAGATTGATTCAAGCTTGAAAATTAATTATTAAGTTCGAACTCAAGTATCTAGTTAAAAGCTGGAGTCGTTATTACCTAGTCGTGGCCCTTAAAGGAGTTGATGGTACCTAGTAGGAATTAAACCTAAGACCTAATGGTCCTTAGAGAATCTCCAACAGCTATGCTAAAATAGAAAAAAAGATGAATTTTAGCAACTTTTTTGCTCCAACAACTATGTTATTTTGTATGCTAAAATAGAAAAATGAGGAGAGAGATTGTAAAAATCTCTAAATTTAGAGAAATCTCTGAAACATTATAGAAGAGGGAAATAATATAATAATATTTTTCCACCAATAAAAGAATTTTAAATTCGATGTGTAGGAGAGAGAAACAATATATTATTAAATGAATTGATTATTTTATTAATAAAGTTAATGTTATGATTGCTAAAATAGAGTAACTATTGGAGATGAATGTGTTAAAGGGAAAAACAAATAGAACAACAATATGGAGAGAATAACAATAAGACAAAGAGAAGAAGTCTGTAATTCTCATTAATCATAAGCCCTTTAAATAGGGAGAAGTTTACAAAGAAAAGGAAATATTCATTATGGTAAATTCTAATACTAGGAAAATATTATATCAATCACTTCCTTTTGATGATGGCACATAATCTTACAACACTCCCCCTTGTTCCGAGTCAAAGGAGTGATGGTGCACAATTGTTGCCTCGTTAAAACCTTACGCCAAAATAAAAACCCAGTGGGATAAAAAAAATATGACGAAGAAAAGAGTACAACGCACCAGTTTCTTTGCAATATATAGACTTTTCCTTCAGTCTAGTTTTCTCTTAGATTCGTACATTAATCATGAGAGTTAGGAAAACATAATGGTATATAAACAGTTGCCTCACTAAAACCTTACACCAAGGAACAAAACCAAATGGGAAAAATAAAACCTTGGTTGAAGGAAAGAGCACAACATACCAATATCACAAATATAGTAGACTCCCCCTTTTGTCTACTACTCCTCCTGATTCGTGCATTAATCAAGGGAGTTTTGAAAACATTTCCATTTACTTTCTACATGTTTCCCAATAAATGGTTTTAGGTAATGACTTGGTAAAATATGTCACATTCTTTTGACACCTTACTTGATTCACTTGAATCTAAAGGAGAGTCTTTTATTGCTGATTGTATAGAAACTTAAGCAGAATATGCCTTTTGGTTATCACCCTTGATGTATCTTATGTTCATTTCTTCGATACATGATGCATTATTTCCATATATGCAAGTAGGATACTGAATTACTAACTCCTCTAATATAGGTAATGATAGTCCTTAATCATATACATTATCTCATGGAGAGTAATATTATTGGATTAGTTCAAGGAGGTAGTTACAAGGGTTTATTTAGCTTACTTCCAAGCAATCGGCGTATTCCCAGTGGTAATTCCTTATCCAATTTGAGAACAACCTTTGTATGAGTCAGACAGATACCTAATATCAACAAAGACATACCAAGACATTGTTTGGTGTTTTTCTATAAGAGCTAGTACTTTTACTGCTTACATTCTAAGTAGGTATTGAAGTTCCATTGTCAATCCCATTTTTCTTTCTATAGGGAAAGTATAAACCCACGTCAATGGTTCCAAAAGATTAATTTGATATCATTCCAATGACTTTGCGTTGGCGCTGAGCTAAATCTAGATAACAAGTTCACTGAGAAATATAATATATGGTCAAGTGTATTATGCTAAGTACGATAATGCGCATATTGTACTTAGATAGGGAATTCCAACTCCCAGCATTTTTCGTCATCATCCTTTAGACGAAATGGATTTTTCCCTATATCCGACGCTTCGACCGATCATGGGAGTGCTAACCAGATGCGCTTTGTCCATATTAAATTGCCTGATTATTTTCTGGACATATGCGATCAGTGAATTAATATTTCACAAACTCGGTGTCCTAGCTCAAATAGCTAGACAAACCCAAGTTTTCCCAAGATATATATCTCAAATTTAGATTTCAAGTTGCTTGTGGTTTCTCTTATTTCATCAAGAGCGCCTATTATGTTCATAACATCGACATATAAAGCTACTTTGAAAATCTAGAACTTGTTTTTCTACATAAATACGCAAGGGCACAATTCCTATTTCTTATATATCATTTCCCAATCAAGTGTTCACTTAGGGGATTATACCACATCCGCATAGATTGTTTTAATCTATAAAGTGAGCGTTTCAATTTTATTGCAAACGCACTTCGTGGTTTAGAGTTACTTGATTTGCGTAATGTAATGCCATCAAGCACTTTTATATCTCTGAATCTAGATCCCCATAGAGATATGTATTAACCACATCCATGAACTGCATTTCCAGTCCTTCGGAAACTACTAGGCTAATTAATTAGCATACGTTATAACGTCCATTACGAGAGAGTAAGTCTTCTTATGGTCAATCCAGGGTGTTGTGAGAAACCTTGCGCCAAAGGAGAGTCTCATACATTATGACTTGATTATTCTCATTACGCTTTACGACAAATGATTTATCTATGTCTTACAGGATTTACACTTGGTGGGTTAGCACTACCAAACCAAATACCTGTTCATTTGTCAAATAATATGATTCTTCTGGATTGCTTATTTAGGCCAATTTTCTCTTTGTTGATATTTTTCAACTGAGCATGGTTCGATGTCAATGTGCTCTATCATCTCATAAGCAACAATATATGCGAAATATATCATCAATGAATATGTATGATCTGTCCATCGACTCATATGCACTCTCATAATTCATTTGAGATTTCTTTAATCTCTGGAATCAATATTAACTTTGGAACGTCCTCCAGTAATGATTCATAGACATAGTTTAATCAGAGATAATCTCATGAGAGGTTTATGTATTGATGACAAATAGTTGTGCCTTACTCTTCTCTTCCTTTAGATGAGTATCTATCGAACCAAGTAGCTTCCACCACTTCCATTTGGTAGCTACGACCTCAACCACACTTCTACTATGTGTGATTGCAACGCACTTTCCAATTGCATTGTGCCCCTGTTGGGGACTTTTTAACCTTGCGAGTATATTTGCAGCTCGTATATGTGATCTTGTCACTTCTGGAATAACATTAAACGTATCAGGTATCGAGTCTGATTCGTTTGACTTCAACATTGCGTTGTGAAGTTTTGGGGATCAAAATGAGACAGAGTGGGAATATTCAATGACACTTCCTGTCGTTCCCATGGAAAATCCTTTTTCCTATCTCCCCCTAACTACGTGAAGATTGTCTCATGAAAGTGACAACCCGCAAATCTAGCGGTAAAGAGATCACTAGTTAAATACTCTAATTAGCGGATAATTGTTGGGGATTCATATCCAACATATACCAAATCGTCTTTAATGACCCATTTCGATGCCCTGTGGGGGCGCAATTGGCACATATACTACACAACAAAACATGCGTAAATGTAAAATATCAGGCTTATATCCCGTTATCAACTGGTACGCATGAGGCTGGTTAGCTAGTAGTGGGTCTAAAAACGAAAAAAAAAACTGCATATAATAATTACATAACCCCAGGCAGATGTGGGTAAATTGGTGCGCATTACTAATACCCTAGATGTCATCATATTCTCTTGATAACAACTTCTATGAGACCATTTTATATATACACATGGGGTATAGGAAACTCTACATTGATCCTCATACATATGCAATTAACATCAAATCCTTATGATGTAAATTCTCCAGCACTCAAAGTCATATAGACTTGATGAAATAATCAGGGTGGTGAGCCCTTAAACGTATAGCTAGTGCTAGGAGTGTAGTATTTCATGTGGACAATAATACGACATGCGTTCATCGTGTCGAAACCAGAACCATAAAGTTTTAATGGCCCGCATTCTAGATGTTTATGTCCATAAATATCACCTTGTATTCGTTGTAACAATGGAATATTTTTTGTATTATGTCCTTAGCTTAGGATGATCTCATTCCTGTCTTGGCTAAGGATTAGGGTATATACAAAAGTTTTTGGTATTCGAGAGGGCATATTATGATGACAGTGTTGTTTTTTATGTTGCAGAAGTCAACAGTTGCAATTTGCCTCGTTTTGCCTATCACTCGAAAGAGAATGTGCCTATGTGTATTTTGCAATACACAAATCACTATGTCATAACCATGGTGTCCCACATGGTCATGTCGAAACATATATGTGTCATTTCCCTAGAGTTCATTATTGGTGACAAAAACGTTTCAATGACTCAATAGTCTACTAGCTAGTTTGACACATAGTTTCCATGATATATGTTTACTTTCAAATTCATTAGAACTTATGTATATATGCTCATTATAATTTCCATTTGATACGAATATCTTTACAAGGTTCCTATTGATCTTGTACCAACAAGAAAATGACAGTTCATCGTCTAAGTATTTCAGTTGAATGAATTATAAAATAAGTATTTGTCTATCATTTTAGATTGTGTGAGAGGTAAAAAAATCAATTCTCCTCGATACATTCCTACACGGAACGGAGAATATTGAAAATTTTGCATTTGTTACGATGTATTTCTTTACATCTATAATGGTTACATATTCGATTACTTAGCAGAGAAATTAAATTTGATACTTAAAATTAATTTTCAATGAAACATATGCTTAATCAATATTAAATTAACATGTTATATTTCATTTTCAACATGTTCCTTTTCGACAGGAACACTCTTTAGTGCATTTCTTATTTGATTGTCCATTTTCACCTGGGGTGGTAGTTGTATCTCTACTCCAGATGTTGAAAAATCATTCCCGACTCTTACCGAGACCCTGACCCCGTTCTAGGGTTTCGTCTACATAGTGCATAAATGTCACATGTGTGAAATTGTTTTTAACTCTCTGTTCTTTGGAGTTGTTTCTACCTTTAATGCTTTCATTATTGATCTCGAGAATTTTCTTTGTCTCGACATATGTGGTGTTGTTATTCGAAAAAACCTTGTTATGTCTCTCAACCACTTGCAGTAGGTTGATGAGTTTGTCTAAAAGTTACTTTCCAACTTATATTAGTTCATTAATATTTTTGATATATGAAAGGTGGAAATAATGTTAAAAGTCATGTCATCTTCTGTGAGTTCCTTGCCACAGAGATTGATACGCGTTTTGGATATAACATTTCTTTGTTGAAATCAGTTACCTTTTTGTAATCGAGTAAGTGGGTTTCATTCCACTGTACGATTAGTTTGGGAAGTACATATTCATGAGTACTCCCGATTATCCCTTTCGGGACATCCCACATTTATTTGGGGGTTTCTAGTAAAGGTATTCCTATGAAACTTAGGATTTATATGTCGTTTCAAAACATGAGGGTATTTGTTTGTACCTTTTCAAGAGGTTGGTTTTAGAGTCAATTAGGGAGTTGATGGACTTTAGGTATTTTCTTGTACCTTTTTAGAATGAGGTTTATATACTCATTTATGATACTCAGATTCTTTTGTGATTTATTTAATTTAAACATAACATTGTTAATTATAGAGCATTTGACATGAGGCCAAAAATTGATATGAGTTTGGCATATGAAGCCAATTTAAATGTTTTAATACCTTAATGGTATTTTGGGAGATTTTGTCACAAGAAAAATAAATATTGGTTTTGACATAAAATTAACGTCAAACTTTTAACATATTAAGTTTATAAGATTTTAATGAGATTTTGGCATGAGACCAAAATAAATTAGATATAAAGGAGTGTAACTCCCAAAAAATAAATTTAAAAACTATAAATGAATTAACAATTACTTGCATAAAATATTTAGTTCCTAAAAACATGTTATAAGTTTAAATTGAAATATCGAGTAAAGTAAGTATTAATCATTCAAAAATGAATAAAACAACTTAAAATTAGCCTATATAAGTAAATAGCAACAACACAAATCAATAACCAACTAAACATGTTCAAACATTTAAGGAAATCATATTTTATGAAATCTTTGATTTTTATAGTGTTGTGTTATGGAAAGGAAATCAATTTTAAAAAAAATAACTATCATTTAATAAACAATTAGATATTATATCTAAAACAAAACATAAGATAGTAAATGATACTCGCAATTAAATATTCATATATCATTAACAATAAAGTACTGATTTTTTCATATTCACAAATTTAATAATTAAAAAATTGAACACCATAAATTCAAAAGAGTTGTATTATGAACTTATAAACCTTATCAAACTAACAATGGTGATAGATGAAAACTTTCATAAAAGATAGGTTCTAAAACCATATATTAATTTTTTTTTGTGTAGCATTGTCATATGCAATATAATGGTACAGATACAGAAACATAAACTGTTAAAATAAACATACAAAGAACAAGTTGTACAAAAAACAAAATAAAGATAAAAAAACACACAAAAACATATTTGTGCTATAAAGGACAAATCAAACATGATAGTGACAAAAATCAGCGAATAATGACACAATATGCACATATAAAACAACAGAACAAAAAAAGAGATAAAAAACATCATATAACATTAATAAAGCGCATATACATTACATACAGTTACAAAAATTATATCTGACATTTGATTTTAGCAATGGAGAAAAAATTATTCAACGTCAATTAGCTTTTTGGAGAGCGCGTGCTGATAACGTGTTAAAGAGAAAAACAAATAGAACAACAATATGGAGAGAATAACAATAAGATAAAGAGAAGAAGTCTGTAATTCTCATTAATCATAAGCCCTTTAAATAGGGAGAAGTTTACAAAGAAAAGGAAACATTCATTATGGTAAATTCTAATACTAGGAAAATATTATATCAATCACTTCCTTTTGATGATGGCACATAATCTTACAACAGAATGCAATTTTTCTTAAAGATTTGGACATTTTCTACTCTATTACAGAAAAATTATACCATAGCTATTGGAAATGCTCTTAAGGGTGCGTTTGGTTTGTAGACTGGGTGGGACATGACGGGACAAAAATTCACTGTCCCATGTTTGACGTGATATGGGACAGGACAAAAGTTCACTGTCCCATGTTTGGCGCGACATGGGGCAGGGACAAAGACTAGACAGGGTGGGACAAGATGGGACAAAAAGGGGTATTTTCTTGTTCCACCAAAATAGGTGGAACAACATGGGACATAAATGAGACAGAAACTAAAAATCACTGATTTACCGCCATTTGATATATAATCCTAATATGGTATTGGTCTTAAGGGTCACCACTACCCATCGTCGCTACTACCACCATCGACGGCCACTAATAGCCATCGCTAACCACCGTCGGCCACCTCTACCTATTTCACCACCATAACAACCTCCTCCACCACCACCACTACCATCGTCGACCACCTCCACTAACACCGATAACCACCACCTATTGTCGCCACCACCATCGACGGCCATCGGTAGCTACCACCAACCATCGTCGACCACTTCCACCTCTTCCTTCACTACTACAACAACTTCCTCCACCACCTCCACAACCACCACCCATCGCCACCTCCACCAATCACCACCACCCATTGCCGCCGCCGTCACCGATGCTCACTGGCCACTGCCAACCACCGTAGCTGGCTGCCACCACTGTCGCTCGCCGTCAACCATCGTTGGTAACCTCCGTCTCTTCTTCCACTACAATAACCTCTATTACCACTGTGCACCGCCACCACCACCACCACCACCTCTATTACTATCTTTCACCTTCTTCACAACTATCGTCTTTCACCGGCTACCCATCGTCTTTTATCTGTACTCGTCGCTGCAACTATGCATCCGTCAATTCATTAAGATCTTCCAAATTGAATCAACTATCATATTTTTTATATGAATCGAAGTTTTTTGAAATACCATCAATTATTTCAGATTCTTCATTCAAATTTCCTACTATTTTTTTTGTATGTATTTATACGTATGACAATTGTGTAAAAAAATTAATAATGTATTTTAATTAAATTATTTAAAGATATACTTTATTTTTGTTATTTATAAATATTATATGACATATAAAATTATCAAACAACTTTTTAGGGAAACTTGTCCAGTCCTGTCCTATCCAGTCCTAGTCGTACCAAACACAAGACAACCATTTGTCTTGTCCTGTCCAGTCCTGTCCTAGCCTCTTGTCCTGTCCAGTCCAGTCCTGTCCTGTCCTGTCCAGTCCAGTCCTGTCCTGTCCTGTCCTGTCTTGTCTTGTCTGCGTACCAAACGTTACCTAACGCACGAGAACAGTGATTGATTGCATTACATGTACTTGACGTGTAATTAATGTTCTGCATTTTTAACAAACCAATACTTACAGGATTTAATTGGCTCGTCAACAACTAGTTTATTCTGGAGTTTTTAAGCAAATGATTCAGAAGTCACCTAGAACTTTTGTCATATTAGCTTTGTACTTGTACTCAACACATTTCATTGTTGGTTCATCGTTTTATCTTTTCTTTATCTTGGCACCTGTCATCCTGAAAGAAGAAATTAAAAGAACTGACATTCGAATTTGATTGTTTCTAAGCGTTTTAATTAACTAGAAGTGTACTCGTGTAATGCAGTGATATACATCATGATTTTATTGTTTTCTTTTATTTTTTTTTATTGATTTACAGTACGATTTTGGATGATTTTGAGAGAGTTATAATGGTTTTTTTTATATATAAGTTTGTTTAATTTAGGGTTAATAATAGTAATGTTTTTTATATAAAAAATTAAATAATTTGTTAGAATTTAGTGATTATCTTATATATTTAAATTCCTAATATTTAAATTGAGATGTTTATCCTGATTTGCTTATGTTTATCGGTTAGTTATGAATTCAAACATATAGCTTGAGAAATTTGTACTCACTCATCATCACTTGTAATCTTGAATTTTAATAATGTGTATCAATAAACAATACTTAATACATAAAAGCTTGTTTTTAAGAGTTTTTCGATAGTTTAATAATACTGTAATTTATTTTAGGTTTAATAATTTTTTTATAAAATAAACATTAAATATTCTGTTAGATTTTCTTAATTATATTTTAGATTTTTTATATTTAAAATTTGTTGGTCCCGAAGGTGCTTAACAAGTTTGTAGAAGGGGGGGGGGGTTGAATACAAACACAGAAATTAAAGTTTAATAAATTGTTTATTGATAAATCAAAATACAATTTACAAGTTTGTTGCGGAATAAGATTAAGACAGACCCAATCTAAACAAACTTAAGAAACACTAAGATGATTGCACAAGAAATTCAGAGAATGGGGGATTAAGAGAGATAGAAAACAAGGGTTTCTATATGGAGTTCAAGGATTGTGCTCCTACACAGATGGAGGGGTGAACTTCCTATTTATACCCTATGCATTAAATGCATGGCAGGGCACTTTACACGTGGCGTTCACGGATTGGCTTTGGGAGTCTGACTTTTGGGATACATGCTTTCGGCCGGGTCATGAACAGTGTAGTTGACAGAGTTGTTGTACGTATGGTGGCAGAGACATGTCCGTTCTGACACATAGTACTAGTTTGTGCAAGGATAGACAAAAGGAAACTTGAGACATAAGCTTTGTGATCTTTTGATCGCTGAATATCTCTTCTTTCAGAGATAAAAGAGGTTCAGCTATCGCTGAAGCTTTTCCTCATGTTCCTTTGCGTATATGTAGATTTGTCTTTGATTCACTGATATCCGCATCAGATCACTAGTAGACTTCTCTTTGTTCAGCAGCTTCGTCTTCGATTCAGCTATGAACATATGTTGACGCGAGACTTGTCTTCAGGGATTACGTTACTGTTTACATCAGAAACTATCAGTGATAACTGAACAGACTCAGTCTTATCACTGATAGTGAAACACTAATACATAGAAATGTTTATAAGAAAGACTATCAGCGATAACTGAACAGACTCAGTCTGATCGCTGATGGTGAAACACTAATACATATTAAAACGTAATTTTCACTAAGTATAGAAGAGGGTCGTTATCAAATCACTGAGAGAGTTTGGATCAACAATCTCCCCCTATTTGATAATGACAAAGTAACTAAAGAAAATTACTTTATGATTCAAAATATAGGAATAAAAAGGACTCATAGCATGCATGTCCCAATTACTATTTTGAGGGATCTTTTACAGTACTGATAGGGTTAAGTACATCACTGTAATTTTCATTTAATTCAGGGATAGAATTACAAGATGAAAATCATAATTACAAGTGAATAACTAACTACTGTAAGTATAACTAATAGATTACAGAAAAGGAAACTAATCTATCAGCTATTAAAAGAAGACTTAGGAGGATTGATCATATACTCAGGTATTTCTTCTCCTTTCTGTCTTCGTTCCAAAGATTCTTGGCTGATAATTTCTTTGATTTTCTCAGCAGCAGGGGAGAAGTCACACCATAAGCATAAGAGATCCTTGAGATGATTCAGAGGACAGATAGGAATCTCATAGACTCTTTGAAATCTGAGTTCCTCATCATCATCTCTGAAGAACACTCCATAAGGATCGTCAATTACTTGACCCCCTTGGAAAGGACCACCAGGAGGCAGAGATAGATCCAGAGATGAAAGATCGGGAGGAGGACCAAACAGTGCATCTCTTGAAAATTTGATAGAAGTTTCATTCCTGATGATGGCGATGTCTTCAGAGGAGGAGGACCCAATTCTTCTCTTGAGTTTCAAAGATTTGGGAGGAAGAGGAGATGGCAGCTTCAGTACAGAAGCGACTCTATTTATGAGGGCTTCAAGAAGTCCTTCAACGTAGCCTCTGTATGTAGATTTGGATTTCTTCAGCACATCCCAGAACTCTAACCATTCCGTAAATCCGAAGCTCTCAAGTTTGGATACGTACATAGCCTTTTGGGTTCCATCCTCTCTGGTAATCTCCATGGTCACTGAGAGTTGATCCTTCTTCTTGCGACCAGAGATAGTCACGGCTGATATCGGAAGAAGATCAGAACGATAATCCATCTTCTGTTTGCACCATTCGATAGACCTATCGTTGATCTCTTGTTCTTTGGAGCGTTCCTCTTCAATTTCTTTCAGCAGTGCAGCTTGAACTTCCACAGGCTTGCTTTTCAGCTTTTTGTCCTAGACTAGAGAAGATTGAATCTTTAAAGCGAGTTGGGCATCTTGTATGCATTCAGCGATCAGCTTCTCAGCTTTGGCAGATTCTTCTCTTTCGGCTTCAGTGAGGAAGTCGAGCTCTGTGGATGTTTGAAGAGGGACTTTCAGCCGTTGACTTTCTAGTTGAGCGATCATTTCAACTCTTTTCTTCACCACTTCCTCTGACCAATGAGATGGTTGAGAGGGCCTTCCTGGATGGACCAGGGAATTTTCTTCTTCTTCTTCATCAATCTCAGCGATAGAGATTGGGATTATTTCTTCAGCGATAGTAGCTGAAATTATTTGTAGTTCAGAACCCTTAAGCAGGGGTGAGAACTGTCTGGATAGAAAATGAAGGAAAGAAGGGATAAGTGTATATTTTTAGAAAAAGAGAGATAAAGGCTAGAAGGAAATAGGGGTTTGGAAAGAGTAGGAGAGTGGTACAATTGAAAGACATACCTGAGAAGGATGCTCCCCCTCAGATTGTGATCCAGTCCTCAAGCATTCTTCAGTGATTGGTTGCTTGTCTTTGCTTTACGAAGGAGCGCTTGAAGATGTATCACCTCTCACCCCTGCTTTGACAACCTCTTGCGAAGTTGTCCCTGATGCGACGTTCGGCTTGGAGAACCACATAGATTGGTCTTCTTCATCGTCGTCATCGTCATCGGAGGGTTGATCCTTTTCTTGATCATCAAGATCTAGATCATATTCCTCTTCATCGTCTTCTTCCTCATCATCTTCAAAGAGAATAGAATGAATAGATGAGGATTCTTTTACCTTCTCCCCCTCAGATTGAGAGGGAGGTTTCTTTGGAGTCTTAGCTTCCCCAGCAGCAGCGATAGATGTTTCTTCAGCTTTCTCCCCCACTTTGTCATTATCAGCGGTAGGGGGTTGCTCAGCTGCCGGAGTTGCTGTTGAAGCTTTTAGCACTTGGACGTCAGCCTCCAGACGCTTGACCCGGTCTTCAACCGCAGGGATGTCGTACGTGGCATCATGGATGAATTCCACAGCGATGTTGAGGTTGGTCCGATCATCTTCAGTGAAGGAGGGAGGCAGCGCTGGAGCTGGTGCATTCACCTTTTGTAGAATTTGCTGAAGAAGGGACGTGCAGAGTTCAACCTTTGAAGAGAGACCCCGAACTTCAGCGGTAAGAGACTCAAATCGCCCCTGAAAGAGTTGAGAGGACTCTTTGAGTTGGACGACTTGTTCTTCAACAGCTGAAAGTTGTGAGTTCTCAGCTTTAGATGAGCAGGTCGCGGTCAACTTCTTCAGCTCCTCACCAGCCTGATTGACGGCGCTGGTGGTGTCGTTGATGGTGTTGGTGAGGGCGTCCACCTTTTCTCCCAGACTGTTGACATGCGTGTCAACAGACGCCAAACTAGGACCTGAAAATAATGTTAGTTCAGATACGGGCTTATTTGGAGAGGTGGGGAAAGAAGTGTTTAATTATATAGGTGTACCTGACGTATCAAACATTTTGTAGAACTGCATAGATTCCTCAAAAGTTTGATGTTCAGGTCCTATAGGTAAAGAAGAGGTAGCGGGTTCAGAGACCAAATGAGTAGAAAAGGGAAGAGGTTTGGGGATAGAAGTAGGGTTGGGGTTAATCTCAGCGAATGAGATAGTAGGTGGGGTTACTGATGTTGTGACAGCGATCGAAATCGTTGAGACGGCATGTTGAGTGACTGCTGGAGTTGTGGAGGAAAGACCCACAAATGCATCTAAGGTAGCTTGTTGAGAAGCTCCCTCAGGTATAGTACTAGAGGGTGTACTTTCCTTAGTCTTTTTGGCCTTTTTGGAAGGACCAATCGGACTAGCGGATGGTCGTTTAGAAGTAGTGGTAGCGACGGGGATAGCAGACGAAGGAACCGTCTGCGTGGTCGCTGAAGATGAAGAAGAATGGAGAGAGAGACGAGAGCGAAGGAGAGAGATACTTACCTCGTCGGCGAGTGGCTTTACCTCCAGTGATCGTTGACCTACCCTGGCAAAGGTGCCATCATCTTTGGTGGGATAGGTGTTGGGATAGAGGAACTTGATGTACGTACATATGAAACGTACGTACGAGATATTGGGATCTCGTTCAGGCTTCTCTAATCTCGACCTCAGGTCTTCAAAGATTGCTGTAGCGTAGTCAAAGTTTTGACCAGCGATAACAGAGTAGGCCATCTGCAGTTGTGTTTTGCTGGCTTGATTCAGCGAACCACTCTTCCCGCTCATGCACTGAATTATGTGCGAGAAGATAAAGTTCAGTTGTGAGGGCATCTGAGCTTTGAGGATCTTGGTGAGCTTCTTGTTGGGAATAGAAGATCTCGGTTTGTTTTCCCAACAATAACCCATTGCGTCCAGAAATGATATCAACTCATCATCAGTGGGGAGTGCGTCGAACCCACTCTTTGGTTTGTCAGGGAATCTTAAAGATTTCCTGAGGCTAAGAGCGGTCATGCTCCCCGGCCCCAAGTGCGTGCTGAAAGAGATAGCAGGGACTCGTTCACCTTTCTTGTTGGTGAGTACAGTTGCATCAGCAGTGAACCAGAACTGCTGGAGTAGAGTCTTGGAAGGCTTAGGATCCACAGTGATCGCGTAAGCTATACATGATTGTTTGAGAAATTCAGCAGCTTCCACCAGATGTGGGTATTTGTCAGCTTGGAAGTCGAGTCTTGCCAAATGATTACTTTTCGTAATCTCAGCTTCAGTGATGGTGAATTTAACTGTCTTGGAAGCGACAATCTTAGACTCTGTCATTTATGCTATTGAAAGAAACATGATAGAAGAAATGATTATGATTAAAAATAATATGATTACCAGTTTCCATAGAAGAAGGGAAACTGGAAAAATATCAAGTTAGTTTTAGGAATAGAAAAATAGTGTTCTGGGTAGAAAGAATGAAGAACACTTTAAAAACCAAAAGGTTTTTATTGAAAAACATAAAATCAGAAAGAATGATCTTTAGTTTTTAGAAAAAAAATGTTTTATAAAATCCATGAAGAACAAGAACGAGTAGGATTTTAAAAAGAATAGAAAGCATACTAACAATGCACATAAACATGAAATAAACCTGTTTATTTTGAAGAAGAAGAGTTGCAGGTTCAATATTCTGGGTTTACTTGCTTGAGTGTTCTTGAGAGAGAGAGAGTATTTCTTGCTTTGTAAGATTAGAAAGCGTAAGCCAAAAAGAATGAGGCATTCTTTCCTTTTATTCGAAGAGAGAGAAAAATGAGAGAGAGAGAGTGTGAGAGAAGCGTGAAAACAAATGCTCATCATGACATGGACACGTCCCACGATGTTGATTGGATAGAAGAGCAACGGACGAACGTGTCAGAAAAGGCATGTCGTGGATTGTCGGTTCAAATGACGTCATAGAAGAGAGAGAGACTATTGTTCATTTATCCATTTTGAAATTATCGCTGAAGAAAAGTCAGCAATAGATTTTTCTTTTTAAAAGTATCCCTGATGGAAAAGATAGGGATAGAGTTTCTTTTAAAAGGGTCACTGAATAGAAATATCAGTGATTAATGTATTTTAAAAAAAAACTTTTAATCATTTGAAGAAGGTTCAGTGATTAAAGTATATTTTGAAAGATATCTTAACTGAGTTAAGATTCATTTGAGAGAACATACCTGAGAGTCAGAATGTTTATCAGAGAGAATGATGAGAGGGGAACTTTTGATTACTGACACAATACATGAACGCTGAAGAATTATTCTTCGAGGTTCAGCATTCCAAGCTCACTGATGAGAAAGTTGAACCTTGTCTCATCAAGAGGTTTGGTGAATAAATCAGCAAGCTGAAAGGCAGTAGGGATAAAGTGAAGTTCAATATCACCATTCATTACATGATCTCTGATAAAATGATATCTGATCTCTATGTGTTTTGTCTTTGAATGTAGTACTGGATTATTTGCTATAGCTATAGCACTAGTGCTGTCGCAATAGATGGGAATTTTTGACAGCTGAAGGTCATAATTTAAGAGTTGATTTCTCATCCATAAGATCTGAGAACAACAGCTTCCAGCGGCTACGTATTCAGCTTCAGCTGTGGAAGTGGACACAGAATTTTGCTTCTTGCTTGTCCAGCTTACCAGCTTTCCTCCCAGTAGTTGACATCCACCAGTGGTACTCTTTCTGTCGAGTTTACAGCCTGCAAAATCACTATCACAATAACCAGTTAGATCGAACCCTGAGTCTTTGGGATACCAAAGACCGAGGTTAGGAGTTCCTTTCAGATATCTGAAAATTCGCTTTACAGCGATCAGATGGGATTCCTTGGGTTCAGATTGATAGCGTGCACATAAACAAGTAGAGTACATAATGTCAGGTCGGCTCGCTGTTAGATACAGCAGGGAGCCTATGATTCCTCTATAGGCAGTGACATTAACAGGTTTACCAGAAGGATCTTTGTTAAGTGTCAGGGGTGGTGCCATAGGAGTTTTCATCGCTGAAGTTTGTGTGAGATCAAACTTCTTCAGCATATCTTTAACATACTTACCTTGGCAGATAAAAGTACCTTTGTCAGATTGTTTAATCTGAAGACCAAGAAAATATGTCAGCTCACCCATCATACTCATTTTATATTCTTTCTTCATTCTTTCAGCGAAGCGAGTACACAGAGATGGGTTAGTAGAACCAAATATTATGTCATCGACATATATTTGTACGAGAACTATATGACCTTTTATTTTTCTGAAAAATAACGTATTATCAATCTTGCCACGTTCAAAATTTTCAGAGATAAGAAAAGATGAGAGAGTGTCATACCAAGCACGAGGGGCTTGTTTTAGACCATAGAGAGCCTTATCCAATTTATAAACATAATTTGGATACTTAGGGTCATAAAACCCTGGTGGTTGTTCTACATAGACTTCTTCATTTAGCTTTCCATTTAGGAACGCTGATTTTACGTCCATTTGATAAACGATGAAGTCTTTATAGACTGCATAAGCTAAGAATAGTCGAATTGCTTCGAGCCTGGCCACAGGGGCAAATGTTTCATCATAGTCTATGCCTTCCTCTTGTCTGTATCCCTGAGCAACAAGTCGAGCCTTGTTGCGGGTTACAGTTCCATGTTCATCTAACTTGTTTCTAAACACCCATTTGGTGCCTATTACAGTTTTATCAGATGGTCTAGGAACGAGATTCCAAACTTTGTTTCGAGAAAATTCAGTCAACTCTTCTTGCATAGCGCTGACCCAGTTTGGATCTCTGAGGGCATCTTCAGTCTTCTTTGGTTCTATTAAAGAGAGAAAATTTACAAAGAGACAAATATTACCTGAGCTTCGTCGTGTCTGAATACCTGCTTCGAGATCACCAAGAATTTGATCTATTGGGTGATCTTTGGTCCATCGCTGAGTAGGAGCATGATTGCTTAACTCAGAGGTTGGATCAACAATTGGAATGTTTACTGATGAGGACGTTTGAGGTTCATCAGCGATTAACTGTTGAGAAAATTCACTAGAGAGGTTTCCAGACGAAGGCAGATTTGATGGTAGTAATGTGTTTAGAGGTTCTGCTGAGACCCATGAGGTGGATTCAGCGGTAGGATGTATAATGTTCGAATCATCATCAGCGGTTGGAGAATCAGAATGCTGATGGTTTGAGAAGAAAGGTTCTGTTTCTCTGTAGTGAGAAAGCATCCACACATTTAACTCTTCATTGTCAGCGATTGGTTTAGAGTTCGCTGAGCGAGTTTCATCAAAAGTGACGTGAATTGTTTCTTCTACGGTTTGTCTTCTCTTGTTGAAAACTCTGTAGGCTTTGGAGATGGAGGAATATCCTAGAAATATTCCATCATCGGCTTTTGGGTCGAACTTTCCAAGGTGATCTCTATTGTTTAAGATAAAGCACTGACAACCAAAGATATGAAGAAAGATGATAGAAGGCTTCCTTCCAAGAAAAAGTTCATAAGCTGTCTTCCCAAATCGCTTTATTATCAGCGATCTGTTTTGAGTAAAACATGCAGTGTTTACAGCTTCTGCCCAAAATTGAGTAGGGAGGTGAGAATCGCTGAGCATTGATCTAGCAGCTTCTATGATCGTTCTGTTTCTTCTTTCAGCGACTCCATTTTGCTGAGGTGTTCTTACTGAAGAGAAGTTGTGAGAGATTCCCTTGTTCTCAAAGAAATTGTTAAGGGAACTGTTTTTGAATTCAGTTCCATGATCACTTCTTATTGAACGAACAGTAAGATCGTTCAGCACTTCCATCTTTTTCACAAAAGATATTAGTTCTTCTGGAGTATCACTCTTACAGCGAAGAAAGATAACCCAGGTATAGCGAGAATATTCATCTACAATGACAAGCGTATATTTCTTTCCTAGCTATTGATTGGATGTTGACAGGGCCAAATAGATCCATATGCAAGAGCTGAAGAGGACTTGTCACTGAGGAAACTTGTTTTGACTTGAAACTAGCTTTTGTTTGTTTTCCTTTTTCACATGCTGAGCAGAGAGATTCTTTAGCATATGAGTGCTGAGGAAGACCAGAAACCAGTTCCTTAGATGAGAGAGAATTCAGGGTTTTGAAATTTAGATGAGAGAGCCTTTTATGCCATAGCCAGTTGACATCAGAAGAGGCCTTAGAGAGAAAACATAAGTTTTCAGTGATAGTAGAGTCCATATCTATTACATAGACATTTTCTCTGCGATAACCACTGAGAGCAAGTTTTCCTTTTTCATCTACCACTGAACATGCTTTCTTAGAAAAGCGAACTTCGTAGTCTTTGTCACATAGCTGACTGATGCTTAGAAGGTTGTGCTTCAGTCCATCTACATAAGCGACTCTTTGAAAGGTAGTTGTCCCATTGCTGAGGACACCAAACCCTCGGGTAAATCTTTTTCCATTTACACCAAAGGTCACAGAGGGACCTTTCTCTTCCTTGTATTCAGTGAGCAGGTCTCTTTGTCCAGTCATATGACGAGAACATCCACTATCGAGATACCAGATGCCCTTTGATCCCTGCACACATAAGGAAGATTAAGCGTTGTTTGGTACCCACTTTTCAATGGGTCCTTCAGAGTTAGTGGATAAGGAAGATTCAGCAGTCTTCACAGCTGATGAAGATTCAGCTTCAGTGGTAATCTTCACTTTGGTTAATTTCTTAACCTTAGTGGTTGATGTGCACTCATTTGTAGTGCCATCTAGACCTTTTTAATAGCTTTTTATAGTTCTTTTTCTTCCATATCCCTACATTTGAGTCGTTTTATTACTTGTTTTAGCATTTATCTGTTTCTTGGAGCTAGAGCTAGTGGATAATCTGTTTTATTTCTTCGAATGGCTAATTTTATGTGTTTTGGCAGTTTTTGAGTAAAACAGACCCAGTGCTGCAGCATTTCTGCAGCATCTGCAGCTGTCAGTATTTTTTTGGAAGAACGATGGGAAGCGGGATGATGGACGATTTTTGGCAGGACTTTTGACAGCTTTAGAAGCCTCCACCTGCAGTATTTCAAGATTGGACATCATCTTTTTGATAGCTTGTAACCCTTGGGCTTTGAACCCCTTTTTTTTGTAATAATTATACCTTAAGTACTTTGTAGGTTTTATTACTTTTTTGCCACTCCCTTTTTGTATATAAAGGGAGGTTGGGGACTTAGTTTACCATCCTAAATTTTAACACTTAAGTACATCTCTTTGAAGTGAAAATCAAAGGTTGGCACCAATAACCTTTGATTTTAATGTACTTTTGAATTCCAAGTTAATCTTTGAAGTTACCATCCTTGTTTTTTTTACTTATGCTTTATTACTTCTAGTATTCCTAATTTTAGTTGTTTACTTTCCTTGCCATTTATATTCAAGTCATTTATATTTGTTGTAATTTACATTTCCGTCATTTTACTTTCTTGTCTTTTATATTTCCGTCATTTACTTTCATGTCTTTAATTTATGTAATTTATTGCTTTAAGTATTTACATTTTAGTATGAGTAGCTAAATCCGTTAGCTTGGGTGTAAGATAAAAGGGTGAGATTTCAAACCAAAAGAAGGTGGACATTGTTTCGCAATAACAATGTTCCATCATTTCATTCAAGTTTTATAAAGCCAATGACACTTCTTGACGAGTTGATCGCTTTGAAAGTGTGAAAGTGCTATGGCCTAGAGATAAGCCATAATATGCACGTCAACTTGGATGATATGAGAAGCCGACTTGAGAGAGTGACTGATAAAGAGATTTATCGCCTCTATTTTTCATCTTGATTTATTCTTGACGGGTTGGTCGCTTGTTAAAAGTGTTAAAGTGTAGAGGATTCAGAGATGAAGCCCTTCGAACACTCCAACTTGAATGATATGGGAATTAACTCGAGAGAGTAGTTTTATACAAAGAGATTTGTAAATCCGTATATTTTGAGAACTCTACCCCTTGCTATCAAAAGTTAAAACTGCATAGAGATATGTTCAGTTGGATCTAAACGGTAGCGGGAGTATTGAAGTCCGAGAGGAATACCCTCAAAATAGATGGTGGATCTGTTTATGCTGAACTCATGCTGCAGCATACCTGCAGCATAGTCTGCTGGAATTTGTGTTTGAGTCTCACCTAAAAGTCTTACACCCTTGCTACCTTTATTATTCTGTATTGTTATCAACTGTTAACCAACCAAACCAAATCAAAGTCTTCAAATTCGCCATCTGAAATCATCTCTTTTATTACCCTTTTATTAATCTTTTACGACAATCTCTGTGGGACGATATTCGGTATTTTACCACTTTATTACTTGAGAGACGATATTAGACCCCATTGTATACTTGCTTTGAGGTTTAATTAGCACACGTCTATAGGTGTATTCCAAGCACTACCAAGTTTTTGGCGCCGCTGCCGGGGATTGGCAAGTTAAAAGTTTATAAAAGTATTTTAAAAGATTTGATTTTTCTTACACCTTTGGAATCTCGGAAGTATATGCCAAGAATACCACGGGGGGAATTGTTCACTCTTGACCCGGAAATTGAACAAACGTTTCGTAATAGGAGAAGAACGCAAAGAATCGCATTACTCATTGAACCTCCAATTATGGAACCACCACCACCCGGATTTGAAAATAGAGGACCAAGACCACCACCACTTTTGGAAAATCCACGAGGAGTACCAATATTTCATGATGCACCTCCAATTTTTGGAAACCCACCGGAGCAACAATTTCGACAAAATCCACCAAATCAAGTGAATAATCATAACCATGTTGATGATGATGTTGAATCTCAAGGCACCAATGAAATAAGAAATGAAGTTCCAAACATAATTAATCTTGCAAATTCCAAAGAGGGAAAAATTATGGACTACGCTATCCCCGATTTTGAGCAATTAAATTCAGGGATAATTAGACCCCATATACAAGCCCTCCATTTTGAGCTAAAACCCATCATGTTTCAAATGTTGCAAACAAACGGACAATTTGCCGGAATGCCATCGGAGGATCCACATTCTCATTTAAAATCTTTTATGGAGATCACCGATGCATTCCTGATCCCTGGGGTATCTAACGATGCCTTGAGGCTCACTTTGTTTCCTTTTTCTCTAAGGGATCGGGAAAAGTCTTGGTTTAATTCTTTGGCACCTGGCTCTGTGCCATCATGGAGCAACATGGCTGAAAGATTTTTGAGAAAATATTTTCCACCTACCCGTAATGCTAAGTCCAGAAACGAAATTTGCATGTTTAAACAAATGGACGATGAAGCAATTCCCGATGCTTGGGAAAGGTTTAAAGAGTTGTTAAGAAAATGCCCTCACCATGGCATTCCTTACTGTATTCAACTTGAGACGTTTTACAATGGGTTAAACCCCATGGCAAAACAAATGCTCGACGCGACATCAGGGGGGGCCTTTACAGCTAATACCTACAATGACGGGTATGAAATTCTTGAAAAAATTTCCACAAACAATGGACATTGGGCTGACCCACGTGCTCAACCGCAAAAGAAAACTGCTGGGATTCATGATGTGGATGCATATACTGCATTAACAGCACAACTTGCTTCCATGGCTTCAATGCTCAAAAACTTATCTTCAAATCAAGGAACGCAACAAGTTGCTGCTACATCTACCCAGTCAGTCCTTTCTGTTCAATGTGTTTGTTGTGGTGGGGAACATTCCTATGAACAGTGTCCTCAAAACTCTGAATCAGTAAACTATGTTCAGAACAGGAATGCTCCGTACGGCAACACCTACAATGCGAGTTGGAAGCAACATCCAAATTTTTCCTGGAACAGCCCATGTCTAAATCAGTCAGCTCCTAAGTCACAAGAAACTTCAAATTTTCAAACACAACATCATGCTAGTAGTTCGCATCATCAAAACCAAGGTTCGCATCACCAAAATCAAGGTTCTCAACATCAGCATAACCAAAGTTCACAGCATCATCAGAACCGGAATTTTCAAAATAACCAACAGCATTTTCAAAAACCTCCTCCACAGGCTGAGCCATCATCTTCTTTGGAAGCTATGATAAAAAGCCTTGTGGCTCAATCACAAGCTCAACAGCAACTTTTGAGCCAAAATCAAGCTCTTTTTAACCAACAGAGTGCAGCCATCAGGAATTTGGAAACCCAAGTGAGTCAGATAGCACTTAATCAGAACAATAGGGCTAATGGCATGTTACCAAGTGACACAGAAATCCCAAAGGCTTCGGGTAAAGAACATGTAAAAGCTGTGACCCTTAGGAGTGGTAGAAAATTGAATGAAACAGTACAAACCAAGTTTGGACCAATGACTCAAGCAGAATTTGAAAACACCAAACAGTCAGAACCCGAGACCACTGTTTTAGCTACTGTTCTTGAACCACAACCTGAGCCCACAAAGCATCTAGAGCCCGGAGTAGCCAGTCCTGTTCAACCTTTAGTAAATGAGATCCCAACCTTACCTAAGGAGAGTGAGACCAAAGGCACAAAAGGCACGTCTTGCTCCACGCATTCAAGTAAAGCTTTCATAAAACCAGTTCCTCCTTATGTTCCTTACCCTCAAAGGTTAAGGAATCAAAAAGAAGAACTGCAATTTAAAAAATTCTTGGATGTGTTCAAAGAATTGCACATCAACATACCTCTTGTTGAAGCAATTGAGCAAATGCCTAGTTATGCCAAATTCCTTAAAGACATCCTAAGCAAGAAGAAGAAGTTGAATGAATATGAGACAGTTGCTTTGACTGAAGGATGTAGTGCACTCCTGACCAATAGAATACCTCCTAAGTTGAAAGACCCAGGAAGTTTCACCATTCCATGTTCAATAGGTGGGAAGAAAGTAGGAAAGGCTTTGTGTGATCTAGGAGCGAGTATCAATCTCATGCCCTTATCTGTGTTCAACAACTTAGGGATAGGAGAGGCCAGACCTACCACAGTAACACTCCAGTTAGCTGACAAAACCATTGCTTATCCTAAGGGAAAAATTGAGGATGTTCTAGTTCAGGTTGACAAGTTCATATTTCCGGCAGATTTTATTATCTTGGATTTTGAGGCTGATAAAGATATTCCTATTCTTTTAGGAAGACCCTTTTTGGCCACCGGAAGGACTTTGATAGATGTCCAAAAAGGAGAACTGACCATGAGACTTCAGGATCAAAAAGTCACATTTAATGTTTTCAATTCCTTGAAATACCCTGATGATTTTGAGGATTGTGCAACTTTAAATATGATTGACTCAATAGTTCATGAAGAGAGAAGGACCTATAAGTTTGAAGAAGAAAATGATGAGGAGATAATCTTAGGAAATGATTTTGAAAACTCAAGTTCGGAAGAAACGGTTTTGGCCAGTGCTGCAGCATTTGAGCAGCTTGACAGTAGTGATCAGAAACCATTCACTCCATCCATAGTCTCACCACCCGACCTGGAGTTAAAGCAACTCCCATCTCACTTGAAATATGCCTTTCTAGGAGAAGAAGGCAAATTGCCTGTCATCATCTCATCTACCCTAGAATCACATCAAGAAAAGAAGTTGGTAGATATGCTAAGATTACACACCAAAGCCCTAGGATGGACCATGGCTGACCTTAGGGGAATAAGTCCATCAATTTGTCAACACAAAATCATCCTAGAGGACAAAAGCTTCACTTCCATTGAACCACAAAGAAGGTTAAATCCGGTCATGAAAGAAGTAGTGAAAAAGGAGATTTTAAAATGGTTAGACGCTGGAATTATTTTCCCAATAGCCAGTAGTTCTTGGGTCAGTCCGGTCCAATGTGTCCCAAAGAAGGGGGGAATGACTGTCATCACAAATGAAAAAAATGAACTCATCCCCACTAGAGTTGTCTCCGGATGGAGAATCTGCATGGACTACCGTAAGCTAAACCAGGCCACACAAAAAGACCATTTTCCATTACCTTTCATGGATCAAATGTTGGATAGGTTAGCCGGTAAGGAGTACTATTGTTTTCTAGATGGTTACTCAGGATACAACCAGATTGCCATATCACCCGAGGATCAGGAAAAGACCACATTCACCTGCCCCTACGGCACCTTTGCTTTCAAAAGAATGCCTTTTGGACTCTGTAATGCTCCAACAACTTTTCAAAGATGCATGATGTCCATATTTTCAGACATGCTCGAAAAATCCATTGAAATCTTTATGGATGATTTTTCAATTTATGGTTCATCTTTTGATAATTGCTTGGATAATCTAAAAAAGGGTCTTGAGAGATGTGAGGAAACTGATTTGGTCCTAAACTGGGAAAAATGTCATTTCATGGTAAAAGAGGGAATTGTTCTAGGACATTTAATTTCAAAAAGAGGAGTGGAGGTAGACAAAGCTAAGCTTGAAGCAATTGAAAAACTACCTGAACCAACCACTGTTAAAGGAATCAGAAGCTTTCTTGGGCATGCTGGATTTTATAGAAGGTTTATCAAAGACTTTTCAAAAATATCAAAACCTTTGTGTATATTATTACAGCATGACCATAAATTTGAATTCACTAAGGAGTGTATAAATGCATTCCAAATTTTGAAGAAAGCTTTGGTGACTGCTCCAGTGGTTGTTGCTCCTGATTGGGAAAAACCTTTCGAAATCATGTGTGACGCTAGTGATTGGGCGGTTGGTGCGGTGTTAGGTCAAAGAAAAGAAAAAGTGTTTCATTCAATTTATTACGCAAGCAAGACTTTAAATGAAGCACAAATCAACTACACAACAACAGAAAAAGAACTTTTGGCGGTAGTCTTTGCTTTTGAAAAGTTTAGGTCATATTTGATGGGAGCAAAAGTCATTGTACATACCGATCATGCCGCCATCAAGTATTTGATCTCAAAAAAAGATGCTAAGCCCAGGTTAATAAGATGGGTTCTGTTGTTGCAAGAGTTTGACTTAGAGATTGTGGATAGAAAGGGGGTAGATAACCAAGTTGCAGACCATTTGTCCAGATTGGAGAGACCTAGTGAGGATATAGGAGACATCATTGAGACCTTCCCGGATGAAAAGATTCTCATGCTGCAGCATCAGGATTCCCCATGGTTTGCGGACATTGCAAACTACTTGGCTTGCGGAATAAAACCCGCTGGTTGCACTAGCCAGATGTTTAAAAAGTTTCTCCATGACACCAAAATGTATTTGTGGGATGACCCTTTCTTGTTCAAATTAGGTACAGATCAGATTTTAAGAAGGTGTGTCCCAAATACAGATGTTGCAGCAATCCTGCAGCATTGTCATCAAGCACCTTATGGAGGACACTTTGGAGGGCAAAGGACAGCGGCTAAGGCATTACAATCTGGATTCTATTGGCCAACTCTCTTTAAGGATTCCCACACATTTGCACAAAGATGCAATGAATGCCAAAGAAGTGGTTCCATTTCTCAAAGGAATGAAATGCCATTAAATGGGATCCTTGAAGTTGAGTTGTTTGATGTTTGGGGAATCGACTTCATGGGACCATTCCCCCCATCAAACAAATGTCAATACATTTTAGTTGCTGTAGACTATGTCTCAAAGTGGGTGGAGGCAGTGGCATGTACTTCAAATGATGCAAAGACAGTGGTTAAATTTCTTCAAAAACAGATTTTTACATGGTTTGGTACCCCCAGGGCACTGATCAGTGATGAGGGAACTCATTTTGTAAACAATCTGTTACGTGAAGTTCTTGAAAAATACAACATTAATCACAGGATTGCCACTGCATACCACCCACAAACCAATGGGCTAGCAGAACTTTCAAACAGAGAGATTAAGGGAATTTTGGAAAAAGTGGTCAAACCAAATAGAAAAGACTGGGCTTTTAAGTTAGATGACGCTTTATGGGCATACAGAACAGCTTTCAAAACACCAATTGGTATGTCCCCATATAAGCTAGTCTTTGGAAAAGCTTGTCACCTCCCTCTGGAATTAGAACACAAGGCATACTGGGCAATCAAAGCTTTAAACATGTGCCCAGATGCTGCTGGCATCAAAAGAAAACTCCAGCTTAGTGAACTAGAAGAACATAGGAACTTGTCCTATGAGAATGCCAAATTGTATAAAGAAAAGACCAAGAAATGGCATGACAAGAAAATACAACACAGAGAGTTAAAAGCAGGCCAAAAAGTACTTTTGTTTAATTCTAGGTTGAAACTGTTTCCAGGAAAACTAAAGTCCAGATGGTCAGGACCTTTCCTCATCCACCATGTCTATCCTTATGGAGCAGTTGACTTAGTAAATCCTGAAGACAACACTGTGTTTAAAGTGAATGGCCAGAGAGTGAAACTGTACCATGAGCCTGTGACCATCCCAGAGTCGTGCTCTGTGGATTTGGTCACAATCTGTTGAAAGTCATCTCTCATCTTGTGTGTAAATAAGTTTTCTATATTTTAAATGCTTTCTAGATTAATCTCACGTTTTTTTTTGTTTCATTTTGTAGCTTAAATCTTAATTTGGGGGTCTGCAGAGCATGCTGCAGCAATCCTGCAGCAATCCTGCAGGATCAGATTCATAATTTTTGGAAAATCTCAGTCTTTAAGGTTTGAGCGGGAAAAGAGGGGATAAATTCAAAAGCAGTCCAAGGAAGGTACAAATGAGATCATTATGGAAACTTCTCAAAGAAAAGTAGTTGTCTTGTCTCCTTTTTGAAAAACATCATTACTTGTACAATTTTTTTTTTCCTTCCCCATGATTTCTTTTCTAAAATCCCTTGGACATCCAATAAACATCCCTGGTAAGAAAGGAACTGACCTTTCAGTTCCCCAACCCATCCCTTTCAACCACTTTTTGATAACTATCAACATCATCACTTTTCATTTCTTTTCAAAACACCCACTTTGAACCCTTCCTTCTTCATCTCACCGACGATTCTCTCTCTACCACGCTCTGTGAACAATGGCTCGAATGAAGGTACCCGTAGTAAGAGACCCCGATGACGTTCCACCATCTCGCCGGAGACGCCTTAGTCGAAACCCTCCTCCACCCGAACCAACTCCTGAACCGTCGGCCGATGATTGTGAAACCTCCCTCATCCCTGAACCCTCTAACCCACCACTCGCCACGGTAAACACCACCACCACAGAAACCCCTGTCGCGAACCCTCTACCCGTTCGCCCTTTTCTTCACATCATCATTCCCACCTCAACCCTAACAACAATCGAAGGGACCCCTGTCGCACCATCCTCTACAAATCTTACGATTGAATCGGCTTCGACCAACAGTGCACAGGAGGATGAAGTTCTCACTCTGATAGACTCTCCGGTTACCCCTCAGGTATACAACTTTTCCGACTATGATTTTTTGGAAGTTTAACTCACCTCTGTCAGTGATGAAGAGGTGGATATTATGACCAATGTTGGGGGAATACCCCTATACCTCACACCGGAGCACATCCTTGATTGGACCCTAGTTCCCTTTGTCTCAAACTCCGAAAATCACCCCTCACCGATGGAGTTTGATGACACTACTTCCATCCTCAGTGCTATGGGATTCTTCGACACTCTGAACCCAAACGAGGAATGGGAAGTAGATCAAGCCAAAAAAATGGACTCCAGTGAGCATGTCAGGGATGCAATCCCTGACCTAAATGTTGCTTTTGAGCAATCTTGTGGGGAAGAGTCCATGGGGGTTGGGAAAACTAGTGGGTCACAGAGCAATGAAAAAAAGAGGAAGAGAATCAGTGGGGAGAGTGTGGCTAGGAAGAAAAGAAAACCATCATTTAGGGGCACAAGATTGCATGCTGCAGCATTCCTGCAGCATGGCAGAAAATCAAAGAAACCCAAAAGGACCCGAAAATTAGCCAAGCCAGACTTTGTGGATAGACCTGAAGATCAGGAATTTGGAGGGTTGAGCGGACAGCAAGCAGTGGATTGGTTCAGTAAGTTGAAAGACAAAGTAGGGGTGGTAGACAAAGGTTTTCCTAGCCAAAGTCAACAGGAATACCCGTTCATCAAAACGGTAATAGAAGCCCATCGTATTGACAAACTCTGTGAGGTCCCTTCCTCCTACAACCTAACTCTCCTACGAGAGTTCTATTCTGAGGTAGCGGCCTCCAATGCCCAACTGATCCACATCCGAGGCAAGCGGTTTTTATTAACTGCCAAAGCCATCAACCAGTTTCTTGGTCTTACACCACCTCCCAACACTGATTTTGAGCTCATGCTAGCCTCGGCCACTCCAGAGCTATTGTTGGAAATTTCTGATGAACTGGGGTTACCTGGAACCCAGTGGAGCAATCACCGAAACCATATGCAGAGGCGTTTCAGGGCTAACCAACTCAAGCCGAATGCCAATGTTTGGGTAAACTTTCTGAGGCATTCTATCTCACCTACAACCCATCAAACCTATGTCTCTATGGATAGAATGTTGCTCCTACATTGTCTTTTGCAGGGTTTTACCATTGATTTTGGCGAAGTGGTACTGAGAAGCGTGAGATCTTGTGCGAAAGCAAAGAGGGGAGGGATGTTCTTCCCTGGTCTGCTCACACAGATGATGGTGAAGAAGGGAGTTCCCCAATACAACTCTGATGAAATAATGAAAGAAGCCGGGGGGAAATGGAAGATAGATTTGAAGGCAGTATCCAGACTTAGGGAAAGACGACAGGGTGGAGCTCATGCCTATGCTCCCACAATGCTGCAAAATTTGATGGCCCGAAACAGTAAACTGCTGGAGCAGCTACGGGTTCAGAGAAATGAGTTCATGGGAAAAATTGACAGCTTAAGGACTGACTTGGCTGGAAAGGCAAAATCTGAAGGAGAATCGAGTAGAGGAGAGATGGAGTTGATGAAGCAGTCACTTGAGGAAAAGTATGCCGTGAAGTTGAGAAAGATGAAGAAGAAAGTAAAGACTGCCAAGAAAAAGATGGCAAAGCTAGCAAAGGAGAAGGAAGAAGTCGAAACGGAGTTGAAAGCACGCAAGGAACAGCTAACTGCTGCAGCATTGCCACCACCAGACACACAGCCTACTCTTGGAGAGTAGGACAGGTTCATTCACTTCCCCTTTAGCTCTAATTTTTTTTTGTTATTTTACAATTTTTGAGTCTGGGATTGTTTTTGCATTTTTAGGTTTAGTTTTCTAGCATTATGAACATTGTTGATATACTCAAGCATGCATATATAGCCTAAGTAATTTCTGTAGTAAAGATCCTGTTTGAAGTTCTCAACTAGAACTAGCACACCATTGCTTGGGCACACAATTTGGACCACATTGCATTTGAGATATGATCAAGGCCATTTTTCTTCATTCCAACCACTTGCACCCACTTACCATACATTCTCCATAAATTGTACAATGAGGACATTGCACCTCACTAATTTGGGGGTGGGGAAGTCCACCATGGCACACGCAATCAATTGAAAAAGAGCATAGCTCTTCCAAATGCCATGTTTGGACTTAAGCACAAAAAAAAAAAAAAAAGAAAAAAGAAGTCCCATAGGGGCTAAGTGCTTGAAATGCATCAAGAAAAGAGCGCAAAAAGTGCCAAATTTAAAAAAAAAAAAGTGATGCAAAAGGTGAAAATAAAAGGCAAAAAGAAGTGAGGAAAGCAAAAGCCAAAGAGAGATCCATACTTAAAGTCCTTGTGATCTTAGATAAGAAATGTGGAGGCCATGACAAAGAGAATAGTGTGCTAGCCTATGGTCCATTCTTTTGAATATCAATCTACTTGGGATTTATGAATGGCTATACATTGTATGCTTGGTTCTATCTTATGATGTGTGCACTTATTGCTTTCATGTGCTAATTTCTCATATTGAGTCATTTTACTTTGTGTCTTGGTTGCTTGGGGACAAGCAACAATTCTAATTTGGGGGTGTGATGTGCACTCATTTGTAGTGCCATCTAGACCTTTTTAATAGCTTTTTATAGTTCTTTTTCTTCCATATCCCTACATTTGAGTCGTTTTATTACTTGTTTTAGCATTTATCTGTTTCTTGGAGCTAGAGCTAGTGGATAATCTGTTTTATTTCTTCGAATGGCTAATTTTATGTGTTTTGGCAGTTTTTGAGTAAAACAGACCCAGTGCTGCAGCATTTCTGCAGCATCTGCAGCTGTCAGTATTTTTTTGGAAGAACGATGGGAAGCGGGATGATGGACGATTTTTGGCAGGACTTTTGACAGCTTTAGAAGCCTCCACCTGCAGTATTTCAAGATTGGACATCATCTTTTTGATAGCTTGTAACCCTTGGGCTTTGAACCCTTTTTTTTTGTAATAATTATACCTTAAGTACTTTGTAGGTTTTATTACTCTTTTGCCACTCCCTTTTTGTATATAAAGGGAGGTTGGGGACTTAGTTTACCATCCTAAATTTTAACACTTAAGTACATCTCTTTGAAGTGAAAATCAAAGGTTGGCACCAATAACCTTTGATTTTAATGTACTTTTGAATTCCAAGTTAATCTTTGAAGTTACCATCCTTGTTTTTTTTACTTATGCTTTATTACTTCTAGTATTCCTAATTTTAGTTGTTTACTTTCCTTGCCATTTATATTCAAGTCATTTATATTTGTTGTAATTTACATTTCCGTCATTTTACTTTCTTGTCTTTTATATTTCCGTCATTTACTTTCATGTCTTTAATTTATGTAATTTATTGCTTTAAGTATTTACATTTTAGTATGAGTAGCTAAATCCGTTAGCTTGGGTGTAAGATAAAAGGGTGAGATTTCAAACCAAAAGAAGGTGGACATTGTTTCGCAATAACAATGTTCCATCATTTCATTCAAGTTTTATAAAGCCAATGACACTTCTTGACGAGTTGATCGCTTTGAAAGTGTGAAAGTGCTATGGCCTAGAGATAAGCCATAATATGCACGTCAACTTGGATGATATGAGAAGCCGACTTGAGAGAGTGACTGATAAAGAGATTTATCGCCTCTATTTTTCATCTTGATTTATTCTTGACGGGTTGGTCGCTTGTTAAAAGTGTTAAAGTGTAGAGGATTCAGAGATGAAGCCCTTCGAACACTCCAACTTGAATGATATGGGAATTAACTCGAGAGAGTAGTTTTATACAAAGAGATTTGTAAATCCGTATATTTTGAGAACTCTACCCCTTGCTATCAAAAGTTAAAACTGCATAGAGATATGTTCAGTTGGATCTAAACGGTAGCGGGAGTATTGAAGTCCGAGAGGAATACCCTCAAAATAGATGGTGGATCTGTTTATGCTGAACTCATGCTACAGCATACCTGCAGCATAGTTTGCTGGAATTTGTGTTTGAGTCTCACCTAAAAGTCTTACACCCTTGCTACCTTTATTATTCTGTATTGTTATCAACTGTTAACCAACCAAACCAAATCAAAGTCTTCAAATTCGCCATCTGAAATCATTTCTTTTCTAACACTTTTATTATACTTTTACGACAATCTCTGTGGGACGATATCCGGTACTTTACCGTTTTATTACTTGAAAGACGATATTATATCTCATTGTATACTTGCTTTGAGGTCTAATTAGCACACGTCTATAGGTGTATTCCACGCACTATCAGTGGTATATTTCACTTTGGTTGATTTTTCAACTTTGGTGACTTTCTTTGCCTTAGAGGCATTTTTCTTCACTTTAGCTGTTTTATCAGCTTTGGTGGCATTTGGACATTTACTTGCAATATGATCAGTAAAACCACAGTGATAACATTTTATGTATTTGAAAATGGTTTTAGGATCAGTAGAAGGTTTTGCAAGTTTAAGATGAGCAGGACCAGGTCCGAGAAGGCTTTTCTCATGAGATATGGGAGGGATTTTCATTTCTTCAGATCTCGTTGGTCTAAGGTCAATCTTTAGCTTTGGAGGACAGAGATCAAAAATTTCTATCACAGAGCTAGAGGATTGCTTAGCTGAAGGTTTAGAAGGATTTTTCAGCTTTGCTTTCCTGGTTGTCTTCTGAGGAAGGAGAATGGACTTTCCTTTATCCGTAGACTTATTGTCATTGGATTTTTCCTCAGAGATGGGATTTGAAGAAGAACAGGGATAGAATTGATTATAAGAAGTGTCAAAGAAAGATGTGACAAAAGTTCCAACCTTAAGCGAGGAACTTTCTTCTTTAGGATCATCCTGTGGTGTCCAAAAACCAAGACCAGTTCTATCACTTTCAGGAGTGTGAGCATTTATTTTCTCAGAGATCTTTGTTGATGATTTGCACCATTTTTCAACATGAGCCTTTTCTGCTTTTAGAGCAGCGATGGCTTGTTCGCGTTCAATGCTGATTATTTCATTTATAATGACTTGATCTTTCAACTTTTCTTCTAAAAGATTTAGTTCACTGATCTTTTCATGACATTTCTCTAGCTCTTGAGTTAAATATACATTTTTATTTTCAGCTTGAGTTTTGTCGTTTAGGGCATTATAAAGGTCAATCGTCAGCACATCAACATCGCGACTTCTCTCAGCTTCAGACAGAGAGGGATTTGTAGAGATAGATACCTGAGATGATATGTAGCTCATAGAAGGTTCAGATGGTTCTTCTACTTCTTCTTTAATCTCAGCCATGAGGCAAAGATTAGCGACTTCTTCTTCATCAGAAGATGATTCTTCTGATTCAGCCCAGTCATGTTCTTCAGCGATGAGACCTTTACCTTTTTGCTGATAGCTTTTCAGCTTTTGATATTTGTTCTTCAGCTTATGGTATTTGTCATCACTGGATCTTCTTGAGGTAGAAGGTTTGAAGACCTTTTTCGACCTGCACTCACTAGCAAAATGTCCAATTTTTTCGCAGTTATAGCAAGTGGCAGTAGCCTTATCAACCGGAGTTGATTTTGGCTTTTCAGTAAGAGAGAGAGGTTTACTTCTTAGAAAGTTACTCTTTCTTGCAAATCTCTTAAAAGAGTTTGTCAAGAGTGCTAAGGACTCATTAAACTCTGAAAGATCAGGGTCTGATAGATCCTCAGATTCAGAATCTAACTCAGTGATGGTGAGAGTAGATCGCTGAGATGGAATTATCTCTGAAGAGACTAAAGCAACAGGAGTGCTTTTGGAGTCTTTAGAATCTTTTACAAGATTCTTCTTCAGGAGATTAGATTGCTCATAGTTGAGCAATATTCCATACAGAGTGCTTAGAGAGAGAGTATGTAAGTCTTTTGTCAGCTTAAGACATATTGAATAACTGTCCCAGCTTTCAGGAAGACTTTCCAAGAATTTTTTTAGGACCTCAGAATTAGAATAGGTCCTTCCAACAGTTCTTAGGTCAATGATCAGGCAGTTAAACCGCTGATGAATGTCAGAAAGAGATTCATTCTTACCAGCGATAAAACTTTCATACTGTCTTACCAAGTTAATCTTTCGAGTCTCTTGAATTTCAGTGGTGCCCTCATATTGAACACATATGGTTTCCCACATTTCTTTAGAAGTTTTCAGATGCATGATGGAATGGAAAACTTCATCAGGCAGAGCCATTGAGATAATGGTTTTTGCTCTTGCATCTATTCCTACCTTCTTTTTATCTTCATCACTCCACTGTCTTATTTCCTTAACGACATATCGTTCAGGGACAGCTTCAGTGGTGGCAGTAGCGGTAACCGCAGCTATAATTCTAACAGGTTCATAGGGTCCGTTTTCTATATATTCAGGTATAGTAGGATCTGCACCTTCAAGAAATAGCATCATTCGATTTTTCCATAGAGAAAAGTTATCTCTGCTAAATCGAGGAGGTTTAGAAAGTGAACCATTATCATAGTAGTTTGTGTTTGTGTTTAGTGCCATTTTTAGAATAGCAAGGAAGAGTATACATCAAGATCTTGTTTATTAGATTAAACAAACTGCTCTGATACCACTTGTTGGTCCCGAAGGTGCTTAACAAGTTTGTAGAAGGGGGGGGGGGGTTGAATACAAACACATAAATTAAAGTTTAATAAATTGTTTATTGATAAATCAAAATACAATTTACAAGTTTGTTGCGGAATAAGATTAAGACAGACTCAATCTAAACAAACTTAAGAAACACTAAGATGATTGCACAAGAAATTCAGAGAATGGGGGATTAAGAGAGATAGAAAACAAGGGTTTCTATATGGAGTTCAAGGATTGAGCTCCTACACAGATGGAGGGGTGAACTTCCTATTTATACCCTATGCATTAAATGCATGGCAGGGCACTTTACACGTGGCGTTCACAGATTGGGTTTGGGAGTCTGACTTTTGGGATACATGCTTTCGGCCGGGTCATGAACAGTGTAGTTGACAGAGTTGTTGTACGTATGGTGGCAGAGACATGTCCGTTCTGACACATAGTACTAGTTTGTGCAAGGATAGACAAAAGGAAACTTGAGACATAAGCTTTGTGATCTTTTGATCGCTGAATATCTCTTCTTTCAGAGATAAAAGAGGTTCAGCTATCGCTGAAGCTTTTCCTCATGTTCCTTCGCGTATATGTAGAGTTGTCTTTGATTCACTGATATCCGCATCAGATCACTAGTAGACTTCTCTTTGTTCAGCAGCTTCGTCTTCGATTCAGCTATGAACATATGTTGACGCGAGACTTGTCTTCAGGGATTACGTTACTGTTTACATCAGAAACTATCAGTGATAACTGAACAGACTCAGTCTTATCACTGATAGTGAAACACTAATACATAGAAATGTTTATAAGAAAGACTATCAGCGATAACTGAACAGACTCAGTCTGATCGCTGATGGTGAAACACTAATACATATTAAAACGTAATTTTCACTAAGTATAGAAGAGGGTCGTTATCAAATCACTGAGAGAGTTTGGATCAACAAAATTTGATTTTTATCATATATTTAGTTGTGTGGGAAGTGATTTTAGGGGAGTTGAGGTAGGGAGTGATTTTAGGGGAGTTAAAGTGGTTAGAGATAAGGATTGAAAGTTAATAAATAACATTAATTATTGTTCGAATTTCACCATAAAAAAAAAGAACTCGTAGCCTAAAGAGAAGTAAGTCTACAAGAAGCTGGCAGAGCTTTAGCCATTGGACCACATCGATCTATCCTACCTAAACAGTAAGCCTTTTCTTGTTAAGAGATTTTAAGTAATTAACATTTAAATAGCAACACATTAAAATAAAAGCATGGTGTAGAATAAAGTGGAGGGAGGGGGGGGGGACGTTGATAGAGAATTGGAGCTCAAGAGAGAAGAAGTAAGGAAATGGGATAAATAAGCGGAATTACATTGCTTGGAGGAACATGACACGTTACGGTGGATAGAGAATAGAAAGAAATGGCTCGAATTGGAAGAAAAAAGTGCGAATATGGCCAAACAAAGGGCTAAAATAAAATGGATTAAGGAGGGGGATGAGAACTCTAAACTGTTTCACGCGACAATAAAAAATAGATATAGGAAGAATACGCTTCGGGGTCTAAACATTGAGTCCGAATGGGTAGAGGAACCGAAGAGAGTAAAAGAATTGACATTCGAGTTTTTTAGAAAAAAATTCTCGATTCAAAGAAAGGAAAGACCAAGAATTAGGATGGATCGTATAACAAAAATATTGATGGAGGAGGCAATCAACCTCGAGAAAAGAGTAACGGAAGAAGAGGTGTGGAATGCTGTTATGTCAGATTTTATAGTAATCATTGTATTTATAGACTTGTGCTAATACTGTGTACTTAGAGCTTTTATATCTTGTATTGGCCAAGGGTATTTAAGTCCCTTGGGTCCTTTGTGTTTGTAAGTCTTGATCGCATACTTTCATAATACATATACTTTGGCGCTTCTCTCTCTCTCTCTACTTTCTCTCCCTAAGATTAGATCGATCTTGGATTAACAATTGGTATCAGAGCCTAATCTGAATCTGAGAGATTTTGAGAGAAACAAGTTTTGTGTTCTGAATTTGTGTTTAAATAAGAAAATTTGATTGATTTTCTTGATTTTTTCAAGAAAATCTCATTTTTTGATTTTTCATCAAAATCAGACTGTTTTTTGAACGAATTTTCTTGTAGATTAGTTCGTTGGATCCGATTTCGGTAGCAGAATATTTTTGATTCACATCGTTTTGCAAGAAAATCAGTTTTTGGAGGTCAATTTCAAGATTTTTCTAGAGATCAGTTGCTCGTCATCAAACTTCTGTTCGAGTCGTAAATTTTCAATTTTGTTTAAATTGCTTGCAATTGGTTGTATTTTTTTGGTTAGAATAGTATATTCGATCAAATATGTGTGGTTAAATTCAATAAATTTGAGTTTGTGTTCAAATTTTTGAAGAATTCTCAAGTTTTCTCGCTAGATCTCGACTTTGCGCCATATTCAAAGTTTGCGCGAGTTCATCAGAAGTTTGCGCGAGTTCATCTGAATTTTGCGCGAGTTCATATCAAGCTTTGCGCGAATTCTGTTGTTCGCCAAGTTTTCGCCAAGTACAGGACTAAGTCTTTTCGCGAAAAGTTTCTTTTGCGCCATCAGTTCATAGCGCAAAGTTAATTTTGCGCCATCTACGTCTCACGCAAAGTACAGTTTGCGCCACCATCTTCTCCCGCAAAACAAGTTTGCGCCAGTAACTGTTCGCGCAAAGCTCCTGTTTGCGCCAGACTCTCTCTGCTTCCAGACTTGGCATTTTTTTCTGACGCTATGGATATGTCAAAATTCTCTTTTCAAGCTCAGTTTTACAAGAACGACATTATGATGTCGTTGGGAACGAATACTCGTCCTCCGGTTTTAATCAATAAGAATGAGTTCACTCAATGGCAAGATAGGTTCATCAACTTCATCGAGCGTCAAGCAAATGGAGAAAACATGATGAAGTCACTTACTGAAGGACTATTCGTCAAGCTTAAGAACGATATTCCTGCCACTGCCGAAGAACTTTCACGAGAAAAAGCCGATCGCGAAGCAAAGTCTAACCTGATGCTAGCATTGCCTAATTCCATCTACAATCGAATTGATTGTTTCAAGCAAAATCCGATGATGATGTGGACTCAGTTAGAAAAGATCATGCTTGGGTCAACGGTTGCTACACAACTTCGACAAACGCGCTACATGAACAATTTTGAGGAGTTCAAAGCAAAGGATGGTGAATCTTTAAAGAGTGTATTTGACAGGTTCACGGTAGTGCTGAACGATTTGCAAAAGATTAAAGTGACCAAGACTGAGTTAGAGACTAATCTAAAGTTTCTCAATGCTCTTCAACCGGAATGGAACAAATCATGTCACTGATTGAGGAATGATGTCCGGGTCTCTAAAATGCAAATACAAGAGCTTTATGAGATTTTGATGACAGATGAGAGCATTGTCAAGGAGAAGAAAGCCAAGCTTGATAAGAAGAATAAGTCAAAGACAGTGGACCCGGTTGCACTTATTGCGAGCAAATTGGCTGAACAAGCATTGTCTGAGAATGCTTATGACGGGGCAACTGATGACGATGGCGAGGCACTAGAAAAAGCAATGATTCTTCTCTCTCAGCACTACAACAAGAAGTTCCAACATCGGTTGGGTTCCAACAACCTTAGCTTCACTTCGGGATCCAAAAAGAACGAGCCTGCCAAAGTGCCCGAGACTACGAAAGCTACTGCGTGCTTCAACTGTGGAAAGTCGGGTCACATTGCCAAGGAGTGTCGAGTGAAGGTGGTTCGGGATTCAGTGTATTACCGGAAGAAGATGGAACTAGCTGAGAAAAGAGAGAAAGGAATCGTACTGTTAGCTGAAGCTGAATACTGGCTAGATCATTTTGACAATGAAGCTGATAATGAGGAAACTGCTACTATGTGCTTCATAGGAAATGATATAAGCGATGATGATGATGAAGATTCTTCCACTGATGAATCTGAGGTACCTTCTGAATTTGATTACAAATTAATTTAATCTCAAATGAACGTCATTATAAATGCCTTACATGACTTGCTGTGAATGTAAAATCCCAAACAACCAAGCAATTCTCAATCAAAATGTAACAATTAAGAACTAGAGAGAGAGTAGAGAGAGAAAGTAGATCTTGATTCTTCACACGTCTAAAATGATTTACAATAAGGTTCTTTCTACATTCTTACAAAATTACAAGACTAAAAACCTATTTATACTCACTAAGTAAACAAAGACTTAAAGGCTAAGGAAACTAAACATCTTTGACTAATACATTGACTTTGACAATGTTGACCTTACAACTTTGACTTTCCTATTAAATATTGGATACAATATTTTGACTTAACAATCTCCCCCTTTGTATTCAAGATTTAATAAAAATTTGACACTAGTCTTCAACACTTGATTCTTCAGCTTTTATCCCTTGAGCTTTGAATCTTTAACAACCTTCAGTCTTTCAGCCTTTGAAGAATCTTGAAAAGTCTTTTACACTTTGTAGCTTTGAAAGTCAACATGTCTTGAACACGAAACAAAATACTTGAAACTTTTGAAACTTCAACTTTGAAACAACTTTGAAATCTTCATCTTTGAACATTGAAACAACATTGATTGAGGAATATTTGAAAAACTTGTATCTTCATCTCTTGTGATCTCTGGACCGTCTTCAGAAAAACAAACTTTCTCAATCATCTGTCTGATTTGACTTTAAATTATCTCGAAATGATTTCTTTTCATCTGACTTGAACTTTCTTGAACTTTTTCACTTTGAACTTTCTTCATGACTTTGAAATTGATTTGAAATTGAACTTTGTAAAATTTCTCCCCCTTTTTGATGATTGTGAGCATCATGATCATCAAAACATCTTCAATTTCAGCACTTTCTTTAATTTCCCCCTTTGTAATGTCTAACAATCTCCCCTTCATAATGATTTGACATTCTCCGCCCTTTGATCTGAGTATCTGTCAATTCATGAAATGTATATATCTGAATCTTTTCAAATTCAGACATAATGAACGTGGTAACCCTGATTCAACGGATGAAACAGTTAGGAATGGCTGTCAGTAACACAAAGTTATTGTGTACAACGAATGTACAATTGAAGGAGCTGGTTTGATGATGACTCCCCAAGACTTCCATTCAATCATTGAAAAACATAAGATTTATCTATGAATGTTCTGACAGAAAAACAAATTTTCTATGTGCTCGTGCTTGTGTATGAAAGAATTTAGCACAATGATTGTGTTTCATAAGGCTCAAATTGTGTAAACTGTTGAGACAACAACAGATATTACACAGACTCAATGTGCATGAAAGAGGTGCGAAGGTGGGGCAACTTTCCTTCTTTTTCAATATCTAAATCTTCCGAGTGAAGATTAGATAGCATATATGTTGCATCCCCGAAGAAAATGAAACATTTCTTTGTTAAGAAAGAAATGAGTGGCTGGTGGGGTAATTGCAAGAGTTGGCATGGGCTCACTGCCTGTTTCAATTATGGTCACCAAAGAATGTGAACCAATCAGAAGATGTAGCTGCCCGACTCAGAAAGTGGTTGGTGCAGAGTTATGATATTCTTTTAACTCTGTTCTCATACCCTCTTTCTTTTAATCATTATGCTCACTTCTAACCAAACTCTCATTTCCATTTTACTTCTCCACACAATGAGAAAAACTCAACCGGATGAGTTATCTCCCCCACTCTTTGATTTTGACCCCTCACCCCTCAATCACTCTAGGTTAACTTCCTGGGTAGGAAACACTGGTTTACGTGAATCCATGGAAGTTCTGTTTAAGCTCTCACACGAATCCCATCTAAGTCCTAAAAAGAATGACTGCTCAACAGTTTAACTTGAACATTTAAGCTCAAATAAGATAACACTGTCAAAAAGTATGCTCATGAGATTTGAGCAATTGAACTTTGAAGATCTCTCAAAACAAGGATATTGAATGAATGAAATGAAATCAAGAGAATTGTTTTGAGAATCTGACAATGTATCAATCAGATCAAATGAAATGGTTAGGGTATCAAAGAATAGGATATTTTGTTTATATGAACAAATATAAACAATTTAGCAATGAAAGCACAAATTTAGAAATGATGATTGATGCTCAACAACATTTGAAAGCAAACGGGAGTATTACCATCGAAAAATTGGTTCATTATGAGACATGGTAATAACAAATTCAAATGAAATACTGAACCGGTGTGTTTGAATACTTTACAGTATATAGACAAGATAATACGCAAGTATTTATCTTTGGAAACACACGGTCAGTTAAACACTAAAGCTCAAAATTGAAAAACATTTAAAAGTCACACTTCCAAATTCATGAAATCTTTTGAGAATCAGAAGTGGTTTGAACATTTAAGAAACCATTTTTCATGCTTGAAAGTTGTTCTTCTTTCAAACAATCAGAGATCTAGATCAGAAGATATTTACCTTTAAGACTCCCCCTCAAATCATGATATAATGAGATAGATCAGATAAGCTCCCCCTGGATATTTGCAAAATATCCTTATTTGAACATTGAAGAACGGGTCCTGATCTGTTGTAATCAGAAACCATCACCTTTACTCCCCCTTAAATTATGCATCTGAAATATGTCAGTTAAAACACAAGATAGAGATCAATACAACTCCCTTTTGAATTGTAGACTGTAATATCGTAAGTATATTGTCAATGAAAAATCACAGGATAGAGATCAATATAACTCCCATGTGAATTATAGATCGTCATATCTTATCGAATGCAAAATAAGAATGTACTCCCCCTTGAAGGTTGATTTCCTCATTTGAGTATTGGAGCACAATCTCATGGCAGGAGTAAGGTCTTTTGATCACTGAAGTACGAGTCCTAAACTGTTGTGTTTAGAAGTCAAACTCCATTGAAGTATGGGTCCTAAGCTGATGTACTTAGAAGCCATTGTTCTCTTACTCCCCCTTGACTTGAGGTGCCTGCAACACATCATCAGTTTTCGGCTTTGGTACCCACTGGTATTTGGGTCCACGAATGTTAGTTACAGTTCTTGTGGGGGTAATAGAATAAGAACCATACCAGAAATGATCGCTGGTCTTGTGAATAGGATCATGTGTACAACAATAAGAACAATAGTATTTCTTACCAGACAACCTGATTAATTGATCTCTCGAGTAGATATGATCAGGTTTACCTTTACGCGCAATGTTCTTCTTGACTTTGTATGAATGGACACATGATTTCTTTCCTTTCAGCTCATATTTCTTCTCATCTTCAACTGGTTTCTTCTTCCAGACTAGTTCCTCTTCTTCATATCTCCTTGTTCTTTGATGTGTACCTGAACCATCTATATTTCTATCATAGAAAATGTTAGTACTACGAATCTGATCAGAAGATTTAACTGACCTCTTGGAAGAAACAGTTTTCTGATTTGAACTTGATGCTGTCTTTTCAAGTTCTTTAATCTTTGAAGCAAGACTGTCTCTTTCTTTGACAAGAAGGTCAATCTTCGTCTCAAACTCAGACTTCAATTTCTGCTCTTTCAGTGCATTCTCAGATAGTTCAGATAACTTGACAGTCAGCTTTTTAATCTCTGTCTCAAACATGCTTCATTCTTCTTCAAATCCCTTCTCAGCATCCTTTCTTTGGTCGGATATTTCTTTAAAGAATCCTACGTTCTTTTGTTCAATAGCCTTCTTCTCTTTGGCAAACTTTTCCCTTTCTAGAATGAGTACTTTCTCAAAATCGGAAACTTGCTGAGAAAGTTTTATACACTTAAGCTTAACTGTTTTCTTCTTTTCAAAACTCTTCTTGGAAAACTCTGAAAACTTTTTACCAAACTCTTTCTTTTTACTCTCAAAATCAGATCTTTCTTTGACCATCTTTTGTTCAAAATCAGATATTTTCTTTAGAAGCTCAACATTAGAATCTTCCAAACTTCTAATCTTCTCTTCATAACTCTCAACATATACGGCTTGCTGAATTTTATCTTCCAACTCAGAAATCTTTCCTTTTAGCTCAGACACAACCTTTGGCCCTAACATCTTCCATTCAAGATAGTCCCATAATTCCTTTCCTGTCGACTTGAATAAATCTTTTCCTGTCGACTTGTAGATATTAGTGTGACTAGAAATATCATGAAAAATACTTTTCAACAAAAAACTTCGAGCTAAATTATCAGCTCTCTCTCTTTTCTCCTGTTCCTCAGTACAATCTTCTGTTGGAGTTTGAGGTTTCATCTCTCCTTTAGTCAATGATAATTTGATATAGCAACTCAGCTCATGTTTATCTACAAAGTTGAAAAAATCAACTTTCCACTGCTCGTATCTTCCTTTGAGTAATATTGGTGAACTCATCCTGTTTCAAAAAGAATTTGACAAAATGATCGTTAGTTGAAATGAATTCAAATACAAAATTCAGACAATCTAACTGAAAGTCCAATATTTCCTCTCTCAGAAAATATTGAATGAGAAATCAGCTTGATATAAATGATCGTTCCCAAACAATTCAGAACAAATTTGACTGAAAGTCAAACTCAGATCACAACAAAAATATTCTCCGAAAAATTCTATCTCTGGAACTCTCAAAGCACTGGAACTTTCAGATGAAAAATTTCTCAAGACTAGTACTCGCAGACTGATTAATCACAAACTCGCAGATGCTTGTCTGTGTATTTCTGTAAAACTCGCAGACCACACGAACTTTCAGCAATAAAACTTGCAGATCATGTAAACCAAATGGGCTGTTAAAACGCGCAGACTGTTAAAACACGCAGACTGTTAAAACGCGCAGACTGTGTTAAAACACAGATTACATCCAAAACAACAATTAACTCTCAAAACTTGAATTATAAGTTTCAAGTCCTGTGTTATGAACTGAAAATCACAGCTCACTTGCAATTGAAACCTAAAGTTGCAGATTGAATGCTTTGAACTAGAAAACCACAGATTTCTTCAATTGAAACCCAATCAATCAGATTTGCAGTCTGTGTGAATTAGAACTCTCAGATTACAAGAACTGAAACACAGTTTACAAGAAGCTGCATTGAAACACATATGTTGAAACATGCAGACTGCACATATGTGAACTGAAACCTGCAAATCAAGTGTATGTGAAAACTGGCAAACTGCTTGAACAAATAAAACTCGCAGGCTGTGCAAACCAAATGATGAACCAAAATTTGCAAAAGACTTGTGAATTGAATTTGCAGATACAAACTGTATGAACTAAACTCGCAAACTTTGAATCATTAAACTCGCAAGCTGCTTCAATTGGAATTTACAAATCATATGAACAAAAACTCGCAAACTTTGAATCATGAACCCTGCAGATCAATTAAACTGAAAATTTCAAAGTTAATCAATTGAATCTGTCGATTGAATCTGAAATCGCAAGTGAAGTGAAATTGAAAATCAATTTGCGCCAATGACTGTTAGCGCAAAACTTTGAATCGAAAAACAATTTGCGCCAGTGACTTTTAGCGCAAAATTTGGAATCCACATATCACTTGAATTGGAAACTTGCAGATTTAATGATCTTGAAGCTTTAAAATTCGCAAATGGTTGTCTGCTTCTTTTATAGAACTCGATCCTGCAAAACAATTGATACTTCAATTTAAACCTGGTTGGCTCAAATCGAATTGAACTGAACCAATTGAATCTGCAATTTGAATATGAAATGCAATTGCAATTGAATCAAATTTGAATCACATGAAATCAGTGACCGGGGTCACTCCGGGGACCGGGGTCATGTAGTGACCGGTATTATAATGAGCGACCGGTGTTATGATGAGTCGATTAGTGCTTAAAGAAAATCTGAAACAATTGAATGGCGATGTTAGTGGCGCAAAAAGAAATTGATGTTGGATTTAGTTGGCGCAAAGTTTTTATGCAAGTGGCGCAAGAATTGAATTTTGCGCCAATGGTGAGTGGCGCAAAGTTGGACTGTGGCTGGCAAAAAACTTATATGAGGATGGCGCAAAATCTTTTTTCTTTGAGTGGTGCAAAGATTGAATCTGATGGCGTAAATGTCATTTTTACCACCGTCCCACCATCACCTAACATCCAATCACAATTTGAATCTCAATTCAAAGACCATAGCCACGGATTAATTTTCATACACTACTAGAAAAGTGAGTTTCAGCGACGAGATGCTTCACCAAGAGGCTATTGCGACGACATGTCGTCTTCATAAACTGTTTTTCACGATAAATTGACTTTTAGCGACGACAAAAGTCGTTGCTAAAACCCTTGTTTCTTGTGGTGATAGATTTTCAAATTGAGATTTAATACTGCAGCCACCGTCCCATTATAACTTTGAAATTCAATATCAATCAATCACAATTTGCGCCAGCATCAAAGATTTGTGCTATCATCCTTTTTGTTTTGCGCCAACTTCAAAAATGAATTATCTGGAACTCGTAGACTGTATCTAACTTGCATATCACATTGATCATAAACCACAAATTAGATGAAATTAAACTCGTAGAACAATTTGAAATCGAAAATCACAGATTAATTGTAATTGAAAAACACAAATCAAATTCAATTTTGAAAGTTCAACATTTAGAACTTGCAATGGGTTTCTGTGTGTTCTTCATGAACTCGCACCCAGTATGAACACAGATTGAACCAAATCAAATCAAACCCTGCAGATTGATTCTTGAAATTGAACCAATACAATTGAAATTTAATCCTAAACACATTTCTAACAGATTAAAGTTGCCAAAATCAACAAATTTCAATGCAGATTACAAATTTACATAGATCGACATTTTTCAATCAAGATCCAACAAAATTCCAAAATTCAAACAAACTAGTGATGAATTCTTGAAATCGTGTGAATAGAATGTGTTCTAAAACAGATATCGATCACACTTTAAGCATTTTTATGATCAAAGAACAACAATCAAATTCGAATTTTTATTTTTAAAGAAAAACAGAAGTAGACTGTGTGTTCTTGAGTTCTTGAAAATTTTCAGATTTGATCCAAAATTCCAGAAAATCAATCTAATTCTCTGTAAAAAACTCTTCTGAATTGGTTTGGTTTCGCTCTGATACCAATTGTGAATGTAAAATCCCAAACAACCAAGCAATTCTCAATCAAAATGTAACAATTAAGAACTAGAGAGAGAGTAGAGAGAGAAAGTAGATCTTGATTCTTCACACGTCTAAAATGATTTACAATAAGGTTCTTTCTACATTCTTACAAAATTACAAGACTAAAAACCTATTTATACCCACTAAGTAAACAAAGACTTAAAGGCTAAGGAAACTAAACATCTTTGACTAATACATTGACTTTGACAATGTTGACCTTACAACTTTGACTTTCCTATTAAATCTTGGATACAATATTTTGACTTAACACTTACGTTCAAAGTTTTTATCTGAAAAACACATTAATCAAGAAAAATCAAATTTGATTGAAAAACTGCAAATTTCTTTGAAAGATGAAAAATCAATTTTGAATCATACAAAAGAGAACTTTCAAAAGAAATTGGATGACTTGGAAATTTCAAATCAGACTTATCTTGATTCTTTGACGGAAATGACCAAATTAAAAGATAGTTTTTCTGATAAAATAAATGAATTGGAAGAAAAATTATATTTGAGAGATCAAACAGATCAAACAATATTTATGCATAAACCGAGGAGTTATAAGTCTATAAAGGAAAGATGGGGACTTGGTTTTGAAAATTCACATTGTTTAGACAATGCTATAGAAAAATCCCCTACATTATATAAATTCGATTATCTAAATTTTGCTAGATATGCTCCTCAATTCAAAATTGATTGGATGAATGAAAAGCAAGTTTTAGAAATTGAAAATGAGAAAAGGATGATCAACAAGAAAATGGAACTACCGTTTGTTTATACTAGCGAAAATGCAAAATATTTTCCTGAAAAATCAAAGAAGTCCAGAAGATCTCAAAATGCTTTAAATGTCACATCTTCCATTAATACTTCATTACCAAACGATTATTTCGATATATATGCTATTAATGCTAATAAGGAAAATATATCTCCAGTTTCTTATGATTCTAAAAGATATATTCCCCCATTAGTGTTAGAGGGCAAAATCGTTGATCTTGAAGTTGAAATGGAAGAACAAAGTCTTCAAAACAAACTTGAAAACAATTTATTTCTTTTTATTATGAAATCAAGTTTTGAAGAAAATTTAATTTCTCAAAAGCAAGATTTTGATGACAAAATTACTTCTGGATTTTCTACTGATTCTACGGAAAATACACATGAAGTTTCAAATACTGATAGTTTGCGCCAACCACTGGTAGAGCAAACTGAAAGTTTACGCCAGCAGCTGGTAGCGCAAAGTACAGTTTGCGCCACCAGTGGGTCGCGCAAAGTTCATTAAGACTTATGTTTTTCTGAAAATTATGACTCCGAGACTAGTTCAAAATCGATGAATGATCAGTGTGGTTTCTTTGATAAAATATCTTCTTCACATTCAAATTTTAAATCAATCTTTCTTGATGAATCTTTTACGCTAAATGATGAGTATTATAAAGCAAAGCGTAAAAGAAGAAGGTCAAAGAAGTCAAAGAAGCAAGCTAATGTCATTTCTGAAAATTCTAATTCTTGTGATTCTAATGTTTCAGATAGGACTTTGAAGATCTTTACAAGGCAGATATGGAGGGTCAAGCAGAAATCTGATGACTATGTGACTGTTGAGGATCGATGTGTAGATAATCTTTGTCATAGTGATTCATTTGCTGTTTGTAATAAAATTTCAAAGTACTCAATAAAGCAAATGATTCGAATTGCAAAAGATTTCTCATATTCTTCCTCTGGTTCTAGTTCAGATGATTATGTTCATTACTCTGATAAATTTTCTCATGCTTTGTTTGTCAAATCTAACAAATATTCTCCCATTGGAACTGCAACTAACAAACATGGACCCAAATACAAGTGGGTACCAAAACCAAAGACTGATTCTGTGTTGCAGGCACCTAATGTCAAGGAGGAGTAAGAGAACAAAGGCTTCTAAGCAAATCAACTTAGGATCCGTACTTCAAAGTAGTTCGACTTCTAAACATATCTGTTTAGGACTCATTCTTCAACTTATGAGAAACTGTGAGCGCATCTACTTCAAATTCCGCTGCATCTATCTCTGACAATGATGCTGTTCCAGTTACATCAAGCCCTGAATAAGTGCACTTTTAACACAATGATATGTGACACTAATTCATTAAACATCATGTGGCAGAAGGTATTATTGAATTATATTTTGTTCCAACTGAATATCAACTTGCCGATATTTTTACAAAAGCCTTAGATGAAAAACGTTTTAATTTTCTGCTTTCAAAACTCGGCATGTTGAATTTAAAAGTTTAAACCTACACAAATTTTATTCTATAAAGTAAAATTTTTACAAATTTTCATTCTTTTGAATAAAATGTGTGTCTAGGATAAATTTTCAAGTTGCTTTGTTTATATCTAAGTTTTATATGTTCAACTTTCAAGTCTAACAAAAATCGAAAGGTCAGCAACATGTTTGAAACTTTTGATACTGCTTTAAAGTTGTGTTATTCGAAATATTTATAGTTTACAATGCTTAGAAAAGTCAGAATTATGGATTGTAATGAAAATATGGGCTAAGCACTTAGATGTAAAACTGAGTGATTGAGATGAAAATTAATTATTTATAAAATTCAGAAATCACTAAGTTTAAAACTTTGTACCTGTGACCTTTCTGGTTTGGGAAAGTAAGTTCCATGGGATGCTTGTCATCTGGTCCCCTAAGGTCAATTGGTCTGGGAGTGATCGAACCCAAATCCTTCTATAGAACCAGATCGAAAGTCATGTTCTACTGGTATAAATGGGTTTAGGATGTGTTGATGTAGCCTTTCTGGTCTGGGAGAGTAAGTTCCAAGGGCTGCTTGACACCTAGTCCCCTAAGGCCAACTGGTCTGGGAGCGGCTGACCCAAATCCTGCAATAGGATCAGATAGAAAGTTACGTTTACGACATGTTCTTTACTTACAAAACTTCTTGATTAAAAGATGCCAATGTGCACAAGCTTAAAAGATGCCAAAGAGCACAATCATGTGAAGATGCCAATGTGCACATTCAATAAAAGATATCTATGATCACACATCTCATGATACTTGGTGATATGTTTAAGTTGCGATAAACCTATAAATTTGTGAAAGTCTTAATTTTTGACAGCTTAGTGTGAGTAAAGGCAACATTCTCTATTATATTTTTAGAATTACATTTTCTTGAAGCTAATCAAAGTTCGCATGCTAGCCCACTGAATAGATTGATGAAAGTTTTTGAAACTGAACATGTATTAACTTGATATGCAATAAAACTTGTATCTGTATCCAAAAACACACACTTGATTTCAATTGATTGATTATTCTGTGATATTTTACTGAATAAAATTTAATTGGTATAGTGTTTAAAATTTTGATATATTTAGTTGTTTCAAATACATATTCAATATATTTTTCTTTCTACATTGATGTTTCGATACTTGTGTTCTCATATCTGTGTAAGTGGGTTTGTGCATATTTCGAGGGGGAGTGAAAAAGGAGAATATTCTGAAAGATTATCTTATCATATCTCATTTCGAGGGGGAATACATAAAGTGAATACTGTGAATAGTGCATTTGTGTAGGGGGAGTAAACAGAGCTCAACAGATGAATCATTTCAAGTCTCAAGTCATATTTGCGCCTCCTATAGATTTCGTGCTAGCTTCTTCGACTCAATCTTGCAGATCTGAAGATGTCTCTTTTCTATCATAGACATGACCAAGATGATTCAGATCATCAAGGTCATGAGGGGGAGAAGTTAAAGAGAAGTTAAAGAGACAAAAATTTCAAAGTTTATCTGCTCAAGATTCTATTTCTTCTACTATACTTGTCCTTTTGCTGTTCCTGCTCCGATTACCACGACTTATTCGAGTATATTTGAAAGAGGTGCGTCGTTTAGAGCACAAGCTGTTGTACCTGTTTCTGAACTGTTTGTTCTTCCATGCTTATCACAAACTGGTCGAGTCTTGTCAAGGCAGCAAAGGCAACTGAGACTAAAAGATGCTGAGAAGAATTTTTTTTAGTCAAGAAGCTTCGCTAAGTCGCTTAGAAGGTCTGTTTTGTTTTCGAAGATAAGTGTAACAACCTACATTGAAGACCGGAGCGCCAACGATTACTAAGGGGGAGATTGTTAAGTCAGATTTTATAGTAATCATTGTATTTATAGACTTGTGCTACTTAGAGCTTTTATATCTTGTATTGGCCAAGGGTATTTAAGTCCCTTGTGTCCTTTGTGTTTGTAAGTCTTGATCGCATACTTTCATAATACATATGCTTTGGCGCTTTTCTCTCTCTCTACTTTCTCTCTCTAAGATTAGATCGATCTTGGATTAACAAATGCGGTTAAGGAGTGTGGAGAAAACAAATCGCCGGGGACGAACATGTTCACAATAGGATTTATAAAACGATATTGGGGGATAACAAAAGAAGACTTGATGAAGTCCATTGAATGGATTTTGGACAAGAAGGAATTTAGCGATGGCTGCAATGCATCGTTTCTGACGTTGATACCGAAAGAAAATAATCCGATTGGTCTTAATGATTTTAGACCAATTAGCCTCATTGGAATTATTTTCAAAGTTGTATCGAAAGTACTAGCGGAAAGATTAAAGAAAGTCATGAAGAAACTAATACGCAAGGAACAAAGTGCGTTTACAAAAGGTAGATCGATCGTCGATAGGGCCCTTATTGCAAATGAGACGATATCATTTCTAAAGAGGACAAAGAAAAAAAAGGTTGATATTTAAGGTAGACTTTGTGAAAGCATACAATTCCGTCGAATGGTCATTTTTATTAGACATGATGAAAAAGATGGGATTTGGGGAAAAATAGAGAAGTTGGATTGAAGCGTATTTAAAATCGTCAACAATTTCCGTGTTGATAAATGGAGCGCCGACAAAAGAATTTCGGATGGAGAAAGGATTGAGACAAAGAGACCCGCTTGCACCATTCCTCTTTTTGGTGGTAGCCGAGAGTTTGCATCTCTTGATGAAACAAGCCGTGGAGAAGGGAGTGTTTGAAGGAATTAAAGTAGGTAAGGATGAGATTACAATCTCACATCTTCAATATGCGGACGATGCTATATTTTTTGGAGAATGGAAATTATCGAATATAAGGAATCTCATGAAGATTTTGAAATGCTTTCATCTAGTCTCGGGCCTCAAAATCAACTTGAATAAAAGTAAGATATATGGAGTGGGGGTATCGGAAGGTGAAATACAATCATGGGTAAGAGGATTGGGATGTGGAAGCGACTCTCTTCCGTTCACATATCTTGGGCTACCGGTCGGTGCTTCGATGAAGAGATTAGAACAATGGAATTCGACGATCAAAAAGGTTAAGAAAAAGCTAGCAACTTGGAAGGCAAAAGCGATATCATTTAGAGGAAGGTTAACATTGGTAAAATTGGTCATTGGTAGCGTTTCTCTATACTTTTTCTCAATGTTCTGTGCCCCGAAAGGTGTCCTAAAATCTCTTGAGCGAGTGAGAAGCCAATTTCTTTTTTTTTGGGGGGGGGGGGGAGGGAGGGAGGGGGTGAGGACACAAATAAAAAAATGTTTGTCTTGGCTAAAAAGGGGAGGGCTCAATATCGGTAGTCTTAAGGATGCAAATCGGGGACTACTTAGTAAATGGTGGTGGAGATTTCACGTTGAAAAAGATGCTTTGTGGGTGAGAGTTATTAGAAGCCTTTATGGGTGGGATGGGGGACTTTTAGATGAAACTCAAAGAAATATTGGGGGGTTTTCGGTTTGGAAAGATATCTTGAGAGTGGGGAGGGAGCTAGATAGGGAAGGAGTGTGATTCTCGGGTTCTTTCGGTAAGCTAGTGGGGGACGGGTGGGATACACGTTTTTGGGAGGAAAGATGGCTCCAAAACCATAGATTTAAAGAGGATTTCAAGCGTCTTTTTCAATTAAATACCTTCAAAAGCATTTCGGTTAAGGTGAGAGGGGAGTGGGTAGGGTACAATTGGGTTTGGAAATGGGGATGGAGGAGGGAGACAAGGGGAAGAGAAATAGGAGAGTTGGAAAATTTTACTAGTGCATTACGAGACTTTATCCCAAGTAAGGAAGGTAAGGATCGTGCTTCATGGAATTTGGATACCAATGGAGAGTTCACAATCAAGAAACTTCGTGATGTGTTAGAAGAAAACCGGATTATGGCGGGGGAAATGTAGTGGAGACCAAATGGGTTAAGAGTATTCCAAAGAAAGTTTGCATTTTTATGTGGAGGGAAAGACTTGGGAGAATTCCTACGCGTTCGGTATTAGATAGTATGGGAATAGATTTGGACTCCACGTTATGTCCAAGATGTGGTAAGGAAATAGAATCGATAAACCATGCGTTGATAGGGTGTGAAGGCATGAAAAATATGTGGCAACTTATAAGCAAGTGGTGGAGTCTAAATTTAGATTCACTAAACACTTTGAGTGAGTTGTTAACTATTGAAAACCACCAAATGGGTGACAATCCAAGAAAGGCACAGAGATGGAGAGCAACATATTGGAGTTTTCTTTATCTCGTATGGGTAAACCGAAACAAACTAGTTTTCGAGAAAGCTCGGGACAAGCTGCTGGATCAATTCTTTGAACTACAAATCAAAGTATTCGAATGGATCAACAGACGAGACTGAGAACTGGCCCTAGACTGGAGGTGTTGGCTGTCAAATCCAAGTCAATAGTAGTGGCAGATGTTACGCGAGAAGGAAGAGGAGCCGCAGTGAAGAGGTGCTGCAGAAAATGAGGCTGACAGCAGCTAGGGAGTTGCGTAAATGACCGTAAAGACAAAGCTTCGATGCCCGATAGAGGGTTCAAGAGCTGGTTCGAAGGTTCTAAGGTGCGATAGATTTAGACTCGGCGGCGGTTTACATCTTGCAAACTGCAGGCCAACGTTTTGCTGCAAACAACCGGTCGACGATGTGTAAACAGTAGGTTTAGCGGTTCGATATTAAGACTTTCCGTGCTGTTTTTTTTGGCTTGTTTTGGGGTGTTGTAAAACTTGATGTAAATCTTCTTTGTTGGTAATATATTACATCTGTTGTTGCTGTTCAAAAAAAAAATTAAGCTTTAGCAATTGTTTTTAAGAGTTTTTTTTATAAATGCTTTATAATATAGTTTAGATAGCGTGGTTGTAGGTTGAGATATTTAAAATGCTTTTTTTTTTGTCTTTAGGTTTTTGAAACCTCTTCTTGTTAATTGTTATATTTGTAGTGATTAATTCTGAGAATTCATATATAATGTTAGGGGCTGTTTGGCAGGTGCTGAATGGTTTGGTGCTGAATGGTTGTTTGATAATCGTTTATAATGAAATTAGGGTGCTGAATGGTTAAAAGAGGCTCAAGATACAAAACCATTCAGAGGGTTTTGAAATCATTAAGAGGCATATGTTTTTTTCTACCAAACATGATTTACCTCTTAGGGATTCAGATGTTGCCTCCTAATGGAACTATTAAGAGGTAAACAAAAAACCCCTTACTCTCGGTCATAAAAGTAAAAAAAATGTTGGGATATATATTCGGTAAGGATATTTGGTTCACTTCATAAGGAATTATGTAATATTTGTTCTACTGATCATCATTATTATGTTCTGCAATTCTATAAGAAAATAACGTGAATGCAATCTTCTACATTTTTCATAAACATGTCTTACCATTTGAAATTGAATTAGAAAAGACCTGACCAGATGCTTTGACTCTCATCTTACCTTCTCATTGACCTAATCGATCATTTGCTCTTTCTACTCGATGGAAATGATAACTATATCGATCTCCTTAAACTATGCACCTTCTCTAATGCCGGTAATTTCGATCTACAAATCTGTCTTCCTGATTATTTCAATGTGATCATGGGTCAAACTTTAAAAATTTGTTGGACAAAGTGAGGGGTTGTTTGTTATTTTGAAGAAACCTCTGAATCGGTCAAACCTTTTTACATTCAGACTGTTGTTTTTTTCAAGTTTTAAGAACCACTTAACTCTTAAATACATCTGAAATAAGAAGTGGTGACCTAACTTCTTAAAACCTTTTATCGCCGCCTCAGTACATATGCTCTCATTTATCTCTCAAAACGTCTCCGAACGTTACAAAAACAAACAATCTTATTGATTCAGATTTCTGACTTTAGTACCATCTCTTATTAATCAGAAGTGAAATAAAACTTCAAACTTCAGACCTCTGAAAAAACAAAATTCACCTGAGTCTCATACTACTTTTCAACTAAAAGAGATCTCCCTTCCACATATTATTTCTTTTGTTGAGTTTTGCATGTAGCTCTGCACACTATTTTCAACTAAAAAGAATATCCCTGGCCTTACCACCATGTAATATGAAATCATTTAGCCAATATCCTACGCATTTTTTGGGGAGCTACAGAGTCAAAAGTTTATAATACCTCAATGACACGTCATATTGCAAAGGGAAATTGACCCAAATGGCCAGAATAGGTGGTGGGATTGGCCTCCTAGCCATCCATCTCCCGCTTTTACACAAATGTCAATACTTGCGCAAAAAGGAGGGGTGCGCAAAAAAGGGGGGTGCGCAATTGCATACCCCTCCTTTTTTGCGCACCTGCTATGTGTCTCTAGTACATTAAACTCTAATTTTGGTCCTCCAAATTGTAATCTAAGGTCCGCAAATTTTGGTTCAAAAACTAGTTTTTTCACGTTTTTTGGTTGGTTTTTCTCTGTGGTTGTGCACTATTTTTTTCAACATGTTGGGATATCAAATCAACTTTAGCAGATGAATTATTTCATTGTGTTTGTACAATTTGATTCCCTCAATTATTGCTATAAGAAGAGCAACGATGAAAGTTGTAAATCACACTTTTCATCCAAAATTTCATACAATTTCTTTGCTTGTGTATCTTCCTCTATGTCTAGTGTGTTTTTAAAAAATAAGTTCTGCAGATGATAAAGTAAAGTTATATCTTTGTGGTGGTGGTTCATGGCAGCAGAATGATAACGAGTGGGAGTATGTTACCGATCAACCGATAGTCCGCATCAAGGTGGCATCAAACATTACATATCCGAGTTTGGTTAGTTGTATTCTCTTGGTAAGATTAGAATATCGTATAAGTATTGTGGTGCCCTTTATGAGTTATGTGACTCTGACGATGTTTTGTCTTTCATTGAATTTGTTGCCGGTGAAAATAATCCACCAACACTTTGTGTGTTTTTCGATTCATCGGTGTTCGGTGGAAGCAATGTCGGTGGTACTTAGAACACCGGAGGCGATATGTATGATTCAGAAAACGATCATACATATCGTCTTAGCTCCGATAATCCCGAGTTTATTCCGGAACAAACATATGGTCTTAGTGACTATATCCCAGAATTTGTTCCCGAAATAGAAGGAGAAGAAGAAGTAGGAGAAGAAGAAGAAGACGAAGTTGATAGACATGATAAGGAGTCTCATGTTTACCACTTGAATATATATGATATTGATACTGATGAAGACGACGACGAAAAATAAACAAGTCATATCAAATCATACGATGGGATAAATGATTTCTTTGACATGTCCCCTCCACTTCCAACATCGGGTCCTGTCATCACACCCAACCTACCCCCACGTTATAATCGTAGTGGAAGAGTAATTTTGGGGCAAGTATTCCCTACGAAAGATGAATTTACACTCCTCCTCGGGTTGAAGTTTCTTGAAGAGGATTTCGAGTTTGGAGTGCACAGGTCTTCGAAAACCAGATACGATGCCAGATGTTTGCAAGAAAACTGTTGTTGGCGTATCATGGCAACCTCTGTCAAAAAACCCAAGATGTTTCATGTTCGAAAGTTGAATGACGTACACACTTGCTCGAAAACCCAGCTGCATCCCAGCCACCGTCAAGCAAACAGGAGAGTATTGGGTAATTATATTTTCCCTAAAGTGCAGAATACTAGCAGGACATTCCGTGGATCCGACATTGTCAATGACGTAAGAGAGCATTTGAAATTAAACATTTCTTACTTGCAAGCTTGGCGTGCGAAATCTTATGCACTAACGATGGTGCGTGGTAGCTCTCAAGAATCGTTTACCCGACTCCTGGGCTATCTCTATAATTTGGAGCTCCAGAATCCTTGTACCGTTACCAAAATAAGGACAGATAGTAGAGGATGTTTTGAGATGTGTTTCGCTGCCCTCGGTTGCGCGGTACGTTGTTATTATAATAACTTTCGCACCACTATAAGGTTTATTGAACTGCTATATTGAATAATGTTATAATATGTAAATGCCTTAAATATCCAGATTCAGTCGTTTACGACACACTTGCATCCGATCCTTATCATAGATGCTGCTAATTGGAAGAAGACTTACTTAGGTATTCTTAGCCATTGCTATGGACGCAAATAACCAAATTGTGCCCATCACTTTCGGATTGGGTAGGTCTGAGAGTGGGTAGGTGTGGACTTGGTTCTTAACCATGCTGAAGCGTTGTATCGGAGAAATTGAAGGTTTGGTGTTTGTATCCGATAGGGCTGCTTTAATTCACCAAGCAATTAATACAGTGTACCCAAGGGCCCATCATGCACTTTGTTGTCTCCATCTGATAATGAACGTAAAAAGCAGGGATAACAGGGTTAAATACAAGAAGAAGTTATTTTGGAGGACGTGTAAAGCATATATGGTGGAGGAGTTTGAACTGAACATGGCGGGTCTACGAGGCACTCTACCTATTGGAGCTCCGCTTATGGACCAGATTGGGCCGGAGAAATGGTCAAGGGCCCATTTTCCAGGAATGCGTTACAACATAATGACATCCAACAGTACTGAGTCGGTGAATGCATTGTCCCGTTTTGCACGGAGACTACCTATCGTGGACCTTATGGATTACTTTCGATGTTTTCAGCAAGAATAGTATTCAATTCGTCGGAAAAATGGAGGTTATTTTACTTGGATTACTATTTTAATTTTATGCTTTTATTTTTGGAATACTAACGTAACAAATTCGTGCTTTCGTAGAGGAAATGGTGAATCGTCTCACGCCGTGGGTGGAGGCCAAAATTCAAAAGAGACATTACAAGTCCGCAAGTTGGACTGTACATGAGATTGGCCAAGGTTACTGGGAAGTTCGCAATTTCAATAGGGACGCAAAAGTGCACTACAATAATCGTATTTGCTTGTGCAAGAAATGGTAGCTCTCAGGATTACCACGTGGTCATGCAATCGCCATCGCAAGAAATCAACGGTATACAGATTCTTCCCATCTGGCGATTGGTTACTACGAGTCGAATAATTTCTGAGCAACATATGCAGAGCTCATACATCCGACCGGTCCTCCTCAAACATGGGATGTTCCTGACCACCCACTTATGACCGTTAGACCATCGGTTGTAATAAGACAAGCTGGTCGACCGAGTAACCATGAACGTATCCCATCTCAGGGTGAGGATCCCATCCAGAGAAGATGTTCTCGGTGTGGACAAACATGACACACTCGAGCAAATTGTCCATCTTCTGCACCAGCAAATGTGAGCCATAAAAGGGCATCTGGTAGTCAACAAACTCAACCAATATATACCCAATAGAATTATGGAACTTTTAGACATGATACTTTTGATTTAAACGTAGATCTAAACGAGTAAACTATGCATGCATTAAACCTTTTATAAATATTATTATTGCTTTCTTAGATTTTTCGTGTCGAGAGAAAACAAAATGATAGATGTGAACGAAACAAATTTAGAAATTGATAGAGTTCGAAAAAAACCGGTACAACATGAACAAGTTCATCTAAACAAACTTGGAAACGACGACATTAAACCAAAGCCACTAAAACAAAACAAACTTCGAAGCCTTAATGATTCGACTGAAAAGCCGTAATGATTCATTTGAAAAGCCTGCAAGATTCGCCTGAAAAGTCGTAATCATTCGTCTGCAAGGCCTGCAAGATTCATCGCCTGAAAGCCTTAATGATTCGACTGAAAATCCGTAATGATTCATCTACAAAGCCTACAAGATTCGTCGCCTGAAAAGCCGTAATGATTCGTCTGCAAAGCCTGCAATATTCGTCGCCTGAAAAGCCGTAATGAGTCGTCCACAAAGCCTACAAGATTCGCCTGCAAAGGTCGCATTTGTGAAGGTGGCTCCATCTGGCTATAAATACTCCACTTATTTCCAACTTAGAAGTCACAACATGCATACAACATTTTCCATCAACTGTAAGTCTCTCGTCTTTCACGAAACAAACGGCAGGAAACACATCCTCTTCAAACCCCGCCCTCTTCATAAACAATGCCGGAAAGGATGAAACGACCGATAGAAAAAAATGAATTGGAGATCGAGGAACTCACTGAAAGGTGGAAACAAATTATGACCAAGAAGGACGGGCACTTGAGAAGGATGGACTCGGACAAGGAGGAGGTCAAAAGGTTGAAGAGGGAGATAAAAGAAAAAGAAGACCGTATTCGCTACGACAACGTACAAGTCAACAAGATTATGCAAGAGTTCTCAATACTGCAATGGCAAGTAACCGAGAAACAAAATTGGATTGATCAATGTAAAACACTCTATCCTTAGATGGTGCTAGTGTTGTTGGTTTTGTATTTGGAGTTTCTATGTTGCTAGTTTGTACCTGTACTTTATATGCCTTTGTTTCATGAATAAAATCGTCTAAACTATTTTGTGGTTTGATGCATTTATATTTTTATACTACTACAAAACAAGTATCGACGATAAACTTAGAAATTGATAGATTTCGAAAACAACCGGTACAACATGAACAAGTTAATCTAAACAAACTTGGAAACAACGACATTAAACCAGAGACATTAAAACAAAACAAACTTCGAAGCAAAAGGATAGAAATGAACCGGTACAACAGAAACAAACAGTGCAACAAGAACAAGTACAACGGAACAACAACAATCACTTTAATGATAGAGTGATTTCAACTGCTCGAGAAGTTTCGTTTTCTCCTGCCACTTCTCCAAAAACTTTTGAATTTTTTTTCTAATCTCTTTGGCACGGGCGTCATCTTTTTCGATATCCTTGTACAACTTCACAATGGCTTTGTGTTTTTCGTCTATTGAGGCAAGAACCTCATGCCTTGATGCAAGAGCGTTCGTCCACTGTTGGTTTATGTCTTCTCTCTCCACTTCAACTTTTTGGATTGCTTCTAAAATCTTTGTAGGAATGCCCTGGGAAGAGGGAAGGTTTGAAGACGATGCGTTTCCAGCCATGTTTTTCTACTTAGTAAGTAAGAAGAGAAATTTTTGCCTTGAATCTGTGAGTGGTATTAATTGTTGTGATACATGGATCTCAAAGGCCATCTTACATATACAAGTGACAGGGGATGGTCTTAAATTTTTTGCAGGGGAATCTGTAAGGCTTTTCAGGCGAATATGGAAGGTTTTTCAGGCGAATCTGTAAGGCTTTTTAGGCAAATATGTAAGGCTTTTTAGAGGCGAATATGTAAGGCTTTTAACAGGCGAATCTGAAAGACTTTTCAGGTGAATCTTGTAATGATATATACTTATGTAAAGGGACCTAAAGTGTAATTTTGTAATGTAAAGGAACCTAAATTGTAAATTTTTAATGTAAAGGGACCTAAAGTGAAAATTTCTAATGTAAAAGGCCCTAAAGTGTAGATTTTTAATGAAAAAGTCCCTAAGGTGTAGATTTTTAATGTAAAGGGACTTAAACTGTAAATTTATAATGTAAAGGACCTAAAGTGTAAATTTCTAAGGTAAAGGGGCGTAAAGTGTCAATTTTTAATGTAAAAGGACCTAAAGTGTAATTTTGTAATGTAGTGGGACCTAACGTGTAAATTTCTAAGGTAAAGGGACCTAAAGTGTAAATTTCTAAAGTAAAGGGACATAAAGTGTAGATTTCTAATGTAAAGGGACCTAAATTGTAAATTTCTAATGTAAAGGGACCTAAAGTGTAAATTTCTAATGTAAGAGGCCCTAAAGTGTAGATTTTGAATGTAAAGGGACTTAAACTGTATATTTATAATGTAAAGGACCTAAAGTGTAAATTTCTAAGGTAAAGGGACCTAAAGTGTCAATTTTTAATGTAAAGGGACCTAATGTATAATTTTGTAATGTAAAGGGACCTAAAGTGTAAATTTCTTAGGTAAAGGGACCTAAAGTGTTAATTTCTAAAGTAAAGGGATATAAAGTGTAATTTTGTAATGTAGTGGGACCTAACGTGTAAATTTCTAAGGTAAAGGGACCTAAAGTGTAAATTTCTAAAGTAAAGGGACATAAAGTGTAGATTTCTAATGTAAAGGGACCTAAATTGTAAATTTCTAACGTAAAGGGACCTAAAGTGTAAATTTCTAATGTAAAAGGCCCTAAAGTGTAGATTTTGAATGTAAAGGGACTTAAACTGTATATTTATAATGTAAAGGACCTAAAGTGTAAATTTCTAAGGTAAAGGGACCTAAAGTGTCAATTTTTAATGAAAAGGGACCTAATGTGTAATTTTGTAATGTAAAGGGACCTAAAGTGTAAATTTCTTAGGTAAAGGGACCTAAAGTGTTAATTTCTAAAGTAAAGGGATATAAAGTGTAGATTTATAATGTAAAAGGACCTAAACTGTAAATTTCTAATTTAAAAGGACCTAAAGTATACATTTCTGATGTAAAAGGCCCTAAAGTGTAGATTTTTAATGTATAGGGACTTAAACTATAAATTTATAATGTAAATGACCTAATGTGTACATTTCTAAGGTAAAGGGACCTAAAGTGTCAATTTTTAATGTGAAGGGACCTAAAGTGTAATTTGTAATGTAAAGGGACCTAAATTGTCAATTTTTAATGTAGAGGACCTAAAGTGTAAATTTCTAAGGTAAAGGGACCTAAAGTGTAAATTTCTAAAGTAAAGGGACCTAAAGTATAGATTTCTAATGTAAAGGCACCTAAACTGTAAATTTCTAATGGAAAGGGATTTAAAGTGTAAATTTCTAATGTAAAAGGCCTTAAAGTGTAGATTTTTAATGTAAAGGGACTTAAACTATAAATTTATAATGTAAATGACCTAAAGTGTAAATTTCTAAGGTAAAGGGACCTAAAGTATCAATTTTTAATGTAAAGGGACTAAAGTCTAATTTTGTAATGTAAAGGAACCTAAATTGTCAATTTTTAATGTAAAGGGACTTAAAGTGTAATTTTCTAATGTAAAGGGACCAAAACAGTAAATTTCTAATGTAAAGGAACCAAAACTGTAAATTTATATAAAGGCCCAAACTATAAAATTTCCAACAGTCAAGGGCCCAAAACTGTAAGTTTCGGGGGTACGCAATTGCGTGGCCACCGTTCGGTGGGGGGCTGTGGTTGCGGTGGGACCGCCGTTGCGTGGTGGTGGTAGGTGTGATGGGAACATAATGTAAAAAAAGAAAAAAAAGGATCACCTCCGCCGTTGTCGGTTGCATGGTGCTTGTCCTCTTTTGCGGCGGCTATATTCAAGGTAGGTTAAATAATAAAGAAAGGGACGTGTGGGGTTGATGGTCCCCCGATCCCTCCATATTATTCTTAAACAATGACCTACCTCACCAACCAAAATTATTTGCGTACCCCTTCTTTTTGCGTAGGTATTGACATTTGGGTAAAAATGGGAGAGGGATGGCTAGAGGCCAATCCCTCCCCCTATTCTGGCCATTTGGGTTAATTTCCCTATTGCAAAAGCACTTCTAATAATCTAGTTGGCTACCTATTTAGGCGCTATACTAGCATGTTCCGTGCTTAGGGCATCTCCAACCCAACCACTATAAAATTAACACTAAAAACAGTACCAAAAATGGTAAGTCCCTTGAACGCTAAAAAAAATCCAACTCCAACCACACTAAAAAAAACATTAAAAACATTTTTAATATTATAATAACAATAAAATAATATTACCTAATGTATTATATTAATCTATATATAAAATGTATAAAAGTTGAATAAAATATCATTACTTAGAGGCCTACTTTATTGGCCTTCAAATATAGATGTCACATTTATTGACCTCCATTTCTTTAGTGTTGGGTTGGAAAACAACTCCAATTTTGTGTTTTTAGTGTTAGGTTGGAGAAGGTCTTAGGTGTCGTTTGTTTTATTTTAGTTATTTTAGTTATGATTAATAAGAGGTGGTGTGTAAAAAGATCTGAACGATTCAGACTTAAGATCCATTAAGAGGTTTTTTAAAAAAACAAACAACCCCTTAGAGTATCTCCAACCTTAACACTAAAAAAACACCAAAAACATTAAATTTGGTGAGCACATAAACAGAAAAAAAACCCAACTCTAACCATACTTAAAAAAAAACAACAAATTTGTGGACCCCACATTAAAATAACATATTTAATTTACTATGAACTTTTTTTAATAACAATAATAATAAATTTGTATATTTTTTTACTTTTATGTTAATGTTAAATTTCTTTGTCTTATTTAAAGTTAATATATACTGTAACACCCCGAATTTCGAAAAGTATCATTTCAAGTTAATACAGAATCGGTATTTTAAACGAAAAATAAGATGTGGGATTTTGGGTTTGAATCCTAGATTTTATAGTCTTGTTGGATGAATGATTCAATTACGAGTCCAACGGTTCTTTCCGGAGCAAAATCGGAACTATAACGAAGAAGTTATGGCCAAAACAGTGAACGAGAAGAAAACCGGGCGGAAAACACATGCCGCGACTTGTGCCACGACTTAGGGAAGCGGGTGACTTACGCCGCGACTTGCAGTCGCGTGGTAAGTCGCGAAACACCCAGTCGAGCTTAAAACCCGATTTTCAGCCACGAAACTTCATTTGTTTATATCTTCTTCATCCCAACTCCGATTTCAGTGATTCAAGTTGCCTCAGTTTCGTTTTTGAGAGATCTTCAAGGGTATAGCAAGAGATTTGAAGTCTATTGGAATATTCAAGGGTATTTTGTAGTGGTAAGTTCCTCATCTCTCTCAATGTTAAGCTAGGGTTTGATGGTTTCATCCTTTTTCCTTTCATCCTTCATCTTGGGTGTGATTTTGATGACTTGTGTGGTGAAGGTGACCTTTTAGATATATTGGATATAAGTTCTAGGGAGATTGCTTGTAGATTTCAAGACTTCATCAATGGTGATTCAAGTTTTGGGGGTAAAACCTAGATTTAGCCTAAATCTAGCAAGGTGAGTTCAAGTTGATTTGCGAAAACGTTGTACATGCCAAAAATGTCTAGTTTAGAATATTTATGTGTTTTACTTGATTATTATAAAATGTTGAAAATATTTGATGAGTTTTGCTATTTGAACAAATAAGATATTATAAATCTTGTGAAACACCATATTTGGTTTTTTGGGCATTTCAATAAATGAGAAATAAATGATCATTTGTTTTTATCAAAGTATTGTATAAATGGAGATTTCTTGGTAAAATTGCATCGTTGTCTTTGTTGGAAAAACATGCATAGCCCGTGCTTTGGGACGTTTTGAGAAGGGTCAATGGTATAATCTTATTTGGAAAATGATCCTCCTTATTTTGAGTTGTGTTGAAGTTTAGCCGTGTACCTTGGAATACATAATTGCATAAACATTGGTCGAGTGCGTTTTATTGCATTATATTGCTTTTGACAATGTGTCAGTTGGTCGTTTGAGCCCGTGGCTCGGTATTTGATTTATGATGGGGTTTTGGGGACACTTGTCCATTTTGATAGCTCCGCGTAGAGCTTTGGTCATTGTGAAAGATTGTTGATGATTTCATATTTTAAGTGCGTGTGTCATTCAATTGGAGTCATGTTATGTTTCAGCCGTGTCTGCTATGGATCCATGATCACTTTTGTTATTTTGTTCGATGTTGGAAAGATTTGGTTTCCACATCGCGGCACGTTAGGCATCATATTAGGTTATAAGTTCTTCGTGCGACACGTTAGGCATCAGATTGGGTTATAAGTCATTCATGCATGTATCTATGGGTGTACGCTGAAAGATGCTGAGCTCGATACTTTTATTACTTTGTTCGATGGTGGAACGCTTAGTTTTTCCCATCGCGGCGCGGTTAGGCTTCTTCAGTATGGTGTAAGTCCTCCGTGCAAGTATCTATGGGTGTATACTGAAAGATGTAGAGCTCGATACTTAATACCAGTTTAACATAATGCGTGGCTTACTTCGTGTCCGTCGCATTATATGGAATTGGGAATCCCCCGTCACCGAAAGGTGTTGTTTTTGAGCCGAGTCTTTTATATTTATGTTTTCGGTGATATCCTTTATGGGTGGATTATTGTCCATAATTTGGTGTAGGTAGTGTTGAGTTCCATTCGCATTTGGGTGTTTTTGTAATACAAAATATTATTCATGTTTTCACAAATTGGGAGTCGATGTTACATCCTTTGAGTGAGTTTTAAAATGCATTATTTTATAAAGAATGTTTTGTGTCGAGGTATTCACCTTTGTAAAATACATCATGTTGGAGAACGAGTCATTTTATACCTAAAGTGATCATTTTGAAAGATTATGATTTGAATTGCATTACTTCTTTTAAAGGATATCTTTATCAATGTTGAAAATTTCTGAACTCACAAGGCGTTAGCCTAACCTTTTTATTTGTCGGCATGTGCAACAGGTCTCGGTTGGGAATAGTCCTAGTGACACTGTGAAGCGAAGATAACTAGTTGTGTGCTCGAGGAGTGGATATCTTAGTGAAGTCTTCCGCATTTAGAGCAACTTGCGTTTGGGGGTTAAGTAGCACCCAACTGTGGTTTAGTCTTTGTGTATTATTAGAATTTGCATTTATTGAGGTTATTTATCGAATCTTTTTTTAGGCATATTGAGTTTGATTTGTGGGAAGAGATGTTGTCTTTCATTTGATGTTTTATCGAAAATTTTATTAGTTGCTATTACCAAATTTAAGGGTGTTACATATACATATATAGGGGTTAAATCATGTGAGAACCAAAAAAAGATTGAGAACCATGAGAACCGATCTAAGCCGTAATTTGGTTTTTATCCTATGGTTTTAATTAAAAGTTGTTTCATCACATGAAAATGACACAATCGTCATTTTGAGAACATAATTTACCACATGAAACATATAAATTAATTCATCAGGTGAAACACACAAATTCACCACACGAAATCAAATACAATTTTCATCTCTAATCTATTTCACCTCATGAAATCAAATGGAATTTCAGTCTATATATTATTTCATATCATGAAATCAAACACTATGTTATTTGACCCCATGAAATCAAACAGAATTTTTTGAAACAAAAATGCCCAAATCTATCGCAACCAAAGAAGATTTTTTCTAATCTGTTCTTCGCCATCGCACACTTTCTTTGAGCGAGCTAGTTTCCACGATCGTTGCTCTTCCGGTTTCTTAGCGATCTCGACCTGGAAAAAAAACCAAATCAATCACAATCTGGATTATAAACCTTGAATGAAGGTAATCCCAAGTTAATGAGCCTAATTTAATACCACAATAGTTCATTCCTGTCGATTTAAAACTCAGAAAAACACCTCCAATATCACAAACCAAAAACCCCATAGCTAGTTGAGACCAAATGAAGCCACATAGAACTAAAACACCACAAACTCTCCCGTAAACGTACACACATATTTCAAAACCAACATCAAATTACAAAAAAAAAAGCCCAACCTCAAAACAGAAACACACAAAAAACATAAACACTTGGTCAAAACCCTCGATTCGATTATTCTAGACGTTATCGCGAATATAATCATCATTTTCAAAATTCATCCATAATAGTTACTTACCTGATGAATGAGAACATATAGATCGGAGTGAACAAGGAGAAGTCGATCGAGCGGATCGCCGCCGCCGTAAGGGTCACCGGATCTTGTTGTTTGATATCGAAATTAGATTTCTTCATTACTCACAAGAAGGTTTGAAACCGCCATTTGATACATCTCTTAGAGGCTTCCTCTTCGATCTCGATCTGGATTTGAGAGACAGATGGATGTTGGGGGTGAGGTGAAGGTGTGGTGAGATGAGATAGTGGGTTTGGTTGATATGGAGGAAGTGTGTGTTTTTTCCGACGACGACGGTGGTAGTGGAAGTAGAGATGTGGTGGTGGTGGTGGAGAAGAGGAGGGATGAGAAGGCCTCCATGGATGGAGCTTGTTGCAGTGGTGGGCGGAGGAGATATGGTTTGAGATTTCAAAAAACCTACTCCACCCTTTTTTGGACATTAATGCCCCTTTCAATTTCCATTTTATCAATAACTGGTTTGAGATTTCAAAAAAATCACAAAAATTCCATTTGCTTTAGTGTTTGTAGATTAAATAAAAATAAATGGCCTAGATCGGTTTTCACGGTTCACAATCTTTTTTTGGTTCTCATTTGATTATCGTCCTACATATATATATATATATATATATATATATATATATATATATATATATATATATATATTATATTTTGTTTGGGATTGGATATTGAATCTATTCTAAAACTTTATTTAAAGGTTTATAATTGATAACAAGTCTTATAGATCCTCTTTCTAATTCAGCTGCGTTCATTACATAAAAGGCTGAACAAAACCAAGGAGATTTGGAAGATCTTATAAGTTTATTTTCTAACAATTCTTGGATTTCTTTTTTACAGTGTTCTTGTAATTCTACTGACATATGAATTGCTCTTGATTTTGAAGGGATATCTCTTTCATTGAAATCTTTTACATAGGGTAATTTGACAATATGCTGTTTGTTTTCTGTTCCAGAAAGCGTTTGGAATATTTGAACAAACATTGTTTTCAAAATTTTCTTTTATTTGTTTAATTTTATTTTGGACAATTTGATTTTGTAGTTGGTCATAAATTTTTAAACTACTTATTTCGTTGATTAAAGTGCCGTTTGTTTTTTAAGAGGTCTAAAGTCTGAAGTCTTATTTTAGTTATGATTAATAAGAGGTGATGTGTTAAAAGGTCTGAATGATTCAGACTTAAGAGTCATTAAGAGGTTTTAAAAAAAAAAACAAACAACCCCTAAGTATTTTGCTTGATTAACTTTATTATTTAGATTATTTAATTCTGAAAAAGAGATTGGATTGGTAAATTTGAAAAATATTTCTTTATTTAAAACTTTTGTACAAATTCCTTCTTCATTAATTGGAAGAGGGTATAATTTAGAAATGAATGAGATTCCTAATATCAAAGTAGATGTTAGGTTTTTTGCTAAAATTAAAGAGGTTTTATAACAATAGTCATTGTTACATATATGAACATTTGTAACTTTATACTTGATATTTAATGAAGACCTGCTTGATGTTGATAAGCGATTAGTAGTTTTTTCATAGTATTTGGTAGGGATGATTCCTTCTTGAATGCAGTTCATGTCTGCACCACTATCTATTTAAGCTAAAACTGTTATTTTGAAATCATTTGCAATACAAAGATTTATATATGTATTCCATCTTTGAAATGATATATTTTTTGAAAATTTTACCATCTCTTTTGATTCATTATTATCGATTTTATTGACCTTTTCTTCTGTATTAATAATGATTTCTTTACCTTTTTACTTTAGATAATCTTTCTTTGATTAGTCTAATTTATGTCTTAACAGATCTTAATTCTTCTTGTAAGTCTTGAACAGATACAGGGGTATTAGTTTCTGAGAATCGTTTATATATTTCTTGAAGGTTAAATGGTTCATTTAAAACTATAGGTTCATTTTTTTTATAATTAAAAAATTTATTAGAAACTTCCCCTTTTAGAGTTTTGTCTTGAATTTTATCTAAAATGTCTAAGACTTCTTTATCTTTATTAGTAATGACATTTATTTTATTACAGATGCAATTTCCTATACATTCACAATTTGATTCTGACTCTTCTGTTGTTGAATAAGCTTTGACAACATTTAAATCATTGTCTTCGTAATCTGATAAACTAGACTCATTACTAGAGCTATCATCGTTAAGATTAATTTGCTTATTTGGGATTTTAACTCATCAGAAATATCCAATTCATTAATTTTCCTTTTAACAAAACAATTCTTTGCCATATGACCAGTCTTCCCACATTTGTAACAGATTACAATATCTCTAGAATCCTTATTGGGTTTTTTTTATTAGACTTCTTGTAATTTTTTCTTTTCTTATATTCAATATATCTTTCTACTTTATTTTGTTTAGGTATGTACCTTTTATTTAAATATCTTTTTTTGGAAAACTATTTTTTATTCTTGGAAGAAGAGGGACCAGAGAGGGGTTGATAACCATATTGTTGACAAAAATCTCCTAATTCATTTTTACTGGTAATTCTATCCTTTTTGAGTTTAGTTTTTAATCTTAAGTCTGAACATATGGATAATCTTTCTTTATTAACATGGCTAATAATCTCGCCGTAGGTAAGGTCTTTATAAGGAACTTGATTATCATATTTTTCTCTTAAATTATTTCTGTTTTTCTCTGCAAATAAATTTGGTAATCCAACTATAAATCTTTCTCTCTAATAAGTTTCTTTACAGTCCGGTCTTAACATAACTTTTGTTAGGAACATATCTTTATACCATCGAAAATCTTGAAGTTTTCTACAAGGAAGATTTAAAAGTATTTCTCCACTTATTTCTTGAAATATTGTTGGATCTCCTATATAATTTTTGACTATAGCGTATATGAGAGTGTTAACAATATCATCTTCTTGAGTAGTAAGAGTTTGATTATTTTCTTGTTTTACTACTGTTTTCCTAGCAGTGAGTATATGATCTTTCTCTTCTCTAGTAACATATAAATCCCACCATCCTTTTAGATTGCCAGTGAATCCGGAAGTTAATAAATCTGCAATTTGTTTTTGACTATTTCCTTTGATTAAATAAGAATTTGAGGCCATATTTATTTCTTGAAGCATGTTTAAAATTTGATGTTCCATCTATATTCCATTCATATACAGACGAACCATCATATTGGCTTCGATTTAAAGCAAAATCTCTATCTCCATATTCAACATCTGGAAAAGTTGGTCGTGGATATAAATTAAATGTATTTGGTCTATTTGTTGAGACCGAATTTCTAAATTTGACTTTATTAATATTATTAGAAAATTGTTCTTGAAGTTGAGAAATTTTATTGTAATCATTTGATTCATTATCAGAAGAACTATCAGTAGTTTGACTAAGAACATTAATTTTCATTCCAGATAATTTCTGCTCTAATTCGTTAACTAATTTATTATTATAACCTAGATTTGTTGTTGAGTCTATTTGTTGTGGTGTGAAAATTGGTTTCTCTATATATCTTTTAGAAACTTTGGAAGTTTGAGGATCATTATTTTGATCTCTTTGGTCCTTGTTATTGATATTGCCTTCTATTCTATTTAATTGTTGACTCATAATATTTAGTATTTCGTTTGAATAATTGTTTTGAAAAACAATTTGTTTGATTAAATCTTCTTTAGTTGATTTTTCAGTGGTTGTAATAAGAGGTGTAGCTATATATTTGTTTTGGATTAATATAGAAAATTTTGGTGGATGAATAACTAATATTTTTTCATCGTTAGATATATCCTTATATTCGTGGGTTATTTTTGGGGTATTATATATATATATATATATATATATATATATATATATATATATATTTAAAAAAGGATTATCAATGTTGAATTGTTTACAATATATTTCATACCATTCGAAAAATGTTATATAAACATCATTTTTATTAATATATTTTCTCCAAAGGAGTTGATGTCTAAATTCTTCTTTACTATTATTAACAAATTTGTAATACCAGTCTCTTTTATCTTTATTATGATCAGCATGGAATTCGTTTCGAAGATATTCCATATTAATTGTTGACTCTGTCATATTAACAAATAAATTGAGATAGTTCTGATGAATGAATTTTTATCCAAAAGTTATGTCTTTTAACTGAATTTTCTAAAGCCATTAATAAGTTGATCTTATGTTCATAATAATTATTGTTTTGAATATAAGGATCTTGTATAGGGATAGAATTTTGAAAATTATCTTCTAAATTTTTAATTTTCTTTTTTACCTCATCTATTGATTTTAGGCATTTTTCTAATTGAATCCAATTCCATCTCGGATAATTTTTTCTTATTTTATTATCTTTATTATAGTTTATTTGAATTTTATTACTCATTTTTAACAATTTATTAATTCATATTTTATTTCTTTAATCCATTCTAACATTAATTTAATACGTTCTTTAAGTTGATTAATTCTTATCAAAGTTTTTCCTAAATGTACTATTTCTGTACCCATTCTTTCTTTTTTAGATTGTAGTTCTTGAATCCTTCTATTTATTATGATTTTTTCTTGTTTGAGTATAAGTATTTCGTTGGAATCTTTAATAATTACTTTCCAACAAAGCTTGATTATTTTGACTTTAGTATTATTAATATTATTGCACAAGATTTGAGTTTTATTGCTCATATTATTTGACTTTTGAATTTGCTGACTTCTGTCATAACGTCTGATCTAGTTGGGCTATAACCATCAGATTCACTTCTTTTATCTATTTGATAAATTGGTTTTGGAATATTTTGATTAAAATCTACATATTTTAGTGATTTAGATTTTGATATTGAAGGATTTCTTAGATCAATTGTGCTACTAATTGAGCTTGTTGAGAATCTTGGTGAGATAGATTGAGGTTTTCAAAACTTATATCTACTGAACCATCTTCGTGTTCAACTACTCTAGATATTTGACTAGATTCGCCTATAGGTTTTGGCATATTAATATCTTGTAAATTCCAATTGCAAGATTGAGTAATTTCATTCCATTTGAGTCGTTTTGGAGTTTGAACTTTAGTATGTTAGGGGTTTGATTCAAATATTATAGTTTTATTTTTAGGGCTTGATATTCTAGTTTTGGGCTCTATTGTTGAAGACATAGTCTTATAACAGATTCTATATATTATAGCAACAACTTTTGTATCTTATTTAAATTCTAAATTCTTAGTTTTAATTGTTAAAACTAAAGTATCTAGAATATTTGGATCAAATAAACCTACAAAAAAGTTTGGATAACAATTGAAATATATGGGGCCATTTGAAATATTAGTTTCTGCCATAGCTAATATTGAGCTTTGAAAGTTTGTATGCCTAGCATCTTTTAATATTAAAAGGACTGGAGCATCTATTCCTAGTCTGAAAAGGGGTTTGATTGCTACTTGAACTAGTCCAACATGTAAGAATTTATATTTCTTTCTATGTTGTATGATTGAAGATTTCGATAAAAGATTTAAATTATCAAAGTCTTTATTAATCGATATAGTTTGTTCAGTTGCTTTGATTGAATACCCTTGTAAAAAATCAAAAGTTCCGATTTTATAAATTGTATTAAAATCTTGTTTTGGAATAGTCCAGTTTGACAAACTTTGTTCAATATCTGAAATATGAACTTCAGTAGAATTCATATGAAGATCATTTTCTTCATTGATTTTACTGTCTGAATTATGTTTTTTAGAAAACAAATTTATCATCTTATCTATAAACTAAATCGTGTTTAGGAATAATTTGAATAAGTGAGAAAATTAGGTATTTCTAATGGTTGTTGATCTATTATCAGGACCACCTACGACGGGACCACCTTTTCACTGTCCGGGTCCGACTGGGCGACTTATCTCCAACGGCGCCTAAGCTACTCCAATGGACAAGGTTAACCAACGCCGACAATAATAGGCTGACCAACGCTAATATACAACCATCATAAGAAAACTTTATTTTCTTATTATTCAAACTTATTACTAAATAGCGTTGGTTTAAACAGATAGGATAAGATTTCATCTTCTATATATAATTAAGACAATATGGATACAATAAAGAATATGATAACCATAACATCCTCTAAAGAACATGGCTCTGATACCATTTTAAGGCTAATGGTATCAGAGCCATGTTCTTTAGAGGATGTTATGGTTATCATATTCTTTATTGTATCCACACACACACATATATATATATATATATATATATATATATATATATATATATATATATATATATATAAAAGAGAATTACACTTTTGGTCTTTAAGGTTTCGTATTTTCTTTGAAAGGAGGACCTATACTTCAATATCTCAAATATTGGTCCCTGAGGTTTGATTTTTGCTCTGAAAGGAGGACTTCCTCACTAACCCCGTTAAAAAACTCAGTTAGTGGGAGGGGTATTTTGGTCATTTAGCTTTTTTCTCTTAAATCACATAAACGACTTCTTTCTTTTCTTCTTTGTCTTCTTCTTCCCTGGTTCTTCTTGTTTCTTCTTCTTCCCTGGTTCATCACTACCCTTGGCGATTTTTTGCTCTGCTTTTTCTACTAACATTGGTTTGGTTTGATGTTGGTGATTTGTCACTGTGGTGTTCAAGCAACTTTAAGAACATCATGGACAAATGCAAACCCTGGCCGTAGGTTCTACACATGTTCAAGATTGGTCAACTTTCTTTTCTCAATTTCTTACATTTCTTTCTCTAAGAATGTTCTGCTCTTAACATAGTGAAGAATGGTTTCACCTTTTTTTTTCTTTTAACAGAGTGACCAATGTTCCTTTTTTGGGTGGTTTGATCCACCAATTTTTTCTCGGGCTGTAGATGTTATCCCTGGGTTGCTGAGGTCAAAGAACAGACTTGAAGAATGTATCAAAGCTAGAGAAAGAAAAATTTGGAATTTTCAGCTGCTGTTGGTTCTTAGTTGGCTATATTTTGGATTTTTCTTGTATCTTTCTTTGAAGTAATTGGGATTTTTAGTTAATCTCAATGTAGAATGGATGTATTAGTGATGAACTAATGTATTTGGTTTTGTTAGTTTATGATGTAATGGATGTATTAGTGATGAACTCATGTATTTGGTTTTGTTAGTTTATCAATCAATTTCCTCTTTGCACATACTCTGTATTTGGTCTTGTTAGTTTATCAATCAATTGAAATTTCCTTTTTGACACATTCTCTGTTTTAATGTAATGTGTTGAAATATGGGTACAAAACACGGGACATAGAAACCAAAACATTACCAACAAAATGGTTTTAATGTAATGTGTTGAAATATGGGTACACAAACCACAGGACATAGAAACCAAAACATTATCAATGAATTGCAATTTCCATACTATACTTTGTATAGATGAACATATACAAACCACGGGACATAAGTTACTTGTCCAAACAAAATCAACCATATCACCTAAATAAACAACCACCTAACAACCACATCAACCATATCATGCCCTACCCTGCTTGGTCCTTACATGTTCTTGAATTACGTCCCTGATTCTTACACCTATCACAAGTCACAGTAGCCCCCTTCCTAGATAGTTTTCCATTGCTCCCAGATTTCTGAGACACCTCCTCAACTGTCTTCTTTCTCTTCTTCCTTGGTCTGCCAATTTGTTTATGATGCTTTGGTGGAACCAATTTGGTTGGACAACTAGATGTATCCCACAACATACTTCCATTTATTGGCTCAACCTTGAAGCTATACATCTCCTTCCATTTGCTAAGCCTGTATGAAGGATCCACCCAATCTTCAAGTAATGCATCATGGCCATTAACTGCCATATTCCAGTTGGTAGCCACAACATGCTTGCAAGGAATTCCTGTTAATTTCCACCTCCTACAAGAGCATGTCTTTGCTCTAACATCAACTATGCACTGGTCTAGCCAAGGTCCAGACACCTATGAAAACAAACATCTATTAACTTATGCACAAGTATACCACATGGATTGAAGAATGAAAATGCAATATACCTGGTATCTATCTCCACCATTATATACCACATGGTATTTGACTGCCTCTTTCTTGACACTGTCCATGATTTTGTTTGCAGTTGGGGTCAGTGGTCCATCACAAACATCAATTACCTTTAACACATTCACAATCCTCTTCATAAGATACACTCTTATGTACTCCAAGCAAGAATGTATTGGTTTATCCCTAGCATCAATGATTTGCCTATTGAACACCTAACACATGTTATTTAGGAGGACATTAGAGTGACATCTACCTATATTCATCAACAAACATAAGACATATTAATTGTAAGAATCTCAAACAAGTTCAAAACAATAAACATGGAAGTTGGATCATGGCCATTAACCTGTAAAGTGTGACCTGCTCCAATGTTGAGGGGGGATCTTGTTCAACCATTCATAACAACTCAAATTGAATCTTTTCAAGTGATCCATTGCTGTTCTAAACTAAGGGACAGTGGGAGCTGTTTCACACTGCCACAACAAATCCTTGAATGCTTTACCTCTCCATTGAAGTTTCATATTCTCATGAATGTGCGTAAGGCAGTATCTATGTTCAACTGAGGTAAACAACCTCTGAATAGCTGGAATGATACCCTATATGCACATCAAAAGTTATGCAAATTAACAGGGAGTTGGTAAAAGTGAAGTTGGAATCACAGATAAATGATAAAAGTGAAGTTGGAATCATACCTTTTGCCTATCACTGATAAAAGTGAAGTTGGAATTGGATTGAAGATCAAGATCATCTCCAAGGCACTCTAAGAACCAACTCCATGAAAGTGTTGACTCAGACTCTACCACTTCATAAGCAACTGGATAGATACCATGATTTGGGTCAATACCTATTGCTGTTAGAACTTGTCCTGGAAAAGGACCCTTCATAAATGTCCCATCTAAACCCAACAAATCTCTTTTTCCAGCCTTGAATCCCCTTTTCAAAGAACCCAAACAAATGTATACCCTTTTTAATTGCCTTGTACCACTCTCGGGATTAGGCTCTGTCTGAACTTCCAATTTGATAGTGGTTTCTGGATTGCACCTCTGCACCTCTCCAAGGTAATCCCTAAGTTGATCATACTGTAATTCATAGTCTCCCCAGATCGTCTTGGTGGCTATCTGTTTTGCTCTCATGGCTTTGGAAGGTGATACAAGAATCTCAAACTTCTCAGACAAGTGGCCTTGAATTGCCTTCAATGGCATATTTGGATCTACCTTCAACTGCTCTATGATATGCTTGGAGAGAAAAGTTGCAGTAGCCATACCAACCTCCCTTGTTTGGAAACACTTGTGAGTGGAGAAGTAGGTTTTCACTCTCCAAGTTTCTTCCCTTTTACATGTTAATAGATACAAAACCCATGGACAAGTGGGCCCATTGGACTTTCTCCATTTACTCTTTCTCCCTTTCCCAGGCCCATTAGACTCACCCTCATCCTTTAAATGAGGCAATGTCCCCCCTACAAACAGCCCTTATCCTTGATCTGTCATTCTTCACCACAACAATGTCCCTCCTAGTCTCAATTGAATGTTGCTTGATTAAGTTCCTTACTGTATCTTTGTTCCCAAATGACTGGCCTAAGTAAAAGTCAACCCCATGTCCATTAGTTGCTCTATGTCTACTTTTTTTTGCAATAACTACCCTCTTCATCCTCATCTACAGAATAAAAATTATCTACCTCAAAAGGGTCAATGTCACCTTGCACATTCAGTGTATCACTGTCTTCTCCACAGTTAACACCTAACCACTCTCCAGATGTATCTACATAATCTTCCATATCTGCATCAAATCCATCAAATGAATCATGATGATTGCTATCATGACTCTCAAGTACCCCATGGTTGCCACTTCCCTTGTTCAATGGATCTTCATCACACATATACTGCCCATGGTTGCCATCTCCCTGATTCATATCAACTCCCTTGTTCACATCATTTACATTGTTCACCCCTAATCGTTGGTTCATATCAACTACATTTTTCACTCCTAATTCGTGGTTCAAGTCTAACACATTGTTGGAATCAACTCTCTGGTTCAATTCAACCCCCTGTCCCACTTCTGGTAAACCAGAATCCAACCCTATGAAAGGATCAAAGCTAAAGTGAAAATGATCAAAACTTTGATTCAAGTCTAAGTTTTCAGCATTATTTGTTTTCCCATGTTCTATGAAAACATCTATTAACTTGTTGGAAGGGACATAGTTTAACAGGTTTGCAATATCCAGGTCACTCCTCAAATCTCTCAACCCTGTATCTAGGTCACTGGATGGAATCAAGAAATGGTACTGCAATATTATATCTCTCATTTCGTACCTTAGTATTATCATGATTTTGTCAAATAGTGGAACAGAAAGGTGATTAGTGTTAATCAAATCAACTAAATCAGTTTTACCATTTATGTATCTTCTTCCAGGAAATGGTGTAAACACACCTCCATGGTTGATTCTTGCTGTTATCAGTGTTGGGTAAATATCTATGATCAAAATAGAAGGTAAATAAGGTTAGTCTCACTGTAAAAATGATCGACTATGTCAGTATCAAAAAACAGAGGGAAATGCTTACTGTAAACATCTGTTGGACTAAACCCTTCATGGAGTTCCCTTCTTAAAACCCACGAAGAAGATGACATTGCATTCGAGATTGCTTCAGTTTCTGGGTCGATTTTGTGTGAGTGAGCGATGAGCGATGTGTTTTAGTGTATCAGTGAGAGTGTAGTGATGGGAATGGGATACCAAGAGTTGGCTAAGCTAAATCAATTAGCTAGTTTCGTTGGTTTGAGAGGGAAAAAGCTAAATGACCAAAATACCCCTTCCACTAACTGACTTTTTTAACGGGGTTAGTGAGGAGGTCCTCCTTTTAGAGCAAATACCAAAACTCAGGGACCACTATTTGAGATACGGAAGTATAGGTCCTCCTTTCAAAGAAAATACGAAACCTTAAGGACCAAAAGTGTAATTCTCTCTTTACAAAATTTAGATGATAAACATAAAAAACAAAAAATAAAAAAATTGTCTTATATATAATTTATTATATATACATATATAATTAAATCAAATTTATATGAATATCAAAAACAAAAACACATAGTGGTGGAATTGAATTTATATGAATATCCCTAAGAAAATGTCGGTTGCAAATTGGATGACATATTTGCCTTATGAATTGAAGTTCATGGCTAGCAAATTTTTGGAGATAGCGGTTAGTTGGAGCATACCGCACGACAAATCCTTTGATTTACCATGCGGTTGGAGAATCTTTTATGCATCCTTCTAGGTAGAGATGGGCACGGACCCGACCAGTACGTCATCAGGATCCGAGTGCTCCTAGAAAAGTTATTATCTTCATTGATCAAGGCTACACCCATGTAGCGGGATATCCAAATGGGAGGCATGTTATCAAAATAGCACTACAAATTCTATTCTGGATGATGCAAGAGTCTATAAGGCGAGTAGGAACCCACTTTTTTTGCACCAAAAGAAACTGCGAGCACGAAACCAATTAGGGTTTTAATACCCCAAATCAAATTGTTATCAAAAGTGAGTTTAGAGCGAAAGCATTCAAGAATTCCTTCTTTATCCAGATACACAATCTATTTGAATAGTATATATGGAAAAAAAGAAATGAGATCATATATTGTATTCTTAAATTCAATCACTTCTCCCTATATTTGAAGATCGACAATTGGATATTGGGTCTCCATTTGTGGGAATCTAACATCTTGGAATATCAAGATATAGTTTCCTTGTCTAGCACAATTTGAATATCTATTGCTATGGTTGTGACCACTACTAGAAAAAGGGGTATCAGCGACGGAAATCAGCGACGGAAATTTCCATCACTAATTAGCGACGGATTAGTGACAGATTAGCGACAGAAAAAGTTCCGTCACTAATCCGTCGCTAATTAGTGACGGATTAGCGACGGATTAGCGATGGAATCTATTTAAAAAATAAATAAAAAATAAATTTCATGTGTCCGTTGCTAATCCGTCGCTAATTAGCGATGGATTAGCGACGAAATTTTTAAATTTTCGTATTTTCTCATGATTGTGTTATATGTATATATGTGTATGTGTTATATATATCCACCGGTCTGTGTTATATATGTGTGTGTGTGTGTGTGTATATGTGTGTTGTTTGCTAACCCGCGATATGATGATGGATCAATGTATATTGTTGTGTATGTGTATATATGTTGATATGAATGTATAGATAATGTGTGTGTTGTTTGGTAATCGCATATGATGTATATATGTATTGTATGCATGTGTAAATGTGAACGTATCGATAGTATGTGTCTGTGTTTTGTTATTGTACCTTAATAAGTCATAAAGTGTTCTATTGTGCTTTAAATGGTTCTATTGGGCCTTAATGGATCTATCGGGCTTTAAAGGGTTCAGTCGGGATTTAAATGGTTTCATTGGGCCTGAATATATCTATTGGGCTTTAAAGGGTTTCATTGGGTCTTAATGGATCTATCGAGGTTTAAAGGGTTATATTGGACTTTAAAAGGTTTCGTTGGGTCTTAATTGATACATTGGGCTTTAAAGGGTTCAATCGAGCTTTAAAGGGTTTCATTGGGCCTTAATGGATCTATCAGGCTTTAAAGGGTTCTACTGGGCTTTAAAAGGTTTCTTTGAGTCTTAATGGATCTATCGGGATTTAAAGGGTTATATTGGGCTCTAAAAGGTTTCATTGGGTGTTAATGGATATATTGGGCTTTAATTAATTAGCTTTAACGGATTAGCGACGGAATTGACTTTTAGCGACGGAAGTTTCCGTCGCTGATAGGCCTCTTTTTTGTAGTGTATCATTGATTTAAATCCTATATCCCTTTATGTAAAGGGTGTAGGGATGCATAATTGTGTCTATGATTAGTAATATATAGTGTTAAGAATCTGGCTTTGTGGGCTGGCAGTTGAGATTACCACTGAATGATCAAAAGTGAAGATCTGAAATGTAAAATAAGGCAGACATTGTTTATTAGAATAAACAAAATTCTTTTTTGATTAGCTTAACCAAAACAGTGGAAAAGACCCCCCTCCCCCCGAAACTGGGATCCCCATTAGCTTTGTGGAGCTCTAGTCGTAGAAGAATCAGTTCTTAATGGACGTTTACTAAACGTTTACTCGGTAAGTGCTTACCGGGACATTTACCTTACCGGATGAATATGACAAGAGCTGAAAATCTTACCCGGTTAAAGCGATGATAAGGATGGAGAGTCTTACCCGGTAAGTGAGTGTGACGACTCTTATCTGGTATGCACTTACCGGGTAAATTGTTGCATACGATAGACTTTTCATGGAGTACTATCTTACCATATAAAGTAAGTTAGAGTGTTGAGTCTTGTTGTAAGCGCTTACCGGGTAAGCGTTTCGGTAAACGACCCCTTACAATTTTTTCTCCATTACTTCCTAACGTATCATTTCCAATGAAGAAATTATGTAAAAAATGGAGCGATACCCCCAGATCCAGACGTAGTTTTCTAGTCACCTCAAATTAGGAGAAGAGAGCCAGGGAGCTATTGAAATGCGAGACACCAGAGAGTACCTATAAGTTTGTTTTTATCTCCCTCTCTCTCTCATATTTGTCTGATCATTATGGTAAAACTTGTTTTTCTAGGCAACTCTTCATTACGACAATGGTTCAGGGAGTGATTCTGGGTCAGACGACACATTGGTGGCAAAAAGAAGTAGTAAGAAAAAGCAGAAGGAGATAGGTTGAGATGCATAGATAATTTTGGAGGGCGAGAAAAAAGTGGTTCCTGTCAGCAGTGTCCTGGATCCAAGATTTTTTCGAGCAGGTGCACCTTTAAATGGGGTCCAATGCCCGCAAAGTTGTTTGATGTGTTTTTAGCTGCATTCCATCTTTCGGGGGATTTTTTAATTTTTTTGGTTGATTTCGAGGGTTTTTTTTAAAGTATTTTGATTGATTTCGCGAGAAATTTTCGGATTTTGGATTGATCTTGAGAGAACTTTTCAGTTTTAGGTTGATTTCGAGAGACTTTTATGGTTGATTTCGCGAGAAATTTTCGGATTTTGGATTGATTTTAAGAGATTTTTTTGGTTTTTGGTTGATTTTAAGATAATATTTTGTTTTTTTTTGGCAAAGAATAAAATAAAAGCTCAAAACAAAAATATAAATCATGTAAACAAATGAATGAAATCTATAAACATAATTGTATAACATTATAACTAATCAATTTAGGGTAAAAGCTACTATCAAATTTAGGGTAAACAAATAAATCATGTAAACAAATCAATGAATCATGTAAATATAATTTATAATTGTATAACATTATAAATTTATAACTAATCAATTTACGGAAATGATTAATATCAAATCTAGGGCAAAATTTTAAATTTAAGTTAGATTTTGGAGAAAACCTGAACGAGAGAATGAGAGAATAATTGAGTGAGTGTGAGACGGTTCAACCTGAGAGAATGACTGGCTGAAGAAGGTGACCGGTGACCGTGCGATGCACGAACAAAAAAGCTGAACAGAGGCTTGACCGCTTGAGGGTAGGGGTGTAAATGAGATGAGACAACTCGCGAGCTACTCGAAATCGACTTGGTCAAAACTCGGTCAACACTCGACTCGAATAGGCTCGACTCGATATACTAACGAGTCGAGCGACCTGATACTCGACTCGATAGGCTCGTGAGATACTCGATAAGCAAAATAATAATAATGATTGGTAATATTATTTTAATTTAATTGATAATAATAATAATAATAATAATAATAATAATAAACTCTAGTTTTTTTTTTTTGGAAAATGATGGTGTAAAAGACATGGGTAAACTCCTGATGGTATGTCTAATTCATCCCACATTGGCGGGATATAGAACCCAATGCTTTGAACTCCACTATATATAAACCTTTCTCCTCCCTTGTTTTACATCTTCTTTTGTCTTTGTTAAATGGCTTGAGCCTATGTAGGGGGTGTAAATGTGACGAGACAACTCGCTAGCTACTCGAGATTGACTCACTTGAGATCGACTCGGTCAAAACTCGGTCAACACTCGACTCGAATAGGCTCGACTCGAACTCGAGCTCAACTCGATATACTAACGAGTCGAGTAGAATATAATGATAGTTGAGCTCGACTCGCATCATTTACACCCCTACTTGTGGGGCATATGCTTGGGCAACCTTTGTTTTTTGTTTAAATTTTTTTGAAAGGCTGTTTTTCTTTTCACAATTACATTAATGGCCACACCATGTTTTTGCTCTCTCAATAAAGGAAACTGAAATGCTTATTAAAAAGTGTACCTTTAACCCTCAAATTTCTCATATATCCGGATCACTCCAAAGTTTAGCGGGTGCATATTTTATAACCTAATTTCTTTTCTACTTACAAAATCAGATCGAGCGAATGCACGAGACCCTGCTCCCATTGATCCGTCCAAAAAAAAGGTTTAACACCAAATCTTTGGAGAAAGTGGAAAACTATGAACTTGTAAACGAAATAATTATAGAACAACGAAATGGGTTTGAGAGGAATTCGTTGTTTTTTCTCCACAATAAGCTTTTCTCTCAAAATTAGAAAAATCCTACCATGCACTGACAATAAGTTTTTTCATATTGTTTTTGAGACCCCTTTTTTCTTTCTTCCTTTCCTCCATTTATACAACACAACTCGGAAAGCGAAAAAGGCATAATTTCCACTAATTCTCATACGTTACAATGTGGAGTTAGTGAACAGATTTTCTTGCTTCTTTGATCGCAAACTAAGGAACTGTTTGGCCCATTCTTTCTCCAGTCTGTTATGTAATACCCTAAAATTCAGAGTAATATAAAATTCGAAAATTTGGCAAAATGACGTTTTGTATTTGGAATGAACCACCCAAAAAGGGTAAATGTATAAAGCATTTATAAAAACCTGCAAACGGATATGGAATTCAACAACAAACTAATCTAAACATTTACTATTTAGATTACATCGGTTGTCAACCCAAAATCACCAAAATAAGGGACTTAATTAAATGTCGATCGTCAAATACTAATCATCTCAAAAATGCCTCAAGCCCATGCTCGTCATTCAAACCCTTGGCAACCCACCGCTAAGGGAACCTGTCATACACATCATTTGAGAAAAAGTGTTAGGCTTAAAGCCTAGTGAGAACATACAGTTTATAATTTGAAGAAATATAGGCAATTGTAACGAAAGAAAATATTTTCAAGAAAGTTGAGTTTACAATTGAAATAATTGCCACGTGATGATCTTTCGGTCCAAAATTACATCTTGCGATGACGGGAGAGACCACATTTACCAAGGATTGTAACGGAACATAAAAGTAGTCCACAATCCGAGTTATGAGCTAAATACTTGGAATCCATGGCCATGAACAACGTCGGTCCGTACTAAGATATGGGGGAGGGCACCCGAGGAAACCAAGTTATACTCGTTCACTAGGACTACATTATGACCCATGGCTAGTAACCGGTCCCACATAACCGTACCAAATGGCCTCCAAGGATCAAATGTATCCACTCACTACAAAGGGGAAAAACATCCCAAAATATATGCCGACTCAATACCTATGGATTCACTAGTAATAGTCTAGACTTGTCACAATTTCATTTGTGAACAACTATAGTTAAACATATAGTTCCCAACAAGATTTATTTCCAAAATGCATTTCCATGTTTAACTGCTGATAAGAATGAAAATCATAAAATGATATTTTATGCATTCTTTCAAGTACCTCACCAAAAATGTGCAAGTAGTACTATGTTTTACTTCATATAAAATGGAACCCTTCATTTTAGTTGAAAATGAGTTGAAACCCTAAAATCTCCCAAAACTCATGTTAGGTCAAAATGTAATAAACATTAATCCAAAATAAAGGAGATATATAGGAGCTTAAAATGTAAGTTTTGACATGTATAAAGTTTGGAAAATGATAGTAGGAACTCACCAAGTGGGTTTTTGAAGAAAACCCAAAACCCTAGATTTGATCCCTTGGAGAAGATGAAGATGGAGATGGTGGTTGAAAGCTTCCAAACCCGAATCCTTAGATGATGTTCTTAACTCTAGCAATAAGTGACGTAGATGGAGAATGAAGTAACTCTAGGTTGGAGTAAAAGAAGAGGGAGAAGTTTGAGAGAGAAAACTATGGAGGAAGAAAATGAAAATAATGAATTTGGGGGCTTATTTCTCATTTAAGACGATCATGGCCACCACGTGGGTTATGGCGCGGGCCAAGCTGCGCGGTAACTCGTGCTGACCCACTGACTTCAAACCTTCTCCAAATCTGGCCAAACTCAAAAGTTAGGGTGTTACAATCCTCCCCAATTGGGAGATGATTTCGTCCCTGAAATCACAACTACTCGAAAAGATTAGGATATCTACGCTTCATATCCTCCTCGGCTTTCCACATCACATTGGCTCCCCGATGATGCTTCCATTGCACCTTGACCATCGTGACCTCCTTGTGACGAAACTTCTTTGACTTCTGATCCAAAATAGCTTCGGGTTCTTCGACACAAAGATTACCTTCATCCACTTTTATCTCGGAAAGGGGAATGCCGCTTTCCTCTTCCGCCAAACACTTCCGGAGATAACAAATATGGAACGTGTTGTGGATCCCGTTCATTTTCGGTGGAAGTTCTAATTGATAGGCCTGCAAACCCACACGCTTTAACACCCTGAATGGGCCAAGGAAACGAGGACTCACTTCACACGTTTTCCGAACCGGATAATGCCCTTCCATGGCGACACTTTAAGCATCACACGGTCACCCACTTGAAACTCCATCGGTCGCCTTTTCTTATCGGCGTAACTCTTCTGATGATCCTGAGCTGCCTTCAACCGTTCCCGAATGCCTTTAACTTTATTGGCCGTCTCTTGCACAATTTCGGGTCCGACGAATTTTTCTCTCCCACCTCTAGCCAACACACGGGAGTTCTGCACTTCCGCCCGTATAAGGCCCCAAACGGTGCCATTCCAATACTCGAGTGGTAGCTATTGTTGTAAGCAAACTCCACCAAAGGTAGGTGAGAGTCCCAACTACCCCCAAAGTCGATAACACAAGACCTTAGCATATCTTCAAGCGTTTGGATTGTTCTCTCGCTCTGACCGTCTTGTGGATGGTAAGCCGTACTCAACTTTACTCGAGTACCAAGCTCCTTCTAAAAACCATCCCAAAATTTTGAAGTGAACCGACTGTCGCGATCTGACATGATCGACAAGGGTACTCCATGCCTCGAGACCACCTCATCAATGTAGAGTTTTGCTAACTTGTCCATCGGTAAGGTCTCGCACATAGCTAAAAAGTGGGCGCTCTTAGTCAACTGATCGACTATTACCCAAATGGTATCGTGACCTCAAAGCGTTTTAGGCAACTTCGTCACAAAGTCCATGGTAATATGTTCCCACTTCCACTCGGGAATCTCTAAGGACTGAAGACTCCCATACAGTTATTGATGTTCGGCCTTCACATGTAAGCACGTCATACAACGCTCCACGTAACGTGCCATATCAAGTTTCATTACCGGCCACCAATAATGTAACTTCAAGTCCCGATACATCTTTGAACTCCCCGGATGAATGGAATACTTGGACTTTGGGCATCCTCAAGAAGTAATTCACGATTACTGCTAACTTTGGGCACCCACACACGACCGTTGAACAATTTTACCCCACGGCTATCTTCCGTTAAGAGCAAACGTTGCTTTGTCATGTTTTCATCCTTGAGATTTTCTTCCAATAAGGCTTCTGTTAAGTCTGATTTTATAGTAATCATTGTATTTATAAACTTGGTCTAATACAGTGTTTAGTGTCATATACTATGTTGTATTGACCAAGGGTATTTAAGTCCCTTTGGTCTTTGTGTCTTTGTAAGGTTCTCACGCACATTATATCAGATTAATACTTTGAGCTTCATAGTCTCTCTCTCTACTTTCTCTCTCTAAGATTTAGAGATTCTTGGATTATTAATTGGTATCAGAGCCAATCTAAATCTGAGAGGATTGAGAGAATTGTTTTTCGTATACTGAATTTGTGAATTCATCTGAAAATTTGATCGATTTTCTTGAAATTTTCAAGAAAATCTCGTTTTTGGATTGTTCATCAAATTCGGACTTGTTTGTGATTGAATTTCTGTGTAAATTGGTTTGTTGGATTCGGTTTTGAATATAAAACATTTTTAATTCACATCGATTTGGAAGAAAAAACAAGTTTGGGTGTTCAATTTTGTGATTTTTCGATTTCTGGAAAAACGTATTTTGCGTACTGATTCATATAAAGAATTTTAGAATTTGTGGTTTTTGATTGAAATTGTTTGAATAAAAGTTGTTTCAAATCAGTTTTCGATTATATCTGTGAAAGAAATCGTCATTTTTTTTTCTAATCTATAATCGATTTTGTTGATTTTTTCATGTTTTTCAGCGGTTTGCGCAAGATCTGCACTTTGCGCGAGTTCTTCACGATTTGCGCGAGTTCTTCACGATTTTCGCGAGTTCTTCAGGGACTTTGCGCTAGTTCTTCGAGGTCATATTAAGTTCACGCAAATCCATTTTGCATCATCTCTATATCACAGTCTATTTTGCATCTCTAGTGTTTTACGCAAAGTTAGGTTTGCGTCATAATCGTCTCACGCAAAGTGAGATGTCTTGATCTTCTCAAAAAGACTTGACACTAACTCGATTCTCGAAAGGGTGCCCTGAATACTTTTGCTATAGTCCTTCCGACTTAACGCATTGACCACTACATTCGCCTTACTGGGATGGTAAAGCAACTCACATTCGTAATCCTTGAGCAACTCGAGTCACCGCCTTTGCCTCATGTTTAAATCCTTTTGATCAAAGACATATTTTAGGCTCTTATGATCCGTGTAGAGTGTACATTTCGTGCCATAGAGGTAATACCGCCAAAGCTTCAAGGCGATCACCACCGCTGCTAACTCCAAATTGTGGGTAGGATAACTCTTCTCATGAATTTTTAGCTGTCTCGAGGCGTAGGCGATCACCTTGCCTCTTTGCATTAACACGCATCCTAATCCCATTTTCGAAGCATCACTATAGACCACGAAGTCTTCCGACCTTTCAGATAGCGTCAAGATTGGAGCTTCACACAATTTCTTTTGCAAAGTCCGGAACGCTTTCTCTTGCGCTTCGTCCCAAACGAACTTCACATTCTTCCGAGTCAACGACATCAAGGAAGAAGCGATTTTCGAAAAATCTTGAATAAATCTCCGGTAATACTCGCCAAACCCAAGAAACTTCGGATTTCGGACGGACTCTTGGGAGGCTCCCAATTCATTATGGCTTCAATTTTGGAGGGGTCTACTTTCAATCCGTCTTGGGTGACAACGTGACCCAAGAATTGCACCTCTTCAAGCCAAAAATCGCACTTGGAAAATTTGGCGTACAATCTTTCTTTTCTCAACACCTCTAGAACTTCACGAAGATGTTGCTCGTGTTCTATCTCGCTCTTGGAGTATACGAGTATGTCATCAATGAATATTATGACCGACTTGTCAAGGAATGGTCAGCACACCCTATTCATCAAATCCATAAACACCGTCGGTGCGTTCGTTAGGCCAAACAACATTACAAGGAATTCGTAATGAACGTAACGCGTTCTAAAGGCCGTCTTCGAGACGTCTTCTCCCCTCACCTTCACTTGGTGGTATCCCGAACGTAGGTCCATCTTGTAAAAACACCCCGTTCCTTGGAGTTGATCAAAGAAGTCGTCTATCCTCAGAAGCGGGTACTTGTTCTTCACCGTTGCCTTGTTCAACTCACAGTAATTGATGTACATTCTCATCGTGCCATCCTTCTTCTTGACAAACAAGATCGAAGCTCCCCAAGGCAACGAGCTCGGTCTTTTGAAACCCTTCTCCAAAAGCTCTTGGGGTTGACCCATCATCTCTTGCATCTCCGATGGCGCCAATCGGTAAGGAGCTCTAGCAATAGGATCCGCTCCCGGCACGAGATCAATCCGAAACTCCACTTGACGATCGGGTGGTAACCCGGGCAAGTCATTCGAAAAGACATCGGGAAACTCCCGCACTATCTTCACATATTCAATCTTTGATTTCTCTAGCTTGGCGTCAACTACGTAGGCTAGGTAGGACGAGCATCCTTTCACCAAGAATTTGTGTGCTTTAGCCATGGTGATAATTGCTACATCACCTTTCCTTTTCTCACCATAGATCATCACTTCACCACTAGGATTGGGAAGTCGGATCAATTTCTTGGAACATACGATCTTGGCATGATTATTCGCTAACCAATCCATGTCGACCACCACATCAAAACCTCCAATAATCATCGGTATCAAATCGATCGGGAATTCTCTCCCTTCGATTCCGAGAGCACACTTCCTCAGAACATCGCGGATTAGAACTTGACTACCATTCGTTATTTCTACCACTAATGCATTCTCTAGACTATTAGTGGGCATAACAAGCTTTTGACGAAACAACTCAAATTTAAAAGAGAAAGTGGCACCCGAATCGAACTGAACACGAGCAGGTACGGAGTTTAGAAGAAACGTACCTGATACCACATCGGCGGATGCCTTGGCCTCATCGGCCTTCATTTGAAAAGCTCGACCCGAAACCCTAGATGGGTTCTCTCTCTTCTCTGGCGCGCTACCCGACTTGAGCTTTGTGCAATCTCTCTTCATATGCCCCGGTGCCTTGTACTCGAAGCAGATAAGCCCTCTGATCGGGCAATCTTTGGTGGCGTGATTAGACTTCCCGCACTTGCTGCAAGGATGAGGAGTGAGGTTACAGTTGCCATGGTGCTTGCTATGGCACCTCCGACACCATCTAGCTTCTTGATAACTATTGAAGCTTCGGTTTTCGACAAAAGGTTGTGTCCTCTTAGGAGGTACGGAACTATTTTCGCACTTTCTCTTGTCTCCGACCACGACCGTTTTCTCCGGTTTACCCCTCGCATAAACCTCTTCCATAAACTGGGCTTCCTCTATCGTCTCGCGAAGATTAGAAGCCTTCGAGTTGCGGAACATGGACATCATATCCGCCGGCAGACCCTTTAGATAGGCCTTTATCTTCTCCTTCTCTGTTGGGGCCACATGCCCCACCAAACCCAATTTCTCCATAAATTGATGGGTGTACTCCCTCACCGTCAAGTTTCCTTTCTCAAGCGACCGAAACTCAGCTTCGATCCGATCCATGGCTCTCTCGCTGCTGTACTCTTCCAAGAGCTTCTTCTTGAACTCGACCCAAGTTAGTTGAGCCAAAACAGTAGAAGAGAGGGTGGACTGGGTGACATTCCACCATGAGAGTGTCGTGTCTCTGAGTAACTGAGAACCGAACATCACTTTTACACTCAGGTGAGCTGAAGGCCTGTTTGACCACTTGGATCCATTTTACGCATGCAACCGGGTCTTCGGAACCAGAGAACTCTGGTGGTTCACAACCCAGAAAAGATTTATAGGAGCAAAGTTTCCCACTCCTCAGAGCACCAACGACCTTGTGCTCTTCAGTTTTAATTCTGTTCCCGGTGCCTCTAGAACCAACCAACACATTCTCTTCCACTGCCTCGCGCCTTCTGAGGCTCGCATCATGGTCCTCCATCATCTTCAGAAATACCTCTTGTTGCTTCTACATAGCCGACGTCACCATTTGCATGATACTGGACATCATGTCAGCTTGAGGGTTTGCCTCTTGAATAACCGGGTTTGTGGATGCCAATTCCACTCTAGGCACTTGCTTCACCTCCCCAGTGAATATCGGCGGCATACCAGGAGGAACGATAGTCAGCGCTCTAACCACCGGGTTTCGGTCGGGTGAACTAACATCACAAAGGTCTCCGTCTCCTAACGACCGACTACGAGTGTTCACCATAGTGGAGTAATGGCTCCCACACAAGCACGAGAAATAGTAAGAGAGAGGTAGAATAAAACACGAAGGAAAACGTACTACCACATTACCAATTGTCATAATAACAACACTTCAAGCACACTCACGTAAAACATCCTCATAATAGCATTAGTTAAGTGAGATTATGAACATATAATACATAAGGTTTCTCGTTACCATCGCCACAACGCTTGATAAACATAATTTTCGTCGACTTTAAGACCGACCCATCTTAGAAGTTCTACCTAAGCTCACAAATCATCGTTTAACATACTCAGTCTAAGTCTAGACATCTTACATTCATGTCTAGTTCACTTAAACTAGAGCTCTGATACCAACTTGTAACACCCTAAAATTCAGAGAAATAGAAAATTCGAAAATTTGGCAAAATGACGTTTTGTATTTGGAATGAACCACCCAAAAAGGGTAAATGTATAAAGCATTTACAAAACTCTGCAAACGGATATGGAATTCAACAACAAACTAATCTAAACATTTACTATCTAGATTACATCGGTTGTCAACCCAAAATCACCAAAATAAGGGACTTAATTAAATGTCCATCGTCAAATACTAATAATCTCAAAAATGCCTCAAGCCCATGCTCGTCACTCAAACCCTTGGCAACCCACCGCTAAGGGAACTTGTCATACACATCATTTGAGAAAAACTGTTAGGCTTAAAGCCGAGTGAGAACATATAGTTTATAATTTGAAGAAATATAGGCAATTGTAACGAAAGGAAATCTTTTCAAGAAAGTTGAGTTTACAATTGAAATAATTGCCACGTGATGATCTTTCGGTCCAAAATTACATCTTACAATGACGGGGGAGACCACTTTTACCAAGGATTGTAACGGAACACAAAAGTAGGCCACAATCCGAGTTATGAGCTAAATACTTGGAATCCATGGCCATGAACAACGTCGGTCTGTACTAAGATGTGGGGGCACCCGAGGAAACCAAGTCATACTCGTTCACTAGGACTACATTATGACCCATGGCTAGTAACCGGTCCCACATAACCGTACCAAATGGCCTCCGAGGATCAAATGTATACACTAGCTACAAAAGGGAAAAACATCCCAAAATATAAGCCGACTCAATACCTATGGATCCACTAGTAATAGTCTAGACTTGTCACAGATTCATTTGTGACCAACTATAGTTAAACATATAGTTCCCAACAAGATTTATTTCCAAAATGCATTTCCAAGTTTAACTGCTGATAAGAATGAAAATCATAAAATGATATTTTATGCATTCTTTCAAGTACCTCACCAAAAATGTGCAAGTAGTACCATGTTTTACTTCATATAAAATGGAACCCTTCATTTTAGTTGAAAATGAGTGGAAACCCTAAAATCTCCCAAAACTCATGTTAGGTCAAAATGTAATAAACATTAATCCAAAATAAATGAGATATATAGGAGCTTAAAATGTAAGTTTTGACATGTATAAAGTTTGGAAAATGATAGTAGGAACTCACCAAGTGAGTTTTTGAAGAAAACCCAAAACCCTAGATTTGATCCCTTAGAGAAGATGAAGATGGAGATGGTGGTTGAAAGCTTCCAAACCCGAATCCTTAGATGATGCTCTTAACTCTAGCAATAAGTGAGGTAGATGGAGAATGAAGTAACTCTAGGTTGGAGTAAAAGAAAAGGGAGAAGTTTGAGAGAGAAAACTATGGAGGAAGAAAATGAGAATAATGAATTTGGGGGCTTATTTCTCATTTAAGACGATCAGGGCCACCGTGCGGGTTATGGCACAGGCAAACTCGTGTTGTGACTCGTGCCACTCACTGGAATCCGCGACAGACATAACACCGCGCGGGTTATGGCGCAGTGCAAGCTGCGCGGTAACTCGCGCCGACCAACTGACTTCAAACCTTCTCCAAATTTGGCCAAACTCAAAAGTCGGGGTGTTACATGTTAACCATGAAAGATCCTCTCGGATCATGTCTCCCCTTCTTAGTGAAGACGAGCAACTTCTACTGTATATTGATTTTTTAGACTTGAAGATGTGGAAATTGGGCCTCACCAACTTCCTTGTTTTTTGTTCAATGATTGTATCCTCCGCCAACACTACTTCTTGTTAAATGGACAAGTCATCAATGGAAGGCAGGTTCTCACGTAATTCGTTATCTAACATGGATGCCTCTAAAGGTTTGAGTTTGTCCACATTTACGACAGCGTACAACTTCATATAAGTTGGGAGTTCGAGTTGGCAAACATTTTCGCCAATCTTTTTCAGAATTTGAAAAGGCCCGCAGCGGATTGGTTTAAGATTTTTCTCTTCTCTTTTCAATAGATCCTTTCCCAGGTACAACCACATCAAATGCCCTTTGTGAAAGTTTCCTTGAACTCAGTGTCGGTCATGGCGCTCTTTATAGTTCTGTTGGGACCGATGTAGTTGTTGCTTAACCTCTTGATGTTCCTTTCGTATCTTATCGATAAATCTTTGAACTCTACCTACCTCTCCAATGTCTTTGCCATATAGTGTGGAACTGATTGTGAACTCCATATCAAATGGGCTTTGAGGAGGGAATCCAAGTAAACTTCAGATGGTACCTTACCTGTTGAAGTATGCATGGTATGGTTGATAGCAAATTGAAGAAATGGAATGCTGTCATCCCATGTTTTTGGGTTCCCTACAAATATTCTTGTTAAAGATACACAACCTTACGATTTACCACTTCCTTCTGACATTCGGTTTATGGGTGAAAGACGATGCCACACTTAAGCTTTGTGTCCATTTTAGACCATAAAACACACCAAAACGAATCATGAATCACGATAAGAGATGATGGATGTGGGTAGCCCAAATATCTTCCACACTTTTTCAAACAAAAGTCTTGATGCCTCTTTACCGGTAACCGTCTTCTTGCATGCATAAGTACTACCATTTTTTAGAACCGGTCTACTACCACAAAGAGGTAATCTTTTTTCTTGTCAAGATCCACTACTCCTCTGCAAGCCTCTATGCCGAATACTTCAATATCTTCCTCATGCCCAAGCCTACCAACCACCACTTTGCTAGATCATTTCCTCCCATTTTTATAGTTGCCCTGTGCTCTACTACCATAAATCCTTCTGTACCACCATGTATTCAACAGTATATCCTCCACACCTAGAACCCACCACTCATTATGCACATATCCCAGGACTAGAACCACAACATATTTGGATTTGAGTGGTTTTCATCTGCAACTACAATGGTTATTTCAATAAGCAACCAAATGATAGTAATCAGGGTTAGGAAGAGTCACACCACAAGGATAATAACATATGACAGAAAGAATCGTATCAGACTCGACTTCATTAATGAAAAATTCCATTCACATGTCGAGTTCTTGATATTTGTTCTTGGAGCATCGATTGAGTTATCGTAGTTCTAGAATAGTCAGAGAACACATGATGTAGTTATGCATTAGTTGATACTTGTGGCAGAAGAAAAATATTTAGCACAATAAAGATACCTTCATCGTCTACAAAGATCCCAAGCCCAATGCCCATATCATCCATGCTTGTTGTGGGTTGTATGATCAAAAGGGTGCTAATACCACGGTCTATATGTGATGTTCAAAGATCGTGTAGAAGAGTGTTGAAGCTGTGTGATAACCTAAGATCACCGTATGTTAAGCATGCGGTTGTCATAGAGGCTGGGAAACAAGCGCTGAGAATAAAGTGTGCTCCTAGGTTAATGCATCAATTGGTTCAACATCATAAGTAACATTATTCACATCATAGTAAATTTTATGTTGTGTGTAATGTGCATAAACGTTTTTCCTTTTTGTGACGAGTTACACAAATTTCAAGGACATGGTTTTCGAGTATACATTTTAACATCATCATCTATGGTAACACTTTTGATGGAGTAAGACCACACCGCTTTATCTAATTCATTTGACACCTCGAAAAAAAATTGTTCATGTGTAAACATCATACACATTCTTCTCCAATTCACTATGGGTTAACCATTGTGGTAATGTTATATTCGTAGAATAGTTAAATTAAATTGACATTCTTTCCTTTGCTTATCCAAAGCAAAGTAGAAGCACAAAAAGACTTGACAGAGAGTGTTACATTTACGTGAAAACAAATTGAAGAAAAAGTTTGTACTTTCTGACCCAAATGTTGTGTTCCATAAGATTCTTTGAAGTATGTCGAGATCCAATGTGATCTTTTATTAAACATATTCTCGCCATGTGTTACCTTAAAGGCAAAAATTATCTATTAAAGGTATTGTATGGGGATAGTACAACGTTGAACTCGTTGGAATGATCACAAAGTTGAATCTCCATGCTCGTCTTAATGTTCGCCCCCATTCTTCAAGATGACCACTGAAATGCATACAGATTAAATCATATGAGAACCATATTATTTATAAGATACACAAGAACCTTGTAATCATATGAGAACCCTATAACTTGTGAGATCCCAAATATTGACGAATTAGATCATCATATATTCCATGATTATCGCATGCATTTGAAATTCAAAACTCAACATTAATTCATATTGAAATCTTTACAAGGAATCAACATCCCAATCATTAGACAGTGAGAGAAAGAACAACCTCATTTACTTCGGTTGTTAGACGGAATACAGGAGCAAAGGTTTCCATGTCGATGTTTGGACGTGAGAAAGAAAAACAGAAAGAAAACCTTATCTGAGAAGCTGTAAACTGATGTCACTATTTCAGCACTAGTACATGACAACAATTCTAGCATCATTTAAGAATGGTAGTGAACAATGGGACGAACATGGATTTCCAACTTTGTGAAAATTATGACAAGTTCGATGTTGGACCATCCCAAACAACACATTAGATAGATGATTTTTGCCTTCTATAGGTAACCTGTGCTTAGAAATTAAGATGTTTAATATAAGATCACATTAGATCTCGTATTAGTTCAAAGATGTTCCCATGTGCTGTCTTATGAACACAAGATCCATGTCAGAAAGTATGAACTCTTTGAATTTGTTTTCCCAGTGATGGTAATATTCTCTTCAATTCATATTATGTTTCCACTTTGCGTCGGATAAACAAAGGAAAGAACAACGTCATATTGACTATGCTATAGTGAAAAACTTACCGCAATAGTTGACTCATAGCAAATTGGAGAAGATCGAATGCATGTGATGTTTATACACGAACAATTTTCAGCGATGTGCAAAATGAATTACATGGAGCGGTAAGGTCTTGTTCAATCAAGAGTGGTTATATATGATGATGTTAATATATATACCATTTCACATCTAGATCACATTACTATATCTTTTTCCATGCACATAGCGATTCAATTGTGTCTCACAGTGTCAATGTCCAGTTGCTGACTCAAAAACCAGGTCCTGCATTTTGCATAACTCAATTGATTTTCCCTTGCCCTAACTTTGTTTAATTTCCTCCATTAAATTGAGAGTATTTTTTAACCATCAATTAAAAAATCATTATAGATTACCCAATTACTTAATGCCACTTATCTCCACCCCACCCCTTCACACTTGTACAAAAACTCACTACGGGTACGGTTAAAAACCATGGTCATAAGCTTTTAGCCACAATTTTTTATTCAACCAAACTGTAGACTTCTCCTGTGATTATTGATACCCTTTTGGTCACGTTTAAAATGTGTCACCATATCATATGAAAAACAGTATCCATAGCCTAAAAACTGTGGCCATAAACATATCCAACTTTTTATGGTATTGGAATATTTTTTCTATAACTGTGATCATAAACTAATTATCGCCACACAAACTGACGTTAAATGTGGCCACTTCATTACATATAACTATGCTTATTTTTATAACCATGGCTATTAGCTGGTCACACAAAACAAAAAGAACCATGGCAATAAACTATTTATGGTCACACAATTTGTTTTTTTTAAGGTGACGAATGATTACTCTATAACAATGTATATTTGTTTTAACATGGCCATAAATTACTTATCGGCACACAAATTTTATATCAACCGTGAGCAATTCATGATATGATGTTCCCATAAATCTTAGAACCGTGACTATTATTTACCTTTTGGTCATATGAAATAACTAAATATGTAGCCATAAACAACTTATAGCCATACAAATTTCATGACCATGACAAATTCATGACATATGGTTACACTAAATTGTTTGAACCGTGGCTATTATTATATTTTAGTCACGGGAAATAACTAAAATGTAGCCATAAACCAGTTATTGCCACCCACATTTCATATTAACCGTTGTCAATTCATAACATTTTGGTTACACTAAATTGTTAAAAATGTGGCTACTAATTAACTTTTGGTCACATGAATTAACTAAAACTATGACCATAAACTACTTATAGCCATACAAATTTTACATTAACTATGCCATTTATGGTTACGGTGAATTGTTAAAGACCGTGGCTATTGGTAGCTTTTTGGTCAGATGAAATAGCTAAAACCATGACCATACACTATTCATAGCCACAAAAATTTTATATTAACCGTTGCCATTTAAGGACATATGATGACACTGAATTGATAAAACTGTGACTATTGATTACTTTTTAGTTACATAAAATAATTAAAATTGTGCCTGTAAACTATTTATAACCACGAAAATTTCATATTAACCATGGCTTATTCGTGACATATGGTTACACTGAATTATTAAAATGGTGACCATTGGTTACCTTCTTGTCACATGAAATTACCAAAACCATTACAATAAACAACTTATAGTCACACAAATTTGATAGTAACCGTAGCCAATTCATGATGTATGGTTACGTTGAACTTTAATAACCGTGGCTATTTGGTGCCTTTCAGTCGCACAAAATAACTAGAATTGTGGAAATAAACTATTTACAAACACACAAATTTTATATCAACCGTGGCCAATTCTTGATATATGGTTGCATTAAATTGTAGAACCGTGACTATTGGTTGGCTTTCGGTCACACAAAATAACTAAACGGTGGCAATAAACTAGTTACAGTCATGGTTTAGATTGAATATCATAAGGCCATTATAGCACTTGACCATGACAATAATAATCTTTGGCAACAATTTTCTTAATGCATGGCAAAATAATATTTTTAAAAAAAAGTTTAATATAAATATTAATTGAAAAACATTAAACAATTATATTAATAGTCATATGAATAAGGTATACGAATATCAATGACAAACTTATCACTATTAGTTCTCTAATATATTAAACTTTTGCTTATTAAAGCTAATCCTCGTATGCTTCGACTTCTATAGCTCATTTATAGTTGTATAATTCTTATTTCTCTTCTTCGGATTTTTTTTCTCATCATATTGATGAGAAGTTGTTCTGGTATCTGCAACAAGAATAAAAACGACATCTTATTACACTTGTAGAAATTTTAGACTAATAGAAACTGTCTGCTAATTTTCTCAAGTGAAGATTTCTTATTATGATGTCTTTTATTTTGATGTGGCTACTAATGAGGAATAAGACTTAAATTGATGTTGTTGACCCAAATTCAATCTTTTGGTTGGTTTATATATGGCTTTCACTCTTGATGATGGTTAGCTGCCTGTTTAGATGTTGTGCCATACTGCCTCAACTATATGCATGCTTTTCTGGTTTAGAGGTTGGGCCTGCAACTATTGTTTTGCATATGGTTTTGGTGATCTATTAGTATGGATGTTACCATATGATTTTCATATCTTCTTGCTGTTTCTTATATTTGGTTGTGTCTGCCAGCCTTAATAGATTACTTTTTTGGTTGCATCAGTTTCACTTTTATTGGTGTTATGAAATCCAAGTCTGCTTGGATGGATTGTTCTTTACTCTTGCTGTTGGAACTGCCTTAATGTTTGCTACGGATTGTTTGAATGAATGTATAAATATTTTTTTCTATTTTCTTGAACATCTTCTCTCCATTAACAAAAATCAATAAATATTAACAACAAACTTATGACACAAATCCTAAAATCAAAACTATAAAAACTTAAATCAAAAACCTAAAATTAGAAAATGCGTTAATTTTATCCTCATCTCCAACCTTCACAGACACAAATTCCATCTTCCTTTTACCCATTTAACTGCCTTTAAATCTTCTAGTTGATATTGTTGCTCCTCGAACGGATATAGACACAACTAGTGTTAGACTGTTACCGCTCTTGAAACGAACTTGAGATCTGTAATGTCATTATTGATGGAATGCTCGCCTTCGCCATTGTTGTTGTTGCTCCTAGAACGAAGATGAGAACTATCAATGACATCGCTTTTGCACCCCTTTTATTTGCATGTATAAGAATCATCATGGAGACCTCTCACCCCACCCTTCGCCTAAGATCTTGCACTAAACTCCTATCTGAGATATTATGCGACCGGATCAAAACCCCTACCTCGATTGAGATCTTTTGCATCTCAACTACTATGGCTCTTCCCTTGGGTGTATGGATGTTGATAGTGGCACGGAGTTCCACAATCTGTAGTTTGTTGGAGAGTATCTAGACCGCGGAAGACTTCACCAAATACTTACACTTGGGTAAAGCTAAGGCTCAACTCTTCATAGTACTGCTAGAACCAAACCACCAATTGAACCTGATGCACATGTCGACAATTAAAAAGGTTAGACTTAACGCCTAGTGAGCTCAAGAGTTTTCAACATTTATAAATGAATCGTTAAAAAAAGAAGAATGCAAATAAAATCATAATCTTTCAAAATGATATGATTCATTCATGAAAACGACTCGCTTACCAATAATAATGCATTTTAAACGAAAGAGGCACCAATATAATCGTCAACCAAACCAAACTGTTTTAAGGGCTAAGATCCCAATATAAAACGTTCTTTCGTAAATTTAGATTTAACCCAAAACTTGCTCAAAATGAGAATAGCGAGAGGATTCCCAATTTTTATAAAACGCGGGTAAAATGTTATATCTCAAAATACCCAAAACACGGGTGGAACATGACACACAACTCATAAACCATAGATGAAAACCCATATAAATAAATATCTCCATAAACACGGACATTAGAACCAATACTCACACAACCATAAAATGGAAAGAAAACCAAATACCGAAACGTGGAAATGACGTATTTCATTCAAACCTTAATATACACGGGGGAAACTCAATATTAAGGCCATCATTTACCGTCGAACAGAAAAACCAACGATAATAAAATACGACAATTAACATTTAAAATGCTAATGGTCGACGATGGGGGAGACCCGTTTCCATCTTGGGTGACGAGAACACATGAATGGGGTCACCCGTGATGTTACTGGATTTCACCACATATCCCGAACCTAGTTCCCATGCCATACCAGACATCACAATACTCAGACCGTTTATACCTCTAGTCATACTCCGTCGAGTTCCACCCCAAGGACTTACAGACATGGGTGTCTATCCAGTCTAGACGAGTTACAACTCGGAGACTCGTGTCACCTATTGCCTATTCGCTAGCGGCCCAAACGGTCAACAATTGTAACAAAATATCTTAGGCCTTCCAAAACAGACAAACTTACGTGCCTATGGATCCAATACAACACTGTCTAACATTATATGACTCCAATTGAATGACCAAAGCACCCAAAACATGTAACTCTCAAATGATACAAAATATACACCATCATACTCAAAACCCCACAACGGTTATTAATCCGGACAAATGTCCTCAAAACTCAATTTAGTCAAAACCGAGCCAGAGGCCCAACAATTTACGTAAACCCCCAAATGAAAGCCAGTATAAACATTGAAACACGTTTGACCAACTATTATGCAAAGACAATGACCAAAGGTATGATTAACTCAAATCTCGTCATTGGTTGAGGCAACCATTTTCCAAATGAACTCATACCCTTATATTTCCAAAATACCTCATAGAAAAATAATATGCATTTTCCGAAAAGGTTTATAAGATCAAATACACAAAATGACACTTACATCAAATGGACTCCATTTATATATGTAAAATCATCAATGAAACATATCAACATGATTTATTTACCAAAATTCTCAAAAATCCCAAAAGGGGTGTTTCGCCATGTTTATAAAACTAAACATTTCAAGATAACCAACACTTATCAGGTGATCAACAGTTAACAATTTCATGTGAAACACAAAACACTTTAAAATGAACATTTTGGCATGTACACCATTTTCACAAATCAACTTGAACTCACCTTGCTAGATTTAGGCTAAATCTAGATTTTCCCCAACTTAAGCTCCTTTGAAGAAACTTGGATCTTCAAGGAAAAAACTTCCCAAAACCTAGATCCATAAGTTTCCATCCATTAATATCCACATTCAACCATTTAGAATCGATCCCCAAACACTTTACATCAAAATCTCCATTTTGGTCAAAACCCTAATTTTGACCTAAATCTTCCAAAATCTTACAAACCGAAATTGAAGGAATAAAATACTAGGATATCATTCATGAAGCATTCATATCTCTTAATAAAGTTCAGAAATTGAAAGAATAAGCTTACCACTTAGGTTTTGGTGAAAAACCTAGAAAACTCCAAAATTCTTGAAGATAGAGGTGAAGATGATGAGCTCTTGACCTTTGCTTCCAATATACCACCAAATACTCTTTAATCTTCCCAAAAATAACACTTTAACCTTGAAAATCTCTCAAAAACGAAACCATAGCATTTTGAATCGCCTAAAACGGAGTAGAAATGAGCAAGATATGACCAAATGAAGAAAATCCTGATTTTATGCACTGTGAGATTGGCGTGACCCTACCATGTGACAGTGCCATCTGTCACTGTAGCGGGCACTGTCGCACGGAATGTACCGAGTCCCCCTTACCTCTTGCGACCCTACCACATAACAGTTCCATCTGTCACTGTAGCGGGTACTGTCGCGCGGAATGTACCAAGGCCTTTTTCGACTGCTTTCCCGATCGTTCTTTGACCGTTCTCCCGGACATTCCTCGACCTTTATCCCGGACATTCCTTGACCGTTCTCTCGAAACATTTGATGTTATTATGCCAGTTATACAGCCATTGCCATAATTACATGGCACATTCGTTGGGATGATCAACCACTTGGTAATCGCCGTTGCTATTGTGACATATGTCACAACTGGATGGCACTATAGCCTGGACTACCACACTTTCAGTACCATTGGTGCTATTGTGACAAATGTCACAACCACATGTCACTATAACCGAGACGATCATACTCTTAGTACCATTGGTGCTATTGTGACAAACGTCATAACCACATGGCACTATAGCCGAGACAACCATATTCTTAGTACCTTTGTGCTATTGTGACAAATGTCACAACCACATGGTACTATAGCCGAGACGACTATATGTGGTTATTACTTTACCTATTCACCATATTCAACACTTTTCTTCAATTGGGATAGAAATTCAGGGTGTTACATTACATATATGATTTTTTATTTAAATTTTGATTGACATTTTGAGTTTCCAGGTAACATGTATGATGTTTAAGGTTTTCAATTCCAAGGAACAAAACTTGCAAATATCCAAATGCCACTTTAGGGTCACATGTTGTTGTAATTTACGAAAACTTAGAACATAAAAAGTGTATATTGGTAAGTTAGCTTTCCAGAAAGTCTAGAATCACCTATGTTGGTGTCTCGAAGAGTGAGATATGACAGAAATACCACAACTGTGCAAATCTGTCCAACATACATTTTTCCAACTTTAACGTCACTTTAGGCTCGGATGTAGCTGTAATTTACGAGAAGTCTGAACATAAAAAATGTATATTGGTTAGTTAGATTTCTAGAAAGTCTAGAATCACCTCTGTTGTTGTCTCGAAGAGTGAGATATGACAAAAAGGCCACAACTGTGCAACTCTATCCAACATACATTTTCCAACTTCAATATCAGTTTAGGCTCAGATAAATACCACATAACATAAAAAGTGTTGATTACCTAGTTGGATTTCCAGAAAGTCTAGAATTACTTCTGTTGGTGTCTCGAAGAATGAGATATGATAGAAATACCACAGTTGTGCGAATCTGTCCAACATACATTTTCCAAGTTCAATGTCACTTTAGGCTTAGATGTAGATTTAATTTACGAAAACTCAGGACATAAAAAGTGTAGGTTGGTTAGTTAGCTATCGTGAAAGTCTAGAATCACCTCTGTTGGTGTCTCGAAGATTGAGATATGACAGAAATACCATAGTTGCGCAGATCTGTCCAACAACTTTGTTTTGACTTTCTTTATTTATTTCATCCACTTAATGCATCTAAACTAAAACTACAAGTATAGAAAAATTGTGAATGAGACTTTTTTGTGAATGATTTACATTTTAAAAACTTAGATTTAGAGTTTATATACATATAGACATACCTATACATGCTGACTCTTAATTATTAGATGTTTAATTATGATTTGAACATACAGAATGCAAGCTTTAGGATCAACCGGTACAGGTAAGAAAAGAGTTCAGGAGTTTATTATGGTACTGCTATTGAGAAAGAGATTGCCATGAACAGAGGAGCGGGGGTTACCCGTTTAGAAGTGTTGTTTGACTCAATAACCGGGAAAGCAATTGATAAGTACGGGAAATGGATTAACAACTTTACAACTCATTTGGTGCGAGAAAATTTGTCTCAGGAATACTTTTTCTAGAAGGATGTGCCAGAAACAAATATCCAAGTTATTTACCAAAAAATTATCATTAAGTTTCTTACTAACTTTTAGTGTAAGTTATAACTAATCATGGTATGATTTATATATATATATATATATATATATATATATTTCTTTTCATTACAGGAGAAATTGCATTTTCCACTTAGTGATGCCATCATCAAGGATTCGATGGATCGGAATATGCAGAGGTATTACTCTGAATGGTTGTATGTAATGAAACAACATTGGCGCAATGTTGGTAGAGAGACAAACATTGAGGAGGCGAAAACACGCCCGTACTGTGCCTATAGCTAAATGGGTAATGTTATGTGATCATTGGTCTTCGGAGTTACAATAGGTAAGAGAACAATTATTTATACTAGTCCAAAAGTTCGGAGTGAAGCGACTATCCTGGTCCGATACTACAGATTGTGGAACTCCGTGCCTTGACACCACCTCGTCGATGTACAGTTTAGCCAACTTCTCCATTGGCAAGGTCTCCCGCATTGCGAGAAAATGCGTGCTCTTGGTCAACCGATCCACGATCACCCAAATGGTATCGTGGCCACGTAAGGTCTTTGGTAGCTTTGTCACAAAATCCATGGTGATGTTGTCCCACTTCTACTCGGGAATGGACAACAGTTTCAAACTTCCATACGGTCTTTGATGCTCCGCTTTGAGTTGAAGGCACGTGACACACTTCTCCACATAGCTAGCCACGTCTAGCTTCATCACCGGCCACCAATAATTTAGCTTTAAGTCTCTATACATCTTTGTGCTACCGGGATGTATAGAATATTTCGACTTATACGCTTCCTCGAGAAGTAAGTCACGGTTTCCTCCAACCTTCGACACCCAAATTCTCCCTTGGAAGAGTTTGAGTCAACGACCATCTTCCGTTAAAAGTTCCTTTTGCTTCGACATAACCTCGGCCTTGAGGTTCTCTTCTTTAAGTGCTTCCGCTTGACTTGTCGTTATACTCTCCAACAAACTCGACACCACATCGATTCTCGTAAGGGACATTTTGATGCCTCCATCATGACTTCTTCGACTCAACGCATCCGCCACCACGTTGGCCTTACCGGGATGATAGAGTAAATCGCAATCGTAATCTTTCAAGAGCTCAAGCCACCTCCTTTGCCGCATGTTGAGTTCCTTTTGATCAAAGATGTACTTAAGACTCTTATGATCGGTGAAAAGGGTACTTCGTCCCGTACAAGTAGTGTCGCCACAATTTTAACGCGAACACTACCGCCGCCAAGTCCAAGTCATGAGTCGGGTTGTTCTTCTCATGATCCTTTAATTGTCGTGACGCGTAGGCTATTACTTTCCCCCTTTGCATTAGGACACACCCAAGCCCCATCTTGGAGGCGTCACTAAACACAACAAAGTCCTCCGATCCCTTGGGTAAAGACAAGATCGGAGCTTCGCACAACTTTCTCTTGAGCGTCTGAAAGGCTTGCTCTTGTGCATCGGTCCAAAGAAACTTGACGTTCTTCCTTGTAAGAGAAGTGAGCGGAGTCGCTACCTTGGAGAAATCTTGAATGAAACGCCAGTAATAGCCCACCAAACCTAAGAAACTTCGAATCTCCGTCGGACTTGTTGGAGGCTCCCAACTCATCATTGCCTCGATCTTTGCCGGATCCACCTTTACCCCGTCCTTTGATACCACGTGCCCCAAGAATTGCACCTCTTAGAGCCAGAACTCACACTTAGAGAATTTCGCGAACAACTTCTCCCGTCTTAGAACTTCTAAAACTCCCCGCAAGTGTTTCCCATGCTCTGACTCATCCTTTGAATATATTAGAATATCGTCGATGAAGCGAATCACAGATTTATCCAAGAATAGGCGACACACACGGTTCATCAAATCCATGAACACGGTCGGAGAGTTGGTTAAATTGAAAGGCATAACCAAAAACTCATAATTACTGTATCGCGTCCGGAAAGCCGTCTTCGGAATGTCTTCTTTCTTCACCTTCACTTGATGATAACCGGATCGAAGGTCGATCTTGGAGAAACATCTGGCACCTTGAAGTTGATCAAAAAGATCGTCGATCCGCGGTAGAGGGTACTTATTCTTCACTGTGACTTTGTTTAACTCCCGGTAATCTATGCACATCCGCATGGATCCATCCTTCTTCTTCACGAATAGAACCGGTGCTCCCTAAAGTGATGAACTCGGTCGAATGTAGCCCTTCTCCAACAACTCTTGCAGTTGTGTCATCATTTCTTTCATATCCGTCGGTGCAAAACGATAAGTAGCACGAACTATCGGAGCCGCTCCCGGTGTGAGGTCGATTTGAAAATCCACTTGTCGTTCCGGCGACAACCCGGGTAAGTCTTCCGGAAAGACGTCCGGAAATTCTCGCACCACTTCTACATCTTCTACCGACTTCTTCTCTTTCTTTGCGTCTACCACATAGGCCAAATACGAAGGGTAACCCTTTACTAGAAACTTGCGAGCTTTGAGAGATGAAATAATGGGATTATTCCTCTTTCCTTTCTCCCCATAAATGATAACCACACCATTTCCCGGCATTGGCACTTGGATCATCTTTTTAGAACAGAAGATGTCCGCCTTATGTTTTATTAGCCAGTCCATGCCTATAACCACATCGAACCCACCTATAGCCATAGGTAGTAAGTCTACTCCAAAAGGACTCCCATCAATTTCTAAAGTGCAATCCCAAAAACAGTCTTGAATGATCATTTGATCCCCATTAGCTATTTCTACTACTAACGCATCGGGGAGAACACTAATAGGAGTAGTGAATTTCTTACAGAAGACATCCGACACAAAAGAACATGTAGCACCCGAATCAAACAAAACACGAGCTGGCAAGGAGTTTACTAGGAACGTACCCGAAACGACATCAGTTGTCTCCTTTGCCTCGTCAGTAGTCATCCTGAAAGCTCGACTTGGTGCCCTTGGGGGTTGCTCGACTCTGGCCGTCGAACTCACAGAATTTCCACCACCTCCTCTAACTAGCCTTGGGCACTCTCTCTTCATATGTCCCGACTCTCTACACTCGTAGCACACCGGCCCCCGGATGGGGAACTCTCGAGTTGTGTGGCTCTTATTACTACACTTGACATACCCGGTTGGACCGGAGTAAGTTCTTGTAGTACATGGCCCCGAGTGCCTTGTCTTGCACTTGTGGCACCATCGGTCCTCGCGGCGTTAATCACCCGCTCTTCCGCTTGCAAAGGGTCTTGATTGACAAACGGGCCCAGACGGCCCTTCCCACTTCCGTTTCTCTCCTACAGCAGTTCTCTCATCCTTCTTGGCCTCAAAGTCATCCTCTATCAGCAAGGATTCCTCGATCACATCTTGGAGGGTCACGCCCCTAGCATTCCTTACTACCGTTCTCATCCTTGCCGGCAGTCCTTGATGGTAAGCCTTTATCTTCGATCTCTCATCCGGGACGAGATGTCCCACCAGATTCAGTTTTTCCAAGAAAATCTTGGAGTAGTCTGCGATGGTTAGGGTCCCCTTCTTCAACCCTCGAAACTCCGCTTCCAGCTTGTCTAGTGATCTTTCGATGCAGTATTTTTCCATGATCTTTTGCTTGAAAACCGGCCAAGTCAACTTCGCCAAAACTTCGGGAGTAAGGGCGGACCGAGTGAGGTTCCACCAGATAAGGGCCTCTCCCCGAAGTAGTTGGGAAGCGAACTTCACCCGCTGCAAGATATCGCACTCGCTTGACTCGAAATCCATCTCCACTTCCTTCAACCAGTACATGCATGCCACCAGGTTTGCACAACCCGAGAACTACTTCGGATTACACCCCAAAAACGCTTTGTAGGTGCACCCTTTAGTCTTCGTCTTGTTCCCCTCATCAGATGGGTCTTCAACTGATACCACAATTGGTCCACCCGACACCACAACAATGTTTTCCGCCATAGCCTCAGGTTGTCGATTGTTGGCGCCTCGATCCTCTAAGAGTTTCATGAAAAACTCTTGTTGTTGAGCCATGGTCGAGTTCATGGCCAACATCATGCTATCCCGAATCCGGGTCTCCATGGTAACTTCCTCCATAAGGGCATCACCTGTATTGAGGTTTCGGCGCGGAATATGTTCAGGTCCGCCTCCCAAGATTCTGGGTACGGGAATTCCATCGGAGGTTGCCCCTACAGGAGGTCGTACAGCTGCAGATTCCACTTCTGGTTGACCCTCTAGCATGTCCGGTAACCTACTCCGAGTGTTTACCATTATAATTTGCCATTCAAGTACGAGAAATAGATTGAGAAAAGACTAAACGAGTTGAACTCATTTTACGTACTAATACCTTCATCAATTATCATGACAACAGTAGCCCAAGCATGCTCACGTAACAATGCATTCATAATAGCAATAGCTAAGTGAGATTATGAACGAACCCTATACAAGAATTCTTGTCACCATCATCACAACTTTCAATTAGAGTAATTCCGTAATCCTAACGCTCTCCCCACCTAGGATTTCTACCCAAGTGGACAGTGAAGTCAAAACGTCTAAAGCTTAATTCTAGATATGCTAAATCAATACCCAGTTCACTTAAACTAAAGCTCTGATACCAACTTGTAAAACCCCAAAAATAGGGGTAACAAAAATCCGCAAGACGGACACAAGGTATACAAATATTGCCATAGCAAGAGCCTCCCAAAATGGGGAATATATATAAACAACCTGTTTAATTACAGTTGTAATTTAACGGACAATAAATAACAACCAACTAATCTAATTTCTACCACTAGAAAAGAGATTACAAAAGGGTTGTCATCTATAAACCCAACGGTTCATTCCAAGATATAAAGGGTCCATGTGCAAAAATCCCCAAGCTCTCACCCCAAAGCAACTAAGCCTGCTTAGGATCGGCGTCGCCAGAACCTAAGATACACATCGACACCAAGCAAGTGTTAGGCCAAAAATCCTAGTGAGTTGAACAATAATAAGCAAGCATAAGCAGTTACAATTCTTATCAGCAGTTAACCAGAGCTCAACAATATGTGGAGTCAACAGGGGATACCCGTATCACCAATCAGTTCCACCAAAGAGACAATGTACCTTAGTGGCACTACCACGAGTGACACCCAAAAGCCCGGCTCATCCGACAAATACAAATATGGAAATACCCCGGATGGCGAAGGTCTAGGTACATACCTTCACGGTGGCGCCCAAGACTACATCCTCCTAGTGTCTACTGACTTAGTTCGTCCAACATAATACATACAGGAGGTCTTGAGGTATATATATTTACCAAAGCATTTCGATACCAACCATGGGTACTATGCTACCATCCTATCACATAAGTCTATAATGAGACCCAAATATCAACATAATCAATGTCTAGATATTCAATCGCCCAAAAGGCATTCCACGTAGAATTTATCATCTAATATACCACATATAATCCATTTCATGCCAAATTTCCAACAATGTACATTCATGGGGGCAATCCCAAATATACAACCTATAAAGTAACATGGCAAATACTCATAGAAGATAACACTACATAATGTACATAATACTATTATCAAGTATTTGAACACATAAATGTAACCAACATGAGGAATGTAATAATGATACAAATAGAAGATTATGATATGTATCTAGTTTTAACAAAAGGTTTAGTAAACTTACAATCTAGGTTTTATACCAAACCTAGAAAATGGAAAACCCTAGAAGTTGGATGGAGATGATTGAGACTGTTGGATCATAATTGTATTCAAGATTAAAGGGTCTAAATTGTAATATGTTAATAGTTATTAGCTATTGGGCCTCAAGCCCATAAGCCCATTAGGCCTAAAAGCATGGGTATTTAAAGTTATGTTTAGTTTAGGTTTAGGTTAGAACCTTTGATAATTATTGTTTAGAGATTATAGTCAAGTGAAGTTTTCTCTGTAATCAAAGGGTATCAAGAACATTCAAGGGTTTCATTGTTTATTCAAGGGATTGGTATGTTACTCTGATTTATATATCTCTTGATTATTATTGTGTTCTATGATTGCTTGATTGATTATTTACCAACTAGATTAAACTGGGATAACAAGTGGTATCAGAGCCTAAAGAATCAATTTTTTTTTTGAGATTACTATTCATCGATCACTGTTCATCGAATTTTTTTTTTGTGAATCTATGTGATTTTATGCTTAAAGTTGATCTGATTAGTTGAGATTTACGCTTCTAAATACCATCTGATTGATTAATTGCATTGAGAATTAACAAAGTGAGTGAATTTGTGATTTTAAGTTTTCTGGGTTCGACAAAAGCTAACTATCGATTGTTACTGTGTTTATCAAATCGAATGCCTAAAAGTTGAAATTGATCTCTGAGTTTGATTGTATTGTGATTGGTTTATGTTTCTGAGTACAAAGGACTGATTTTTGCATCTGATTTTGAATTCGTGACTGATTTCTGGGTCGAGTATTCGTTCTGTTCATCGACAATCTGGGCTGGATTTAAGAACATATCGGTTGAATAATTGTATCGGTCTTTACCTTTTATCGGTCGAACACCATATAGATCGAACACATTCTATCGGTCTATAGCATTCAACCGGTACACACACAGTCCACCCGGTCTAAGCCACTATATCGGGCGAGTTCACCATATCGGTCCTTACATCAGTATCGGTCGAAGTAGATTCTCGGTCCAAACATCTCACCGGTCGAAAGGAATACCGGTCTTAGTATCCTACCGGTCGAACACATAGCATCGGTCATTACTCTATCGGTCGAACCATTGTCAATACCGGTCAACCATATTCCCGGTCGAACAAAGTACCGGTACAAGCAACTTACCGGTCGAACTCTCTCTACCGGTCTTAGTCGTTTACCGGTCGAGCATAATACCGGTTGTTGCATCTTACCGGTCAAACAAGGTACCGGTCTAAGCAAAACCCCGGTTGACTCAATATCGGTCGAAGCACATCTCCGGTCTAAGTCTGCGAAGGGGGACAAAAGTTTTGCTCTTGATCAAAATCTTCTTAATTTTTCAGTATTTTATTCATAGATATTAGTGCTTTATACTGTGTGCGAGGACTGCATTTGATTATTTTTGAGTGTAGTCTTTACTCTTGATTCTAACGATCTCATCTAGTTGGTTGTCTTGGTACAGATAAGTTTAATTACTAACCGTACAGCTAAGATGTCGAACCAGCTTCTCTCGATGGGCTCTCAGTCCAAACCGCCTATCCTTATGGCTGATGAATATCAGCAATGGAAGAAGAGAATGGTCCAGTTTCTGAATCATAAAAACAGAGACTACATGGAATCAATCATCAATGGTCCTGTCAATCTGATGATCAAAGTTGATGGCCAAGCAGCAACTGACACCTCTCCAGAAATCCCAGACAGATATGTTCCTAAACCTTATCAGTACTTTATTGAAAAGCAGAAGGAACAGTACAAGACAGATGAAGAGACTCTTATCTATCTGACCATGGCAATCCCGAACGACATCTACAACCGTGTAGACAGTCGGAACTCTGCAAAGGAAATCTGGGATGAACTATCCAGACAGTTTGAAGGAAGTGAAGCCTCTATCCAAGCTAAGCAAAATATATGCATAAATGCATACGAGGGGTTTCATGCAAAAGAAGGAGAGACGCTGCTAGAGACCTACAACAGATATAACATCATTCTCAATGACCTGCGGAGGAACAACATCTCTAAGTCTGCTTCGGAGATTAATTATAAGTTCATCAAGAACTTAAATCCAGAATGGAAGAACTTTGCCATCAACCTTCAGATGTCAAAGAACATGGCTCAGGAAAACGTCACTAATATTTTCTCCACTCTTTCTCAGCATGAGGATGAGGTGAGAACCATCAATCTTGAGTCCAATAAACTGAAGGATTCTGTGGCTCTCATAGCCGGCAAAAGTTCTGTATCTTCCGCAAGGTCAAAGAAAAAGGTGACAAAAGCTCTAGTTACTGAAGTTACCGACTCTGACTCTGCTTCAAGTGATGAAGAACTGGAGATTGATTCTGATCCAGATATTCAGAAGTTCTCTGAGGACTTGGCTCTTATTACTCGAAGATTCAAGAAGACCTTTGGCAAGAAGAAGTTTTATTCAAAGCCTAAGTACGAAGGTCACAAGAAAGAGAAGGTTGAATTAAGATACAATCCAAGGCAAGGATGGCGAGAGGAAAGACGAGAAGAGAGAAAAGAAGACAGAAGAGAAGATAAGAGAGAAGAAAAGAAAGAAGACAGAGCTGATGAACCAGGAAGATGCTACAATTGTGGCAAATTTGGGCACTTCTTCAGAGACTGCAGATTCAAGAAGGTAAAGAACTCAGACTATTATGCAAGAAAGTCACTCATCGCCAAGAAAGCTGAAGAAGGAAAGGTGCTTATGGCCGAAGAAGAGAACTGGCTGTTCCAAAGTTCCGATGACGAGGAGCAAGCTCACTTCACCCAAGTATCTTATATGGCAAAGCTGGATGGTGACGATGAAGATTATGAGGCACAATCTGAAGATGCAAACTCTGAGGTAAGTGATAATTCTGAGCTTATTGAATCTCTTATGACCCAAATACATAGCATGAAAGATGAATTTGCTTTATTGAAAGGCAAACTTAGCTCTGCACAACAATCAATATTGAGTTTTCGTGATGAAAACGCTTTGCTGAAAGTTGTTGTGGACGAAAAAGAAAAGGAAAAAGACGGTTTAAAAGCTGAAAAGGATTCTTTGAAAAGCAAAATATCTGATTTAGAAAAGGATCTTGTGAATATCAATGCTGAAAAAGGTGAGTTCAAAATAAAATTTGAAGTTTGCTATAAAGAAAGAAATGAAGCTTACACCAAAATTAAGCAACTGGAGGACATTAATATGAAACGAGGTCAGACTGAGCAAACATTAAATCTGTTGACCAATAAACTCCAAGACGAAAGGTTTTATAAACTAAAACCAGGTTTGGGTGTGCCAACTAATGAGATTTTGAAAAAGGCACCGGAGCATTTATATAATTTTGATAAATTCGGCTCCGCAATCAGACACATTCCTGACATTCGTGCAACTTTTGTTGAAGCAAGTACTCCTACACCTTTATCTGAGATCAAAGGTCAAGAAGAAATGGGAAAGAACAAGTCTGGTGACACTGATTCTCAAAATCTTTTTAAATCAGTTGGTTTTACATATGGTGATTTGAATAAAAGCTATGAGACTCGAAAGATCGAATGTACTGAATTTGAATCACTATTTACCATACCTTCCAAAGAATCGGTAAGCACCAACACAGTTCCACCTGAGACTGCATGTAAATATGATGAGTATGAATCGGATGTTGATCTATCTACTATAACATCAGTCTCAAATCCCATTGCTTCTAAACCTTTACTTGCTGAAGAGGTTGAAGAAGAAACTGCTATCACGAATGAATCTTGTGTTCAAAATGATAAAACGAAGTTTATTGAGTCCATGACAGAAGAATTATTTTCTGAAATGATGAATGCTTCAGACTCTGATCCTGTTTCTATTCCAAAGGAGTCAAATTCTGTGAATGATAATACATCTGAATTGATGAAGCAAATTGATATGTTGCAACAGTCTCTTGATGAGGTTGAAGATGAAAACTTTGATCTCAAACATAAACTTGAAAAGTCTTTAAAAGTAAATCAAGATCTTTGCAATGAGATCAATGATTTAAAAATTACTTTGTTTAAAAATGCTTCAAATGATAAACAGATGTTCAATGATCCAAGCTGGAAGGTAAGAACCAATCCAGAATTTGATGCTCCTACAAAACCTTCAGTTGTTTACTCTAATTGTCCTGAATATCCACCGAGTATTTTTGAAAAGGGTGAGACTTCAAAGAGCACTAGAAAAGAACCACCTTCTAAGTTAGAGACTAACAAGGTTCCTGTTTCTGTTTCAGATATAAAAGGAAATGGAGTTGGGAAGAGTAAGAAGAATAAAGATCTTAGTTTGAATAAAAAGAATAGTTTGAATTCTAGTAGTTGTCCTACAGACAGTGTTATTTTGAATAATACTTCTTTTGATAAACATGAATGTAAGATTTGTTCCAATAAATCTAAGTTTATGAATTTTGCTCGAAAGAATCTTTATTGCAAACACTGTTGTGATAATTCATTCAAATACTACTCCCCTCCTAAGTCCAAAAAGAATAAAAGCAAAGCTAAGCTAAACTCTAAGTCTAATTCTAATTCTGATTCTTCTACACAACCCAAAGTGTATCGAGCTAAGGTTGCCAATCCTACTTCTAAAAAGCACTTTCAGGAACTGAATGTTAAGATGGTTTGGAAATGGGTTCCAAAAACGCGTTATGAATGGAGAGTGAAAAATGGGTTCCAAAAACGCGTTATGAATGGAGAGTGAAAGTCAAACCAGATGATATTCCTGAGTTGCTTGATGCTAACCGCGAAGGACCCATCCTGATATGGGTACCTAAGCAAAACTAATTGTTTCTTTTGCAGGCCTGTCGATTGTGGGTAATAGATTCCGGATGTTCACGCCACATGACAGGATTCAAGCACCTCTTGCATAACTATGTGGAGGAGCCTGCCGGAGCAGTTAGATTTGCCAATTCTGAAGCCGAAGGCCACGTCAGAGGATATGGAATGCTCGATAACGGTGTTGTGAAGATTCAAAAAGTTCTATATGTTGAAGGAGTTGATCACAACCTGTTCAGTACCAGCCACTTCTGTGACATGAAATATCAAGTCCGCTTCACAACCACTCATTGCTATCTAGAGGATCCCGATGGTTACGAAGTCTTCAAAGCTGAGCGCCATGGAAATCTATACTATGTAGATTTTCCTACACTGTCTGCCACACGTCCAGTATGCCTACTAGCCAAAGCTTCCAAAGCACAATCGTGGACGTGGCATCGACGCTTGTCTCATCAAAATTTCAGATATATAGCGAAACTACAGAGACAAGGTCTGGTCAAAGGTCTACCAGAAATGAGGTTCGAAAAAGACTCACTATGTCCCACATGTGAGTTGGGCAAAATGAAGCGAAGCTCCTTCAAGTCCAAAGCTGAATCATCGACCTCATCTGCACTGGAACTTCTTCATATGGACCTTTGTGGCCCAGTGCGCACAACATCTATCAACGGAAAGAAATATGTGTTGGTAATGATAGATGACTACTCAAGGTATACATGGCTTGAGTTTCTTCGCAGCAAGTCTGTTGCGCCAGAGTTGATTATCGCTTTCATCAAGCGCATTCAAGTACATCTTCAACTGCCAGTCAGAACCATTCACAGTGATAATGGCACGGAGTTCAATAATGACACCCTGAAGAGTTATCTTACTTCCGTGGGTATTTCACATAATTTCTCCGTCGCCTACACTCCGCAGCAAAACGGAATTGTTGAACGGAAGAACCGCACTTTGGTTGAAGCAGCTTGGACTATGCTTGCTTACTCAGATCTACCCATGTACCTTTGGGCCGAGGCAGTCGCTACAACATGTTTTACTCACAATCGTACCATTGTGGTCAAGCGCTTTAATAAGACAACATATGAGTTAATCAACAATCGTACACCTAACATCAAGTTCCTTCGTGTTTTTGGTTGCAGCTGTTACATTCTAAAAGAGCGTCAAGGATTATCAAAGTTTGATAAGAAAGCAGATGAAGGATATCTCGTTGGATACTCTCTGACATCCAAAGCTTATCGAATTTACATTATTCGAACCAAGACGGTTGTTGAGAGCATGAATGTCTCCTTTGATGAGAATTCTACAAGGACTTCTGGACACAACAGTTCAGAACTCGGTCTTAACGACAAAGCTTCTATTCAATCAAGAATATAACCAGCACCTAAAGGATTCACTTCTTCTAACTCTAACACTACTTCATCTGAGTTAGATTTATTGTTTATTGATGCCTTTGATGATATATGTGCAGATTTTGAAAAAGGCATATCCACATCAATAACAAGTGGTATAAGCTCGGAGGTCCCTACTATTTTTGAAGACATGTCTGGAGCTTCCGAAGAAGTCACTGACACTTCATCTCCATCAGATAGTTCTTCTGGAAACGAAGTCCCGAGCACTTCAATTGTTAGTCCAGAAGCTTCAGTATCAGAAACACCAGTACAAGATGTCCCGAGTACATCTATGGAGCAACCTGTCGTGCATGATGAAAACGATGCGTCGAATACGCAACAAACAGTTGAAGCTCTACCAAGCACACATCGTTGGACTAAGGATCATCCCCTGACCAATGTGATAGGTGACGTACAATCTGGTGTCACGAAAAGATCTGCAACAACCAACTTCTGCATGTTTTCAAGCTTCCTTAGTTCCCTAGAACCAAAGAAAGTGTCTGAAGCTCTACGTGATCCCTTCTGGATTTCTGCTATGCAAGACGAGCTTCTACAATTCTAAAGGAACAAGGTATGGCGCTTGATCCCACTACCTATAGGTAAATCCGTTATTGGAACAAAGTGAGTGTTCAGAAATAAGAAAGACGAAGCTGGAGTAGTCGTGAGAAACAAAGCTCGACTGGTCGCCAAAGGGTATTGTCAACAAGAGGGCATTGACTATGATGAAATATTCGCCCCGGTTGCAAGGATCGAAGCCATCAGAATCTTTCTAGCATATGCAGCGCACAAAAACTTTATTGTCTATCAAATGGACGTAAAGTCGGCTTTTCTAAACGGCGTTTTGCATGAGGAGGTTTACGTGGCTCAACCTGAAGGTTTCGTTGATCCTCATCACCCTGATCATGTCTATGTTTTAGACAAAGCGCTTTATGGTCTTAAACAAGCACCGCGAGCCTGGTATGAAACTCTCACTAAATTTCTACTTGCTTCTGGTTTCAAGAAATGTACTGTTGATACAACCTTATTTCTTAAAAGGCAAGGTGAGGACTTGATTCTCATTCAGATTTATGTTGACGACATAATTTTTGGGTCGACAAATCAGAAATTTTGTAAGAACTTTTCAAAAATAATGGAAACAAAGTTTGAGATGTCGATGATGGGTGAATTGAATTTTTTTCTTGGTCTACAAGTAAAGCAATTACCCGACGGCATATTTATTAATCAAGCTAAATATATAAAAGATATTTTGAAAAAGTTCAATATGTCAGATAGTTCAGTCATGAAAACACCAATGGCTACTGGTACACTCTTAGACGCAGATCCCTCCGGGAAACCTGTTGATCAAAAGGTGTATCGTAGCATGATTGGTTCTTTACTTTATCTGACTGCCAGTCGCCCGGATATAATGTTTGCCACATGTTTTTGTGCGAGATATCAGTCTAATCCTAAAGAGTCGCACTTATCTGCTGTTAAGCGAATCCTTAGATATCTCAAAGGTTCTCCCAATCTAGGCCTTTGGTATCCAAAGGATTCTCGTTTTGATCTAACTGCCTTTACAGATGTTGATCATACAGGATGTAAGCTAGACCGGAAAAGCACCTCTGGGTCATGTCAATTTATAGGTGACAAACTTGTAAGTTGGACCTCAAAGAAACAAAACTGTGTTTCAACATCCACTGCCGAGGCTGAGTATGTAGCTGTTGCTAGCTGCTGTTCTCAAGTCCTCTGGATGACGACACAGTTAAGGGACTTTGGATACAACTACAAGCGTGTTCCTATTTATTGTGATTCCAAGAGCGCAATATCTATAACTGCTAATCCGGTACAGCATTCGAAGACCAAGCATATCGACGTACGCTATCATTTCATCAAGGATCATGTAGAAAAAGGTAATATTGAAATGCACTTTGTTCAAACTGACTTCCAGTTAGCTGACCTTTTCACCAAGCCATTGGATGAAAAGCGTTTTCAATTTCTCATCAGCAAACTTGGTATGTTGAACATGTCTTAAACCTTACTCATGATTCTAGGGGGAGTATTCCAAGTTTTGATCTTGTGTGTTATTTTCCAACTGTTGCTAATGATCAAGGAATCATTTTCACAAATGATTACTATAATTTTCTTTATGCAGGTTTGGACAAGTGACAATGGCTTCTAATCACATCGGATTAGAACCCGCACTTCAGTGCCTTATTTTTCTGTTTTTTCCAAAAAAAAAAAAAAAAAAAAACCTTGTCTGACCGTGATATTAACAGATTTTTGGATACTTAAATGCTTATCTGACCGTGTGTTCTTAAAGATAAATACTTGCGTTTTATCTTGTCAATATACTTTGTCAAGTATTCATACACATAACGGTTCAGAACATTCTATTTGACTTTGTTATTACCATGTATCAAAAGTTAAATCTTTCTATGGTAATACTCACGTTATTTGTATTCACTGTTGATTGAATCAAACGTCATTTCATGTGCTTTCATTGAAAATATGTTTATATATTGTTCATATAAACAACATTCGTTTTTGATTCTCCAATATCTTATTCTTCATGATAAAATGATATGAGCTTAATTGTCAAACTCTTTTAGTTTGAGGGGGAGAATTGCATCGTCAAACACAACTGTTTTGACTTCTCCAAAAATTTTATGCTTCATGTAACAAGTGGTATTTGTGCTTACATGTACAAAACGCCTGTTGAACAACATGTTCTTTTAGGAAAATACATGGGATTCAGTGTGAGAACTTAACAGAACTTCCATGGATTCATGATAACCAGTGTTTCCTACCCAGGAAGTATTCCCTGAGTGATTGAGGGGAGAGGGGTCAAAAGATTTGAGTGTTGGTGTGTGAAAAGAGGTAAAATGGAAAAGAGAGATTGGTTAGAAGTGAGCATTAAAAGAAAGAGGGTGAGAGAACAGAGTAAAAGAATATCAAACTTTGCACCAAATTCTTTCTGAGTCGGGCAGCCACATAATCTGATTGGTTCACATTCTTTGGTGACCATCATTGAAATAGGCAACTAGCCCATGCCATCTCTTGCATACAACCCCACCAGCTACTCATTCTTTTCTCAAAAAGAGAATGTTTCACATTTTCTGGGGAAGCAACACATACGCTATTGGTTCTTCATTTGGAAGATACTAATATTGAAAAAGAAGGAAAGTTGCCCCACCTTCGAACCCTTTCTCATGCACATTGAGTCTTTGTACAATTTGTTGTTGTCTCAACAAGTTTACATATTTTGAGTCTATAATGAAAAGCAATCATCTATGCTTAATTCTTTCATACACATGCACAAGCATACAGAAATTTGTTTTCTGTCAGAACGTTCATAGATAACCATGTGTTATTCGATGATTGAATGGAAGACCTGGGGAGTCTACATCAAACCAGCTCCTTATATAGTAACTTTGTGTTACTCAGTGACTTTGTGTTACTGACAGGCATTCTAACTGAGTCATTTGTTGATTCAGGGTTACACCTATTAAACTGTTTGAATTTGAAAAGATTCAAATGGTTACTACTTTCTATTTTAATCTGAAAAGATTGAAATAATCACTCTTTCCATCTGGGAAGACTGCTCTTATTTCCATACAGGGCTCGTTACATGATGAAGACTGTGCTTACGTGATCATACACAATAGGGGAGATTGTCTTGAAAGGGGGAGATTGTTTTGCAAAGTTTTGATGATGATGATTCTCACCACTCATCAAAAAGGGGGAGAAGATACAAAAATGGAGAATTATCAAAGAAGGAGAATATAATCTGAAGATCTGAAGATTTTAAAGATATCAAGTTTTGAAGCGATCAACGACATATCTGAAGAAAAGAGAATACAAGTGAAGACCGGAAGACAATTGCAAAAAAATTTTAATCTTGAATCCAAAGGGGGAGATTGTTGGATCATAATTGTATTCAAGATTAAAGGGTCTAAACTGTAATATGTTAATAGTTATTAGCTATTGGGCCTCAAGCCCATAAGCCCATTAGGCCTAAAAGCCTGGGTATTTAAAGTTATGTTTAGTTTAGGTTTAGGTTAGAACCTTTGATAATTATTGTTTAGAGATTATAGTCAAGTGAAGTTTTCTCTGTAATCAAAGGGTATCAAGAACACTCAAGGGTTTCATTGTTTATTCAAGGGATTGGTATGTTACTCTGATTTATATATCTCTTGATTATTATTGTGTTCTATGATTGCTTGATTGATTATTTACCAACTAGATTAAACTGGGATAACAGAGACTTGGACTCTTGAGATCTTGATGTAGAAGGAGACTCAATAAATGATGCTCTACCTCCCAAAGACTTGCAATAAATGCCCTAGTTAGCAAGAGGAAGAAAATGGCTCCCAAACCCTAGAAAATCGCTCCTCAAATCAGTGTGTGTGTGTGTTTTATGATTTTGAACCAAGAAGTGAAGGGTTTTGGGGAACTGCGGACGATCGCGACTTATGCCGCGACTTGCACCCGCGGCATAAGTCGCCCGTGTACTCAACTGGTGAAGACTCCAGTGGATCACGCGTCTTGTGCCGCGACTTCCACCCGTGGCGTAAGTCGCGTAGCTCAATGCCCAACAATTGCTAGTCAAAACTTCCAATCCGACACCAAGCAACTATCATAGACGGCAATGGAAATTAAGCATATAATTTATACTTTGATAAACACATATACATAAGGTTAACAAAGCCTCATACTTACCTGAAATTACGGATGTTACACAATTATTTATAGCATTATCATGTGTTCTTGTTAAATAGGCTATATCTCGGATAAACCAAGCGAATAGGGCCAAAATGTCTATGTTGGGAGCACATGGCTCTAAATCTATTGTTGCACATTTTCGTGCAATCGTAAGTTATATGAATTACATCAATGCCTTGTATTATTTTAATTATGTGTTATGATTATATATAAATTTATTTTTCAATCTAGGCTGCAAAATCAAGTCAACCTCCAAGCACGATCGACACATTTGAACAACTCCACCGAAAGCAAGATGGTTGGCGAAGTGAGGAAGCGGAGAAGGCACATGTAAGTTAACTATTTTATCCAATCTTTTTTGTTGCTTTATATGATTTTTTGGATCATTTAAGTTGTTTTGAAAAGGCATGCAATAGTAGGTATATTTGACATCCCAATGCCATTTTTATCTAATCATTTATTTATAATAAAATGATTCTTATATTTCTTCTTATTTTATTTAGCAAGAGATGATTCAACAACGAGCATCACAAAGTACACATGTTGTCTCGTCTGATCAAGGTGATACTGACCAGTATCTTGCGGACCTGGATATCGTTTATGATGTTCTAGGCTCCCGGTCCAGACATAAGAAAGGATATGGATCATTGCCTAGGCTCAAAGCATTTGGGGGAAAGGGAGCACGTACTTCAACCTCCACCTTTAGTACGCAACAACAAGAACATATTAACATAATTATAAGGGAACACGAGCAACTTAGATAGTATGCGGCTGCCCAACATGATTTTCCGATGCAACAAATGGAAGATATGAATGAGATGAAAAAATTGTTTCATCAAATTCAAGACCTTGTACCCGGATTAAATGTGCCGCAACATTTGTTATCTACTATACGAGCTCCGCCTTCACTGTCGGTTATCATTGACGATGCAACTACTAGTCAACCATCTGAGTCAGCCGATGAGGAAGATAATGTTGCAGAAAATCTTCTCTAATACATTTGATCTACCTTTATTTCTTATATATGTCGAAAAGATATTTTGATGTGGTTGGGATTATTTTAAAAGATATTTTTGTAATGTTTTTTTTATTATTAGTTGATTAATGTTTTAAGTTGCTTTTATATTTGTTTATCACTTATTTTTATTGATAAAAATTCGTCCAAACGTGTCGATAAATGTCCTATTATGTGGTCAACAACTTTTGCCATCCGGTTTTTGTGCCGATAAAAAGGATGACCAAAAAATACAATTAACTTTTACTGACGGGTTTCTGTGTCGGTAAAAAATTGACCAAAAAAGTCAAACTTAACTTTTGCCAACGAACTTTTGCGTCGGTAAAAAGTTATGCGTAAAAATTAAAAAAAATACTTTTGCTGACAGATTTTTGGGCCGGTAAATGTTTGAACAAAAAGTTAAGAAAACTTTTATGACGGAAAAAATTACGTCGGCAAAAGCATTTAGTCGTCGGGAAAAAGATTTTATACGATTACTTGAGAGACGTTTTTGCCGACGACTTCAGTTTTTACCGACGACTATCTTCCGCCGTCAAAAGAATCTTTATCGGTGACCCATGTTGTTAGCCGGTAAAACCCTTGTAGCGGCCAACTTTTCACGAAAACTTTTGCCGACGGAAAAGTCCGACGGCAAAAGGTTTTGAACTTTTACCGGAAACTTTCGAGCCTTTTGCCGACCACATTTTCTTCCGGCAAAAGTAGGTTTTTTTTTGTAGTGACATACTCAGATTAGTTTACCTTTGTTTGGCTCTAAATTGCCTGCACCGAAACATACTACATCCACATGCCACTTTTTTTTTAACGATGATTACTAAATATATTCACTTCAAGGACTTCATTGGTATCACTTCATAAGTCTAAGGATCACAAGTGCTTAAATAATTAGTCGGTGAAGTAAACCTGCAAATTGACTATTGACTGTAAGGTGTTGTTCGATTCATTTTCTGTTAAGACCTGAATGGATATAGCTGCCTGTATAGATATAGTTGTTTATATGTTAACAGATAAGTTGTTGTTCGGTTGTTGGACTGCATAAACAGTCTGAATGTTAGAAATGACCATTTTACATCAGTCTTTGTTTTTGTTTGAATAAAACAATTGTTTGATAAAAATGTTGAATAAATGACATTTAATTATTAAAAAAATCAATTTAAATATTTTTAAATAAAACAACTTGATTTATACACCATATTAAAAAAAATAATTGATATACTATGAATTAAATATTTAATTTAATTCCATACCATTTTCATTTATGTCTCTATTCTTCCACCGTCCCTCTTTCTCCTCCAGGGTCGTTCTTTGGGATGTTAAATGTGTGATTCTGAACAAAGCCCCCAAAATTTTGGGGCCCAATCTTACGTTGTTCAACGAATGTAAAACTATAGCCCACCTTAGTATTTCACTATGGTCAATCAGAAGACAAAAATAATACGCCACATCATCGCATCTATAATTTGTATATATGTATATTTTTTTTATCTCATTTTGCATTGTAATCAAAAGCTTTAGGTGTAACAGGGCCTCCAAAAAGATGTGAACGCCCCTGTTCTCTCTATCTCTATTCTTCCACTCTCACTCTTTCTCCTCACTTCAACAACTCCCTCAAGCATATTGATGACCTCCCTCATCCAAGAAATCCAAAACCATAAACATAGAAAATCGATGGAGAGATACAACCAGAAAATCGATAGGTAGAGAAGAGACTATGTAACACCCGTGATTTTTGGAAACCCTTAACCCATACGATCGTAACCATATGATCATCATAATGGAGATTTAGTAAGGTTTTACTTCCTTATTGTAGTGGAGCTATCGAGGGTCGAATCGGTCGCGAGAAACAGAAGGAAAACGAAGGAAATATAGTCCCGCGGTCTGGTGCGCGACCTTGAGTCGTAACACAAACCGCCCAAGTCGCTGAGGCCGACTCTAGTAGGCATGCGCGAGTTGCCACGCGGCTTCAAGCTGTGGGCTAAACTGTGAGAGTGATCTGGGCATTTAAGAATGGACATTTTGGAGGGGTTTTCTTCACTTGGTTGCATCTTCTTCACCCTAGGTCCGATTTAGGCGATTTTTGAACTTGGGGACTCGATTTTTTGAAGCTCTCCAAGTGGAGAAAGAAGGGGGTTAAAGATTTTGGGTGGATCCAAGGGTTTATGAACAAGGCAATCTCCTCTCTTTACATTTAGAAAGTTTTTGGGTATTCTCCATCTTTCCTCTATAACCTTAGAGTTGGTATAACTTTGAGAATCTTTGTGGTAAGAGATCTTTGTAGAAAGCTTGGAGTTAGTGGAAGGATCCAATATCTCGCCAAAGAAACTCAAGCTTGTGGGTAAAATCTAGATTAAGGTGAGTTCAAGTTGATTTGTGAAAACGTTGTACATGCCAAAAATGTCTATTTTAAAGTATTTATGTGTTTTATTTGATAATTTTCAAATGTTGGAATATTTGATGAGTTTTACTTATTTGGGATATTTGGTTTTATAAATCTTGTGAGACACCCACAGTTGGGAGTTTTTTGAACATTTTGATAAATAAATCGATCATAAGTATAAGTATTTTAATGATTTATCTTATGAATGAAGATATTTTGGTATAAACACGCTTTTAGTATGTGTTTTGGAGAAATGTTTGTTCATTTGGAAAATGGTTTATCTCCACTAATGATGAGTTTTGGGTTAAATGTACTTTTGGTCGTTGTGTTTGCATAACTGTTGGTTAATTGTGCTTATGGTTCACATTGACTTTTATGGTTTGATAAAGTAAATCGTTGAGCTTTGGCTCGGTTTTTCACTAAGATGAGTCTTGAGGACATTTGTCCGGTTTAATAGCCCGTTGTGGAGTTTTGAGTATGATGACGTTTATTACGTGTCATTTGAGGATTATATGCTTTAAGTGCTTTGGTCATTCAATTTGAGTCATATAGTGTTATAGACTGTAATGTAATGGATCCATAGGCATATAAGTCAGTCTTTAATATTTTAAAAGGGCTATTGTTTCCATGATGGGGCCAAGATTAGTCATTGTGTCATCGAGAGGGCCTTATGGTGCGGGCTCGAGGAGTCAAACATCTGCCATTGGCCCCGTGATGTAATTTCTAAGCCTAATTTTATGGGATAGTTAATTCCCGTTTGTAACTAGTTGAGACATTGGACCCTAGGAAACTTGGTATGGTTATGTGGGACCGAATACTAGCCATGAGTCGTAAATGTAATCCTAGTGAATGAGTATGACTAGGAATCATTGGGTGCCCTCCCCTACATCTGAGTACGAGCCGACGAGTTCGTGGCCTTGATCCTAGTATGATGAGCTCAATAACTTAAAATGTGGTCTACTTTTGTGTTCCGCCACTAGCCATGAAAATCGGGTCTCCCCCGTCACCAAAAGGTGTTGTTTTGGGTATTTGGTCTTATCCATGTTTTCGGTGATGTTTTGAGTATGGGGTTTTCTCCATACATTATAATTTTGGGGTTTGAGTCTTACTCGTATTTCGGTAGTCGAACAATACAGTTTTTACTCGTGTCTTCATAAATTGGGTATTTGATTTCTATTCACGTTTTGAGTGAGTTCTAAGTGGCATCACCTTATGAAAGAAAGTTTTGTATGGGGCCTTGATCTTTAAAAATGTAAGATTACTGGAAAAAGGGTCGTCTTCATATTTAAAGTAAATTATTTTGAAAGATTTTGATTTAAGTCGTGTCCCTTCTTTTTACAATACATTTTATCCATGTTGAAAACTCTTGAACTCACTAGGTGTTAGCCTAACCATTTTATTTGTCGGCATGTGCAACAAGTTCCGATTGGGAATAGTTCTAGTGACACCGTGAAGGAAGAAGTGCTAGTTGTGTGCTTGAGAAGTAAATATCTTAGGGAAGTCTTCCGCATTGTTTTGGGAAGAGCGATTGGTATTTGGGATAAGTAACACTCGACTTCGGTTTAGTCCTTGTATATAAGACTGTAGTTTATAATTGTTGTGGTTAATTATATAATTTTAAATTGAGCTATATGGAGTTTTGTTTTATAAGTGGAAGTTTTGTCCTTTATTTGATATTATATCGAGGTTTTTAGTTAGTTGTTTTTACCAAATTTGAGGGTGTTACAAATTGATGGAGAAAAACAGGGAGCAAACAGGAGAAATTTAATCGATGGAGAATTTATCAATGGAGAAAAACAGAGAGGAAATCGATGGAAAAGTTACCTATGAGATGTCAAATGTGTAAGGAAGCAATAGAGAGAAACATATGTGTGAGGAGCAACGATGAGAGAGCTGCTAGAGTTTTTTCTTTTAATAGGAGGGGTACATGGGGAAAATGGATAGTTGGGTGTAAAGGACTTACATAATTTAGTTGACCGAATCAGTCACAATCTGAGCGATTAAGCCGATACCGAACAGGTAGATATGGTTGTGCGAATCAGCCATATCTTCCATACAGACCGTTAAGCCATAAATGAACAGGCCCTAAGTACTCTTAAGGAATAAATCTGTAATTTAATGTAAAAAATTCTGAAAAGAAACTTAATCCAAATTTATTGCCATAAAAATATAAAACATAAAAATCTACTTTGTAATATAAGTAATTTTTTTTAAAATTATCATAAACATAACTACATTTAAAATACCTATCTTTCATCAAGTTAGTCAATAAAATTTGTTGTAGGAAAAATCAAACTGAAAATGATTAAAAAAGTCGTTATCATAGAAATCTCTTACGTATGTTTTAGTGCTCATCGTTTTACGTATATTTATATTTAATCTTATTGTTTTGTAAATGTGCATAACTAAAAAAAATATTAAAATACGCGCATACAAATTAAAACAATATGATAACATAACTCATAAATTGCTAACTTAGCATTCCGTTTAGTATTTGAATGTCAATTTGACAAAATGGGTACAAGTGATTCTTATGAAACTAGTCAACTACAATGATAACATGGACAAATCATTTTGTATGTTTGCGTGATTGAAAAAAAAAACCCAAATATACAATAATAGTGGCACAATTTGCGTAATTGTTTGATACAGTGACAAACACATCAGACATTACCCATTGCGGTATCTTTAATGCTGTTAGAAGATGAATATGATTGAAGGAAACGATAAATATGCTGAAGGTTTGAAACCTCGATATATTGATTGAGAGAAAACGTACAATATGAAAAGTAAAATAATGAGAATCCTAAACCTAGACTACAAGATACAATGTATTTATACATGGACTATATGGGCTTGGGCCTTATACTGACATGGGTCTGGGCCCTCTACACATATACATTAACATCCCCCCTCAAACTCAATCGGGAGAAGAATGAGCCAGATGAAGTTTGGAAACTAGATCACGAAACCGTCCTGGTAGATGAGCTTTAGTGAAAATGTCGGCCGGTTGATCAAGAGTTGAAATAGGAAGAAGCTGGATAGTCTTACGAGTCACATGTTGACGAACAAAGTGACAGTCAATTTCAATATGCTTCGTTCGCTCGTGAAAGACATCATTGTGAGCAATCTGAATCGCACTGTTGTTGTCACACCACAATGGAGTTGGAGACTGTTGATGAGCCCCATGTCGGAGAGTAGCCAGCGTAACCACACAAGTTCTTGAGTCGTGTTAGCTAGTGCTCGATACTCAGCTTCAGTACTGGATCGAGCTGTGAGAGATTGTTTCTTGCTCCGCCAAGATATAAGAGAGTCTCCAAGAAAGAAACAGTAGCCGGTAGTGGAGCGACGATCAGTCATGTCACTGTCCCAATCAGCATCAGAAAAACCTCGCAAAGTCAATGATGATGTGGATGGAAAATGAAGACCATGAAACATGGTCCCTTTTAAATATCGAAGAATGTGCAGGACAGCAGCATAGTGATCAAAACAGGGTGCAGACATGAACTGGCTGACAGTATGAACAGCATAGGCAATGTCAGGTCGAGTCACTGTCAGGTAGACAAGTGACCCCACTAACTGGCGATATAAAGGAGGTCCAACATTCAGAGCCAAATGAAGGTTGTGCTCAAGCGGAGTGGATGCAGTTTTGTTGTCAGTAATCCCAGCTTTTGACAAAAAATCTGAGGTGTAGTTGGCTTGACAAAGATAAATTCCCGATGGATCTGAGAGCACCTTAAGACCAAGAAAATAGTGTAAAGAGCCAAGATCCTTCATCTCAAAACAGGAGCTGAGAGATGTCTTGAGATTAGCTATGCCTGTAGAGTCACTGCCAGTAATAATCAAATCATCCACATACAGGAGAAGTAAGATTGTGCCAGCCTCAGTGGTCCGAGTAAACGGTCTTGAATCATAGTTGTTGGGTGAGAAGCCCAGAGAGGTGACTGTGGAACTGAATTTCTCAAACCAAGCTCGCGGAGCTTGCTTGGGTCCATAAAGAGCCTTCCGAAGACAACAAACATGACCTTGTGGAAGTCGAACTCCTGGAGGAGGTGTCATGTAGACTTCCTCAGATAAGTCACCGTTCAAGAAGGCATTCTTAACATCCATCTGACAGAGACGCCATTGTTTTGTAGCTGCGATGGCTAGAAGACTGCGAACAGAAGTGACTCGAGCAACAGGTGCAAATGTCTCCTCATAATCAATACCGTACTCTTGATTGAAGCCCTTGGCCACAAGACGAGCTTTGTACCGATCAATAGATCCATCAGATTTTGTCTTGATTTTGAACACCCATTTGGAGCCAATGGGTGACTTGCCTGGTGGAAGAGGGACAGATTCCCATGTCTGAGCTTTGTCAAGAGCCTTAAGTTCCTCATCCATAGCTTTCTGCCAATCAGGGTTAGAGGAGGCTTCCTTGTAGGAAGTAGGTTCGTGATTTGACAGTAAAGTAGCATAAACATGATAATCACGGAGATGAGAAGGAACTTGTCTTACCCGATATGATCGTCTAACATTCTGATATTGAGAAGTTCTAGGAGCCAAAGACTCAGCAGGCACCTCAGATGTTGGCTGTGCGGATGGAGCAGATGATTGATGTTGATCAGGAAAACTAGGAGAGGCAGCCTGTGTAGGGGTAGGAGACTCTGAAGGAGAGACAAACTCAGAAGGAGTTGGAACAACAGGTGGAGGTGATATGATGTCAGATTGGAGTGAGTCCAATGAGACGGAAGCATCAGTGAAGAACGGAGTGGTGAAGTTAGGAGACTCACGAAACTTGGATATAGAAGAAAAAGGAACATGTTCCCAGAAGGTAACATGACGAGATATATGAAGACGCTGGGAGATAGGATCCCAGCAGCGATAACCCTTGTGCTCAACACCATATCCAAGGAAGCAGCAAAGTCTGGAGCGAGGTTCAAGTTTGGTATGTTCATGAGATTGTAGTTGAACAAAACAAGCATTACCACAAACTTTTAGAAGTTCATAGGCAGGGGTAACCTCATGAAAAGCCTCATAAGGATACTTATTATTAAGGATGGGAGTAGGATGACGATTGATAGTATAAACTGCAGTGAAAGCAGCTTCACCCCAAAAACGTTCTGGACATTTAGCAGAGATGAGAAGAGTGCGAACCGTATCAAGAATATGACGGTGTTTGCGTTCGACACGACTATTTTGAGGAGATGTGCCGGGACAGGAGTACTGAGAGAGAGTCCCCTGAGATTGAAGAAAGGAGAGAAGATATGACTCTTTGTATTCCATAGCATTGTCATCTCTAAGAATCTTTATAGATTTTGAGAATTGGTGTGAATCATCCGGGCGAACATAATATAAATTTTGGGTAGTTCCGAACGATGTTTCATGAGATATATCCATGTGAAACGTGTATGATCATCAATAAAAATAACAAAATATCGAGCACCCCCCATAGATGGATGTGGTGCTGGTCCCCATACATCAGAATGAATAAGATCAAAAGAAGAAGTAGAACTAAACTCATTCATTTCAAAAGGTAAAGCATGATGTTTGCCAAGTTTGCATGATAAACAAGAAATATTGTCAGTTGATACACAATTTCCTAACACCCCTAAATGAGCTAATGATTTTATTCTGGCTAGAGATAAGTGACCTAGCCGGGCATGCCACAACTCAAAAGAAGAAGTGTTGGAAACTGTAACACCCTCAAATATGGAAATAGCAACTTACTAAAAATTTTCTAAATACATCAATAATTGATTCGTCTATAACCACAATTTAAGAATTAACCTCAATACATACATTCATTCTATACATGCAATCTATGACAAGAACGGGTACTACTAAACCCAACAACAGTTACTAACTCCAACTCGCGGAAGACTTCACCAACTACTTACTCTCGTGTAAGGCTAAGGCTCAACTCTTCATAGCACCGCTAGAACTGAACCCCCGCTAGGGACCTGATGCACATGCCGACAAATAAAAGGGTTAGGCTTAACACCTAGTGAGCTCAAGAGTTTTAACATGAACAACTATATCTTTAAAAACAGGGAAACCAGTTTAAAGCGAGATTCCTTCGAAATAATATTACTTTAAAATGGAAACGACACACTTTCCATAATATGCACTTTTAAAGACAATGCTCCCAAACACACATTTCTTGTAAAACGATGCAACACAAAACTCACCCAAAACGGGGTCATAGTTCGATACTTAAATTTATAAAAATGTAAATAACACCTCATGTCCCAAAACACCCAAAATTCGGGTGGAACTTAATACTCAACCCATAAAATCTAGGATAAGCTAGATATACACAACGCCACCGAAAACTTGGATAATAAAACTCAATACCCAAAAACAACACCTTTCGCTGACGGGGGATACCCGAATTCTATTGAAAGTGGCGGGCACACAAAGTTAAGCCACTTATCAATGTTCTCGAGCTTCACATAAGACCATGGTTCCCCGTATACGGCTCCTCTGAGCTACCACCGCAAGACACCACGGATCCTAGTGTCTACTCGACCTCTAATGAGTGTCACAACCAAAGCCACAAGTCCCCGTATCCGGCTCACAATGGGCACCACCGCAAGACTTAGCTCCGTATCCGGCTCTGCAGAGCTACCACCACAAGCTTACATAATCAACATGACTTGGGGACCACTTACTAGAATTCAAACGCGGACACTAAATTCCACGATGAGTAACCGGACTAGATTACAAACGGGCATCGAGTTCAACCACCCACGATATCTACCTCGAGCCCTCAATAAAGGTTACGCGGTCTTCAAGTTCAACCACCCACGATATCTACCTCGAGTCCTCCCGCTGGCCATAACAATATCCAGTTCCAAGACGGGGATAAACCGATAAAGTCCCCACTAACCAACTGACTCATATGCCTATGGATCCAATGCATTACAGTCTAAAACGTTACATGCTCAAAAGAATGAACTAACGCATTCAAAACATGTAACTCTTAAATAAGATGCAACTAAGTACACCATACGTCCAAGGCTCCTTAACGAGCTACCAAAACTGAACAAGTGTTCCAAAGACTCATTTGAGTGTAAACCGAGCCCCAAAAGGCATTATGAACGTTTGGCTAAAATACGAGAGCCCACTTGGTTACATAGACCTAAATACCCTTTTTTTCCAAAATCTTTGATCCTCAAATTACCATTGGCCTTCGGCCCAAAAACCCAAAAGGTTTTCCATTTCCAAAATACCCCATTTCGTGAATGATGCATAAAACTCGACAAACACGCAAAAGTGCCTTTTTGACCAAATATCCGTTTATGCAATAATTACTAAAACATGTTCCTTTGTGACACATTTATCAAAATATCCCAACATCCCAAATATGATGTTTTACAAGGTTTAATAAGCTAAACACTTTAAGTAAACAAAAGTTACCAAATAACCCAACAATTGATAATTTCATGTAAACACATAAATGTTTAAAAATATACATTTTGGCATGTACACCGTTTTCACAAATCAACTTGAACTCACCTTGCTAGATTTAAGCTAAATCTAGATATTTCCTCCAACTAGAGCTCCTTTGAAGAACACTTGTATTCTCAAGACAAAACTTCCAAAACCTAAATCCATACATAAGCATAATCAACCACAAAGCGTTTCCCAAACCATGTACATGAATACCTCAACTAATACCGAAACCCTAACTTCCATAACTTAAGAGAATAGAGGGTTACCTTAACCCAAGCTTGAATCCACCAACCAAAACACTTCTAGTTCACCAAAATGGCCACAAATCTCCAATCTATGAAAGGAAGCACAAAGGGTGGGTGAAACCCTAAAAAACTCGGTGAAGAAGATGAAATGGAAGAGATGAGGAGGTTACCACCACAAAATACTCTTGTATACTCCAATAGACCTCCAATCTCTTGCTAGATACTTGAAGAGATCTCAAAAACGAAACCGTGGCACTTTGAATCACCCAAATCGGAGTTGTGGATCAAAAGTTATGAGGAAATGAAGTTTGGGGCTGAAAATCGCGATTTAAGCTGGAACAGTGGATTTCGCGACTTGTGCCGCGACTTAGATCGCGGCATAAGTCGCCCGCTTCCACTGATTTTCTTCTCGATACTGATTTGACCGTAACTTCTTCGTTATAGCTCCATTTTTGCTCCGGAAAGAACCGTTGGACTCGTAATTGAATCCTTCATCCATCTAGACTATAAAATCTAGAATTCAAGTCCAAGATTAAATATCTTATTTTTCCTTTATATATCGGTTTTTGTATTAACTTGAATTGATGCCTCTCGAAACTCAGGGTGTTACAGAAACTGAGGCAACAAGACTTGGAGAGGGTAATGGAAGACGAAGGTAGACCACTTCAATCATCCGTCCAACTTTACGGCCGAGTCCAAGGATCTGCTTGGTCTTTGGATCCTGTACAACACAACCAGAAGAATGAAATAAAATGATCAAATTAGATTCGAGAAGCTGCGCAATCGGAACTAAGCTCAGAGATAGTTTCAGAACATTTAGAACATCCGGTAATTGTATATGAGGAGTGGAGACATTTCCACTAAAGGATACCGGTAGGCCAGTGTTGTCAGCAGTTCTTACTGACGTAAAATGCTGAGGTGGTTTCTTAGAAATGAAACCATCAGTGCAAGGTGTCATATGATTGCAACACCCAGAGTAAAAAAGCCATAAGTTACCTGATGCAGCTGAGTGTGGAGAATTCATACCCATAGCACCAGACATGATTGCGACACATTGGTTCCTGATTGCGATGCATTAGTTCCATTAGATCAGGTGAGGAGACTGGAGAAACCTCATTATCAGCAATAGTAGACCCAACAACAGCGTGAGTCCGGTTCTGAGGGCCAGTGTGCTTTGAGGTCTTCGGGCAGTCAGACTCATAATGGCGCGGATGAGTGATGCCACACCTACGTCACTTGCGAATAAAACAATCAAGAAGAAGATGAGCAGTAGAATCACAAAAGGCACACTCAGATGTGTTCGTCTTTCCCACAGGTTTGGAATGGTTATTGTTGGTCCATTTGCCTTTGGACTTGGGATGAGACGTGTAAAGAACGCTATCAGTAGCTGGCATCGGTGATCACATGTGAAGACGAGTTTCTTCACTTAGCAATTCGGATATGGCTTCTTCAAGAGTAAGTAGTGGCTGCCTATGAAGAAGAGAAGCACGAACATTCTCAAATTTATCAGTAAGACCCATCAGAATGGTGATCAAGTGTAACTGGTTGAAGTAGGCAGTGAATTGTTGAGTTGTGTCATCAAATATTTGTGGAGCTCCAAGACTTATATGATCTCTGAGAGACTGCATTTCGGAGATATAAGAGTTGACAGATTGATCAGGAAGTTGACGTTTGTTCTGAAAGGTGGTCCACAGTTGATACTGATGAGATAGGCCCGATGACGTGTACCGCTTGGCAAGAAAATCCCAGAGACTTTTGGCGGTAACATAGCCAAGAAACTGTTGGTTGATCTCAGGGGTAGTGGAGGCATTAATGAAACCCAGAATACGAGCATTATTAATGTTCCACTCATTCATGCGTTTAGCAAAATCAACAGCATTCTCAGTTGCTTCCTGAACTGGAAGTTTGGATGCACCAGTAACATAGGTGTAAAGCCCATGAGATTTTAGCAGAATTGTCATATGGTGATGCCACAGGATGTAGTTGCTACCATTGAAAACAACCGAGATGGGATTTTAGTGACTGAGATTGGCAGCCATGGGAGTGACGAGAAACAGTTCAGATTTCCACTAGAGTGACCGGTGTCGACCGGTATGAAGGTTCGACCGGTATGGACCGGGAGGTGCGACCGGTATAGTCCGGTAATGAAGTGTGACCGGTATAGACCGGTAAAGAGATGCGACTGGTAAAAGTTGCGACCGGTAAAGGTTTTGATCGGTAAACTTCCGGTTCTGCGGCAAGGGTTTCAGAAAACAAACAGCGGCGTCTTGATTCAAAATTGATTCAAAACAAACAGATCGATCGATGTCGGCTTGATTCAAAATCGATTCAAAGGTGATGACGAGAGGCGATGGCAAGCAAGAAACAGAGGCGGTGACGAGAGACGGCGAGAGGCAGAAGCGGCGGCGAGAGTCGACTATGGTTCGGATGAACAGTGAACTGATGAACAGTGACGATGAACAGTAAAATCGAAGAATAAACCTACAGCTCTGATACCATGTTAGAAGATGAATATGATTGAAGGAGACGATGAATATGCTGAAGGTTTGAAACCTCGATATATTGATTGAGAGAAAACGTACAATATGAAAAGTAAAATAATGACAATCCTAAACCTAGACTACAAGATACAATGTATTTATACATGGACTATATGGGCTTGGGCCTTATACTGACATGGGCCTGGACCCTCTACACATATACATTAACAAATGCACTGTCAATGTTCTATTTTTGGTACATTACAACTAGGAAAAAAAAACTAGGGGTGGAATATGCCTCTACGCACGGGCAGAGTCTTTCAAGCACCAAAAATTACGGCACCAAAAATTACGACCATCCAAGTTTTAAATCCAAAGGGAAGGCGTGGAAATGTTTGGGAGTGATGTCTAATGATACACTTGAGTTCCACAAGGATATTACTCTCATGGGTATCGTTAATATTAACAACACATTTTCACTACTATAACTTATAATTCCTATTTATGATATTCTCTCCTTCATACCGTAAATCTTCATCATCTTTGTACTTTTTGTGCATTGTAAGCACAACCTATCATATTTCCTACTAGGCGCATTGAGTTAATAGTCAATGTTGTTCAAAAAAGAACAAAAGATCTTAAGTCTATGTTGCATTTGCCATACAGTTTACGCATCTTTCAACTAGTGATATCCAACGTTTGACCATTTTAATGGTTCTCTTCTATAACCCAACGATTAAATTGAAAGTTGATTATATTTTGTTAGATCTATATTTGCTATTAATATTTTTAAAACCAAACTAAATGTACCCAATATATCCTATTAAGGGTTGAGTCTGGGGGTACGAACGGCCTTACCTAAGTACATACGGTGGTACAGGCCACCGTTTCATGACTCCGTCGTAATAGAAAAAAATTTACGTTCCTGAAGATTGCTACCGTAATGTTATATTGTGTATTCGAATCCCACGAATTTCAAAATATTCGTTTTTTAGCTTCTAATGGAGCTTTCTTTTTCATTGCTTTTGTTTAAGAAATAGATTTGGACCATGCCAAATATAAAATAATAATCAGGACCTTTTTTTATAAAAATACAAACAACTAACTAATTGAGTACTATAATTTTTTTATAAATTATATTTTTTCTTTTATGACCAAATGGTGCTATCATTTAAAAAGAGTTTTCACCTCTATCTAATAAACGTAATTTACCACTACTAGAAAATTGTGAAATACCGACGACAATTACCGATGGTAAAAAACAGTCGGTATTTACCGACGGCCCACCAACGGTATCTTTTTAATTTTATTTTTTATTTATTTTTAATAAGTCGTCGGAAAACCGTCGAAAAAATTGGTGATATACCGACGGCTTACCGACGGTTGGTTTTTTCATTTTATTTTATATTTATTTTTAATAGGTAAATACCGTCGGAAAACCGTCGGTAAGTTGTCGGTAGTTGTCGTCGGAAAACCGTCGCTAAATATTACCGACCAGCTTTTTACCAACGGTTACTCTCGTCAAAAAACCGTCGCTAAAGCATTTTTCCGACGGTTTACCGACTGTTTCAGCCGTCGGTAATACGATTAATTTTAGTAGTGACGTACATATTCTCTATTTAAAATAAAAATATTATTTTCATAAATATCCTGACCTTAGGAAAAAGTTATCCTTAAATATAGTTAAAATGTTTGTGAAAAAGTGTGGAAGGTTAGGCTTCCATAACCATTCATAAAATAAAATATGTAGGATATCTAAGCCTCTCAATTTTGACTAAAATTCCAGAGTGGCCGACATTGGTTTTTGTATATACCATTCACATATTTATCGCTGAATTCCATCTTTAAAATCTTTCCTAATTTTCAAAAGTCTATTCAACTATTCTAAACATGTCCATTTTTGTAAATCATTAAAAGTATATCCTTTATCGTTTTATCTCTCTTTTTAGTTGTTATGCACTCTACGAACATTTTGAAATTATCATTTTATACCCTTTTTATGATGTGCTCTATTTCTGATTAATTTGATCGTCAAAATATGTTTGTGCTAATTTATGATAACTATATGATATTATTATTCTGTTAAAAAGTCTAAAATATCTTTCATTTAATGGGGTTTTTAAGAGCTTTTTAGAGCAAGGTATTAAATTAGACGTTTTAATAAATCGTAATGATCATCTTGTATTTCTTAAACTGTAAAGACCAAAACTATTAAAACCAGAAAACAACAAAGACAAAATTATAATTTACTCTAAAATCAAATTATATATATCCTCTCCACCAAAAGCTTGCTTAAGTGATAAAAGATCTTGTGATTTTATGACGATAACTTGAAAGATTTTGACTTTAAATCTTAGATTTATGTGTTATTTAACTAATTACCAATCATGAGTTTCATTTTCGTTGATACGTGAATCATTCTGTCAATTGGGTTTGCTAAAAGGTTAGAGGTTTATTTACGTCAACTCAAGCATATAAAGAGCAAGGGTGTGCAAAAAGTCATCCAATTCATTTATAACCCATTGACGGAAAATTGGTATTTTTGTATGATACTGTATTTGGTATAATTTGTTAGATCATGTTTTGAGTCAATTTGTATAGTTAGATTATCTTTGTATGTTTGACTTTTTGATGTAAGCTTGTATAGAGGTCAAGGCTTGTTTGACCCTATATATAGCATTTCCTTGTCTTGTTTTGTGTAAGCTTTTAAGTCTTTGTCAAGTATGCATGTGAGTAAGTCTTTTGTGTAAGTCATGTATGTCATTGTAATTCACGTATTGTAGTCTTTCATCAAGAGATAGATGACTACAATCTTTGAGCCCATCTTTGATTCTTTGTTTTTGATTGTTATTGCTTGAATTATGGGATCACAATTGGTATCAGAGCTACATCAGATCAATCAGAAAAATCAACAATCATGATTTCTTGAATTAGAAAGTTATTGTTCATAGTTTACTGTTTCATTAATCAAGAATGTGGAATCATAATGATTTGAGTATGAATTTGATTACACTATGATCGCCAAGTATCATAGAACATCTTTCATTCAGAAAGATTGCTTAATTGAACAATAGATTGGACGAATTTGATTCATATTTCTTTTTTTGGAAACTTTTCATTCGTGGACTGTCAAGATCAAAGGGTTTCAATTATGGTTGTTCTTGAAGAAATTCACTTCACAGGGTTGTTCTCGATGCTACAGTGACCATTCATACCAAGTTTTAGAGGCAAATTTGAAGTTTTGAGTGGATTTGTGTTGAAATTCTCGAAAAAGTGTTCAAGATTCACGAAATTCGCTTAAGTGATAAAGAACTCGCATGAAGAATTCGCAGAATAGTTACGTTTATTGTTCTAAGGACAGAATTCGCACAAGGGTTCATACGATAAGTGAAGATTTCGCACAGAGCAACATACGAAAAATGTGGAATTCGCATCTAAGTCTGAGAAAATATTCCAAGCGAGGAATTCGCATATATTCATACGAAGAGCTTAGAATTCACATCCTCCTTTATGAGAAATGTACAAAATTCGCACATAGCTTTATGCGAAAAGTTCAGAACTCGCACATAGCTTTATGCGAATTGTGCAGAACTCGCATATAAACTCATGAGAAAAGTGAAGTCTTCTTATTTTTCTTATGTGAATTGTATGTCTATGCGAATTTTTAGTGTATGCGAATTGTATTAGTTCATACGAATTGTTGCATGTGAATTGTTCTTTGTGAGTGTCATACGAATTATGTACTTGTGATATTTTTTGAGTGATTTTCTGTGATTTTTACAGTTGATTTTTTTTTTTGATTATCTAACTAACGATTTTTTCAAGCAATATTTTTCAGATAAATACTAATCATGCCTTACATTGATGAAAAAGGGCATACTGTTCTAACCAACAGACATTGTGTTGTGAGATACATGCCAGAAATACTTTGATTGAAGAAGAGAGTGCAAAGCTTAAACGTCGGAACTCACAACTGAAAGCTGAGATATAGACTTTGAATGCCAAGTTGACGAAAGCTGAGATACAAGTATCTACATATCAGACAAAAGGCAAAGATTGACTGAAGAAAGTTGATGAGATAAGTAAGATCGATAAAGTTGAATTTGAGAAAACTTTCAATCAAAAATTATCTGATCTTTCTAAGAAAGCTGAAACAGAAAAGAAAGAGTTAGAAATCAGATGTGTCAAACTTACCAAACAAGTTTCTGAATTTGAGAAAATTGTCATTTCTGAAAGAGATATTTTTGATAAAGAGAAGAAAAATACTGAAAAGAAAAATACTTTACCTTTCAAAGAGATTTCTGAGAAAAATCAGAACATGGAAAAGGAGTTTGAAACTGAGAGAATTTTTTTTGAAAATGAGATTTCTAAACTCACAAACAAGTTAGCTACCTTATCTTCAGATATACAGAAAGGACAGAAGAGTAGATCTGATTTGCAAAGAAATTTTGATAAACTTTGCGAAGAGAAAACCAAGTTGAATGACAAGATCAAACAACTTGAGAAAGCTAATGCTGATTTATCTGACAAGATAACATCTGAAACACCTTATTTATCTTCTTATGATGATGATGATTCAGTTGAATCAGTATGTTCATTTCAATCAGTATCTAGCCTATTATGGTTTTCAAGAAAAAGAATGTCAAATCTGAAATCTTGAAACTAGATCAAACTAAATCTTCTAGTTCATTTTATGTCAAATCTGTTGATAATCCTGCTACTTACTTTACAAAATCTGGTTCTAAAGGTTTTAAGAAAGAGAAGATGATTTGGGTTGTTAAAGGATCTCCAGAATCAGTGAAATACCAGAAATCATCTACACAAGCTGCATAGAGAAACAAGAACAAAGCTGCAAAAGATAAATCTGTTACTCCTGATGTTGTCAAGTCTACTAAGCATCTGATCAGGTTAGCTAAAAGAAAACTTTGTTGTTCTTACTGTTGCAATGATGATTTTGTACATAAAGCACACATCAACAAAAGGTATTATTCTTACAAGAAACATTATGATACTGCATTTCACAGAGGTGAAAACCACTCAAAGAAGTTTTCACATACTAATCAGAGTGGACCCAAATTTGTCTGGGTACCAAAACCAGTTCAACCTGTGTTGCAGGAATCTACACTTAAGAAGGAGTGAAAGGATTATGACTTCGAGACAAAGCAGTCTAGGATTCGTACCTCAGAGATCAAGATGACTTCTGAGTAAATTAGTTCAGGACTCGGACTTCAATGTCAAAGGATGATGACTTCTAGACAAAGCAGTCTAGGACTCGCACCTCAGAGATCAAGATGACTTCTAAGTACAACAGCTTAGGAGTCATTCTTCAAAGTTCAAGTGACAAGAATCTATGAATGTTAAATCATTACAGGGTGTTTTTCTCATCATTGATTGTTCATTTTTGTTAATTGGGATATTTTTTATAGGAAGAAACAAATTCATATTGTCATATTTTTCTATGTATGCAGATATGAAGGGGGAGCATATGCATACATTGTCTACAAGATCCATATCATGTTAAGGCGGAGCCAACAAAAGAATACAACAAGATATATTAAGAAAGAACAAATTCATGTCAAGATTCAGAAGAGACAGATATTAAGTCAAGGGGGAGGTTAATACAAATAAATCTTCAAAAGGGTTGTAAGTGTGATAGTGTGTAATTTTTTTTTTGAAAACTTAAAATGAGTTGAAAATGTCATTTTTGGAAAATTTTCATTTATGGAAAGTTTCTATTTTTGACAAAATTTGAAAAGTTTCCTATAATAGCAAGTTTTCATGTTTGAAATGTTTTTTCAAAAAGTTGGAAAATTTGCAAGTCCAAAATTCGCAAAACACTATCATGCGAAATCTAAGGAATTCGCATGTGTGTTACACGAATTGTTGGAATTCGCATAACACTATCATGCGAAATCTTTGGAATTCGCATGTGTGTGTCATACGAATTGTGTTCTTTTACACAGAATTCGCATATCGTTTCATGCGAATTCTCACACACATTGTCTATTCTTTGTAGACAATTCGTATATGTGTCTTATGCGAAAAGTGAGAGGTCCAATAAATTTGTGCCATGTGTCATACTCACTCCAGGGTATTTATAGGTTGTTTTCTTAGAATACCCTCACTTTTAGTAAATCATCTATCCGTATACGAGTTCTTTCAGAGCACTTACCCTTAAACCCTAGTTTGCGACTCAAAGTCTCTTTGATTTTCTTCTACTTTCTTTGATTTCAAGGTGTAAATTTGTTCTTATTATTTGTATTGTGTTTGTTGTATTTCTTGTTTATCGTTGTTGTTCTTTGCAAGATTTTACCCCGACTGGATTAGTCTTAGGAATTGTTATGGACTGTTCATCTTCGACTTCGAACTGGAACTTAAAATTCAAAAATAAAACTTTGATTTTGTTCTTTGTTGTTGATTTGGATCCTAAGGAACATTAATAAAATGAAAACGAACCATGAATCACAAATATTTTGACCTAATTCGAAACATATTTGGATTTTTGAAAAGTCGACTCTTCATACGAATTCCTGAAATTCATTGTCAAATTTTTTCCAAGTGTACAATTCGTATACTTGTCCATACGAATTCCTTGATTTGTCTTGTTAAACTCTTGTAAGTGAAGAATTCGTACATATCTTCCATACGAATTCTGCTTCCATACGAATTCTGTTTCATACGAATTCTTGCTTGTTTCTATGATCTTATAATTCCTAAGTGAGGAATTTGCATACCCATGTCATGCGAATTCTATACTTAGAGTTTTTTCAAAAGTGGTTTTCAATGTCAAATCTTCTAATTTTGTACTAACCATTTGGACTCTGTTCAAACTTGTTAATCTTTGTCAGGTACAAATGGTTGAACCATCAGTTGATCAGCATGTTCAAACGGGAGAAAATTCACCACATGAGGCATCTGAACAATATCCTATGCCATCATCCAGATCAGACTTCCAAATTCCACATAATGCCAGATCAGACTTCCAAATTCCACATAATGCCAATTCTGATATTTTTCTCATTTCACCATCTGAGATGAAGCCACAACAGCCAAACAATCATCATCTTCAGTTCACCATAAACATTGATCCACTGGTATTGGATATCCTGAGAAATCATCCTCTTCGGAATGCATTAACAACTCAAGCAGTAGTTCCTGAACTTTATGTCCAGCAAGCTTGGAAGACTATCAGGTTTAGTCACATTAAGGAACAAGGAGAAAGAATTCCGATCTTTAAGCTGGAGATTGATCACTTCACTTCAGTTCTTACTCTTGACAGACTGAGATTCATTCTGAGTCTACGTGCTGAGACTGCAAGAGAAGGCAGAATTACTAATGATGAGCTACCATCAGACACTGAGGTCTTCAAAAGAATCAGAGATATGGGATACATTGGCCAGCTTAATCAAGTCAATCACTTTAAGAAGAACAATCTGCCACCGTTCTACTACACCCTGTTCTCTGTTATCAACGGATGTCTGACTGCCAAGATTTATGGAATTGACAATGCCAGCATCCATATTCTAAAGTTGTTTTGCTCCGTAGTTCATGATCTTCATATTGAATATGCCAGTATCTTCTGGACTGAGCTTTATGAGAAGGTAGTTGCCAAGAAGACTTCCAAAGCTCCGAACTACATTCCATACCAAAGGTTTATGGCTTTGATTGTCAGAAGCATGTTGCAAAGCAACAGACAAATTCCTACAAGGATCAACCATCCACTTGCACCGGTAAGTGAGATGAGGTATTTGATGAAGCAGAAGAGAAACTTCACCTATTCTATGCTCGTGCCAGAAAGTCTACTTGATTATGTTGATCCAGAGTGTGATAGTATTGTAGAGTATAGAGAGTCTATGGAACAACCAGGACTGGTTGACCCTACCCAAGGCTCAAACCCTAGGAGAGCGGAATCTGTAAGGGTTTCTGATACTGTGGGAGTACAGAAACGGGGTGTGAAGAGGAAAAACACTAAGAGGGGCTCTGGAGGGGGTCGGAGACCTAGACTGGAGGCATCAGGGTCACGAGTGATTACCCCACGTTCAGTGACACCTCCTCCTGATGAAGGTCAATGATCTGAAAATGAAATGGATCATGCTAATCTGGCTGGAAATGAAAGTAATTCTAGTGAAGTTCCATCAGCTACTAGTGATACAGAGATTGCTTCAAAAGATGATGAGGAAACAGAAACTAATGTTAATGGTGATTCTAATGATGATGATAATGATGATAACAATGATGGTGGTGCTGATATTCAAACTGAGGAACAAGCTGATGTTCATATTGATGAAAAAACTGATGTGTTTGAACCATTCTATGGTAGTGATGCCATGGAAGTGAGAGATCAAGTTCAAGTTGATACCATCCTTAGTGATGTTGTGGGAGACATAAGAAGAACCGAGGTAGTCTTAGTTGAAAATTTTGAGAGAGAGAGTGAGATTGTAGTAAAAGAACATGGAGAGCGTGTGTACAGACGAACCTACCTATCCCAAAGGGCAGCCAAATCTACCACTTCGCCGCATTTGTTGCGTGCAGGTGTTGAAAAATACGTAAGTAGCCCACGTATGCATTTGCACACCTCAGCCAACCACTCTATCTCTTCTCAACAATAGTTAGTTTCAACTTCTTACGGGGTTTTAGCTCACAATCTACCGGTTTGTCGCTCGGAGATTCAAGGTATTGAACAAAGAGAACAGCAGCCCCCGTTCTCGACTTCTTTGAATGCACAAATGAGTCTAGTGCCTTTTGAGTTGCCTATTATTATTCCTAGGACACTTTTTGAAATGGCTAACATCGGTAGTCTTAGTGACCCGATTGGAACATCCAGAGTAGATTCGCAATCCGGACTAAGAGGACCAGATGGAAGTCCTGTCATTGACACGTCATTGCCAACAATGAATACAAGCCATGTAGTTGATTCTACAGTTGTAACTCCCGAAAAATCTTAGGTAAGTAATTCTCTCGTATTTGGTTATCTTGTTAAATTGGAACTGACAATAATGTGTAAGTTGTCCATTATCGATACGTCAATGTTATACCTCCTAAATTGTGTTATCGTACTTGCAAGTGTTGAGTTTCGACTGAATTTTCGGGTCTCGGGGGCTTGGTGTGACAGTACCACGCGACAGTGCCAAGGGCACAGTCGTAAGACACAATCGCGTGGGTTGTACTGTAGGTTGGGGTGTTGGCACGATAGTGACCACGCGATAGTGCCAAGGGCACAGTCGCAGGTCACAGTCGTGTGGCATGTACCGCGAGTCGGGGTCTCGGCGCGATAGTGACCGCGCAACAATGCCATGGGCACAATCGCTGGGCACTGTCACCGGCGGTGTCTGAGGGTATAAAAATCCAACTTTGACTATTTTGATTTCACTTTTCTCATCTCAATCGTTTTGGAGCCGAAATAGAACATCTCGGGGCGATTTTATTCTCTCTTAAAACCCTTCAACATTCACTCAAACCCTAATGGTAGTTGGGGGCATTTATTGGTGGTCAAGGAAGCTAGAGGGTCATTCAAGGGAAGTATTCAAGTCACATTCAAGTCTCCATTTTCTCCTTATCTCAACCAAGTTTTCTAGGGTTTGTGTAAAACCCTAGATAGTGAGTTTCTTTTATTATTTTCAAATGAGATACATATCTTGTGTGTTTTCTTACTTAGCATTTCATTTTCATGTGGAAATCTGATCACCTGATAAGTTTGACCTAACTGCTACATTTGAGATTGTTGGAAGTATGGTCATGGTTATTATTGTGGACATTGATGAGATTATTATTCTTGGTATTTTAGTTTGATGATATGTATTTTGATAAGCCATGGATAATATTTGAGTATTTGCATATTTTAGAGTTTTGTACCTAAATTATGCTTGGGATTGTTGAAGTCTTATACATGTATCTTATGGGTATGGAATTATGTATAGAGACTTATATTGTACGTACACAGAACGAACCATGAGTAAGTGCTAGGAGGATGTAGTCTTAGGCGCCACCTTGACGGTATACGCCTAGACCTCCGCCATTTGGAGTAATGACTGGGAGGTAGTCTTCAAGTGTGTCGGGCCTTCGGGATGTTGCTCAAACAAGTGAATATCAAGGTACATTGACTTAAGGTAAAACTCATTGGTGTAATGGGTCTCCCCCATGGTTACTCCCACATGGACTTTAGTGATTAAAATGTTATAATTATTCATAACATGCTCTATAAATGTATGCCATGTTCTTGTTTAACTCACTAGACCCGTTTGGTATAACACTTGATTGTTGGTATGTATCTCAAGTTCTAGTGGCGCGAGCACCAAGGAAGTTTAGCCGACTTTTAGTGGTGAGCTTGGGAACATTTTGGGATGCCATTCTTGAAGACAATTATTTTGGAAATAGTTGACAACTGTTTGTAATCTTATGTCTAGCGAGATTTAGATTAGAGAGTTGTCATCTATTATGGCTTCTTATTACAATCTTGTAATTAACAGACATTTATTGTTCCTTTTTGTATGAGCTCGTGCTTTGGCATTTTATGCATATCATATTTCTATTTTCCGGAAGTTTTTGCATATCAAACGGATAATCTACGTGATTCCGGTGTTACTCACCCAGACTTTGTGGATAAGGAAACTCTCGACGGCGCCTTAAAGGCTGTTGAAACCATGATTTTTCAGAAATTTGAGGAGATGAATGGAGTTAAACGTTTACTGAAAGGGAAGGATCCGATATCTGAACCTGAACCTACTCCACAATCCAAGTCACTTCCAAATACCTAGCCTGCTGACTTATCCATTGATGAGCTGAAGTCGTTGCTATTTGCCAAACTTTTAGCACAAGCTCCGGATAACCTGCAAGATGCAGATCTTCTTACCCTTCTGCTATCCCACCTTGAACAACAACCGCCACAATCTGTGAAACCAGCAGATTTGGTCAATGCCACTGAGTTTAATTCTTTTAAATCTGACATTTTGTTTGTTATATCTGATCTTAAACAGGTTGTGTAAACTTCATGTAAAACCCAAGCAACTGTTTCTACAGAAAAACATGATCATGATCCTGATAATGATCATGAGGGGGAGAATAGGGAGAAACAGACAGCTGTTGGATCTGATGATGTTGTTTTGTTTGAGGAAAGGGCTGAAAGTGATGAAAATGTTGAAAGGAATGTTGATCATGGTAATGAGCAGAATGATCAAATGGAGTTAGTTTTATACATTGATGAAAGATTTGAATCAAGGGTTGAAAAGCCTAAGATTGCAACTAGGCAGGAGATTATGGAGATTACAGGATTGCCAAATACTGACATCATTTGTTCTTGAAAATGATGATGATGATGAAGTTGATGCCAAATATGAGATGTACTGGAAGATTAAGGAGGAAGAAGAAAAGAATGATTTTGTTGACATTGTTTTAGATGATGAAGTAGTTGAAGTTAATGAAATTGTCAAAAGAGCTGAGGAGGTGCCAACTGATGAAGAAAGTGTACTTGATGACTTATTTGAGGACAGAGATACTGAGGCTTTGAATGCTATGTTTACTCAGAGTACTCCAGATGATATTCATCTCAGTCCTATTCATGAACAAGTGCCCGAGCCAAGTACAATTGCTATTCCAACTGTTCCATCCTTTAGTACTTTTGAAATTCCTAAAGCCGATGTAAGACAAGATGATGATGTTAAGCCAAATGTCAATCTGAATTCTGATGTTAATGTTGAAGAAGAACTGCCTTATCAGAGAAAGCCTAATAGTCCTGTAAATCAACCAGAGTTTGAGAGAGAGCCGCTACATAAGCCTATTGTTCAAGAACCAGAAGCAGAAGCAGGTCCTTCAGGTACTGCTGTAGTGGGTTCTACTCCAAACACAGGCTATGATGAATTTGGTCCTACTTTGGAAGAAATCAAAAGGATCAGAAGAGCTTTAAGAGTTCCATATATTGAGGAAGGTGTTAAGATATTTGTAAGCTACATCAGGCAGATAGATAAAGTCCAAATCTTGGGGATTCAAGAAAAATCTCCTAAATTCCAGCAAGAATATGTCAGGTTACTTCAGGCTGTTGGAAGAACCTGTAAAGAAGTAAGAAGTAGAGCTGAAATTTTGCAAGTCGACAGAGTTACTTTAAAGAGGTATCAAAAGATCTGGTATCCTGAATTTATAGTTCAAAGGAAGGATTTGAAGACTTATGTCTTTAATGAAGCTGACTATGCAAACCTGAACTTTAGAGATATTGAATTTATGTATCATGAGTTCAGAGGAAAAACCAGACGATTTCCTGAAGTTGTGTATGCTCTAGATACTATCAAAAGGTTCATCAAAAGACATATCTACTTTACCTACTGCTATAACTTTCAGCTAGGTTTTTAGACCAACCAGAAGAGAATCAACCTGTTTGCACCTGATATGACTCATCCTTTTCTTGAAGAAACTCCTATCTACACAATTCTCAGAAAGCCAGAACTAGGAATTGTGTATGAGAATGTTGACAAGAAGCAGAAAAGGTTCATGAGAGCAACTGAAATTCCTAAGTATTCAGATGGTACTCTGAAAGATGTTGTTGAGAAACTGCAAGCTAAGCATGAAGAAAGTGAAAAACAAAGACTTGTTGAGAATGATCATATGCCCAGGTTAGAAAGGATTTGGACAGAGAATGTAATCAGTGCTATTAAAGACAGAATCAGATTCAGACAAGCCATCAGAAGGTTTGAAAGTTTCATGGGAATAAGGAGGACGTGCATGAAGAAGTGGACCAATTGAAGGCTAGCAAATTCATCAAAAAGGGGGAGATTGTTAGATCATGTTTTGAGTCAATTTGTATAGTTAGATGCCATTTGTTTTTTAAGAGGTCTCTAAAGTCTGAAGTCTTATTTTAGTTATGATTAATAAGAGGTGGTGTGTAAAAATGTTTGAATGATTCAGACTTAAGAGCCATTAAGAGGTTTTTTAAAAAAAATCAAACAACCCCTTAGTTTATCTTTGTATGTTTGACTTTTTGATGTAAGCTTGTATAGAGGTCAAGGCTTGTTTGACCCTATATACAGCATTTCCTTGTCTTGTTTTGTGTAAGCTTTTAAGTCTTTGTCAAGTATGTATGTGAGTAAGTCTTTTGTGTAAGTCATGTATGTCATTGTAATTCACGTACTGTAGTCTTTCATCAAGAGATATATGACTACAATCTTTGATCCCATCTTTGATTCTTTGTTTTTGATTGTTATTGATTGAATTTTGGGATCACATAATTTACCCTTTTCAACCTTTAGATAAGGTATACATAAAACGTCACTAAACCCTATACTTTTAGAGAAAATTTTGCAAAAACTTTCTCTGAAAGTATCTTTTTGTGACGTTCGTAAAGCGTCACTAGTGCTTGAAAAAATGTCACTAATACATATTTTTAGATAAGCCTTTTTGAAAAAAATTGGATAAACTTTAGAAGAACTTCGAAAGTGTATCTAAAACCCAAAATAACTTCTCTAAAAGTTAACATAAATGTACCATACGAAAACACTCCCTAAAACATTTAACAGATCAACCTCTCTAAAACTTTTGGAGAAGTTTTTTAGACTTTCGAATAAAATATAAGGGGCTAAATCAAATGAAAACTACAAAAAGATTACAAACCCGTAAGAACCGTTTTAAAAATAACTTTTTACATGATTTTTTCCATCAAATGCTAGGATTTAAGATATTACTTCACAAATATTTGTTTTATGATATGATAATTTCACATGTATTTGTTTCAACATGTGAATATTTTTTGTGTAATTTTCAAATCACTAAATAAACAAAAAAAGTTTTACATGTAATTTTTTCACGAACACAAACATATGTTAAACAATATCATAGCTTTTGATGAAAAAAATCATGTAAAAATATTTTTATATCGATTCTCACGAGTTTGTAATTTTTTTGTGGTTCTCATTTGATTATCGTCCACAAAACATTATCTAAAGATCAATTTTCTTGTAATGTTATTTGGTTTTGAAAACACAAATGAAAGAACAAATGGACCAATAATTTATTTCTATGAATTTTAGAGATAAAAAAACCATAAAAAAAGAGACCAAAAATATAATCCACTTACTAAAATAATATAAAATAATTTTTTTTCATATCCGCTCGTTCTCAGGTGATGTGAGATGACGCATCCTTTTTCCACCACTATTTGTTGGGGGTGCATATTTCTACTTCACCATCGAATTATACAGTTCTAAAATTATAATTATTGTTGTTATATTTTTCATTTATTAAAATATTTATAAATTATTCATTTATATTTATCTATCCTTGTCAAGTTGGTATTAATTAAATGCAAGAAAGTTGGAATGTTGAAAATTTGTGTCATATCTTATCATGACATTATAATATATGCAACTCATTATCAATTTGAATATAAGAATGTTTTCCAATATTTATATTTGATGATGATGTAAGGTATGTTGTTTGTATGCCAAAATAGATGCAAATGGTGTTTAAATTATGTCGCTAAAATGTTATATTCTTTAAATGATAATAACTTGTAAAAATAAGTATATAAATATGTAATATATTTTGATAACTATGGGGTTTAGATAAACTCGTACGCATCTTGACGTAATAAATCTATTGGAAGTTGAATTTCTAACTCTTTAAATTCTAAAGAGTGAATTGTGGATTTGGTCCCTGTGCTTTGTTACTTTTTTTGACTACGATCCCTATAGTATATTTATTGTGGATTTGATCCTTGTGGTATTCAATTTATCTTGGTCATGGTCCCTCTGACTAACGCATCCGTTAACTCCATTAAATCAAGGACCATTTTTGTCAATTTGTCTAATTTGTGTTCTTTTATAATAAGAAAAATAAAAAATATATTTTTAACACACACAAACATATATATATATATATATATATATATATATATCAAAATAAATAAAATAGGATGTTATTGTATGATTTGATTCTTTAAATTTTAAAAAAAAAATAATTATATTAAATATGATTTAATTTTATTATTTTATTGTAATGGTGGAAAAAGTTATGGTTTTATTGTTTTAATGTAATTAAAATTTTAATTTAAACAAACTAGATCATAAAATTATATTTTATTTTATTTAGAGCGAATAAAATAAGATATGTTTTTATGATTTGATTTATTAAATTAAAACTTTAATTATATTAAAGTCTATACAATTTTATTGTTCTTTACTATCATTGTAACAAACAAACTTATTATCGATATTTTGACATCAAAATCATTGAAAACCATTGATAAATGAATTATAATTTTATCATCTTAAAATTAGATGTTCCAATTTTCATATTGTTTTTCAATCAAAAACTAAAAATCAACTGTTTAGATTTTAACGAAATAAAATATTTAAGTTACGAATATTTTAACTCACAGTAACAAGGCAAAACATAGAGCATCATATGTCAAGTAACACCAATATGAAAACATGTTAGCATTTAGAAAATAGCGACGATCAGCTACAACATCCATCAATAGAAAGATACGACATGGTCTTATCATTATTCAGTACTCCTTCTATCCCAAAATAAATGTTCATAATAAAAAAAGACACACGGTTTTAGAAATTTGTAATTATTAGTTTATTACACTTGTTAATTTTATTGTGGATTAAAATATTCGTAACTTAAATATTTTATTTTGTTAAAATCTAAACAGTTGATTTTTAGTTTTTGCCTGAAAAAAAATATGAAAATTGGAACCTCATTTCTAAGGTTTTCAATGATTTTGGTGTCAAAATATCGATAATAAGCTTGTTTGTTGTGATGATAGTAAAAGAACAATAAAATTATATCGACTTTAACATAATTAAAGTTTTAATTTAATAAATCAAATCATAAAAACATATCTTATTTTATTCGTTCTAAATAAAATAAGATATAATTTTATGATCCAGTTTGTTTAAATTAAAATTTTAATTACATTAAAACAATAAAACCATATCTTTTTCCACCATTACAATAAAATAATAAAATTAAATCATATTTAATATAATTAATTTTTTTAAAAATTTAAAGAATCAAGTCATACAATAACATCCTATTTTATTTATTTTGATATATATATACACACACACATATATATATATATATATGTGTTAAAAATATATTTTTTATTTTTTTATCATAAAAAAACACAAATTACACAAATTGACAAAAATGGTCCTTGATTTAATGGAGTTAACGGATGCGTTAGTCAGAAGGACCATGACCAAGATAAATTGAATACCACGGGGACCAAATCCACAATAAACATACTATAAGGACCGTAGTCAAAGAAAATAACAAAGCACAGAGACCAAATCCACAATTCACTCAATTCTAAATAAACAAAAGTTATTTGGAACTTTTTGTAACAAATTATAGGCGAATTAGGTTTTTTTTTAAAGGCCAAACCTTTATTAAAAACTCCAGAGAAAAAAATAAATTATAAAAGCAACGAACAACAAAATATTTCAGCGAGACACAAAAACAACTAAATCGAACAAGACAGAGAAGACCAAAGAAAAACAAAGCGATGAGGAAAACAAAAAACCGCCCACCACAACAAACACAAGCTAACTAAAATACTACAAGGATGTACGTCAATAAACTTTCAACCCAACCACCAAAACCGAGCATGAAAGAGGATAAAAATCTAGCATTCAAGTTGATCAAATCAACCCAACCACAGACTAAATGCTATTGCCACCCTCCAATCCTGCAATACCAATCCAATCAGGAGATTTTAAAACCTTTAACAAAATTAGCCAACCATTGGAAAGAAAGGAGTTGGTTCCCGAATTGTAAATCTGACTATAGAGAGATCCTTTCTTTAAAGACCACTTTGTTTCGTAAGCACCAAATGACATATAACGTTATCCAGTGACTACTGCTTGCTAGTTGCTACCGGTCTCTACAAGTAGGAGGGAGAGAGAGAGAGAGAGATCTTGTAGGGAGAAGATGTCTGCTATAGAATTCGTAGTTATTGAACCGAGATCCCACTACCTAAATACTTATAACCACATGCTCGAAACCATTCTACAATAAACAAAACAATGATCAACCGACTCGATATTCCCCACATCACTGACATAAAACCGATTGGATGTCAAATCCCATGTTCCCAAGAACCTCCCTAACATGAAGTTTCTCGGGTTGCAAACACCATAAAAAAAATATTGTCTCTTCTAGGAATCATTCGATTCCAATTAGTTTCAACCGCATGCTCCAAAAATTCTAAGGGAGGATTGCATATCAAATCCTTAAGACCCCTGGATCACTCAAAAAGAAATTGTAATGTTTACTAAAGAGATAGCCTATCACTGACGGTAATAGTCCTCGGTGAGCCATCGATAAGTATTATTAGTTTGTTACTGATGGTTTTTAGATGGAAAATATTTGTTGGTCACAAAACGGTAGGTAAGACACAACTAACAATCATTATCAACGAATATTAAAAACAAATGGGATGAAACTATCGTTAATTCATGCATTGCAAAATAGTTTCCGTAATTGTGAAAGTAAAAGCAAAAACCAGGGTATATAATCGACTGATGGTATCGATGGTTTTTGTGACAGGCTTTCACCGATGGCCACTTCGTCTCTAAGTATTCACAAACTTTATTATATTAAAATGGATACCATGTTTTTTTTTTTAAAGTCGCCATCCTATTAATTATCGATGTTAGATAAGCGATAATTTTTTGGTGGACAAGGTAACGATGGTTTTAGCTTCATGGTGGTTATGATACACCAACCGATTATCGACGGATTTTGTTTTGATTTAGTTTGTCCTTGATAAGTTGTTGGTAAAATGTATTTTAAATTAATAAAATAAGTTAAAATAGTGTATTTTCTGCATTTTATCTTGTATTTGTACGCAATATAATTGAAGAATTTTACAAATTCATATTAAAATACCCAAAACTTCAAAAAGATGCACACCTTTCTAAAATGCCCACTCAAGAGTTATCAATTTCTTTGTCATCTCCTCTTTGTTGACTCCATCCCTTTCACTCTCTTGTCTCTCCTACTCACGATCATATCCTCTCTTTCTTGCAATTGTCTCTTGGCCTCTTGCTCCCCTTCTATCCTTTGAAGCTTCTTTTTAATTTGCTGTATCCACAAATATTAAATACATAATGAGTAAAGTTACAATATGTTTCAACTAATGAAAAATCATAATAATAAACAATTTATCTTCGTCTGAATTGGACCCAACATGTTATCTACACGTACTAGACATAGCCTACAAACTTGTCAATACGAAGTCTCCCCTTTAATTCTCCTCCCTCCTGCACAATGCTCCCTATTGGTCTTAGGGGGTGTTTGGGATTTGTTTATTTAAAGCACTTTTATATAACAGCATAAGTTGTTTTAAATAAGCAATCCCAAACACCCCCTTAACCATCGATTTGTCAATAACACAACAAGCATTTGAATAAACACCTAGAAACATATTCTTAACATATGCCTTAGATTGGGTATATCCAAAAAAACATCGTCCATCGGGTATAGCTCAAGCATTCTATCATCCGAACCCTTGCTTTGTAAAGAAGAATCATATGGTTCAAGGTTCACATATAGAATCTTCATCGGATCTCTAACTAAGAATGTTTTCAAAGATCAAATCTCAAATTTGATCAGAGCCTTATCCAAACAATGAATCCGATAAGAAGTATCTATAACTTCAACCTATCAGATTCATAACTAGTAATGGTATTTGTACCAAACCCGTTGGGGAACCCGGTTCACCCGCCCCAATCGGGGCCGAGGATATTCCCATAAAACCAGGTATCCGGGCTAGCTAGGGCTAGGGCCATGGATCCCCGATTGTCTAAAACCGGGGGCCGGGACCTTTTCTCGAAAAAGAAGGGAGATTCTATTTCTTCTTCCAAGCCCTTCTTCCTAAAGGCGCAAGCACTTCCTTCTTTCTCAGGGAGTAGATTCTTCCTCTCCCGAGTTGAGTTAAGATTCGAAGGGCTGGGGAAGGGGACGAGTAATGCATTACCCAACTCGCCACGTTCTCGTATATATTTATTATTATTTATATATATATATATATATATATATATATTTCTAATATTTTTTTTATAATTTACACAATCCTAATTCTTTTTAATATTATATATATATATTCTTAATTTATCTACCACAAGTAGAGATGCCCAAAACTTGGTGCTAGACTGGCCCAAACCAGTCTCGGTCCCAAAACCTTTCTCTGTAACTGATCACGGTCCCTGTCAAAAATCGTTGGCCCGGTTAATTTATAAGAGAATCGGTTATGAAAACCGGTCCGGTCCCGGGCCCGGGCCGGGCCCAAATCGGTCCCACCTATTGTTTTTTTTAAACCAAATTTTTAAATAATTTTTTTAAATTTTATTAAAATATGTAATTGATTTAATTATAAAAATACGTTTAATTATAATTTTGTAATTGGTTTCAATCAAATACACATAGAATTTAGAAATCGGTCCTACTTTTTTTTTTAATTCAATTTTCCACATATATCTTTTTTTAAATCCTTTTAAGAATACAAAAATGTTATTCTAAATTTCTAAAACACTTTAAAATATGTAATTATCAAATATACTTTTGTCGGTCCCTTATATTTGAACACGATCTTTACCAGATGATAACAAACACAAATATGATAGATTACCAACCTGTTTGAATACAAAAACAATGGATTACAAGGTTGATATTTTCGTTGAAGCTCTCTCTCACTCTTCTCTCTGATGAACAGTGTTTGATTGATCTTGATGATGATAGATTATAAGATTGTTAGTTGTGTGTTGAGTGTGATCTGAGATATGTTAGTATCTCACCAAACAACAACCAACATAATATCTAACACTAATATCTAAACTAATATCTAGATATTTAGGAACTAATAACTAAAATACAATAAAAACAATAAACTAACTTTGACAATTATTACAAACTGACTTTAGACTTATATTAAGAGTTGACTTTCCAGCTTTAGCTTCAGATTGCAAACTTGAGATTGGATGATCTTGAATCCAATAGATCTGTGCGCTAACAATCTCCCCCTTTGGATCAAGATCATTACTAAAAAGATTTAGCAATTCAGTCTTCTCTTTCAGCTCAGAAGATGCAATCTTCTTCTTTGTCTTCGATATGTAATAATCTCCAGTTTTAGCTCAGAATGCTTTAACAAAGTATCTTCAAAGAAAATTTCTCTCAAATCAGCATGTCTTCAGAATACTTTGATCTCTCGCATTTCTTGGTTAGCTATTTTCTCATTTCTTCAGAATAGTTTTAAGAAATCTCTAAACTTTTGATCTTTCACATTTCTTAGTTGGCCCTTCTCCCCCTTTTTTGATGAAAAGAGCAACGATTTCATCAAAACATTTAGCAAGAAATGTCTTTCATCAGAAACTTCTGATCCGTCAATTCAAAAGATATTCATCCAGATCTTTGCAAATCTAGACAAAATAATCGTGTAACACCTGAATCAACAAATGAACCAGTTAATATGTCTGTCAGTAACACTAAGTCACTGTGTGTAACGAATACACATCGTAAAGGAGCTTTGTGATGTTCACTCCCCCAGGGCTTCCATTCAATCATCAAAACACCACAAAGGCAATTTCTATAAACGTTAAGACAAAGAAACAAATTCCTTGTGTGTTCGTGCTAGTGATAGAAAGAATTAAGCACGGATGATTGCTTATAGGATCAAAATTGTGTAAACCACTGAGACAACAGTAAGTTAAACACGGACTCAATGTGCATGAGTGAAGTGCGAAGGTGGGGCAGACTTCCTTCTTTTCAATATCCAGATTTTCCAAATGAAAATCAGATAGCAAATGTGCTGCTTCCTCTTTGAAAATGTGAAACACTTTCTTTTTAAGAAGAAAATGAGTAGTTGGTGAGGTTTGATCAAGAGTTGGCATGGGCTAGTTGCCTGTGTCAATATTGTTCACCAAAGAAATGTGAAACACTAGAAATGTGGTTGTCCGGCTCAGAAAGTAGTTGGTGCAGAGTTCTGATATTCTTTTAACTCTGTTCTCACACCCTCTTTCGTTTAAACATTCAACTTACTCTAACCAAACTCTCTTTTTCTGTATACCTCATCACACAATCCACACTCATTTCTTTTGACTCCTCACATTCAATCACTATGGATTAACTTCTTGGGTAGAAATCACTGGTTAACGTGATTCCGTAGAAGTTGTGTTAAGTCCTAGCACAATGAAATCTCATGTTTTCCTATGAAGCATGTGATGCTCAAAATGGTTTAATTATATCAGTTAAAGCTCAAAGTAGATCTAGAAAACATTTAAAATCACACTTCCAAATTATAAAATCTGATGAAGAATCGGGAAGTGATTTGAACTTTTGAGAACAATGTTTTCTATGATTGAAAGTTGTCCTTCTTTCAACCATATATGAGATTAAGATAAGGAATTATACCTTTTGAGTGCAATCTTACATCTCATGAAGTAAAGCTTAAAGTCATAAAGATATGATCTTGTAAGCATCTCTCAAACTGCAAAAGTCTTATGTCATAGTCAAAGCAAATTTATTCACTTAAATTAAAAAGACAAAAAGCAGTAAAACAATGAATGTACGAGTTTCTGATCAGAAATAATCAGAAGTCATAACTCTTTTACTCCCCCTGAAATTATGTATCAGTAAAATTATCAGAGTAAAAGATATGCATAAAATTTCAGAAAAGTATGTACTCCCCCTTGATGGTTGATTTCCTCATTGGAGTATTGGAGTACAATCTCTTATTAGCACAGGAGTAAGGTTTTTTGATCACTGAAGTACGAGTCCTAAACTGTTGTGTATAGAAGTCAAACTTCGTTGAAGTACGGCTCCTAAGCTGATTTACTTAGAAGCCTCTCTTAACATTGAGGTGTGGGTCTTCAACTGTATTATTCAAGAGCCATCAATGTAAAATTATAATACATTTTATTATAATTTCGATTTAAGAATACACTTAAAAATACATCAATGTAATCCTAGAAAAGAGTTCCTTCATTTTGAAGTTTAAGAAGAGCCTCAACGTCATCAAATTCATCAATGTCGAGTTCATCATCATCGTCAAATTGTGAGAAAGTGTCGTCAGTATCGGTAGTTAGCGGCGTTGATAGGTTCATGGCGTCCTTGTTTTCTTCCACCTCTTCAATTTCCATCTCTAGTGTTGTCGTGTGTTGAGTTCTTTCATTACTATCTAAATAATCATTCAAGCATACACAACACTCCACGGATTCCGAGCTTAATTAGTCTTGTCCGCCGCATCGGTACTAGCTTGGATTGTTAGTATATCACGGGTAATGCATGTCGAACCGGGAATTGAGGTTGCTTTTGTTTCCACCATTCTAATAAATCAATATTTTCAAAATATTCGGCATCTGATGCAGGGCATGCGGCTATAAAATTAGTATGCATATACATATTTAGTCACCCAAATCGGTACCAAATCTAATTTTTTTACTCGTTTCATTTTGAACTTCGTTAAATAAGTTAGTCATTAACTCCCTCCGGCTTTGGCGATGACCACTAGAAGTGGAACTAGAACCCATAAATAAACGACTCGAAGAGCTTTGTTGTTGGTTTCCTCCTCCAAAAAAGGTTTTTTATAATGATTAAATAAATCGCTAAAATTACGATTAAACATATGTTTTTGTTCTGTTGAAAAAGAATTAATGGTAGGCGTATCTAAACCGAAATCCACACATATACTTGTAATTAAAACTTCAACATCGGTAGCATTTAAATACAATTTTAATGTCGTGGCACAAAGAAAAGAATAGGAGATCTCTATAAAATATTTTAACAATTTTGCTTTCATTGAAGCAATCAACGTTCCTCAATCGTGATGGTCTTCGTATTGTGAAATCTTATTTTCTAAATTAAATAATTGATTTAAATGTAAAGAGCTTGTTGGATAATAAACATCTAATAAAAGAGTTGTTGCATTTTTAAAATCGCCCAAAATATCGTATAATCCTTCAAACACGGCACAATCAAATGTGCCAATAGTATTACGAGTGTAAGGAATATTATTAAATACTTGCAAATAACTTTTTTGTTTTATCAAATTTTCAATCATAACATAAGTCGAATTACATCTAACGGGAATATCAAAGTTCGGTCTCAAAGCTTTAAAACCAACAGCATCGCAATATTTTCTATACAAAGCGTGCATTTCTTTTACCTTTGGTGAAAATTCGCCGTAACATAAGTCTAAACATATCTAGTACGGGTTTACAAGTTTTTAAACCATCTTGAAAGGCTAAGGTGGCGTTTGTTTTTTAAGTGGTGCTGAAGTCTGATTTCACTTCTGATTTTTAAGTGGTGGTGCTGAAGTCTGAAATCTGAATAAAAAAGACTGTTTGTTTTTTTGGTGCTGAAGTCTGAAATCTGAATAAAAAAGACTGTTTGTTTTTTTGGTGCTGAAGTCTGAAATCTGAATAAAAAAGACTGTTTGTTTTATTTTATCCCTGAAAATGTGATACTATCGAATTTAATTAAATTATACAACTAAAATCAGTCTTCATAACAATTAAATTCAACTGAAATACATTAATTGGTTCAGATACAATAGAAAACATGAACAAAGTCTTATAACAACTAAAATCAATCTCCGTTTTGCATCAGTTGTGTCGCAATTTCTTCTCTTAAACTAGCCATATATGTTTGATCAGCGGTACTCCCATGCACTTGAACCTCTTCAGCCTCATCACCGCCATCGTCCCTTTGGTCATTGGTTTGATCATACTCAGAAAACAACTCGTCACTTAAACCTTCCTTTCGTATAAAGTTGTGAACCGCAAAACATGCAATAACAACGTCTCTTTGAACTTCAAGTGAAAACGGCGTCATTCTTTTTAATATCGGAAAACGTGCTTTCAAGACGCCATAAGAACGTTCAATAACATTTCTAAGTTTTGCATGAGAATGGTTAAACTTTTCATACTTGTTGATTGCACGTCGACGACGAAAATCTCCAAGCCAATATCTAACATTACGATACGGTGCCATAAATCCTTTGAGTATTTGTATATGCAGCATCACATAAATAATACTTATCTGAAAACAATAAATAAAATAGTTATTAATATAAAAATAGCAAATTTATTACCTCTAAATCGTTAGTATACCTGGAGGAGGAAATGGAAATCCAATAGCACCATCTGTTAAAGCTTCGGAGAGAACTCTAGAATCATGTGCAACCCCTTCCCACCCCGCAACAACAAATGTAAAAACCATGTTGAAGTCACAAATTGCCAAAACATTTTGATAGCATTCACCCTTTTCTCATCCTCTATATAAATGTTGTTCTTGGATAGGGACGACGACATGTATCAAAGTCCCATCAGGGGCGCCAATTGCTCCCTACATTAAAGCTAGTAGTCAAAATAAATTCAATAAGAAAATGTATAGACAATATTATTAGTTACCTTAAAGATTCGTCGTAACCTCCTATTATTCCCTGGGACATCTGGATTAGAATTGAATGATGTAGGAACTATGATCTCTTTAGCAAACTCAATCATTTTATCCAACACTTCATGAAAAATTTTATGTATTGTTTGTGTTGAGTGTTGGAACCTGTTTTTCAACACTCTTTCCGAAGACTACCCCCATTTCGACCCACTTTAGTGATCTCTTCTATACAACTCTCTAAAAAACATTTGATGGCTTCATTTGTCCACCTCACACGTTGAACGTTCTCATCCATCACTAATTAGCGCACAAGAGATAAAAAAAAACACATCTAATTAAAAACACATCTAAAAAACATAAATTCACTAAAATGCACAAATCCACAAATTCACCAAAATGCATTAAAAGTCTAACCAGCACACCCATTTATTTGCATCCATCTAAAAACACAATGTTTAATAGTGCTAAAGCCATTAAATATATCCCATGGCTTAAAAATTCAAGGATTCATGATAAAAGTTCGGAGATCCGAGATCCTAAAGCATATCCTCAAAGCATTGTGAATGAATCTTTCAACTCATATATTTGAAGTAAACATATTTCACCACAACACTAATTTCATAGGACCTATTTTAAATTGGGAATTTTCATGACTTTAACTTCTTAAAAATAATATAAATTGCTCCAAGAAAGAGAGGAGATCGATTTTTTCATCACAAATCAAGAAAATTTTTGTATCAAACATATTATCATCACAAATGCAACAAGAAAAAGGATAAACAAATACCGAGAAGAGATACCTTGGAGAAGAGAGGAGATCGAAGCTGTTGCTGGAATAGAGAGGAGATCGAAGTTGTTACCTTGGAGAAGAGGCGATGGCTGCGTGAGATGGCTGTGTGAGAAGAAGTCGAAAAAAAAACTGGAGAAGAAATCGAAGTTGTTACCTTGGAGAAGAGGCGATGGCTACGTGAGAAGAAGTCGAAAAAAACTAGAGAAGAAATCGAGTTGTTACCTTGTATCGAAGCTGTTACCTTGGAGAAGATGATCGATTGGGCGATGGAGGAGATGCTCGATGAAGGAGATGCTCGATTGGGGTTCGATGGAGGAGAAGATCGATTAGGAGGAGCTGATCGATGGAGGCGTGAAAAAAAAATGAAGGCGTCTAACCTAGTTCTGTGCTGAAGGCGTGAAAGAAAAAAAAAGTTGGAAATAAGTGATAGATTTATCACTTATTCGGTAAGTGGGATATAAGTGATAAGTGGTACTTAATTTATGGAAAAAACAAACAAACTTAATTGGCTTACCTCTGACCGAATAAGTGATAAGAGGCAATTAAGTACTTTTTTATAAAAACAAACAGCCCCTAAATCGATTATGTGTGTACAACATGTATGCAATAAATGACCGTCTAAAATAGGGATCAGAGCCACTTTAATTTCTCCACACATTGATTATTATTACTAGCGTTATCAAATAAAATGTAATGATTTTAGAATATAAATATAAAATGTAAGACTTTTAATAATTGAAAGTTGGCAATCACCCGAATATGACGCACCAAACGGTTCAAATGCATTACATGTTTGAATAATTGCCACGGTCGCGGCTCAATCAAATGTGACTTTATGCATATATAAGAATGTGACAAACTGTGTGGTGCGCTGCATACATTACACATTAATTAAACGAAATTAGGCAAAAGAGAAAACATTTGTCGTATTTCATTTTGACACATGTTCTACAATTTAATTGCATCACGTCCAAGAGTTTGACGACTTAACGGCTTGTGCGTTTTTTGGATCATGTTCGTAATGTGATAGTTGTCAAAATGTCCGAACAACAACCCGACTTGAATGACACATTGTGTTGTCATTTGACCGTTCAAATCGTCTAAGAGAATTGTAGACGTTTTTTTTTGCTTTCATGAGTTGGTATATTCCCCCATAGACCATATGACTTATATATAGTGTATAGACGGTCAAAAAACCAAAAATGAAAAAAAAGGTCAAATAACGGTCATTAAATGTCTACTTTTTTTGAAATTTCGGGTCGGTCCCAGGCGGGGCCCATAATCGGTCCTGGTTCGGGCTAGGTCGGACTTCATTTTTCACTAAAACATGAAGCGTGTTGTAACCATTGGGCTTAAACTGGTCCCTAGCCAGTCTCGGGCCGAGCCGATCCCAAATCGGTCCCGGTTCAGGTCCTTCGCCGGCTCTAGCCGTGCCAATTTGGCTATCTCTACACAAGTGTCATTTGAAAAAAATTAATTTCATTCTCTTAATACAATCATGATTCACGAATTTATGTTTAAAAAAACTTCATTTGATTCTTAAATATAACTGGACCGAGGATGACTCGGGGAAGGATCGGGGATAGGCCCAAGAAAAAACACGGAAGGAATTCAATTCCCCGTACCCATCGGGGACGGGGTGAGATACATGAACCGGGGATTGCATTCCTCGCCCCATTCCCGCCCCGTTGTCATCCCTATTCATAACTCATCTTCAGAATATTCTAAGTCACTTAGCATCTGATAAAACTACTTCATAAATAGTCTAAAGATGGAATTTGATTTATAGCTTATATATCGGAATAGACAAAGATAAGAGTTTCATTTGTAAAAATGTTTTAACTATCAGTATTGATCCAAAGAGCAAAATGCCTTCAGGAAAATCAAATACTAGTTGAAATGAGGTTAAGATAGTCACCAAAGTGGATTGGTTTGTCATCTAGCCGAAAGAAGATCAATACAAGATAAAGTCAACTAGTAATTTGACAAATACTGCTACTGGCAAGCCAGATTTTGGAGTACAAATTTGTTCAACAAAGATTAGTCCACCAACTTTCCCAAACTCCTATTCTACTATGGGAACATGCAAAACATGTCAGCCAAAGTCAGTTTTAAAACACTATTTTATTAGTGTCGTACTTTTTTTATTGTTCCCTTTACATACGAACAGTGGCGGACCCATGAATGTTTTTGAGCGGGTTCACATTTAAGGTACATCAAAGAATCGTAAAATCACGGTTGACGCATCCGCCCTAGTGATGGCCATCTTGGCCCGGCCCGACCCGCCTGAAAGCCCGGCCCGACCCGATTCGTACTTTAAAAAAAAATGTTATGTTACCGTTTATATACGTTTTTTTGACCTTTTTTTGTATTTTTTACCCCCCAAACCCCTATAAATACTTGTATTGTAAGTTTGTAACTTAAAATTATATATAAAATGTATTTTTAAAGTGTATTTTAGTGATTTATTATAAATAAAACGTATTTTTAAAGTGTATTTTAGTGTTCCATTATATAAATAAATTATTTTTAAAAAAAAATACGAAAAAATCATCGGCCCGATCACGGCCCGGTTTGGGCCCGTCCCGGCCCGGTTTTGGTTACACCGGTTTACCCCAAGCCTAACCGGGCCACGCCTTTTCGGGGGAAACCCGGCCCAGCCCGACCCGAAGCCCGTTTTGGCCCGGTTTTTGCTTTCACTGTAGAGGCCCGAAGCCCGTTTTGGCCCGGCCCGACTCGGCCCGAGCCCGATTTTTGGCCATCACTGATCCGCCCAGGAGCTGGGGAGTCAAAGCGATTTGACTCGGTAAAAAGTTAATTGTGTCGATTTAGGTAAAATATTTTTTTCGAAAGAATTCAACATTGACCTTTTGAACAAGACGTAGACTATGTCTTACGCTCAACATATTTTTAGTCAAATTCCATTATTACAAGCCACTATTTTGGTGTTTTAGTTGATTTCATAAAGTTCTCTAAATTTTGAGATTTTGCCAAGTTCCATCATTTTGGTTGTCCTTTATTTATTTACTTTCCTAGATTCCAATTTTGTTTCCTTAGAGCAAACCTAGTATTTAAAGTTATAAAGACAAATCAATAATAAAATTAAAACAATTTAAAACAAATAAGTAAACTGTAGCAGATAATATGCTCGAAAATACAAAAGAGAGGATATAATGGCAATTTCTTATGGATGGTGTTTAAATACAAGGTTAGATCATTTTTATTAATTCCTTTTAGTTTAGTCCTTTAAGTTTTAAAATATTGAATATCCTTATATTTTAAAAATTCATAACATGAAGTATTTAAAAGGAAAAAAACTTTAAATTATTTGCTTATAAGGGCCTTCCAAGGAGACGCGTCTCTATAATAGAGGCAAACACCATCCCACCAAATGAAATTATTGTTATAACTTTGGATTACAAGTTTTTTAAGAGCACCCTTCTTATGACAATCGAGTGAGCGGGTGTACGGAACCCTGGTCAACCCTTACTAGGTCCATCCCTACATATGAAAGAACGAGATGGGTTAACGAGTATCTACAACTACAAAAGCTGAAATGAACAGTACAAGCATGCATGGATTAGTAAATCAGATGAAAACACATGTTAAAGTTGGAAGATAACATTTAATGCAATAATGGCTACATAAGGTCACATTTGTCATTAGTTGCTACTCACCCGTTTTGAAAGAACTTTTGTGTGATAGTTTTTTAGTCAAAATCGGTGTCACAATCTGAAGGACTATCTTAGTACTGCAAATCTGAAAAACGAACCTTCTTTCTTATCTCTTTCAGTGTTAGCAACTGTCACCAGTCAGATTGTTTAGAATCATAAGTCTTACATTCCTAGCTTTCGCAACAAATCTGTAATTTTATGTTTTAATAAAATGTAAAATTAAAAATAAAAATATGTTGTGCTTGTATTCAAACTACTAAACAAACAACCTTTTCCGACGGCTGTTTTCGGCGGAATATTCCGCCGGAAAGTTTCCGGCGGATTTGACGAAAGTCAACCTGGTCAAACCTCGTTGACTTTCGCTGGAAATCCGCCGGAAATTATTTTTTTAAAAAAATTAATATTTACGGTGGATTTCCGGCGGAATTTATTTAATTAATTACTTTCCGCCTAAAATCCGCTTAAAACACTAAGAAAATTAAATATTTATTTTTTTCTTAGAAAACTTTTTATAAAAAAAATTAATTCCGCCGAAAACACTAAAAAATTAAATATTTATTTTTTTCTTAAAAAACTTTTTATAAAAAAAATAAAAAAAAAATAATTCCGCCAAAAATCCGCCGAAAACACTAAAAAATTAAATATTTATTTTTTTCTTAGAAAACTTTTTATAAAAAAAATAAAAAAAAATTAATTCCGCCGAAAACACTAAAAAAATTAAACATTTGGAATGTATATTGTAACAACACTTTAACACTTGAACAATGTGTTTTATGTTTTTGTTAGTTGTATTTTATGTTTATTTATAGTTTTTACAGTTTTTACAGTTTTCAGCAGATTTTTACTGTTTTTAGCAGGTTTTTAATGAAAAAACAGGGTTTTTCAATGAAAAAACAGGGTTTTTCAATGAAAAAACAGGTTTTTCCTGTTTTTGATTTTTAAAAATTTTGGCGGATTTTCGGCGGAATATTCCGCCGAAATTTTTTAAATTATTTATTTAATTAATCGACTTATTTAAAAATTAAAAAAATTTCAGAAAATTTTCCGGCGGAAAAATCCGCCGAAAAAACAATTTCCGCCGAAAAACATTTTTTGCGGCGCCCCGGATTCCGTCTGGCCAAATCCGTTGAAAATCCGCCGAAACAGTGATTTTCCGACGGATTTTGGCCGTCAGAAATGCCGTGTTTTTTTGTAGTGTCAACCCCCTTCTACAAACACATCTTGTGTAGGTCATTGTATTCTAGGACCAACACTCTCATATCTCCGTATTCCCAACTGGATGGGTAACGGTGTCCGACCATACTTCTCAATCATGGTGTGCTGATACGGATCCTGTGGAACGACTTGTTTAGAAAACTTTTTTTACCGCTATAAATAAACTATAAAATATAAGCTTTAACTTTATATATCCCTTGTTCACAAAGTTTGTTTACGAAATCATTTGTAACGCCTCAAGTGTAAAGCGGTAAATTGGTTTAATAAGTTCCAAACCAATTTAAAACCATGTTATAACACTACAAAAAAAAACAGAAATTCCAAACCGTCGGTATGAACCACTCAAACCAGTATAGTCCAATATGAAATCTTATGACTTATAGGTTAGTACGAAGCATTAAACCACCATTATAGCCCAATATGACAATTTATAATTTATTAAGGCCCAACATAATATTATATTTAAATTAATACGTGTTTGTGTACTAACATATGTATCACATATATATGCATGAGGTTTGCAGTCGGTTCGATAAGTCAAGTAAATCAACATATCTCAATACTAACCAGTAAGCCAATTAAACCCACCAAAGCCCATTATGACCGACGAATATGTAATAAAAATAAATGAAAATTAAAATATTAAATATTCCGTCGGTAATTACCGACGGATTACCGATGGATTTTTAATTTAAAAAAATAATAAAAAGTTAATTATTTACCGACGGATTACCGACGGAATATATAATAAAAATAAATGAAAATTAAAATATTAAATGTTCCGTCGGTAATTACCGATAGATTTTTAATTTAAAAAAAATAATAAAAATTAATTATTTACCGACGGATTACCGACGTATATATAATAAAAATAAATGAAAATTAAAATATTAAATGTTCCGTCGGTAATTACCGACGGATTACCGTCGGATTTTTAATTTAAAAAAAATAATAAAAATTTAATTATTTACCGACGGATTACCGACGGAATACATAATAAAAATAAATGAAAATTAAAATATTAAATGTTCCGTCGGTAATCCGTCGGATTACAGACGGATTTTTAATTTAAAAAAAATAATAAAAATTTAATTATTTACCGACGGATTACCGACGGAATATATAATAAAAATAAATTAAAATTAAAATATTAAATGTTTCGTCGGTAATCCGTCGACGGATTTTTAATTTAAAAAAAATAATAAAAAATTAATTATTTACCGACGGATTACCGACGGAATACATAATAAAAATAAATGAAAATTAAAATATTAAATGTTCCGTTGGTAATCCGTCGGAAAAAATTATTTTACCGACGGATGGGGATTTTTACCGACGGATAACCGACGGCAAAGTTTTTCGTCGCTAAAATTCAAAATTCGTCTGTAATCCGTTGGTATTCCGTCACTATTTACCGACGGTTTTTGTTCGTCGGTAATTTTCGTCGGAAATTTCGATTTTTCTAGTAGTGTAAGTTTTTGGTAGTTCACAACTTGAAGATTATAAGATGTCGCAACTTCCACCATTATTTTAAGTTGATTTAGAAGTTATTAGAGTAGTCTATATTACTTAGGGTTCAAGAGTTACAAATGGTGTCGGAGTGGATGGTTGCACAAAACTCATCGAGGACAAAAAGTTCATGAAAGGGATGTTTATAACATCTTAGAAAAGAAAAAGATAAAATTCAAACGTTTTTACAAACTATGATGACCAATTTGTAGTTTCAAAACGGTAGGAAAGAAAACTATTACTATCGGCAAACCACAAATACCAAAATTGTAGATTACCCAGGTAAATTATCAACAATTTGGTTAACTTTAAGGATGATATTTAAGTAATTAGTATCAATTTTGGTTTTTCAATTAATAATTGTTTAAAACTTTGTCATTAACATAATATGGTGAATTTCTTTTTGGTATCAAAATGAAAAGAGAAAATAATAGCAAAGATGTCCAATATCTTTTAAGAGATAAACTTGACATAAACATGTATCTTTCAAATGATGTGTGTAATATTCGTCATCATCATCGTCTCGTCTACCTCCATGATTTCTCTTTGAAGTTCGAACAATAATGTACTAAAAGCCATTCAAATTATGTAATACGACAAATTTAATAAACACACTTTTTTCTTATTTATTTTTAATTTGGGTAAATTTTATCAGACTTAAATGTATTTATTTTTTATTTCTATTTCACGAAACGTTTTTAAATATTTTTGACATAACTATAAACCAAGAAATGGAACATATTATTTTGTAAAAAAAGTTATATTGAAAAACTTTTACATGACTTCTTTTCAACATATGTACACACATCAAATTAAACTTTCAAAAGTTCATCAAAATAAAATATATTTTAATACAATTCTTTATTTATAGGATTTTGAAATTAGCGTGGAAAACAAAAGAAAGAATAAAATGACATAGTTTCGGTTAAAAATAAATCGATATAGTTGTATTAAAATGCAAAAAGATATTGTTATAAATAAAATGTATATATAATATCGAGAAATGTTCAAACGAGAGTATGGTCATAAATAAGAGAATATGAGAACAACCAAATCACATTCAAATTATGGAACACAGTCAATGCAAAGGTGCGTGGGCGACTTGACCCGCACCTAGCTCACAACCGTTATCACATTTGATTTGGCCGTTTTCGTGTTATCTTATTTTGATCATGTTTCGTTTGAACCCAACTCAATACCTACCAATACATACATACATATATATACACACATGCATATATACATACATAAATATATATATATATACATACATAAATATATATATATATATATATATATATATATATAAGAAAGATTCAAATGAGAACATGGTCAAAATACAATAAAGTGATAACACCATGAAACGCCTTGACAAATTATAACAATATGGATGTCAATTAAAGAGAATAAAATGCTCGTTTTTTGGTATAATTTGATTGGCTCCAACTTTTGGTGTATTCACACGAATTTTGATAAAAAAAATGTGTGTGCGTGTGAAAGGGGGGGGGTTGTTTTAACAAAAACAATGGTTGTATCAATATTTTTAATCACATTTATCAGATCGTCTAATCTTACGGTTAAACCTCTACCATATATGATGTGTGTGTATATAATATATATATATATATATATAGAGAGAGAGAGAGTTGGGATTATCTAAGAATTATTGAGTTTAGTGAGAACCATGAGAAGTCCTTTCCTTTAAAATGGATGACCTTTTTATTTGATGACCGTAAAAAAACGTGGTGGCATTTTCTTGAATAAGTGAAACTTCAGTGTCATGGTTGTAAAGAAGACCAGATATGTACATATATTCACATACATTCAGTCACATTCACATGTATAAATTTATTAAGGTTAGAATAATGGTGATACAAGTAGGTATGCAAATGTGAGCGAAAGCAATGATTATTTTACATACCTTCACAAAAAAAAATTGATCAAAAAGTGTCCAGATGCGAAAAACCAAAGTACGAAAGTACCTCTTCTTTGCAAAAAAAAAAAAAATCAACCACTCCAAAGGTGTTCTCACAAAAAGAATTCGCGTTCGTGGCGGTTTGGAAGATCAGGAACGAAATGATTTACTAGAACTCATCAAAGTCTTCCAACTACCTTACTTATTAGATTCAATTGTCTTCTTTTTATTGGGTCAAGAATAAATATAAAAAGCATGATATCAATTGGATTGATTAGCTTTGTAATCCTGCTTCTATCTTATAATGCTCTCCTTTGGCGTCTAGCGCCTTACTAGTTTTGCGTTAACTTCGCCGTTAAAAAATATATACACACATATAATATTTAAACAAACGTGGAACTAGTACATACACATTGATACATGTATATTATATAAATTTCACTGAAGTTATCCACAAATGCATATATAGTAAATATACATCAATGGATATAAACAATTGACAGACACATATTTTAATATATAATGTCTATGCACCAAATATAGGTCAGTTCAAATAAAAATGCTAAATATTGTGATAATCTTAAATGGGAAAGTTAATGGAAGGTTTATATGTGAATCAAATGAAATAATAAGAAAAAAATCTATTTAAAAATGTATATGTGAATCGACGTTCAAATTATTCATATAGGTTCACATATACATATTTGAATGAGTTTTTATAATTATTCAAATATGAACTCTAAAGTAACCTTATTTTTTTACCTTCTCATGATGTGTAACATTTATCATTTAAACCTTGTATTTTTGCATAGGTTTAACGTTTAATAAATAGAAATTCAGTTACCTTTTTCCTAAAATTCCTGTTTCAATTTATTCGCTACAAAATCAAAACTAAAATGGAATCTCCATGAATAGGATCAAACCTTATTCCATGGCATTTTCATGACGTTTTTCTTTCTTATTCTCTCCTCTCTCTCTCTCTCTCTCTCTATATATATATATATATATAGGGCTTAATCAAATGAGAACTGTGTGGTTTGTGATAACTGTGAGATTCAATATGAACCAATCATTTTAGATAATTAATGTTATTTACTAAAATAAAATAAAGGGTAAATTCGTAAAAAAATTGACAGCTCATACTTAAAACCTTAATATCTTCCTCTCTCCCTAATGTTCCATCCGCAATGAGATGTATTTTTCCAGTGGGATGTACGCAGTGCACACAAGAAGAGAAGAGAAAGAGGGAGGATGTGTTTGGTACTTGCCGACGATTTGGTCCATCTTCTTCGGTGATTTGGTGGCCTCCATCTTCTCCGGCGATATGTGGCCTCCATATTCTCCAGCAATTTGGTTCTTGCCGTTGGGAGGGAGATGGATGTCCTGCCGATTTGGTCCCCGTGGTTCCACTCTTCTTTGTTTCCTTTACTCTTTTGTTCCTAAGACGACGAACCATATGGTTAAAGCAGTTGCAGAACAAGATGTGAAGCAGTTGCAAAAGAAGATCGTATACAGAGGCGGTGATGGTTGAAGCTGTTGCAGACCTAGATGGTATATACAGGCGGCGATACCCATGAGAGGCTATGATTTGAACCTCTCTCGTATCCTTCTCTCGGTGGTATCACAGTTGGTATCACAGTGATATCACAGTTTAAATCACAATAGTATTACAATTTGTATCACATTGGGTATCACAGTATCACAGTGATATCACAAGTCGTATCATAGTGTGTATCACAATATCACAATGGTTATTGTATTTATTTTGGGTATCACAATTGTCAGAATAAGGTTTACCGGAGGCCGGAGAGAGGAAGTCCTAGAGCGGAGAAAGGAAATTTTTAAAAATACCTAAAATGTCCTTTCATTAAAAATTTAAATCAAATTACTAAAATTATTAATTTCCTAAATTATCATTTGATTTGTGGTTGAGATTGGATCTCACAGTTATCACAAATAAACGAGTTATCCCTCGAATAATCCTATATATATATATATATATATATATATCTCAAAATATTTATGAATATAATTTGAATTTTCTTGTTTACTTTTGTATATGGTATTGAGACATGACTTTGTGCAAAGGAGGAGAGAGGGGTCACGTTACGTTTGCTTTTGGAGTAAATTCCACTTAGGCAATTATATCTACTTATCTATGTTTGTTAGTGCTCTTTGCCTACGTAATTCATATTTGTGCTTGTCAATTCATAAGAATATATATATATATATATATTTATATATATATATATATATATATATATATATATATAGGGAGAGGTTCATATGAGAAATGATAAATATATGAGAAATAGAGAAGTAATCTTAGTCATTCATCTGGTCAACATTTGCGGCTTTGACCGCGAAGCACAGGATAATTCCTTGCATGATCTATAGAAGGTAGAGGGGTAGTTTCGTAAAATACGCGGGATGAGTTCATATATGAACCTATATGATTCACATATGAACTATACATTCATATATATGTGAATCAGTTAATTAGTTCATATGAGAATCAATTAATTAGTTCATATATGAATCACAAAAATTCAATATATGAATCTGTTAATTAGTTCAACCGATTCATATATGAACTTACAGTTAATTAGTTCATATATGAATCAGTTAATTAGTTCATATATGAATCACAAAGCTTCATATATGAATCAGTTAAAAGAGTTCAGATGTGAATTACACTGATTCACATATGAACATATAGTTCATATGTGAATTATACATAATTCATATATGAACACAACTCGTGTATTTTGTAAAAATTATGAAAGTGTCATTCTATTTTTGGAATAGTCGCAACTTTTCACCAGTCAAAGCCGCAACTTTTGACTAGTCAAAGCCGAAATATTTGACCAGTCAAATCCGATCTTGACCGTATGAATGACTAAGATTACTTCTCTATTTCTCATATATTTACCATTTCTCAAATGAATCTAACGATATATATATATATATAGATAGATAGATAGATAGATAGATAGATAGATATTCTAATAAAACTTAATTGCTTTTATGTGTTGTTTACATTAGTAGAAAATTTGACGAACGGTATATATATTCACTATTTTGTGTTTATTTCCTTTGTCGATGCCTATGTTTTCTAGCTCTAAAACTCAATCCCTAATTCGTCAATACAAAATACAAAGTCCATATATATTATGATTCACAATGATCATATTCTAATACCTTAAATTTTAAAAAATAAACTATAAGCAATACTAATGTAAAATTATTAGAGGTTATGTCATTTTACAAATTTAATTATTTACATCCCAAATTTGAAAGATTTATTTTGTAAATAAAGAAAATGGACAAATGTTATACATATGAGATATTTGGTGTGAATTAGCTAAACGTTTGAAACTATTTAGCTGATTAGCTTTTGGGATTACAAAGGATCACTAAGACGAACAAAGGGCACAAAGAAAATTCTAGTTACATTGAATTTATGGAATTTTCCTATTGTACATACAAATAATTTGTAACATGCACACGTGCATAAAAACTAAAAAAACAATATAATTTACTTGTATGCACACAAGTGGATACCGTCCATATCAAGGGCTACCAGGATGTTACCCAGTTTTCCATTTTTTAAGGTTTTCCCTTGAACTTCCCTCTATCGACATAAACCTTTAGACATTAATAGAAAATTTAAAGAATATGAATGATGGAATTTGGACAAATGTCAACTTGAACAACATAGACTTGATGTTTTGGGACTTGGACTATAATAAACATAGGTGTTATAAAACAAGTAAAAGGATCAGATAATAGAATTAGTGACTATTGTAGGATAATTCTGATAGTTAGGGGAACTTTCTAAACAACAAGAGAAGACATGTGTAACATCCCCAAAATTTTGAATACATCAATACATTAAAAATCGTATCCTAAGATCAACACTTACATTGCAGCAGAAATAAAATCTCTAACTTTACATTTCTGACGAACATAATTTTGCTCTATATATTTGTGCCTTGAACGGAACATATCATTCTTCTGATGTTCACTCAACCGATCTAGCTTTATCCCACTTTTCTTTCCAATCCAGTAGTCGCCTGGGTTGCAACAATTTTAAAAGAGTTTGGGTGAGCCTAAGGCCCAGTGAATACACGGTTTTTATGCATGAATAATATCAATAGTGAATTTCACAAAGCATCATAATTTATCATGCATGCGGTAAAACAATTTAAATCACACAACTAACAGCATTTTGGGAGGTATTTGATTCACACAACTTTACCTGGCGAACTTACACACAATGTTCACACTTACGGCTTAGACAAGCTCACACAGCATGCTAGCCTTATCGTAATACACCCCCATTGCCACACAAAATTCTCAACACATATCATGGAAATATTTCACATTTAATGCATAAACGACATTTAAAAATATCACTAAGCTTGTAAATAATTTTGAATAAAACATGCAACCATTTTTATAAAAAGTCGCGTATAACTCACCGTACAAGTCGTTGCCTGAAACGATCTTTGAAGTGGCTAACGTCTCCCTTACAAATCCAAGGCCATAATTTTAACTCTCATATAAAATATAATTCTACCCGTTATGACAATCTAAAACTATCCATGAGCCAACATCTTAGATTACGACTTGTTTTAACACCCATATATATATATATATATATATAAACATCTCATATGCCAAACATGCATCACTTCGCATGCTTGAAGTGTACAAAATATATATGAATATATGTCAAACTTGGCATCACTCGATATTTTTTTACTTGTAGGGCGTATTACTTATGCAAATGTGCATTAATCTACACATTTTCGTCACCATTTGTAAGATTCTCATGATTCCTTTATGACTTCACATTTGTGTGATATGCTTAAACATTACAATGTTCATCATTTGACTTGACGAAGTCACTGGTCGAGTACAAACCCTTGAGTTATTTTAATACTTTGCCAAATTCATACTCGAATTCATCCTGTAAGTGACCATAGAATTTAACTTAACTCATCTTCCAAAAGGGGAAATCTTTATATCATGCATTGCATTCATTCTAGAGTCTAGTCACAACTCTCCTTTGACGACAAATATGTACCATTAGCTGGATTCACTACTTGTTCTATTAACTAATTAGTTAACTCTGATTTTATACCACACATGCCACCATTTGGTTCTCCTGAACCAATTCATATACTTATCATTTACTCCTCATTCTCAAACAAGGTTCTTAATATTGACTATTTACATCCTCATTGATATTTAGGATATTACGCATCATTCATGACATTGATGGTTCTAAGTGCACATTTTTATTTATTTCATCCTCTTCAACTTGTATCATATCTTACTTATCTTTCCCTAAATGCAAAACATCTCATGTATGTTTGTACTATCCTAGCATGATGCCTTTATAACCATGGGAACAATTCCATTACTTTTTTTTATGACTTAGGAGCCATACACTTGGATAAACCTAAATATTTTGCCACAAAGTATTTCTTACTTACTACATAGTGATACATTATAACATAACACACTTTTTTTTCACCAGCCTCTCGCTTTCATATCTTGCTCAAAGAAACATGTGCTTACTAACAATAGTTACTTTCATCAAATCAAATAAGTTAAATTATCCCCCTAACCACTCTTGAGAAGCCATGGAGGACAATGAAACCCTAGTTTCTAACAAGACTAATCGACCGTAGTCTCATTAATTCTATGAGCATCTCACACACTAATATGTTCTCTTTTCCTTTAAGAAACTAATCCCTTGAAAACCCTTAGATCTACTCATAGGGTTTACATATGATCTCGACATTCTAACTATTGATTGTAAAATCCTTCAACTAGTCATGCATCTAATCAAGATAATCGGTTCTTACAATGATCCTGTTACCATCATTGATGCCACTAATGACGCCATTGCTAGTCTCATATTTGACTATTCTTCCCGCCAATTGATATAAGAAATGTTCCTTATCTGGCTCAAATATGGGTTGAATCAACTCATTATATCATCAGTACTTTGAGTTCCTTTTATTCTTATAACTTAACATATTTTATTCTCACTCAAGAAAATTAGTGGGAGTTTATCACCAAACTTAATCCTTTAAACCCCCCCCCCCCTTTATCTCTACCTTTTTCTTTATATCTCTTCTTACCATGCGTTTTCATCAGTTATAGTCAATCACTATCAATGTCAATATATTCCTTGACATCAAGCCATCTAACGACCTCTCTAATTTGATCTAGTTCAAGACTAGGTTCACAGACCCCAATTTAACTTAAACCATTACTCTCATCACTATAAATAAATCTTTAGTCACACATATGTCAGGAATAAAAAATCTTCCAATCTCAGTTTAAGTTTAGGTTTAGAGTAACCTAGTTCGCTTAAACAACTGCTTTGATACCACTTGTAACATCCCCAAAATTTTTGAATACATCATTACATTAAAAATCGTATCCTATGATCAACACTTACATTGCAGCGGAAATAAAATCTCTAACTTTACATTTTTGACGAACATAATTTTGCTCTATATATTTGTGCCTTGAACGGAACATATCATTCTTCTGATGTTCACTCAACCGATCTAGCTTTATCCCACTTTTCTTTCCAATCCAGTAGTCGCCTGGGTTGCAACAATTTTAAAAGAGTTTTGGTGAGCCTAAGGCCCAGTGAATACACGGTTTTTATGCTTGAATAATATCAATAGTGAATTTCACAAAACATCATAATTTATCATGCATGCGGTAAAACAATTTAAATCACAAAGCTAACGGCATTTTGGGAGGTGTTTGATTAACACAACTTTACTTGGCGAACTCACACAGCATGTTCGCACTTACGGCTTAGACAAGCTCACACAGCATGCTCCCCTTACCGTAATACACCCCATTGCCACACAAAATTCTCAACACATATCATGGAAATATTTCACGTTTAATGCATAAACGACATTTAAAAATATCACTAAGCTTGTAAATAATTTTGAATAAAACATGTAACCATTTTTATAAAAAGTCGCGTATAACTCACCGTACAAATCGTTACCCGAAACGATCTTTGAAGTGGCTAACGTCTCCCCTAAAAATCCAAGGCCATAATTTTAACTCTCATATAAAATATAATTCTACCCCTTACGATAATCTAAAACTATCCATGAGCCAATATCTCAGATTACGACTTGTTTTAACACCTATATATATATAAACTTCTCATATGCCAAACATGCATCACTTCACATGCTTGAAGTGTACAAAATATATATGAATATATGTTAAACTTGGTATCACTTCACATCCATGAAGTATACATATATATATACATATATATACCTTCTCAAAACCACCACAACCATGACCTATATATATATATATATATGTATAATTACATGAGATCTTAAATCTCATTTCACTAACATATTGCCGATCAAACCATAAATTTCTTTATTTAATTAATTCATAACGTCTAAGGGGCGCGGGTTTACCAAGACCCATGGTCGTTCAAAGGAGTTCCACCCCCATTTTCTTTCCCTACTCGACCCACCCTTTCGATCGAAGCCACGTCGAGCACCTCATTGCTCCTAATACACCCCGACAATATTGAGAGCACCAGTTGGGGCACCAACCATGGTTGATTGTCGAGGCCACCGGAATCTCGATGTAACTCTCGAAAATGATTAAAACATCTATATATATATGAAATCGAAGTTATCAAGTTAAGAAATGCTTACCGAAAATGCATCGAACTCTTTGTGATTCACCAAACTGTCGTCGTCCTTCACTTCTCTTATACGAGATTTTTCTCTCGATTGTTTTCACTTATGCTTGCAGACCTAACCCCTAAATATACAAGATCGGATTGACGGTTTTGGCTAGATGAATAGCCAAGGTCACAAAATCATAAAGTCTCGACCATTTCAAGCCTTTTGACATGCAAACTTTAAATGTTTGCACATTAAAACTCAAACTTTTCTCCCTTGGCATACATGGTCCCTTAAGATATAAAAGTGTTTTTATTTTATTTTCGATATACTAACAAAACGGATTTATTTTACAAGGGTTATTATAACATGTAAGTTTTCATGATCTTTATGAAAGAATTGGAAGTAGTCCTATTGATAAAAAAGTGGCACGTTCAGAACCTCAAAACAACATTATCACTCTACCTTCAAGGAGATTCTTACGGTCAAAAGAGGAATATAAAGATTTCAATTCCATCTTATCGGTCACGAATTCCAGATAGACATGGATATGTCTTCTTCCCTTCTCATGCTCCAATTCAAAAGGAAGATGCTTCCAGAAGCACAACTTTTGAGATGGTCGAGTTGGTTCTCCCAATTGAAGTTTACTCTAACACCCTAAAAACGGGGCTAACAAAAATATCTGAAAACTGGAAATGTGGTATTTAAAATGCCATAGCATGAGCCTCCCAATAGTGGGGAAATAAGAATGCCCGTTTAATTACAGTTTGTAATTATAAGGGAAAATAAAACAACAACTGTCTAATATAATTTCTTTATGGAAACAAGATTACAAAAGGGTGTCGTATATAGTCCAATGACGATATTCACAAAAATGAGTGCCCCCTTAATCTCCCCAAGCTCACACGGACCCGCCTAAACCTTCTTAAAAGCAGCGGCACTAGAACCTGAGATACACATATGCACCAAGCAAGTGTTAGGCCAAAAAGCCTAGTGAGGTTATATGACAATTAATATATGCATGAGAATTATTCCAATATTTATATACCAAAGATGTGTTCAACAAATGGAGTCAATGGGGGAGACCCATAACACCAATCAAATTCCACCCAAGAGACAAGATACCCTAGTGCCAAGCTCCATGAGCGACACCCCAAGGCCCGACACATTCGGGGTTACAACGAAGGAATTGCCCCAAATGGCGGAGGTCTAGGCACATACCAACATGGTGGCGCCCAAGACTATGTCCTCCTAGTGACCATTTGACTTGGTTCATCCATACCTCTCATGTATGTCCAAGGCACAACTTAACTCTTACAAGGTGTATTCAACACCAACGTACATCATTTGCTCAATATATTTTACCCAATAACGATTAAATGTGGGAAATCATAATATCATTTTTACCATGCTCAAACATATATTTACTCATAAAGATAATGCCCACATAGTGAGAATATTCCCCAACACACAAATAGCAATAACATAGATTTGTGCCAATAAAGATATCCCTCTTTACTTGTCCATATCACCAACATATACCCATTTCCACCCTCCAAGTTCCCATTTCATGCTCCAAATATCATTAGGTCAAATAAACAAAATATAAGGAAAACCGTAGCTTTCATTTGATGGAGATATTAACAAATATGCAAGTAAATACATGTATCTCATTTATAAAGGTTTAGAATACTCACAATCTAGGTTTTTAGTTAAAAAACTAGAAAATAGGAAACCATAGATTGAAGAGGTTGAAACTTGAAGATGAAGGTTGTTGGACTTGAGAATCTCTAATAAATGCTCCCTTGATATGAATGAATGCAAAACCAAAAACCCCAACAACTTGGTTGGTATCAATGAGGGTTAGGGTTTTGAGAAGAAGGGATCAATTTTGAGGTCTCCAAAATCGCCAAAGAAAATGAGAGAAGTGGAAAAATGAAGTCAAAATCGGTTAAGGATTCCATTTAAACTCTCAGATCCCGTCGGCGACAGTGCCAGACGACAGTGCCTTGGGCACTGTCGCGAGTCACAATCGCACCAGACACCGAACTCTCAGTACAAACGCGACGATAGTGACCTGCGACTGTGCCTTTGGCACTGTCGCGTGGCACTATCGCGCCACACTCCCAAAACCCCGAAAACTTGATCCAATTCGATAACGAGCGTAAGGTCAGACATTTCAACTATGGTGTATCTTAATTAGAATTATGAAAATAGACTTATTTGTATAAAGGGTTTCAGATTCACAATTTACAACAATTAATAGAGTGCGAAGAGTAAATACTTACCTAAATTTTTTCCGAATGTTACATTTACAGAAACACACATGAAAGGGTCAATATTATCGCAAATTTTCTGTCAAGACCGAAGGACTATAAATGCAACGAACCTAAGGATATCTAACTCATTCTTTAGCACAAGGTCCTTCCAATGATGTTCACTGTAGATAAAGCCAGTTCTTCTATCGAAAGTACCTCTCAACCCACTACCCAAAACCTCCCAGATGAAATCACAGAAGTCATTGCTCACTTGACCCTAAAAGATCCCTACTGAACTACACGACATTCTTCACCATCACCGTCCAAAAACATGGCTTTTTATGATAACCTCCAATTTTACGCTGGCTATCCTTTCCTGAATGTCTTCCACATCCGTGATTTGTCCAGACTCCTAAAAGAAGCCCTTTGCTTTTTATGGTATCTATTCGAGTCTTTTACCATCGCCATCTCTTTCCATTCTCTCAAACTACTCACCTATATCTTCTAATGCCAATTTGAAAATTCTCCACAAGGATCCAAGAATGTTTTCAAGCTACTCCAATGGTTCCTTCCAGCTCATTAGTGGATTCAACGGTTATCTGTAAGTTACAAACCTTATGCCATAATCATGTTCAGAAGGCCTTGCTCTTTGTTATCACACACGGCTATGCGTCGACAACACTCGGTAGTATGATAATAACCCTTCCGTCACTGATCTATCGCTGATTTTTGGCGATTTAAAAAAAAGATAGTGTATGAATATTGTTCATTAAAGTCAAATAAGAAACTATACGGCCAATTGCCATTCACTAAAAAGTCTTATTTTTAGTAGTGCATGAATAACTAATGTACATGTATTGTTATCGATCATGCGTATTTGTTTGTATGAATATATATTATATGGATATTACGTGCATATGTATGCATTAATGTATAACGAGCACACGTATAGATTGTACGTATATATGTATGTATATGAATGTATAGATAGCACATGCACATATATATCCACCGCTTACATACATACATTCATACATAATTACATACATGCAAGTCGTCGCTAATCCGTACACGGTAATAAAATTTTGGATTTAAAGGTTTGTCGATTTTCACTCGATAATCCATAGGTTTTTTATTAGGGTTTTTCGTTAGGGAATTCTGAATCCTTATCAACCCACTTGAATGGTTGGTTGATCGATACTCAAAAATCAACGGTTAACCTATAATAGCATATTCTTATGCTCTAGTAAGCATCTTTAGAGGAAAAAGAGGACGTAGTTTTATATATATTCTTTTCATATTTCATGATTTTAATCCTTCATTTCATTCTCTTTTGCACTTGTCCTTTGTCCATTTCCAACTAAAGGAATTGAAGGATTATCATGCCATAATGAGAAAACCTGGACCACCACTGACCAAAATTAATGTGCCATTGAAGACGAACATCCAACAACTTTCCCTTCAAATCTTTTGCCCACTCATGTATCCAAAATCATTAGCTCTTTCAATTTCTTTTTTTCAAGCTTTTCACACCAAGAAAGGTACGAACTTCCCATTATTTTCACCCCATTTGTTATATATATATATATAGAGAGAGAGGTGGTTACTTTGTAAACCAATCCATTTGTATAAACTGTACAAACTATTGATTTCATTGTTTAATAGACATATACCCACGCACGATGTGGCGCGAAAAATCGTGAAATTGAAGAAACAATTGACAAAGGTATGTATCCGCTCGCGAAACATCTCGAAATCAAAATGACAACAACGTTTTCATTTCAAGTTTGTATTCTTCGTTCTTATCGATACTTTAGTCTATGAAAACGCGGTGCTTGAGTCGTTTGGTGCACTTATATGTGAATCATAGACTAAAGTATCGATAAGGACGAAGAAATACAAACTTAAAATGAAACGTTGTTGTCATTTTGATTTCGAGATGTTTTGCGAGCGGATACACATACATTTGTCAATTGTTCCTTTAATTTCACGATTTTTCGCTTCACATCGTGCGCGGGTATATGCCTAGTTTATAATAATAATGAAATGTATTTTTAATATATTTAGTTGATCTGCGATTATGTATTTTTAATATGCTAAAGGTGAAAATAAAATAAAACGTATAGATAGAAAACAAATTAATTCATAGATATTCATGATATTTAATAGTACGGTTACATTAAAAAATATTCAATATTTGGCTCGTTTTGAAGATATTGGCGAGACAATTATAATGATATAATTTTGTAAAAAAAGAAACATATTTTTTCATTGCATTTTGTTCATATACCATTATTTGTGTTAATATAACAAAGATGTAAAATGTAAAATGTAAAATGAAAAATGAAAAATTAAGGGATATAAAGTAAATTAAGTAACTAATTGTAAATATGTTAAATGTTACATTGAATTTTGAAAATAACCGTTTTACAATTTTAATATAATAGTATAGATATAGATAGTATATATATAATGTTACACATTTATGTTATCCATAAAAATATTAAATAATTAGTTTATATTAAAATTATTGACGAAAAAATTATAATATTAAAATTTATAATACTAATGAAACATATTTTTAATATATTTTAGTTGATCTACTATTATGTATTTTTAATATGCTAACGGTGAAAAAAATAAAACGTATGGATAGAAAACAAACTATTTAATAGATATTCATAGTTTTTAATAGTACGGTTATATTAAAAAATATTCAATATTGGGCTCATTTTGAAGGTATTGACGAGACGATTATAATGGTATAATTTGTAAAAAAATAAACGTATTTTTTCATTGCATTTTTGTTCATATACGTTTATTTGTGCTAATATGATAATGGTGTAAAATGAAAAATGAAAAAACATGGGGTATAAAATAAATTAAATAATTAATTGTAAGAGTGATAAATGTAACATTGTAAGGGTGATAAATGTTATTGTACAAAATATTGTATAATAATTGTTTTAAAATTTTTAGGGATATAAAGTAATTTAAATAAGTAATTGTAAGAGTGGTAAATGTTATTGTATAAAAGATTGAACAATAACCGTTTTAGAATTTTTATATAAAACAATTTAATTCGTAGATATTCATGATATTTAATAGTACTGTTAAATTAAAAAATATTCAATATTGGGCTCGTTTTGAAGGTATTGACGAGACGATTATAATGGTATAATTTGTAAAAAAGAAACGTATATTTTCATTGCATTTTTGTTCATATACGATTATTTGTGTTAATATGATAATGGTGTAAAATGAAAAATGGAAAAATAAAAGATATAAAGTAAATTAAATAAGTAATTGTAAGGGTGATAAATGTAACATTGTAAGGGTGGTAAATGTTATTGTACAAAAGATTGTACAATAACCGTTTTAGAGTTATTAGGGATACAAAGTAAATTAAATAAGTAATTTTAAGGGTGGTAAATGTAGCATTTAAGGGTCGTAAATGTTATTGTATAATAACCGTTTTAGAATTTTTATATAAAACAATTTAATTCGTAGATATTCATGATATTTAATAGTATGGTTAAATTAAAAAATATTCAATATTTGGCTCGTTTTGAAGGTATTGACGAAACGATTATAATGGTATAATTTAAAAAAAACTTATTTTTTCATTGCATTTTTGTTCATATACAATTATTTGTGTTAACATGATAAGGGTGTAAAATGAAAAATGAAAAAACAAGGGATATAAAGTAAATTAAATAATTAATTGTAAGGGTGGTAAATGTAATATTTAATTTTAATTGCTTTCCAAAAAACGTATTTCAGGATTCGCTTTTTTCAAGAACCGTTTTAGAATTTTAATTATATAGTATAGATTTAATGAGTTTTTTTTTAATGAAAATATTTAATTTGATAAAATTGTTTCATATAATTCTTTTCTTTATAAAATTGTTTCATATATTTTTTTGTTTCTATGTAAAAATGAAATTGTTTCATGTATTTCTCATTTTTACATGAAACAAAAATATATGAAACAATTTAATAAAAAAAAGCAATTTCATCATATTAAACACTTTCCTGTAAGAATTTCATTAAATTAAACGATGAAATCGACGATTCGTACAAATGGCTTGTTTTGCATTTGATGCCTCCTTTATATATATATATACAAACAACAAACAAACACACACATAGAGGTGGGTTCATACGAGAACAACATCTATTTAAGAAAACACGAAAATAGCCGAGTACAAACAAAATCATATATGATTCACGCGACTTTACACGCAACTTTAGGTCGCGCCCAAAGTCGTCTGCATCCGTTCTTTTCTTGTTAGCGTTCTCGTTTGAACCTTTCTCTATACATACACACACACACACACACACACATATATATATATATATATATATATATATATATATATATATGTATATAGGGGCCTAATCAAATGATAACTAGGTATTCTGTGGTAACCGTGAGATCCAATGTGAGCCAATCATTTAAAATAACTAATATTATTATTAGATAAATACAAAAGGGTAATATAGTAATATACTAAATTTGACAACTCATCACTTGATTTTCTCACCCACCTCTTTTATATGATATCCTTTAAATAAAAAAAACCTAAAATTTTTACCCTCATCCACGCCTCCTTCTTCACCAAGCCTCCCTCTTCCCCACACCTCCCTCTTCCGGCGATGCCTCCCTCTTATGGCGATGACAACAAACGTCAAAAAGGCAACAAGAACTGACGGCAAGATTCTGGCACCGGTTAATCGGTAACTTCCATTCTTCTTCGACAATCTCTTAGGAAAAACACATTATTTCCCGTCAAATATCACCTTCATCGGAAACCCATCTCCCTAAATCACTTTTATATCTGACGTCTCCTGTGTATAAAAATAAAGCACAGTGTATCCTAACTTGTGGGGTACAACACATTGTTGTAGTTACTGGTATGTATCACATTAGGTATCACATTTTGTGGGGCACAACACAGTGCTGTAGTTACTAGTATGTATCATAGTAAGTTTCTGTTAGGTTGGTTGAACACATTTTTTTCCTTCCAGTGCATCTTTGTTGATGGGTAACACAATGTATCACAGTAAGTTTCTTTCTTAAAGTTTAGAATTATTGGGTATCACAATATGTATCATCATTGTTTACAAAGTATCACAATGTATCTTCGTTGTTTTACGAGGATATCACAACATTTCTTATTTATTTTCCTTACTTTCGATGTTTACAAAAGGGTATCACAATGTGCATCATGTATTTTCGATGTTTACAAAGCGTATCATAGTGTGCATTGTGTGTTTGCTGGAATAATGTTCGTCGGAGATAGGAGAGAAGATATTTCTAAAATACCTAAAATACCTTTTAATTAAAATTACCAAAATTAATGATTTCCTAATTTATCCTCTGATTTATGGTCAAAATTGGATCTCACAGTTACCATAGATAACCCAATTCTCTCTTGAATAGCCCCCTATGTATATATAGGGTTGGTTCTTTTGTTAACCCAATAATTGGTGTTAACTATGCGAATCAATCTTAGCCTTAATCTTTGAAATCTATAGATTAAATTGATCAAGACATTTTTGTAATAAATTATAAACGGATGCGTAATGAAACAATAATGAACAAGTGAAATTGGAAAAGATCAGAAACTTTTATTATGCACCGATTTCAGTTCACAAGAATCTCTCCTTCATTGTTTTGAATCAGAAATCAATTACACTTACTTATTCGCTTATGAACGCTTAATTAGTTGTAACATCCTGATTTTTATCCTAAATAAGGTTCTAAATGGCGCGCGGCGCGACGTGGCGGCGAGGTCAAGCCTCAAGCCTTACGAGTTATGGCGAGGCCATGACGTTTTTCATGGCGGCGCCAAGGCGGCAAATATATATATATATATATATAATATTATATATATGTATAATTATATAATAATGGGAGTTTTATATCATATAAAAAAACAAAAAAAGAACCATGAATTGATTTGAAATAAAAGAGTTTAAGATCTAAGTCATCTAACATATGTAAACAAGAAATGAATGTATGGTGCACGTACTCAAGAAGCTTTTTAACACACTCAACTGCAAATACATCACAAGACACGCAATCAAAATCAAACGCTGGAATGGATGCTTCTTCATACAACCAAGAACACCAAATACCATTACGCAAAAGACTTCATATTTCTAATAAATTTGTTCCCAATTCCTGAATGCAAATGAGATGGATCAGGGGTGATGAGAAACAAACTGTATTTTAGGCTTTTAGCATCTTTCAACCACCAGATGTACACAAGGCAACTATACTCGAACATAAAATCAAACATATTTAACTCTTAATCTTCAGTCTTCGCTATACTAGAACTCGAATTTGGGTTATACCGTTATAGAATCTAGACAAAAAGTTGAACCTGGTTGTGTGATGATTGACGAACGAAGCAGCAAAACATCAAATCTAATCGATTGAAGAACTTCGATTTTGAAGTCAAAATCGTATGTAGTTCGTGTCTTCGTGAGTCATGAACTCGTGATCGTGACTAAGAATTGAGAAACAGAGAGAGAAAGGGAGAAGGAGAAGTGAAATTCTAGTGTTTAAAATATTTAATTTTGACTTTTTAGATTTTTAATTTTTTACCGTGTAAATTTAAAAGTTTTAGAAAAGTACAATTTCCCCCCCAAAACCTTATAACGCCATAACGTAACGTAACGCCATAACGCGTCATGGCGCGCCTTATGAAGCCTAACGCCATACATCGACGCCAAGGGTAAAAATGTGGCGGCAAGGTGGCGCCTCGTCACCATGGCGCGCCATGGCGCGTTTTTTAGAACCTTGATCCTAATGGAGGAAAAGTATTGAACTGGGTGAATCGATAAATGAAGAGCCAAATATGAAGTATGGATATAGTGCTATGTAGTCGTGACATCTGACACAATAACACAAATGGTACTGGAAGTGAGGTAGTCCCGGTTATAGTGCCATGCAGTTGTGACATGCGTCACAATGGTACCGACATTACCGAGTGTTTTGGTCGTCCCAATGAATGTGCCATGAAATTATGGCAATGACATGATAACTGGAATAATGGCATCAAATGTTCCAAGAGAAAGTCGAGAAATGGTTGGGAAAAGGTCGAGGAACGGTTGGCAAAACGGTCGGGAAAACCGTCGAGAAAACGGTTGAGGAACGGTCGAGAAAACGGGCGAAAATGGCACTCGGTACCTTTTGGGCGAAAGTGCCAAGCTAAAGTGACACTGGCACTTTAGCCAAGAACTTTTGCATGGAAAAATTGGCCCACGGTACCATCCTGGCGAAAGTGACACTGTCACTTTCGCTTGACACTCTCGCGGTCGGGGTGCAGTGCTTAAATTCAGCCCTAACTTCATTTCGTCATATCTTTCTCATTTCTACTCCGTTTTTGGTGATTCAAATTGATATGGTTTTGTATTTGAGAGATTTTCAAGGATAGATTGTTAGTTTTGGTAATATCCAAGAGTATTTGGTGGTGGATTGGAAGCCAAGATCAAGAGCTCATCATCATTACCTCCATCTTCAAGAAATTTGGAGCATTTTAGGTTTTCACCAAAACCTAAGTGGTAATTTTATCCCCTTATTTTCTAAACCTTAATAGGTGATGTAAATGCTTCATTGATGATCTTCTAGTGTTTGATTCCTTCAATTTCGGTTTGTAAGATTTTGGAAGGTTTAGGGTCAAAATTAGGGTTTTGACCAAAATGGAGATTTTGATGTTATGTGTTTGGGGATCGATTCTACTTGGTTGGAAGTGATTATTTATGGGTGAAACTTGTGTATCTAGGTTTATGGAGGTTTCGACTTTGAAGATTCAAGTTTCTTCAAAAGAGCTCAAAGTGGGGTAAAAATCTAGATTTAGCCTAAATCTAGCAAGGTGAGTTCAAGTTGATTTGTGAAAATGGTATACATGCCAAAATGTTTATATTAAAGTGTTTACATGTTTTACATGAAATTATTAACTGTTGAGTTATTTGATGAATTTTGATTATTTGAAGTGTCTAACTTTATAAACTTGTAAAATACCCACATTTGGGATTTTGGGCATTTTGGATAAATAAATCATATATTTTGGTATCTTAATGATTTATTTTATGGAAGTAGATTTTGAGTATAAATGTATTTCATTTTGTGTTTTGGAGAAATGCATGGTTTTGTGTTATGGGACGTTTTGAAATGATAAATGTTATAAACTCACTTGGAAAACGATTTGTCCCAATCTAAACTACGTTGGAGTTAATTATATGTTTTGGAGCATGGGTTTACATAAGTACGGGTTGTTTATGTTTGATTTCATTTTATGAATTTCGACGTTGGGTCTTTGGATTTGTTGAGCTTATGGCTCGGTTTGGATTTTGTTGGGTTTTGAGGACACTTGTCCGCTTTTAATAGCTCAATGTTGAGCGTTTGGTTATGATTTTCATTTACTACATCTTAGTTGAGAATTACATGTTTGAATGCAATAGTTCATTCGTTTTGAGTCATGTAATGGTTTAGTTAGTGCAATGGATCCATATGCACGGTGTTCCTATGTCCCCGTTTTGGACATTTGGTTCACCACTTGGCACGAAATAGGCATCGTGTCACCATGATAAGTAAGGTGTGGACCTATACGGTCGGACAGCGTCTCATGGGCAGTAAGGTGTAATTCCCTTATGCATAAGTTCCCCTGTTTTGGAACTTTCAGGAATAGACTCAGAGGAGTTGACTTGATGTTTTCGGGCAATAGACTTGGAGTAGTTGAGCTCGGTGGGTTTTTATTTGTGTAACCCACATGTTTTGATTTCCTACATAATTATGTGACCTACTTTTGTGAATAGTCACGTACAATGTAATCGGGTCTTCCCCGTCACCGATAGGTGTTGTTTTGGTTATGGAGTTTTATAATCCATGTTTTCGGAGACGTTTGAGTATGGGTATTTATCTATGTTTTAAGGTTTTGGATATTGAAACTCATTCAAGTTATTGGGATGTTTTGGAAGTTGGAGTTATCTACGTTTTTAGTGTTTGACCATTATAATGTCAGTTATGTTTTACGTGCGCTTTGGGTTTTGGCTTTATTTAAGGAGGCGTTTATTTTATGATTTTAATCACGAAAAGGGTGAATGACGAAAAGGAGATTGTATAACACCCTAAAAATTAGCGGAATAAAATTCGAAATTTCTGTAATATGACGGCTGCAACAGGATAAAAACCTGGGTATAAAACTGCTGAAATCAATCCCAAAGTATCATCCCGATGGAACGGGGAAACAATACTATAATCGTTACAATTAATCAAATGAAGGATAGACTAACAACCTAATAATCTAACTTAAATAAGAAAGATTAATATTGGGTGTTGCTATTCTTCCAAAAGGTATATTCACTATTTCAAAATGCCGGTCTATACATCTCCCAAAAATACCGCTCTTGGTCCCAAAGCTAACCGCTCAGTCCCGACGAACCCCACCGAAAACCTGACCTGTTATACATGTCATTTTAAGAAAAAGTGTTAGGCTAAAGCCTAATGAAATCAAACATTTGCAGTTTAAGAATTGAATATATATAAATAAGTAAAAAGGTTCTTTTTATACAACAATAATAATGGTAACAATAAAATAATGCTCTTTGAAATACAACCAATACCTCTTCGGTTAACAGGGGAGAACCGCTCACTAACCCGAATGACGGAACACAAAAGTAAGCCATTCGATGGGTCAGTAAAGCCAATGAACACATAAAGTACATGCAAGGGATGTCAGGCTCAGTAGCTTTAAACGTACACCCATGGAAACTCGAGTTCAACCCCGTCGGGTTCCTATGTCGAGCTCCTCAGCCAATATCGTAATATTTGAGCACATAGGATTTATACCTCATCCGAAACCTAACGTGCAGCACGAAGGACTTATACCTCACCCGGTACCTAACGTGCCTCGACGTGGAAAACTAGTCATCCCAACGCCAGAACAATAATAACCAAATACGGGGTCATGACTCCCAATGCAACAATTAAGCCAAATAATGCACATAAGGCTCAACAAATAATTCCAACGATGATTAATGTGAAATAAATGATATGAAGAGTGTTTTCCACTAAAACCACTCCTATTATTTATCAAGAGACCACTTAGTCAAAATATAGATAATTTCTCTTTATTTCCAAATCTCCAAAATATGAAGTGAGTTTAATATGCAACTTATCAGCAGTTAACCACAATTCTGTCGGTCCACAATAATATCAAGTTCTTATCAACAATAACACATAAACGATTACCAACCTGTTTTTATTAACATTCAACGATTACAAGGTTCGGTATTGATCTGTTTGAAGCTCTATGTGTTTTACACCTTTTGTGTGTGTTTTTCTTGTCTGTGTGTTATGAGAGAAGAGATCTGATCTCTATTGATCTGATCTTAGCTTCTAAGATACTCTAACCTTACAACTTGCAAAAACAACTTGCAATATAAAACTATTTAAAACTAACTAATATCTAACTATTATCTAACTAACTAACTAATTACTTAGAAACAAATAAAATACAATAAAACAATAATAAAACTAACTTTGACATTTTATTAGAAACGACATTAGACTTAATATCGAGAGTCGACTTTCCGGCTTTAGCTTCAGATTGGATCTTCAGATTGGATGATCTTGAATCCAATAGATATGTGATCTAACAATCTCCCCCTTTGGATTAAGATCATTAGTAAAAAGATTTTAGCAAGTCAGTCTTCTTTTTCAGCTCAGAAGATGCAATCTCTTTCTCTAGCTCATAATGCTTTAGCAAAGTATCTTCAAAGAAAATTTATTTGAAATCAGTATGTCTTCAGAATACTTTGATCTCACATTTCTTGGTCTTGTAATGTAATAGACTGGACATTTCTTCAAGCTTTTAGATTCTCCCCCTTTTTGAGGAAAAGAGCAACGCTTTCATCAAAACATGTAGTAAGAAATGTATGTCAGTTGGAGCCTCTGATCCGCCAATTCAAAAGATATTCATCCAGATCTTTGCAAATGCAGACAAAATAATCGTGTAACACCTGAATCAACTAATGAATCAGTTAACATGTCTGTCAGTAACACTAAGTCACTATGTGTAACGAATACACATTATAAAGGAGCTTTTGTGATGTTGACTCCCCTAGGGCTTCCATTTAATCATCAAAACATCACAAAGGAAATTTCTATAAACGTTATGACAAAGAAACAAATTCCTTGTGTGTTCGTGCTTGTGATAGAAAGAATTAATAACGAATGATTGCTTATAGGGCTCAATATTGTGTAAACCACTAAGACAACAATAAGTTAAACACAGACTCAATGTGCATGATTGAAGTGCGAAGGTGGGGTAGACTTCCTTCTATTCAATATCCAGATTTTCCAAATGAAAATCAGATAGCAAATGTGCTACTTCCCCTTTGAAAATGTGAAACACTTTCTTGTTAAGAAGAAAATGAGTAGATGGTGAGGTTTGATCAAGAGTTGGCATGGGCTAGTTTCCTGTTTCAATAATGATCACCAAAGAATTGTGAAACATTAGAATTGTGGCTGCCCGACTCAGAAAAAGTTGGTGCAGAGTTCTGATATTCTTTTAACTCTGTTCTCACACGCTCTTTCTTTTAGATGTTAAGCTTTCTCTAACCAAACTTTCTTTCTCTGTTTAACACACTCATTTCTTTTGACTTTTCACTCTCAATCACTATGGATTAACTTCTTGGGTAGAAATCATTGGTTAACGTGATTCCATAGAAGTTGTGTTAAGTTCTAGCACAAAGAAATCATGTTTTTCTATGATGCACATGATGCTCAGAATGGTTTAACTATTGCAGTTAAAGCACAATGTTGATCTTGAAAACATTTAAAGTCACACTTCCAATTCATGAAATCGGTTTAAGAATCGGGAAGTGGTTTGAACTTTTAAGAACAATGTTTTCAAATGATTGAAAGTTATCCTTCTTTCAACTAGTTATGAGATTTAGATAAAGGATTGTACCTTTACGTGCGATCTTACATCTCATGAAGCTAAGCGTAAAGTCATAAACATATGAACTTGTAAGCTTCTCTCAAAAATTCTGCAAAAGTCTTATGTCAAGATCAAAGCAAATTTATTCACTTAAATTGAAAAGACAAAAATCAGTAAAATAACCAAAGTACGAGTTCTGATCAGAAATAATCAGAAGTCATTTCCAAACTCCTTTGAATGGAAGAGCTCCGCCTAAAATCATGCATTACAAAAATTTGGCATAAAAGGTAAATGCAAAAATTTTATGAGCTCCCCCTCAAAATAACATTGACCAGCTGTCAATTTCTTCTCATACTCCCCCTTGGATCATGAACAGAATATAAAAGTGCAGATATCAATCAGAATTAAGAATGAAGAAATGATGAAAAAGTATACAATTAGAAAACTTTGATAGGTAACTACTGATTATACCTTAAGATTTATCATACCAAGCTTAGAGACAAGAAAGGTAAACCTCTTTTCGTCTAAAGGTTTGGTAAACAAATCGGCAAGCTGATAATCAGTTTTTACAAAGAAAAGTTCAATTGTTCCTTTCTCGACATTATCTTTGATAAAATGATACCTGACATCTATGTGTTTGGTCTTTGTGTGCTGAACAGGATTCGTTGTTATTGCGATGTCGCTCTTGGAGTCACAGTATATCGGGATTTTGTTGAAGTGGAAACCGTAGTCGCGCAATTGTGTTCTCATCCTTAAGACCTGAGAACAGCAGCTAGTAGCAGCTACATATTCTGCTTCGACCGTTGTAGTTGAAACACAAAGTTGCTTCTTCGATGCCCAACTTACGAGTTTATCACCGAGGAACTGTATATGTCCTGACGTGCTCTTCCTGTCTAACATACAACCAGCATGATCTGCATTTGTATACACTGTTAGTTCAAAGCTAGTATCTTTAGGATACCACAGACCAAGATCTGCAGTCCCCTTCAGATACCTAAATATGCGCTTAACTGCAGAGAAATGGATTTCTTTGGGATTGGCCTGATATCTTGCACATAAGCATGTTGAAAACATTATATATGGCCTACTAGATGTAAGATACAATAAATAACCTATCATCCCTCTGTAAGTCCTAACATCAACAACCTTTCCAGAAGTATCGCTGCCAATCTTAGTACATGGTGCCATTGGGGTACCAATCGATTTTGAATTTTCCATTTTGAACTTCCGAAGAATTTCAAGAATGTATTTTGATTGATTGATAAAAATACCCGATGAAAATTGTTTGACTTGTAAACCGAGAAAGAAATTCATCTCTCCCATCATATTCATCTGAAATCTTGACACCATAAGGTTAGAAAAATTCTTACAGTACTTAGGATTTGTAGAGCCAAAAATAATATCATCCACATAGATTTGAATTAAAATGATAGCGGCTTTTTCCTTTTTGATAAACAAAGTGGTATCTACCGTACCTTTTGTAAAACCAGACTTGACTAAAAATTGTGAAAGGACATCATACCAGGCGCGAGGATCTTGTTTCAGTCCATAGAGTGCTTTGTCGAGAATGTAGACGTGATTCAGTTTCTCTTGATTGAAAAAACCTTCTGGCTGAGAGACGTAGACTTCTTCTTTTAGAATGCCATTCAGAAAGGCAGTCTTCACGTCCATTTGAAAGACCGTGAAGTTCTTGTGGGATGCGTAGGCTAGAAACATTCGAATTGCCTCTAAACGCGCCACAGGAGCATAAGTCTCGTCGTAGTCTATTCCTTCCTCTTGTCTGTATCCTTTGGCTACAAGTCTTGCCTTGTTTCTGATAACGGTACCATCTTCGTCTTTCTTGATCTTGAAAACCCATTTCGTACCTATAATGGTTTTACCTTGAGGTTTTGGTACGAGTCTCCAGACTTTAAGTGCGTCGAACTGATTCAGCTCTTCTTGCATTGAAATCACCCATTCTGGATCAGCAAGTGCCTCTGATACGCGAGTTGGCTCGAACTTGCTCAGAAAGGAGTCATGCATGCACATATTCATTGATGCTGACCTAGTTTGCACCAGTTTTGTTGGATCACCAATGATCTGGCTTATCGGATGCTCTTTGGTCCATTTGTGTTCATGAGGGAGTGGATTATATGAATATATATCAATATTATCATCTATGAATCCACTGGTACCTTCTTCAGTTTGTTCAGGAGGAATGATGGTTGCAGTTGAAGTAGTAGGTGCAGAAGTCTCAGTAGGTTCAGCTTGTTCAGCAACTTTTGTTTCTTCATTATTGACCACAGCTTCAACTGTTGGAGTCGACATTTGAACTGGAATTTCTTGTTGAATCTGAGAGTTAGATTCAATAGGGATATCTGATATGGTTGGAAGAGTAGTCGTTGAGTCTTCATTCCTGTCAACCACAACAGATTTCTTTACATTAGATCCAAGAAATTCATCATAAAACAATTCAAATAATAAATCTAAATCAGATAAATGATTACTAGACGTTGATGCTTCATCTGATTTGTTCTATTGAGATGCAGGTTCTGGACTGATTTGCCCAGAAGCTGGTACTCCGATTATAATGGGTTCTAAACTGTATTGGTCGGAAGCCATCTCTTCATCAAACGTAACGTTGACGCTTTCAATAACCGTCTTTGATTTCTTCAGATAAACACGGTATGCAGTTGATGTAGATGAATAACCAATGAAGATGCCTTCGTCCGCCTTGGCACTGAACTTGTTCAGACTCTCTCTATCGTTTAGAACGAAACACTTACACCCAAATATATGGAAATATTTGATTGTCGGTGTTCGGTTGTTGATTAACGCATAAGGAGTCTTCTTGAATCTGCGGTGTATCATAGATCGATTCTGAGTGTAACACGCAGTCGATACAGCTTCAGCCCACAGAAATAGAGGTAAGTCAGATTGACTTAGCATAATACGAGCAGCCTCGACTAGCGTACGATTTCTTCTTTCAACCACTTCATTCTGTTGAGGCGTACGAGCAGCAGAGTATTGATGTGATATCCCGACAGATTCGAGATATTCTTCAACCATCTTGTTCTTGAACTCTGTGCCGTTGTCTGTTCTTAGAATCTTGACCGGTTTCTGCAGATTCACCTGGGTCGTCTTCAGGAATGTAATGAGAACATCTGGTGTCTCATCCTTTGAACGTAGAAACTTGACCCAAGTGTATCACGAGTAATCGTCCACGATAACTAGTATGTACTTCTTTCCGCCTAGACTTTGCGTTCGCATCGGACCACAGAGATCCATATGCAACAACTCTAACGGAGCGCTTGTACTCGGTTCAGGCTTTGATTTATGTGGATCCCTCTTCATCTTTCCCTTTTCACATGCTGCACAAAGATGTTCTTTTTCATACTTGAGCTCTGGAAGTCCTTTCACTAACTTTCCACTTACCAGTTTGTTGATGTACCGAAAGTTGAGGTGAGAGAGCCGTCGATGCCATAACCAACTTTGTTGCATCGAGGCTTTCGTCAGTAGACAAACCTGTTTGTCAGTCTGGACGTTTGACAAATTAATTGTGTAGAGGTCGGACTTTCTTGTGCCGATCAAGAGTTCGTCGCCTTCTTCAGTGCGAACAAAACACCTCTTGGTTTTGAAATTGACCTCTAAGCCTTTGTCACAGAACTGGCCTATACTGAACAGTTTGTGTCCTAAGCCTTCAACATAGCTCACCTTCTTGATCATGACTTGGTCATGTACCACATCACCATATCCCATTATTGGTGAAAACTGATCATTGTCGAATCTAACTGTTCCACAATACTTCTCTGTAAAGTTGGTCAACATACCTTTTTGTCCAGTCATATGCTTGGAACATCCGCTATCCAAGTACCACATATGACGGATCTGCACAAGAGAAATTACAAAACAACATATTTAGATAGTCATAAAACAAAATTTAAGACTTTGAGCATTGAAGTGCGGGTCTTGAACTGATTTGTTCAAAAGCCTAATTGACATTGAAGTCCAGGTCTTGAGCTGATTTGCTGAAGAACCATTGTTCTTTGAGGTACGAGTCCTAGACTGTTTTGGCTAGAAGTCATTTCCATAAGCTCCCTTTTAAACTTTGGGTTCCTGCAACACAGATTTAGCTTTTGGTACCCATTGAAATTTGGGTCCAACTGTGTTAGCACAAGATTTTGGTACCCATCGGAAATTGGGCCCTCTTTTCATTTGAAAGTCATTTGAAGCATTAGAATGATATGAGTGCACATGATAATTTCCAAACCAAACATTAGAGTCTTGACAAGAAGCATAAACATGTTTATCATAATATGAAGACTTTCTAGCAGATAAAGATAACTGGAATAATTGCTTCATAGAGTATTTCTTGCGATAAACGACAAGTTTTGGTTTCAAAATAGAAACATCAACAATTAAAACATCTTTACTAGGCGAAGTCTTATTACAATCAATAGTACAAAAAGATTTAACAGTCTTGTTAGTCTCCTGTTTTGGTTTCCATTGAGATTTAACTTCTGGCCTTTTCTTGCTCAGATCTGAAATAGTTGAAACTTGTGAGTTAGACTTGTGAGCAACAACTGAATGCTTCTTCCTCGGCTTACCAGTAGTGATCGGTTTCTGTGAATGCTGAGATTTAATCTTACCTTTAGCATTCTTAGCTTTCACAGAGACTGATTTATCAACTTTCGTTGATTTTGCACTTTTTACAGTCATACTGGTTCTTCCCAATGATTTCACAATAAAAGATGAATGGTTAGGAAGTTTCGCATTAAAATCAAATTGATCAAAACAATCATCCAAACCACCGTCAGAGTTAAGAAAATCAAACCCTCCATGAGTTAGACCAAAACTATCATTAGATTTTGAAGCCTTTGAAATAACAACATTTTTCAGCACAGTTGAAAAAACTTTTTGTTCAATATTAATCAAAAGTCTTTCATCTGTTAAAGAATTCTCAAGTTCATAAATTTTACTTTCCAAAACGAGAGGAGGGACATATAGTTTACCTTGAATAGGCTTCGCCTCCATTTCTTTGACAGAATAACTCTGAAAGAAGTCATTTGAAAGAGTTTTCTTTTGATATATAGGATCATCATTATAACTATTATTCAACTTCGCATAACGAAATGGAAGATGAACTTTAGATGATTTCTTTCTTTTTTCAGTTTCCTTGGCTTCATCCTCTTTTGACAATCCAGTTCAAAAAACTTTAAGCTCAGGGATTCGTCGAGCTAGTTTCATAAATGTAAAATCATAAAGTGCAGGCACTTCAGATTTAACATTTTTAAGGTAATGAGGATTCTCGTAACCGAGTCCCCATTTCTCTATTTCCTCTTTGGGTTTGTTCAGATGAATGGTTTGTTCAGTTTGACCTAATTTGTATAACTTCTCTTCCAAACTTTTTAATTTAGCAAGTAAAGAAATGTTTTCTTTGGAAGTTGAAGAATACAATTTCGTAAGCTCAATGAAATCAAACTCACTCGTTCTCAATTTAGACTTGATTTCAGAATTCTCCTTAAGAATTATTGTCTTTTCTTTGGCGCTGGTGTCATTGTTTCTATGTAAAACCTCAATCAATACTTCTTTCTCAGCAATTTCATTGCTAAGTTTCTGTATCGATTGGTTTTTGTCAGTAATAACACCCTTTTCTCGCTTAAGCTTCGACTCTAATTCTTGGAGTTTTATATTCATGGTACGCATTTGATTTAAGAAATCGGAATAAGATAAATCACATACCTCATCTTCCTCATTCTCTGAATCAGCTTCAGCTTCTGATTCCTGCTTTCCCATCAAGCACATGTTTGCTTTCTCGTCATTCTCTTCATCGTCATCTTCCTGGTCTGAATGGTCAAGCCAGTACTCATCTTCAGCCATCAATGCCTTACCCGCCTCCTGTTGCTTTGCAAGAAGCATTTTGTTCTTGTAGTAGTCGGAGTTTCTGACTTTGGGTCTTCGGCAGTCTTTGGCAAAGTGACCTATTTTACCACAGTTGTAGCACGTTGGTGGTTCTGACTGACTGGATCCTTCAGCTTTAAATCTTCTCTTTTCAGGCTTTCTCTCCTCTACTTTTTTACCTTCAAATCTATTTCCTTCAACCTTTTCCTTGTGAACATAGTTGTTAGGACCAGAAGAATATCTCTGACTGTTGGAACTTGGCTTCTTGTAGAACTTCTTCTGAAAAGCCTTAGTCAACATAAGCATTGCCTGCTTTAGTTGTTCACAGTCGTCCGAGTCAGAGTTCACTTCAGCTTCAATCTCTTCTGGTTCAGACATAATCATCTTGTTCTTCTTCTTTTTCACAACAAGAGCAATTGAGTCAGCACTTGTTTTCCCAATCTGCTTCTTTTCATCCAGTATTTCATCCACCTCTTCTTCATTCTGTCTGAGGGTTTCATATACTTCATGAAGTGGAATCTCGTTTAAATCTTTGATCTTCTTCATCTGTCTGGCAAATTTTTCCATTCAGGCTGGAGGATGCTGAGAAATTTGACATTCAGCTCTATTTGCGATTTGGTGACCTTGTTCTTGCTTAGTTCGTTCAGCAAAGTCACAAACCTTCATAAGTTTCTTCTAAAGATTCTCCAACTCTGCCTCTAAATTCTTCATAATTGTTTAGGCAGTTGGATATTTTCAGTTGATTCCCAACCTTTGAACCTAGCATCATCTTTTCTAGCTGATCCCATATCTGTTTGCCTGAGGCCTTATAGCTGTCTATCTTCACATAAATTTCGTTTGGAATGCCTTGAAGAATATAAAACTTTGCTAGTCTATCACCTTTTGCTCTTTTGAGATTATCACCTTCTAGTTCATGAAATTTAAGTTCAAACTCTGTTTCTACAGTTCCTTCCATACGAGTCTCACGAACTGGTTTCATAACCCTTTCTTCTATCGATTTCCTGATGAATTCACCCAACTCATGTCTTTCAATAAAGTCCATGAACCAATCCTTCCACTGTTCATACTCTCCCCTGAAGAGTATTGGTGGTTTTGAGTCAGTTCCGATTGCTAGGGCTTCTCTTGAAGTCATTCTTCTTTGACAAAGACTAAGTCTGGTATTGGCACAAAAGGCACTCTTTACGCTAAAGGTAGCTGGCGCAAAAGAGTTTTGCATGAGATGTAGGTGGCGCGAAGCAGAACTTTGCGCGAAGAGAGGGTAGCGCAAACTTTAGTTAGACTGGAAGGTGTTTTGCGCTAGACGTTAGTGGTGCAAAAGATAACTTGCGCGAGTTTTGAGTGGCGCAAAGTATAACTTTGCGTGATAAGACACTGGTGCAAAAGTTAACTTGAATTTGAGCTTTGCATGAACTGAGGATTGTGTGAGAAGTCGTTGGCGCAAGACTTGAGATTCGAGATTTGCGCGAGTAATGATTGGCGCAAAACGAAGTTTGCGTTGGCAATTGGTCGCGTGAATCTGAGTTTGCGTGATGAACTGCTAGCGCAAACGCGAACTTTGCGTTAATAGTCGTTGCCGCAAAGTGGAGATGCTATTCTTTTCAGATGAATGGAACTTTGCGCGAAGTAGATTTTCGAGATTTTCACTAAGTGTTGGTGGCGCAAGACAAGGTTTGCGTGACACGTTGTTCGCGCGATTTGATGTTTGCGCGATGAACTGATGGCGCAAACGAGACAATGAACTGGCGCAAATGTGACTTTGCGTGAGTTTGTCCCTACACTTCGAAAAATCGATCTAAAAACCTGTTTTGACTTCGATTAGCAGTACCAAACTCAAGCAAAATGACTACAAACACTTTTAGAACAGATTGCAGGGCTTTGATCTAACATTAAGCACTTTTTCGAAGAAATGATCGATGGAACAGTGCTCTTTTTGAAGTGAACAGATGAACACAAAAATCTCAAAATGAGACTCGATTGCAGTTATATACTGAAATCAAACAACAACAACTCGATCTAGCACCCTAATAGATCACAACACTATCGATTTCAACCTCAAAAACACCTTAAATCATGAAAATGATTTTGAAATGAAGAACACAGAGTCGATAGTTTAAAAACTTGATTTTGATCTGTAATCAGGCTCTGATACCAATTGTCGGTCCACAATAATATCAAGTTCTTATCAACAATAACACATAAACGATTACCAACCTGTTTTGATTAACATTCAACGATTACAAGGTTCGGTATTGATCTGTTTGAAGTTGTATGTGTTTTACACCTTTTGTGTGTGTTTTTGTTGTCTGTGTGTTATGAGAGAAGAGATCTGATCTCTATTGATCTAATCTTAGCTTCTAAGATACTCTAACCTTACAACTTGCAAAAACAACTTGCAATATAAAACTATTTAAAACTAACTAATATCTAACTATTACCTAACTAACTAACTAACTAACTAACTAACTAACTAATTACTTAGAAACAAATAAAATACAATAAAACAATAATAAAACTAACTTTGATATTTTATTACAAACGACATTAGACTTAATATCGAGAGTCGACTTTCCGGCTTTAGCTTCAGATTGGATCTTCAGATTGGATGATCTTGAATCCAATAGATATGTGATCTAACAAATTCCCATATTTTCAAGTCCATAAGTTTTGCATAGCAATACCATCCACATAAAGATATAACCCAAGTAAAAACAAGTTAAAGAACATTAATAGAGTTCATAAATCGCCATTTCCACAAAATCATCACAAACCCTAATATCCCCAAAAGTTAGGTTTAGCACAATGTCTTACAAATCAAATATGTGAAAGAGAAGATATTAGGTATTCAAAATCCACCTTTTGACATGTATAATGTTTAATAAAAAGTGTAAGAACTCACCTTGTAGGTTGTATTCGAAACCCTAGAACTCAAAAAGTTATGGAGGGAGATCTTCACAAAGAGAGTTATATAACCTAGATAATACCAACAACAATCTTAAGGCTTCATTTATGGAGATTAAATGAAGAGAGAGAGAAGAACTACTCACCTAGGGCACCCAAAATCGCACCAAGCTCTCCTACTAGCACCACACTTGAACCAAATGAGAGAAAAAGGGGAAGGAACCCGTATTAGTCGACCAGAGTAGCTCCGCGGGTTATGCCGCGACCTCAAGTCGCGGCATAAGTCGCCCGTGTCCTTGAGATGATAGTCCAACAGTGAGTTATGCGGCTAATGCCGCGACTCCAAGTCGCGAGTAAGTCGTGTAGTCCACTGCTTCTCCTTAACCAAAAATCCAAGTCTTGCCACACAACTAGGCTAGAGACACGCGGTACTCACCAACAAGATAACGTTCAAGACTAATATTAAAATACGGAAGACTAGGAGGCTGAATGATAAAGTATTACAAACGAAAATTTCGGGGTGTTACAGATTGTTTTAAGATTTAATGTATTTCATTTTTGGTTGTTTTTAAATCAAATGTATTGCATTTTGGAAATCATTATTTTAAATAACATTCTTAAAGTTATTTCTGTATATATCTCTAATGAAAACTCTTGAGCTCACTAGGTGTTAAGCCTAAACTTTTTATTTGTCGGCATGTGCATCAGGTTCCAGATGGGGGTATGGTTCTAGCAGTATTGAAGAGATGTGCCTTAGTGTTCACAAGTTAAAGTGTTGGTGAAGTCTTCCGCAGTTTGGAGATAGTGACTACTATTGGGTTTTAGTAGCACCCGTCCTTATTATAGACTGTATGTATAGAATGAATGTGTGTATTGAGGTTAAATCTTAAATTGTGATTGTAGATGAATCATTTATTGATGTATTTAGGAAATTTTAAATTAGGTGATATTTCCGGATTTGAGGGTGTCACATTAGTTCACCAATGAACATTTATATGATAAGTAACATAAGTCGGTAGTTATGAAAATGGTTCACTAATGAACCTTTGACCGATTATTTGTGTATTAATGTCTCTGGTTCATGCATGAACATCATATGAATTGAGTTCAGTAATGAACATATCATTCAAAACACCATAAACTAAGAAATCATCTGAATTAATATGTTGAATGGTACTGTGCTTCATTTTGATTATGCATCATTCAAATTAATTTGAAAATAACCACTGAGAATCTTGAAAAGATGATATAATTATCATCCTTAAACACAAGCAATTATCCTTTTATAACATAACATTTAAAACAATTAAGTAACTTACAAATGAATATTACCTATATACCCTTAATCATTGACTCTAACATTTGAAGTAAACATGAATAAAGAATGATTTTGATTGGTACAACGAATTCACAAAAGTTAACACACCATTTATTTGGTTAATAAAAGATCTTCCATCCCCCCCCCCCTTTCCCTCTCTCTCTCTCTCTCTCTATATATATATATATATATGGGTTTGTTTTTTTTGTTAATCCAATAACTGGTATTAACTATGTGAACCAATCTTAGTCATTTATCTTTGAAATTTATGAATTAAATTCATCAGGGCATTTTTGTAATAAATTAAAAAAAAGATACATAATGAACATGGTAAAATTGAAAAAGATCACGAGCTTTTAGTATGCATTGATTGCAGTTCAGGTGCATCCGTTCTTCATCGTTTTGAAACCGAAATCAATCACATTTTACTTGTTCACTTATGAATGGTTTATTAGGTCACCAATGAACATTTATATAATAACTAACAGAAGTCGGTAGTTATGAAAATTGTTCAGTAATGAACTTTTGACCGATTATTTTTTGTATTAATGTCTCTGGTTCACGCATGAACATCATGTGAACTAGGTTCACTAATGAACATCATGTGAACTGAGTTTACTAATGAACATATCATTCAAAACACCATAAACAAAGAAATCATCCGAATCAATATGGTGAATGATACTATGTTCATTCTGATTATCCATCATTTAGCTTAATTTGACCATAATCATTTAAATCCTGAAAAATATGATATTATTATCATCATTAAAAACAAGTAATCATTTTTTTTGTAACATCCCATTTAATACAATTAAGTAATTTACAATTGGGATTGGCGAAGGGTGCTGAGGAGCGGTCGAGAATCGACTTAGGTGGAATAAATGATGGAGATCACGGAGTCAATTGATATTACTTACCGACACGGAAGACAAATGGAGATGTACTTTTTCAAAGGACGGAGTTTTTTCAGTCCAGTCCTTGAGAACACAAATTGAAAAACTGCAGCTTGGAATTGGATCGTATATGACCCATGGAATAATCTTGTTCTAGTGAAGATCAATATTTTCTTTTGGATAATGCTTCTCAATCGTATTACTACCAAAGATAGATTGGAGCTTCTGGGAGTGGACCTTGATAACACATTATGCCCTCTCTGCAGGTCCGAGATTGAGACCGTACAACATTTTTTCTTTAGATGCTCTCGGTGATGGCGATTTGGGAAAGGGTTCAAAGATGGTGGAACTTTCCATTCTCTTCCTTCAACTCTATGGGATCGGCTTTGGAAGGTATTGATACTTCCCGTGTTTCTAAGGCAATTCAAATGGGTGTTGAGGCAATTCTCAAGATCACATGTTTCTTCCTATGGTGTTTCCCAACAAATTCTCTTTGAGAAGTATGTGCCTATACTTAGTGTCTTGTTCGACTTTATTGTCGAAAACTCTTTTAGATGGGTGATCTATAGGTGTAAGGGAGTCAAAAAAACTTTGTTGAGTGGAGTACATCTCACTTTTCTTGTCTTGGATTCATGTAAAAAGAAACATACAACTAAAAATTACCTATGTACCCTTCTCGGAAAATGGTGGTGGAGTTTTAGATACGATGATGAGGGGTTAATTATGGCACGAGGTTATCTCTTCCCTATTCGGTCCTTATGGGGGTCTCGTCTTAAGGAGGGGGGGGGGGGAGGGAGGGGGTACTCAGGCGGTTCTTGGGGCACCATTAGGAAGTTAGATAAAGAGACCTATGCTTACAATATAATGTTGCATGATCTCTTCTACTTTAATTTGCAAAACAGGTCCTGGAGATGGAGGTTGGACAACGATGGAATATTATCCATTTCCTTGCTTAGGAAAGCCATCGATGACTCGTACCTGACCATTCTGGCTTATAACACGAGATGGAATCGCTTGGTGCTCGGTAAATTCAACTTATTGGTGTAGAGGGCGAGACTAGGAAGATTACCGACCAAACTAAATCTGACAAGGAGAAGTATTGGGATCAACTCCGACTTGTGCCTTCTTTGTCCACTCAACGGTATAATCAGAAGAACATCTTTTTTCACTGCTCAATCAACAAAGAAATAAGAGCTATGATTTCTGCCTGGTGCAATAAATTCCCATTCTCGACTGGCTCTATCTTAGAACTTCTCGACACAATCGAAGCAGATAACTTAACTAACACTAAGATTTCAATCCTGGGGCCGTCATCGCTGCCTATTTCTAGTTCATTTAGAAACTCCGTAATTCACTCGTCTTCAACGATAAAGAGACCCCGACCAACATAATCATGTCCGAGGTGATCTCGAACTCTTTTATTTGGGTCAAGAATAAAATTAGAAGGGGGAGGCTTTTAACTGGGATAAATGGTGTTTTAACCCTTTAGACTTGGCGTGATGTGTACTTGTACACTCTTCTTGTATTACTATCTTATCGATAGTTGATTGAGTTGGAATAAATTCTTGTTCAAAAAAGACGATCTTCTCTCTCTCTACACACACACACACACACACATATATATATATATATATAGAGAGAGAGAGAGAGACATAGAGGAAGGATCATGCGAGAAGTTAAACATTTTGCGAGAAGGCGAGAAGTGTGATATCATATATGATTACAAGGCTTGTGGGTGTGTTTAATCATATATGATTAAACATCTATGTATTGCCAATGGAACATGTGTTTAATCATATATGATTAAGCTTGTGTATCATATATGATATCACACTTCTCGACTGTCGCAAAATGTTTAACTTCTCGTTAGAACCTGCCCTTATATATATATATATAATACATTGGCTTAATCAAATGAAAACTCTGTAATTTATGATAACATCGAATATGAGCCACTAATTCGAGATAATTAAGGTTAAATAAGCTAAATAGTCATACAAATCCCTTCCCTCAATTTTCGCATTTTAATAATAAGAGTGAATTGCAAATTTGGTCCCTGTGGTTTATTGTTTTTCTCACATTTGGTGCCTACAAAATTTTTATTGCAAGAAACTCCCTGTGGTATGCAAAAGTGCTTGGATTTGGTCTCTGTGACTAACGCTCGTTAGGTTGCAGGTGTTAAATCCTCTCATGTGCCTTGCACATGAGGGTATATGGGTCATTTTACTCCACAAAGACCAGAATTGCAATAAACCACAAGGACCAAAATTGCAATTTACTCTTTTATGTTATACCTTTTTTAAAAAACATAGTATTTATATTATATAATTAATAAATAATTATCACTTAATTAAAAAATAACTTATTTAATGAAACATCAAAATTTTATTTAGTTAATAATTTATATTTAAGTTTTATCGACTAAAATTATAATAAAATAATTTATATTTTTGCTTTTACTAAATTTCATTTTTAATAAAAATAAATAAATTATTCAATAAAAATAAATTAAACACATGAGTTTTTTGAATTTTAATATAAAACATAACATATATATATATATATTATAGAAAAATCTAGCGCATATTAAAACGATATATGAAATTACCTTTAAAAAATTTATTATATCTAAACTTATATCTTATTGAACTCTACTTTTTTTAGATTTTTTTTAAAAATAAATTACCTACGATTTTTGTTTTAGAGATGTTTGAAAGAGGATGAGTGAACAAATATTCCTAACAAAATTATGTAACATCCAACCCATTTTTATGTTTTTTTGATCAAACCTCATTCTCAAATATTCCTAACAAAATCCATGTGCTTTAATCTTTTTGCATGTTAACATCATTTTAATAATTGTAGGGGTGTAAAAAAACCGGAAAACCGAGAAACCGAGCCGAACCGTTTGATCCGTAACCGAAAAAACCGAAAACCGGGAAAACTGAAAAACCGAAAAGACCAAAAACCGAAAACCAAGTAACCAGGTATCAGACTCATGCGGTTTGGTTCACATTTTTCTTACTAACCGAGCTGAATCGAACTGAGAACACCCCTAAATAATTGTACGGTAATTTATATAAAAAATCTATTAAAATTTCTAGTTCAATAAGATATAAGTCTAGTTATAAAAAAATTTAGAGGTAATTTCATATATCGTTTTAATATGCGCTAGATTTTTCTATAATATATATATGTTATGTTTTATATTAAAATTCAAAAAATGCATGTGTTTAATTTATTTTTATTGAATAATTTATTTATTTTTATCAAAAATGAAATTTAGTAAAAGCGAAAATATAAATTATTTTATTATAATTTTAGTCGATAAAACTTAAATATAAATTATTAACTAAATAAAATTTTGATGTTTCGTTAAATAAGTTATTTTTTAATTAAGTGATAATTATTTATTAATTATATAATATAAATACTATGTTTTTTAAAAAAGGTATAACATAAAAGAGTAAATTGCAATTTTGGTCCTTGTGGTTTATTGCAATTCTGGTCCTTGTGGAGTAAAATGACCCATATACTCTCATGTACAAGGCACATGAGGGGATTTAACACCTGCAACCTAACAGGCGTTAGTCACAGGGACCAAATCCGAGCCCTTTTGCATACCACAGGGAGTTTCTTGCAATAAAAATTTTGTAGGGACCAAATGTGAGAAAAACAATAAACCATAGGGACCAAATTTGAAATTCTCTAATAATAATAAATCCCTAAAATCCTCCCTTTATTTTCTTTCAATATTTCAGTCATCTCCCTTCCCAACTTCGGTAGAACCACCCCATATCCGTCTCCTTCACCATCTTCTTTCTCAATCAATATATACCAGATCCCAGCCGCCATATCCTCAAGTCTCTAACCATATCCACCTGTTCTACAAAATTCCAATCGATGAGAATAGTTAAATCATTTTTCGGCAATGGGTTTACGGTGAAATTTTCGTGATTGATCGAATGTGTTATCATGGTATGTTATCCCATATCTTCAAACTCATATGTTGATTGAGTGGGTTTATGGTGGAGTTACAGTGAACACAATGTGTTATCTCATATCTAGTTGATCGAGTGGTTTATAGAGGAGCTATAGTGGTCACATTGTGTTATCCCATATCTTGAAACCCATATATTGATTCGGTGATCACAATGTGTTATCCGTACTTCACAAATCCATCACGGTGATCGCAGTAGGTATCACATCATCTATACAGTGGGTATCTGTAACACCCTCAAATCTGGAAATAACAACTAATTAAAAAAATTACAGTAATACATCAAATAAAGGAGATAATCCCTTTCTACAAATCAATTTTCAAAATACCTCAAATTGAATTCTAGGTTTAACCTCAACAATTAATAAACCAAGTATTATACAAGGACTAAATATAGGTCGGGTGCTACTAAACCCATAAACAATAGCAATCTCCAAATGTGCGGAAGCCTTCACCCAAAAGCTACTCGCTTCTCGTGCATCTAGCTAGCATTCATTTCTTCACAGTGTCGCTAGTACCATACCCCAACTGGAACCTGATACACATGCCGACAAATAAAAAGGTTAGGTTAACGCCTAGTGAGTTCTAGATTTTTCATCATGATTATATAAATCGCTAAACGGAAAGAATGTAACTTAAATCATGATTTCCAAAAGGATTTATATTAAATTTGCAAACAACCCATTTTCCAACACACAAAAACCTTTTTTTTAGATGGAAGTTCCAATATAAAACATTTCCTCAAGATGTGAACTCAAACGTAAACCTCGCCCCAAAACGTGAATAATGATTTAATTCCCATATAAAGTAAACTTGGATAAAACTCTATTATCCGAATATCCAAAACACAGATGAGACATAAATACTTAACCATAAATCATGGATAACAATCTATATATAAAACGTCACCAAAATCATGGATAATATTCAACACCCCAATATAACCAATATAAACAATAAACAACATCGGAAGCTTCAAATCATAGATAATATTTGTCTCCAAAGAATATAGCCAAAATCCACCATTCGGTAACGAAACACAAAAGTAGGTCACATATCTATGTTATATGAGCGTCACTTAAGGATTAAAATCTCGTTAACATCAACCTTTCTAGGTGTATAGTTAACGAGTCAACAAACTCAACACCTCTATGTCTATTTCTTGGATAGTTTTCAAGTTCAACCCCTCTAGGGCTGTACCTTGGAGTTTCCGTGCACTCATCAAGTTCAACCCCTCTAGGTATGTACCTTGGAACTTCCAAACAACCCAGTTAAGCCCGTTCACAAGAAATTGCAATTATTGGTCAATAGACGATGCTCGATTCAAAGAGCCCACATGTTACTCTCATAACACCCCATGCCTATTTTAAGTTTCAATACGGGGATATTTATCTCATTCAAACTGACTTTTATGTTTCTGGATCCATTGCATTATAGTCTAAAATATTACATGATTCCAAATTAATGAACTAGAGCATCTAAAACATGTAATTCTGAAATAAGATGCAATAAATGCAAATCATAATCAAAACTCTACATTTAGCTATCAAAATCGGAAAAATGTCCCCGAGACCCAACAGAGTCAAAACCAAGCCATAAGCTCAACAAATCAATTGGCTATTTGTTATAAATTATAAATTAAAATGCAATAAAATGTAAATAACCCACATTTATGCAACCACATGCTCCAAAGATGTGAACAACCCAAAACACAATTTTATACAAGGACAAATCATTTTCCAAATGCATTTATACCATTTATTCTTTCAAAACGTCTCATAACCCAAGAACAAGTATTTCTCCAAAACATATACTAAAAGTGAACTTATACCAAAAAAATCTCCATTTGTAAGATAAATCATTAAAATACCTATACTTATGATTTATTTATCAAAATGCCCAATAATCCCAACGTGGGTGTTTCACAAGATTTATAAAACTAAATAACTTAAATACGTAAAACTCTTCAAATATTCCAACATTTAATAAAAATGATGTAAACACATAATCACCTTTAAATGGACATTTTTGGCATCTACAACGTTTTCACAAATCAACTTGAACTCGTCTTGCTAAATTTAGGCTAAATCAAGGTTTTTACCCCAAACTTGAGTTTTCTTGGTGAAAAATTCAATCTACAAGCAAAACCTCCTAACTCTTAGATCCAACAATTGCAAAGATTTTCCTTCACCTCCAAAGATCCAAAACCTAAGGCAAAATGGATCCAAAACCTAAGGCAAAATGGAGACAAAAGACGAGAAAATGAAGCACACACAAAACCCTAACTTAAAATCGAAAGAGATGGGGAGCTTACCACCATATCTTCCAATAAATTTCAAAACTCACCATCTATCCTTGAATATCTCTAAAAAATGAAACCATAGCAACTTGAGCACCAAAAATGGAGTAGAAATGAGAGATATATGAAGAAATGAAAATGAATGGCTGAAAATCCGACTTTTAAGATGTCTAGTACCGCTAGGATACATTGACATGCGACATTGCCATTGACATGCGACATTGCCATGGAATTTTCGTATGGAATAGTCGCACAAGGTGTCTATAACACTCCCCCTTGGTTGCTACTTTGCCAGTACGACTATGACCCTGCCATAGTCGTCGGGCATTGTAACCGGACTCCTACTAAGCCTCGAAACTTGACTTTTTCTATGCCAACATTCCCGAAACTCCTAAGGACTTAAAGTAGTGATTTCTTAACATAAATCCCATCATTTACAAGATGTAACAACGTACGGGTTGACTTTCACTTACCGAAAATTACGGGTGTTACAATATCGATAAGTATATGTGGGTATATAGAGAGAATGATCCTAATTACAATGGGTATCACAATGGAATGTTTACGATAGAAGGGAGAGGGGAGAGGAGAGATAAGATTTCTAAAATACCTTAAATGCATATTAATTAAAATTTTAAGTCAATATTACCAAATTATTTATTTTCTAATTTATTCTTTGATTTGTGGTTGAAATTGGATCTCACATCTCACTAAATATTGAGTTCTCCCTTGAATGACCCCTTCCCCCCCATATATATATATAGGGGGCCCTTCATGGGAGAACTGACTATTTTGTGGTAACTGTGAGATCCAATCTCATCCATACAAAATCATAATCAATGGTTTAAAAAAAATTGTAAATTCATTATTAACTAACGATAAATAACATGCTGTAATTATCAATTTATACCCAAAAAAGGGTAAATAAGTCATTTTGCTTGTTGATTCATATTGATCTATTTTGAGCGTGTGCCAAATATTACGGGGTCATATCAATCCCAATATTTTAACCGCGGAAATGATATCACAGATACCATCTCAAATTAATAAAAAAAACCCATTTAAGATTATCACTGTGAAGTCGATAGAACCCTAGAATTAGAATACGATTTATGTGACATCGTTCGATCGATTGTGGTTCACTATGTGCCATCCATTGTGGTACACTGTGTTTCATCCATTGTGGTTCACTGTGGTTCGTCCATTGTGGTTTACCGTAGTTCGTCCACTATGGTTCACCGTGTTTCATCCATTGTGGTTCATCCATTGTGAACCTGCATTCATGTGTTCAAAAACTTTGTTTATTATAATAAATAAGAAAAAGAATGAATGTCTGATTGACCACTACCTGAACCTGTATTCATGTGTTCAAAAACAACATCATCACCATCTTCAAGGTACCACAAAGTTATCACAACAAACCCAAACTAGATAAAATTTGAAAAATAAACAGCAGGAGAGTCTGATATCTATTATCAACCAAACCATAACAACTTCATGAATGGTAGCATATAGTATCACGTAGCCTGTTAGTATTATCAAAATGTATCACACTGTGATATCATTTGATAATACATAAAATCTGTCAACAGTATATGAAATCACTAACATTAAAAAGACCTACCTCCCCTTTCATCATTCTGCTTCTACACATCTACTACATAACCTTGATCATCGATAATACCATGGGAAAGATCATCATATAACAGACCCTCTTCTCCTGCCAATGCATCATTACATATTTCTTCAGTTTCTTGGTATGGTGACAGACCCATATCAAAACTGTTAGTGTATAGTTGTATCCAAGATTTATGTAGAAAAGTCAAAGTATGTAGAGTCAATCAGAGTCAATGTATAGCTAAGTCAGTATTGTTTGATGTGTGTGAACATGGTTCTTTGACCATATATAAGCTTTGTTAGAGTTGTAGCATGTGAGGTCATTCATTGTATTGTAAGAGTTTTGTATCATATGGTTTAAGAGATATACGATTTACACACTTTCTCTCTCTACACTCTCTCTAGAATGTTGATCTTAATTGTCAAATATGTAGATCTTGATTGAATTTCTTGAATTTGTGACCTAACATTTGGTATCAGAGCAAACCAAGTTATTCAGATGGATTAGAAAAACTTTGATTTGATCAATTTTCGATTCTTGAAAGAATACGCACAAAAAGTTTTCTGAAAACACTGTTTGATTCAAATTTTTTGTGATAAAGGTTTTTCATGCAAGAAAATAGGTTCATAGTGTTCGATTACTGTTTTAGAAACTTTCTTGTTGAGGATTGATCACAAAATTCACAACAATTTACATTCAATTTTAAATTTTTGTAGTTTTCGGTTTTGAAACTGGCTTTATATCACGGATTCTTAGTGATTTTGTTGTTATTAGTTAAAAAGTTGTATTAGAAACTTGTTCTAAATTTTTGTGCGATAATAATTGTGGAATCTTAGCTTCAAATTGCAGGCTATTCAAGTTTTTAATCGAAATTTGTGAATATAACTAAAAAACACGCAAGATTCAAAGAACGCGCAAGCCTCAAAGGGAAGAACACGCACAACACTAAAAACACAAGAAAGAAAGAACGTGCACGATGAATAATTTTGTTGTTTTTGTGGTTTTGCGAGTTCTTGATTGATACGAGAAAAGTGTGATCTGCGCGAAGTGAAAACACACACGAATCTGCTTTGAGTTTAGTCTGCAAGTTGCTTTGATCTGCGAGAAGTCATTTTGCGCGAAGTTAAAATGTCAATTTTTTTCTAAGTATAGAACGTGCAAAAACATTGCGAGAAGTTAAGTTCAAGAACACACATATCTCTTCTTGCGCGAACCTAAAATGCGCACATATCCTTCTGCGCGAACGTTGAACACGCACGTCCCTATTTGCGAGAACCTTAAACGCGCACGTAGTGTTCTGCGCGAACCAGAAACGCGCATAAGCCTATCTGCATGAAGTTTATCTACAGTGATCTGCGAGTTTGTGAGTTCTGCGCGAAGTAAATTTCAGCTACAGTGTTCTGCGAGTTTAACACTTAGAATTTTTTTAAGTGTTGTTTAAGTTTGATTTTCAAGTCAAATTTTTATCTGAATATTTTGGTCGATCATTTCGAGCATACTTTTCAAGATGTCTACTGTTTTATCAAGAAGAGACTGTGCCACAATGTACATGCCTGAAATACCTGCCATAGAAGCTGAACGCGATAAACTGTAGATTCAGAATTACAAGCTTCTTAATCAGATACAGGAGTTGAAAGCTAAATTTTTAAATTCTGAGAAAACTTCTGAATGTGCAAAATGTACTAACAACTCTAAATCTGATTTTTCAGGTATTATCAAGTCAAAAGAGAGAGAAATTAAAGTGAAAGAGAAAGAAATAAGCAATCTTCAAAGCCAAATGAAGTCAACTGAAAGGAAATTGTCAGAGCTGAAAGCTGAATCAGTTAATCTTCAACAAAAGTTTAAGGTTTTTGAAGAAAATATATCTGCATTGGAAGCTAAAAATGTTGATCTGATGAAAAATCTCAATGCAGATACAATCAAAGGTGATCTGGAGAAAATCTATACTCAAAAGCTATCTGATTTTTCAAAGAAGACTTTTCAAGAGAAAAAGAATTTGGAGCTTAGATGCTTAAAACTCTCGAAGCAAGTATCCAAATTTGAAAAGATTGCATAACTAAAAGAGATACTTTTACAAAAGAGAGAAAAGTTCTTGAATATAAAACAATTGAATTTCCCAAGCAGATCTCTACATTACAAGACTTACTTGAAAAGGAAAGACAAATCTTTCAAGAGAAGAAAAAGTCTTTTGATTCTGAAAAAAAAAGTTTGAAAAGAAAAATACTGGGATTTTCAAGGAAATTTCTGAGAAAAACAATAACTTAGAAAAGACTTTGAGCAAGAACGTCAAATCTTTGAATCTGAAATATCTAAGCTCACATCCAAGATATTTGTTCTATCATCAGACATTCAAAAAGAACAGATGGCAAAATCTGATTTGAAAAAGAAGTTTGACACACTTTTTGAGGAAAAGAACATTTTATCTAAAAAGATAAAGGACTTGGAAGTTGCAAATGTTGAATTGTCAGAAAAGTTTTCTGCAGACGTGATTAATCAATCACCTTATGACAATTCAACATAATCAGTTTGTTCTTTTAAAACTGTTTCAAGTTCTATTCTTGAAAATGTTTTCAAAAAGACAAGGGTCAAATCAAACATTGTCAAATCAAATCAGATTCGTCCATCTAATTTATTTTATGACAAATCTGTTGATAGTCCAACAAGATTTTATGTAAAATCTCTTGAAAAGAATTCTTCTAAGAAAGGACAGATGGTCTGCAGAGTGAAAGGTTCTCCTGCTGAAGAGAAGATTGACAAATCATTAGCATCCACATCCAAAGCCAAGAAGAACAATGCACAGAAAGGTAAATCTTTTGGTAAACCTGATATGTTTTATTCAGCTAATAATTTGATCAGGATTGCTCAAAAGAAGATTTGTTGTTCTTACTGTGGAGAGAATGCTTTTGTTCAAAGAGAATCTGCTCATCACTGGAATGGAACTTACAGAATTACTTCTTAGAAAAGTAAACCTAAAAGTATTAAATCTAATGAGAAGTGGGTTCTTAAATCTAACCTACCAGGACCCAAATACCAATGGGTACCAAAACCTGTTAAATCTATTTTGCAGGTACCACTGGTTTAGAGGGAGCAAGATTAATGGTTCTTGAATATTTCAGTTCAGGACCCAATCTTCAATGTTAAGATGATTGGTTTTTGAACAAAGCATTTCAAAACCCGGACTTTAAAGATTTATGCTCTTGGATAACACAGTTCAAGACCCGCATATCAATGTCAAGAATTATAACTTCTGAGTAAACCATCTCAGGACTCGGTCTTAAAAGTCAAAGAGAATGACTTATAAGTACTACAACTTAGGACTCGTTCTTTAATGTTAAAGGACTTAGACTTCTAAACACATCAGTTTAGGACTCGGTCTTCAATGTTTAAGGATAAGGATATTATGCAAATATCCAGGGGGAGCTTATCAGAATATAAATCATTTTATCATGATTTGAGGGGGAGCTTAAATGTAAGTATCTTCTGATCTATATCTCAGATAAGCAACTTATTGTGCTTTTATTCCAGCCAACGAAGCTCCATCTAATCTAGGCTCGGTTCGGTTCACCCATCATACCTACTAAGTAGAAGGCAGGAAACGTCTAAGCCCACAGTAAACATATGATGAGCCCAAACAAGAGATCCAGGAACACATAGCTGAAATTCGTCGAAGGAAAAAAAAGAAGAGAAAGAAAGGGAAGTTTTTTCTTTCTTTCAATCCAAATAAGAGAACAAAGAAACCACTTGAAAGAAGAACAACTTTCGAGCATGAAAAATGTTTTCTTAAATGTTCAAACCACTTCTCGTTCTCAAAAGATTTCAAGAATTTAGAAGTGTGATTTTCAAATGTTTTTCATAATTGAACTTTAACGTTTAACTAGCCGTGTGTTTCCGAAGATCAATACTTGTGTATTATCTTGTCTATATACTGTCAAATATTCATACACACCGGTTCAGTACTTCATTTGAATTTATTATTACCATGTCTCATAACGAAACAATTTTTCGATTGTAATACTCCCGTTTGTAATTCAATGTTGTTGAGAATCATACATCATTTCAACTTGAGTGTTCATTGCTAAATTGTTTATATTCGTTCATATAAACAAACTGTCAAGTTCTTAGATACCCTAACCTTTCACGTTCATATTTTGTGATATTTGATCTGATTGATACATTGTCAGATTCTCAAAACAATTATATTGACTTCATTTCATTCATTCAATATCATTGTTTTGAGAGATCTTCAATGTTCAAATGCTCATATTTCATTCATATCCTTGATGAGCATACATTTATATGACAATGATATCATGTGCTTAATTGTTCAAGATAAATTGTTGAGCAACTATTATTTTTAGGACAAAATTACATGGGATTAGTGTGAAAGCTTAAACAGAACTTCCATGGATTCACGTTAACCATTGTTTCCTACCCAGGAAGTAATTCTAGAGTGATTGAGGGGTGAGGGGTTTTAAATCAAAGAGTGGGGGAGATAACTCATCCGATTGAGTTTTTCTCAGTATGTGGAATGGAAAAATATAAAAGAGAGTTTGGTTAGAAGTGAGTTAAATGTTTAAAAGAAAGAGGGTGTGAGAACAGAGTTAAAAGAATATCAAAACTCTGCACCAACCACTTTCTGAGTCGGGCAACCACATCTTCTGATTGGTTCACATTCTTTGGTGACCATCATTGAAAAAGGCAGTGAGCCCATGCCAACTCTTGCAATTACCCCACCAACCACTCGTTTCTTTCTTAACAAAGAAATGTTTTATTTTCTTTGGGGACACAACACATATGCTATCTGATCTTCACTCAGAAGATTTAGATATTTAAAAAGAAGGAAGTTTGCCCCACCTTTGCACCTCTTTCATGCACATTGAGTCCGTGTAATACTTGTTGCTGTCTCAACAGTTTACACATTTTGAGCCTGAAAAAGCTTCAGTAGCTTCAATCATTCTACACTTTCACGTACACACAAGAAATATGTTTTCTTGTTGTAACATTCATAAAAATTCCTTCGTATTTTTCGATGATTTAATGGAAGCCCTGGGGGAGTGAACATCACAAAAGCTCATTTCCAATGTACTTTCGTTATACAAAGTGGCTCCGTGCTACTTACAGGCATACTAAGGGGCTGTTTGGTTGGTTTTCCATTAAGTTATGTATGGATAAAGTTGTCTATGTGGATTAATCTGTCTGTATATATTTAGAAGGTTTTTATTTAGGAGAGTTTTTTCATAGATGGAAGGAACGTGTTTTTTAATGAGAGGGACTGGTTTGGAAAAAACTTGGCTTTCTGCATTAAGCTCCCCCTTGAAATCTTACTGAATAAGCCACTTTCTATATTATTAAGTCACTACCAAACAGTCATATATAGCTAACTGAATAAGTTGTGAGTCTCATTAAGCTCATTAAGCAGCTAAGAAACAGACCCTAACTGTATCATTTGTTGATTCAGGGTTACATTTCTTATTATATCTGAATTTGAAAAGATTCGGGTATATACATTTCATGAATTGACGGATACACAAATCAAAAGGCAGAGACTGCCATTTTATCATAAAGGGGGAGATTATTTTTCAAAGAAACTGATGACTTGAAAAGGTTTTTGATGATTTTGCTGCTCACAATCATCAAAAGGGGGGAGAAAATCAGAAATTTCAAGTCAAATGGAAGATTAAATGAATGTCTGAGAGTTTGAAAGATTATTCTTATCAAAAAGGAAGATATTTTCTAAAGAAAAAGGGGAGATATTCAGAAAATTCAAGTCAAATGAAAGTTTATAAAAATAGGGGAGATATTCAGAAGTTTCAAGTCAAATTTCAAGTCAGACAGATGAAAGTTTCAAAGATGATTCGAGAAAGTTTGTTTTTTCAAAGACAGTTCAGAGATCACAGAGATGAAGATACATGTATTGAAAGATTTCTCAAAGTTCAAAGATTCAAAGATCAAAGAATGTTTCAAAGAGTTCAAATTCAAGTTCAAGACTTGATGACTTTTCAAAAACTATGTGAAAGACTTTTCAAGATTCTTCAAAATCCAAATGATTGAAGATTTCCAGAGCTTCAAAGTTTAAAGCCGTCATAGATAAAGTTTTGAAGAATCAAGAGTTGAAGAATATTGTCAAGTTTTTTTAAATCTTGAATACAAAGGGGGAGAACGTTAGTGTATAGTTGTATCTAAGATTTATGTAGAAAAGTCAAAGTCTGTAGAGTCAATCAGAGTCAATGTATAGCTAAGTCAATATTGTTTGCTTTGTGTGAACATGGTTCTTTGACCATATATAAGCTTTGTTAGAGTTGTAGCATGTGAGGTCATTCATTGTATTGTAAGAGTTTTGTATCATATGGTTTAAGAGATATACGACTTACACACTTTCTCTCTCTACACTCTCTCTAGAATGTTGATCTTAATTGTCAAATCTGTAGATCTTGATTGAATTGCTTGAATTTGTGACCTAACAAAAACAATCTTGATTCTCCCATAATTGAATATCCATATCCTTTTCTGCGTCTTCGTCACCATTGTTGGACAAGGTTAAAGATGGTGGAACATTGCTACTGTCTATAGTTCAACAAACACAAGCATGGATCTCCTTTTTTGAACAGGGACCTTCTTCCTCCAAATCTTCTTCTTCGTCCAATATACCTCCAGACCTGCAACAAATTTTGGAAACGATAATGATGAATAGTAACGATTTTGGTAAATCAATTAAATGAGTATTATTAGGAAATGTAATCTTGATTGATTTTGATTGATATAAATCTGTAACTTCAAATAATTATTTATTAAACAAAAATTAATCAAATTACCAACATACCCTCAACATTTAATAAATAAAAATCAGTAACTAAAATAAATTGATTGGTTGTGGTTGGATCTCACGGTTACCACAAACTACCGAGTTCTCATTTGATTAAGCCCCTATATATATATAGGCTTAATCATTTCAGTACTTCACAAATTGTAAGATTTAATGATTTAATTAATTTTACAATGTGATTTGGTAATTTTGTAAAGAAAGTGACAACTAATACATTTATTGCACTTAATATTATCATCTCTCTCTATCTCTCTCTTAATTTGAAAACCCAAAATTGTATCCTTTTTTCTACACATACATGACCTCTTCAGCCACCGCACCATAGATCCAACAACGACACTTACGCCACCGAGCGACCACACCATTAGCAACCACTCCACAAATCCATTGACCACTCTTTGTTCATAACATATTCGACGACCTTGAAACCACCATGATAGAACATCGAGGCTTGATCTCCATCTCATACTCGGATGCATCTAGGTTTGCTTTGTTACTTTATGCGTTTTTTTAAGTTTTGATTGTATTTCAATTTGGTGTTTTGTGTTCTTGATGGTTGCACAAGACATGGTCCCCTGTTTCAATTTAGCATAGACACTCAAAATGTGCAGGTGTTCATCTTTCCCCCTCAATCATCCTTTTACATTGAATCCAGATCTTGAAACCACCATGAAAGAACACCAAAGCCCGATCTTGATATTATACTCAGATTCTTCTACTCACTATTCGAACCAAGTCTCGTGAACGGTTAGGCAACGATGGAGTGCACATGGTGCACATTTCCATCTCACAACAAAACCTCCATTTGCAGAGTGTGAACATTATGTTAACTAAAATTGGTTCACAATGGTGCTCACATTGTGTTGTACAAAAATTGATTCATAATGGTGTTCATTGGGTTGTACAAAAATTGGTTCATAATGGTGTTCACATTGTGGTCATGCATGATGGTTTCTCACAATGGTGATGGTGGTCGAACGTGTTGGCCTGGAATGGAAGAGGAGAGGTGATGTGGCGCAATAAAAGAGAATCACAATGGGACTAGGAACTGTGGTATACATATTGGTTTAGAATTCCTTTTATTATATTTTTTGGCTTTATAGTTGGTATCCTTATCTGGTTAGAAGGTTTCCTTAATATCATTATTTTCCTTATTTTCTTTCTTCGATAGTGTTTATATATAGATGATAGGAATTGTTTTGACGATTAGCTTTTGAATATTAATTTTGAAAGAAGTCTTCTTTCTTATCTCCTGTTTCGATTATTCGGAATCAACGACACTAGAGTCTTTGGATCTGGTATTCGTAAGAAATCAACAACTCCGTTTTGTTGCGGTTGCACCCGTTGGTATCAGAGCATGCCTCCTTTGTGACCGTAGCCTACCTCCCACATTTCATCATGCCACCTTGTCATCAGTCCCACCAACCTAGAATTTATAGCGAGAAACTATCCGGTTCACGTGCTCGTTATAACATTTACGATGTGGAATTTTATGCAGTTGTTCAAGCGATTCGATATTGGCATCGAATTTATTCTATATACGGATCACGACGCATTAAAACATCTTGGTAGTCAAGACAAGATTTTGACTCAACATGCCTCGTGGATAGCATACCTGAAGCAATTCACATTTGTTATCAAACACCAATCGGGAACCCTCAATCGAGTAGTAGATGCATTGAGTCGTCGCCATGCATTACTTAGTAAAATGCATGATTCAGTCCTAGGCTTCTCTACTTTTCCAAAATTGTACCCCTCTGATAAGTTCTTCTCTTGGATCCTAGAAAATGTTCGTCGTGGGGAACGTTCTGAGTATATGCCACATTATGGGTTCCTTTTTGTAGGTAACCGTCTATGTGTACCAGATTGTAGCTTGCGTTTACAAATTATAAAGGAATTACATGGAGAAGGACATGTTAGGAGGGATAGAACACTTCATCTAGTTTCAATCTCTTATTTTTGGCCAACAGTACGACGTAATGTGGAACGTTGTCGAGTGTGTCAAACCACCAAGGGTCACGTGTCCAACGCAGGTCCTAATCTACCCTTTCCCATACCGACACAACCGTGGACTGATATTAGTAGGAACTTTGTTCTTGGTCTGCCTCGCACTCAAAAAGGTAATGATTCTATATTTGTAGTCCTTTTTTCAAAGATGGCTCATTTTATCCCATGCAAAGAAACCACCGATGCCACCCAAGTAACTTAATTATTCTTCAAAGAAGTCTACTGTCTTCACGGTCTTCCCACATCCATTGTCTCCGATCGGGACACTCGTTTCTTGAGTCACTTTTGGAGATCCATATGGAAGCTAGTCAACACTAGTTTAAATATGAGTTCGACTTACAATCCACAAGCAGACGGACAAACCGAAGTCAATAATCGTGCTTTGGGAGATTTACTTCGAAGTCTCGTAGGAGATCATATCAAGTATTGGGATATGAAGCTAAGCCAAGCTGATTTTACTCATAATCATGCAAAAAATCGCAACACCAGTTTTAGTCCATTTCAAGTAGTCTATGGTTGTGTGGCTCGTTGTCCCCTCGACCTCACCCCACTTCCGGATCACACACAAATTCATAGAAAACAATCGATTTTGTTGACGAACTACAACAAATTCACCAAATTACACATGATCATCTCATTGCTTCCATCCAAGAAGTACAAGAGGGTTGCCAATCGCCATCGACGTCTTGTTGAATTTAATGTAAGGGGTCTAGTTTGGGTTGTTTTGACTAAAGACCGCTTCTCGCATGCTGAGTACAATAAGTTAAAGGCTCGGAAAATTGGCCCATAGGAAGTAGTTGAGAAAATTAATCTGAATGCCTATCGTATACGCCTCCTTGCTGATATCAAAACATCATATGTCTTCAATATCAAACATTTGTTTCCTTTTGCGGAAAGGTGGATGACTCAAATTCGAAGGCGATTTTTTCCAGGTTGGTGGGACTGATGCAGCGCAAGAAAAGAGAATCACAATGGGACTAGGACTCTGGTATCCTTATTTGGTTAGAAGGTTTCCTTATTTTCATTATTTTCCTTATTTTCTTTATTCGATAGTGTTTATATATATATATGATAGGCATTGTTTTGAGGATTAGCTTTTGAATATTAATTTTGAAAGAAGTCTTCTTTATTAGCTCTTGTTTCTGTATTCTTTGGAATCAACGACACTAGAGTCTTTGGATCTGGTATTCATAAGAAATCAACAGGTTTGTTTTGTAGCGGTTGCACCAAGAGGGAGAGAGGAAAGGAAGAGAGGAGAGATGTGATTTACTAATACCCATAATACCCTTTATTTAATTTTTAATTAAAAATTACCAAAATTAATATTTTTGTAACTTATTATTATTTTGTGGTTTATAGTAGATCTTACGGATCTCTCAAATTGCAAGAATCTCAAAAGAAGACCTATATATATATATATATATATATATATATATATAGGGGATCCTTCTTTTAAGAACCTTTTGTGATAACCTTGAGAACTAGTGCATCATGTATTAATTTTCATGTTTTTTTTGTGTTTAAGAGTAGGATTTTGGATATTAATGAACATATATTTGTTTCACATTGTTTTCGCTTTACATGTACTCGGTTCATAATGGGCACATTTTTTACGTGTTTGTGAAACAAAAAATACACATAAAAAAGTTTCACATTGTGAAACAGATATATTTTAATCAATACATTAAACACTACCCTTATACGAGAAAAAATAATGTGAAACAAAATCGTACGGTAGAAGTTCTCACGGATCTCACAAAATTTGGAGTTTTCAAATGATTAAGCGATATATATATATATATATATATATATATGGGTTCATACGATTAAGAAAACACGAGAACAACCAAGTACATACAAAATCATATATGATTCATGTGACTTTGCCCCGCAACTTTATGTCGCGGCCAAAGTCGGCCGCGTCCGTTTTTTTTTGGATTAATGTAAAATCACATATGGTTTTGTACATAATTTGTTGTTTTCTAAAATAGTTAGTATTCTCGTTTGAACCTTCATATGTATGTATGTATGTATGTATGTATGTATGTATGTATGTATGTATGTATGTATATATATATATATATCTAGGGGTGAGTTCAAAAGAAAACTCATTTTTCATTGTGCACGTGAGGAAAAATTTTAGCCATTGATCAAAACTTAGAACATTAATCAATGGTTTAAATATAATAACTGTAACACCCGTAATTTTCGGTAAGTAATTGTCACCCGGACGTTTATGTGACTTATAAATAGTGGGGTTTTGCTGGAGAAATGCATTGTTTAAAGTCCATCGGAAAATTGGGAGTTTTGGCGTTGAAAAAGTCGGATTTTTGGAGTTCGGGGGCACCCGGGCGACTATGCCAGCGATTGTGCCACTGGCACAATAGCCTGGCACTATAGCCTACGTGTATCAGATTGTTAAATGTTGCGATTTCAACCATTTTTCTCACTTTCTCATTTCTAATCTCTTTCTTTTCTCTCCCAAACTGGTCCCTCACCCTTTCCCACGAACCCTAACTCATTTTTGAGAGTTTTTGTCATAAACCACATGATTTTTCATCATCTAAGCTAGTTGGGATCATGAACCACAAAACCTTCATTTTCATCTCCTTCACCAAGCTCTTGGGGGATTCCATCTAGCCCTTTCATCATTTGAAGATTTGAAAGCTTATGGTTCGTTTTGGAGACCTACATGTGTTTTGGTTGGTGGATTCAAGCTATTAGTTGAGGTAATCTTCTCCTTCTTCAAGTATGGAAAATTAGGGTTTTTGGGTATATAATGAAATGTTCATGTAATTACTTGGGGAACAATTCTAAGGGTTGAATGTGATTATTTGTGGTTGGAAATGTATGGATCTAGGTTTTGGAGATTTTTGGCTTGGAGGATTCAAGTCTCTTCAAGGGAGCTCAAGTTTGGGTAAAATCTAGATTTAGACTAAATCTAGCGAGGTGAGTTCAAGTTGATTTGTGAAAACGGTGTACATGCCAAAATGCCTATTTTATAGTGTTTACATGTTTTGTATAGAAAATTGTTTAACTGCTAATCATCTGATAAGTTTTGGACTATTTGGAAGTATTCAATTTTATAAACTTATAAAACACCCATGTTTGGGATTTTGTGCATTTTGATAAATAAATCACATATTTTGGGTATCTAAATGATTTATTTCACGAAACATATTTTTGAGTATAAACGCATTTTATTGGGTGTCATGGGATGATTTGAAAGGATAAAAGGTATAGACTCACTTGGAAAATGTTTTGTCCCGATTTAAATCATGTTGAAGTTATTTGTGTGAGTTGAAGCATGGGTTGCATTATTTCGGATCGTTTACGTTTGATTTCATTTTTATGATTTTCAACGTTAGGTCTTTAGATTTGTTGAGCTTATGGCTCGGTTTGGATTTTGTTGGGCTATGAGGACAGTTGTCCTTTTTATAAGCTCAATGTAGAGCGTTTGGTTATGATTTGCATTTATTGCATCTTATTTGGGAATTACATGTTTTGAATGCGTTAGTTCATTCGTTTTGAGTCATGTAATGTTTCAGCCCCGTCTGCTATGGATCCATTAGCACTTTTGTTATTTTGACGATGTGGGACGACTAGCCTCTGCACATCGTGGCACGTTGGCATAAAATGAGATTGTAAGTCCTTCGTGCGGCACGTTAGGCATAAAATGAGACTGTAAGTCCTTCGTGCAGTATCTATGGGTGTATGCTGAAAGATGCTGAGCTCAATACTTTATTATTTTTCCAATGGTGGAAAGCTAGTTAAATCCCCATTGAGGCGCGGTTTGGCTTCTTCGGTATGGTGTAAGTCCCCCGTGCAGGTACGTAAGGGTGTATTCTGAAAGATGTTGAGCCCGATACTTAATACCAGTCTAACGTAATGTGTGGCTTACTTTGTGCACGTCACACCCCGTCACCGAGAGGTGTTGTTTTGGGCTGAGTATTTTATATATTTGTTTTCGGTGACATTTGCATACATGAGTCCATTCCATGTTTGATGGGTTGACCATTAATTCCTAACTGTGTTTTGGGGTGATTTGGGATATGAAGTATTGTTTACATTATCAATTGGGAGTCAAATTATGTCCACGTTTTGAGTTGGAGTTATCTCTCTTATGCTATAATCTTAGAAACTTGAGTTTACTTATATTTTGGTCATTATTTTATAAAGCTCACTCGAATTTCATTATTCAAGCATTACCATTCTTCACATTTTGAGTAAGTGTTGAATTTCATTATTTCATGAAAGAATATTCTAGCGTTGAGGCGTCCATCTATAAATTGCATATCATTGGTAAATGATTTGTTCCATTATTTTAAAATAAAGCATTTTAAAGGATCATGATTATAAGTTACAATTCTTCCCTTTTTCGTTTTCCTTCATAATCATGATATAAACTCTTGAACTCACTAGGCGTTAGCCTAACCTTTTTATTTTGTCGGCATGTGCATCAGGTTCCAGTTGGGAGTTTGAATTCTAGTCGTTCCACGAAGATTTGAGCCTTAGCCTTGTGCGAGTGTAAGTAGTTGGTGAAGTCTTCCGCAATTTGGAGAAAATGACTATTATGGGGTTTTAGTAGCACCCGCTCTTATCATAGACTTTTGTATAGAATGAATGGTTGTATTGAGGTTAAATCTTAAATTGTGGTTGTAGATGATTCCTTTATCGGTGTATTTAGAAAATTTTAAATTAGTCGCTCTTTCCGAGCTTAAGTTTGATAGATTTAGGTATTGATTATGGATGCCTAGACTTAAACTAGCGTTCTTATAAGTGATTGAAAGCGAAGTTGCACATTAGGCACCTTAAGATAAGATATCTTAGAGTTGATCGAGTGGCTAGAAACTGGAAATTTGTCAAGGGTCGCAAGGATGATCATGTATGGTACGTTCATAATGGCACCTGACCAGTGTTATGGTGAACCTACATATCACATGGGTATACTTGAACTACCTTAGTATGATGACCGTTGGGGTAGTGAGAAGGTTTCCAAGCGAGTAATCTAAGGAAAGGTTGATGTCTATAGCAATGTCACGTTGAAGTGATAGTTAAGTGCGATGAATGCATTAAGTTGTTTATCTTCTTGAGGCAGAATCATTGGTTGGAATAGAACTATAAGTTCGTAGACCAAATTTATTTCTAGGAGAAATTATAAGTTAACCAAATTAGTGGGTTTGTGGCTCTAAGATGTTTGATGCATCCGGGTGACCATAGTATGTCGGCGAATTGAGAATCGTTGTCCTAAGATGTTGAGTGCCGACCAAATCCATGCACAAATTTATTTCTAAAATAAGATTGCATAAATTGTTTCTCGCATTTTCAAAGTATAAAGTGAGTCATGTTGCGAAGTCTTGGTAAAACAATTAGCACTCATCAGATTTTAAACCGTGAGCTTAATCTTGCATGAAATTGTTTTGTTGCACGTGGTTGCAATTTTTATTGAAAACATCTCTTTCCCTGTTTGTGTTTAACGCTATTTTGGGACATCATAAGATCCGTGTTGTAATGCCATATGGGGCATTGGGCAAGTAACTGTGGAATTTTTAACCTTGACATTGGATCTCCTCCACGTATGTTAAGGTTTTAAAGGAAGAGTTGTCCCCATGTTTTTGAGTCTGAACTTCCTTGAGAATTTTGAGTCTATACGAGTCACGTTGAGTTTTATGAAATATTGTTTTGCGACATTTTGGGCGCGTGAGTGTACTTTGAGTCGCGTGAGTTTTAATTTTATTGCGTGTAAATTCACGAGTTTATTGGGCGTCGTGTCCCACGAAAGTTTTGTTGAAAAAGGGTCACTTTATCGTGCGGGGTGGTTTTAGAAAATTGACATTTTGGACGTGTCGTCGTTTTATGCTCTTATGTTGGAAAGTGAAAAATTTGACACCGCTTGATTTTAGCATTAATGAGTTTATAAAAATTCAGTTGGGTTTTATGGTGTCTTATTGTACGACATTTTTGCATCGCGTAAATAAATTCTGGGAACGGGTGCATATGCATTTTGCGTGCGTTAATTTATGAGTTTTGTTATTAGATGTCATCTCCCACGTTGTTTTGAGAAAGCTTCAGTATTATGTGATTTAACTTTGGGCTTTATACAAATGCCAATCGTTGTATACTATTTGCATTGGATTAAATTATACCGTTGGTTTGATTAAGCATATAAATGATTTATGTCATTTCAGTTATTGATTTTACTGTTAGAAATTTCCGCAATGCATTAATCGAGTATCAACTTTCAAGTCGTTGTAATTACTATTTTGGTCTAGTGTGCCTTTCTGTGTAGCTCAAAGTTTAAATTTGATTTGATATTTATGTACGTCCCTATCACTTTACTGAATCGGGGAATAAACTGATGCATGTGAGACTTGTTGAAAATTTTATGCCGCAACATTTTTTTTTGGTTAAAGGGGAAAATTTTAAAGTTAAAATCGTGAAGTTCTCGTTTGGGGTTGTACAAACATTTATCGCACGTGTTGTGCAGGATTTTATTTTCATGTTAATAGTGTAAACTTTGTTACACACCTTTTATTACCGTTCTATTTACGTAAATATTGATCAAATGAGTTTGGAATTGATTTTATATGCGTAGTGTTGGTAACCAGTTTTGAAACCTGTCGGATGAACGATAGTGTATTTTCACTGTACGGTTAATCGTTATAAAACTTATGTATTTGAAAATTGTATAAATTTCAAATTGGCATAATGGTTGAAAAACTTTGAACTCATTAGGGCTATAAATTTAAACCCCTATCGTGTAAGGAGTAGCAATTAAGGGACTAGAGGAGTCCTTGGGATTTGAAGTGTCGGATGATCCGACTTGTGGTCAATCTTGAATTGAGTTTCAGTTTCCGAATCGGGTCACGCTTGAATAGTGGATGTATTAGATTTTGTTCCCCAGTTAATTAAGAGATGATCTCTATGCTTCGGTAAAACCTGCGGGATAAGGTATTGTATGATTATCTACGTCTGGTTGGGTTCGAATTAATGGGTTTCTTGTCTATTCGACATTGTGGCATATGTTGATGGAGTACCATCTTAATGGGTTCCGTGACCAAGGAATTTTGTGGTCCGTCTGTTAGGGATGTAAGATTTGGGAATATTAGCCCTCTGTTAAGTGTCAACCTCAATGTGACAATACTTCTGGAATGAAGTATTGGGCGGGATATCCGCATTTTGATGTAACCGTTTGGTTTAGGCACCGACTTGTTTCTTTGAGGTCTATGAATCGGGAGAATGCTTGGAAGTACCCCGTTGGGCCTTGGGGATGTTGACCTCTCTGAGGTGGAACTTAGCAGAAGATTAGATGATGTTGATTAAGCATCGATATGTATAAGTTTTCCGTTGGGATAAAGGTCATAGTAAGGGAACGTTTTAAGTTTTGGGTTGGAAAGGAGTTGTTAGTTAGCCGGATCTGTGTTAGCCGGTTACCCGGGGGACGTGTTGGTGCGCCTTGGAGGGACATCTTTATCAATATTGAGGATGGACCAGAAAGAATATGAGGATTCATGGGATCTTGGTGTCGATCTATGGCTTTGGGTTCAGAATCATGTGGGTCTGAGGTAAATTGGCCAGTCTGAAGTTGAGGTCACAAATTACCCTAGAGGTAGTACGTGTCGCCAAAGGTTGGGAGGCAACCGCAGTCTCAGGGTTAAAGGCTACGGTGGTAAATTAATTGTTCATTCGGATATAAGTGTGAAGCGCACAAGGGGACACCTATTGAGAGGACCGACATAAGGATATAAGGGTAGTTCCTGCAAGTGGAGTAGAGTTGATCTTTTATGCGAGCATCGTTAATTGGGAAGTTAGATTTCGAGGACGAAATCTCCTTTAAGGTTGGGAGGATTGTAACACCCGTAATTTTCGGTAAGTAATTGTTACCCGGACGTTTATGTGACTTATAAACAGTGGGGTTTTGTTGGAGAAATGCATTGTTTAAAGTCCCTCAGAAAATTGGGAGTTTTGGCGTTGAAAAAGTCGGATTTTTGGAGTTCGGGGGCACCCGGGCGACTATGCCAGCGATTGTGCCAGAGGGCACAATAGCTTGGCACAATCGCCAAGGCTGAGAGCCTGCAGTACATCTCTGGCGATTGTGCCACTGGCACTATAGCCTACGTGTACCAGATTGTTAAATGTTGCGATTTCATCCATTTTTCTCACTTTCTCATTTCTAATCTCTTCATATTCTCTCCCAAAGTGATCCCTCACCCTTTCCCACGAGCCCTAACTCATTTTTGAGTGTTTTTGTCATAAACCACATGATTCTTCATCATCTAAGCTAGTTGGGATCATGAACCACAAAACCTTCATTTTCATCTCCTTCACCAAGCTCTTGGGGGATTCCATCTAGCCCTTTCATCATTTGAAGATTTGAATGCTTATGGTTCGTTTTGGAGACCTACATGTGTTTTGGTTGGTGGATTCAAGCTATTAGTTGAGGTAATCTTCTCCTTCTTCAAGTATGGAAAATTAGGGTTTTTGGGTATAAGATGTAATGTTCATGTAATTACTTGGGGAACAATTCTAAGGGTTGAATGTGATTATTTGTGGTTGGAAATGTATGGATCTAGGTTTTGGAGATTTTTGGCTTGGAGGATTCAAGTTTTTTCAAGGGAGCTCAAGTTGGGGTAAAATCTAGATTTAGCCTAAATCTAGCGAGGTGAGTTCAAGTTGATTTGTGAAAACGGTGTACATGCCAAAATGCCTATTTTAAAGTGTTTACATGTTTTGTATAGAAAATTGTTTAACTGCTAATCATCTGATAAGTTTTGGACTATTTGGAAGTATTCAATTTTATAAACTTATAAAACACCCATGTTTGGGATTTTGTGCATTTTGATAAATAAATCACATATTTTGGGTATCTAAATGATTTATTTCACGAAACATATTTTTGAGTATAAACGCATTTTATTGGGTGTTGTTGCGACTTTTCGTGTTTACACCTTTTTAAAATGCAAGAAAATAGATCTCGCCGCAAGTATACATCTTAATCTACTGCCGTCTGTTAACAAGTAATAATGGTACAAAGTACCGAATATCGATCCCACAGGGAAGCGTGGAAAAGTTCTCCTCGAAAGTCGGGTATGTAAAAGCGAGTTTCAGATGACGAATTTGAAAACAATATTTTGATTGGGGGTTTTGAGTAACAATTACAGAAAAGTTTTAATTATAAAAAGAGCGCAGGGTATAAAGATCAGTTGGACAAATTTAATAATTAAAATAAAAGACGAGATCGCATTCCATCGTTATCTCAAAGTCGATATTTTATGTAACTTAAAGAAGTCGTCATACAACGAACCGGTTGTCAGTTGATCAGTTGTAATCAGACATAAAATATAACTTTGATTTAAATAACGTTGGACAATAATGCGATACAGTACACCTTTTATTTTCTTATCAGTCTCGGTCCCAATTTTACTTTATACCCCGAACTAAGATGATTAGCCCATCATCATTTTAAGTCCTAACTTTAAAGATTGTAAAAGCAATTAAAGAAAATGAGAAATACGTCAACTATTCACTATTAATTTTAAAAAGAAATCTTAACGAACTACACACATAACTAAAGCTTTTAGATGAACGAGAAAAATTAAATTACTTGAGAATAACGACTATATTAAATTACGAACACTAAAATTAAATGATTTTAATTTAATTAACTCAAAGATATTAAAGTAATGCGAGAATTATAAAATTAACATTTATCAACTAATTTACCATCAGTTATAAGTCTTGTTTTAAATGTGGATTTAGTATTTAATTTACTTTGAGAGTCCTTGGCAATTGTTAATGTAATTATCGTAATATGCGAGAGGGTTTTTATAAGTTTTGGAAACACGAAACAATTTTAATACTACTACAAACCGTGAACCAAACGAGGTTGGGAACCCGAAATGATTGATCGGACTTCCGGTTTGTAATAGAACTAAAATTGTAAGTAGAAACCAAATAAAAACCAAACTCAATTGAACCGTAAGGAGTGAGTAAAAGTAACGAGAGTGTAACGAAAGATCGATGTACCAATACTTGAAATGTGAATATATTGATGCAATAATTTGTAACCAAAAGAGTTTGATTAGTAAGTTTGAGCTTGATGGCAACTCACGGCTCACTACCAAACTCCCCAAAATGAGATATTACAACTTCCTTTTCACTTAAGCTACTATTTAGTGGATGGAAAATAAATTTCCTGGAAAGCAAAATAAAGAAACATGGATGATGGGATGTTCTTGCTGACCACGAAAAAAAAAATGAGATGCTACTAGTGAAATCAGATTGATTCTAGTGAAAATGAGATTCTTCCCCTTTTTTGCTAATAACCAAACAACATATTTATAGGCTAAGAGGATGGGAAAGTCATGGGCTTTCTCAAAGAAACTTGGGCCCTTCAACCTTACCAAGAAAATTCGGTCCATATATGTTTTATAATGCACAAATTTTCAGCCCACAATTGTCATCCAAAAACAAGTATTTTCGGCCCATGTGTGCTTTTCGAAACCCGAATATCAGTCCATCATCTTCAAAAGTCGGTTTATTATCGATACATACGTTGGCCCAAAAGTAGAAGTCCATGTTTCTTTTTCCGCATCATGAATGAATTTGGGCTTCTCACGGCTTCGTTCTGAACCTAAAACATATAATTGTAAAGAAATAAGATTTTAGTCGTAATTTTCTCATAAAATATATTTATTAGACCGAAAGCGAGAAATATAAAACTAAACGACAAAACGGTAAAAATAAACTAAAAGACGCAATGGGGAAAAGAAAAGTAGCTCAAAATTGTCAAAAAGAGGACTAAAAGTAGGGTAAATAAATTTACCCTATCAGGTGTCATGGGATGATTTGAAAGGATAAAAGGTATAGACTCACTTGGAAAATGTTTTGTCCCGATTTAAATCATGTTGGAGTTATTTGTGTGAGTTGAAGAATGGGTTGCATTATTTCGGATTGTTTACGTTTGATTTCATTTTTATGATTTTCAACGTTGGGTCTTTAGATTTGTTGAGCTTATGGCTCGGTTTGGATTTTGTTGGGCTATGAGGACACTTGTCCGTTTTATAATCTCAATCTAGAGCGTTTGGTTATGATTTGCATTTATTGCATCTTATTTGGGAATTACATATTTTGAATGCGTTAGTTCATTCGTTTTGAGTCATGTAATGTTTCAGCCCCGTCTGCTATGGATCCATTAGCACTTTTGTTATTTTGACGATGTGGGACGACTAGCCTCTGCACATCGTGGCACGTTGGCATAAAATGAGACTGTAAGTCCTTCGTGCGACACGTTAGGCATAAAATGAGACTGTAAGTCCTTCGTGCAGTATCTATGGGTGTATGCTGAAAGATGCTGAGCTCGATACTTTATTATTTATCCAATGGTGGAAAGCTAGTTAAATCCCTATTGAGGCGCGGTTTGGCTTCTTCGGTATGGTGTAAGTACCCCGTGCAGGTACCTAAGGGTGTATTCTGAAAGATGTTGAGCCCGATACTTAATACCAGTCTAACGTAATGTGTGGCTTACTTTGTGCACGTCACATTATGCGGAATCGGGTTTTCTCCCGTCACCGAGAGGTGTTGTTTTAGGCTGAGTCTTTTATATATTTTTTTTCGGTGACATTTGCATACATGAGTCCATTCCATGTTTGATGGGTTGAGCATTAATTCCTACCCGTGTTTTGGGGTGATTTGGGATATGAAGTATTGTTTACATTATAAATTGGGAGTCAAATTGTGTCCAAGTTTTGAGTTGGAGTTATCTTTCTTATGCTATAATCTTAGAAACTTGAGTTTACTTATATTTTAGTCATTATTTTATAAAGCTCACTCGAATTTCATTATTCAAGCATTACCATTCTTCTCATTTTGAGTAAGTGTTGAATTTCATTATTTCATGAAAGAATATTCTAGCGTTGAGACGTCCATCTATGAATTGCATATCATTGGTAAATGATTTGTTCCATTATTTTAAAATAAAGCATTTTAAAGGATCATGATTATAAGTTACAATTCTTCCCTTTTTCGTTTTCCTTCATAATCATGATATAAACTATTGAACTCACTAGGCGTTAGCCTAACCTTTTTATTTTGTCGGCATGTGCATCAGGTTCCAGTTGGGAGTTTGAATTCTAGCCGTTCCACGAAGAGTTGAGCCTTAGCCTTGTGCGAGTGTAAGTAGTTGGTGAAGTCTTCCGCAATTTAGAGATAATGACTATTATGGGGTTTTAGTAGCACCCGCTCTTATCATAGGCTTTTGTATAGAATGAATGGTTGTATTGAGGTTAAATCTTAAATTGTGGTTGTAGATGATTCCTTTATCGGTGTATTTAGAAAATTTTAAATTAGTCGCTCTTTCCGGATTTGAGGGTGTTACAATAACATTAATTGAAAAGTGATTAGGGATAAAATTGGAAATTTGAATCAGCGCCTACATTATTTGACTTTTTATTTTATTTTTAATTAAAAAACTTTTACCTCCTTAAAGTTTAAAATAAACTATTTTAAAAGTTACTAATATTTTAATCAAACAAAATACATCAAAAAAAAAAAAAAAAGAATTTCATGTTTTTCGATATGACATCCATCTCGATATAGTTTTTTCATTTTAACCGTTTTTTACGTGAAATGCTATATATGTGTTATATTCATAATGAATATGTATGCACGTCCCAGGGTGTTCACATTCAGTATGAATAACAATGGTGAACGTTCATTCAATATTCATGATGAATAATACAATATTTAGGATGAATAATACACGAATTCATGATTCATGTATTATTCATCATTAATCGTGTATTATTCACCCTGAATGCTGTATTATTTATTCCGAATGATACATTATTTATGATGAATATGTTAGATCTCAGATTTATTGGATCCAAAATCATCCAATCTGAAGACTGGAATCTGAAGCTAATGCTGAAAAGTCGCTCTCAATATTAAGTCTAATGTTAGTTTGTAATAAATTGTCAAAGTTGTTTATTGTATTTTATGTTTTTCCTAAATATCTAATTAATAGATATTAGGATATTAGTTTAAATATCTAAATATTAGTTTACATATTTAGTTAGATATTATTATGTTTGGTTTAGGTTAGGTGAGATATCTAATATCTCAGATCTCAACAATCTAGAAATCGATCCATCATCAAGAACATTGTTCACACAAAGAGAGAGAGAGAGAGAGAGAGAGAGAGCTTAAACTGTGAAGAAGAACATCAACCTTGTAATCCGCGTTTATATATCTAAACAGTTGGAAATCTTTATATGTTTGTTGTTTGATTATCTGGTAACGATCGTGTTCAAACACACGGACTCACAATTGTCCACTCACCTCGAGATGATTCAGCTGATTCAAAATGCTCATTCAAGTCAGCTACAAGTTCAACATCCAAAACTGCTTCTTCCAAAAGGTCAGTTAAATCTTCTAATCAAATTCGTAGTTCTAACCTTTTCAATGATAGAAATATAGATGGTTCAGGTACACATTGAAGGAGAAGAAGCTACAAAGAAGAAGAACTGGTATGGAACAGGAAACAGTTGAAGCAAAGAAGAAATATGAGCTAAAACGTAAAAACTCATGTGTACATACGCCTAATCCCAAGAAGAACAATGCGCATAAAGGTAAACCTGATTTTGTTTACACGAGAGATAAATTAATTTGTTTATCAGGTAAGAAATTCTATTTTTCTTATTGTCGTACACATGATCCTGTTCACAAGACTAGTGATCATTACTGGTATGGTTCTTACTCAGTAACCCCCACAAGAACTGCAACTAACACTCATGGACCCAAATACCAGTGGGTACCAAAGAAAAAGGATGATTATGTGTTGCAGGCACCTACTGTCAAAGGGGAGTAGGAGAAGAATGGTTCTTGAGTAAATCAACTCAAGACCCGGACATCAAAGTCAAATAGGCTTCTGAATAATTCAGTTCAGAACCCGAACTTCAAAGAATGACGACTTCTGATTATGTACAGATCAGGACTCGTTCTTCAAAGATCAAAAGACATTACTCCAGTGCTGATATGAAGAGTGTACTCCAATACTCAAATGAGGAAATCAACCATAAAGGGGGAGTACATATTTGTCTGAAATTTTAAATGCATATCTTTTTAAATGATAATTTTCAAATGCATAATTTCAGGGGGAGTAAAAAGGTGATGACTTCTGATTATTTCTGATCAGGACTCATACTTTAATCGTTTTACTGCTTTTTGTCATTTTATTTTTAGTGAATAAATTTGCTTTGACTAAGACTTAAGATTTTTGCAGTTTTTGAGAGATGCTTACAAGATCATATTTTTATGACTTTAAGCTTTGCTTCATGAGATGTAAGATCACACGTTAAGGTATAATCCTTTATCTTAATCTCATATTTGTGTGAAAGAAGGACAACTTTCAATCATTGAAAACATGTTCTTAAAGGTTCAAATCACTTCCCGATTTTTCATCAGATTTTATATTTTAGGAGTGTACTTTAAATGTTTTACATGAGCTTACATGATAAGCTAAACCAGTTTGAGCAACATATTCTTTATAGGATATACGGGATCAATGTGCTAGGACTTACAAGAAACTTCTATGGAATCACGTTAACTAGTGATTTTTACCCAAGAAGTTAATCCATAGTGATGGAGTGTGAGAACTCGACAAGAAATGAGTGTAGATTGTGTGATGAGGTATACAGAAAATTAGAGTAATCTAAATGTTTAAAAGAAAGAGCGTGTGAGAACAGAGTTAAAAGAATATCACAACTCTGCACCAACTTTTTCTGAGCCGGGCAACCACATTACTAGTGTTTCACATTTTTTTCGTGAACATTATTGAAACAGGCAACTAGCCCATGCCAACTCTTGATCAAACCTCACCAACTACTCATTTTCTTCTCAAAAGGAAAGTGTTTCACATTTTAAAAGGGGAAGCAACACATTTGCTATCTGATTTTCATTTGGAAAATCTGGATATTGAAAAGAAGGAAGTTTGCCCCACCTTCTCACTTCAATCATGCACATTGAGTCTGTGTTTAACTTAATGTTGTCTCAATGGTTTACACAAATTTGAGCCCATAAACAATCATCCGTGCTAAATTCTTTCTAAAAACATGCACGAACACACAAGGAATTTTTTTTCTTTGTCCTAACGTTCATAGAAATTGCCTTTGTGGTGTTTCGATGATTGAATGGAAGCCCTGGGGGAGTCATCATCAAAAAGCTCCTTTCCGATGTGTATTCGTTACACACAGTGACTTAGTGTTACTGACAGACATTTTAACTGATTCATTAGTTGATTCAGGTGTTACACGATTATTTTGTCTGGATTTGCAAAGATCTGGATGAATATCGTTTGAATTGACGGATCAGAAGCTCCTGATGAAATACATTTCTTGCTAAAGTTTTGATGAAGTTGTTGAACTTTTCATCAAAAAGGGGGAGAAAAGCTAATCAAGAAATGGGTGCTAAATCAAAAGTTTAAAGAAATGTCCATGACATTGAAGAAGAGAAGAGCCAACCAATAAATGCGAGAGATCAAAGTATTCTGAAGACATGCTTATTTTAGAGAAATTTTCTTTGAAGATACTTTGCTAAAACATTCTGACCTAAAGAAAAGATTCCATATTTTGAGCTGAAAGAGAAGACTGAATTGCTAAATCCGTTTAGTAATGATTTTGATACAAAGGGGGAGATTGTTAGATCACAGATTTATTGGATTCAAGATCATCCAATCTGAAGACTGGAATCTGAAACTAATGCTGAAAAGTCGCTCTCAATATTAAGTCTAATGTTAGTTTGTAATAAATTGTCAAAGTTGTTTATTGTATTTTATGTTTTTCCTAAATATCTAATTAATAGATATTAGGATATTAGTTTAAATATCTAGATATTAGTTTACATATTTAGTTAGATATTATTATGTTTGGTTTAAGTTAGGTGAGATATCTAATATCTCAACAATCTAGAAATCGATCCATCATCAAGAACACTGTTCACACACAGAGAGAGAGAGAGAGAGAGAGAGAGAGAGAGAGAGAGAGAGAGAGAGCTTAAACTGTGAAGAAGAACATCAACCTTGTAATCCGCGTTTATATATCTAAACAGGTTGGTAATCTTTATATGTTTGTTGTTTGATTATCTGATAACGATCGTGTTCAAACACACGGACTCACAAAATAATTTATGAATGACCCGTAAAGGTGTGGATACATGGCGCACTCTCTTTTGTTACTCGATTCACAACCGAAATTTCGTTTAATTCATTATGAATATGTATGCGTATCTCGGGGTGTCCTACATTCAGTATGAATAACAAATGTGAACGTTAATTCATTATTCATGATGAATAATACAATATTTAGGATGAAATATATATAACATTTAAGATGAATAATACTCGAATTCATAAATCGTGTTGATACAAGGAGAATTCGACAGTTAATAAGGATTTTCGAAAGTAATTGGAAAAGAGGAAAATCGGATCGAAGAGAAAAACGAGCTTGAAAGAGGCTCGGAATTTGGCATCGAAAGAATAACAAATTGAGAATAATAAACAGCGGCCGAAGCGAGTTTGGTGCTAGTTGCATATGGCCAAACCCACATAAACTCACCACAGAATCCAAAGGGACATGCAAGTGAGTTGCATGTGGCATAACCCACATGAAACTCACGCAGGGTACTGTGTAGGCGTCCAATGATCCTTTGCCTCCATTGCCACACCAATCATTCCTTATCTTAATTATTATTATTATTATTAATTTTCTTTTAATTATCTTTAGATTTAAATTAGATTTAATAATTATCTTTCCTAGTTAAATTAGGATTAGTTTTATTTAATTCCTTTTAATTATGTTTAGTATTAGTCTAATTTCGATATATATCTTTTTCCTAGTTTAGGTTATAAATAAGGTTTATCGTTTTTATTGTTTCATTAAGTTATCGATTAAAAAAAGATTTCGTTTTTAGAGAATTTTCTCTTGAATTTGAGTTTTATGTTTTGTAATTCTTGTTATCAAAAGGGTTTAGCCGCTTGCCGATCCTTCCGCACACCTACGTTGCGTCACGTGTATTATTCACCCTGAATAATGTATTATTCATCCTAAATGATACATTATTCATGAATTACCCGTGAAGGTGTGGAGACGTGACACGCTCTTTTTTGTTCTCCGGTTCACAACCGAAACTTGATAGGTTCTCAATTCGTCTCGATGAGTGTTGGCTTACAGTGATGAAGAGACGCGATATCCTACGAAGTTGAAGAAAGTGTTGAAGAAGACTTTCGTTAATAACTAAATATTTTATAACTCCTTTTAGCAAATGATATAACAGACCCAATAATATTTGGAAGTACTATTCGGAAGTAACCAACTGGGGGTTTTTGCTTCAATACAATAACCATACTGGTAATTTTAGTTCCGTAATTTATTTTAATTTTATAACTTTTAACGTTTGAATGCGAGTGAACAATAAAAATGACACAAAATTTATGTAGTCCACCAAGAGTTTGTTTGTTAGTCCACGTGTATAATGAAAAGATTGGAATATAAATACTTAAGAGTACACATTTCGAGAATTACGATATTACGGTTATGTTTGAAAAAGTAGCTAATTAATAAGCTAACTGGTTATTCATAAGTTAATTGGTAGCTAAAAACTTAGCTGATGAATAAGAGGTTGTTTACCAAATTTTATATTAAGTTATGTATGGATAAATTTGTATTTCAAGATACATTTGATTGTCCGGATAAAAATGTAATTTTGTTTACTTTTTTTTTTCTTTCTGAATCAACAGTCTAAATGGAAAAAATTACGGCTTTACCCCTTTGTAAAAAATAAACAATTTCATAATTTAAAATGACAAAAAAACTACTTTATTATGATAGTTTAAACATAATTCTTAAAATGTAATTAGAATCCAATCAATTTAGAAGACAACATAGTATTTAGAATCTCAACAACCCCAATTCCAAAACTAATTTATCATTCTCTAGACAAAAATATAAATTATCACATCCAGATACTTGGTGGAAAAAAATAACTTTATCACATGCTTCTCAAAATTTACCTAGAAAATTAAATTTCTCCACTTCATCATCCCAAGTTTCTTAGCAATGGCGAAAATTTACAGGCCTAAATTGGGAGAAAAGGTGCAATGAATGAAGAACAAAATTAGGGAGGAATGAAACTTTGTAAGAAATTTTGCCGAGTGACAGGGAGGAATGCAACCTTGTAAGAAATCTTAGCAAGTGAATAACAAAAATCAGCGGCAAAAAAAGGGTGGCGTGACTAGGAAGTGGGAGGGTGAGGCATGACAAAGATAAGTTGCTCAAAAGGAGAATTAACATTGAGGGTAAGGAGTGTCTGTGTGTTGTGTTTTGCATCCCGAGAGTTCAGATCATCTCTTTGCACAATGTTCCTCTGCTAGGGAGGTGGGCGCATACCTGAATCAATGGTGGAATTTCTAGCCAATAGCCCCGGTCTCGCTTCAAGACCTGTGGGGAGTGATGCAGCAAGTAGGCGATCAGAGATATGCAAAGGAGGATAGTGAGGTAATCCTAATGGCGTATCTTTGGGTAATGTGGAATCAACGTAAAAAGAAACTCCATAAAGGGAAGATGAAGAGTGGTAAGGAGATTGCAATTCTTATCCAATATTTTGCCTTCTACCGGATCAAGTCTAGATCTAAAATTGGGAGTGTTTCTTGTTGGGAAGTTTGGATGAATTCTACTGTTACCTTTGTTTGTAACTTGTACCTTCTAGCGCCTCTCTAGTTCTTGGTTTTTATAAAATTGTTCTTTTGTTGTAAAGAAAAAAGGAAGTGGGAAGTGAAGAGAGTATTATGTTCTTATGGGTATACTCCTCTATCTGCCATCATTCTCAAAAAGAGAGGAGATTTGTTTATTGAGCCAAAGGGTTGAAGAAACCAACAGGAGATTAATAAAAGATAAAACCGTCGTGATTATAAAAACCGAAGGGAAGAAGGTTGTCGGGTAGAGAAAGTCGTCGGAGAAAAGGTGCAGCGACAGGGGAGAAGTGGAAGTGCGTACTGGAAGAGATGGTGCTAGGGTTTGAATGGGAGCTTCTAGGCGTGGGGTTGAAAGGGGGGGGGGGGTTAAGGATTGAAGGGGGAGGCGTGTTCAAAAGGGGGGTATAATTGTCAATTTTTCGGCTTAATGAGGACAACACACCTCCTCCATATTGTGCGAATAAGCCCCTTCCTTTATCATTAAGCCGCAAGTAAACAACTATATATGATTGTGTGAATAAGCCAAAACAACCATTAAGATGATCAAGTCAAAAGTAAACACCCCTTAAGTCATGTTTGACAAAAACTAACTGATAAAGATATAAAATGACAAAAAATAACATCCTAAAAAAATCAATTATAATATTTCATAATATGATTAAAACAAATTTATAATAATATATTATGTTAACTAATACAAACAAGATTGTAAAGATTTATTAAATAATACAATATATTAATTAAAAGAATTTAAAATTCATTATTGTTATATATATACTATATATTTTGAATTTGTTAAAACAAGATTTAGAAAATATCTACATTAGCTCTATGATTTTAAATAAACATTACATATAATATGAATAAAATAAATAATTGAATAATAATTAGAAAAAATAATAGTAATTAATTGATAATTAAAATATATTGACTAATATTAATATAGAGGTAAGTTATTTTGTTTACCAATAAAATGTTATTAACTATGCCAACCACCATTGACCAATAAGAAAACTTCAAAATCTTTGGTTGATTAAACTCATTAATTAAATGCTTAAGGGTAAAGTTGGTATTTCATGTAGTTTTTTTTAGCCTCATTAATTAGGAGTTTTAAAAGTTATCATCCATGAACAATAATAATATGAACATTCAAACATATGAACATTAATTTACAATAATAATATGAGCATTCAAACAAATGAACACTCATCAACAATAATAATATATGAACATTCAAACATATGAACATTAATGAACAATAATAATGTATGTCAATGAACATTTATGAACAATAATATGAACAATAATAATATGAACATTCATGAACATCCAACATACGTCGGTTTCAATTTTGATTGAGAGTAATTAATGAACCAAGCGTTATGTCTCAAAATATTGAGGAATTGTTTTCCCCAAAAATACCATTTTTCACATTGGTTCAATATATCGGTCATTTAATTAAAACACATTAAATGCATATTAATTTAGATTAAATCTCATCTATCCAATCTCATCATCAATAGTGAGGATTGGTTCACAAAGTTAATAACATGTACAAGGTTAACAAAATAACCCCCCCCCCCCCCAACATACATATATATATATATATGATTAACAATAATTCTAAATAATTAAAAATTAACATCAATGTATAATTAAAATTTAATTAATAATTATTAACTAAAATTAGTAATAATTAATTCTTAAAAACTAATATTTATTTATTATTAATAGTAAAAAATAATAATTAATATTAACGAGAGTATAACTAGAAAAAAGTCAAGAAAAAAAACTCTTCATAAGCTAGTTCAAGTAGCTTATCACTAAGTTAACTTATTTTTACCAAACGATGCTTATATATGTCATAATAGTAGAGGTAATGAGCTTATTTACGCTACTCAAATACATAACGGACTAGGATGATAATACGATCCCACAAATACGTACAAAAACGGACTATGCGGTGAGACCCGGTATGAGTCACACAGATTCTTTTACAATCTTTAATTGTGTTATACTTATTACTATGATTTTTTTCCTTTAAAAAAAACTATGATTTATTTTGTGCTACCACCAAGAGAGTGAGTGATGCTTGGTTGGAGGGCATCATTGCTGAAAACCATGTTATTAATAATGCATCAAAGATTAAAAACAAAAGAGTTTCACAAAACTGTGTACACTATACAAGAAAAAGGGATTTTAGCGAAACTTATTATGACATTTTTTAATAGTGCACAATTAGTTTTCATTCTTGTAAGTAGCAAAACTTATTCTGAAATTTTCTAGTCAAGTTCCGTGCAACATTTGTAACTGGACACAAATTTTTAATTTGGATCCCCTTGTGCACGGCTGTGGAGATCTCCTTCTAGTCGTAAAGATTTAATTTTTTGAACGATGAAATTATATATAAACTAACCATTGTTTTCATTTCCCACCTATGTGAGAGACAATGGTTTTCCATACCCAAACATTCACTTCAATTACAATGTTTTGGATATCAATTTCCCTTCACCCACACTTCGTTTTAGGCATGCTCAAAATGAAGCATTCAAATAGCACAACAAAAACCCTACATGTCTTCCCCATTTATGTTTGGACTCGAATTCTTTTTTTGTTCAAAATGGCCATAAAAATTAGTAACCCGGTTGTGGTTTGGTGAAAGGCAGTGTCACGTCGCTGCGAAGGATTATCTGGCCGGGCAACCTAGGCAGCGAGCGTCCGTTTGGTCATCGGACCACGAATATGGAACATAAATTATTCTACCAAAAAGTCGCAATACTTAATTTATAATTAAATTATTTTGTGCCACCAGCTTTATACATATCTCTCAATCTGCCTTGATAATATAGTCCAAAAAAAGCAGGGAGTAAAGGTAGGGGCAAACAGTGATTTGAAGGAGCATGATGAAAACTACATCCACTTATCAAACCATTTGGTGAAGGCTCGAGGAATTAAATCATAAACCACCTCACCCCACAAAAAGCCTTTATAAATGGGCTGACGTCACCATGGTTGTGACATTGTAGGGTTCCCTTATCATCAGAAGAACTCCACCAACACGTGAACGGTGGGGATCAAGTGTTCAATCACACTCAAAACCCTATCACAAGATTTTAACTCTCCACCCACTGAGCAAGATGATAAGAACACCAGTATAAATAAGAACCCTAATGTCCACCCAAGTTTCCAAGATAATCTGACTCACTTGCAACACAAGATTAATTCTAGAGAGAAAAGAAAAAGAAAAATGGGGCAAGAAGATGATATGATGATGATGATGATGGTGAGGAAAGGGCCATGGACTGAACAAGAAGATGTTCAGTTGGTTTCATATGTGAACATGTTCGGAGATCGACGATGGGATTTCATAGCAAAAGTTTCAGGTTTGAAGGTGGCGGGAGATACAAAAATGAAAATATAGGTAGTAATTATTGATTACTGTTAGGGTTAAAGATTTTGTTGGCCATGGAAATGATGATTCGATAATGAATTGAAGTGAAAAACTTAACTTTTTGAAAATTAACCAAATTAATCTTTAATATTCCTTCTCTCTAACCTGCCCAAATGAATATTTTTGGGAATTATTTCTTTTGTCAATTTTAATTAACAGGTCTAAAAAGAAGTGGAAAGAGTTGCAGATTGAGATGGGTAAACTATCTACACCCAGGTCTGAAAAGAGGCAAGATGACTCCTCAAGAAGAGCGTCGAATCCTTGAGCTTCACTCTAAATGGGGCAATAGGTTTGAGTTTTTTTATTCCATTTATTTATTTTAATTTCTTCTTTATCTATGTATATTGAATAATTTGTGAAATCTCTGATCCTAATTAATTCCAAACCTTCTCATGATCATGGAGTAGATAATTTCTTTCTGATCATTCATATTCATGAAATTAATATTGGGTTTTCTTGAATTCTTTTTGTAAATATAATCTTTCTTTTAGCCATGATATTGATTAAGCACAAGTATTTATTCTTTATTCCCTTTTATTACTTTTCATTTAGTTCATGAACTTATAAAGCTAACCAAAATTATTCTACCATTATATGTCGATTCGTTCAACATATGTTAGAGGCTTATATTCTGTGATTATACATATTCTTAAAGGAATTTGAATTCAGAAGGTATGTATGCATATTTGAACGGTTTGAGTTTAGTTCGAATATCCCTTCCAAGTTTGAGGGTGAAAACTGTTACAATTCCTTCACAATTAACTTGTTAATCCTAATTGATTAACGTAATTAGCTAATTAAACACAATAAGCACACTATAATATCAAAAGACTAGCTTTTAGAACGAAATGATTAACTTATAATGGAAAATATATATATAATAATACAGGTCCCTACACTTGCACTCATAAAATGCCCAATGGCCACAAGTTGTATTATCTTATTTACTTGCTTTAAGTTTGCTATGATTAAAAGATTGGAAATTATGTTTGTTTTTATCGCCACTTTTTGTTGTTTTGTACATACCATGATTATTATATTAACGCGCAGATGGTCTAGAATTGCTCGAAAGCTTCCAGGACGAACTGATAATGAGATTAAGAATTATTGGAGGACCCATATGAGGAAAAAGACACAAGGAAAAAAAAGTTTGTTGTCTCCATCTTCATCACTCTCGAACTCCTCTTCCTACTCGTCAGTATGTACTAGTAATCCTACCATCGATTCCATGCCAATGATGGAGACTAACGAACGAAGCTTCTATGACACCGGGGGGTTGGAAATGGTGGTCATTGCAAAGGGCAAAAGTGATAGTAATACAATGAAGAGTACAGCTACTAGCGTTAATGATATTAGTGAGATACAGGATGGGTATAATTCGATGGATGAAATATGGAAAGATATAGATTTATTAGACGACGATGGTATAATGCCAGTTTTTGGTACTTGTAGTGAAATAGCACCTTCTCCGATATGGGATTACTCCCTCAACACATTGTGGATGATTGATGGCCTAGAGGAGACAGAAAGCAACATGTTTTTTCCCGACAACAAGCGAGCAATTTAGCACAAGGTTAACTAGCTAACTTTAGTTCTTTGAGTTACAAATTCTATGTTGGTATTACGTAATTATTATATCATGTTATATATGTTATTGAAGTAGTACAACCGATTACCAATCAAATATGTCGCATGTTTGGTGTATCTCTCAACCATGATATATGCATGTGCAAGAGACACTTATCAATTTTCTGTATTATATCACAAAGATAACATATGGTACCAATTTATGTATTGTTTCTTTGTACTCTAGAAAAACTTGTATATAGCATGTGGGATCGAGCTATGTATGTGTTTCATCAGGAAATCAACATTGTAATGAAGGACCTATTGCATAATTATATGTGATGGAATTAGCTACTTCATAGTTGTTGTAATGTTACGAGTTCTTATTTATCATTAAGAATATGTATTCATGTTTTTTCTTTCATTTGTCTTAGGGATACTTTCCAAAAACACTTATTTTTTCTCTTATATTATATTAATCTATCCACTTTGACTATTATGGAACTAGGAGAGGGTTTAAATGAGCACGACAAAGATGTTGAGAATGTGGGATACGAAAAAAAAACATATGAAAAAAATATTACAATAAAAATGTCAAATTAAAAAGAATAAATTATTCGTTTTTTTGGAATAATTTGTTTGACTCCAATTTTGAGTATATTTTCAATTGAAAAATAGAGGGAAATTTATTTTTGGTTTGGAAATGAAGTTTTAAAATGTCGGTTAATTAATCACATCCATTTAATCAAATTCATCCAATGATTGAGATCTTTTTTCACATTTTCATCTTTTTCACAGTTCCCATTTGAACCTTGATTGTATGAAACTATTAATATTGAACCTGTCCAAACGTGTGTTGTATGTCTCATTCGCAAATAGAGTTTGGGTGCAAACATTACATCTATCACAAAGGGTAGAAAGACTAGCCCTCGGCTTAGAGACAAGTTTTTGGAAAGAGGTTATTGCAGATAAGATTTAGAAGACCCACACAACTTATCATCATGAAATGGTTTCGTCAGTTTTGAAAGGTAACAAACATACAAGTGCTTGAGACAATTGTGTTGATTAGTGATACGGTATTAAGTGTGCAAGTACAATCACTACAAAAATGATCACTATCAGCGAGGGAAAAATCCGTCACTAATCCCTAGCTAAAGCTCGAATCCGTCGCTAATCCGTCGCTGATAGTATGTCGCTCAAACAGCCGTAGCTAATGCTATCAGTGACAGATTAGCGACAGACATCAGCGAGGGATTAGCGACGGACAAGTATCAGCGAGGGATTAACGAGGGATTTGTATCAACGAAGGATTAGCGAGGGAATAGTATCAACGACGGATTAGCGAGGGAAACTATTAGTGACGGATTAGTGATGGTTCCTATTAGCGACGGATTTACGAGGGATCCTATTAGCAACGGATTAGCGAGGGCTTCTATTAGTGACAGATTAACGAGGGTCCTTATTAGCGACGGATTAACGAGGGCTCCTATTAGCGACGAAAATTTGTCACTGATCCCTCAGTAATACTTTTAGTAATTTAAAAAAACAATTAAATAATTTAAAAAAATTAATTAAATTTTGTTTCACATATATATATATATATATATATATATATATATATTTGTATATTATGCATATTACATTTACCGTTACATGTTTAGACTACATCTCATTAAGCCACTATATAGTAGTCGTGTATAGGTAAAATGAAACGGGATGCAAAATTTAATTGTAAATCGGTAATGCAAAATCAAAACAATGATTCTTAATTTAAGAAACACAATCTAATACATACATGGATCCAATAGTACAATACAAGGAAAGAAGCGTATAACTACAATGATAAATTTTTCCTTCATGAATTGGTCTGCTTAATCTTTTTAATTTCCTTCATCAGTTGGTCTACTATTGTTAAACATCAGTACCTGCACAACGGCGATAAAGTGCCCATATGGTGGGACTGACATTCATAGATCATACTCTTGTTAGTTTATGCATAAAACAAGTAACATGTCAATCGCCCCTTTCAGCTATCTTTTGCAATGAAGAAGTTCGCTTATATCTTCTTGATTATACCTCGGTTGAATGTTGCACACACTCCATATTGTGGAAATAACTATTTGATATAAATAGGGAATTACTGAATTAATATGACAAGGATGAGAATCTTACTCGATAATAGCAATAACAAAGCCCAAGAGTCTTACCTGGTAAGTGAAAGTGACAACTCTTACCCGGTAAGTTTTCCCTGGATAAAATGTTCCATACGATGTTGTTTTAATGAGAGACATGTATTGGATGTGACACAGAGAGTAAATGATCTATGTGTCAAGAAACAAGTATATAGACATGGTTGAGGATTGTAATGGAAATGACTGAGAATATATATACTTGATGTAGCGTTTATAAAATCTTCATTGGACATTATAAAAATGTGGGTTTTATTCTTGAAGTATTAAAGGATAGTGTTTAGAATGATTTTCCAGAATAAGGGGGTTGTCTACCAAGTACTTACCGACAAGAGCACCGCTATTGTGAGCCATCAAAATGGATTTTCAAACAAGTCCACTGCTTTTTATTTCTGGAGTGGTTCTCTAGAGTCTAGACTAAGAGTGGGTTCTCAAGAATCAAAAGGAAAATAATGAATCTTTTCTATATCCTTCAAAATCATTCGCTCCAAATTTGATTTCTTTGTCATACCAGAAAAGGGATATCAACAAAAGAAAATTATATATTGACAGGGAAAGTTAAAGACACCATGCTCACTTTGCTATTTGCTAAAGAGCTTTGTTTGGGTTGCTAAAGATCCATGAAACACCACAAAATTTCAGCTCAGAAGTTTTGAAAAACTCCTAAATTTAAACTGAAAGCAGGAGTTTCAAAGTTAAACTGGACCAAAGCATATCTGTATGAAAAAAAAAATCATAAGAACCATAAGTCAACACCGGTAACTCTAGAGTCTAAAGAACAATCTGGAATTTGATATACAGAAAAGTGGTCGAGAGAAGAAAAGTACATATTTTAACACAAAATCAGGTGGGTTTAATAAGAGTAACACAAAAACAGAGGCGTGATTTTAGCAAGCAATGTATTTTAACAAGAAAACAAGCAAAACATCAAAAAGAAAGCGCATATTTTAACAAGAAATAACATATCTTGGAAGCTAAAAACTACTTGGATCGATTAGAGAGGTCAGAGGCATGAGAGGGATGGATCAATTAGGTAGAGTGATAGAGTGCTTGAGGTCGATGCAGTGGAGCGACAGTTAGGAATGGCAACGGGCCGAGTTTGCCGTCCCCCGTCCCCGACACCGAAATGCATCCCCGTCCCCGCCCCGTTCCTCGTCGGGTTTTTATTCGGGGCGCCCCGTCGGGGATTTTTTATGCCCCGTCCCCGACCCGATGGGGAATCCCCGATCCCCGAACCCGACGCGATAATTTAATATTTTATTTATATAATTATATATATATATAATTTCATAATATATATAATTTTATATAATATATATAATTTTATTATAATATATATAATTTTATTTTTAATAATATATATATATATATATATATCGGGGCGGGGCGGGGATACCTTGGCCCAAACCTGATAAAATCCCCGAAAATTTTCCCGTTACCCGACCCGAAATTGTCTAACCCGACCTGACCCGAGCTTAGTCGGGTTTCGGGTTTCCCCGTCGGGTTCGGGGTTTTCTGCCATCCCTAGCGACAGTGCACGGTGAACGTGATTTGGGATTGTCGCCGACCGGAAAGATGGTGTCGATCAAAGACGAGTCTAGATACAAGATGAATTGGGGAATCAGGGAATCACATATGGGGAAAAGATCTTTTTTATTTTAACCTACTTTATGGGGGGAAAAGAGGGAGGCGGCAAGAGAAAGGGGGGAGGGGATGGCGGAAGAATTTTCTTTTGGTAAATTTGACTTTAATTAAAACTTTGATTTGTTTTTTAAATTAAAATAAATAAATATATGATAAAATTTTATTTAAAATAATATATTTTATATAATAGATAAAATTTAAAATTTAATCTTATTAAAATTTTGTTTGAGTTGTTCCAAGATCTGGTCTGATCTGGTCCGGTCCGAGCTAATCTGCATGATCTGGAGCAGTTTATGTCGATTTGCATAAACAAAATTCAATTTCTTGATGAAAATCGATCAGCAAAAACTCTTTTGTTTTAAACAGGCGATGTTTTTACGAAAACAAAGTCTGATTACAACGGAAACAAAGTCTGATTAACATGAAACATGCAATGTTTTTACGAAAACAGAGTCTGATTTACGAAAACAAAGTCCGATTAACACGAATACAACGTCTGATTTAACATGAAACAGGTGATGTTTTTAAGAAACAAAGCAGTAAATGATAGAGATTACGAAACTAATAACTAATAAGTCATCAGATATGATATCAAACATTTATGTGGATCGAAATCATAAGATTAATGGAAGCATATAAAAGATTGATTGAATGAGATGACTAACCTTTTCGAGGCGAGAAGTTCGTTGTGAGAGTTTTGGATGGGAGGAATCAGAAACAGAGATAGGAGGAATATGACCTATGTAAGTAAATCATATGTAAGTAAATCGTACCTATATATGTAGTTGTCCGAATTCAATAAATCATATGTAAGTAAATCTGAGTCTTTGTACAGATCTGTAAAAATCAAAACCCGAGTCTTTGTACAGGACGATTGCACAGATCGATTGCAAAATCTGTCAAAACCAAATCGGTAAAAATCAAAATCCGAGTCTTTGTACAGATCGATCTAAAAAAGAAAACAAAAGTTGTTTTAGAGATGAGAGAAATCGAGAGTGAAGAGAAGGTAACAATTAACCGAGCTTGAAGAAGTCGTTTTTCAGTCAATCGATCGATAGGGCTGAGTTACTAAGTAGAAATCGAGTGCAACTCACATTGTCTATACATTCACATATACACATGCATATAAACCCATATACAACACATATACAAATAGACACAATAATATACACGTAGATTCAATTGCTATCATCAACCAACACACACATCATGTATACAAATATATAACACGAACCGAAGGATATATAAAACACATACACAACTATACATATAACATATACACACATATACATGTCTACATATAACTTATACAAATGAGAAACAAGAGAAAAAAAAACCAATCCCTCGCTAATCCCTCACTAATTAGCGAGAGATTAACGACGGATGCCAAGAGTCCCTCTCTAATCCCTCGCTCATTAGTGAGGGATTAGCGATGGATTGACCACAAACTCATTCCGTCGTTATTCCCTCACTAATTAGCGAGGGATTAGTGAGGGATTGGTTTTGTGGTCAATCTCTCATTAATCCCTTGCTAATTAGCGAGGGACATGTGGTATCCATTGCTAATCTCTTGCTAATTAGCGAGGGATTAATGAGAGATTGACCACAAAACCAATCCCTCATTAACCCATACACAACTATACAAATAACATATAACCCATACAAATGATAAAACAAGAAAAAAACAATCCCTCGCTAATCCATCACTAATTAGCGAGGGATTAGCGACAGATTGACTACAAACTCAATTTGTCGCTAATCCCTCGCTAATTAGTGAAGGATTAGCGAGGGATTGGGTTTGTGGTTAATCCATCGCTAATCCCTCACTAATTAGCGAGAGATTTTTTCCCTCGCTAATTTCTGTCGCTGATATCCATTTTTCTAGTAGTGAGTTGTAGATAATAAAAAAGACTTGAAATAAGTAAGCACTATGAAAAAATGACCAAATCCAATACTCATATGATCAACTATGACGATTAGCTTTAAATAAAATATAAATAAATATATTTGATTATTAAGAGTAAATTATGGATTTCATTCATATGATATGTGGAATATTAAGATTTTGGTCATCTATCTTTATCTATTACAAAAAAATCTTTATCTATTACTATTTCAAAAAAAAAATCTTTATCTATTACAAAAGAACCTTGTATGTTTGCATTTTGTTTTTAGATTTGGTCACTCATTCTAACGGCCGTTATATTTTTCTGTTAAGTGCAAGGACAAAATAGTTTCTTAGAAAATCATAAGCAAAAAACACTAAAACCTAATCTTGTTTCTCGTATTCTAACTCCGGCGTCCAATCTCTTTCGACAACCAAACCCAACACCACCATCGTCAGACTTCTTCTGCTCCACCATCACAAGACTCCCTCTTCTTCCGTTGCCTGAGATCTTGCAGCCACCACCTCCATCATCACCACAATCTGCACATCTTGATCCAATCGAGGGATTCACCTTCTGCATTTCATACCATTTCATACCTGGATCTTAATACGACCATGGATGTTTAAGCTTATGCAAAAGAAAATTTTATGTGTTGATTTAGGTTTTCAATTACAGGTGTTAGTCTTAATCATCGAATTTGTAAACAATACAAATAGATTTCCGCCAGAACACTTAGAAACCCTTTCTTACCTCTTGCCTTAAGAAGCATATACCCTAAAAGTCTCATTCATTAGATATAGATGAAAGAAATTATCATTTGAACCCTTAGTATAAAAAGATGATCAAGCAACATTTCAGATATAGTGTGTTGATCGAATCTATGACTAAGAATGTTCTAAGGATCAACTTACATTTTGGTCTTTGTGTTATTCTATGTAAGAATACGATAAAGAAGTATTTGTTACTCTAATATATCAGATTCATATATCATCATTAAAATATTCTAGGTCATTATACATCGGATATACTTACTTCTTAAAAGTTTATAGTTGGAATCCGTTATATAGCTTATAGTTTGGAATAGACAAAAGATAGGATTTTTACTTGTAAAAGTCTTGTAACTATTCATATTGATTCAAAGAGCAAAAAACCTTCAACGAAATCGAAGACTAGTTGAAGTGAAGGTCAAGATAGTCACCAAAGTGGATTGGTTTGTCATCTAGCCGAAAAGGATCAATACAAGATAAAGTTAACTAGTAATATGACAAATATTACTACTGGCAAGCCGGATTTTAGAGTGCAAACTTGTCCAGCACGATTTGGCTTACAAACTCTCTCAAACTCTCATTCTAGTATGAGCGCATGCAAAAGTCACTACTAGAAAATGCCTTAATACCGACCACCAATTACCGATGAAAAAAATCCGTCGGTAATCACCGACGGATTACCGACCAATTCCGACAGAAGGAAGCTATTTGCGACAAATGACATATCCGTCGGTAAAAATAAACATTCCCGACGGATCACCGAAGGACAGAAAATTATTTTATTTTTGATTTTTTTAAATATTGAATTTCGTCGGTAATCCGTCGGAAAACTTATTTATTTAATTATTATTTTATTTTCCAACAATCCGTCAGTGATTCGTCGCAAATTACCGACGAATTTTCGACGATAATTAGGAAATCCATCGGTAATCCGTCAGTAAATTATTATTTTTTTCCAAGAATTTCATCTGTGATCCGTTGATGTATGTATGTATATATGTGTGTGTGTCGTATGCATATAAGTGTGTGTTTATATATCATGTACATATCTATATGTGTATGTACGTATGTATATAGTATATATATATATGTACATGTGTATATATGTATTGCTTGTATGTATATAGTACATATATATGTATATCACGTATATACATATATGTCATATGCATATAAGTGTGTGTATATGTCTATATCATTTCTATGTATGTGTGTATGTATGTATGTCTATAGATGTATTGTATACATATGTATTGCTTGTATGTATATAACATATATGTCTATATCATATCTATGTATGTGTGTATGTGTGTATGTATGTGTGTATGTATGTATGTCTATAGATGTATTGTATATGTATATCATGTTTAGGTATATATATGTCGTATGCATATGTATATCATGTGTATGTATCATGTATGTATGTCAATAGGTGTATTGTATACATATGTATTGCTTGTATGTATATAGCACACACACACACACATATATATATATATATATCATGTCTATGTATGTATGTATGTATGTCTATAGATGTATTGTATATGTATATCATGTGTTAATGTATATGTCGTATGCAATCCCTGACCTAATTGGAATTAATGGGAAAAGATAACAACCGTTAGAAAGATGGACCAAAACTGTTACAAAATGACACAATTTCATAACACTTTTGGTCCCTTCTCCTAATGGTCGTTATCTGTTTCCGTTAAGTTCAGTTAGTTAAGGGGTATTTTAGTCAATTTAAATATAATTTGATAAATTAATACTTTATTTAATAATTTTAATATTAAATAATATATAATAATTTATTTAATAATTATTAATAATTTAGAAAACAATATAATTAATATTTATTAATAATTTAAAAGTAATTATTTTAATTTTAAAAAATTGATATTCGCCGGTCATCACCGACGATTAAATTCCCTCGGTAATTACCGACGAAATTTCCATCGGAAATCCGTCGGTGATTTTACTAAAATTTCTAAAAAAAGAGCGGACATAATTAGCCCTAAATCATCAAAAATCGACAAATCACTCGACGACTCACTAAAAATCGACTCTCTTGACTCTATCGTCGGCGACCCCATCTCAAATCCATCACCGACCATCCCATCGACTCTCTCGACTCCATCGCCGGCCACCCAATCGACGGTTTAGACCACCATTGCTACCCTCGCCACCGGCGGCCACCGTGACCACCTCCACTGTCATCACTGTACGTGACCACCTCTACTGTCGACCACCCTTGTTCAGGTATTGATTTGAGCCCTAAAATGCATATTGACTTGAGCCCTAAAATGAATTTGTGTGTGTGTGTGTGTTTGTTAATCGATTTGATTAATCTGTTTGTATGTGTGTGTTTATGAATGAAGAAATGAATCTGTGTGTGCGTGTGTATGTTTGTATGTGTGTTTGTGTGTTATGAATGAATCTGTTTGTATGTGTGTTTGTGTGTTATGAATGAATCTGTTTGTATGTCTGTGTGTGTGTGTGTTATGAATGAATATGTTTGTATTTGTGTGTTTGTTAATCGATTTGTTAAATCCCTATGTGTGTGCGTGTATGTTTATGAATGAATCTATGTGTGTGTTTGTTAACCGATTGTTGAATCTGTGTGTGTGTGTTTCTGGATGAATCTGTGTGTGTGAGTGAATATTTGTTAAATTTTTTAGTGTGTGTGTGTGTGTGTTTATCAATCGATTTGAGCCCTAAAATGCATATGTAGTGTTTATGAATCTGTTAATGAATCGATTGGAATCTGTGTGTGTGTGTGTGTGTGTGTGTGTGTGTGTGTTTCTTAATGAATCTGTGTGTGTGTGTGTGTGTGTGTTTAGAAGCTGTAGTGTGTGCTAACGGATATGTGTGTGTATGTGTTTCTTAATGAATCTGTGTGTGTTTAGAAGCTGTAGTGTGTGCTAATGAATATGTGTTTTTGCTTTCGTTGTGTTTTTGCTTAAGAGTAGTTGATTTCGTTGTTTTGTTTTGCTAATTTGATCTCCGATGATTCTTGAATGACTTTATTTTCTTTTGCTAATTTTAAGGCATAGTTCATATTGAAGCTTCAAAGAAAGGGAATTTGGTGCCACTTCAGAGACATACACGTACATAAGCTTCTCTCTCGACTTCTTGACGTGATTTAAGGTACCAAAACAATTTTAGTTGTTATTCCTTAATTTTTGTTATCATTTAATAGGAAAATGTGAGTAGTAATGGAATTATTTGTTATGTTTGTAAAACCAAACCTGTTCGTTATGTTTGTTTTTCGTTATATTTTTTCTGGGATATATGACAGCTATGGATAAGTGTTAATTATGACAGTTTAGACTTGTAATGATATATAAGTATATTGTAGATAGAAATTGATATGAGTGTATTGTATTGTATATTGAAATTGATATGAGTTCTTTTAGTTTATACTTGATTTTATTTATTTATTTTAATTGGGTTGCCATTTGTTGGACAAACATTAGGTTGATAAATGGAAATATTCATTTTATAGTCGTTATGCTGCCGAAATTTTAAGAAACAAATGTTTGTGTTTCAAACTCTTTTCAAAGTCATCCAAAACTTCTCTACACCTATGGTTTGACTTTCAAGTAGGCAAACCATTACATATAGTGTTTTCAAGTCACTCAATAGACTTCTAACTTCATTGACACCTACGATTTGACTTTTAAATAGTCAAACCATTACACGTAGAGTTTCAAACTTTCCAAAACACCTTTCTTTGATTGTAACCTACGGTTTTGACTTTCCAATAGTCAAACCATTACACTTAGAGTTTTAAAGTCATCCAAAGCTCCTTTAAACCTATTGTTTGACTTTCAAGTAGGCAAACCATTACATGTAGTGTTTTCAGGTCTTTCAATAGACTTCTAACTTCATTGACACCTACGGTTTGACTTTTAAATAGTAAAACCATTACACGTAGGGCTTTAAACTTTCCAAAACACCTTTTTTTGTTTGTAACCTATGGTTTTGACTTTCCAATAGTTAAACCATTACACTTAGAGTTTTAAAGTCATCCAAAGCTCCTCTAAACCTACGGTTTGACTTTCAAGTAGGCAAAATATTACATGTAGTTTTTTCAAGTCATTCAATAGACTTCTAACTTCATTGACACCTAAGGTTTGACTTTTAAATAGTCCAACAATTACACGTAGGGTTTTAAACTTTCCAAAACACCTTTCTTTGATTGTAACCTGCGGTTTTGACTTTCCAATAGTCAAACCATTACACTTAGAGTTTTAAAGTCATCCAAAGCTCCTCTAAACCTACGGTTTGACTTTCATGAAGGCAAACCATTACATCTAGTGTTTTCAAGTCATTCAATAGACTTCTAACTTCATTGACACCTACGGTTTGACTTTTAAATAGTCAAACCATTACACGTAGGGTTTTAAAGTCATGCAGAAGTCCTCTACACCACCTCTATCTTGATTATGTCGACTAACTACTTCTTTCTTTGTTGTAGTGGTTGAATATGTCAACAGATAGAGGATGGATGTATAGAGAGAACGATAGTCGGGGGTTTCTTAGGGTCGATTATATTGTTGCAATGGACTGTTTTTTGGACTATGCCTATGCCAATGAAGGGACTGTTGAAAGGAAACCTACACGTGATGGGATAGTGTTTCGTATTAGATGCCATTATAAGAAGTGTCAAAACTTACGCCATAAAGAAAGAGATGACGTGAGGCTGCATTTGATGAAGCATGATTTCATGCCTGATTATACCATATGGTGGGCACATGGTGAAACCTATTACTGTGCACCGCATCAAGACGTGGGTCAGTCTTCTACTCTGGTAGTAGATCATAATGAAGGGTGTGTTGAAATGGTGAACGATCACATGATACATGATGGCATGACATGGGAGAAGAAACCCCTAATCCTTCTGCCCAAGGATTTTATGACATTTTACAAGTTGCTGAAAAGCCATTATGAGATGGGTGTCCAAATAACTCGAAATTAGAGCTGCGAAGAGATTGTTGAATTGGAAGGCAGAATGTAATGTACCCGAGACGACTTATAATCGAGTTGTTCCTATAACTAAATAGATGCTACCCGAGGGTGACAAACTACCCTGTAACTTCTACGAGACGAAGAATATTTTGAAAAATCTTGCTCTACCAAAAGTAAAGATCGACGCTTGCAAAAACCATTGCATGCTATTTTACAATCATGATTCTGAGTTGACCCATGTCTGTATTGCAATGAAAGTCGTTACAAGACTAGTGGACGAAGCAAGGTCCCAAACTCGGTGTTGACGTACTTGTCTATTGTTCCTAGACTTCAAAGATTGTATATGTCAAAGAAGACGTCTAAAGAGATGACTTGGCACAAGGATCATCAGACAGAACCGGGTGTGATGGTACATCCAAGTGATGGTGCGACTTGGAAGCATTTCGACATGGTACATCCTGACTTCGCTTCTGAGGTCCGGAATGTGCGTCTTGGCTTATGCATCGACGGTTTCAACCCGAATATATCAAATTCGAATCCGTATTCACTATGGCCAGTCTTTCTTACCATCTACAATTTACCTCCTCGATTGATTTTGAAAGATTCATATGTTAAACTTGCATTGGTCATTCCTGTTAGAAAGAGCCCCGGTCATAAGTTAGATGTGTTTCTTAGGCTGCTAATAGATGATCTCAAGATGTTGTATATAGTAGGCGCTCTTACGTATGATGCTTATCGTAAGAATAATTCTGAGATGAGGGTTATACTTTTATGGACCGTCAGCGACTTCCCTGCCTACGCAATGTTGTTGGGTTGGAGAACGCACGACAATCTAGCCTGCCCGTACTGCATAGGTATAGTCTATTCGTTTTAGTTAAAAAATGGAGGAAAATCTTGTTGGTTTGACTGTCATCGGAGATGGTTACCTAGTGCACACCTCTTCCGACATGATCGAACAAGATTTTTGGACGGATCTAGGGTGTTAGCCGGTCCACCACCCGAGTTAACCGGTGAAGAAATATGGGAGCAAGTCCATCATCTTCCAACTGTTTACGATGGCTTCCCGTTTCGATCGACCAATAGAAAAATTACCGGCTTCAGAATCACTCATAATTGGGTGAAGAGAAACATCTTTTGAGAGTAGCCATAGTGGAAGATGTTGTTAATCCGGCACAACCTGGATGTCATGCACATTGAGAAGAACGTCTTTGAGAATCTCTTTAACACTGTCATGGACACGTCAAAAACGAAATACAATATAAAATCAAGGAGGTATATAGAGATTTATTGCAACCGATCGGAGTTACACATTGCCACGTCAGGCAATAAAGTAATGAAGTCGAAGTCGTCGTACACTTTGACCAAACAACAAGTAAAACAAGTATGTGAATGGTTGAAGAGGCTGAAGTTTCCGTACGGGTATGCTTCGAATATTGGGGGTGTGTAAACATGGCAGACTACAACTTTTATAGCTTCAAGAGTCATTATTGTCATGTGTTTATGCAACGATTGCTCCCCATTGCCTTACGAAGGATGATACCAACTCCCATATGGGATGCGATAACGGAGTTATGCACATTTTTTCGTGCATTCTCCTCAAGGGTGTTACACTTAGAAGACTTGATTCCATTGCAAACAAGTATCGTTCAAACAATTTATAAGTTGGAAAAAGTCTCCCCGTCCTGATTCTTTGATTATATGGAACACTTAGTGATACATTTGACACGAGAAGCCATAAATGGTGGGATGGTCCAATATAGGTGGATGTATCTTTATGAGAGGCAAATGAACTTTTTCATTCAAATACTCACCACTTTATATTCTAACACGTATTTCAATCGTTGTTTAGGAAGCTTGGGTCATTGAAGATGACTGTTAGAAACAAAGCAAGGGTGGAGGGGTCTATCGTTAAGTCTTATATAGTAAATGAACTCCCCACCTATTGTTCCCTGTATTTTGATCCACAGATTGAAACTCAACATAATCGCGAGTCAAGAAACTTTGCCCCAGATATTCCTAGTTCTTCAGGAATAGACGATCGATTGAGCACATTCAAGGTTCCTTCTCGTAGATTATTCGAGAAGGGGGGGACCATCTTGACTCAAGTCGAGATTCACAAGGTCCACACGTATGTATTGTTGAATTGTGAAGAAGTTCGACCTTTTTAGTGGACCTTTGATGAGTGGATACGGCAAAGAGAACCTCATCTTAATGCAGTTGCACGAGATAAAGCTCGGGATGAAAGGTTTTCTACTTGGTTCGAACAACACGTGAGTATATAAATATGAAATTTACGTATGTAATGTTACACGTATGTAATTTATTTCTTATTTGTGGTTTTATAGGTCATGCTCGGATCAGCCGACTTCTCCGATCATTTGAAATCCCTGGCACGTGGACCGGACCGATATGCTTGGTCGCATAAGGAATATTTTGTTAATAGTTAGAATTTTCATACGGTAACACATGTTGTTGGGCATGTCACACATAATAATGGCATATGTGTGAGAGGATCTTGTTATGACGACTCCAAGTCTAACTATTACGGATTATTGGACGACTTGTTAGAGGTGGAGTATTACGGTGTAGGCTATTGTGTTGTAGTTTTTTTCAAGTGTCCATGGTTTGATAGTCTAGGGGGAGTAAGAGTCGACCCTAAACATGGGTTGGTTGATATCAAATACAAGTCCAGACTCAGAGGTGATGACTGTTATGTCCTAGCATCACAAGCGGAACAAGTGTATTGCACACCCTATCCTTCAGGCAGTAAGGATTTAAAGGACTGGTGGGCTGTTGTGAAAACCAAATCCCATGGGATATATGAAGTTCTAGAAAGGGCTATTGATGACTTGGATGATGATAACGTGGATGGAGAACACGTTCTTTCAAATCAACGAACGGGTAACTCATAATACCAACAATTGGGTAAATGAGGACCTCGATTCCATCCCTCTTATCACTGGGGAGGTCAACGTAGTCGCCACAAATGACGAATCTAGCAATGAGGAAGATGCATCAGATCACGAAGCTAGCAACGAGGAAAAAGAATTTGAAGGCGTGGACGATGATTCAGATAGCGAAAACGAACCTATGTTATTTGATCACTCGTCTGATGACTAACGTGCCTTTGTTATGTAGACATTATTCATAATAATTATATCCTAATATGTTTGTACACTTATATTTTGTGTCTTATGATTTATGTATACTTATATCATTGTATGCGAACCATTCTCTATTTTTAGAAGGGGGGACGCGGTTGTAGGGGTAGGGGTAGAGGCTCTAGCAAGGGCAGTAGCAGCTCCACCGGGTGTGGTGACCCCCACGCCGACAAACTTAGGGACGATTTCGAGTTCGTTGCAGCTACCGACGAGGGACTAGATCAGATCAATCATGAGGACGTGCTTGCGACGCCATCGCCTGGATCGGGCTCGAGGGTTAGAGGCCCCAATATTGCATCACAAACGCTTCGTCATCCGAGTCAGCGACTGACGATTGTGTTGTCTGGTGGAGGGTAAGTATTTGTGATATATTATTTATTCTAGTACAAAATAAACCGATCCTAATGTTTTTTATATTCTATATTTTGCAATTGTGAAGGTTTAAGAATCAGGAAGTGGTCCAGAGGGCCGCTAGCATCTTTCGGTCCATGTTCGCTAGTCTATGGGCTCATTATGGGGATGTCCCTGAGAATCACTATGCACAGATGATGGAGCGTTTACGGGTATGTATTTTACTCCATTTAACTAATTGTGTGGGTTTACTTTTACTTAGTCCAAACAATGTGTATGCAGATGTATTATAGTTGGCCTCTTGAGATGGAGGCCGACGTATTACTTGCATTCCGGTGTACCTTGATGAATAGGTACTCGGACATGATGAGAGATGCCCGTAGATAGGCCATTGCGAGGGCTTTAGCTATTGATGGTGTCCGGTTCGACCATCATGACTACATGGTTCTTAGCGCACACCCCTAGAGTGGATCCCGCTTAAGTTTTAGATCCAGATGATTGATCATGTTTGTTTTCTTTTGAATACTTGTATCTAGTTGTACTAGGATTTATAATGATTTACGTCTTGTTTTTAACAGGTATAGAACACCGATGCGTTTAGGCGTATATCTAGGTCCAATACGGCCAATCGGGCCACCACGTATGAGGGGATGACATCTAGACACACATGCGGATCTATTAGTACCGTTATGCGTCGGGACCGCATGGTAATTTATCATCCACTAAACTAAATTGTTGGATCCCAGATTTAATCTCACAACAATGATATAAAAAATAAGAGTAATAACAGCGAAAGCAGTATAGTTTAATATCAAAGGAGATTCAAATATAACAGTTCATAAAGCAAATAGATAAACAAGATATTCTTTGAATAAAATATTCAACTTATATTATCAGTTATAAGACTTCTTAAGCACACTTTGAACAATAAGGTGATGGTCCTATTTATAGGACCATAAAGTAAACAGTGTACTTATCTGACAAATAGAAGCATGGCTTGAACAGTATCTTACATAAGAAGTAAGATCAAGATATTGAACAGTGTCTTACCTAAGAGGTAAGATCAAGACATGCTTGAATAGTGACCTACTCTAGAAAGTAAATCTTATCACAAGGTGACGTGTCATCTGTTCTTCTTTGTCACCAATTCAGAGTGAACATCTTCAGAGCTCTGAAGTAGGATCTCTGATAAGGGGCTCTCTGATGTCTTTCTGAGAGACTGTCGCTGAACTGACTTCAGAGACAGACATACTTTCTTCAGACTGACTCTGAACTGACTTCAGAGACAGACTCGCTTTCTTCAGACTGACTCTGAACTGACTTCAGAGACAAACTTGCTTTCTTCAGACTGACTCTGAATTGACTTCAGAGACAGACTTGTTGATGTCCCTTGAAAGTCTTTAGATGAAGACTTAGTTATTTTCAATACTTCCATTGGTTCAGATTTGGGGCTAACAATCTCCCCCTAAGTACTGAAAATAAATAAAGAACACATAGAACATTTAACTAGAAAGCGAAGAGGAGAAAGTCATCCTCTTTAACTATTACTTCTCATAGGAATTTGGAATTACAAGAGAATAATATTCAAAAAAAAATTCAGAACCTATCACTAGAACATATCCTATGAAACTTCATGATTAGCTCTCTGAAGTTAATCATTGAGCCAATTTCCAGGTCTAGTTTCGCCAGTAGGTCTGCTCTGTGTCGTTCTTGCTTTACATGGATCATCTTTTGTACGCCTTTCAAGGTTTCATCAGAATACTTCGCTACTTGCGAAGCTAGAAATATTTTCTTCTCTTGGTTCACTCTGTAGACAAAACCCAGAGGTTCTTCAATGATTGATCCAGTCTTCTGTTTGTCTAGGTTTTCAATGGTTTCCTCTGGTTCAGTCACTTGGAGCTTTTCTTCACCCAAGTTCAGAGCTATCTGAAAGTCTCGTTTGGCTCTGTGTTTGATGTAAGCTTCCATTGCCCGTCTTACTCCAACCATGCCCATTCTTATCTCCCTTCTTCCTGAATCGTATCTTGCAGAGCAGTAGGCATAGAGATGAGTGAGATCATAAGGATTTAGATTTACGAGATCATTATCATTGAACTCGTAAATCTTCTGATCAGATCGAGTCACCACATAATGCCTATATATGATTTTGTTGAAGGCGAATGTCTTTTCAATGATTTTCTCAACTTTTATTATTGAAGCATCGTTGAGAACCGCCTTTCTTGGTGATGTCTTTGACTGTATGAATCTTCGTTCGTAGTCTGGCATATGCTCTCTAATTCTTGGATTCAGAGGGATTACTTGAGTGTCTTCCAAATTGAACTCACAGTATATATGCCAAAAGTGATCTTCTATCGATGCTTCAGGAGTGGATTCTAAGAATGTGGGAGGATGAGTGAAGACCTTGGCTGGTAAACCGATGCTTGTTTTCTGAACAAGATTCTCTTGAGGAGCCTGTTCATCAACAACCATGGTTTCTTTGTCCTTGAGCTGTGACTGAGTTATCTCTGAAGGCTGTTCAGAGATATATCCATCTATCTCTGGAGATTCTCTTAATTCTGAAGCTGTTGAGATATGATGAGGTTGAGCGTTTTTGAAAACATACTCTTCGACATCAATTACTTCGATCTCTTCTCCAGCAGCTTCTTCCTTTCTGTCAGAATCTTTCTGTTCTTTCTCAGACTCTGAGTCAAAGGCATCTCTCATCACCATTGGTTGTCTTTCGGGTGATGAGAATGCATCTTCAGAGGATGTAGAGAAGTCTACAAGTTGTTCTTCTTCTTCTTCCCGAGCTCCAATTTTCTCTGGAGTCGCATCGGTAACTGGAGTGATAGGAACACCTGGTGTTGATGAGGCGAAAAGTATTACCGGTGCTGTGAATGATTTCAAAGTTCGGTTTTCATCAGAAGAGGTGGTGTTCCTCTTTGGTTCCTTCTCTTGAACTGATGCAGAGGGAATAGCTTTAAAGGTGTGCGCGGTTGTATCTCTGATCTCCTTATCTTGTGATTCAGAGTGCTCATCATCATCAGAATCCTCAGAATCATCAAATCTGGCTTTCTTCACTGCATCGCTACAATTCTACCAGAAAACTTGCGTTTGTATTTGGGAGAGCTTGGTTCAGCGATTCCTTTTCCTTTAGGATCCAGAAGTGTCTTCTGAATGGATTCGATTGCCTCTGAAGCAGCAGTTCTGATTTCAGCAATCTGGTCCTCTGATTTATAGTTGTGAAGTTCCAGAGTAGCTTTGACCTGCTTCTGAGCAATTGTAGAGATCTTGGAAGAACAAGTCAGCATTCTGCTCATTATTGCGGATTTGAAAGAGGCCAGATCACTTTTAGTGATGAGGTCTTCAGAAGTTCGAGGTGGTGGTTGTGGTGTTGCTGATGGTGCGGTGACTTCTGGTACAGAGGCTTGAATTGTAGTTTTGATGAGGTCAGAGATAGAGGCCATTTGATCTGTTGAGAGTCAAGATGATCTGGTGGCTACTACCTCGTTCCTTAGTTCTCGTAGAGCCTTCTGGACATAGATGGTTGTAGATGCTTGACTTTGAAGAGATGTATTCTGAGCTTTAAGATTGGCTATCTCCAGAGATGATTAAGCCTTCTGTCTGAACAGTTCTTGTTCCAACTCTTGGATTCTGTTTGAGGAGTCCAAAAGTTGGTTCTTCAGAGTGGAAACCTCTGCTCTGAGGTTTGTGTTTTCAGAGCGAAGAGCAGAGGTCTCTGAACCGTCAATTCTCTGAAAGTTATGCTCATTCAAGGAGCCTCTGAGTTCTTCACAGAATCTCTGGAACTCAGATTTTGTGAGAAGTTCAGAGAGGGGTACATTGGTTACAACACATGTAGCCAATTTTTCCTCGAGTTCAGAGGAGCCTTCGTTCAGAGCTGTTTTGATGTTGTCTCTGGAAGGACTTCCACTTAATCCTTGATGTTCCGGAGAATCATCTCTGAGTGTTCTGTTCTCATCCAAGTCCTCCTCCTCAGATTCAGAGGATTGGAAGTGAATGTGGGAGTTGATCTTGCGATCCAGGCAAGTCAATCCTTGTGCTTGTAGGTCAAGCCATTGTCCCTGAGTTGGACAACTACTTCTGGATATCCTAAAGGGTGAGAGATGAGCCATAGAGGCATCATTATGTGTAGGATTTCCGGATGTACTCTGAGGCAACTGAGTACTTAAAGTATTGGCTAAGTCCTGTGAAGAGGACTTATCCAAAATCTGAGTTTCCTCAGTTAAGTGAACTTCAGAGGTGGAAAAAGGTACCTCTGAAGTGGCTGGCTGGTTTGGGTTCGAGGTGTGCACCTCTGATTCAATAACCATTACCTCTGGATCAGGTAGGTTAGATTGTGTGGTTGCATTGGGAGATGGGGTTGGTGTCCTAAAATAAATGTGCCTTGAGGCATCTTTTTGTATGGAAGGGGAAGAACTCTCAGGTTTCTCCAAGTCCTTAGAAGACTTGCTCTCTTCCCTCTGAGAATCTTCAGAGCTAGTCTCTGAAGATTCATCCTCACTTTCCTCAGAGCTAGTCGAGCTATCCTCTACACTAGCAGATGAGGTTTCTTCCCTTACTTCCTCATTGACAACCCTTTCAAGTGCTCTGTCATCTCTCTCAACTTCGGTTTCTCTAGCAAGAGTACCCTCTGGTTCACTCTTGTGAGAGCTCTGTACTTCAGGGTCCTCAGATCCCTCTGAAACCGAGATGCTCTTACTCTCCATTCCAGGTTCAGGACCTAAGTGTGTTGGGGTTCCCAGAACTGGTTCTAGTCCTTGAGCAACACTGAGATAAGAAGCTAAGGCTACAGATTGAGGATTTACCTGATTCAACATGTGGTGAGGGATCCTCCTTGCTTCTGGATAGCCTTCAGATAGAATCGTCGGTTTGAAGCTGTTCATTATGTAGAAAGGAGTTTTGGGTTGTTCAGGGGCAATCAAAATATGAAGCTTCTCGATCGCAGCATGGATGATTAGAGACAGAAATCTTGGGAATGTTATTGAAGGAACTTTGGATGATTGGGTCGTTTGTTCAGGGTCCTTTGCCAAGCATTTGTTCTTCTTCTCTATTGATGTCAGAATCATATCAAAGATTATGCCGGCCATGTCCAAGTTGCGATTGAAGAATAGGGCATACATGATTGACAATAGTTCTGGTGTTGCTTGATCCATGCTCCCCAGTTTGCAGGTGAGAGTTCTGTTTAGGACAGAGAACATGAAGTTCCAGATTGGTGGTAGGTGTTGTCGTCGGAAGTTGCTCAATCTGGTGATTTCAGTGTTGTAACCTAGCATTCGAATAAACTGTAGTAGGGTTTCAGAAGTTGGGCGTTTTTCAAAACGCGTGATTTGAAGTTCCTCAGCTGTTAGGAGTGGGAGAACTTCTCTTAGAACAGTAGGATTGATAAGTATTCGACATTTTACGACTTGAGATATGTCGAACTCGCCGATTATTCCGTTATGTGCATCGCTGTAGTGACTTGAAGAATACCATTTTTGAACAAACGAGAGTGGACATTCATTGGTAAAAGCAGTTAGGGCTTGAGTCAGTTCATAGTTGGAGAAGAACTCGCAGATTATTCCGTATTGTTCCTCAAATTTGGGAGAATCAAGCTGAATCATATGATTGTTGTCTTTGATTGGAAAACGATACAATCTTGAAGGTTCACCAGATTTGGGAAAAAACTTGCACCATTCATTTGAAGACGCCATTTTTGAGTTCAAGTGAAGAAGATGAAGTTCAAATTCTTTTTGGAGAGAAAGAGAGATTGTGCTCGAGAGTAATTTGTAAAAATGAATATCCGGATTTTAAATTGGTTTTGTATCCAAATTTAAAAAAAGATACACTCGAGTACATAAGGTGAAACGGCAGTGATTTGACCTTTTGGATAAAGCCGTTTGGCCTTTCACTCATTCCTTTTTGTGACACGTGGCCTTGAAAATTGTTGTACCTACGAATGTAGGTTCCAAGAAAATAGGAAAGGGGTGCCATTTTTCAATTAAAAATTGAATATCTTCTTTTTTGCTGACTAGACAAACCTTTCGCCTTAAGAAGTAATTTAAGATATTACTTGAAATAATAAGGTTCAGTTAAACTGAAATTTTAATTTCAAATGATATCAAAAATTGTTGGTCTGAAAGTTGTTGACTCCCCCTTGACAGATGATTTGGTAAAAAAAATCTTCAATTTCAGAGACTCTGAGATTAATTTCAGAGACTCTGAGTAGACTTTAGAGACCATTTTCAGAAACTCTGAGAAAAATTTAATTTGATTCAGAGACAAAATTCAGAGATTCTGAGTTGACATTTGAAAAATTCTTTTGAGACAAAATTCAGTGAATCTGAGATGAAATTCAGAGACTCTGAGTTGTCTTCTGAAAAGTTCTTTTTCTCAATTTCAGAGACTCTGAGATGAAATTCAGAGACTCTGAGATGTCGTCTGAAAAAGTTATTTTTCTCCCCCTTGACAAAAGAACAACTTTTTTTATTTTTCTCCCTTTTGTTGTGTTTGGAGAACATTCAGAGACTGATATTGAAATATGCTACTTGGTTCAGAGGCTCTGATTATTTGATCAAGAGACTCTGAGTTTCTTCCTTGTTAGGTAGACATATTCAACATTCCTAACTTGCTAATTAAAAAATTGAACCTTCGTTCATCTAAAGCTTTTGTGAAAATATCAGCAAGTTGGAGATCAGTTGGTACAAAATACATTTCTATTGTTCCCCTTTCAACATGATCTTTTAAGAAATGATACCTTACATCAATGTGTTTTGTCTTTGAATGCTGTACTGGATTGGCAGAGATGGCTATGGCACTTTTTGAATCACACAGAATGGGTATTCTTTCATATTGTTGGCCATAATATCTGAGCTGAGTTTTCATCCATATTACTTGAGAGCAACAACTAGCAGCAGCAACATATTCTGCCTCTGCAGTTGAAGTTGAAACACAGTTTTGTTTCTTGGATGACCAACTTACCAGCTTATTGCCCAGTAACTGACAGCACCCAGAGGTACTTTTTCTGTCAAGCTTACATCCTGCATGATCTGCATCAGTGTAAGCTGTTAGATCAAAACTAGAAAGTTTTGGATACCCGAGGACTAAAGATGGTGACCCTCTTAGGTATCTGAAAATTCTTTTGACAGCAGATAAATGAGATTCTTTTGGATTTGCTTGATATCTAGCACAAAGACATGTTGCAAACATTATGTCAGGCCTACTTGCAGTTAAGTATAATAGTGAACCTATCATGCCTCTGTAGGTTTTTATATCCACAGATTGTCCTAAAGGATCAGAGTCAAGTTTGACTCCGGTGGCAAGAGGCGTTTTCATAGTAGTTGAATCATTGAGTTTGTACTTTTTCAAAATTTCAGAGACATATTTAGTTTGACTTATGAAAGTGCCTTCTGAAGTTTGTTTTACTTGTAAGCCCAGAAAGAAAGTTAATTCTCCCATGTGGCTCATCTCAAATTCACTCTTCATCAACTCTGAAAACTTGTCACAATACTTTTGATTTGTAGAGCCAAATATAATGTCATCAACATAAATTTGTTCTAATAGCATCTCATTTCTGTACCTTTTGATGAATAATGTTGTATCAATTGTGCCTTTCTCAAATCCATTTTTAATCAGAAAAGTAGACAGAGTTGCATACCAAGCTCTTGGAGCTTGTTTAAGTCCATACAGAGCCTTATCCAAATAATAAACATGATTAGGAAACTCTGTACTTTCAAATCCAGGTGGTTGTTGGTCATAAACTTCTTCATTTAATTTACCATGTAGAAAGGTAGATTTAACATCCATCTGATAAACTTTGAATCCTTTGTATGCAGCATAGGCTAAGAAGATTCTGATTGCTTCTAGCCTAGCTACAGGTGCAAAGGTTTCATCATAATCAATACCTTCTTCTTGGCAATATCCTTTAGCAACCAACCTGGCTTTGTTCCTGATTATAATTCCATCCTCATCCTTTTTGTTTCTGAAAACCCATTTTGTTCCAATTGCAAATTTTCCTTTGGGAAGGGGAACTAGGGTCCAGACTTTGTTTCTTATAAACTCTTGAAGTTCATTCTGCATTGCAAAAATCTAATGAGGATCTTCAAGAGCTTCTTTTACCTTCTTTGGTTCAATAATGCTCAAAAAGTTTACGTAGAAGCATTCATTGATTGTTGCAGATCTTGTTTTAACTCCTTCTGATGAGGATCCAATGATTTGATCAATTGGATGATCTTTTGTCCATATTGAGATTGGAGCAAAGATTTAGGGTGGAGTTTGAGCTTCAGAGATGGCAGTTGGTGACATCTCTGTTGTGCTGTTCAGAGGCTCTAAAGTTGTTTCCCGAGATGGTGAAGCAGATTCTTCAATTTCTTCACTATTTGTTTTTGGAGTTACTTCAGACACTCCTTGATCATTCTCTTTTTGATCTTCAGCTTCTTCTGATTCACTTTGCTGATCTGAATTTGGTGAAACAGAAGGTGTTAATTCAGAGGGTCCAGAAAGGGTTGTACCTGTTTCTTGGGGTCCTTCTGAATTTTCTCTTGGTCTATCTCTGAAGTTTACTTCTGGGTTATCTTCATCAAAGAAATCTTCAAATATTCTGTTTAATTCAGATTCTCTTGATGATTCAGAGATAGGTGTTGAGAGACTTTCTTGTTGTTCAGAGCTTTTATTGTCATCAAAAGTGATATTGATTCTCTCTTGGATGGTCCTTGTTCTAAGATTGAACACTCTGAAAGCTTTTGAGGCTAATGAATATCCAATGAATTTGCCCTCATCAGCTTTCTTGTCAAACTTTCCAAGAGATTCTCTATCGTTCAGAATGTAACACCTACATCCAAAAACATGAAAATATTTAACATTAGGTTTCCTATTGTTAATGAGTTCATAGGATGTTTTCTGAAATCTCTTGACAATTGTAGCTCTATTCTGAGTAAAGCAGGCTGATGCCACTGCTTCTGCCCAAAAATTTGTTGAAAGATCAGATCCAGCTAGCATTGTCCTTGCAGCTTCAACAAGTGTTCTGTTCTTCCTTTCAACTACTCCATTTTGCTGAGGGGTTCTTGCTGCAGAAAAGTTAGGAGTAATGCCTTCTTCTGATAGATATGAATTGATTTTGGCATTTTTGAACTCTGTTCCATTATCACTTCTTAGTTTCTGAACTTTACTGCTGAATAGAACCTGTAATCATTTCAACAATCTTATCAAAATATCAGGTACATCAGATTTGGCTCTGATGAATTCTATCCATGTGAATCTGGAAAATTCATCAATTAGAACCAGAGGTCCACATGTAGCATGTGCAGAGGTCTAGGACAGTTGTTTTCACTTTTGGTTTTATGGGAAGATCTTGTCATTTTTCCCATCTCACAAGCAGAACAACGATGATCTTTGTTAAACTTCAGAGATGGTAATCCCTTAACCAAATTAAGTTTAACTAATTTATCAAGTGAGGAAAAGTTTAGATGTGAAAACTTTTTATACCAGAGCCAGACTTTATCACTATTCAGAGATACAAGACAAAGTTTCTCTGAATCAGTGTCGTTTATTTTGGTAAAATTCATTCTGTAGAGGTTACCTTTTCTGTCTGGTCTTAGTAATTCTTGACCTGATTCTGAGTGGAGAAGTGAACAATATTTTCTTTGAAATTTCACATCAAAACCATGATCACAAAGTTGACTTATGCTGATCAGATTGTGTTTATATACATCCACGTAAGCAACCTTTGATACTAAAACATTTCCTCTTGACAACTCACCATATCCTTTAATCTGTCCTTACACATTGTCTCCAAAAGTAACTACTCCTCCAGATTTTGCTTTGAATGAGGATAGCAGTTCCTTATTTCCAGTCATATGCCTTGAACATCCAGAATCTAGGTACCAGATTGGCATTGACTGATTCTGCAAGACAGATTATTGTTTCTTAGGTACCCATCTCATTATGGGTCCTTTTTTGTTAGACTTTGGTGGATTTGTATGACTTTTTGGCATTTCATCTTTTGATGTCTTGCCGTTTTTTGTCTTCTGTTGAAATTTTGTCTCTGAGATATTTTTCAGAGATTGATTCAGAAGACAATGTGATCCTCTAAAATGATTTTTCAGTTTGATCAAGAGATGAATGCAGTTGCAATTAATAGAACAAGAAGAAGTAGGAGCAAAGTTTTTCTTTTTATTAAAAGCATTTGTTACATTTTGATTTCTTTTGAAACTAGCATTAGGAATATTGCATGTATCCCTAACTACTTCTTTCCTTTTTGCTTGAAAGACAGTCTTCTTTTCAAGTTGCTTTTTCTTGATCAAAAACATCTTCTTTTCTTTGCTGCTTACTGCACAAACAGGATCAATATGGTTAATTTTTGTCCATTTGCCTTTTTGTTCAGGAGAGAATTTTATTGTTTTATAGGTGTAAGAATTAGAAGTGTTTGTTTTATTCCTTGCCTTTTCTTGTAATTCTTTTTCAAGTTCCAGAGACGTTTTTGCATGTAAACACATATTTGTAAAATCAGGACTTATTGGAATTCTGGTTTTGGTTTTCAAAAATGAAATTGGAACATTCAAAATACCTGACCCAACAGTTTCTATCTTTTTGTGAATTACATTCTCTGGTTTACAAAAAATATGTTCATCAATCTCTTGATCAGATTCTGAATCAGAATCAAGAAAGTCTCTCTTAGTTTTAATAGAGATAGCTACCTCTATTGGTTTTTCAATTTCTTTTGTTCTAGAGACTTTAATGATCCGTTTCATGCTTTCTTTTCTTTTTAAGTCCTCCATGACATTTTCTTTCCATATCTTTTTAACATCATCTTCAAATGTAGTTCTGATGTTTTCATCTGACTTTGGTGAATACAGAGGGGCATACGGATTAAGTGAACTCTGAGATTCATTTTCAGAAGTACTTGTATCAGAGGTACTTGGTTCCGATGTCTCTGATTCATTTGAGATGAAAGCATCAAATCTGAAAATTTCTTTGGGATCATAGCTCTGAGGTTTTGTGAAGTGTACCTCTGAAGTTTCTTCTTTTATTTGTAACACAGATTCTTGAAAGTTTTTTACTTCAGAGTATGTAGTATTTTTGAAATTTAGAGCTCTTGCTTTTGATCCCTCTGATGTTTTCATTCTTTTGAAATTATTCAGAGATGGACCTTCAAAGCTTTGGACCTTTCCCATACGGAAAGTGGAAGAAAGTGAAGTTTTCTCCAATCCAGTGAATGAATTCAACTCATTGAATCCCAACCCTTGAGAGTCCATTTGAGTTTTTATTTTGTTGAAAACACCTTGTGCATTAACATAGCTTTTGATTCGAAGATTTTTTCTATCTAGAGATTGATGTAGGATTTCTCTTTCCTTTTGAAAAAATTTGGTTAATGCAATAGAATTGAGCCTTTCATACTCAGATTTCTTTACTTCTTCTTCTTTTCCTTTTAAAACTTTCTCAATTTTTCTTATTTCTTCTGAAAATGATTTTCCTTTTAGTTTGTGAATTTCTTCAAGTTTGGTTTTTTCAAGAAAAATTTCTTTCTTTTCTGATTCCAGAAGATTCTTTTCTCTTTTGAAAAAGATGAGCTCTTTTGTCACTTGCTCTCTTTTCTTTTTCTCTTCAAGAAACTTTTGCTCTAGATCTTGAAGTTCATTAATTAATTTAAAAGCATCTATTTCAGGATCACTATCAGAAGTGTAAAGAGAGTTTACCTTTTCAGAGTTGTCTTCTGATGCTCCATCAGTTTGATTTCCATCTGAAAAAGCCATACCACAGAGATTGGTAGGTTCTTCCTCGCCGTCACTTGTTGAGTCTGATAGCCAGTCTTCCATTTCTGCTATAAGAACTCTTTCTTTTACGTTGTACTTGTATTTGTTCTTGTAGTAATCTTTATCTTTGACAAGTTTTCCTCTGCAGTTTGCAGAGAAATGGCCTATTTTTCCACATCTGAAACATCTTCCATCATTTTGATTTGTTGGAAGAGTGGCAGTACTTGTCTCTGGCTTCTGTTCTTGAGGTTTGAAATATCTCTGTGGCTATGGATACCTTGGTTGAAATGATTGTTGAGGTCTTGATTGTTGAGTTGCATCATTGTTGTTGAAGTTTGTACCCTTTTGATCACTATATGGAGTAAATCTGGGTTCTTGTTGAAATCTGACACCATCTTGTTGAAATCTTCTTTCAGGATTTCTTCTTTCTTCATTCTCTCTCCTTCCTTCAAATACTTTCTTGCCAAATTTCTTGTTAAACTGATGAGTGATTAATGCAAGAGATTTGGCGAAGGCATTGATATCTTCTTCTGAGTCTGAATCTAAATGATTTTCTTCTGCCATTAGGACCTTTTTGGATCTTCTTTTTGTTTCCAAACCTTTTTGTGACTCTTCACAGTTGTTTTCTTTCGAAATTTGTTTTGAAACAAGTGCAAGGGGTCCACCTAAAGACATTTTTGATTTTTGCTTCATAACTTCCTTTTCATGTGTAACAAGAGTGCCATAAATGTCAGTTAATGACCATGACTCAAGATCTTGATTGGCTTGTATAGACATGGACAGTTGTGACCATTCTTCATTTAAGCTTTTCAAGAAAAGAACGTTGTTTTCCTCGTTTGTACTTATCACTCCAAACTTTCTGCATTTGTTGATAAGAATGTTGAATCTTGAGTAAGTTTGGTGTAATATTTCTTCTGGTAGAGCATGAAAATCATGATATTCATTGATGCATAGATTTCTTCTATTTTTCTGGGTTTGTAGGCCTCCTTCAAGTTGATTTAACAACTGATCCCATATTTCTTTTGCAGTTTTACAAGAATCAAGTTCTTGAAAGATATCATTGGGAATGGCCATTATCAGTAATCTAACAGCTTTTGAGTCATTATCCATCATATTAGTTTCTTCATCAGTGAAGTTTGTGGTTTTTTTTTCATAATATGCAGGGATTTCAGCAGTATCTGCTGTTGCAGGAACTCTTGGAACCAACACCATTGGAATGTGAGGTCCAACGTTCACTGATCTAAAGAGATCCTTGTCGATACCTTCTAAGAAATTTACCATCCTTATCTTCCATTGGGGATATTCATCCCTTAAAAGTGTAGGAGGTTTTGTTAAAGACCCAGCTGTATAAATGGCATTTATGCTTGAGTTTGCCATTTTTGAAGAAAAAGATGAAGATTTGAAGAACAGATGATTTTTGTATTGAACAGTGATTTACTATCAAATCTTGAGCATATGGTGTTCTTTAATAAACCAGGTTTATTTGAACATGCACAGATATTGAAAGTTAGAATCAATGAGATGTAAATCTATCCGAGTATGCAGATTCGATCTTACTTTGTTTAGAAAACAAAGAAGGCTCTGATACCAATTGTTGGATCCCAGATTTAATCTCACAACAATGATATAAACAATAAGAGTAATAACAGCGGAAGCAGTATAGTTTAATATCAAAGGAGATTCAAATATCACAGTTCATAAAGCAAATAGATAAACAAGATATTATTTGAATAAAATATTCAACTTATATTATCAATTATAAGACTTCTTAAGATAGAGAGGAAAATCTCCTTCAATGCTTCAAAATCGAGCCTCCAAGGTTGAGAAGTGGTAATAATGAACAAGGAAGTCGGATGTTTGATATATAGCCCTGGAGGATGCGGACGACAATTCCCAGGGCATTGTCGCGAGTCAAGGTCGTTGACCTTGTACCGAGACTTGTCCAAACTTTGCGACTATGCCCAAGCGACTATGCCCGAGGCATTGTAGCAGGACAATGTCGCAAAGGGTGTTCCGAGACCCAAGTGTGGCCGGCGACTGTGAGGTACGACTATGACATTATGTCATAGTCTCTTGGCAATCTCGCCCAAGCCAAACCTTACCCTAAAACTCGATTGGTTCGATGCATTGGCTAATCTAACGAGGGTCTAAGAACCAAAGAAATTTTCTAGAGAACTCTAAGGATAAAAACATCATTAAGGCAAACGAAAATTCGTTAGTGTTACTTACTCGGATTTCCGGGTGTTACAATCCTCCCCACCTTGAAGGAAATATCTTCCTCGAAATCTCGTACTAATAGAATAATTGGGGGTATATTTTCTTTATGTCTTCCTCCGATTCCCAAGTCACGTTAGCACCACGATAGTGCTTCTATTGGACTTTTACCATGGTCACTTCTTTGTGTCAGAGCTTATTTTTTTTCCTCTCCAAAATGGCTTTCGGCTCTTCTACACAACGATTGTCGTTATCCACTCGAATCTCTATCATAGGAATGACGCTTTCTTCCTCCACCAAACACTTACGTAAGTAACAAACGTGAAAGATTGGATGGATTCCATCCATTTCTGGAGGTAGGTCCAACCTGTAAGCTTGCAGTCCGATCCTTTCTAGGATGATGAATGGTCAAAGGAAACGGGGATTAAACTTCCCACGTTTTCCAAACAGGATAATCCCTTTCCATGGTGATACTTTCAACATAACTCGGTCTCCTACTTGAAATTCAATCAGTCTTTTGTTCATGTCCGTGTAGTTCTTCTGACGGTCTTGGGCCTCCTTCAAACGATTTTAAATCTCCCTCACCTTGTCCACCATCTCTTGAACAATTTTTGATCTGAAGAATTGTTTTTCATCCGCTTCGTGCCAACAAACCGGGGTTCGGCACATCCGGCCATACAAGGCCTCGAATGGTGCCATCCCTATACTGGAATGGTAGCCATCCCTCAAAAGTGATGACACACGACCTCAACATGTCTTCGAGAGTTTAGATTGTCCTCTCACTTTGTCCGTCTATTTGTGGGTGGTAAGTCATGCTCAGTTGACCTTAGCGCCCAATTCTTTTTGCAGACTAGACCAAAAGGTGAAAGTAAATCGGCTATCTCTATCGGACACAATAGATTGAGGCACTCCATGTCTCGACACCACTTCATCGATGTAGAGCTTGGCCAATTTTTCCATTGGTAAGGTCTCCCGCATTGTCAGGAAGTGTACGCTTTTGGTTAGATGATCCGCAACTACCCAAATTGTATCATGGCCTCGCAAAGTTTTCGGTAGTTTCATAACGAAATCCATTGTGATGTTGTCCCAATTCCACTCAGAGATTTCCAACTGTTGCAACTCCAGTACGGTCTTTGGTGTTCCACCTTGACTTAAAGACACTTGACACACCTCTCCACATAGTTGGCTAAGTCTAATTTCATTACCGGCCACCAATAATTCAACTTCAAATCTCAGTACATCTTCGTGCTACCGGGATGGATGGAATACTTTGATTTATGAGCTTCCTCTAGAAGCAGTTCACGATTCCCACCAAGCTTCGGCACCCAAATTCTAACTTGGAGTCCTCGACTATCCTCGGATAATAACTCTTTTGCTTCACCATAACCTCGGTTTTAAGGTTTTCTTTCTTAAGTGCCTCCTCTTGACACGACTTGATATTCTACAATAAGCTTCACACCATGTCAATCCTGGTGAGGGATAGCTTGACACCGCCTTCATGGTTCCTTCGACTCAAAGTATCTGCCACCACATTAGCTTTGCCGAGGTGATAGAGAAACTCACAATCGTAGTCCTTCGACAACTCGAGCCATCTCCTTTGACGCATATTGAGTTCCTTTTGATCAAATATTACTTCATACATTTATGATCGGTAAAGAGAGTGCACTTCGTCCCGTACAAATAATGTCGCCACAACTTCAATGCAAAGACCACCACCACCAATTCCAAGTCATGAGTCGGGTAGTTCTTTTCATGCTCCTTAAGTTGCCATGACACGTAGGCTATCACCTTGCCTCTCTGCATTAGTTCACACCTGAAGCCCATCTTGCAAGCATCACTATTGACCACGAAGTCATCTGATCCCTCGTGTAGGGATAGGATTGGAGCTTCACATAGTTTCTTCTTAAGAGTCTGGAAGGCTTGATCTTGTGTCTCGGTCCGATCCATAGGAATTTGACATTCTTCTTTGTCAAAGAAGTAAGGGGCGAGGCGATTTTTGAGAAGTATTGAATAAACTGCCTATAATAACCTGCCAACCCCAAAAACTCTTGATTTCTGTCGGATTAGTTGGCGGTTTCCAACCGATCATCGCCTCAATCTTTACCGAGTCTACCTTCACCCCATCTTTAGACACCACTTGGCCAAAGAATTGGACTTCTTGAAGCCAGAACTCGCATTTAGAGAATTTAGCGAACAACCTTTCCTTTCGAAGAGTCTTCAACACCTCCCCTAGATGTTTCTCGTGCTCGACCTCGTCCTTTGAGTAGATTAAGATGACATCAATGAAGACGATCATTGACTTGTCAAAAAAGGGATGACATACACGGTTCATCAAATCCATGAACACGTCCGGTGCGTTCTTCAACCTAAACGACATCACCAGAAACTCGTAATGTCCCTACATTGTTCGAAAATCCGTATTCGGAATGACATCCTTCTTCACCCTTACTTGGTGGTATCCCGACCGCAAGTAAATGTTGGAGAACCAACCCGCTCCTTGCAATTGGTCAAAGAGATCGTCGATTCGGGAAAGAGGATACCTGTTCTTCACCGTGACTTTGTTTATCTCTCGATAGTCAATGCACATCTACGTTGACCCATCTTTCTTCTTTACGAATACAACTGGGGCTCCCTATGGTCCTGAACTCGGTCAAATGAATCCTTTCTTTAGCAACTCTTGAAGTTAAGACATCATCTCTTGCATCTCTGTCGGCGCTAATCGATAAGGAGCATGAGCTATCGGGGTCACTCCCGGAGTAAGGTCGATATGAAACTCCACTTTCCATTCCAGTGGCAACCCGGGTAGGTCCTCCGGGAAGACATCCGGATAATCCCGCACAATCTTCACGTCTTCCAACGATCTCTTCTCCAACTTCGCATCAACAATATATGCCAAATATGATAAACATCCCTTTGATAGGTGCTTACGGGCTTTCAAGAATGAGATCACGGGAGTGGATCCCTTTCTCTTCTCTCCGTAGATGGTGATTTCTCCACCACTCTCCATAGGTACCCTAATCATCTTCTTGGAGCAAAAGATGTCGGCGCAGTTCTTCGTCGACCAATCCATGCCTATCACTACGTTAAAACCCCCAATTGCCATCGGTAATAAGTTCACCTTAAAAGGATTTCCATTTATCTCCAATTCTCAATGATAGTAGTGTTCTCGAATCAATACTTGTTCTTCGTTGGCTACTTCTACTACTAAAGCATCAGAAAGAGTACTAACGGGAGTGGAAAACATATTGCAAAAAGAATTGACACAAACGACCAGTTTGCATCCGAATCGAACAAAATATGGGCAGGCAATGAATTTACAAGGAACGTACCCGATACCACATCAGCGGTTTTCCTTGCCTCCTCGACGGTCATCTGAAATGATCGGCTTGGCGCTCTCGGTGGGTTCTCTTTCTTTGTAGTCGACCCGTTGAGAATCCCTGATTACTCCCCTTCAAATTCGAGCACTCTCTCTTCACGTGCCCTGGTTCTCGGCATTCAAAGCAAACGGGTCCCCGAATGTGACAATCGCAGGTTAAGTGATCCTTCTTCCCACACTTGGCACACCTGGTGGGCCCCGAGTAGGATTTTTGGTTGCATGGGCCACTATGCTTGCTCTTGCACCGGTGGCACCATCTTATTTTTCATTGGGGTCGACATTCCTTCCCCCGGTAAATGGTCCAAACTGACATGTAGGTCCATATGACCCTTCCCACTTTCTTTTCTCTCCCGCTAGTCCCCGCTCTTCTCTCCCCCAAAGTCAAGTCATCTTCCACAAGCAAAGACTCTTCTGTTACCTACTGAAGTGTCGACCCTTTAGCATTCCTCACTTCCGTCCTCATCTCGGCCAGCAATCCTCGCTGATATGCTTTATTTTTGAACTCTCATCAGGAGCCAGGTGCCCCACTAAGTTCAACTTCTCCAAGAAAGGCTTCGAGTAGTCAGTGATCGACAACGTCCCCTTCTTCATGTTTCTGAACTCTTCCTCAATCTTGTCTAAGGATCGGTCACTATAATACTTGTCCAATACCTTTTGTTTGAAAACCGACCAAGTTAGTTTAGCCAACACTTCGGGTGTGAGGGTGGATCGCGTGAAGTTCCACTAAATCAGAGCTTCACCTCTAAGCAATTGGGAGGTGAATTTGACCCTTTGCGAAACATCGCACTCACTTGATTCGAAGGCCATCTTCACCTCCTTGATCTAGTACATGCATGTGACTGGGTTAACCGTACTTGCAAATTCTGGGAGTTTGCTGCTTAAAAAGGTTTTGTAGGAGCATCCCTTATCTCTTCTTCTCTCTCCAGTCAACACCTGCTCTTCTGTGCCCACAACATTTACCACACCCCCGACCCATTCAGGGCGTTCTCTACTATGGTCTCTGGTAGTCAGTGGTTGGCATCGCGGTCCTATAATAATTTCATAAAGAACTCTTGTTATTGAGCCATAGCCGCATTCATGGCTTGCATCATGATGCCCATCATCCAGCTCTCTAAAGTGACCTCTTCGATAATCGGCCCGGAAGTTGCAAGGTTGACCCTCGGTATTTGTTCTACTCCTCCACCCAACACGGGTGGTCTTGACGGAGTTGTGGCAACCGCGGCCACTTCCTGCTAATCGACCGTAGATGTCGAGGCCTCCACACCTTTCGGGGGTGTTGGCACCCTACTCTGAGTATTAACCATGATGGTCTGCCATACACACGAGAAAGAAGATGAAAATAGGCTAAAGATACGTACTACCGCATTCATTAAGTATCACAACAACAATTATTCAAGCACGTTCACATAACAATATATTCATAATAGCAGTAGCTAATTGAAATTATGAACATATTATACACAAGAATTCTTAGTATCATCGCAACAATTCTTAATTATTGCAATTTCGTAGGTCCTAGCGCTCTCCCCACCTATGACTCCTACCCACGTTAGCATAATACCATTATACTACAGTCTAAGTCTAGGTATGCTAAAGTCGACACCTAGTCTACTTAAACTAATGCTCTGATACGAACTAGTAATGCCCCAAAAATTGAGACTAACAAAAATTTCCAAAAAAGGGAACTGTGGTATAATAATTGTCAAAGCATGAGCCTCCCAAAATGAGGAAGTATTAACACCTGTTTAATTACAGTTTGTAATTCAACAGAAATAAACAACAACCTATTAATCTAATTTCTACAACATAAATAAGATTACAAGAAGGGTGTCGCCTATAATCCAACAAAAGTTTCCACAAAAGTGCACCCAATTGAGTTCCCCAAGCTCACACAAGATCCCGCCTAAACCTTCTTAAGTGCGGCGCCACTAGATCCTAAGATACACATTGACACCAAACAAAGTGTTAGGCCAAAAAGCCTAGTGAGGTTAACAACAATCAATAATCACATAAATGGAAGGTAGGACACTTTTTGCCAATAATTTTCTCATAAATGGAGTCAATGAGGAAGACCCATAACACCAATCAAATTCCACCCAAGAGACGAGATACCTTAATGTCAACTTCCATGAGTGACACCACAAGGCCCGACACATCCGGGGGTACAACATAGGCAATCCCCTAAATGGCGAAGGTCTAGGTACATACCAACACGGTGGCACCCAAGACTATGTCCTCCTAGTGTATACTTGACTTGGTTCATCCAATCATCTCACTTGGGACCATAGAACCACATTAGCCCTCATGGGGTGCATATAATACCAACATACGTAACTTTGTCCAAGTAATAACATGCATAATGAATATATCACAAGAGACATATTTAAGCAACCCATAAATACCTACACATATTATCACAAGAAATGACTCACAAAATAAGAGTATTTTCTCAGTATTTAGGATGAACCCTACAATAATGTTATTCGTGAATAAATTTCCTTCAACAACCCATTTCATATTCTTATTATATAGCCCCCTTTCTACTTCCCAAGAGTGTAACATATAACCCTCAACACAAATTCAACATTAGTTAGTAAAATGCAAGTAATAACATGTATCTAGTTTGTACAAAGGTTTAGAACACTCACAATCTTGGTTTTTAGGGTAAAACATAGAAAATCACAAAACCCTAGCATAAAGATGGTGGAGATGAGAAGATGGCTTGATGTGAGCTTGACTCCTTATCTTTGATGCTCTCCAAGAAGCCTTTAATGAACCTAATAAAGAACAACCAAACCCTAGATGACAATTAATGAGGAATGGGGGTAGATATAGAGGAAAATCGCCTTCAATTATTCAAAATCAAGCATCCAAGGTTGAGAAGTGGTAATAATGAACAAGGAAGTCGGATGTCTGAGATATAGCCCTGGAGGGCACGGGAAACTATGCCCGGGATGGGCATTGTCGCGAGTCAAGGTTGTTGACCTTGTACCGAGACTAGCCCAAACTCTGCGACTATGCCAGAAGCATTGTCGCAGGGCAATGTCGCTAAGGGTGTACCGAGACCCAAGCGTTGGCGGCGACTGTAGGGTGCAACTATGACATTATGTCATAGTCACTTGGCAATCTTGCCCAAGCTAAACCTTACCCCAAAACTCGATTGGTTCAACGCGTTGGCTAATTTAACGAGGGGCTAAGAACCAAAGAAAGTTTCTAGCGAACTCTAAGGATAAAAACATAATTAAGGCAAACAAAAATTCGTTAGTGCTACTTACTCAGATTTCCGGGTGTTACATAAAGAAAGAACCATCATCGTGATGTCTCTTCCAAATGATGTTTACCATTCTATCATGAATCTCACCACGAAAAGAGCCATGTTTAACAAACTCACTATGCTATATGAAGGAACATCCGAAGTAGAGCAAAGCAAGAGAATCAACTTCAACAGACAATATGAATTGTTCATGTGCAGCAAAAACAAATCTCTCACATAGGTATATAACATGTTGAATTGTCTTGTGAATGGTCTTAAAGTTCATGATAAAATTTTTGATAATATTGAAGTTCTTTGCAAATTTGACCGCCTTCTGGATTCTTGGGAAAACATAATTGTGTGTTTATAAAGATCCAAAGATCTTCATCATATGTCTCTCACTGGTTTGTTCAGAACTTTGTATAGCTTTGAATCAACCAAGGATTTAAAAAAACATGTTTCAAGAAACTAACAACACAAATATGGATTTTGTGTTTTCGGATTCCAAAAGATTGAGACAGTTGTCAAAAGCCACATATGACACTAAGTCCGAATATCTTGAGGGACATTTTGAAAACCCTACCATAGATCCTATTGAAGAATCTGATGATGGAATGGAAACTTTATCCATGAAAGATCTAAGTGATACTCTCTCTCTCTCTCTAGTAGCTTGAAATTTCAATAAAGTTGCCAGACAAAATAATTTTCAAAGAAGGTCAAAAAGAAGATTCTTAAATAAACCATCATTTATTGTAACACCCTTAAAAAGGGTAAATTTTAAACTTGGATGATTAACGAGAATGACATTCTAAAATAAATAAATAACCCAAGACGGGGAATAGTAAGGTGTTTACAAAACAAGATTTCGAGAGATAAATATAGACAACCTACTAATCTAAACTAGACTAGCTTAGATTAAAGACGGGTGTCCCTATCTCCCAACAAAAGAATCCAGATCAATTCAAAAGACGCCAATGATATACTTTAGAAAATGTCAATCTTTAGTCCCTTTGCTCTTCACTCAAGCCCGAGGAGCCCCATCGCCAACACGATAAGCTACATATGCCATGTTAAGAAAAAGTGTTAGGCTAAAGCCTAGCGAGAACAACCAAATTTCGCATTTCAAAAGAAATAACAATTGATAGGGTAATTCAAGTTACAAATGGAATGTATGCAATATGAAATATTTAAGCATCAACCATCTTTACCAAATAGAGCAATAAACCCAAAACACCATTTCAATGACGGGGGAGACTCAATTTCCATTGAACGTGTCGAAACACAAAAGTAGGCCATGTATCTATGTTTAGAGCTTCGTTCATAGGACATTGGTCATTGAGTTCAACCACCCACAGTCTATAGATCAAATCCTCCAACTCACTAGAGTATGCTCAATGCTAGAATTAATCGTAATGGGTCACACAGTCATCAAGATCAACCACCCTCGGTCTATAGTTTGAATCCTCCGGTGAATCAATACCCATGTCTAGCTAATAGTGGGAAATAAGTAACCACTGAAACAAAATGTACCAAATTACCGTTTGCTTATGGATCCATTAGCAAGTAATCAAGACTTGCCACAATCTCATCTTGTGACTTCATCAATAAGAATATATCAGGCTTTCATAAGGGTGTTTTCCTACAAAGTAACTCCAAGTTGGACCGTTCTCAAAATTATGATTTCACATAGATAATAGAAAGCAATTATCAAACTCCACACACAAGATATCCTTGCCATGATCCTCTAAAACATCACATAATCATTTGAAATCATATTTAAATATACTTCATGTCATCCCTTTTTAAAAGTAAACTTCCACCTCTAAGGAGGAAACCCTAGCTTTGCCAACAATGATGTCCATTCCACATTTGGATCATAAAACAATAGTTAAAACCCATTTTATGACTCAAATCCTTCTTTCCATTATCATATTTCAAAACAAACTTGGAACTCCAAGGATCTCCAAAACCCACATTTTTAGGTCAAAATTATAACCTCTCAAAAATAAAATAGGAGATGATTGAGAGTTCAAAATCTATAGCTTGACATGTATAGAGTTTAAAAGAAAAGGATGAACTCACATTGTTAGGTTTTGATGAAAACCTAGAACCTTAGAAATTCTTGGAGAAGGAGATGACAAAGGAGTAGAAGACTCTAACTCTTGACTTCAAACCTTAGGTGGGTAAGGATGAATCACCTTGAAATTCAAGCTAGGAGGCTTTGAATGCACTAGGGAACTAAATAAATGCAATCAGAAAATCGCCTTAGGTTGAGAGTGTTTGAGGTTGGTGAGTAGTAAATGAGAAGTGGAGAAGAAAAGGGGGTTTTATTCAATTCTGGAGCCCGTCGGCGAGAGTGACAGGCGATTGTGCCCGTGTCACTCTCAAAGGGCACTATCGCACGGAAGGTACCGAGGCATCCGCTTCATCGGCGAGAGTGACAGGCGATAATTCCCTTGTCACTCTCGAGGGGAACTATCGCACCGCTGGTACCGATGGCCATACGCGACCCGTGACCTAGCACTACGACTTTACCCTCTGGCATTGTCGCCCTAGAGGTACTGAACCCGAAATTCCAGATTTCCGTACCCGAATTCCTACGACCCACTTAAAACACTGAGGTAACCCAATTTAAAACATTTTATCAATATAAGGACTCACATAATTAATTCACGAAACGAGTTAACTTACGGGAAATTTCGGGGTGTTACATTTATCAATAAAACCTTTTCTCTCATGGGAAATCTAATGATGAGTATTTTAGTTGTGGAAAGAAAGGACATTTTGTCATCGATTGCAGATCTAGAAGACTAATCACATCCTTCTCTAGAACTTCTCAAGGATCTCAATCTTCTTATAAAGGCATGAGAGATGAAAGACAAGATGAAAAGCACAAATCCAAGGAACCTCAAAAAAAAAAGGCATGATGACTGAAGAACATGTATGGGAAGAACATTCCTCCTCATCTAATAATGAACAAAAAGAAAATTCTAACTTGTGCTTCATGGCTCACTTATCTAAGCTAAATGACACTGAAAAATTCAAAGTGAATGTTTCCTCTTCAAAATGATACGAAATTTAGTCACCTCTGACGAACCAGGTATATCCTTCTCTCTCCTCTTATGATCATCTTTATGTAAAAATGTGTAATGTTATTGAATCTAAAGAAAAGATGAAAACAAAGTTGAAAAAGTAACTGCTAAATTGTCTAAACGCCTGAAACAAATCAAAGGTCATAACAAAGTGAAACTGAGTTAGAAGATCTAAAAGTTGTTTGCAAGTTTCTTAACAAAGAAAAACATCTTTTGATGATATCTTGAAAAAGAAAAACTTAACATAATGAATTGGAATCAAGCTTCTATGAATCATAGAAAAGTATTGGATTATCAAATACCGAGTTGTGGTCGTCGATTAGGATTTTCCTCTTCCTCAAAAGATCTGAAAAACTGATAACAAACTCCTCTTACTCTCGAAGGACATCTTTTTTCAAAACATTCTTCTTGTTAATCTACAATGTCTAATAAAGAGAAGAAGGAAGTCAATGGTTTTGTGCATGATTCTTATCAAAAATGGGTTGACTATATGTCAAAAGAAGATGAGTGTGAATTTAGTTGGTTCCACATCTTATCTTTCTCAAAAGTATTCAGTTAAAAAGAATAGGAATCGTGAAAAATATGTTATTCCCAAAAAGACAAATGAAAAGGGAATCCTTGGGCCTAAACCATTTATCTTCAACCACACTCTTCCTCTTAAAAGAACTTCTAGGTTTCCTCAAAAGAATTTTTAAAGGTTTCAAATATCTTCTCCTTCTAGAAAATGCTATAACTATAGAAAACCTTTTTATTGGGCAAAAGAGTGTCCCAATGACAAATTAGAAAGATTCTTTGAAAACATTACCCCTTCAAAAGAACCCATCAAAAGATGGGTACCTAATAAATAAATTTCTTATTATAACAGGGACCATTTCATGTTCTAAGAATCTTCAAAATCCAAACAACTGGTTACTCCTTGTTAGTTGACTTTATGTCAGGAAACTCATGTTCTCTAAATTTTTTTGTTATTCGATTCTCGTCAAAATCCGAAGAAATCTCATATGTTGAGATGTGATGTTCAATTACATCTTATTTGAGTCATTCCTTGTGGTCTCAAATCTAATGGATCATTTTGAAACCTCAAACTTTCTCAGATCCGATCCTGTGTCAAAAACAAATTTTCTCACTATCGGATTCTTCTGATAAATGCATTGAACCTTTTCCCAGAAGAAAAGAAGAGCAAAGGTCTGGTGGAATCAAAATAAAATCTTGAAAGTTGTCACATCAGATGTGGAGAGACGGTTTTGGCAAAAAAAAAACTATCCACTCAATAGCCACGATTTGTCTAATCGTGTAAATCTTTCATCATTACCTTTAACTCTCCTCCCAAATCCCTCATATAAAAACCTAAAACCCTAATATTTCCCTCTATCTTGCTCAAGCTTTCTTATTCTCTCAAGAAATTTGAAACCAAGGAACCTTATTCTTCCAAATCTTTCTTTCCCATATGGTTTCATAATACGTTGGGACTATTCTTTCTCGAAATGATGTAAAGTTCACCCTTTCAATCTACATTGGTTTCCTGGAAAACAAGATGATCATCTAGACTACGATGACATGATTGACTTATTGGCAAAGATCCTAATGAACTATGCTCTTACTGTTTCTCCACCATTATCTAAGATGAACACCTTTCTTCTTGAAAACTTCTGGCGTTCATGTGTTCACTCGAGGGAAGATGACTCTATTAGCACCTCTATACTCAACGACAAGGACGTAATTTTCACAACAGACAATGTTGTCAAAGTTCTTCATCTTCCATCATCTTCATCCACTGAATACGAGAACCTATGTTCTGATGAAGAACTTGAAGAAGTTCTTTATATTATTCAATATCAATTTGAAGGTATAAATGCAAACACCGCAAGAACATTTTTTCTCAAACACATGTCCAGGTAGGGCACTATTTATTTACTCATCTTGCTCAATGTCCCAATACAAAGACCGGGGGATATGATCAATCTCCAAGCAATGTTACCAGACTTGCTCACGCTCAGATATTTCAAAGAAATATAAACTTTGGGAGATACTTCTTTGATGAATTAGTGCAAAAAGTGACAATTAAAACCAAGTGGAAATCTCACGTTTCATGCATTCGATTTCTATCCGTTCTCATTACTGACAAACTTGGAAACAATATTTCCATTCCTACTGAAGAGAATGAATACCAAGAAATCAACAACACCACCTCTAGCATCTTTCATAAAAAGACCTCTACTACCGAACCAACAATGCCCCCATGCACGATCTCCTTTGCTTGATCTATCAAACCAACTTGGAACTCTTTTGGCAAATAGAGATGCAACAAGGCACTTTATAATAGCCAAAATTTCTTCTCTATCATAGAAAAGATCCAAGATGGCCTCTTCTCCCTCACCTTCTTCCTGACCAATCAAGACATCTAAGAAATCTGATACCACTTCAAGAAAAGTATCAGACTCCTCTAGAGCTTGCTTGGTAGCTACTTCGCACCAAAATCCAAAGCAACTGTGAATTTGAAAGAACCTTCAGAATCTACCCCAAGTCCCTCACCAATCCAAACAAAAACGGAAGTTGCTTTCTTTAGCCAAACTAGGATCCTCAGAGAAGGTCCTTTTAGCCCAAAGGACCAAAACCTCAAAACTATCTAAAGACTCTCAACAGATTTCGTATATTGAAATTCACCAATTACAGTCCATGGAATATGTTCAGCGTTCCAACTTTTCAATACCTTCCCAACAAGGTATTGTTGTACAAAAGGGACAATCTGAAACAACCATCACACTGTATTTATTGTTTAGTGATGCGACTATGGATTCATCCCAAATCCGACCATCTTTGCTCACTACATCTCTAGACTCGTTTAGACTGGCACATGCACAGTCTGATGAAGCCGTAGTCACACAAATAGAGGAGGACAACTCTTATCTAATGCCTCTTTAATGAGAAATTCATGGATCACAGGATATTGATCTAGCTTATACTAGCACGTTGGCTAAATCAACCTTTATGACTTATGTCATGTCTTCTATAGTCCTCGTCCTTATCCTCTAAAAGGGAGGATTGGAACTTATCAAGCTCTCCATTCTAAAGCATACCAATCACTTCTGGAACTCATGATTTAATCGGTTCCATACCACCTGTACAAACCTATGTAGGATCTTAACCAGTCTTCACTTCATTGTATACAATCACTCAAATATGATTTACTGATTGACCTCAACCATTGGCTACAACTCATCCAGTATGCAATAACCTTCACCAAATCTGAACGCTTTATGCTCTACCTGCTCATGTTATGGAACAAATATGTGAATTTATTATTTAGAATCGCTTAAATGCATCTCAGCTAGCTACTCTTTCCCAAAACCTTATGGCGCAACAACTGTTAGAAGAAAGATGTAAACAATAGGAGGAGGCTCTAAAGAAACAAGATGAGAAGAATGAATAAATTCTAAGTGAGATACTCAAAAGAATGGAAGATCTTGAAACATCTCATGAGCAAACCAACAAAGCACTCGTTGATGACTTAAAACATCAAAAGGAGAACATAAATTCCTTAAGTCGTACTCTTACCTTCTTGGAGTCGAACAAAATGCATAATGACTCACATCAATCAAGCATGGTCTCTATTGATCAAGACCTAGGAACTTATGTTGGCATTGTCATCGAAGAATAGTAAAAACTTTCAAAGAATTTGGATTCTGATGACGTAAAGGACTCTCTCAATAAACTCCACGAAAAGGTGGATAATCAAAATGAGTTGCAATGTTCCATTTAAAGGTTATTCAACCTTCTACATCTATTGGACCAAGCTCTACATTCTTGGAATGGAAATGTTATATGTCACTTAAATACACACTAAAAAGCTTAAAGATATTTTCAACAATGTTGTTTTTTAGCTTCAGACCATGATAAATCTGAATTCCAATGTTAGTGGGGGAGAATGATTTGGAATCTACCAGCACTGGCTCGGACACTTCTTACAAACCATCCGATGAAGAATCATCAAGTGATGAATATACTAAGTTAGTACCAGAAGACCAACCAATAGATCAAGCTCGGGAAAAAGAAACTTCTGCTAAAGTGGAGGATAAGAGCATCCAGGAAACGACAGAGACTCGTACTGAGGGGGAGAGACCTCAGGTTTTAGGGGGGAGGAAACTCATATCGAGGGGGAGAGATGTCAGGAAATGGAAGTGCCCCAAGTTGCTCCAATTGAAAGAGAAGCAACCCCTATCATCAATCAAACACTTAAAGAAGGAACATTTAATGATTCTGACTCAGAAACTACATTTTCAGAATCCAATGATGCAACTAGCATTGATGATGTGATTGCAAATGTCACTCAAACAGGGCCTTCCTTGACTGAGTCATCTCTTCCTCTAAGCTCATCTCAATAAAAATTTGATGTTTCTAGGCCACCATCAACGGTAGATAAAGGAAAGGGGATTATGTCTCCTGAAGAAGAGGAGGAGTCAAGAAAGAAAAAGAAATCCGAAAAACTACTCCAACGAATTAATCCCTCGGATGCTCTTTGGATGCCACTTCTCTTCTGAGACCAAATGTGGACGATCTAAATCTTTCAGATGAAGAGTTGGCTACAACCAAAGCTATTCAACTTGAAAGAGATGAGAAGCTAGAGAAACTTCAACATAACCTTATTTAAAAGAAGCCTAAAGCCAAAGATTGTTAATGCCACAATTATCGGATTCAAGAGAAGTGGGTTAAAAAATCCCTCACTTGTCAAAGTAAGGCTAGAAAGGGTAGACTGGAGTAGAAAAGACGAAGATATACCTTGGTTGTGTGTTTACGGTTACACAGAATGGTAGGAATTTCTTGGAGCCATCCAATCAAGCAAAAGCATATACATGCCAGTAGTTTTCCAACGAATTTTCGACTCCGCCAATATTTGAAAAATTATTTCCAACATTTGAGAAATCAACTTCTTGTGCCCCTCCAACAACTTTAGTCACTCCTTACGTTCTCCTCAAACTTCAAGTCGATGAAAATACTATCCATGAGCTAGTCTTGTCAGGTAATCTTCCTTCCACTACCAATCTTGATCTCTCTTTTCCCCCCAGGAGATCTGATGCCTCAAGGAACAATTCTATTTCTTCCATATGTTGGAATGTAATTTCTATGATCTTTTCGGAGATCTTTGATTTCTATGTGAAACTTAACTTCCAATTGCTAACACAAAGCATCTTTATGCTCTCCTTGAAATTGTCCCAAACATTGAACTATGAAAGGCTTTCACTGACATAGTCATGTTAGTACTCCAGAATAGAATTGGGCAGTCTGATAGCAGAATGGGAGAAGTTAAGTTTGAGAATCTTATATTTGAATAATAAAGTTCTCGTTTAGAATGTCAGCTATATGTTCAATTTAAATGAAAGTTTACATTTCTCATAACTTACTACATTTTACTATTACTTTACTTTTCATGTACTCGTAATTGTAATCCAGTGAAAAGAAAAAAAAAGGAGAAAGAATGAAAGAAAACAAAAGAAAAGACCTTAGAAAAAGAACAAGATTATAAAGAGAAAAGGAAAAAATAATCCTAAAATGAAGCACATAGTTTATGACTTCAGATTTACTTTTCACTTATGAGTTTTGGTACCATTCTTTTATTTGTTCCAACAAAGGACATATATTTGTATTATTCCCAAATTATCAAGTTCTCATTACAGTTTATGATCACAAAGATTATAAGAATCAATTCAAACACTTAACCTGTTTTCAATTCAAATCAAGGTTCGTTTATACAGTGAAGTTCTCTCTGATACTTTCTCTCTCTAGAATCTCAGTTATGCGTACAATCTCTGAACTTCTAACCACACGCTTGTTACACAACTAAAGCCATATCCCTATTTAAGACAAGGACAAAACAAGATAAAAACAAAATTACAATTGACTTTGACTTTGACTTTTTTCCAAAGACTTTGACTTCTATGCTTGAGAGTTGACTTGAGCTTTGATTTGGTTGACTTTCAGTTTTCTGTTTTCATGATCTTGTATCCAACAGTTATATGCTCTAACAATCTCCCCCTTTGGATTCAAGATCATCTCTAAAAAGATTTTGCAATTCAATTTTCCTCTTTGATCAAATTTTAACAACTTTATCTCCCCTTTGTAGATTTCTTTCAATAAAGATCATCTCCAGAGAAATAAGCATTTATGCACAATCTCCCCTTTTATGCTTAAAACAATATCCCTTTCTTGGATAAATTTGTCTTCAAAAACTTTTGTAATCTCCCCAATGTCTGTCTTCAAGAACAGTAACAATCTCCCCAAGGTTGTAAAAACTCTTTCAGACATCGGAAAGAAATTATCTTCAAATTCAGCTCAGTTTGCTTCAGCAAATTTTCTTCAAAGAAAATTTCAGTAAATTCCAGCAACCATTCTGAAATATTTGAACTTGCTCATCCAAACTTGTATACCTTTCAGTAAAACTTGCAATTCTTTGAACTTTCTCTTTCCTCTTTCAACAAACTTTCTTCAAATTAACTCTCTTGACATAAAATTCTTCTTTAAGTTCCAACTTTTCTTTATCATATCCTACATTTCTTGAACATTTCTTGATCATCTCCTCCTTTTTGATGATTGGAGCATTGAAATCATCAAAACTTTCACAAGAAATGTCATTTACCAATCTGATCTGACCACTGATCTTTCACAAGAGCCTCTGATTATTTAACGATCCAAAAGATATTCATTCGAATCTTTGCAAATTCAGACAAATTAGGAGTGTAACACCTGAATCAACAAATGAATTAGTTAAGATTTACCTCAGTAACAAGAAGTCACTGTGTGTAACGAATACACATTGGAAAGACGCTTTTTGACGTTCACTCCCCCAGGTCTTCCATTAAATCATTGAATAACACAAGTTTATTCTATGAACGTTTAGACAGAAAAACGAATTTTCTGTGTGTTCGTGCTTGTGTTTGAAAGAATTAAGCACATGATGATTGCTTTTGTTAAAAATAGGCTCAAAATTGTGTAAACCATTAAGACAACAACAGTATAACACAGACTCAATTGTGCATGATGGAAGTGCAAAGGTGGGGCAGACTTCCTTCTTTTTCAATATCCATATTTTCCAAATGAAAATCAGATAAATTATATGTTGCATCCCCTTTAAAATATGAAACATCTTCTTTTTGAGAAAAAGACGAGTAGCTGGTGGGGTTTTTATCAAGAGTTGGCATAGGCTAGTTGCCTGTTTCAATGACGTTCACCAAAGAATTGTGAAACAATCAGTAATGTGGCTCCCCGACTCAGAAAAAGTTGGTGCAGAGTTTGATATTCTTTTTACTCTGATCACACATCCTCTTTCTTTTTATCATATATTAAGCTCACTACTAACCAAACTCTCTTTTGCATTTTACCTCATCATACAACCCACACTCAGTTGTTTTGACTCCTCGCCTCTCGATCACTAAGGATTAACTTCTTGGGTAAGAAAAACTGGTTAACGTGAATGCATAGAAGTTCAGTTAAGTTCTCACACAATGAACCCATGTAATCCTATAAGCACAATGTTACTCAAAATGGTTTAACTTTTCAGTTAAAGAACAATGTGAAATACATGTCAGATGTATGTATGCTCTTGAATGTAATCATGAAGATTTGAGCATTTTAAAAATTGAAGATATTTCAAAACAAGTATATTGAATGAATGAAATGAATACAAGAAACTTGTTTGAAAATCTGACATTGTATGAAAAAGATCATATAGAATGATTTATCGATCAAGGCTTTGGTCAAGAATAATTGAATAATGTCTATAAGAACAATTACATACAAGTCTTGAAAGAAACGTTTTGAAATGAAATCAACGCTCAAACTTTCAATATCACGCGGGGTGTATCACCATAAAAAATTTTGTTCAATTTGAGACATGGTGATAACATGTTCAACAAAAAAATTAAACCGGTGTGTGTGAATACTTGAAAGTATATGGAAAAGATAATACAAAAGTATTTATCTTTGGAAACACATGGTTTATTAAACATTGAAACACATATAACATGAAAACATTTAAAATCACATTTCTATATTCATGAAATCTTTTTAAGAATCAGAAGTGGTTTGAACATTTAAGAACATGTTTTCATATCTGAAAGTTGTCCTTCTTTCAGACACGTATGAGATTAAGATTAGAAATAAACCTTTTGCTCAGTCTTATATGATATGATCATGTAAGCTCTCTCTCAATTATGCAAAAATCACAAGTCTGTCAAAGTACAAAGCTTTATTCACAAAATTTATTGAAAATAAAATGACATAAAGCAATAAAACTTTGAAAGTACGAGTTCTGATCAAATGTAATCAGAAGTCATATACTCCCCCTGAAATATTGCATCAGATTTTATCTCACACTCCCCTTGAAAACATGAACAATGTTGAGTGCAGATATCTTTCAGATAATATTGTGAATGCGTATTTTCAGTAAAAAAAATATGTATGTACTCCCCCTTGACGGTTGATCATCTTGTTTATGTATCGGAGTACAATCTCATTGTTGCACTGGAGTAAAATCTCTTTTGATCATTGAAGAATGAGTCCTAAATTGTTGTGTTTAGAAGTCAAACTCCTTATCATTGAAGTACGCGTCTTGAACTGTATTATTCAAGAGCCATAGTTCCTTTACTCCATCTTGACTTGAGGTGCCTGCAACAAAGATACATCTTTCGACTTTGGTACCCATTTATAGATGGGTCCTACAGTGTTAGCACAAGATTTTGGCATCCATTTGAAATTGGATCCTCTTGTCTTTTGAAAATCATTTGAGGCATAAGAATGATAAGAATAGACATGATATGTGCCAAACCAAACCTCAGAATAATGCCGAGAAGCAAAATCCTTTCTATTATAAGTAGAAGACTTTCTAGTAGACGGAGATAATTGGAATAATTGATTTATTGAATATTTCTTGTAAGAAGTTACAAGTTTTTGTTTATTAAAAGTAACATTCTCAACTACATCAGTATTACTATTGGTCACTCTATTACAATCAGAATCAGAAAATGATTTTGCAGTCTCGTCAATTTTCTTCTTTGGTAGCCATTCTGATCTAACTCCAGACTTTTTCTTTCTCACATCTGAAACATTTGAAACTTTAGAGTTAGAACTGTGAGATTTGAAAGATTGCTTTTTCTTTGGCTTACCAGTGGTTGTCCATTTCTGTGAATGCCTAGATTTCTTCTTCTTACCTTTAGCATTCTTGGTATTCACAGAGACTGGTACATTAACTTTCGTTGATGTTTCACCCTTTTCATACACACTGGTAGACCAAAAGAATTAATAACAAACTATGAATGATCAGGAAGTTTTGCATTGAAATCAAATTGATCAACACAATCATCTAAACAACCGTCAAAGTTAAGAAAATCAAACTCTTCATCAAGTAGACCATTAAAATCATCAGTTTTTGAAGCTTTGGAGGTTTTAGAAAAATCAGAATTTAGAATCACAGTAGAAAACACAGTTTGTTCTAGATTAATCAAAATCCTTTCTTCTATCAGAGTATTCTCGAGTTCAGAAATTTTACTTTCTAACACGAGAGGAGGTTCATAAATTTTATCTTCAATTGAAGAGTAACTTTCAAAATAGTCATTAGAAAGAAATTTTGATTTATCAAAACTGTAACTAGAATTCAATTTCTCATAACAAAATGGAAGTTTCATTTTAGTTTGTTCTTTCTTTTCTCTTTTTCCTTAGCTTCATCCTCTTCAGAAAGTTTAGTCCACTTAACTTTGAGTTCGGGGTATTATTGTGCTAGTTTTGAAGGGAGTCAATTTGAGGGCATGAGGAGTACCCAGTCCTTGGGCCGGTCCAGTCATTGACTGGGCTGCCCCCAACCCAGTCTTAGACTGTGGTTGAGCTATAGGATCAGCGTAAGCTGGGTCGGGACAACGGCAGATTAGTGGGTTGCCCGTGGATGCCCGATACCGCCGGGGAGGCGTGCGTGCATGTGTGCGTGAGTTCGTGGTAGTCGTTCGTTGGTTCGATGCCGCTATGACTTCCAAAAAAAAAATTATGGTGCCAGTTTTAAAAAACCAAAATGATAAAGTGCAGGAACTTTAGAAATACCCATTTTGAGAGAGTGTGGTTCTCGTAACCAAGACCCCAACACTCACTACTCTCTTTAGGTTTGTTCATTTTGACCTAAAGTGTAAAGTTTTTCCTCCAAAACATCACCTTATCAGATAAAGATTTTTTTTCTATCTTTAATGATGAACACTTTTTAGCAACCTCTTTTACTTCAAATTCACACAGTCTATATTTGGAAGTAGTTTCAGATACTTCATTGTGAATTATAGTCTTTTCTTTCGTGCTGGTATCAATGTTTTTAAGTAAAGCATCAATCAATACATTCTTCTCAGCAATGTCCTTGCTAAGTTTCAGTATTGACTGGTTTTTCTTTTTATTGATACCTCTTTCGCGTGTAAGCTTAGACTCTAATTCTTTGAGTTTAACCATCATAGCTTGCATCTGGTTAAGAAAATCTTATTCAGACATATCACATACCTCTTCGTTATCTTCTCCATCAGAATCAACTTCAACTTCAGTCTCTTCTTTACCCATAAAACACATGTGGGATTTTTCCTCTTTCTTTCCTTCCTCATCTGAGTAATCGAGCCAGAATTTGTCTTCAGCCATAAGAGCCTTTCCAGCCTCCCGCTGCTTCGCCAACAACATCTTATTCTTGTAGTATTCGGAGTTTCAGACTTTAGGCTTTCGACAATCCTTAGCAAAGTGTCCGGTCTTGCCTCAGTTATAGCATTTAGTTGGCTCTGGCTCTTTCTTCTCTTCGGATCTATATCTCTTCTCTTCCATCCTTTTCCCTTCAATTCTCTCTTTATGTTCATAGTTCCTTGAACCCGACGAATATCTTTGACTGTTCGAACTAGGTTTCTTGTAGAATTTCCTTTGAAAGGCTTTTGTCAGCAACAACATAGTCTGCTTCAGATTCTCACATCGAAATCATAATTTTCTTCATTATCCACCTCCTCGGATTCAGAAACTATTACCTTCTTCTTCTTCTTCTTCTTTAGGCTCACCGACTTCTTCTTCACTACAAGGGCAACTGGATCAACAACCACTTTCTCAGCCTTCTTCTTTTCATCTTTGATCTCCTCTACCTCATCTTCGTTTTGTCTAAGAGTTTCATATACTTCGTGAAGTGGAATCTCATTCAGATTCTTCATATGCTTTATTTGCCTAGTGAATCTCTTCCAAATCTAGCTGCAGTATGCTCACGAATTTTACGTTGAGCTCGATCTAAGATTTCCTGACTTTATTCTTACTGAGCTCATTCAGCAGAGTCACAAATCTGTCATAAGTAGCCTCAAGAGATTCACCCTCCATGGCCTTGAACTCTTCATAGTTGTTTAAGCAATTCGAGACTTTGAGCTGGTTGCCAATCTTGCATCCTAGCATCATCTTTTCTAGTTGATCCCACATCTGTTTGCCCGTGGCATTATAACTATCAATTTTGACATAGATCTCATTCGGAATCCCTTGTAATATGAATGATCTAGCCAATCTGTCAGCTTTAACTCTTTTTCTTTGCTCATCAGTGTATTCTTCAAGTGGAAATGGGTATTCTTTCTGATCATCTTCGTATCCTCCAGTTTCAATCACATGAACCTTCGTAGGAGGTCTCATCACTCCTTCTTTAAGTGATATTCTGATATAATCACCCAAGTCGTGTTTGTCTATAAAGTCCAGGAAACGATCCTTTAAATGTTCATACTCTCCTTTAAAAAGCACCGGTAGCTTCACATCCGTACCGATTGCGAGACTTCTCTAGAAGTCATCCTGTTTTAAAAATGTACAATAAGAACTTGAAAAATGATCGTTAGTCCAAGTGAAATCAAAAATACAGAAAAACGTAGAAAGAATTTTCAGAAAATAAATTTCCAAAAATCTCCCAAGTATGGAATTCGCACACTACAGTGAAACACAAATAATTCGTATACAGAATTCGTACACACAATTCGCATCTAAGCACAAATAACCATGAATTCGCACACTACACACACTAACTACAGAATTCGCACGCAGTTATATGCGAGTTCTAGGAATTCGCATACAACACTTATGCGAACTCTAGACCTAGAAAATTTTTGAAAAACAAACTTTTCGAATACACTATTCGCATAAACTTTTCGCACAACAGACTCACACGAATTCTACACTTAGAAAAAAAAATTCAAACTTTTATGCGAAAACTGAAGAATTCGTATAACACCCCTATGCTAATTCTGAGGAATTCGTATCAAGTTAGATGCGAGTTCCTTACTTTTCGCATACGAGTATATGCGAATTCTATCCTTGGACAATTTTCACAAAAACTTTTCGTATAAAGGGCTTATGCGAATTTTGACAATTCGCATACAAGGCTATACGAATTCTGAGGAATTCTCACCACTCACACATGCGAATTCTATGCATTTCGCATAACACACATGTGCAAAATCTATACTTATGAAAATTTTCAAGCAAAACAATTATGCGAAATCTAAAGATCTGCGAGTTCTTGATGCGAGTTCTTGGGGATCATGCGAGTTCTTCATGTCTTCGACTAAAAACCACTCTGATCAACTGAAAAACCCATCAATCCTTCGTTTTTCGATATGTAACTTTGACAATTCGATCACCAACACTTCTAGAATCGATTACAATCACTAACTTTCAACAAGATTCACTCAAATGAACAAATTGATCCTATAACAGTGCTTTCGAACTCGTGAACTCTAAAATCTTAAAAACTCACAAATTGATCCAAATTATAGTGCAATATTCTGCCAAACCTTTACAAGATTGATCTATTACACTCTACGAACTCAACAGACTCGATTACAATTCCAATTACAGACAAAAAATCAAAAATCGATCCAAACTCAGACGACACTGTGCGACTCCATTTTCTTGATTGATTTCACATGAACTCTGCTCTGATACCAGTTATTATTCCCAAATTATCAAGTTCTCATTACAGTTTATGATCACAAAGATTATAAGAATCAATTCAAACACTTAACCTGTTTTCAATTCAAATCAAGATTCGTTTACACAGTGAAGTTCTCTCTGATACTTTCTCTCTCTAGAATCTCAGTTCTGCATACAATCTCTGAAATTTTAACCACACGCTTGTTACACAACTAAATCCATATCCATATTTAAGACAAGGACACAACAAGACAAAAACAAAATTACAATTGACTTTGACTTTGACTTCTATGCTTGAGAGTTGACTTGAGCTTTGATTTGGTTGACTTTCAGTCTTCTGTCTTCATGATCTTGTATCCAACAAATATATGCTCTAACAATTTGTGTTATTGACAAATAGGGGGAGATTGTTAGTCTCAATCATCGGATTTATAGACAATACAAATAGATATCTGACCAAACATTTAGAAACCCTTTCTTACCCCTTGCCTTAAAAAGCATATATCCGATAAGACTCATTCATTTGATATAGCTCAAAATAACTATCATTCAAACCCTTAGTATAAAAAGATGATCAAGAAAGGTTTCAGATATATTGTGTTGATCAGATCTATGACTAAGAATGTTTTGAAAGATCAAGTTCATCTTTGGCCTTTGGGTTATTCTATGTAAGAATCCGATAAAGAAGTATTTGTTACTCTAATATATTAGATTCATATATCATCAACAAAATATTCTAAGTCGTTATACATCTGATACACTTACTTCATAAAAGTCTATAGTTGGAATCTGTTATATAGTTTATATTTTAGAATAGACAAAAGATAGGATTTTTACTTGCAAAAGTATTGTAACTATCTGTATTGATTCAAATATCAAAAAGCCTTTAACAAAATCGAAGGCTAGTTGAAATGAGGTCAAGATAGTCACCAAAGCGGATTGGTTGGTCATCTAGCCGAAAAAAGATCAATACAAAATAAAATCAACTAGTAGTCTAACAAATACTACTACTGAAAAACCATATATTTGGAATGTAAACTTGTCCAACAAGGTTTGGCTCACCAACTCTCCCAGACTCTTATTCTAGTTTAGGAACATGCAAAAGCATGTCAGACAAAGTAAGTTCTAAAGTAATATTTTATTAGAGTAATACTTCTTTTACTGTACCGTCTGCATGCGAAAGGATAATAATGGTATTATATTGATAGCAACAATCTTTAAAAAAAATGTATATAACTACATTACAAAGTTATCGTTCATCCATTTTTAACCTCTATTGGTTAAACAATGACGTTGCCGAGTTTTCATTTTCAGAAACATGCATGTAAATGATATCTTCATTATCAACGCCAGCAAGCACATCTTTTTCCATATAAGCAACCAAGTTATCGTTCATCCAATTTGATCTCCTATTGCAATCGGTAATATCGATGCTAATTTAATAAGCAAGTAAACCAATGGGAACACCTTATCCTTTATTGTTTCAATGAATCAACAATTGTTTTTTTCTTTCTTAAAAACATATCCTTAGCTCTCAAATATTAGCATTTGTTGAATATCCTAACAATTTCACTTCATTGTCACTTAACACTTAAGTTGTTAGGCAGCACTTCAGAAGCATCAATTAACACTTTGATATTATGACTGATACCAACTTAGTGAACACTACTCAATAATCATGGATTCCATTCAAGTTTGAAGAGTCATTAAATGTTAACTCAATAATCATGGATTCATTTGAAGATTTCCAAGTAATAAAACAATTAACATTTTACAAATTCAGATTTTAATATAAAGGATAATAAACAATATCACCAAAGCAAAAAATATATGAATTCTTGATGTCAAAGTTTTCCCAAATCCAAATTAGATGTGTAAATGTGTTATGGAAGATTGGAGGATGGAAGGTTGGAATTTGACAATCAAACAACTGAAATACCATATATCAAAAGAAATATAAGTAGGTCTCATTTAAGAAGTGATTTTGTAATGAACTAAACTCTAGGGGATGTCTATTTGTGGTTGTTGTCCTACAACATCAATGCTTTATTATCTATACTTCTAATCTAGTCTATATGGCTATAGTTGGCGTATAGTCAGGCCATAGTCATTGCTATATGACTTCATATTATTGGTCATACTTACTTAAAGCTTACTATTTAACGACTATAATTCATATCCAATTGTTTCACTTTTACATTAATGATATAGGGCTATGCGTAGATATAGTCGTATTTCTACATGTGTGTCATTTTTACAATGATATCATGAGCTATTTCTGGTTGAAAAACACATTTCTATCCAAAATGTTGACACTTGCGTAGGGATATGTTGGTTTTTGGCCATATAGTCCTACCATAATGCATACAATATTGTCTAGTGGAATTATCTTTAAGTTAATCATTTGGTCATAAATATATATGTTTGGTACCGTGGTATGCCACCTATTATAAGTAGGATCCCTTAAATGCGTTATCTACACGGGTAGTCCTTGTGGTATCCATTTCGTTTCTAATGGAGTCCATCGTGCTGACTTTGTTCACTTTTGCTTTGTTAGCCCCCATGTACCCCTAACATGAGAGATATTTTCGTCTTGCATCCTTTATTTAACATTGTATTTGTTTTATTCCTTTTTCCCTTTTTTTTTCAATAAACAATGAAATCAAATTAACAAAATCTAAAACCAAAATGAAAATGAAAATAAAAAACCAAAATTGAAATCTAAACTTTAACACTCTCAAACCTTCTTGTGAATCCCATATTGCTCAAGTAACAATGAATAATTGAACGATTAATTGTATTGAATGATTGAGAGAGTTATAAACATAAGATTGAAAAACAAACTCTCTCTCTAAACCTGATAAGCGCACAATATTATCTCTCAACTTCTAACCCTAAAGATTAGAAAACACACTTTAAATACTCAAGTCTAAAAATCCTAAAGGCCGAAGGCCCAACAAACCAAACTAAGGACCAATTAATAAACAAAACCCAATATTAAAATAAAAGACTTTTACAACGTGATTAATAATTAATAAATAAACTATATAAATACTTTATATAACTTTCCACGTACTAGGACTTTCAGTCCTAACAATCTCCCCCTAAAGTTGTATAAAGGATTTATCACTTCAAAATCTTCAGGTATTGATCTTCTTTCCTTCTTGAATCTCTGAAAAACTTTGGTGTTGCTTGTCTTCATGTCTTTCTGAGCTCCCCCTTGAATAAAGCTCTTGGTCTTCATATATTCAACTTTGTAACAGGATTCAATATACCATAGTCTCGACTGAATGCACAAACTGAGCAACTTTTAACTGTAGAAACTCAACACATCGGATCAGCACACAAGAAAGATAATGTTCGAGTTACGTGACATTCCACAGTGCATCTTCAGTTTAAAAAGAAAGAATTTGTCTCTAAACCGTTAGTTGAATTGAATTTCAGCTTAAGAACTTGTAGAACCAATATGCTCGTAGGAAGAATCAACTTGTAGCAAACACCACTTGATAAAAGATAGAAGAACCAACGCAATCTTGAAATCCATGGCTTTTCAACCTCAGTTTAAGAAAATAAGATAATGTTGCTCCCCCTCCGCTTTTGCTAACTCCCCCTCAACATGAAAAACTGTCTTTAAAACTTGTGTCTTTGTTATTGCATTCTGCCCCTCATGATGATTAGGAGAATCCTGAGAATCATGTATGTTCAAAGACTATATGGACGAGCAACACAATATCAGATAAAACGTTTAGTAACCAAGATGGGGTAATCAACTAACACAGAAACACATTGGTAACTGTTATCACAACAATTAAAATTAATTGTGTGGCCTATTTTCAGAGTTGGCAAGGGGGTATCTCTGATAGGACTTCCAGTTATCACTGAAGTAAGATTTTAAGAATCTACTTCTCAAACTGTTCCGGCAATATCACAAAGATATGCAATTGGAATCACAAAGATTCGTGCGTGTGTGAAAGAAATATAAAAATGTACTTGTTAGGCTCAAAGATTGATTCAACCTGGGACGCAGGTTCATAAATCAATAGACACAGTGAGATGAATATGAAGTTCGGAAACCGGAGCTGTTGTCTTTCTTTTTTCAATATCTAAGACCTCCGAGTGAGGAATAGATAGATTATGTGTTAATTCTCCGTGCATTTATGAAACAAGTATCTTTTGTGAGATACTTGAGTGGTTGGGTGGGGTGACATGAGTTATCGACACTGGGACCATGTCTATTTCAATATTCATCTCCAAAGAACGAGAATGAATAGATTATGTGGTAACCCGGCTAACTGGCTCGGTTTGTAAGGACCAATAATTATTTTAAGTCCTGTCACATCCGCACCATTTTTTTTTCACTCCGAACTCATCTATCAATCTAGACCCCTCACTGATATCTATGAATGGGATGTGTTTCTTGGGTAGGTCCTTCCAGTTCTGGATTGACCATAGAAATTTTATGAGCCCTAACACTCCTTTAACTCACCAAGATAGAACATTGAAGTAAAATTTCTGATTAGAGATAATCAGAAGTCAAAAACATTTAAGAACGAGTCTTGAACTGAAATGTTCAGAAGTCGATATGAAAGTTAGGATAAACCTGGTACTCCCCCTCAAAAGATGGCATAACCCTTGATTGTAGTCATGTGACGTGAATGATCTGAATTAAAGCCCACATGACATTCCTACAAAACAGATTAGACAGATTTTGGTTTTGGTATCCATGCTTTGATGGATTCTTGATGGTTAGTTGTCTTAGCTTTGAAGCTATGAAACTGAGTATTGGGGATGCTATAAGTACCATACCAGCTATTGACATATCTGGAATCCACAAAGTCACTATTTCCACAATAAGTGCAATAGATATTTGATCGGTTTAGACTGATCAACTTAGTTGTGGAATAGACATGAGTCGGTGACTTTGAATCAACTACAGGGGATTTGTATGACGTGTTTCCATCAATGTCTTCTGTAGTTGATTTCATTTTCCAAACCATTTTCACTTTTCGAAACACTTGATTATCTGTATTATCAACAAGAGAATTATAGAAAAGATTTGAAGGGCGAATCCGATCTTTTGAAAACTCATTTGATTTGACACAACTCTTCGAAGAAATAGTTGTAGAAGTTGAACTTGAAGAATAAGGAGACTGAACAACAGTATCGAGACTGGCTTGTTCAGATAAATCGGCTTTGAAATTGAGTTCTTCAAGTTTCTTGACTTTTACGGATAAACCATTTCTTTCTTCGAGAATTGAATCAAATTGTTTTTGTAAATTAGATTTTACCTTCTGTTCTTTCAAGATATCTGTCGTTAATTCAGACAATTTCTATGAAAGCTTACAAATTTTTGTTTCGAAAATTTTCCTCTCACTTTCAAAGTCTTTTTCGATACTGTTTCTTTTATCAAATATTTCTTTGAAAACCGCAACATTTTTCTTTTCAAGCACTTTTTTGTCGTTTCAAAACCTTTTCGCTCTTTTGTAAAATTATCTCTCTCAATTATTAGAACTTTTAAGTCAGATTTTATAGTAATCATTGTATTTATAGTCTTGTGCTAATACTGTGTACTTAGCGTGTTTTCTATCTTGTATTGGCCAAGGGTATTTAAGTCCCTTGTGGCCTTTGTGTTTGTAAGGATTGAAGCGCATATATTGAATACATCAGATTATGCGTCCTCTACTTTCTCTCTCTAAGTTTAGATCAATCTTGGATTATCAATTGGTATCAGAACCTAATCTAAATGTGAGAGAATTGAGAGATTCATATTTTCATTCTGAATTTGTTATCAATTCAGAAAATTTGATCGATTTTCTTGATTTCGATCAAGAAAATCTCATTTTCTGAAATTTTCACAAATTTTTTCTGAAATCTGAACGAATTGTCTTGTATTTTGGTTCGTTGGATCCGGTTTTAATAGCAGAACATATTTGATTCACATCAGTTCGCAAGAAATTCACATTTTGGAGTTCAATTTTAAGATTTTTGTGGTTTCTGAAAAAGTTCGATATACTCACTGTTCGATTCACAATCTCACGTTTTTGCAAAATTTGTTCGATTTGTTTGATTCTCTGAGGTTAGAAAACTGTTTTCGAACATATCTGAGTGGGCAAATTTCATTAGATTCGATTCTGGTGTTGTTTTAGAAGTTTTTCTTGATTTTCTTGAGTTTGCGCTAGATCCACTGTTTGCGCCAATTTCATCTGTTCTGCACCAGTTTATCTGAGGTTTTCGCCAGTTTATCTGAGGTTTTCGCCAGTTTATATGAGTTCTTCGCAAGTTCAGCATCAGTTCACGTCAGCTTCTATTAACACAAAGTTTATTTTGCGGGTTCAAGTGAGGTTCACAAGTTTGCTTTTTGCGCCAGATTCTCTTCAGCGCAAATCTGTGTTTAGCGAAGTCTGATTTTCTCGCCATCTGTACTTAACGCAAAGTTTAGTTTGCGCCATCTACTTCTCGCGCAAAACAAGTTTGCGTCAGCTACTGTTAGCGCAAATCTCCAGTTTGTGCCACATACGTCTAGGGCAAAACCAGTTTGCGCCAGCCTCTCTCTTTCTAGACTTGGAATTTTTCTAAGTTTTTTGACTCTATGGATATGTCAAAATTTTCATTTCAAGCCCAGTTTTACAAGAACGATATTATGATGTAGTTGGGAACGGATACTCGTCCTCCAGTTCTGGTCAACGAGAACGAGTTTCAGCAATGGCAAGATCGTTTCATCAACTTTATAGAACGACAAGCAAACGGAGAAAACATGATGAAGTCACTCACTAAAGGACCATTTGTCAAGCCTAAGATCGATATTCCCGCCACTGCCGAAGAACTTTCATGAGAGCGAGCCGATCGCGAAGCAAAGTCTAACCTGATGCTAGAATTGCCTAATTCCATCTACAATCGAATTGATTGTTTCAAGCACAATCCGATGATGATGTGGACCCAATTAGAAAAGATCATGCTTGGGTCAGCGGTTGCAACACAACTCCGACAGACACGCTACATGAACAATTTTGAGGAGTTTAAGGCCAAGGATGGTGAGAATCTGAAGATTGTTTTTGACAGATTTTGGGTTGTGATAAATGATTTGCATAAGATAAAGGTGGAAAAGACTGATTTGGAAGCTAATCTCAAGTTCCTTAATGCTCATCAACCTGAATGGAGCAAATCTTGTCACAGATTGAGGAATGATGTCCGGATCTCCACTATGCAGATACAGGAACTTTATGAAATTTTGTTGACTGATGAGAACTTAGTGCAAGAGAAGAAAGCAAAGCTTGACAAGAAAAACAAACCAAAGACAATGGACCCAATTGCTCTTCTTGCAAGTCAGTTGGCTGAACAAGCATTATCTGAGAATGCTTATGATGGGACAACTGATGATGATGGTGAAGCACTGGAAAAAGCAATGATTCTTCTCTCTCAACACTACAACAAGAAGTTCCAGCATCGATCGGGTTCCAACAACCTTCGCTTCACTTCGGGCTCTAAAAAGAACGAGCCTGCAAAAGTACCCGAGCCTAAGAAAGCTACTGCATGCTTCAATTGTGGAAAACGGGGTCACTTTGCAAAAGAGTGTCGGGTAAAGGTTGTCAAGGATTCGGCATATTACCGGAAGAAGATGGAACTAGCATAAAAGAGAGAGAATGGAATCGTTCTTCTTGTTGAAGATGAATACTGGCTAGATCACTCCGATAACGAAGTAGAAAATGAGGAAACTGCAGCTATGTGTTTTATCGGAGATGATGACAGTGATGATGATGATGATGATGATGATGATGAAGACACTTCTACTGACGAATCTGAGGTACCTTCCGAGTTTGATTACAAATTTATTTCATCTCAAATGAACGTCATTATAACTGTTTTACATGACTTACGTTCAAAGTTTTTATCTGAAAAGCAAATTAATCAAGAAAAGTCTGTCATGATTGAAAAATTGCAAATTTCTTTGAAAGATGAAAATTTTATTTTGACAGATACAAAAGAGAAATTTCAAAAGAAATTGGATGACTTAGAAATTTCAAATTAGACTTATCTTGATTCTTTGACAGAAATGACCAAATTAAAAGATAGTTTTTCTGATAAAATAAATGAGTTGGAAGAAAAATTATATTTGAGAGATCAAACTGAACAAACTATTTATATGAATAAACCGAGGAGTTATAAGTCTATAAAGGAAAGATGGGGATTTGGTTTTGAAAATCCACATTGTTTAGACAATGCTATAGAAAAATCTCCCACTTTATATAAATTCGATTATCTAAATCTTGCTAGATAAGCTCCTCAATTTAAAATTGATTGGATGGATGAAAAGCAAGTTTTTGAAATCGAAAATGAAAAAAGAATGAACAACACGAAAATGGAACTACCGTTTGTTTATACTAGCGAAAATGGAAAATATTTTCCTGAAAAAATCAAAGAAGTCCAGAAGATCTCAAAATGTTTTAAATGTTCAATCTTCAATTAAATCTTCATTACCAAATGATTATTTCGATATATATGCTATTAATGCTAATAAGGAAAATATATCTCCGGTTTCTTATGATTCTAAGAGATATATTCCCCCATTAGTGTTAGAAGGCAAAATCGTTGATCTTGAAGTTAAAATGGAAGATCAAAGTCTTCAAAATGAACTTCAAAACGATTTACTTCTTTTCATTACGAAATCAAGTTTTGAAGAAAATTTAATTTCTCAAAAACAATTTTTTGAAGGCAAAATTAATTCTGTATTTTCTACTGATTCTAAGGAAAATACTCAAGACGTTCCAAAGTTTGTAAAATTGTGCCACCCATTGGTAGCGCAACATGAAAGTTTGCGCCTTCCTCTGGTAGCGCAAAACCAGTATTGCGCCTCTAATGGGTCGTGCAAATCTCCTCTTCACTTGTGTTTTTCTGAAAATTATGACTCCGAGGCTAGTTCAAAATCGATGAATGATCAATTTGGTTTTTTAGATAAAATCTCTTCTTCAAATTCAAATATTGAATCAGAAATTATTGATGAATCTTTTACGGTAAATGTTGATTATTATAAACTAAAGCGTAAAACAAAAAAGGTCAAGGAACTCAAAGAGGAAAAAGTCAGTCATTTTTGAAAATTCTAATTCTTTTGATTCTAATGTTTCAGATTGGACTTTGAAGAAGTCTACAAGGCAGATATGGAGGGTCAAGCAAAAATCTGATGACTCTGTGACTGTTGAGGATCGATGTGTAGATAATCTTTGTAATAAGGATACATTTGCATATTGTAATAAATTTACAAAATATTCAATAAAGCAAATGATTCAAATTGCAAAAGATGTCTCATATTCTTCCTCTGGTTCTAGTTCAGATGATTATGCTTCGTCCTCTACTGATAAATATGTTCATTACTCTGATAATTTTTCTCATGCTTTGTTTGTCAAATCTAACAAATTTTCTCCCATTAGAACTGCAACTAACAAACATGGACCCAAGTACAAGTGGGTACCAAAACCAAATATTGATTCTGAGTTGCAGGCACCTCATGTCAAGGGGGAGTAAGAGAACTAAGGCTTCTAAGTATATCAACTTAGAACCCGTACTTCAACTTTGACTTCTAAACGTATCTGTTTAGGACTCATTCTTCAAAGGTTAATGAGTTCTGAGTAAAGCAGCTCAGGACTCGCCCTTCAATGTGTTTAATCTTCTGAGAAACTGTGAGCGCATCTACTTCAAATTCCGCTGCACCTATCTCTGACAGTGATGTTGTTCCAGTTATATCAAGCTATTCAAAAATGTTCGATCAGAACCTGAATGAGTGCAAACCAAACACATAGATATGCGGTACCACATTCATTAAACATCATGTGGAAGAAGCTTCTATTGAATTATATTTTGATCCAACTGAATATCAACTTGTCGATATTTTTTCAAAAGCCTTAGATGAAAAATGATTTAATTTTCTGCTTTCAAAACTCGGCATGTTGAATTTAACAAGTTTAAACCTATACAAATTTTATTCTATAAAGTAAAACTTTTACATTTATTCTTTCTTTTAAATAAAATGTGTGTCTAGGATAAATTTTCAAGTTGCTTTGTTTATATCTAAGTTTTATATGTTCAAATTTCAAGTCTTACAAAAATCGAAAGGTTAGAACATGTTTGAAACTTTTGATACTGCTTTAAAGTTGTGTCATTCGGAATATTTATAGTTTACAATGCTTAGAAAACCTAAAAAGTCAGAATTATGGATTGTAATGAAAATATGGGCTAAGCACTTAGATGTAAAACTGAGTGATTGAGATGGAAATTATATATATAAAATACAGAAATCATTAAGTTTAAAAGTTTGTACCTGTGACCTTTCTGGTTTGGGAAAGTAAGTTTCGTGGGATGCTTGTCATCTGGTCCCCTAAGGTCAATTGGTCTGGGAGTGATCGAACCCAAATCCTTCTATAGAACCAGATCGAAAGTCATGTTCTACTGGTATGAATGGGTTTAAGATATGTCTATGTAGCCTTTCTGATCTAGGAGAGTAAGTTCCAAGGGGTGCTTGACACCTAGTCCCCTAAGCCCAACTGGTCTGGGAGCGACTGACCCAAATCCTGCAATAGGATCAGATAGAAAGTTACGTTTACGACATGTTTTTTACTTGCATAACTTTTTGGTTAAAAGGATACCAATGTGCACAAGCTTAAAAGATTCCAAAGTGCACAATCATGTCAAGATCCCAATGTGCACAAACAATAAAAGATGCCAATGAGCACACATCTCATGATACTTGCTGATATGTTTGAGTTGCGATAAACCTATAACTTTGTGAAAGTCTTAATTCTTAACAGCTTAGTGTGAGTAAAGGCAAAGTTCTCTATTATATTTTTAGAATTGCATTTAATTGAAGCTAATCAAAGTTTGCATGCTAGCACACTGAATAGATCGATGAAAGTTTTTGAAACTGAACATATATTAACTTGATATGCAATAAATCTTGTATCTGTATCCAAAAACATACACTTGATTTCAATTGATGAATTAGTCTGTGATATTTTCCTATGTAGAATTTAATTGGTATAGTGTTTAAAATTATTATATATTTAGTTGTTTCAAAATCTATATTCAGTATATTTTTCTTTCTACGTTGATGTTTTGATACTTGTGTTCTCATATCTGTGTAAGTGGGTTTGTGCATATTTCGAGAGGGAATGATTAAGAAGAAAATTCTGTTAAGAACATCTCATGTCTCATTTCGAGGGGGAGTATATAAAGTGACTATCGTGGAAAAGTGCATTTGTGTAGGGGGAGTAAAAATAGCTCAACAGATTAATCATTTCAAGTCTCAAGTCACATTTGCACCTCCTATAGATTTCTTGCTAGCTTCTTCGACTCAGTCTTGCAGATCTGAAGACGTCTCTTCTATAGCGTAGACATGACCAAGATGATTCAGATCATCAAGGTCATGAGGGGGAGAAGTTAAAGAAAGAGACAAAGAGTTCAAAGCTTATCTGCTCAAGATTCTATTTCTTCAACTATACTTGTCCTGTTGTTGCTCCAGCTCCGACCACCACAGCTCATTCGAGTACATTTTAAAGAGGTGCATCGTCTAGAGCACAAGCTGATGTTCCTGTTTCTGAACCGATTGTTCCTCCAAGCTTATTACAAACAGGTCCAGTCTTGTCAAGGCAGCAAAGACAACATATATTGAAAGATGCTGAGAAGAATTTTTTTTTAGTCAAGAAGCTACGCTAAGACGCTTAGAAGGTCTGTTTTGAGTTCGAAGATGGGTGTTTCAATCTACATTGAAGACCGGAGCGCCAATGATTACTAAGGGGGAGATTGTTAAGTCAGATTTTATAGTAATCATTGTATTTATAGTCTTGTGCTAATACTGTGTACTTAGCATGTTTTCTATCTTGTATTGGCCAAGGGTATTTAAGTCCTTTGTGGCCTTTGTGTTTGTAAGGATTGAAGCGCATATATTGAATATATCAGATTCTGTGTCTTCTACTTTCTCTCTCTAAGTTTACATCGATCTTGGATTATCATGAAGGGGAGATTGTTACAAAAGGGGGAATTCAAAGAAAGTGCTGAAATTGATGAAGTTTTGATGATCATGATGCTCACAATCATCAAAAAGGGGGAGAAGTTTACAAAGTTCAATTTCAAGATTGGTGAAAAGAAACCATTCCGAAATGATTCAAATTCTGAATAAAGATGATTTGAGAAAGTTCTGAAGATGTTTCAAAGATAAATCAAGATTCGTGAAAGTTTGTTTTTCTGAAGATGGTCCAGAGATCACAAGAGATGAAGATACAAGATCAGAAATTCCTCAAAGCTGTTTCAAAGTTCAAAGATGAAGTTTTCATAGATGTTTCAAAGTTGAAGTTTCAAAAGTTTCAAGATTTCTGATTCGTGTTCAAGACATGTTGACTTTCAAAGATACAGAGTGAAAAAGATTTTTCAAGATTCTTCAAAGGCTGAAACATTGAAGATTGTTAAAGTTTCAAAGTTCAAAGTTGTCAGAGACAAAAGCTGAAGAATCAAGAGCTGAAGAATATCGTCAATTTTTTATTAAATCTTGAATACAAAGGGGGAGATTGTTAGGTCATAATATTGTATCCAAGATTTATTAGGAAAAGTCAAAGATGTAAAGTCAACATGGTCAAAGTCTGTATAAGTTCTATGTTTGGTTTAAGTCTTTGTGTTTAGCTTTGTGGTATAAATAGGCTTAGTGCCTTGTAGGTATGTAAGAGTTCATTATAAACAAGCACGTCATTGTAATATTCAGATTTGTGAGATCAATGACTAATACATTTTCTCTCTCTACTTTCTATCTCTAGTTCTTGATATTGTCATAATCTTTATTGAGAGATTGCTTGATTTGATAGGGATTTTACACTAACAAGAACATTTTCAAAATCAGAAATCTGTTTTGAAAGTTTTGCATTTTGAAACTCAAAAACCTTTCTTTCATCGAAAACTTTGCTTAAAAGCTCGAGAATCTTTGTCTCAAAAAAAAAAATTTCTTTCTATTCTTGAGATCAAGATTTCCACTCTCCACAACTTTCAGTTTCTCTTCAAGTTCCAGAGTCTTCTCTTCTTGGGCTTCAAAATTCTCTGATTTTTCAAACTTTTTCGAGAGCTCTGAAAATTGCTTCTTCAAAACATCATTTTATTCAGCAAGTTTTTTTCCTTTTCTCTTTTTAAGCTTTGTGCCCAACTCAGATTATCAGCATTTTCACCATTAACTTGCACAAGCACGTTGTAATTGTTTTCCAATCTGGCTTCAAGAACTACAATCTTGGATTTGAGATCAGAAATTTCTTGTTGATAAGCAGAATAAGACATTGTTGCTTGAACAAAATGATCGTAAGACGATCGCAATTTGATTCAAGAAAGGTGTAGAGGAACGAATAACACTCTAAGACGAAACTTTAAGATAAGGACAAATAACTCTATTAAAGAAAAAAAGGATTTAAAAATAAAAGAGAAAACAGTCTTGGTGGGAGCCGGGTGTGAGTGGGGAGGGCTTCCGTAGAAGAGGGTTTGGCAAGGGCACCGGGTTTGGGAAAGAAAGTAGGTG